>CM070682.1:41234781-42589062 GCA_036346265.1 Melocanna baccifera
TTTGCTACCTGAAGTGCTCGATTGTCCTTTCCAACCTTCAGAAACTCAATGATACGCTTCTCATATGGTGCGATTCCAGCAACTTCCCTAATCAAGTGTCACACAAACTGGACCCTCTTGCTAGTTTTCTGAAATAAAATAAGTAACACACTTAGAAATTAGAATGCTACCAGACTTTTTTATTAAAGAAAAGTAAAAATACGGCATTTTCAATACTTATTTCAAAATCGTATTCTAACAAAATAGACTGGATTAATGCAGATACTTATTTAGTGGAGAAGGAGAACATAAGTGGATTTCACCAAAAACCCATCCAATGCTTGCGTTTGTTGCTTTGGCTGATGCCATGGACGGATTGTGCTAATATCACATGGAAATACTGTAACACAAAAAAAATTAGGCAGAAAAGCCACGACAAACTTCCAAGCTAAGTGACTTTCACAATGATTCCGCACTGCAAGCTGAGGCCTGGAGATAACACGTAGAAGAATTGAACTAAAGGGTAACATCAGACTTCTGCAGTCCTAAAAAAAATCAGATTTTCACCAAAAAAAAGTAGACTCTCCTAGAGAATCAACACGTGCAACTAAATTTTCAAGGACATGGACAAACCTCTGCCTGTAAGACTGTACATAGCACACGCATATCATGGAGGAAAAGGCCATATGACCACATACATCATCATTCGTTACTAATCTTCAGAGTACCCTGCAACTAGAGGTACGGTCTTAATTTTTCCTATACGGTTTGCTAGAAACCACTGCAACGGGCCATATTGTTCCACACGCAACAACAAATCAACACACGTATTGATATTTCTTTTTTTGAAGTTCATAAAGTTGTATCAACACATATGCTTAAGTCATTTTGCAACCCCTACATGTAGTTTCTCTGTTACAACATACACTTCAACAAATCTACTTCAAGAATAGCGAAGTGGCATCTTCATCGTTAACTGTCAGGTAAGATAAGCCTTAGACTCAGCATTTGCCCAATCTCCTTGCACAAGTAAAAGATAATGGCGAATCACATATATTAACTATTGCACATCACAGACTCACAGTAGACAGCATTGACATCACAATGCGAAGCACCCGTCTACTTAGGATTATAACAGATCCCTTCATACCTATTCGGAAACATGTCTCTACTGGCATTCCAATCCCTACCTATTCATAACCATGTCTCTGCTCGCATTTCAGCACCTACCTATTCAGAACCATGCCTCTTCTCGCATTGCAATCCCTACCTACTCATAATCATGCCCCTACTCGCATTTGACACGTGTAAGATATCATCTGCGTGAGCGTAGCAGAAGCAACAGAAGAACAAATAAGCGAGCTACTTATCACTAATAGGTTGAGGTATTGGGAAGCAAAAAGCTTACTCCTTTGCGGTCAGACGGGCGAGGCGGGAGCTCGCGCTTGGTGACGACGCGCCCCTTGCTTAGCCCCACGAGCAAGGGAAAAGATAAGCAAGCAATTCGGGGTCGCAGGTTTACCTGTGAGCTCTCGGAGAGGAGGTGGGAGAACGACGGCGGCGGTGGCGGCGGTAGGGTTTAGCAAGGTGGAGTGGAGAAGAGGTGTTTTTTTTTTCCGAGAGAGAGGAGAAGAGGAGGTGGTGGCTGAGCGGGTAATGGCCAATGGGCTAATAACTGGGATTGGCCCATTTAAGTCCAGCCCATCTCAAAACTGCCTACCATTTTATTTTATTGGAGAGGAGGAGCTGCCAGTTGAGTAGTTCAATTCCTCTAAAAATTGAGCAGTTCAATAGGTAACATTTGTTTCCTATTAATAAAATGTTCAAACCACATGTGGAATTGTTTGCTATTATATACAAAATTAGCTAAGGATTTAATCGCCGGAGGTTGATTATATGCCTTATGGTAAGTGCTCGTCCAAATATTTGTGCCCTGAATAAAATTAAGCCCTTTACAAATTACAACGACATAGAAGGGTTTGCTTGGAAAATAATCCGTAACTTCGCACTGAAATGGCGTTCAACGTCAGTATGTATAGTGGGAGAAACATAAACTGAGAAATGCCCCGGCACGATCGCCTCTCTTTTGGCTCTAGCAACCACTCGACAGAAGAAAAAAAAGTACTCATTTCTTACAGGAAAGCGCCTGCTCCTAGTTTCTATTGCTTAAGAATAGTGCTATCTATTCAGGAAACAAACATTTGAAGATAGCTGTGTCTCACTACTGAAGATATATACATATAAAAAAAACAAAAAGCTATACGCCATTTCTGTTTGTCTAGAAATATATTTCCTCTCCTCTCCTAGTAGAACAAAATCTTTGTTCGTCACCCGTCATTTCTGTTAAAACCACAGAGAAGGAGAAGGGGAAAACATACGCAAGCAACTGGGAGTAGTCTAGAATACAGCAAGGCAGTGCCAGTTTTTGGTGAAGCAGCAATCAACCTCACCTGATCTTGGAATTTAAAGAGGTGCTGAATCCAAGGGACAAAGTTAAACACCACAAGGGCCGATTGATTGTGAGTAGGGCATACATCGATCAGGTCAACTTAGGTTAATTCATGGCATCGAAATTGGACAGCCCAGGGTTTATCACAACAGAGATAAGGCTGGCAACCTGGCAGTGCCTGCTGAACTGTTCGAGGGGAACATATAGCATGCGTTCATCTTTACGGTATATTTATCATGTACTTAAAGTAAATTTTTTTAAAATTTTCTCCTTTTGGTACTTTTAACATAGAATGATTTTAGACTTAAAATTTTATACATAGGTGAAGTGAATCATAAAGTACATCTAAACTTTTTTTCATAATTTTTTATGATTGTTTTAGTTGAAGTGCACTGTGCACAATGAATGTATCGTAAGGTGGGTGTATAATATATGTTCCCTTTTGTTCAAGATGGGGTAGCTCTGGGGCTATCAGTTAAGAGGTCAACACAGCAAACGATTTCTGACCAAAGAAAGTAAGAAACCCTTTGCATTTTGGCATAAAAGTCTCCTTTAGAACCATCAAAGTCTAGCTTAGAATCGGTCTCCCGTGCACACGCACGCACAGCCAGTGCATTGGAGGTCTGAACAGAGAAGATGCAAGCAAAGGTCAAAGAAAGCTGACCAATCGGTCTCATTTTCAGTTATTAATAATTGAACAAATCCTCTTTTACATGAACATACTATACGACGCGGCGTGCTCTATGGGCGATTCATGGTGATTCAGCTGGATGTGCCGAGACCCCGAACCCAACCCAGTGCTTGGTTGATATTGTACAGTGGCAACTGGGGGAAGAGTGAGTGGAGCAGCCGCAAGAACTGCTCAAGGCCTGCAAGAACCTCTCTATACTTTTCTCTCTAGCCTAGTATGTTTCTATTTACACACAAGATCTCCAGATCCTGCCCTCCAAAGAGATGACGATGACGGAGACGTCGTCGTGGTACCGCCGGCGGTCACCGTGTGGTATCTCGATCAGTTCGTGGAAGTCCATTCCTGCAGCAGCGGCAAGAAATGCGAAAAGGAGGTCAGCTACTGGGCTAATTCAGCTTGATCATCTAGAATTTCGAAAGTTACTGCAAAACGACCGCCACAGAGAATATATGGTGGCTTCTTTGCGAGCATACCTGCTTTGTTTGCTGCTCGGAACAGAACTTCTTCGACAAGATGTTGGGCAGGGTCGCCTTCAGGGGTTGTTGCGATGAACATTTCTACCCGAGCAACTGCCTCCTCGTTGGTGAAATATTGGTAAAGCCCGTCTGAAGACAATATCAAGAATCTATCCCGTGTGCTGAGCTTATGGTGAAAAAGGGACGGATTGCATGTGATGTACGGGGAGGACCCAACGTAATCAATTCTGAACACCTCCAGCAGAGCATCATTCCATTTGGGCTGTAAAAAACAGCGAGGATTGTGAGCACGAAGAGGAAAAAATTATGAAAAGTTTGAACATGTATTGTCGTCGCTTGCAGAATGAACATTTACAGTTTATACAGTTCTATCAGACATGTTTGACTCGGCTAACTATACATTCGAAAATTTTACTGACACCTAAATCAGGAGAAGGGGCTCCCTCATGCACTAAGTTCAATCCTTCACGAGAGAATCAAATCAAAATACCATTCGTGTTGCTTAACTTTTTGGATTTTTTTGCTGACAAAAATATTGCAGATCGCTGCGTTCCTTTCATCACATAGCTCAATTCTAGTTCAAGAAAGAGACTTCTCTCTTGGATAGTAGCAAGATCGATTTGTACAGTTGATATAGAAAATGGTTATGGAGAACCGACAATAGTTTCACGTGGCAGGAGAAACGTGCCTTTGTTCAAAGCCACTCTACTCGCTAGCTTTCTGGCCACATTTCAGTACTGCACAGGCTCATTCTTTGCACTTGGACAGAAACAAAAGAAACCTCATTTTCTCTGGGATTGGCTTCTCCTTCAATTTTTCGAACTGGCTATACACGTGGTGACCAAGGAATCGAACTAATTAAATTCATACTTTGAAAATTCTGCCGACTGAAATTAGCATATGGGTTAACATGGTCGGTTTCGATGTAGGATGGTCATATTTCCCACTCCAAAGAAGTTAGTACCGTAGTGGCTTCATTTTGGTTTTCACTTTGGACCAATTATAACAGATCCTGTTGTCCTTTTTTTGACCTTGCTCAATAATGACTATAATTATGTGTTGACCAAGAATAGCAGCAAAATTGACTTATTTTGCACCTGACATAATCAAATTTAAACTTTATGATTTCTCAATATTTCATGTCTCAATTTCAAGGAAGAAAAACAGATCACATAATTACTTCAGACCTATGACTAACAGTGTAATTCTGCAATTACACACTACTTCCAAAACAATTCCACGCTATGCAAGGGTAGTTTATTGGCAGGTTGCAAACTTACCCAATTGGCAGATCATAATCATAATCACAGAAGGAATTTTACGGTTTTACAAAACTGACATAAGCAAACATAAGCTAACCTGTTTCAAAAAACCAGCACCAAATGCTCTCGTCACCTTCAGCGAGCCCTTAACACGATCCTTGGAGATCGCAGACGGATCATCAGGATGCTCGTTTCGTATTCTGCGAACTTCCTGCATTCAGGTAGCAACACATATGACATAATATAAGATCAAGAACAGTCAGTTAAGCTTGAATCACGCTTTGAGCCAATTAAATCACCTCTTCCACCGAAGTGCTATGATCCGAAGTAAGCTGCACAGCCGACAAGCATGGTGAGCAATCCCCAACCAATCCGTCGAATGAACCCTGACTGATCTGTTCGACATCAACACAGTCCGATGTTGCCAAGACAGCCCGGCTGTCGCCTACATTCATGATGTACATGTCCTCTCCTTTCATAAGCATGGCAAGAACGCAAGAACCCATGAGCGCAAGCTCAGGGGACTCGCCGACCATGCTGTCGGCGATCTCCAAGTATGCCTCCTCAGTCTTGCGAAGCGCGCGTGCCAGCGCCTTGAGCACGGCGATGTGGTCATTCTCGCTATTGCTCCGAGGAGGCTGCTGCGTTGGTGGTTTCAGGCTGGAGCAGTCGCGCTCCCACTCGCACTTCCATCGCCGTTGGTCATCGTCAGCGCCGCGCGGGGGCCTGGTGCGGCGGATGCGACGGCGCCGAGTCCACTGGTCTTGGTGATCTGAGGACGTGGTGCTGATCGTTGAGCTCGGTTGGTCGGGCCACTGGTCCTGCTGCTGCTCTTGCTCGCGCTGCTCCCAGAGCAGGCCGCGGAGCTCGCGGTGAACGGCGGCGTAGAGGTGCGAAACCAGGAAGTCCGTGGCGTCGGGGCCGTTAAACCCGTCGTAGATGCCGACGAACACCCAGCCTCGCTCCTCCGACACCACGATGTGGACGCGGTCCTCGCCGGCTTTCCCCTGCGCCCACTGCAGACCGTCCGAATTACCGCCACAGGCGGCGACGGCTGCTGCGGCGTCAGGCGAGCCAAGATCCGCCGAATTCTGAAATCTCTCTGTGCGAGCGAGGAGCGCGCGCGTGAAATTGCGGAGGCGGCGGCCTCCGTGGGAGAGGCTCCGGCGGAGCGCAGGTACGGCGCCTCCCATACGGCCGGAGGTGGCCGCGCCGGGGAGAGGCCCGGAGAGGAGCGCGGCGTCGAGGGGCCCGGAGAGGAACCCCCTCTCTATGGGCCCGGAGAGGAACCCGCCCGAGAAGGGCGCGGAGATGGGTCCGGACGGGAACCTCGGGACCGGCTGCAGCGGCACGGCGGCGAACGACTCTGAGCCCTCGAAGCCCGCGGACGCGGTGGCGGCGGCCGACTCGTCCGGCAGCAGCAGGAGCACGGAGGTGGAGAGCGGCGTGGACACGTTGGCGCTCAGCGCGGCCCCCGAGATGGCCCTGAAGGTGGTGGCCTCCTCGGCCGCGGCCGCCGCCTTGGCGTCGGCCACCAGGTCGTCTGCGGAGAAGGGGACGACGAACTTGTCGGGGCGGACGTAGCAGAAGGAGTGGCCGAGGCCCTCGTCGTAGGTGGGGTCCGAGGGGAGCGCGGCGGGGGCGACGTGGCGGCGGCGGCCGCCGCCGCCGCCGCAGCAGAAGCAGGCGAGGGAATTGCCCATGGCAGGGAGAGATGGGGAGGGGGGGGGAGGTGGGGGAACTCGTGGGTGGTTAAAATGCGGAGGGCATTAAGGTGAGCAGAGGCGAGAGTTGACTTGTGGTGGGAAGTGGGTGGGGTTGAAATGCTGGAATATTTTAAGGTGGTTTCCACCTCCAGGCGTTGACCCGTGTGGGCGCCCGAGCCCGCCAGCCAGCTGCGGGGCCTGCCTGGTGGGGCCGCGCGTCTCGGTGCGGAAACCTGATTCAACCTTCTGCGTCCGCGTCTGTGGCGCCCGCTCTGAGGAGCGCCCTGTCTTGCTCGATTGATTGCCTTCTCGCCTTTTAAGTGTTAGTACTGTATGGACTCCTCTAAAAATAGTGTTACTCCATGGAAAGTTGAAAAATTGGATGCACTAACACTTCGAAAAATTCCAATGTCCCAAACCTGGTCTTATTAGTCTGGCTAACCCATTGGATGCACACACGGAGACATGTAGGTCCAACACATAAAACTAGTTATGAGTCGAATCTAGTCTTTTAGAATTTTCATAATAGTAAGAGAAAATTTCAAAAGCTCTACTATCTCTTGGCATTTGCGCCCCTTCTGTAAAAAAAATATGTAGGATCTATAAGCATGTAGTTTCCAATGTGTCCAATACCGAGATGGATAGCACAGAGATCCTGAACAGCCCATGGGTCTAAGCCAGGCAGGCACATCAGATGGACGGGAAGGTCGCTGTTCGGTGAGATTTGTACTGTGCTATCTCGATTCCGAACGGCACCGGAAGAGTTTGGCCGGCGGCCGAAACGGCAGTGTGGAAACGGCGCTCAGCAGCTCCGGGCCGCGTCGCGCGTGTGCCCTTCCGCTGCCGCTCGCATTATTTGGAGGGCGTTTATTTGCATTAAAAATTAGTGATTTATAATTAAATTTTTATTATAATTTATTTATTTTATACTGTAACTGATAAGATTTATTTAGCATAATTAAATTTAAAAAAAATATAAAAATATAAAAATAAGTTATTTTATCGTATATAATGTAAATAAGTACGAGAAAAAAACTAAAAAACAAAATTTAAAAATAATAAAAATACGTTAGAATCTAAAACCTGAAATTAAAAGGAGCGGGATCTTGAAGTGGTCGGTTGGTTGGGGAGTACGTAGAGTCGCTGGGTTCACGTGGGCGCGAGCGTGCCTCACCTCCTGCTGCGCTCGATCACCTCCTCCACAGACCACACACGTCAGAGGGCTGGGCTGGGTAGATTTTTTTTGAGTCCCACAAGCTGACAAGATCCGATGTTTGAGTCGGTCAGAGCTCTCTCTAGTCGTATGAACCTTTTTTTTTTTTGACATGTAGTCGTATGCAAGTTTGAGTTCTAGTGGTTGGAGCTGGTTCGGAACTTGCCGATTACGTATGCTAGCTCCTCTCTAGATCCATGTGTCGTCCCTCTTTTCAAATTTCGGGAGTGGGCAGCATGCTTTTTTGTTTAGTAGTAGCAGCGGTAGAATGCTAGGTGCACATGCTCATCTCAGGAAACAGCGCCACAGGTTAAGCAACCCCAACTGGACTCCATTGTCTTTTTTTGTCCTGCAATTCCAAGGCATCCGATCCAAGTCAGTCGTTTGGCGGATGCGCCTGTTGCTGTGTGCCTCACAACTGCTGGCGTGCTGTGCTGGTCCTTCGTTTCACTTTACTTGGCCATGTTGATTTGTACAGGTCAAACATCCTTGCCTCTAACCAATAATTATTTTAAAATATTTAGATTGATCGTATTAACATAATTTTTTTAGATTTATCATAAGAAATGCTTTTACAGTACTATACTTTCGTGGCATTTTATAACTGCATTAGTATAAAATTAACAGTCAAAGCTTAACATTACAGATCTAAAAAATCAACGGTGCCAAATATTTGTAAACGGAGATAGTAACACAGAAAAATTTCATGAGGATTTCTTCCTCATCCCTTGGACAAAAGCTGTGTACGTATATATATACGTGGCAAGTACCAGAAACCGTATTGGCGCAAAAGACAGGCGACCAGCAGCGTCGCAGCATGAACACTTGCCCGAGTCATAGGGAAGCATGCAAAGCAAACGCGCAAGGTGACATTTCCTTTGCCGTCCTTTGGTGGCACTCCTAGTCCTAGTCCTGCGGCACGTGTAAGCGGAAAAAACTGAACACATGGTGTACAGTCTACAGTGTGTGGCGCATCTTCGCCAGCGTTCGTGTGGTTTTGAAGTTGTGGCCGGCGGCGGCTGACTTTACGCATTAATCACCCTGCTACATCGATCGTGTTGGAGTATTACTTTTACCCTTAATTACTTTTACAATATCATATATATATATATATATATATATATATATATATTGCCTTCAAGTAATGGAGGTGAGGTGACAATTTTTTGAAGCCTTTTTTAAGGGTGAGGTGACATTATTACTGTCAACTAGTGGAATTACCTGTGTAATTGTGAGAATAGATATTAAAATACTATTATATTTATTATATAAATCTAATCATATGATTGAAAATACGACTGTATTTATTATAAAACTCTAATCATATGATTGAAAATATGATTATATTTGCTATACACCTCTAATCTAGCCCTATCAAAACAAGCTGTGTAGATTCTTCTCTTTTTCTCTCTATTATGATATACTTTTTAGATTTCTTTAGGATTATTGTGAGATTTTCTTGTCATTAAAACGAAAGAGATATCTTAAAACTCACCAGTTATTTGTATTTATACAGATACTTTGACAACTGCTCATGAGAACACATATCTCCCAAAATAATAAAAAAGAACTCATGAGAATACAAGGTCAAAAAAATTTTATGCGCAAGATCTCCAGAATTAAATGTGCACAATATGCATAAACAAGAACCATAATAAATTCAGTGGTGCAGGTCCAAAGGCAGATTTGCAGTATCATGGTGGTGAGACAGAAACAGCTTTGCGCTGGATCACGGGAAAGCAAAGCGGAAGCAACAAAATCGGACAGGGAAATGACGCACCGGCGCAGGCAATTTCGTCCAGTTCTCTCAGGCCTCGGTGGCCGCGCTCAACTATATGCTAATATGCATATGGACTGGTTCCCTCGAGTGACCAAGTCTCACATAAACGGTCACGTATGCCAAGTTAATTGGCAATATCCGAATCAATGGGCTGCCTAAGAACCTGAGAATTACTAGTAGTGAATGTTTTTTTGGGAGTACGTACACAGTGTCAAGCGTTTATGCCAATTCTTTAAGAAAAAAACACATGATGGAATTTTTCAAAACTAAAACTGGCATCGCAAAAATCGACGATAGTATCGAATGTCATATTCCAATCAGTGGGAGTAATCATGTTAATTATCTTACATGCGCACGAGCATATCGCGATTGCTAACGCTGCTCCTACTTGGTTTGTGGACGATGGAATCGGATTCCGGGGCGTTCCGGACTCTTAAAAATCATTTTGATGGGCGTCCGGTCGATGTTAATGGAGCAGCGATGGGGCCCGTCGAACCTTCGTCGTTGACCGGTAAGTCACACACCTTGTCCTAGTGGGGAACTGGAATTGAGTGTCCATGGATCGATGGACTTTTAGGCCGCCACCTCCGCCGTCGCCGTCACTGCTTTGCTAGCCCAACAATCAACTAACTCCCGCGCAATGCAAGGAAAAAAGACGACGCCATCAAGCAAGCTAAGCTGGTTGCTCGTGCAGAAGGATGGTTCCGATTGAGTTCTTCCATGGCCTTTTTTTTTTAACCTGCTGAAAAGAGAAGTCAATTGGGGGATTAATTATCTTTTGTTAGTACAGTCATCGAACAAATGGAGTGACAAGTAGCGGTGATTTACATCGTAAAAACATATTGGGTTACATCCAGGATCCAGCTGCTGTTGCTGCACCTGCTGCTGACAAAGGCAGCAAAAATTTCAGCCAGCCCATAGAGAAAGCGGTGGTCAGCTCAGCAAAATGCTAACCATTGTGCATGCCTGTGCCGCATAATCTGAATTCACCGTGCAATATTTTTTTTACTAGCGTTCTTTATCATGTCGTTGAGAGCCGGTATAGTAATTGAATAAACCGAAGGCGCTCTACAGTGCGACAGCTCAACCTAACATGTGCCACAGCACATGTAATACAGCATAGGAGATGCATCATCACCGTACATATAAGCTTAAGCGCCATGCGAAGAGTATATCTTTTTCAGCTTCTTAAAACGGATTTTAGCTTTTGCTACAGTACCTAACTTTTAAACAGAGTATTTTTTAAGATAGAGTCTATAAATTAGTTATAGTACACGTTAAAAACCCAACATTTGTACCATCTAAAATTAACCATTTATACCATCTAAAATTAACCATATTAAAAGCCCAACACTAGGCTTCTTATATTACGGAAGTCTCAGCACAGCACTGGTAGTACTATTCAAAAGAAAATGCTAGTGGTATTCAATACAGAGAGTACGTAGATGTACTCGTAGAGTCGTAGTACTTTGAACTGTCATGAAAAGGATAGGATATGATGCATATTATTATGAACTGTTTTTTTGACTTTCTTTACACATCCAGGGTATAAACGACATCTACGCTAATCCTTAAGCGCGTAATTAATCTCGCCCACTAACTCGAGATTTATACGTTGCTTCCTCATTCCAAGTACTCCTATAAATCAAAAGTTTTAAAATTTGTGGAGTACCAGTACTAAACCAATGTAATGGCAGTAGCACAAGTCAAGGGCCTAGTGTGCTGCCTAAAATTAACCATAATTAATTGACGGCTCACTAATTCATATAATCAAGGCAAAATTTATTATAGCTTAATCTTCCGACTAAAAAAAGGATTGACCAAGTGTGCACGCTGGTAAGCACCCACTACTGCTTACTAATCAAACATTTGCATTTGCATGCATCATGCTAACATGGATTAGGTTGATCCTCGCGTAGGCATGCAGATTAAATCTTGTAGAAATTAAATAAAGCCAGCTTATATTTTTTGGCAGTGAAAGTGTACATATGTATGCTCCCTACCAACTCAATAATATATTTTGTATTAGTTTTTAGTTGATTAGATTTTAGTCAAATGCAGATGCATGGAGTTGCTTAATTAAATCTTACTAATACTCCTATATTGCTACTACTGCAAAGAAAAATTGGTTGTTGTTTATCGTTGGAATAAGCCTATTTTACTACATTAAACTCTTATGATAGTATAAATTTCAACATTTAAATTGAAAACCAGATATTTTACCCTCTTAAGTATTAATATCATTTATTTTACTCTCTAAGGTTATATGAAATCAGTTTTGCTCCGACGTGATGTTGAACTGACAATAATTTTGATATATGATCTGGTTATCGGATGACATGGCACGCAATAAGAATTATCGGGTACTGAGCATTATCAGCATTAGCATCAAATAAAAAAACAATTTCCTTTGCCGTGCACGTAGCCACATCACCATCACCATCCCCTTCCCGTCTTCTTCCTTCTCTCCTGTTTACCTCTCGCTCTCCCTCTCTGCAGCAGCCGGCTGCTGCCTCCTGCAGTCCTGCCCCTTCCTCCCGCCACCGCGCCAACCAGATCAAGAACCCTTGCCTCGCCGGAAGAAAGGATCGCCGCTGACCGCCGCCTCCAATCGCAGCAAACCACCGACTGCCGCAGCAGCGACGAGGTGGACAGAGGAAGATTTGGAGGCGCAGAGGAATGGCGCAGGCAGCCGGGGCCCAGACGTGCCGCTCCTTCCCCCCACGAGGGCATCGTTGCTTCCTCTCGTGCGTGCGAATCCGACCGTGGTCGTCGACTGTGGTCCCGCTCACCACCTAGGATTTTTCACTGTTTAGCGATTAAAGTACTGTAGCAGCGACGAGATGAACGGTAGCATTTTCGTCTTTATTTGATTTTTTGTGTTTTGTTTTTTTTCTCGTATTCCTTTGCATCGTACGCTCTAGATTAGCGTGCCGCTTTTATTTTTATATTTTTTTAGATTTAATTATACCTAATAACTCAACTCAGTTACATTGTTTTTTCAGTCAGCTACAATGTTTTTTCAACAAAAATCAAAAACCATCGCTATTCTGATCACTCTCTATATCTTTCTTATTAGCTTTCTCCATTCTCTCACTCCCTTACCTGTTTCTCACTCTCAAGTACCCTCTGTCGATCATAATCCTGAATGCCTGAGTAGTTTAATGGTTCTTGATTACGATGCGTCATAATCATGCTCTTTATTTTGTCTGATTCGATTCATTCTGGTTCTTTCTATCCGTCGTAATTTGTTTTTTTGTTCTGTTTTTTTTCCTATCTTACTTTCTTGTTCTTGCTGAGGGGAGGGAGGCAGAGAGGAAGGAGTTTTGGACCCATCACCCTATCCATTTACCCCCGAACGGTTTTTTTTTTTTTTTTTTGTAAATAGCCACGAGCGGAGCGAAAATCCAGGAATGGCCCCTTGGCGCAGTCGGGGCCGCGCGACTTGCCTGGTGCGGTCTCCAGGTGCGCAAGGCTGGTTGGCACGGGCGGGCGGCGCGCTCCCCAGGCACGCGAGGACCTCCTATATTTTTCGTATGTTTATTTTAAGAATTAGTATTTTTTTGTAAATTTAATATTTATGAATTAGTATAGAAAATTTATATGGTTGTATTATTTGCAGAAATTTTTTTAATATAAAAAATGAGGCTCAAGCAATATGAAATTTATTTCGAAGGCTCCTTACACAGTGTGTTTGTGTGATTTTTGGCGAATTTTGTTAGTTGTGAAATTGTCTCACAAATTTCATGATAATTTGCATTTTATCTTAGCTCTTTCAATTACGATGTTATTTACGTCAAATGATGTCATTTTATGTAACTTGTAGTAATATTCGAATGTAATGAAAAAGATAGTGGCGTATAAATTATGTATAAGAGACATTTGACATCCGATTGTTTTGTAAAGTATACTTGAATTGAAATTATATTATGCGGACATACAATGTGATGGTACTGAACAGAGTATACATGAAGTCATGGTTTACCTGACCGCCATGGCCTCTAACGACGTAGGTGATCCTCAGGGAAGGTAAACCTGGCGGAAGGGCGGTGTACCTCTCGGAGCTCATATTGCGAGGTCTGCGTTGGTGGCAGGGCTATGGAAGACTACGCGTAGGGGAACTGCGAGGCCTGCATCGGAAGCGAGGCTACAGACGACTGCGTGTAGGGGTACGGTGAAGGGCCTAACCAAGTGTAGAGCCAGTCGGTCGAAGATGGATCAATATCCTGCGCAGATGGTACAGGTGGGTTAAGGCAGGCGATGCAACGTTTGCAGTGCGTACTACTGTTGGAAGGCAATACTTAGGGAGTGCAAAGTGCTGGCGATGAACTTTGTCCTAGATGACCGAGCTGCTTTGTCCAAACCTGTAGATTTTGTGCCATGCGTTAGTGTGGCACGGTGTGGAAATATGTTCTGTTATGTATATTACAGTGTATCGGTGTATGTGACTGTGCGGATGACGATCCCCTAGCGTAATCACCACTGTAGTGATGCATGGTGTATGCTCCATACATCTGAGTGAACCGGGCGTCGCCCTCGCGCAGGTCGGACGGAGCTTCATGTGCTAACTGTTATTTTTATAACTTTTTATTAAAATATACTAATAAAATTATAATATTATGAAAGTATTTTTAATGATAAATCTAATGGTATAATTTTTGTATAGCTAATCTAAATAGTTTTAAATCTATTGATGATCAAATTTTAGAAAATTTGATGGTACGAATTCTAGGAATCAAGTAAAAAAGAAGAGGAGTAATTAGTTTGTGTTTTTAGTCAATCACTCAAATTAAAGACATGGGCTAATTCTTCCAAGTTGATTAATGACGCAGCACTATAGTACTCATTACAACAATCGCTTTGTGATTTATGACTAGGAAAGCTAATTTGGTGGTACGTTGAACTCGTGCAAGCCCACTATACCTTTTTCTTCAATTCAACGAACAGAGATCTACAACGTGCGTTGGCATATTTACACATCACGTGATGCAAATGTACGTAGCATTCAGCCATTTCAGACAGCAAAAAAACGAAGAGAGAAATATTGTCTGGCCAAACTTCGTTCCAAGAGGATGAGTTCGTGGATACCTTTCTTTCCAGAAGCTGACCATTTTGAGTGGGAATTATTCATCATATACCCTCCTTTTAGACTGAAATTCAGGATTTACCCTCCGACCCACATGTCAGTGACTCATCTCGACCCCACGTGTCAGTGACTCGGGAGGGTAAATCCTGAAACTCTCAAATGTGAGGAGGGTATATGACGAAGTTTCCCGAGTGGGAATTATTCATCATATACCCTCCTTTTGAGTGAGGTGCGCAAGGAGATGCTAAACCAATTGAAGTTTGACCTATGTCCCCAAATGTCTCGAAGGCTCGACCTATGTCCTCACAGTTCAACCGATACCTTTCTTTCCAGCACAAGAAGAGCCGCTCCATTAAGCAGAGCAGGCATCCTCACAGTTAAACTTCGTGTCAGCCCAGCCATTAGCATTTGGCTATGATCTGAAGCCACAAGCCAGGCCAATTTTGTCAGAGCACTCTGCAAAGTCAACCTGGGGAAGCTTTCAAACGTCCCCACTTGGGCATGTAAGATCGGGCTGTTTTTCGTCGGATTTGACCGGAGGATCCATCGATTTCCTTGCCTCTTAAGTTTTCCAGAACCTGCCCCCAAAACCAGTGCCAACTTCAAGAGTGACTTCTTTGACTTTTGCCGCCTACATTCTCCAGATTGCTTGCTTAATTTTGTAGTTGTAGTTTTGTTATACCACTTGAACCAGAGAGCGTCAGTATAATACTAGCATAAAAGATGGAGCCGGCATCGTTTCTTTCCCCATTTCGTGTCCCGTTCTGCTGCAGATGGAGTACAGTTTTACGCTCGGCTTTGGACGCTGCCACTACGGCGAAACGGTCATTACTCCCGGCCAAGACGGCAGGGACGTCGCGGCCTCGCGGGCGGACGACGAGATGACGACCCGGTGCAGTGAGTACAGGCCCCCCCTTTGACGAATCTGGCCGGTCCGAAATCTCCGTCGGCCGGGTCAGGTTCAACCTGTGACGTCTCTTTCTTCTACCCATCATCAGTGTCGTACATGAACACAGCTCTGCCTCTGCCTCTTGACGTGCGTGTCGACAGCCGACCGACGGGTGTCACGGCAGCCTGGTCCCTGATTGATCTTGGAGGTCGTGTGTTCCGGTAGTATATAATAGCATGGGATATTCTGACATGATTATCACGTTCTTTTCTCGGCGACATCATTTAGGTTAGTGTCCGGTAGTCTGCACCGGCCTGAACGAGGCTTAGGCCACGCGACTTGGGGGCTTGGGGCTGTGTGGATGCCTGCACCGCCATCCGGGCCATGCCCCACGCGTGCATATGAACTGCTGGTCTGTAGTTTTCATTTTCCTGATCAGTCCCAACTGCAAATTGTAGATTCATAGTGTGTTAGTAGGGGATATAGATGTGATCAAATAGCTCATTAGGATGAAGTTCCTTCTCTCTGTTTTTACAGGATTTTGGATGAAGTAGTTGTAATACGTTTATGAACTCTTCTAGTCCCTACTCCCTAGATCTATACATTAATATTGTGGAACATATCACAAATTCTATTTCCATTATCACAAATCATGAGCTGAATTCTTGTATCAATTGTTAGATAAATTGAGAGCTCATATTTGTCAAGAGTAGTTGCTTGCCTTTGCCAGTTATCTCCTTGTAATTTCTTCTTTTGTTTCAGTAATCAAGATTTGTATCTTACAAATGTACAATGATAAGATGAGCTGTGCAGTAACGGAGTGAAACTTCACGCGGTGTTACGTGTTACTTTGCATAGAGTTATTTAGAATGAATGCGACAATTGGCCATGCAAAAATTGTACAGAAATTGCGGAAAACCATTGTATCATGAACATGAACAGCTATGATGAGATTTTTTTTTGAAGTGTTGTTCAACTTCTTGCAATTTATGGAACCTGAAATCTGAATAAAAATATAAATGAGTAAGACATAAATACAAAAAAAATGTTACAACCAAAGATAGCATAGTCTATTTGCCTCCAATCCCCCCTTATTATGTCTTCAGAGCCAACCTACCCACCAAACGCTTTCCACGAATAGCTCAAGATACTTAGAGAAGTAGATTGTCAGAGAGTCTAGAGCATAATATAAAAAATGAGAATCTGGAGCTTAACCAAACAGGCCCTATACCCTACTTTGACCATGTATTTTGATAAAGGGGGCATGCTTTTCCTAGTTTTTCCTAGTTCATGCATCATAACTTCATTAGCTAGAGTGTGATGAGTCCAGTGAGGATGAAGCCATACTCTGTTGCTATCGTCCCAAGGGTTTCGTCACAAGAGGATGTAGATGGGAGAAAAGAATAAGGCCTTGAGTGACTGGTGCGGACAGATTCGATCTGGTTTGATCAGATCAATATAAAGGGGAATGGATATGGTTAAAATAAAAATATAATATTCAGGAGATTTTGTGTAAAAATTAAAACATTAAATCTTACACGTCATGCCACGCGTACGCAATGTAGCAACTTGGGTAGCTAGGATTGACTAATAACCCATTTATATAATATCAGTGATCTAGATGTGTATTTTTAAGATACAATGACCTGAATAACATATCCAAACAAGTTTAGTGGTACTCACATTTTACCTTTTTTTAACACACATGGAGAGAGGGGAGACCAGTAGGGGTGGGTATTCGGTTTATGCGGTTCAGTTTATTCGGTAAACAATATTTTTGTTTTTGAAAGTTGACAACCGAATTAAGTAAACTAAAATAGAAAATCGAACATAATTAACTGAATTATTTTAGTTTGGTGAATTTGGTTTTTTGGTTAACTGAAATATGCATAACGCTTTAACGTATAATAATATTATTTAGTCTAGTGTTATCATACCGAATTTATTTTTAAGCGAATGATATGTTTAGAAGTTACTAATGTTCTTTCTTTTGAGATATTGAAAATACCTATAAAATTAAATGAGAATAGCCTTTGTTTATTATAAATTCACACAAGGGAAAAAAATAATATTTCGGTATTCGGTTAATTCGGTTTTTGTGACTTAAAAACTGCACTGAAAACTGAATACAAGAAAATATAAATTATACCGAGTACCATACAGCGAATAAATCATAATTTTTATTTTTTTTGTCGAAATCGGTTCGATGTTTCGGTTTCGATATAAAAATGCCCATCTCTAGATACTAGGCCGCAGCAAGCCGGGGTAGACGGCCCTAATTTCGAGCTTTGCACCCCGAGGCCCGGCTGGGCCTTTCTAGCCAAACGGCCTGATGCGGCTACTGTTCCAAGACCGGACGCTTCCTCACACGCTGCCTCTATCTGGCTGCAGCCCAACGGTTACGTCCCGGTAAAAGTGAGACGGTAAAATCATCGGTCCCAAGGGCGGGCCCACGCGGCAGCGTCACACCAAGCACCACGCCTAGCAACTTTTTTCCCAGGAGGCAGCAGAACCGGAAGCGGAACCAGCGGCGGGCGCGGCGGGGCGGAGCTGCCCCCAGCAAGCAACACACGCTTCTCTCGCCTTCGCCGCCATTAGCTGCTCTCTCTCCTCACGCGCTCCACCACGCCACCTCTCTCTCTCTCTCTCGCCTCTATCTCTATTTATCATCCTTCGCTTCACTCACACCTCCCTAAAACCCTAGCCCTCGCCCGCATGCGGCGGATCGCTCGCCGCCTCCCGTCACGCTGGTTTTGACCCGGCTGGGGTTTATTGCTCTTGCTTGGCTCTTCGATTTGTGTGGAGCCTGCGGGGATGGGGAATTGCTGGGGCGCGCGGATCAAGGATGGCAGCCCTCACCCTGGCGCCTCAGGTTCGATCCTCTCGCTGCACGACTGGTTCGGTCTTGCTGATTTCTGGGCGATCCGATGTGGTTTTGGTCGATTCGTGCTCGTGGGGGGTGCGGGGCTCAATCGTTTGGCGGCTCCGAGATGCAAATTTCAATCCATTTATGGCCTGTTCATTAGTTTCTAGGGATTCAGGTGGAAATCCGAGCTATCAGCAGTTTCTTAGCTTAGTGTTGTTTGGGTGCTCCTGTGGTCAGATTCGATTGCAAAAGGCTGAACTTGTTTCTAGGTTATTTCTGTGGTGATTTTATTCACTGTTTTAGCAACAATGGGCAATGGTTGATCATGTATTTGTATGAGTGATTTGATTGGTTGATTAGGCCTAGTCAGGGTGATCCGGTAGTTTGATTTGGTTGGATGATTTTATCTTTTTAGCTGTCCTTGCAGCTTCAATGTGTTCAGGCTAGCTAGGCGCTAAAGTAAGCTTCGGCAAAGTTGTAAAGCTGCGTAGGTTGTTGTGCACTTGTGCCACTGGAGCTATAGGCTCTCTGTTCCAAAGTGATTTGACTTTTTGTTGAAATGGCATCATAGTGGCTGTTAGCTTTTTCTAAGGTATTGAAAATGACAAAAATTAGGAAAAATGAAAAACACCGTTATATCCCACGGATAATGCAAACAAAAAAGGAAAAAGAAAAAAAGACAAAAAGAAACATCGCAGTTTGGAATGGAGCCTAAGGTGATGGGTACCTTCTCTTGTATAGTAATGGGACATCGATGCTTCATTCCTTACATAATTGCTTCACTAGTACCATGTGTAGTAGACGTTCTACCATCATCTGCTGGATGGCGCCAGTGCTTATCCTTCTGAGATTGCAATAGTAAGGGACAGGAAGTTGACTCTATGGGGGGAAAGATATCTTAGCATTATATCTATCGGTACCTTGTGCTGACCACTTAGGATGACAAATTCTAATCATCCTGTATTCTGTTGTTGACCAAGGTAACATTTGATTGAAGCAGGACTAATACTACAGTGCAGTACATAGTTTGCCCTTGTTGTGACATTATGTTATGAATATCGATTGGCCGCTTGTTGACTTTGACCATTTACATTTTTCCCTTTACAAAATGTATCGTGGGAATTTGGGGGACAACATGTTAAGGAAAAGAAGATTATTAGGGTTGACTAGTTGTTTTTCTATTTCTATTGCGATGCTTCACGTGCTGTAAATTCGTAAATTATTGATGGAATTAGGAAACATGCTCAAGTTCTTCCTTGTTTAATTTGATATTAATGTTTTGTTAAATTGCCTGTTCAGGTATGACATGCAGTACTATATAGAGCATGTGTCTTGATTTTTTATTCAACCTCATCTCTCTATTTGGTTTCCCGCCCAAATTCAGTAACATTTTGTCAACCATTAATTACGTACTTTCCATCGCTAGAAATGATTGGAATAATTGGATATATTTCCCAATGTTGGTCAGAAACTTTTTGGTTGTTGATGATTTGTACTATCTAGTTCAAGGCATTTAGTAACCTGTGTCTACAAAAATTTTGGCGTATGCTCCATTAGAAAGTTTTATGTGATTGTACGAAGTATGGCTCATTTCTGTATAGCTGCCTGCCGAGTGCTTTGTTCGTCTCAACTTACTAGATTGAAGTATCTTTTAATTGCTAATTATTAGGTGTGTGTGATATTTCTAATGTTAGTAGTAGATAAGCATGATAAACCTCTGGAGATGCCACGTGGGAGCAGATGTGCATTGGGTGGAGCAAGGTTACTAGTGCATGCATGTTACCACTTCATGGAGGGAAACCACTGCCATTTCTTCCATATTCATTTTTGCACTTTTTCCTGTGCGAACCATCATTTTAACTTTTGAGTTCAGAGCATATCACAATTTGTAGGCAGTGACTGTCCTGCCTTGTTGCTTGCTATCGTGATCAAAATGCTCTTTGCATCAACTTCTGGGTGACCAGTCAATCCGTTACCGCTATCATTGTGTACCACACTACCACAGATGGAAATGGCTAATCCTGCAATTCTCGGGACTCATATAAAATTTTAGAAAATTGCCAGGTGATGATTGCTTAAGTTGGTTCCTAATTGCTATGCAAATTTCCTTTTAAGAGTAGAATCAAGCATTCGAAACTTCCAATACAGGATGATCATAATATGGGCCTGGGATATATCAATTCAAAAATTTATCATCAGAGAACATTTTCATTTAAAATATGAAACCTGGATTTGGTCTTTTAGAATCTCTACTAAAGACATGATATGCAGGAATGTTCTCAAGGAGTGGTGGTAAGGATGGGAATAGGCTTAGTGGCTGCAGCAGTCGAGCCTCTTCGGCTTCCATGCCTCCAAATGCGAAGACTGAATGCGAGATCTTGTGGTCAGCCAATGTCAAGATCTTCAGTTATAATGATCTCAGGTTAGCCACAAGGAACTTCCGTCCTGACAGTGTGCTTGGTGGAGGAGGGTTCGGATCTGTCTATAAAGGATGGATTGATGAGAATACATTGTCAGCCTGCAAGCCTGGTACTGGTATAGCTGTTGCTGTGAAAAGACTCAACCAGGAGGGTTTACAAGGGCACCGAGAGTGGTTGGTGAGTATGACTGCTATTCTATTTTATGTTGTTCTGCTCGAATTCATGTTTGATTGATGTTTCTTTGAAGTTTACTCTTGAAAAACCTACGTTTTTTGTGCTGCCTTTCAATTGATTAGTTACAGCTTCAGAAGTGTTATTCAAATACTTGGATTTTTTTTCCTAACTTTGTTAACTTTCTGTTTATAGACTGAAGTTAATTACCTAGGTCAGTTATACCATCCCAACCTTGTCAAGCTAATTGGGTACTGCTTGGAGGATGAGCACCGACTGCTAGTGTACGAGTTCATGCCACGTGGGAGCTTGGAAAATCATCTGTTTAGGAGTAAGTTACACTAGGATTTTGTGTTCTACTGCTGTCCTAGGAATATTTTATTTGTGTTGCATACAATTTCGTTGTAGTATGTTTCATTTTTAAATTGCTATATGAATCCTTGATGTAGGAGGCTCGCACTTTCAACCTCTTTCATGGAACCTAAGAATGAAGGTTGCACTTGGAGCTGCAAAAGGACTAGCTTACCTTCACAGTGCAGAGGCAAAAGTTATTTATCGAGATTTTAAGACTTCCAATATTCTCCTTGACACAGTAAGTGAAAGTGAATCTTGCACTGTACTTCACCTCAATGCTCATGTGCTCTTTACGGAAATGAATGCATCATGTTACTGTACAGGACTATTCTGCGAAGCTTTCTGATTTTGGATTGGCAAAGGATGGTCCTGTTGGTGAGAAGAGTCATGTATCCACAAGGGTAATGGGAACATATGGTTATGCAGCTCCGGAATATCTGTCTACAGGTAACCTTTGAAATGCAGTTGTGGGTCTTATCGCTCCAATACTGCACATTTGCTTGTCTTGGATGCAAAACTTCATCCTGTGACAGAAACTATTGAATGTTAGTACATTAAATAATGGCAATTGGTCTAGCTATAAGCACATTAAAAGGATGTACTTGGTCTTTTTTTGTTATTTTTATTCACCCCTTGCTTTGCATATCTCATTTTTGGCGCATCCCTTGCTTTGTTAAGGTTGCTATACATGCAATAGAAATGCATTCTATGTTTGGTATTGGATATCTAACACTCCAATATATGCCATTACATGAAATTTATGTAAACATTTTTTTTGTGGCCTATGTGCAATGGAGCGAGAACAAAATATAGAAGGCAGTGGTTATTGCTGCTCATTTTAATTGCCTTCAACCATAAGTTGTTGCATGACATGGCATTAACTGTTACGTTTTGAATTCCTCTTACAAACTTTGGTGCGAAAAACGTTTCAATGCTATTCTGTTGGCAAAGAACGTACACAGCTTCATGTTGATAACCTTTACCGACAGCTCATGTTCAATACATGATAAGCATCTGTTTAACAATGCAATGCTTTCAGGCCATCTAACTGCAAAGAGCGACATCTATAGCTTTGGGGTAGTGCTTCTGGAGATGCTGTCAGGTCGTCGCGCCATTGACAAGAACCAGCCCCAGGGTGAGCACAATCTTGTGGAATGGGCCCGGCCATATCTCACACATAAGCGCAAGATATTCCGTGTCCTGGATACCAGGCTAGGTGGTCAATACTCCCTCAGTGGGGCACAGACAATTGCCGCCCTTGCTCTTGAGTGCCTGTCCTTCGATGCGAAGATGAGGCCGTCCATGGACGCCATAGTCACTATTCTAGAAGAGCTTCAAGACTCCAGTGATGCAGACAGAAAACCAGCAGCAGAGAAGCATCAAGAATCCAAGGGTGCAGGCAAAAAGGCGCCTACTGCAAGTGCTGGCAGGAACAGTGGCAAGCCTCGCCGGGAAGGCCTGGGAGAGACTCGGAAGGAGACTGGTCCAAATCCAAGGCTATCGGTTCACTCCCATTAGCAAGACAGAATTTGAGCGACTTGTTAGCTAGGTTGTAGTTTGTAAATATGCTTGTGCATATTCCTGAGTCATCAGGCTTTTGGCAACCAGTCATTTTTTTTGCCTACAGAGTCATCAGGCGTTTGTAAATATGCATGAGTTGCTCAACTTCAGTTAACTGGATGGATCTGTATGTCGAAACCCATGGCATAAAAGTAGTGCTTATGTTACAAATCTTAAATCTTCATCTCATCTCATTGGTGTGCAACCTGCTAGTGGACCTTTGCTGCAGGTTACAAATCGCACCACAGTAATGGCTGGATCATATTCATATGTGAATGGCGTTGACTACTTGATAAGGACATCCTAAAGAGAAAATCCGTATGAGACTTATATTAAAAGACTGGTATATTAACAATATTTCAGCACAATATCATTGATATCTTTTTACTTCTTGCTTTGACTACTTGATATCATATTCATATGTTTCGTATTAGCTTTTTTTAATCAGAAGCCAATACGAAGTGTTGCCTTATATGTCCACCACGAATGGCATGGTCGGCTATTCTTTGCATCCAAACCCGGGCAACAAAACAGGCAAAATCATTCTCAAAGCAGACTACTCGCAGCGCACTTTTGCTTTCACCTTCATCCCTTTCACGTATTTTCAGCACCGGCCATCGAGCAACCTACCGAGCATTCATTCTCGGAAAGAGAGAACTAGAGGAGGAACAACAACCAAAATCTTCTTACAAACTCCAATCACCATACTGATAGATAAATCAAGTCCATGGAAACACGTCGTGTCACGGAGATAAATGACACGGAAACGAGCAGCTGCGGGCTACACTCACCGCTCCTATATCAGCTGCAGCCACTTCAGCCACTCGACACAAATTCCATTGACCTCCCTCAACTCCAGCCCCAAACCAAAGCTTAAAAATACATCCATCGCCACCGACCCTTGGCAACACACGCGTAGTCAAGCACACTAATACCACTACTAGTAGTGACTAGAAGTGATGATAATTTACCCTAATTAACACTAGACTTCACTGCTATTGCCTGCTTGCCCCTTGCTTTCACAGGCTACCAGAGAAAAAACTCTTAACCCAAATCAAGGCCAGCCAGAGTAATTACTACTACTGTGTATAAAAGACCTCATTTTGTTTCTCAGGAATTTCTTGAACCATCGTCACCAGTGGCGGTGGTAGAATTAGACCCTGAAGTTGTTGCCCTCGAAGGTCTGGCCGAAGTGCCAGTTGCGGGGGGCGGCGTTCCAGGAGGTGGAGGTGCGGCGGTCGCTGCCGGTGACGCGGAAGGAGAGCGCCTGGCCGACGAGGATGGCGTTGGACTGCCAGTTCTGGCCCCAGTTGCGCGACATGGGCATCCACCCCGTGCTCGACCCCTTCACGCTCGCGCGCACGATGTCGCCGGCGCCCGCCACGTTCGTGATCAGCACCAGGTTGAAGTACCGGAACCCGTTGATCGTGAACCGCACCCCGCCCGACTTCCGGCACGGCACCCTGCCACATCACATGAGCACAACGTTGTCAGTAGGGTGGGTTTTTTTTTCAGCTACGATTTATAGTTTTTAGGTTGTATAAATTTAATGCAGATAAACCATTAAGACGCTTATATATTTGTTCGAGAGAGATCATAAAATATAAGCCGAAAAAACTCATAGTCATCGTCAGGGCAGCACACGGTGCCGAGAGTTAAGAGATGGATCATAAGATAAAAGTCACTTAGAATGTGTCATTTTTTTAATTTTATTTTTTAATTTTATTCCATTGTATTATCTAAAAGAGATATAGTAATGTATTTAATAATTATTTCTCAAATTTTTTTTATTTTTTAATTAAAAAACTAACCGTTATTATAGCCAAAAACCACCGACCGAACCAAAAGTGCCCGTTTGGAGCACTACCGCTGTGCTGCAGGACGAAAGGACAAAATGGCCCTTTTCCTTTACAGATCACAGGGGACCACGGACGAAGCAACGAAGGGCAAATGGGCCATTTCCTGAGGGTATCGGGGATGTCAGTGAGTAGAACGCTGCAGGGCACAGGGCGAGGTACGCGGGGGATCACGGGTGTCCCCGCAGAAAACCCAACGGAAAAAAGTCAAAGCGTGTGTGCGCGCGCGCTGTGCGCTCTACACAATTCTACTACTGCGGCTGCTGCACACTAGGGGGTGATCGGAACGGCTTCTAAAAGCTTCAGCTTCTAGTTTCAGCTTTTTTTTCACTATTCACTACACTATCCACTAACTCATTCTGATGTTTTTCAGTCATTCATGATGTTTTTTTCAGCCAAAAGCCATCGCTATTCCGATCACCCCTAAGATTCGGATGTTTCTGTGGGCCTTGTGCTGTAGCCTCTGCCCTCTGCGCTGTGGTGGTCTACAGAATTGTAAGGGCGGCCAATTTTCCTCGACGTTTTTGGTCCCTGATACAGTACCATTCGTCAGGGCAGTGCTGCAAGAGTACATGTTATCACTAAGCTAACAAGATGACCAGTCACTTCTTTCCTAAATGCCCCAATTCTTATGCGCCCCGGCCACAAGGATTACAACATAGTACTACTAGAGTGGAATTCTTTCCTCTACTAAAGTTTTGATCCACTACCAAATGTGGCACAAACAGTAAAGCTGAGATGGACTAGTGCCATCTTGGTGAACAGACTCTTATCATGAGAAGAGGTGCAAGGCTAGAGAAGAGGTGTACACAGTACTGCTACTGAATACTAGCGTTAGCGTCGCAGGGCAATTTCTCCACCCCCTACCACGTTCCGCTTTTAAAGCCGCAGTCGGTGCACAGCACAGCACACTTCCATCACCACTCCGCAGTAGATCAAAAAGGAGGCGAAAATTTATCGCCGTATCGTGATGGTACGTGCTACCATATCAATTATCTACAGTGAATAAACGCCGCACATGCTCCGCTTTGTGGCGTCCTCTAGTTTTCCGCTTTCAGAAGGCACAAACTATTTGAAACACATCAATTTGTAATTTTAGATTTTTCACTTTTGCTTTTTTTAAATATTATTTGTGGAGATATGATAGTATTTTCCTTTTTTTCTTATTTTTTATTGTTTAATTGAATAATCCAAAAAAAGCTGTAGAATCCGCAGCCATAAGCTACTAGGAAAAGCATCGCGGCCTCTATTGGCCAAAAAAATTTACTACTCCTACAACCGAGACGAATGTCTTTTACCTACACGGTCCCCAACTAAACCAAGAAATGTAACAATGCATTGCAAGATGCGGAGTTAAGGAGTAGGCTTGATGATGGATGGCTCACCGGCGGTAGGAGACGGGGACGATGCCGGCTCGGTACTGGGCGATGTGGAGGAACATGGGCATGGCGAGGTCGAAGTGGGGGCGCGGTGGGTTGCACCAGCCGCCGTTGTCGGAGGGGAGGGCGTAGTTGGGCGGGCAGAAGTTGGTGGCGGTGACGAGGATGGAGGGGCTCCCCTGGTGGCACCACTTCCACCCCGGCTGGTTCTCGCACTTGATCTCGAAGCACGCGCCGCAGCTCTGCCCCTCGTTGAACAGCGCCGTGCTCAGCGCCGCGTTGTTCACGCCGTAGCCCTGGCTGTACAGGTTCCCGTACCCGCACGCCCCTCCTGCGTTGGCACATCGCACGCGCACGTTGATCACACGAGATTGACGGCATGGCCAAGAGAAAGAAACGAAGGAAAAGAGGACGCATTGCGCGTACCCATGGTGCCGGAGGCGTCGCTGCCGCCGTAGAACGTGGCGTGGGCGCTCTGCCAGGCGCCGCCGCCGTACACGCCGGGGATGCGCGCCGCGGCGGGGGAGAGCATCGCGAGGGCGGCGGCCACCAAGAACAGAGCCGGCATTGTGGCCATCGCTCCTGGTCGACTTCTTCCTGCTCGCTCTGGACGATGGGGGAAGGACGTAGTACACTTTCGGTGAGGAGAGCACTGAGCAAAGCAACAAGGAGAGGGGCGGAGACAGTTAAGAGCGGTGGTGGTGGGAGGCCAAGGGGACGGAGGAGGCGTTATTTATGCACCATGGAGGCACGAGGCAGACCAAATAATGGCGCTTCCGGGGGTAATCCATGAGCCCGTTCTTTTGTCTGATGGTTTTTTTTTACAGCGGTTTGATTTTTGCCAGTGTTTTTTGAGACAGCAAAACATATAGATGTTAATATAAAATGTATATATAGTTATAGATTTAGAAAATCTTTTAAACGAGTGGCTCTTCTTTCGTCCCGTTTGTTTCGGCGGCTTCCGGGGAAGTTAAAGTAAAAAAAAAGCCAATAAAAACCGACCCATGCATCACGGCCAAGTGAAAACAACACGAAAAGAGAGAAAATGGATAGGAGGGAGGCGTTTCCGTTAAGAAATGCGCGATCGCCTGTTTTAGCGATTGATGCTGCTTGCTGGGCCAGGAAAATGGATAGGAGGGATGGCCGACTGTGGTGAACCAGTGATCGTACTGTGCTGCTGCTGTGTCTGTGTGTGCCTCCTCTGATGCTTCTCTCACCATGGGCGGTTGGGACCTTTTTTTTCTCTTCTTATCTGGCACTGTTTGGACCTAGAGCAGTAATAAATCTATCCTTTTTCAGCTTATGGATGTATTTTATGATTGAATTTTAGACAGCTTGAGATTACGATGAGAGATATTCGTTTGTGATTTTACCTAATACAGATGTTAAGTATTTAATACGTACTATAATTAACTTATAGACTCTATCTTTAAAAAAATAATCCATTTAAAAGTTAGATACTATAGTAAAAATTAAAAATCGTTTTAAAAAGTTGCAAAGAACAGAACCCGGTCGCGTTTGCCACGGCTTTGTCGAGTAACAACGTCACGAGTACGGAGAGTTTGTGATCATGTTTACACAGCTAAAAAAACTGTTATTGTGGCCAATTGCACAAACCTTGGGTGTTGAATCTAATCAATAGCAAAATTGTGGACGACATCCATACGGGAACCCGAATTAACTCGGATTATATAGGATTTTCAGCAATCTTTGCTAATTAGTACAGTACTAGCCATGCATTAAATTTTTCATGAGATCTTTCACGACGATATGAATCCCGGAAACTGATCAACGGAACTAATGGTCAATTAGCCCCATGAGATCAGGGCATGTTCATATAAACAATCGGCTTTCGAAAGTAGTTTCTTTACTCCGCTTATTTCTATCTTGTTTTAGAGATAAAATTAGAGTTATACACGTATTACATACTTTACTTTTCTCACTTATTTCTCGTGCATATATCTACCTTATTTTTCTTATCGTTTGCTGTATCGTTTTAAAATCACTATTTATTTTTTACTTCAAAGATATTAACCGCAGACAAGGTAACAGTCACTCGGTCCCATCATTTGCTCCAGCCTTTCACGCAGCCGTGCCCCCCGGGGCCCCGGGCAGACACTATCATCCGAATGGCGGGCCCCTCACGCCAGTGTCCGATCTCCTGACCGGGGCGGGCGCCATGATCCCGTCTCCCGGAGGAGGAGGCAAGGGGACGGCCGGGATGGCACGGGCGCGGAGCACGCTCACGTACGCTGCGTCGCGGTGAGAAGGTACTAGGTGATCATGGATGGAAGAGTGAACGAGGTGGGGAGACCAAAAGCACTGCAGCGCTGCGCCATGCCTCCTCGACACACGGGATGGTTGCCCACTTGGCCGGCTTCGCTTTGCTTCCATCGCAAGGTGTGCCGTCTCTCGCGCGCGCGCCGCGCTCTCTCTCTCTCTCCTCTCTTCCGGCCAGTGGTCTTCTCCCACCGGCGGCTGACGGCGGGAGCGAATCCGATCGGCTCTTTTATTTTCTTGTTTGTCCCCGTGTGTGTTCTGTTCGGAGGTGTTTGGTTCCTCATTTTATTCTGGATGATGCCTCGTTGGTTGAAGTAAGCTAACTGCGCCCAGAACAACATTAGAATTGGATTGTACACACTAGGATAGAAACACATATACCATTTCAGTTTTTTTTAGCTTCAACTTCTAACTTCAGCTTTTTTTTTCCACTATTCAGTAATTCGTCTCTTTCTAAATTTTTTTAGATTTTTTGGGCTTTTTTACATTTTTCTTTTTTTCCCTGTGTTCCTTTGCATTATCCGTGATGGGTTAACATATTTTTTTTTCTATTTTTACATTTTTTAAATTTAATTATGTTCAAAAAGTCAAATCACTCTGATAAAAAAGTCACTCTGATAAAATTTCACTAAAACCGTGGTTATCGCTAAAACGATCACCCCCTAAGAAAATGTCCGAGTCATAACTTCTCAGTGAGCTCAGTCTACCATGTCAGCACAGAGGATAACATCTGGGAGTGAGTAAACAATATGCACTGTGTGGATATTACTCCGTATGGAGATCATAAATTGTAGCTCAGACCTTAGCGATGAACAATAATTTAAATTAAATTAAGAATTACTGCAATGCATTAATTATAAGAATGAGTTACAACTCCAATTTCCAAAATCTCAAAGAAACAAACCTAATCTAATTATTACAACCTCTTTTACAAAAATGGTGCATAAAGAAAAACTAATTCCTAAAGTTGCAATTGCATCAACTAATAAGCTAGCTCTTCGACGCTTGTGTCGTAGAATCTTGTTCTCGTGTTTAGCCGATGTTAGAACCCCAAACCAGCAGCCCTCCTTTTCTTTTGGTAATCGGAGAACAAATTAAACAACAATCCAATGGAGAATAAAAAGAGAGAGTTAGAGTTGCAGTCAATACCCTTGGACTACTAGAGCCAAATTAGAGTGGCGTTCATCGAGGTTCTCAGACTATCCTGAACCGGTCGACACATCTCACCATTTGTGGCCTTATCATTCGGCATTTCAAAAGTCCAATGCTCACATTTTTTTGAACTTATCTTAACCCCCCAAAGCATTCCAAAACAGTGCAAAACCCACCATTAGGACCTTCAGTCCAAAGCAACAGAGCACCAAGACTCAGAAGAGGATAAGACCAGTGCTGCCTAGCTAGGGCAACAATCAAGTGCCAGCAGAAAACCGAGAAGAGGAGGCCGAAACCTCCTCATATATAAGCCTCAATCCAGCCATCGCCCAATGCCACTGCATTGCCATTCCTAAAAAACCATCAAAAGCAAACCAGCCGAGAGTCACAAGCCCACAGGAAGTACCTATGCATCTCTCCCAGCCAAGAGTGACCAAGAACATCAAGAACAACCGAGACCCCAAGCCAAATCCATTCAAAGCCATCCATCTCTGCTCTTGGCCGAAGGCCAGAGAGTTAGTGTCACCAAAGCCATAGCCCGTCGAGTGAGAAGAGAGGAATGTCGGACAAAGGAGGTAGTACGTAGAGGAAGGCGAAGGAGAGTGAGGACCGTGGGACAAAGGAGCTGACAGGGAGGTCCACCACAGGGCGACGACCACCACAAGACAACGCCCCGAACCGTGACAAGATTTGGGCCAGGCCAAAATGCCCATGTTTTCTGGACCCTATTTCTTTTTCTTTTAGTAGGTTAACAGTAGATTTAACCTGTTAGATAGAGTAGAAATCCATCAATGCAGGAAAAAAGAGTGGAATTTTACAATCTAATAAAGTGCCTACTTGTAATGCAGAAATCGACCCAGCTCAAGCCAAGGCAGCAAATCAAGTTCCGGTTGATTTCAGCATTTACTACTACTCAGGCAAGCTATTTCTTGATCACATATTTAGTTATGTCAAGCGTACAAAGTATTTCTTGTACCATTATGCTATGCCTGCATTAGAAAATGTTTTTAAAACAAAATGGCTTAGGGAGACGATGTGTTAAGGAAGAGAAAAGAAAACAGGAGAATGAGAATGAGAAAAAGAGAGGTTATGAGTTAAAGTCCGTAGTCTGGCTGAGAGGAGCAGCGGGACTATGGGAGTATGTAACTAGGAGGGTAAAGGGGATCTTGAAAAGGAGAGCAGACATGGCCCCTTTACATATGGTTAGAATATAAGGACCTAGTAAGTTCTCACTCGGAATTGAGGACCGTATTATGTTATTTATCCTTCCACGTTAGGTAAGTATATATGTGTGAGTAGAGATGGATGAAACACAAGATCAGTAATGCCAGTCTGAAAGTGAGTAAGTCCGAGACGCTATATGCATAGGTGGAGTGTTGGGCCAGGAGCCGGTCTAACCAAACATTATTTGAAGCCACTAGGGTCTGGGTGAGCGACCCGGTATACCGGTGGACAATGAATGGGCTGGAGATTTGAATAACGTAACTTGGAAAAGATTATGCACTTTGAACTTGACTCCACACCAAAGGAAGTGTGGAAAACTTAGTTTTGATGGTTCAAAGGAAGTTAAAATATGAATGGCTAGTTTGATAACACTATTTTTGAGAATAAAAATATAGAATCTGTAATAAATCAAGAAGAGAGACATTCAGTGCATTTTGTTATTATAATGCTTGCTGAGTAAATTAGTATTTACCCTTACTATTATTTTTCTTTGTTAGACCTTATTTCGATCGGAGAGTATTCCGAGTCGGATGAAGGGGCACTAGATGACGAAAAAACTGTCCTATTTATTTATTTAAAAAATATATAACCCATAAACCATAAACCGAAAAGAATTTACACCGGCTCAATCGTAAGGTGAAACGGTACTCCAGTATCCAGTCCACATGTTTTGCTGACATGGACACAAGTCGACTTTGAGCTGGCTAGTAGTACTAGTAGTATGGTTTGATTTACTTTACTGATCTCAGTCATTGGGACCGTTGGTCACCATGGTTGTTACAACCTCGTAAAAGGTAAAGGTGGCGTCGTTCAATTTAATTTCTCACTTCTATTTTTTTACTATTCATTAGTTTTGTCTTTTTATGATTTTTTTAAACTTTTTCGTATTCTTTTGCATTATCTGTCTTTTAAATTTAATTATACTAAATAAATCAACTCAATTACAATAAAAAAAATTATAAAAAACCACTATTCTGAACACCCGATATCTTCCAAGCCTCCCATGGTAGAGTCGAACTCCATGTAGTACTCAACTAGCCATGTGATCGATTTCGTGTTATTGAGCAGCGGTCGTGTTATTGAGCAACGAAAGGGGAGCACACACTCACCTTGCCTTGTTTCTACATCGCCGCAGCTAATGGGACCAAATCGCATCTAGAACTACCTGCTTTTGGAATTTCCTTGCATAGTTGGAACGATTTGACCTAACAGTTGTAGACTTGTGGTGGCAAAGTACTGCTACCACTATGGTGTAGAACAAAGGACTCCATGAGTAGCTGAACACTGAACAGACAACGGTAAACTAGCTGCGCGATGTTTCATTGGACACTTGGACAGGCCAAGGTGGGGTTGGTTGGCCTCTCGGAATCCGAGCATACGTATGGACATATGTGTGAGAACTCTAGCTATACAGAAAGTAACAAGTCAAAGCCAAAAAAACCGTGGCCTATGATAATTGTAAAAGCTCAAAGAACAGGGATACTTGTACTTACTGCCTAAATTTATAAGGGGAGTGAATTGCAGAGGAAGATACGAAGCCAAGCAGAAAGGTAAGGAAATCTAAAACAAAGGGAAGAACCGAAGAACGTACGCTCTACTTTCACCATTCATTTTGTTTCGAAAACTGATTTACGTAGATAGAACTAGTAGCAGATCGTGTGCTTTTCCGATCCACGATGAAAACGATCATGACAAGTATGAAACGGACGCAGCTTTACATGACTCTTGTGGTGTACCAAAGCTGTCATCCATTAGCATTCAGCATTTCTTTCTTTTTGCAGCGTATGTGAAATTGACAAATGCATTTGCACCGACGCATTTCCCTCTGTACTAGTACATTAGTACATTCAATGGCACGTAATTGCTCCCTAACATGATCAATTTTCATAGATTTCACACACTGTCCCTCCTCCATCGAACTACCAATTTAGTTCCACAGTGAGGCATCAACCAAGAGGGAAGTTTGTTGAGGGAATTCAGCAATCTTCAGTGAGAAAACAATGACAATTATTGAGTTGTTCTTCCATATGTGCATATGCTAGTACACAGTATTGTACTGCTTAACTTTTGTTGATAACCCGGTAAAAATATGTGGGAAGTGCAAAGGAGTGCTTGAGTGTTTTTTGAGGGTAGAAGAACTTAGATTTTTTTTAACGTTGGATCTTTATTCAACAAATTCTCCATACCTTTTCCCTTAAAAAAAAGAATCTAGTGCGTTAGATCTCGATACAACAGATCCCTCTATATTCTCATCCAAAAAAATATAAGTACTCTGATCTAAGATGTTGAATCGGAGATCCAACACTAAAAAATCTAAATATTTTCAATCTTAAAAAATATTTAAATACTCTTTAGACACTATCAAAATATATAACATAGGAGTATATTCGAAACAGATGGATAAGGCCTTGAAGCACGTCAAAGCAATCTGCAATGCCATGTGGTCTAGCATGAGCGTTGTGCTCGACGCCCACCCTTTTTTTCTCCCCGGCGATCTGGTTTGGTTGCGCATCATCTCCTGTCCTTTTTGTATTAATTAAGACTGTGTTAGGTCTCGATACCTTACCACTGCCTGGACAGATTGATAAGGGTTTGACCTGTATGCTCCCTGCTTTTTAAGGTGCACTTCATGGCATCTCCAGTAATATTGTCTCATCTATCTTTTAACTATATTAAATAAATAAAATCTTATATAGAGAAGAGAGAAGATAAGAAAAGATAATATATATATATAGAGAAGAGAGAAGATAAGAAGAGATAATATACTATCTCTTATGTAAAAGATGACTTAAATTCGTAAATCAATGTAAATAGTGAAAGAGTGTAAAACAGAAAGTTATGATAAAAATAGTACAAAATAGTTAGATGAATAATTTACTGTTGAAAAATTGTCTCTAGTGTTGTCTTTAAATAAGATAAAAATTTTAAAGATAACTTTAAAAAACAGATTATTGTATATGACTTCAATAAGAAAGTGTAGTTTATTAGGTCTCTACTTCCGAACATTGATTCTTAACAGCACAGCACACGCAATGCGTATGCATGCCGTTCAAACCTGAGGCCGCCCTTGGTTCGGACACCTGAGAAAGGGAAAAAAAGTGTTTGGATCCAGAGAGAGAACCGTATGAAGTGTCAGTACTACATTGGTAGTTATTTTAAGGGAGTGTTCGGAATAGCGATGTCTTCTAGTTAAAATTTTACTTTAGTTGCTTGATTTTTTATTATAGCTGAGTTAGCTTATTAAGTATAATTAAATTTAAAAAATACAAAAATAAAAACGACACACTAATTTATCATAGACAATATAAAAGAATACAAGAAAAAAATAAAATACAAAAATTCTAACAAACAAAAAAAAGAAAAATGACAAAAAGCTACAGTACCATTACCATGAGAAGCTAACGTCCGATGCGAACGCCCAACGCGAAGCTAACTTGAGCGACGCCTTAACTGGTGTAAGGTGCATGATGCATCGCAAAATCTTACTCTGTGTTCCTGAAGTTGGCCGTGATGTAAAAATTTCATACAAACGCAAACGGTTTTCCTCCCCGTTTCGACCTTTTTCTCTTCAAATTCCCCCTCTTGCGTTCAGGTCATGAAACCTGTTTGGTCAAGCAGTCCGTGTTCTTGGGTCTTTCCAATCTGGCTTGTTGCAAGTTGGCACACGTAGTGCTGGTACTATACTCCTTTCTAATCCACCTAGAACAGCTGAATAGCCATTTTAAGTGATATCAGAACCGAAAGGTTTTAGATTCAAGATTCAGCTGATACAATGTAAAAAAATAATTGTATTTTATTTCTATAATCACAAAATTAACAACAAGAAAATAGCAGTGCAGATCACAGGCAAGAAGTGTACAAGGGGCGGATGCGGCACCTAGTAGAGCGGATCGAAGTAAAGCACGCTCATGCGGAAGGCGAGGCTACGGGTGGCGAGGCATCGCGCAGCGTGGACTCCGACTATACCGAGCACAAGCCCCCGACATCGCCGCATGCCTCGGTACAACGGTTGGATGGAGCCGAACCACCCGACGGGCGGCGCGGAGGAGGCGTGGCGGGACAGCAGGTGGGTGCGGCGGAGGAGGCCGAGGAAGAGCGCCATGACGGTGTCAGCGACCTCCTCGACGTGGTTGGTGTCCACGTGGACCAAGCGGAGGCCAAGCTCAGCGGCCGCGGTGGTGTCTGTGGCGCGGTCGGGGGAGCCGAGGCAGAGCAGTAGCTGCCATGGGAGGAGCCGGCGCTGCGCGGCGCACCGGGCCGGCCAGCGCCTCCTGCTCCACCGACGGGTCCTCGAGGCAGTTGAGCGTCACCACCAGCGCCCGCCCACCGCAGTGGTCGCCGTCGGCACGGAATGGGCCAGGCCGTGCAACATTTTTGGGCTCGTCGGCTGCTCGCCATTCCGAGTGAATTGTTTGTCTTTTCTAAGAAGATGATTTTGGATAAACTAGATAATGCATGTAACTGAACACTCAGCAGGGCAGCGGTGGCCGGTGGGCTCATGCCCATGGGGAGTAGGAATTGACCAGCAGCAATGATCAGATCACCACCGTGACCTCAACAAGATATCGGGGAATGTTTGCATTGACCCGACGAGCATAACAGCACGCAGCTCAAGCCACTAGCCCACCAGTGACGGGTTGAGACGAGACGAGGCATGTTTTTTTTTACGCAAAGGTCCCATTTAAACAACATGGACAAACGCAAAGGTCTCATTTGCATTCGTACACGTAGCGCCCCTTTACTCTTCATCCCTGGTCTCTCGCGTCCTACCATGGCAACACCGCGGTCAGGGCGAATAACGAAACCAAGTGTGCGTGGCGGGTACTAGGCGGCCACTAGCGTTTGTTTGTGCGCGAGTACGATTGCTGTCGGTGAGACGGGCATGGCGCAGGGTTTGGGCTTTGGTCCGTGCATTGGTCGTCGAAAAAGACGTTGGCCCGACGGGATGGGTGGTGCGTGGGCCGGTGGGCGCAAGTGCTGTCCTCTTGGACCAACTGGCTAACCATACGAGCTATGGAACAAGGTTTTCTGGGCCTTGTTGTTTATTCTTTCGGCTTGTAAGGCCCGTTTTAAGAGCACGATTTGGATTCAGGATTCATGGCCACTTCGGCCGACCGGGCATGCTGACTTACTGTGGACTGTAGAGGCTGACAATGACCAGATAGCTTTGGGCTATAACTAGGGAATTTTAGCTCTAACACAAAAAATTTATACGAATAAATCGAATATTGATATACGAAAAATTTAGTTCATCGTGGCGGATCCAGATTCACATAGTTCACATATCAAGTACAATACCAAAAATAACCAAAATTTAGAATAAAAGGTAAAATAAAATAAGCAATTTGATTGCATATGAATTTGTAAGAAAAACTTAATATAAATAATTTAGAATTTAAAAAAAGAAGAACTATCAATTGGATCTATAAATGAATTCTAACAAAAAATAACAGAAATTTGGAATAAAAGATAAACTAAAATTAGCAATTTGATTACGATACAAATTCAAAATTAAAATAGCAAAATAGTTGTAAATCACAATAAAAATTAAATAAAAAATAGTAATTGGATTTGCATATGAATTCCAACCAATAAAATTAAAACTGAAAATAGAAAATAAAAGAAAATTTACAATTTGATTTCCATACAATTCTAAAATAAAATCCTTTAATAAAAAAATTTAGAATAAAGTAAATAAAATTAGCAACTTGATTTCCATACGAATTTCTAAGTAAAAAAAATCCTTAAATAATATATAGTTTAGAATAAAAATTAAACAAATAATAGCAATTCAATTTATACATGAATTCAACAAAAATTAACTAAAATTCGCATAAAAATGTAATAAAATTAGTAAATTGATTTTGATACAAATTCCAAAGTGAAATATTTTAATAACTATAATCCTAATAAAAATTAGCATTTGGATTTGTATACAATTTTAATTAAAAAATAATTAATTTTTTATTAAAAACAAAATAAAATTTGTAATTTGATTTCCACACGACTGCAAAGTAAAATCCCTGAGTAATTAAAAATAATAAAAATTAAATTAAATTAACAATTTGATTTGTATACAAACTCTAATAAAAATAATTCAAATTTTTGATAAAAATAAAAGTTATAACAAAATAGCACGAATGGTGTTGGAAGAGACCACAAAAAAGTGTTGTCCATCAGGAAGATATTGATCCACTGGGAAGCGAAGAGTCGAGGCAATGGGAAGGGAGATGAGGACAATGTCGAGCTGCCTAGCTTAGCTATTCAATAAGGACAATGTTGTGCTACTCGCTAAAGTCATTGAAGAGAAAAACCAGAGTTAAATGAGTCAAGGGCCATGACGACGAGTGGTGAGTAACAGCATTATTGAAGAAGTCAGTATTTAAATAAGTTCAATAATAGAGAAGCTTTGGCAGAGACAATATAAATCTTTCCATTCAATATGAGCTATAATGATATGGGGTCATCAGATAGCTAGGAGCGTGGCATCGCTGGTAAAGGGTACGACATCACCTATGATGGTGAGAAGATTTTCCATATTGTTAGACAACAACTAAAGTAGACATACCAACATCAGTAAAGATGCGAGTTCACCACAATTAGTGAAATAGCTATAGAATTGAGGTGGCCAGTGTTGAAGAAAAGGAGTGATCGACATGGAAGAAGAGAGACATTGAGCATGTATACTATCATACATGTATATATACATGCATGCATTTGTATAAAATCATGAATTCGTATCAGTCTCTTGGATTGAAGACTACAGTGATCGCTAGGGATCTTTCTTCACCCGAGTGAAAAGTAGCATTTTTGGCAAGTTAAAATATGAATGGCTAGTTCGATAACACTATTTTTGAGAATAAAAATATAGAATCTGTAATAAATCAAGAAGAGAGACATTCAGCACATTTTGTTATTATAATGCTTACTGAGTACGTTAGTTCTTATCCTTACTATTATTTTTCTTTGTTAGACCCTATTTCGATCGGAGAGTACTCCGAGCCGGATGAAAGGGCAGTAGACGATGAAAAACTATCCTATTTATTTATTTGAAAAAAATATAACCCATAACCCATAAACCGAAAATAATTTACACTGGCTCAATTGTGAGGTCAAACGGTACTCCTGTATCCAATCCCCATATTTTACCGGCATGGACACAAGTCAACTTTGAGCTGGCTAGTAGTAGTAGTCGTATGGTTTGATTTACTTTACTGATCTCAGTCATTGGGACTGTTGGTCACCATGGTTGTTACAACCTCGTAAAAGGTAAAGGTGGTACCGTTCAATTTATGTTTTTCTATTTTTAAATTGTTTAAATTTAATTATACTAAATAAATCAACTCAATTACAGTAAGAAATCATAAACCAATGTTATTCTAAACCCCGCATATCTTCCAAGCCTCCCATGGTAGAGTCGAACTCCAGGTAGTGCTCAACTAGCCATGTGATCGATTTCGTGTTATTGAGCAGCGAAAGGGAAGTCACACACTCATGCTGCCTTGTTTCTATGTCGCCGCAGCTAATGGGACCAAATCGCATCTAGAACTATCTGCTTTTGGAATTTCCTTGCATAGTTGGAACGATTTGACCTGACAGTTGTAGACTTGTGTTGGCAAAGTACTGCTACCACTATGGAGTAGAACAAAGGACTCCATGAGCAGCTGAACACTGAATAGACAACGGTAAACTAGTTGCGCGATGTTTCACTGGACAGGCCAAGGTGGGGTTGGTTGGCCTCTCGGAATCCGAGCATACGTATGGACATTTGTGTGAGAACGCTAGCTATACAAAAAGTAACAAGTCAAAGCCAAAAAAAAACCATGGCCTATGATGATTGTAAAAGCACAAAGAACAGGGATGCTTGTACTTACTGCCTAAATTTATAAGGGAAGTGAATTCCAGCAGAGGAAGACACGAAGCCAAGCAGAAAGGTAACGCCCCGTTCATTTTAGTTTGAAGCTAGTTTTTGTTTCTGGCTCCTGCTTTTTTTCACTATTTAGTAATTTTGTCTTTTTCTGATTTTTTTAGATTTTTGGGCTTTTTTGCCTTTTTCTTTTTTTCTCGTATTCCTTTGCATTGTCCGTGATGGATTATCATGTTTTTTTTTCTATTTTTCTATTTTTAAAATTTTAATTATGCCAAATAAACCAAGTTAAAAAGATACTGTTAGACTATGTAAATAATTGACAATATTACTTATCGATGTTATTTGAGGCATGTGGCATGTGTGGACTAATGTTAGTCAAGTTAAAAAGAACTTGTGCTGGAAAAAAGATGTTACTTTAGTATTTGTATGTTCAGGGTAACTTGAAGGCGATCGTGGTCTATGACAAGGCCCAAAAAATGGCTTAATGCAAAGTCATTTTCCAAAGAGTTAAGGATGATGTAGGAGATGATCGTGCTTGAGTTGGGGCACATGGAGATCAAAGATGAATGATGTGTGTTGGAGCTATGAAAGTGCAATCCAGAGGCTACGACATGTGACAATTTCGGAGTGTCCAAAATTGGGTAGTGTGACAAAAGTTTAAAAAAGATGAGATTTCAGATCACTTATTTGCTGGAATTAGATAAGAACTTGTTTAGTCCCTAGGCTATTAATAAAGATGGGGTTAGGGGCTAACTTCAAGGCTGAGAGATACAATTTTTTGCTAGGGTTCGAGGGGTGCCAATATAGCACTTTATAGCTACAAATATGATGATCTAGGAATAAAAATAGGTTTGATTTGAAAGAAAAAAATTCTCCAACATATGCGCGATGGTTTCAGTCCGCGTCGTCTTTGGCCTGTCCAGACCAACTCAGACTTTTCACCGCGCTGGTGACTTGGGAGGTCATTGGCGCATGACACGGTCCTCTCACCTATATCTATGGGTTGGTGCAGTGCAGAGAATTGGAGACGGCGGGGATCGATTCGAGAGGTGACCTTTAAAGGTACAAAGTAACATGGAGGAAAGAAAGAAGTTAACAGTAGTGCAATTGCCTTCGGTCAAAAGAGTGAACACGTGTGACAGAGAATGAAAGCGACAACTTTCATTTTTTTTAATTTGCTACAGTAACTGCTACAGCGACTATTGCTTTTTGCTACAGTATCCCACTATTTGCTACAGTGCCACACAGTACCAGAGAGAGAAAAAATAATTTTTTCTTTTTTATCCTTTTATTTTTTTTGCTGTGTGACAGGTTGGACAATTAGAAAATAGTGGATTCGAGAAAAAAGCTTCTCTACGGATTACAATTTGATGATACCATATATTCTGATTCTAACAATACTCGTCAAATCGTAAATGCTTTGGATATGTCTATTTGAAATGTTTTAGTTACTATTATTAATCATTCTATTAACTGAGGACCAAGGTAAAGAGAAGGTCCAATTAGATGTTATGAATGTGATGAGCCAAATCACATTAAGATAAATTTCCCTAAACTGAGGGCCAAGATGGTCAATGATGACAAAGCATCAACTCGTTGCTTTTAATTCAAGATTGATCTAAGCAAGAAGCGTAATAAAGATCAATAAAATACTTTCAGCATTTGATAAGATTGATTTGAGTGATGATGATTCTGAAAGCGACGATGAGAACATTGATAAGAAGGCAAAAGAGGTGGATTTCACAAGGATGTGTTTTATAACAAACAGTGATGAGTTTAACATTGATGATCTCTACAGTGATCTTAATAGGATAAAACCTTCTTATATAGAATCCTCTCGTGTTGTATTTAGATTGACAAAGAAGCTCAAAAAATATATAAAGAAAATTAAAAAATTATAATTTTTGTTATTAATAGCTTAAATTCTAAAATTAATAGACTTAGAGTTTCTATTCGTGATGATAAATCTTGTTAAGTTTTACATTCTGAGTTGGATTCTACTAGAATAATTAATACATCAAGCTTAGTTCAACTAAATGATATAACTACTAAACTTAATGAATTAAGAATGACACATGATTCTTGTGATGAAAAGTTAAAACTTACAAATGATGAAATTGAAAGACTCAAGTTTAGTTCTTCTACATGTACAGAGTCAAGTATTTTAAATGCTCTATCTAAAGTGTGCTCTAATTGTGAATTGTTGGACGCTATACATAATTTATCTAAGAAATCAATTCAACATATTCTTTATCAAGGGATATTTTCTTACTCTAATTGTCATAATCTTAGCATAAAAATAGAAGCATTGACTAAACAAATTAATGATTTTGCTGAAGAAGAAATATTAGCTCAGTATTGTGCTTGTAAGAATCTTGTGAATGAATCTGTTTAAATGTACAATTTGCTCCACCTTAGCTAAAGAAAATAAATACTTTAAGGATAATTTAGAGATATTTTTTTTAGCAAGAAAAATTTGAATAAGATTTTAGGAAAGTCAAAATCAAGTGTCAAAAACTCTAGTCTAGGATCTAATGCTGCTATTTATACCAAGAATAATCCACCTAAAATTGTTAAGGTCATTGAAAGCTAGCTAATTTGAAACAAAATGTAAGCCTCATAAAACTGTATCTAAATCTGCTAGTTTCGTACAAAGTTCATTAAATAATGTTGTAGTTGCTAGTTCATCATCTCAAAAGAATTCTAATTATGTTAAATTTCAATGCACCTATTTTGGAAGATATATGCACTTGTATGAATTTTGTTTTAGACGTGTTAAGAAGGAAGAGAATGAAAGATTGAATGTTTTAAGACAAAAACGTATAACCTCTTTTGTTTCTAAAACTAATATATAAACTAGGTTTTTAAAAAACCTTTATATTAATTTTAAATCTGCTTCACGTGTTGGATTAGGATATAATTCAAATAATTCATGTTCTTTTAAAAAACCTCTTTTGTTGCTGTTCCTCCACATCGTGTGTCTCAGTACTGGATTTCTAGATCTTATTTCACTAACCCTTGTACTATGATATCGATGTTTCTTGTAATGTAGGTACAACTGATGAAAAATAGGAACATGTGGCTAGTGGATTCAGGTTATTCCAGGCTTATGACCGGTGATTCAAAATGGTTATCCTCTCTCACTAAGGCATCAAGTGATGCGTTGATCACTTTGGAGATGCCTCAACAAATATTGTGATGTCTAAAGGTATAATGTGCATTAGTAATAAATTTATTCTCAAGGACATTGCTTTGATTGCTGATATTCTTACTAAGCCGTCTGATACTTCTCGATTTGTTCATTTGAGGAGTGAGTTGGGGGTATGTCATTCAATAGGATTGTTCTGAGGGAGAGTTCTTTTTGTATATCATTATAAAGCCTTATTTTTATTTTTATTTCTAAGAACTTGAATTATTATTTAAGCCAATAATCATGAAACAAGTCATGATGTGTATTTTAAGTTTTCTTAATCATGATTTTACGTGTGTAGCTTAGCAAGGCTATAATTAGCTATTTACTAAATTTTGTCAACTTGAACAAATAACACGGCAAGGCTGAATTCTTTAGCTAAGTTATAATTATAGTGATTACTTCTTAAGATATATTATGTTTAATTACCTATGTAAATCCTGCTTCTAGGTCAAGTCTATGTTTGAACCATTCTAGTTCCTACTTGAATCACCCTTAGCTTTTCTAGAAATACATGTGGCAAATTATGCTAAAATTATTACTTATGTATGCACCTCAATAATTCTTTCCCATGAGACGACTTGCCATTGTACTAAGTATGAACTTGGAGGGAGTTTTGTATGACCGAGATCGTGGAATTTTAAGCTTGTTGGCTTGGCATGATCGAAAAGCAAGGCTTAAGATGCTACAATTAATGAAATGTGAGTGAAGTTGGCTCAAAAAGGTCATTATAAATATGCTAAAATTAATTTAGGCTAAAGCTTATAAGGTCATTGTAGATGGCTCCTAGTCAAGAACATGCTTTACTAAAATAAGGCATAATCAAGTATTAATAATAAAGTGTTATGTATTGAGTTATATAAATCTGTGTTAAGCTTTGTGCTTCAATTTGGCACTTGTGGCTCACTTAGTTCTTGATTCTAACATCTAGATTTAAATTTGTATTTTTAGATGACTATCTCCTTTAGTGAGATCTTGAGCTTAACTAGCCATTTTTGTGAAGATCTGCCATGTACATTAATTTACTTAATCACATTATAAGCTTCTTTTGGCCTGCTTTGTTATATATGCATGCTAATGATCAGGCAAGCTTTATAAAAGCATGATTTTCACACATCAATTTAATTGGTTTAAATAATCTTTTAAGTTTTCATGATGCATTTTTTTTTAAAAAAATGAATCAATGATAATTAGATGTGAATTCTCACTTTGCTGTTTCTTCCTTTTGTGCCTTGATTCTTACATTACCAAAGTGCTAGAGATTTGTGTGATATCAAAATGCTAAATGCTTTTTGGTATGCTTTGTGAGATTTGGGAGAGATTTGTGGCTTATGGCTTAAAATACATTTTCGGCTTCAATTCTTCACTTAAACCTGTTTGAAGTTATGTCATCTTAAGATGTTGTTAATGTATTCATCAAAGGGAAGTTGGTTAGACCATGTGTCCAGGTTTAGAATATTTGTGATAATGAATAACTGACAATGTTACTTATCAATGTTATTTGAGACGTGTGGCATATAATCACTCATGTCGGTCAAGTTGTAAAGAATTTGTGCCAGAAAAAGATGTTGATTTGGTCTTTGCATGTGCAGCGTAACTCAGAGGTAATCATGGTCTACGACAAGGACCAGGAGATGGCTTAGTGCATATTCATGATCCAGAGGGTTAAGGATTAGTCTATCTATAATCTCAGAACCTTTATTCCCCTGATTCATCATTTGATTCATTTCATCATACAACATAAAACCTTGAAATGGAGTACAAAATAGGAGGTAAATTAAGCAACGGGGATTGGGGAGAATGGGGAACGAACCAAGTCAACCAATCGATTGGGGATTGCGGATTGGGGATGGGGATTGAAGCTTCTGCTGGTTATCTCATAGGCTCGCCAATGCTGGAGGGAGGTGGCGCCAGCGTAGGTGGGAGGCGCACCAGGCAACGGAGTTGGAGGACCTTGGAGGCATGGCTGCGTGGGCGTGGAGCCATGGAGGGAGGCTAGAGGCACTGCTACGTTGGAGTCACTAGACTGGACGGCCGGCCGCCTGGCGCCATGGCCGTTAGGGCGAAGCCGCAAGGCGCAAGCGAACTAGGGTTTGCATGGGTGAAGTGAAGCGAACTTACGCCGATGCTATGCATGTCATTGGGTCATTGGGTGAATGAGCCTGGCATCTACATTACTAGGGTTCGCGTGGGTGAAGTGAAGCGAACTTACGCCGATGCTATGCATGTCATTGGGTCATTGGGTGAATGAGCCTGGCATCTACATTACTAGGGTTCGCGTGGGTGAAGTGAAGCGAACTTACGCCGATGCTACGCATGTCATTGGGTGAATGAGCCTGGCATCTACATTAGCTTTGGGCTAGGCTGGACACTTGGATTGTTGTTTAATACTTCAATACTTGAATGATTTTTTATTGTGGGTTGGGCCACTAGTTGCCGTCTCGGGCTAGGCTACTAAACATTGATTTTTTTTAGCCTATATAGAAATATTTTGCACTACTAATTTTTTTAGACCTCGGGTTATAGCCTACATAGCCCAAAGCCCAGATCCACCCCTGGCCGTAGGTTCGACAGCCTTTTTGCAGCTGGATTTTTTTTACATGATTGAATACTATAGCTTTTTTCGCTTTATCTATTTGCTTGAGTTAGGTTGGATGGATGTGCTAATTGGCTAATTGCTAGAGCGAGGCGTGATGGGGCTCTTTCTTGGATTAGTCGAATTAGGTTTCGGTCGAAATGTGGCGTGCCTGGTTCAAATTCATGGAATCTTTGTAATTGAACTAGAAAATCATATATGTTGGATGGGAGCATATCATCCACATAAATTCATGGAATCTATGTAACTGAACTAGAAAATCATATATTTTGGACGGGAGCATATCATCTGCAAAATTTTCTTGGCTTCAAAATGTAAGGTAGTCTATGGGTAATGGGGTTTAGTTAGGGCTGTTCAACTCGGTTTTGAATGGGTTGACAAAAATCGATCAACCACGTAGACAGCCGGCTACATGCTGCGACCACTACTAATCTGCTATGCTTCGCCAGCCACACGATGTGTTTGGCGGGTTGGCAAAACCCATTTTGAACAGCCCTAGGTTTAGTGACAGTCACAGATGAACTGTTATTTAAAAAATATAATTGATTATATATCACTGAATAATACCAAAATTTTATTATATATTATTGCCATCATTTAGGGTATGTTTGTCCCTGAAAAAAGACAATTTTGCTCTTAGTTCAAATCTGTCTCTATGATAACAAATTAAATATAAGAAAAATTAACTAAAATAATAATAATTTTTTCGTGGATTATGGGGGAAATGTACAATTCAAATATAAAATTTCGTAAACTGACTCTTCCATTTGTTCTATTTTAAAATTTAAATTCAAAATTAGCCTATTTGAGCTATTTTTAAAACTAGGATAAATTCACTGTAGAAAATACAAAATACTATTTTTGAGAGCTATGTGACATCTTAGGAGCATGTGAGAATTTTTCTAGAATTTTTAGACATCATTTAATTTCTATTTATAAATAGTAGCCTTAATTAGAGTTTAAATTAAAAATCTAAAAAAAATTTGAACAGTGCCTTGAAATTTTTTGTTTCTCACTGACATATTGAATAATATCCCTGTGAATTTTTATAATTTTTAGAGGTTGTTTGCTATTTTAAATAAATTGGGTCTTCGGTCTTTTTATAGTGGCATGTTGGTCTTTTATCATAGTATAACACTTACCTAACGGTCAACTAATGGAAGTGGTATGTAATAGAATTTTAATGCTATTCAGTGGCATATAATAGAATATTGGTGCTATTCAGTGATATATAACAAAGAGAATATTTTTAATAGTATTTTGTAGAAATGGACACTCTTTAGTAGCATATAATAGTCTTTTTACCTAGATGTTTTCCTTTACCCTAATAACTATTTATGTAGTTTTTTGAACCTCCAGTTTTGCACGTTTCTTTGAAGTTATGAGCACGCATGAAAAGCTCATGACAAGACCGTTGGCTAATCTATGTACTCTATGTGGCACTAATGTTTCCTAAGCGGCCCTACTGTACCGTTCCTTTCCTTTATGCATACCGATGCTCATGAGTCATGCCAACCTCATTGACTGCTTAATCTATGGGGACGTTTATATTGGGCTTTTGCTAATATTTTTTAGCTAAAAATAAATAGGAATAACTGAAAGAAGTGGTTTTTTAAAAAAGGAATAAGTGATGCAAAAGGTGAGAAAAAGATGTGTATATGAGACAAGAACGAGAGGAATATGGTACGTAATGTGTCTATGACCTCTAATTTATTCTCAAAGTGAGATGTGAGCGATAGAAGTGGAGAAGTGAAGCCAATTACTCATATTAATTTCTAACTTTTTCAAGTAGAAATCAATACGAGCAAAGCCTATGTACTCTCCGTTGAGCTATGGTTATAGTTTAATAATTCAAATAGAGGTATACGTATCATGAAAATTTGTTGATTGGTGTTCGCTGATATATCTTTTTATCAAAGACAGTGCGTTCTACCATCGCTGATATATCTTAATATCTCTGTCGCACATCGTGTTTTGTACAAACTAAGCTATACTGACTTTCGATGCGAGGTGTTGTTTTGTTGTTAGATAATATACTAATAGTAAGCTATACTGACTTTTTTATTGGAGGTGGAGTTTCTTTATTAGATAATACTAACAGTAAGGCTTCTAACTCTTACCCTTCTTGGGATCAAACTGCAGAACTGAGGAATTGTTGATTTGTAGAGGGAAATATGCTCTCTCTTTTTCTCAAGAAAAGTTGGCAGTATTATTTTGTTGCGAGACATTTTTGTGAGAATACAATGTATCAAAGCTCCTGCATGTTTTCCATGGCAGCCCATTTATCTTGACAATTAGTTGGTTCTGTTGATCCTCAAGTAGCATATTCTTTCTATGCTATCCATTGGGTGTTGGACAGGTTTGTTAGATGCATTTCTTAGTAGTGATGCAAGACGGCGCTGCGGATGGCGTTGGCGTGGATCAAGCCGCTGTGGAACTGGAAGGCACTAAAGCATGGATTTGAGGATAGAGTAAAAATATAAGGACTAAAACCTTATATCAATTAAAGAACATAGTGATCGTTCAATTATAAGCGTTGACATGTGTGATTTGAAGCCCCGTGGTCGAGCAACCTGCCGCCCGACCACCGGGTTCTAGGTGGCTTGCCGCCCCTCCACCGGATGATGGGTAATTAAGCCAGCTAATCAGCTGACTTAATTACCTGTCTTAATTAGTATTTTATATGTACTATTTGTTTAAATTTTTAAATATAGAAAATGAGCTTAAAAATTTATAAAATGTTATGCGTAACCTCCCAACATAACGTAATTGATTGTGTAATATTTTGATAATTTTACCTGCTATGAATGTTGCTAAAAAAATCTTAGAATTATGATATTTATAGGAGTTATTATATATAGCAAACAAGTTCTAAAAATTATAAAATTTTGTGTGTAACCTCCCGACATAATTATAATAAGTGTCTATTTTTTAGGAATTTTGTGCATTATGAATAAGCATGTTAATCTAATTAAATAAGCATCATATATAGCTAATTATGATTAAATTACCATAAATTAATATAGCAAATTCAAAACATACAAAATTCAATTACAGATAGTCAGAATTCAAAAAAATTAAGTTATAAATCATAAACTATAACCAAAAAAACCCCATCCAAATCAATCAGCTGCACAGTACGGACAATGTGCGATGGCGCAGAGAATCCCGGCGGAGGTCTAGACCATTCTGCCACTTTCGACCGACGCGCTTCCCGCGCATTCGCGAGTCGGTGCCACGTAACTCTCCCAACGATCCCACTACTGCGCAGACACATCCCTCTCACAGACAACTTGACCCCATTATCCATGAGGCCCACAAATCATAGAGCCAATCAATACAAACCCCGAGGACGTCTCATCGCGCCACCGCAACGCCGCTGGACTCCACTCCGCTTCGCTTGTTGCATCACCACCCACCGCAATGGTACTAGTACTATATTACTCCTCCAGCTTAGCTAATAGCTGGTGTGCTTGCTTGCTCTGTTCTTAGCTCACCAGTCAGCTGGTGTTCGTCTTCAAAACTTTTTCCAAGAGAAGAAGAGATGGAGGTGGAGCACGGCGAGGAGGAGCTGATGATGATGGTGGTGGAGGAGCCGGGGTGGGAGACGCCGAGGAGGGAGGAGTGTCGCATTCCGGTGGTGCCGCCTTGCCCGGCGCCGCCGAGGAAGAAGGCGGTGTCGCTGCCGGAGCTCGGGAAGGAGCGGCGGGAGCCGCCCAAGGGAGGCTACTTCCAGCCACCGGACCTCGAGTCCCTGTTCGCGCTTGGGCCGCCGCGGGGGCAGGCCTCCAGCTGCGCGTAAATTTACGGTGTTACGCGTGAATGCTGCCTCTGTGGTCTGTGCTGTGGTTCAGTACCAGTGATAGTAGGTCTGCGGATGTTGCACATCTTATTTTTGGCTTTTTTGGGGAGAAGATGGATGTGCATTTCCTCTCTTGCTTTTGTGATGTCGAAAAGATTGTATCTACCACCCTGCGTCCATGCTCCTGTTTGGTAGAAGATCAGGACAAGTTCGAAAGACTAGTAGTGCAAAAGTGTGTGATGTAAGTATCAATGCGTGTAAATGTTTTTCAAGTTGGGAAAGGTTTGTGGTAAGGCTTGTGCTTGATATGCCATTTTGTCTGTGCTCTGTGAGAACCGAATGGAACCGGCACAGACAAATGGAACCGGAAAGCATGGCTACTCCGTTGGTTAATTCGAGGACTTGTGGTTAATCTGTTCGGGTGTCGATTTCGATTGGCGCCTAGTTGTTGCGGAAACTCCCCGCGGTTCAGCCAGATGAGGCAGAGGTCGCTTTCCAATTCGGGCCTCCTGAACTTCTGATTTCTGCGTAGGTTAAGCCGTAGATGGACCGAACTATAGCCTAACTTAGGCCCATGCAAGAAAGGCTTATACTTAGTCTCGGCCACGCGGCCCGTAGATCCGAAGGCGGCCGCGGGGGGATAGAGGCGGCAGGCCCTAGCCCAAGGCCAATTGGGCGGCGCAGGTTCGGGAATACTCCGGAGACGAGCAGCTCAATGTGCTTCCCGTGGCCGCGCATAAACCCCACAAGTACACGCCCGAACCAACCCGCCGCCTCGTCTCATCGGCGGCGGCAGCTGCGTAGCGTCGATGGCCAAGGAAGGAGGGGGGCCCGATTGGCACGGCCTACTCAAGTGGAGCCTCGCCCACGGCGATGGCACCAACCCGCCGCGCGCCCTCAGGTCCAGATCTTCCCCACCCCGCCGCTTATCTGCGTATTCATTCTGTCGCAAATCCCTTGCTCGTGCTCCTCCTATGCTGTGCTCAGTTTTGGTGTTTGGTTACGGTTCGAGTTACAAGCTAGGTTTGTTGAGACGCACGCGCGAATGAATCTGGTGTGTGTCTGCGCATGACATCATGAGAAGTGTAGCGTAACGTACCAGTATGTAGCACTTCCAGTTGATCTGCTCATTCTCGTCGCTCGGCCACCAGATCGCGAAGTCCGACGATCCGTTGCTCACAAGGGCCTCTTACTTGTAGTTGGCTTGAGCGATTGGACGATTGGTGTCGTCAGATGATGATTTCGTCGAGGAGCTTCTTGATCAAGATGCAACTATGGTTTACACATGTTCACATGAGATAGTCTAAAATACCCTCTAAAAAAATTAGGTTGAAAAATAAAAGTCTATAATACCTTTACAAATTAACAATCAGATTTTATTTCAACTACCACCTTTCTACTACCAGTATAATAATGTAGTGTAAAAAAACTATTATTTTTCTAATTTCAGTGCATTCTCCAATCAAAGGAGCTTAGGGCATCTCCAATAATGCAATCTTAGTTGTCTCTTAATATATATTAAATGAGGAAAATCCTATATGGAGAAGCGAGAGGAAAGGAGGAGAGATAATGTTATAGATTCTTATTGGGGCATGGCAACGGGGCGGGGGTCACGGGAGAAGCCTTCGTGGCCCCACCCCGCCCCCGCGAGCCGGCCCCCCGCCCTGCCTCGTTAAGCCTCGCGGGGGGAGATGGCCCCCGTTCACGGGTGATAAACAAAAAGGATTAAATTTATTTTAAAAAATAATTATTTTATTTTATTTATTAATTTATAATTACTTAAGCATATTTTTTAAAAAAAATATAGCTTCAAAAAATATATTCTAACATATAAATTCAAGTTCTAGTCTAAATATACAAGAAAAGAATACAATTTCTTATATTAAAAAACTACAATCTATTATTAAATTTTTTTATTTTTATCGGGTCCCTGTGGGGCCTGCGGGGCGAGGATGACCCCTGTCCCCGCCCCGCTAGCATAGCGGGGCCTCGCCCTATTCCCCCCGTGGGGGGATATTATCCCCCCTGGCACCCCCCATGGGGATATTCCCCGCGAAGCTCCGCCCCCACGGGGGAATTGCCATCCCTAGGGCACACATTACACTAGAAGATCAAAACCAGCTCAAATTTTAGGAGGAGGGTTGGCAACTGCAGGGTTTGGCAGCGGCAATACTTGATGAGCTACAGGGCGGAAGCACTTATAGGAAACCTTCCGATAGCAGCAGACGGAAGCGGGAGGTAGAATTAGAGAAGTATTCGGATTGTGTCTAGGTTTAGAAGTGGAGTCGTGTCCGGATTGGATTGTTCACCCGAACTGGTTATCTCTAATATTAGGAGTCGGATTGTGCAGCCACTATATAAGGCTGAGATTGATCTTATAAACGCAAGCAATAGAAGTAATAAGTACCTCCTGTCTTCCTATTGACTCATAGCTTTGATGTCCTGGCCGGTGGAAATCCCAAGCAGGGGTTTGAGGGCGAGTCCGCACCTTCTCGTTACCTCTTGCGATCCCGTCTTGATGCCCGATCTCAGCTGCTACCACCTCTCTCTATCCACTGGAAACCTGCCCAGAAATCAGCACACATCATATAATGTATTGTCTCTTATGCAAGAGACGACTTAAGTCCACAAACCAATGCAGATAGTGAAGGTGTGAGGCGGAAAGTTATGGCGAAAATAGTATAAAAGAGTTATCTTTAGATGAGATGGAAGTCTTAGACAACCTTAATAAACAGACTATTGCACATGCCCTATCACGTTTTCACATTCCTGCTGTTACTTCCAGCGGTTGCAATAAATATGTTGTTGCAATTGATATAGCCTGCACACTATGTAGCTGCTTGTGTACACATCTGACAGCTTTTTCATCATTGTAGAGCTTCAAATGCCAATGCAGTCTAGGAGACTGGTTGCACGGCACCTCATATATGTTTGACAACATGCAAGTATTTCTTGGTTCGATTTTATAACTAGGAACCTGAGGGCATCATGCACATTTGCTTAAATTCATAGTATGTGTAGGTCTGTAGGATATGATAGATAGAAAGAACATGGCAACACCATAACGAAGAAGCTTTATGGCACTGATGGATAGTAATTTATGCAGCGATGTGTTAGCAGTATGGTTGCTTTTCTTGTATTTTATGATGCAAATATTTTTTTGCGTGAGTATGCAATTTGTGTGCCTAGTGCGGGGTTGAGATTCGCAGAACTAATCCTTGGCAGATGAAATAACTGGACAAGTGTGATCTTTCCTGTTATTTTTATAAAATAGTTGGTGTTCTTTGCTAGTTGCAAAGCTTCGTTTTTTCAGCAGTTGATAATCATATGGGGGCTCCATTTGGGGCAACATTGTTGCAGCGACATGAAGTCACACTGTTTATGTGTTGTTACAGTTATTCAGTTCTCTCTTTGCATTGTTAATGTATATGTGATGATTTATTTGGATTAGGTCCCGCTTTTCCTTTTCATATATTACCTTTGTGCATGAGTATATAGAGACCCTTTTGGTCTACAATTAGGTCATTGGTGTTTATCCAAGTCCCAGCATGTATACCCCTTAAGAGTTTGTACGAATTGCACTGGATGCCTATTAACATATGCGTGTTAAATTCTGAAAGTCCACTGAGTTATGAGTTCTGACGACCATTTTTGTAACTTTATGTCCAGATATGTTGGATGAGTTACAAGAGTATGTGGAATCTATTGACATGGCAAATGGTAAGATCATGGTTGAATATAATGATTTTACTGTTTGTAAATGGCTATTATGTGGTTAAACTTATGAAAATGGTAACATGTATAAATTATCCAAGCAGATCTTCATTCTGTTGGTGGATTGGATCCTCTACTTGGTTACTTGAAAAATTCACACGCTAGCATCCGAGCAAAGGCAGCAGAAGTTGTGAATACAATTGTGCAGAATAATCCGAAAAGCCAGCAACTTATTATGGAATCTAATGGACTGGAGCCACTGTTGACAAACTTCAGATCTGATCCTAGCACGAATGCGCACACAAGCTCTTGGAGCAATATCCTGTAAGTCATTTTCTTCTTTTTTGTATTTGTATCACTGCATACCATATAGGACAAAAATGGAATATAATCTCTTGCAAGGACTTCAAAGGTTAAGTGCACATAGTTCTCTTCTGTTATTCATGCTAACCATAGATATCATACTCCCGTCTTGCAGCTCTGATTCGTCATAGCCAGCCAGGAATTGCTGCATTTTGCCTAGGAAATGGCTATGCTGCACTGAAAGATGCCCTTGGTTCTGATGATGCTAAACTTCAGAGGTATGTTGTATGATATTCAGAAGAGCTACGGCACAGTTTTCCATAAGACAGTCTTGTGATTAGGTTGAACTTGTGTGTCTTGCTTAACACTAGGAACATGTACACCTATGCTTCCCTTTTCTGTCAATATAAAATGGCCCTATATTGGCACAATATCCAACAGGCAGAATTGGGGTAAATGGGTTCTCTGTTCAGAAGTGGTCAACCTGCGCACTTCACTAAAAATTGTTGTGCAAGAATCCAAAATGCTTTGAATAAGCATACTACTGTGCCAGTCATCACATACTAGGGAGTTGCTATATTATCATAGAGGGATACAGCGTTTATGTGCTATTCCAGCTTTGCTTTGCTAATGGAGTTATCATGATTGTGCCGATATCAGTGTCTGTCAAGTCATGTGATTCTGTTGTGCCAGTCTTTTTTTTACCTTTTTTTGGGGACTTTTTGGTTTGGCTCAGAAATTCTCGCTGCTATTTGAATTATGCACCTTGAAATGTCCATAACAATTTTGTTGTATGTATCATTTCAGGAAAGCTCTGAATCTCATACAGTACCTTCTGCACAATGCCATGGTGGATAGGAGTGCTGCTGCAGAGCTTGGTCTTCCGAATCAAATGATGCACCTCGCATCCAGTGACGATTCTGGAGTTCGAGAGGCTGCCTTAGGCGGTCTTCTTGAGCTGGCACGGGACAAGACATCCGGTGCTGGCAATCTACCTGATCAAGACAAGCTGAAAGATGTCCTCAGGAGCCGAATCGAAGGCATCAGCACAATGGACGATCTCCATGCTGCTCGAGAGGAGCGACAACTTGTAGACTCCTCTGGAAGGAATGCTACGACGAGTCGTCTCCTCTTGAGGGAAAAGGGTCTCATGGTGCTTCCTGGAGAGGGCACGCCACAGCAGCCGCCGCCGGATGTCGCTGGGAAGATGTTCGAGCCGCAGCAAGACCACCCCCTAAAGAAGAATCTGATTCCGGCGGCAGCGGGAGGAATGATCCGCCATTGCTTCAAGGTCCTGGACCATCTTCCAATACCAATTCCAGTTCCAAGGCTTGCAGGGAGCCGGGGACTGTGCAAGTCTTTAGAGCAGACCTGATAGAAGTTTGGTATTTTGGCCTCCTACAGTTGTACTATGCTGATCGGCTCTGCGTTTTAATTTGAGCGTTTTCTTGTATGAGGTTGACAAGATACTTGTATTTTATGATGATGCTCCTAAATTATCGAGGCTACATATAAATCTCTGCACGAGGATTCAATTTCGCATCAGCTTAAAGCATGGCCGTTCGATCCTCACCCCGGCGCCTGTGCGGCTTGATCTGAACGGCGGACGATGCTGCCTGCTCCAGTCGAAGGGCTCGTCGAGAGCCATTCGAAGTCCTGCAATCCCATCCGTCTCCGGCTGCGCCATGGCGCTGCAGCTGCAGGCCGCCGCTCCGCGTCCCCCTCTCCCCAACTCGCGCAGCCGCCTCGCTCCGCCGCTGCCTCTCCTCGTCCTACGAGCAGTCGCTTCCTCCGGCTCCGGCTCCTCCGCGCGCCTCTCCTTTCATCGGCCCGCGGCCCGCTGGCGGCGGGCGGGCGTGAGGGCCCGTGCGGGCGGCGGCGGCGGGCGGAGGGAGTCCCCGTACGAGGTGCTCGGCGTGTCGCCGTCGGCGGCGCCCGACGAGATCAAGCGCGCGTACCGGCGGCTCGCGCTCAAGTACCACCCGGACGTCAACAAGGAGGTGCGTGCCAATTGCTCCTCCATCCCATTGCGTTCCACTCATTTTCTGTGTGATTCCTAGGAGGATTGAGCAAAGCAACGGTAGCTTTAGTTTTACCATTTTGGAGAATTGTTAATGTTCGCGTTTGCCATTTTCTCAACGCAGGCCAATGCTCAGGAGAAATTTCTGCGGATCAAGCATGCGTACAACACGCTGATGAATTCAGAGAGCCGGTCCAAGTACGCAAGCGGCAACCCAGATTCGTCTTGGACCTCCGGGAAGAGTAAACCAACTGCTGCAGAGGAGCAATTCTATGGGTTTGGTACTGAAATCTCTTCTCTTCTGCTCTAATGTTTGGTACTTCATTCTGGGGCTGGAAATTTTGTGCTAGTCAGTGAACTGGTAGTCTGGTACAGTGGTTCTTGATAGTGTCCGTGAGATTCGACTGCAGTTTTCTGCTAACAAACTACTAATATTGAGATCCCACCGTAGTTTTTGTTCTGTGAAACGGCTGGTAGATGGTTATGTGGAGATATAAAAAGTGTAATTGAACACAGAATGCTCATTTGTTGACACCACTGTGGTTCTGGTTTTGCAGCGGATTTCCTTAAAGATCTGCAAGCAGAATTTCAGAACTGGGAGGCTGGGCTGAATTCAGAACAGAAACCTAAAAGCCTGTGGGAAGAGTTAGCAGTAAGTTATCTTTATTCCTCTGTTCCTTGATGTGATCTTCTACCAATAGAAAACAGATACTACTGTAACTACTTAGTAACTGTGGCCTATGGGAAAGCTCATGTAAACTCTAATATGACATTTTGCTCAAATCAGGCGATTGGTGAGGAATTTGTTGAGTTTCTAGAGAATGAACTGAAGATCGACGACTCAAGTCCTGAGGAAGACATTGGGAATGATCCATACACACGGTTTGGAGGGAGAGGCAAAAATGCTCAGGATAACAATACAGCAACAAGCAGCTTTGATGATAGCGTGTCTGAAATCGAGGCCGTTCTTGAGAAGCTGAAGAAGGAACTTGGGCTCGGCTAGACCATCGCCTATTGACAGCGCATACTGTTGTCAACGATAGCCATTGCAGTTGCTACTAACTTGATGTTCATATGAAGGTATTTCCTGTATCCATTTGCTTGGATGGCGGTAATAGTTCATAGGATTGATCTTTATAGCAAATATGCAATAAACATAATCTTGGTGACAGAGCTCACGAGTTCACGTATTCAGCCTTTGTATTGTTTCTGGTTTCTAGGAGGTGCAGTTTACCAGGAAAATAAAACAGCAAAGATATATTTACTTTTGGGATTTCGGGGTAAATGATAATATCCTGCTATATTAGGTTGTGCTTAGTTTGGCTTAAAGTCAGCTTCTGTTTTTTTTACTATTCAGTAATTTTATCTTTTATCTGAGTTTTTTTAGATTTTTTTGGACTTTTTTGTTTTTTCTTTTTTTCCATATTCATTTGTATTGTTCATGATTGGTTAACATATTTTTTTCTATTTTTTAATTTAATTATGTCAAATAAATAAGTAAAAAAATAAATCTGCTACAGTAAAAATGTCATAAGTCAATGAGCGACCTTAGGCCCTGTTCAGGTTGGCTTCGCGTTGAGCGACAGCGATCGTGGGCACTGTAGCGCTATAGTAAAAAAAATTTTCGTTTTTTGTTTTGTTTTTTTCCCGTATTCCTTTGCATCGTCCGCTGTAGATTAGCGTGCTGTTTTTATTTTTATATTTTTTAAAATTTAATTATACCTAATAAACCAACTCAGTTACAGTAAAAAAAATAAGTCAGTTACAGTAAAATTTCAGTAAAAACTAAAAGTCATCGCTATTCCGAACACCTCCTTAGTATGTGGGTATTTGGTGTGCTTGCTGCTTTTCGAGTCAAAAACCGGTTAAATTCTGACGGGACATGAAGTGTGCCCAACTGCCCATAGTATTTCTGCATACTCGACAGGCCTTATGCCTGCCAATTGTTCTTTCTTCCCGCGGCCACACGCGAGGCGATTTGCGATGGATTCCAGCCGATTCTGAGCTACTACGAATGAATTACGCATTGTCTGTGTTGGTATCGCTGATCGAATCTGTTGGCGAACTCTAGGGAACCGAGTTCCAATACGAAGGATTTTAGCTGAACTTTCTTTCTAGACTAGGAAGTACGAAGTGTTAGCCTCATCTCACGCAGTACATCAGTTTCGGACATTATAAGGAGCATAACTAATTGATCAATTCACAAAGCAGCATCCCGAAAGACATACCCAAATCCACCAAAACAAACCAATTCCCGTACACGCCATTAGCAAGAACCAGTATAGATTCTCTCACACACAGGGGGCGCGTCCAGGCATATGACAGCCTAGCCTCCGACTCGAGAGGTGCAAAGCTTATGTAAGTCTAGGTCATAATCTTTCTCATAATAGAGATACCAGTTCTCTACAATTCAAAGTGTGATAAAATATTAGATCCGTCGCTGCACACAAAAACCAGAAAATAGATGGACGTCTAAGATTAGATCCAAGATTTCCATGGGGTTGAGACTGAGAGAATGAGAGAGATGGAGGGCAACCGGTCGGCCCGGTTCTCGCCGCGGAATCAACCGGCCTAACCGGGGGACTGACCAGGTCGGCCCGGTGGATGGGCGCCGGTCGCTGAGCCCAACCTAACCCGAACTAACCCACTCGAGAAGCGGCTGGGCCGGCGCACACAACCCCTGCCCTCCTCTTAACCATCAGACCGAACCGCTCGTCTCCACCACGGTTTTCTTCTCCCTCCTCTTCAGCTTCGCCTCCGGCTCTGGGTTTCCGCCGATTGCGGGGCGGCCGATCCGCCTCAAAAGAAAGAAAAAATTGGGTGAGTTTTCTCCTTCCCCCTCCTCCTCTCCCTTCCCTCTCTTCTCCGGTTCGCCTGGTCGAGTTGGCAGGTTTATTTTGCGATTGTGTCATCGGCTAATTGGGGATTATTTCCTTTGGGCCCTTTGCTTGAGGGAAATTTATCCGATCCATTTCGTACAGTATAGAACTACATAGGCATATCTGGCATTGGGTAATCGCCGATTTGTTTCTGTTCCTAGAGCGTTACAAGGATTTGATTTGATGTGCATTTCGCTGCTCAAATGAAATTCTTTTGCTAAGTATTCACAATTGGTTACTCTTGTTTGGTTGCTCTGCCTTCTTGGCAAGAGTTTACTACTGCCATGTAAATAAATGGTAAGCTCTTAGTAGTAACAACTAGAGGTAATGGCAAAATGCGGTGCAGGAGCTAGCAGTAGTGTATAGAAGAGATGGCGTCGGAGCCGGAGACGGCGCCGGGGCCGGAGGTGGTCCTGCCGATCGGCGCGCAGAAGCACGACCCGGCGTGGAAGCACTGCCTGATGGTGCGGTCGGCCGGTCGCGTCAGGCTCAAGTGCATGTACTGCCACAAGCACTTCCTCGGCGGCGGCATCCACCGCTTCAAGGAGCACCTCGCGCGCCGCCCCGGCAACGCCTGCTGCTGCCCCAAGGTGCCCCGCGAGGTCCAGGAAACCATGCTCCACAGCCTCGACGCCGTCGCCTCCAAGAAGAAGCGCAAGCAGTCCCTTGCCGACGACATCAGGCGGATTACCCACCCAATGGCCGCTCCCTCTGCCTCCAACGGCGGCGCCGCCGCCGCTGCCCAGGTCAACGGTTCTGCTGGCGGCGCCGAGATGGAGAGCCCCATCCACATGATCCCGCTCAACGAGGTGCTCGACTTGGGCGCCATGCCGCTCGAAGAGACGCCTCTGGCGACCAGGGAGATGAGGGGGAGTACAACTAAGAAGAAGAAGAAGGTGGCGGTGAGGCACGCGTCTCCTCCTCTTGCCCCTCAGGCCCAGCAGCATATTCAGCCTACTCCTCCTGCTCCTCAGACCCAGCCTCTTCATCAGGTTGTGATGGCGCTCGACGCACTTTCACCGCCGTCGAGGCATTTTCATCCGACTGGCTTGGACAAGGAGCAGGTTTACATGGCAGTTGGGAGGTTCCTGTATGACGCCGGTGTGCCGATGGAGGCAGTGAATTCCGTCTACTTCCAGCCGATGCTCGAGGCCATTGCGTCGGCAGGAGGGAGGCCTGAGGCGTTCTTGTACCACGACTTCCGCGGTTGCATTCTGAAGAAGTCGCTGGACGAAGTGACGGCTCAGTTGGAGTTCTACAAGGGGTCGTGGACGCGGACGGGGTGCTCAGTGTTGGCCGATGAGTGGACGACTGACAAAAACAGAACCTTGATAAACTTTTCAGTGTATTGCCCGGAAGGTACTATGTTTCTGAAATCGGTCAATGCAACAGACATTGTCGCATCGCCAGATGCGCTGTATGAGTTACTGAAAAATGTAGTTGAGGAAGTTGGAGAGAAAAATGTTGTCCAAGTAATCACAAACAACTCTGATATTTATGCAACGGCAGGAAAAAGGCTAGGCGAAACGTTTCCTACATTGTTCTGGTCTCCATGCACTTACCAGTGCATCAATGGAATGCTCGAAGATTTCAGTAAGGTGGGGGCAATCAGTGAGATCATAAGCAATGCGAAGGCCATCACGGGATTTATCTACAGCAGTGCACTTACGTTGAATTTGATGAAGAAATATCTGCATGGGAAGGATCTGCTAGTTCCTGCGGAGACTCGTGCCGCTATGAACTTTGTCACACTGAAGAACATGTACAGTCTGAAGGAGGCTCTGCAAGCCATGGTCAGCTCAGATGAATGGATACACTGCTTGCTGCCAAAGAAACCTGGAGGGATCGAAGTGAGCAATCTTGTTAGTAATTTGCAGTTTTGGTCTTCTTGTGCTGCAGTGGTTCGCATCACCGAACCACTTGTGCATCTTCTTAAGCTAGTCGGTAGCAACAAGAGGCCTGCTATGGGGTATGTTTATGCTGGATTATACAAAGCCAAAGAAGCAATCAAGAAAGAACTGGTGAGGAAAAACGACTACATGTCTTACTTGAATATTATCGACTGGAGATGGGACAAGCACACACCACGGCCACTTCATTCAGCTGGCTTCTTCCTGAATCCACTATTTTTTGATGGAGTTCGAGGTGACATATCAAATGAGATCTTTTCGGGAATGCTAGACTGCATAGAAAGGCTGGTTTCTGATGTGAAAATCCAAGATAAAATTCAGAAGGAGCTCAACATGTACCGGAGCGAGGCAGCAGGTGATTTTCGTCGGCAAATGGCTATCCGAGCCAGGCGTACTTTACCTCCTGGTTAGTACTCCTGTACATATTTGTCTTGAACTACTTCACTCGATTAACTATGACATCCTTAAAACATGAGCTACATTTGCCAGGTTTTCTAAATCAACCTTCCACAAAATTAGAGCTGAATTACTCTTTCTACTGACAGACATTGTTAGTCTTCTGCACTCTCTGATCTAGGTTGTTATAAGATGAACTGTGTTTGGTGATGCTTGTTGATATGTTTCGTCTTTACATATGGTTATTTTATCTTTCAGCTGAATGGTGGTATACGTATGGAGGAGCCTGCCCAAATTTATCACGTCTAGCAGTCCGTATTCTCAGTCAAACCTGCAGTGCTAAAGGATGTGCTCGGACACACATCCCTTTTGAACAGATTCATGATCAAAGAATGAATATTTTTGAACGTCAACGAATGCATCATCTCACCTTTGTTCAATACAACCTACGGCTACAGCACAGGTAACCAAATCCTCTTGTTACACAACATTTACCATTCGTTGTTAAAAGATGTAACAGCTTTTGCTTATTTGCTGGCTAGCAAAGCATGGATGACAACGAGTGATTTGATTAACTACTGTTAATAGGCAACAAGTCAAGGTGAAAGCATTTGATCCTGTCTCAGTCGACAACATAGACATAGTTGATGACTGGGTTGTGGATAGACCTTCACTGTTCTCTGGCCCGACCGAGCAGCCAAACTGGATGGAGATTAATCAACCAGTCAATGGAATCATATCAACCGAACCGAGTGATGATGAATTCGAGTCCTTCATCGAAGGTGCATCTGTATATATTTCCTCGCTTCCAGTTTATAATGTTAATTGTTAAATATCAAAAGCTCAAACTTTCTTGCAGGAGTTGATGATGAAATGATCCAAGGTGCTTCTCGAGGCACCCAGGAACATGATGACGACGAATCCAAGGAGGAGGAGAACCGTGCCTATAGGTGAACGAGTCATTGCAATGGGGTAGTAGGGGTGCTAGTTCTAACTTGGATAACCTGTAAACTAATGTTGTATGGACAAAATCTAGCATTGCTTGTCACAGTTTTCCAAGTAGCAAAACGAAGTATAGATATGCTTCTAGTTGTGTAATCTGAAATGTCTCCATCGGTCCTTCTTCGGTCCTTGATATATCTAGAGGTGTTCAGAATGACATTGGTTTATGGTTTATTTTTTTACTGTAACTTATTTAACATAATTAAATTTTTTAAAAAAAATAAAAATAGAAAAAAATATGTTAATCCATCACAGACAAGTAAAGAAATACGGAAAAAAAGGAAAAGGCAAAAAAACCCTAAAAAATAAAAAAATAGAAAAAAACGAAATTAATGAATAGTAAAGAAAAGTAAAAGGCAGAAGCTAAATTGGATGGCGACTTAAGAGTTTAGATATGTTTTGTATCTTTGCTCGTCCATCGCTGTTCTAAAAGCAGACCTGTTGTCCTAAAGTTTTAGGTTCTCATGGTCTCTTTTCCCATGATAAGATCAAAGCAGTTTGCAATATCTCTGGTTCCTTTTGGGCAAGATGCCAAGGTGATATTTTATGTTTGCAACCTGACAGAATCGACATTACCATACTATAAACTCTTCCGAGGTTGGTTAAGTGTGGGATTCTAAAGTGATACAGCTGCAAACCCCTTCAAAAAAAAGGGAAAAAGGAAAGGCTGTCGCAACGGCAAACTTTGGAATTCATATAATTCACCTTTTCTTCTTGTATTGTTTCTTGTCACAACATTTGTTCTTGCAGAGTCTATTCTTCTGAAATCGCACCAAGCTAACATGTAGAGCGACTAGAGAATAATATACCGTTACAATAGTATAGCAATGAGTTTCATACACTTTTCAGCAAGTTTTAAGAGAATATTTGAAAAGTTTCATGTTTCAATGAGTTTCACGTAATTTGAGAAGATTTCAAACCAAGATTTCAATGAATTGCCGCGCTTAGATTCTGCCATCGTCGGTTTCTTGCTTTTTTTTATTGTTTCACTTTTTTTGTTTTTTGTGTTTTATTTTTTCCCGTATTTCTTTGTATTGTCCGTAATGTGCTAACATATTTTTTTCTATTTTTATTTTTTTAATTTAATTATGTCAAATAAGTTAAATCAGTTACAGTAAAAAAAATCAGCCAGCTACAGTAAAAAAGTCATAAACCATCGTCATTCTGAACGCTACCTTAGATTTTATAACTCAAGTTTTACCTAGTTTCAATCATGGGCTTCAACAAGTTTCAACCAAAAGTTTCAACAAGTTTAAGAAAGTTTTGGCTAGTTTCGATGAGCTCATCTAATTATGATAGTACTACCACACTACTAAGGGTTGCCTAATACTTCTTGTTGCTAACGCACCCTCTTTTTCAGCTCCGGCCTCAACCACCGCCGTCACCATAGAGTCGATCGACATCTCTCGTAGCTGAATCCATGCTCGAGCTCCATGTCGAGCCTTCAACTCTCTCTTCCCCAGCTTCGGCCTAAGCTTCGGGCCACCGAGCAGTGCCGTTGTCAGATCCGATCGGCTCACCACGCATCATGCCCCACGGTGGGCCCCACCCACCTCCATCTCCAAATATCGACGTGAGAAGAGAGGGAAGACGGCGCTACCGATAGAGCAGAGGATGGGGAGGGGCGGCGCTGAACATGGCAGAGGAGGGGGGGCGCTCGCCTTTGGTTGCCTGCCTCGTGACGCCCCGCTCGTCCGTGTTCTGTCCACAACTAAACGGCGGTATTTTGGTCACCTTGTTTGCTGTTCTTCACGTTTAGTTGACCAAAATCTAGACTAGAGTGATCCGCACACTTGTCACGAGCTGAGCATTTATCGCCGGCACTGTGTTCGTGCACCAACTAGCTGGCCAGTTGGCTTGTAAGCTTCGACACCTCACGATAACTCACAAAACACATCTACGATTTTCATCGAGACGATGCGACCTTCTAGAAGCAAACCGTCCCATGATTACAGTAAAACTGTTGGCGAGTTAGTACTAACGCTGTAACAAAATTCGAGTGTTACAGCATGGCTGTAGTATCAGCGCAGGAAAAAACAAAGGTTTCGAGGTTGAGCTGACACAGCACATGACTATGCCCAAACTTGCACGGAAACAAACCGAGTGAGTACACGACCCTCGGCGCTCAGCCCTCGCCACCTACCGACACGCTCGTGACCGGTTGTCACGCTCCGGCGAGTCCATATCCTTCCGTCCGCTCCCAGCCACCGCACCCGTTGTTTGAGAGAGATAAAAGTACGAGAGATAAAAGTGCTCGTGTGTTTTTTCAATGATAAAAGTACGAGAGATATGCTGATCGATGTACTGCTCTTTGATCACTTCTAAAAACGATTGATAGTATCCTATGTTCCCTTGAAGACAAGTATCATACATCTAATCATGCAATTATTTGCTAGGTATGAATAGAAATCACTTGAATATTTTCTTTTAAATAATTATCTAAATTTATAACTATTGAATTAGAGATTCAAATTGTCCCCTTTTTTTCTAGAGAAGAGGGATTTTTTTAGAGGGGGGGAATTCACGATGTTAAATCTTTAATCCAATAGTCACAAATTTAAATAATATTTAGAAGAAAATATATAGATAATATTTATCAAATACTCTTAGTCGCTTTCCAGTCCGACATGGCACATACTGACATACATCAACGAAGTCATCGACCATCCTATGCACATTACCAAAATTTACTATTCAAAATATGGCGCTACTCGGTGAGTGCGAAGACGACGGCTGCGTCGTGGCGGTGGTGATCTCGGACGTCGATGGGAACATGTTGACGAACTCGTCGAACGACTCGTTGTACCCGAACTGCATCCCGCTGCTGCCGAGATCTTCCAGCAACGTCTCCGGCGCCGGCGCAGCGCCTTCCAAGATCTTCACCACCTGCCTCATGCTCGGCCGGCGACGCGGGTCAGGGTGCGAGCAGAGCAGCCCGAGCTTAAGGACCAGCTCGAGATCGCCCTCGTCGCACTTGCCGATCCTTGGATCCCTCGCGTCTTTGATCTTCCCGGCTTTCCAGTAGTCGAGGACGAGCTCGACGAGCCCCGGCGAGTCGGCATTGGAGCTGAACTCCATGGGTCTCCGGCCGCACGCCACCTCGAGCAAGAAGGCACCGAAGGCGAAGACGTCGGTGCTCGTGGTGGCTTTGCCGGTCTTGCTCATCTCCGGCGCTAGGTACCCGAGCGTGCCGACGACGCGTGTGGTCTGTGGGTTGCTGCCGTGGTCGTAGAGCCGCGCCAGGCCGAAGTCGCTGAGCTTGCCGTTCATGTCGGCGTCGAGGAGCACGTTGCTGGCCTTGATGTCCCGGTGCACTACCACCTGCTCCCACCCCTCGTGCAGGTACAGCAGCCCGGCGGCAATGCCCCGGACTATCTTGGCGCGCTGCTCCCAGCTCAGCGCCGGCGGTTGGTTGGCGCCGCCGAAGAGGTGCTTGTCGAGGCTGCCGTTCGCCATGTAGTCGTAGACAAGCACCAGTTCGCCCCGCCGCCGGCAGTAGCCGAGGAGCTGCACCAGGTTGCGGTGGCGCAGCCGGCTCATGCTCGCGATCTCCGACACGAACTCCCGCAGCCCCTGCCGCGAGTCGTGGGACACCTTCTTGACGGCGACCTCGGGAGCACGCCTTTGTACACGCGGCCGAAGCCGCCGACGCCGACGACGTTGCGGAAGCCCTTGGTCGCCACGTGCAGGTCCTTGTAGCTGATCCTGTGAGGGCCGTACTCTATCTCCCAGTCCTCCTCCTCCTCGGCGAACCGCCGGCGCCGCACAAAGAGCACCGCGACGGCCGCCGACGCCAGGAGCAGGAGCACGACGGCGAGGAGGAGCAGTGTCACGAGCAGTAGCACCGGCGTCTTTTCCTTGGATCTTGACAACGGGAGCCGCGGGAGCTTGGAGAGGTCGAGGTCCTGCGCGCGGCCGCCGCCGAGGCGGAAGCTCCAGCCAAGAACGTAGTGCGAGCTCGAGGCCGCGCCGTTCGCGGCCGAGAACCCGACGTACGTGTCGTCGGCCACGCACGACGAGAGGTTGATGCTGCACGACACGAGCGGAACGGCCGGCCTGGGCGCGCCAGCCGGCGACACGGTCACCTCGAGGCGCGTGCTGTCGCCTTCGTATTCGATCCACACCTGCAGCGCGCCACCGATCAGGCTGAGGTTGGCGAATCCGCCGGTGCCGACGTCGTGGTACCCCGCGGAGGTCGAGTTCACGGACCGCAGGCTGTTGACGTCGACTCCGACATGGTTGGCATCGATGTCCTGGAACTCCTCGTCCAGCGCCGTGTCGAGCTCGACGGCGACGATCTCGCTCCTCCCCCTGCCCATGTTGTCCGACGTGTTGAACAGGCCCAGGTTCTTGCCGGCCACGGCGCCCGGGACGGCCACCGACGGTGCGAGCGCGAAGGCCAGGCCGTGGCCGTGCGCGTCCGGGTACTGCGCCACGATGGCGAACACGAAGGTGGTGGAGAAGGAGACCGGCGCGCCGGTGGAGGCGTTCTTGAAGCGGACCGGCACGGGGTAGAAGCCGTGGCCGAACCTCTCGTTGGTACCATTCGTGAGCCGCAGAAGGCCGGAGGAGGTGACAACTGCCGCACCGCTGGTCGTCACGTTGTCGCCGGCAAAGCCGGCAAACACGAAATCGCCGGCGGCGGCTCCGCCCCAAGAAAGGACGAGCAAGAACGCGACCAGCTCGATCAGCCGCCGCGGTAGCATGGCAAGAACGGCCGGCATGAGACAGACGGCAGCTACAACTGACCGCGCGCGCTGCAAACGACGACGTGAGAAATGGAAACAACGATACAAGGCGGTGTGCTTTGCTTTTGCGATCACAAGGTGTGTGTCTGGGTTCTTGTGCACCGCGCGGGTAGTAGGGGGGTAGTCGCTGGGTGGCTCTGCTGCTGGTCCGCGGTGCGGTGATTTGAGGCGTGCGGTGAGAGGGACATGGAAGTGGACGGCGGCATTGGAACGGAGCCAGAGACAAAAAAAAAAATTACATACGACTAAAAAATTATCAATTGTAGCTGTAAACCATCAGCTACTGTAGCAGAAAAGAACCGATTCATACATATATGTACCACGGTGCCCGTATATACTCTCGATACATATATGCGGGTTTCCAATCAAAACTATTGGACCATTCGATCTGGATGAACGTACCAGAGATCTACCAAACCCCATCGCTGGATCCTTCGCCTGCACCGCCGCCTCAAGCCCTCACCCGCGTCGCCGCGCACTTCTCACCTCCGGTGCCGAGACAAAACGAGGAAATATGAAGTAATTTCACACTTCACAAACTCGCCCCATAAGATTTGCTGGTTAACGGAACCATCTTTAACACTAAAAGGTCATACGATCGAAGTTCCACGATTATACATGCCTAACTTTTTAGTTAATGGAATTCGAAACGTATCATTGGTTGTCAACAAATAGGAAAGGATGATGATGATTGCTGAATGAAAACTTTAAGGATTCGACGTTTTCTTTCTCACAAACGGCTCCAGCTGTTAATGATTCAGTCGTCAATCTTACGAAATAATATGAGAAAGATGACTGAATTCTTTGGGAGAGAATGGTGGTGCTCTTCATTACTATAAATTGATCTATCTCTATGTTCTTCCTACCTGAAGAATATGACTTGCCTTATCTCCTTGAATCTCCTAATTGTCGAATTAATCTGAATGGAATTGTCTTATGTCCTCCAATCGAATTCAATTGCTCTTATGCCTTCTCTCGTCAATCCTTAAATATTATTGAAAGGACACCGGTTATTCACCTGGGAAGACGCCTATGGAACCAACACATCTGATTAGAGGAAGGATGTCTGGTCATCGATTGCTGTAAGTGGGAGATGAAATCTCCAATCAAGGTACTTGGGAAACAACCATATGAAGCTTATGACTATAGGGTCTTTTACGATCTTAATTAAGTATTAAAATTGTATTTAAGATTATTCAATTCTCATTAGGTTCAGAAACAAAGGCGTTATATATATATATATATATATATATATATATATATATATATATATATATATATATATATATATATATTGCTAACACTTGAACGCAGTATCTACTTGACCATCATACTAGTTGTGTTGCGGATCATGGTTTGAAATACGAACCTAAAAGGTTAGAAGATTTCAAGTTGCTCGGGGCTGCAGGTAGTGCGTGTGTGCCCTTCCTTTCACTTTTCTTTTTCTTTTTATTGAGAAATAAAGTCCCTGACATTGAGGCTTCGCTGTAGCTTGTAGGTGCATGCACATGGGTGGGAAGTAGTACCAGCTAGCAAGCTACACAAACGTAGTGCGGGTAACTAACGGTGGGGTTTTTTTTATGTGGTTTTAGTTTTAAGTTTGTGGTTTTTTAATCCTGTTTATTTATAAGAGATCGTATATAGATAAAAAATAGTCGTATACGATTTAGATAGTATAGCTAAACTCGATATAGTAGATACTATAATATATCTATAGATTTCATCTTTAAAAAATATACTATAAAAAAGATTTGTTTTATTGGTTTTGCAAGATACTGGGACCTGCACCGGTTCTCTTTGTAATAAGTTAATCCAGAGCCTGTTAGGAGAGCATGGATCACACACGGAACCGTTCATCTCCCGTAGGAATTCTGATATTCGAGCTAGGCTATCTGTTTTGCATCCGATAGACCCAGAAATTCGAGGTTTTTGGAACAAAGATCTCCTGCACTATATATAGGAGGTATTTAAAATAATATTGATTTATGATTTTTTTATTGTAACTGTCTGAGTTTTTATCGTAACTAAGTTGGCTTATTTAACATAATTAAATTCAAAAATTCAAAAATAGAAAAACATGTTAGTCAATCATGAACAATACAAAGGAATACAAGAAAAAAACCAAAAAATCTAAAATATCAAAAAAAATAAAATTACTGAATAGTAAAAAAAGCAGAGACAAAAGAAGCTAACTTGAGTCGAAATGAGCACTTCCATAAAAAGTACGTAAGATCAAATCCGGAGCGTCGAAAGTAGATCGGATCACGGGAAATGATAACGTAGCCACATAGGCCATAGGGGGGTTCAACTATGCACTAGCGAGGCAGGAGCACGTGAGGCCCATGGCCGCAACAGTGCACCGCGAACAGCCATGGCCGGTCAGGAAACACATGCGGAGCACAGCACAGCGGAGAAGCTGACAAAAATTTATTCTGCGGCAGACGGCGGTTGTAGCTGTGCCGGGACTGAAAGTCCACTGGATCGTTCGCTGGGCAGGCAGGCAGTCCATCTCACCCATTTCAGACTTGGCGACTTGCCTGCCTACCAAAATCAACAAGAAAAAATCAGAGACCTGGCGTGCCAGTCAATCGGCACTGTGCTGGTGCCTGATGGTTGCATGGCTTCAAATCGGCAAGGGCATTTTTTTGGTGTTCCTTGCCTGTTTCTGAGCTAACGGTCCATACATTGGCACAGCTAGACCTCTTTAAAATTTATAGTATTAAATAATATAATTTAGATGATTTAAAATATATTTATGTATCTTGTAAGCTAATTATATTTTTAAGATATCTTAAAAATTAAAAATGGCAATAGAACATCGAAGGAAAATTCAACTTGAGAAGTGTAATAAAAGTATGATCTTTGATAGAAGAAACTTATTGTGCATAATAAGTTATTAGAGTTATTAGAAATGTAATTACTCTCCATCATACATACCCCCATTCTTCATTCATTAGTTACTCTTTTTTCAAAATGTATGGATACACATACACATCTATTTAATCTCAAACAATATGTTTCTTATGTGTGCAGCAAATTATATTATTAGTTTGTATAGTATTAGAGTACCTTGCTTACGCATATACCGATACATCATAGGTGATCTACCTTGAATTTATATTTCCTCACACAATAACTACCCCATCGAACTGTATGTCTTCTATCTCTTCTCGCCGCCAAAACTTTTTTACTTCAATCACCAACAACAAGCTCAATTCTTGATCATCCCCCTCAGCTGCTACCCATTCCAATACAATATTTTACCACATAATTATCTTTTACTTCTACCTAATTATTGCTAATTGCTAACCATTGCAATATCAAACACCATACATGTACAATCATCGTCGATCCCTATCGGGGACATCCGTCACATTCTCTCCGGTGACCCCAAGCCTATTCCCTACAATTGCATCATCTCTACTCTGAGCTCTCTGCTCATCTGCTTCTGTACAACTATGTTTCTATTCGTGCAGATGCATGCATGATGTTTATGACTTCCTCACTGACCATGGTGACCTCTCATCTTCATCGATGTCAGTATATCAGTTTTAGTCATCGTCTAACGATATGTATAACCTTCTCACTATCGGAAGTGACGTCATGGTGCTCACTAGTGATGACACGCTCCTAGCTACCTGGTGACCCTATATCGTCCATAGCTCGTCTTCAATGCAAAGCTTTATCTTCTCTCTATTAGGAATTTTCCATTATCGAGTTTTTTTGGTCACAGACTTCTTTAACAACGCTAACACTCACCATTTGTCACCGTAGCACTTTTGACTCTAGCCTTTCTCATCAACAGCTCTAGTGAGCAACACAACATTGTCCTCATCAAACGGCAAAGATGAGTAGTACGACATTGTCCTCATCTCCACCGCTACTGCCTCAGCTCGTTGCATCCTCATGGGTTATTATCTTCTTGTAAGAAAAATTGACACATTGCACTTTTCCGTGGTCTTCTCTGACACTATTATTGCTATCCTCATTATGACTTTTATATTTATTCAGATTTTTAGTTATTTTTATTGGAGTTCGCATACAAATCAAATTGTTAATTTTATTTAATTTATTCTAAATTTTAATTATTTAGGAATTTTATTTTGGAATTCATATGAAAATTAAATTACAAATTTGATTTCATTTTTTATTTTGAATTTCAATTTTTTCTGCAATTCACATACAAATCCAATTGCTATTTTTTAATTTTTTAATTTCAAATCATAGTTATTTAGAGATTTGCTTTGGAATTCGTGTCAAAAGAAAATTGTTAACTTTATTTTACTCTATTCAAAATTTTAGTTGTTTTTTATTGGATTTTACATATAAATTGAATTACTCATTTATTTAATTTATTCTAAATTTTAGTTATTTATGAATTTTATTTTTGAATATCTTATTGAAAATTTCTTTTGATTCTATTCCGAATTTCAATTATTTTGGATGAAATTTGTATGAAAATATAATTACTAATTTTTCTTTATTTTTTGTTCCGAATTACTGTTGAAATTTATATGAAAATCTAACTTTATTTTTTTAATTTTTATTTTTAATTTTAGTTATTTACGATATTACTCTAGAATTCGTATCAAAATCAAATTGCTAATTTTATTTTATTTTGTATGCCGAATTTCTGTTGTTTTTGGTTAAAATTTGTATACAAATCCAATTGCTATTTTTTGTTTATTTTCTATTCTGAATTGTATATTTTTTGGGATTTTACTTTGGAATTCGTATAAAAATCAAATTACTTATTTTGTTTTATTTTTATTTTTAATTTCAGTTATTTTTAATTGGGCTTGATATAGACTCTTACTTTTAATGTAGACCATTATAATTTAGACCCACCACAATCAATTATGTAGATTTTTTTTTCTTTTTTTTCGATTAATGTGTTAATTTTTACCCTTTAAGTGCGAATATGGTGGCTTATTTTACTTCTGCTTTAATATTATCATAGATTCTGCATGGTTGGAATACAAAGACTTCATGAGCGAAGAAGACGCAGGAAAGGATAGACTGGACTGGACTGCACTGTAAGCACTAAGCAAGCAACATTTACACTTGAAGAATTCTAGATGCACACCAACCATCTGGTCCATGGGACTTGTCTTTCTAGAACGATTGTATTCTTTCTTATCATGATGCCATCTGGATGATCAAGCATCAGTGAGTAGAGGAACATATATATGGAAGCTCAGCTCGCTAGATCGGTTGAACATGCTAAGACGAAAAAAAACAAATTTTTAGGGCATTTTTTCCTTAACACAGGGAAGAAAGACTTGATGAACGAAAGCAACTGATCTTCTTCCTCTCTCTGGGACCAAAATTTTGTGATTTTATATTTTATTACAGAGCATTACCTATCTATTTATGTCCATAAATATAAAATATTGCATCAAAGACCCCGGAGGCCAGGACATGGGTCGATACATCAGGTAAATAATGTTGTCACGAATAAAGAAATAAAAACGCCAAATACTAGAAAAAAGGATATCTGAAGCTTACTTCAACGCTAAACATCAGCAATATTGTCTTCGTCTGTCTCATTTGTCCTTTATGAATTCGTTGGATGTGAAAGCTTGGGACTTGGCCCAGTCATGTTAAATAAATCTAGAAGGGAAGCACCAACCTGGGAAGATCCAGCATATAGAAGTAAAGCATCAACACCAACAAAAGGGAAGCTGTTCAAAATCCTGTAGTAAGCTGCTAGTAGGAACAGGGAAACAGCCTGCATTTCCAGGTTATAGAAAACATAAGGACAATTTATTCAGAATCTACCTTGTACTATTGTTTATATGACTGATGTAACTTGAACAAAGTCATCAAGGTTTTTAAGCATCTAGTTGTAAACAATACTACCGAAAATATTGTTTAGTATCTATATCAAGTAGGACTATGTGGTCAAATAGGTAAATAGATGGATCTGAGGGCACTTCACATGCAATACATAGAACCCGAACAGTCAAAGGGAAGAGCAAAATTACTCACAATTCCACCAACACCTCCTATCAGTAATGGACGCCTTCCAAGATCGTCAACTTTAAATACTGCAACACCTGTCATCAGCAACTGCAAAGAATAGAACGCACACATTGAAGAATAAAAGAAAGTGTGATCTCCTTAGCATTTCTACCTACATATCCTGGTACAAGAATAGCTTAACAAAACATACTCGCAGTATAGTAATGATCTAGCTCCTTAGCATTACTTGAACAGCCCAATCAAAATTGATACTCTGACAGCATCAGATGCAGCTGCAAACCCAGCAGTCTATAGAAGTATAGAACATCAAGAATGAATTGTATGCAAATATGCATCAAAGAAATTCAACAATATGAGAAACTAATATTCCTACTTCTATTTGTTATATATCAAAATAAACCATTTAACAACTCCAAGCAAAACAAAGGTACCTGAAGAATGGAAGTTGCATAGTACAGAACACTTGACTGGCCTGTTATCTGCCAAATAAGAGTTTAGTTTACTTGTTAACATCAATGCATCAAGTTCATAAACACTAAAAAAGAAGTTTGATCAATTTCTGAAAATTAAGAAAGGTCAAAATAGCACGGGATGAATAGACAAATAATTTTGTTGGTTTTTTGTACTAGGGACTGCCCCATAAATTCTAGTAAAGAATCTCAAATCTGAGAAAATAACTTCTAAGGCCAAAAAAAGTCTAGTTCAGAGTAGGAAATATATTACAAAGAAGTACCTTTCACTTTACTTTAAAGGGTCAGAGAATTTCAAATTTAATAGGATGACCAAAGCATGGTCAGATTTTAAATTCAGTTGAGCTGCATGTAAGTGCGCTGAACAGGGCAAAGACCTGCTGGAAGAGGACCAGTCCTCCTCCAATGATGAAGGCCTTCAAGCTAGCTCCCCCAAATATCACCGAAATGTTTCCTTCAGATTCTTGTTCTGCATAGGCAGCCTCAATAGAAACAAGGGTATCACCAATTTCATCTGCCAAAACCTTGTCACTTGCTGAGTGGCCCCTCAGTCTTCCCAGGGCATGAATTGCCTTCTTTCTGTTATCTTCCACAGACCCCTTTCCTTACTGCCCTGAGAAGTAGCCATCTCGGTGAAGGTGGTAAAGTCCACATACCAATAGCCATTATAGATGCCAGCGGAGCACCAAAACCAAACATGTAATGCCATCCTCCTACAACGTCAATTTCAAGACTCCCTATGACCTATCCAAACTGCAAGACATTATATTAATCAATAGTCAACGGGCATCAAATGGGTACATTGAGGTATAACTGTATAACATCTGCAAGAGTGGATAGTTACCAGTATCCCTAATACAATAAACAGCTCCTTCAAAGATATCAATGTTCCACGTACTTGCGAAGGAGAAGTCTCTGCAATATAAAGAGGGGCACCATGCATTACCTGCCACAGAGCACCATGATGATTCAGTGACATAACATCATAATGTTAGAGAACAGCATTGTTCGATAATCTCTCCCAAACCCCTAGTTGATCATGAATATGCTCCTTTGAAGTTCTGTTCCTCTTCAGTTTTTATTAAGCCTTTTTAACAAAACACTGACAATTTAAACAATTATTGGGTGTTTTAAGTTGATGCAAAACAAGCTAGTGTAGATATTAGTATATTACAGTCACAACACAGAGTACCAACAGTCTCAGGAACTCAGACAGGAAAAAAAAAGGGACCTTACGCTTAAAGCAAAAGATGGATTTCATCAAATAAGTTGGTTTTGCTATATTTGCATGATAAGATTATACTCAATGGATCAAAATATTGCCATATATAGAATGATCAAACACATGCATGATTCCTTTCTACTTATATATAATTAATTCCGTCAAAACGTGGTCATCATGCTACGTTGGTATCTAATTTGTTTTACTATGTCACACACTCACACTTCGGTGCATATTGAGTAAATCAGAAAAATCTGACCAGACATCATGACACATGGAGCAGTGAATATCATAAGAACAAATTGTTTCAAATCATAGATTACAAATTGTTTCAAATCATAGATTACCAATGCTGATTCCTTGTACTGTTGTACATGGAGGAAGTCATTGTCATTACAAGTATACAGCTATGCGGTTCCGTTTCCCCATTTTTGGGTGATAGTGGTGGTAAAAGGGGTATTAAAATACCTAACTACTGGTCCCCACATATTCATCTACACACATTCATATTTTACAGAAACAGTTGTGCTTGCAGCTACTCACCAAACCATACCAATGCCATAAAGGAGACGACCTATGATCAGAACTACAAAATTTCGGGCAAATCCAGTGACCAAAGCACCGAAAATATATAATGCAGCTGCTGTGACCAATTCTGTTCTTCTTCCTGCAACAAGATGGCGGTAGCTGTTAAGTCGCTTCTTTGTCAAATAATATACAGTAAGGAAAATTTAAGCTCACTAGCATTTCAAATCACCTAGAAAATCTGCAGTGCGGTATTCGAGAATGGAGCCACCAAGAGCGTCATAAAGTGAACCACTCGCCTAAATAAAATGACAACAAAGCTCATTAACCATAACAACGTTCTTGATTCGGAAGGTGAAGCGAAGGCTTATGAAGCACGGAAAATCTCCAGCGGAAACTTTCCAAAGGATTACCACAAGCCCTAGCTGCACAGATGAGAGGCTGAACCAAGTGGTGCCACTGAGATCAGCGGACTGAAGGATGAAGAGGAAGCAACCTCGTGAGACTGAATTTCAACTACAAGAAATTGCAAAACAACTAAAATAGGGACTGACCTGCAAAGATATAGATGCTCCTGAGGTTGCACCAATGTCATAACCGAAAAGGAGACCCCCCAAGGCTGGGAACAAGAACCTAGGTTGCGAGCATTTGCGCGTTAGTACTGAAAGCTCAACAGACTTCCGTATTGGCCCTATGACAAACCTGAATCTAACCTGAATTGCTATGACAAACCTGAATGTAACATATGCATGCAGTGTGTAATAAAAATGATAAGCAAATCTAACCTATCCTGAATTATACCATTGCATTTTATGACTGTTTTAAGTTCAAGACATGGAAAATCCTTGTAATGTGATGTTAATGCAGCATAAGAGAAGACGACGTTCAGTTATGACACATCTTTGTTACAATGCACTATAACATTGCTAATTTCCCATTCTACTGCCCTAATTTCTGTAATATAAAAAATGCCCTAATTTGACATGGTTATCCTCTTCAGTACTCTGGACCAGGCAAAATATACTAAACAACGTATTCCCCGAAATGACTGGTTCATACGATGTGGAAAATGGAATCAAACTAATAATGCATTCTACCTAGCACACTTTGGATTAACCCCAAATGTGGAAAATGGCGATGTGATGACGCGAGTGGCTGTGGGGCGGGTAGCGAGTGACGAGGGGAGGAAGCCACTGGTCGCCATGGCCATGCTTTCGGGTTAGCTTGGCCCACAGCACGTTGGCTGACTTCACATGTCTTACGGACATGTGGGCCGCAGGGAGCTGTGGATGCAAGCGGCTTGAAATGCTAATTTTTCTTGGAAAATATCGCTCTGCGGAACAGGCCAGCTGCCACTTGGGCCTCCACGAAGTATGAGAAAGATACGTGGGCCTGCAGCGTGGTGGCTACTCAGTTGCCAATATCACTTGTGAAGTTCCGCTTCCTCTATTCCTCTCTCTCCCTCTCTAAAAAAAGGCTTCTGCTTCCTCTAAAAAAATAACTTCTGCTCCAAAAAAAAAAGGCCAATATGACTTGGCTCTTGGCTGCCTCCGTCTTTGGTGTTTGTGACTTGGGGTGTGTGTGTGTTGGTTTCTTTGCCACAAGTACAACTCATGGCAGAGCCATTTTTTGAGATGATTTTGTAGTGGCGATTTATGGTACAACATGCTGGTGCCGGTCTTCCTAGTTCGAAGTGATTTTATTCGGGACCATGCATCAAGCAGAGCACTTCAGTCAGTGTTGCAAATATGCACTATTGGATTTGGACGCTCGGATGGTACAACTTCGAAGCAGGATGCCGGATTGCGTTACGAATTTTTGGCATATATGACACTGTTTACATCTGTAATTATGAAAATAGCCATATGCGTTGTGTATTGACAAAAATAGCATTTTTACCGTCCGTTAACCGGGCGGCGACGCTGGAGAGGTGACACGTGCTCCCTGCCACCTTGACATCGGGAACTGTCTGCCGACCTGCCACCAGACGGCAAGCAACATGCCACCTCATGGGCAGATGATAGGCTGTCTGCTGCCCCATGAGCAGACTGCAAGTAATTAAGCTAGCTAATTAGTCTGCTTAATTACCTGCCTTAAATTTTTTTGCATACAATTTGTTTGAATTTTTAAATATAGCAAATGAGCTCAAAAAATTACGAAATTTTATGTGCAATCTCTCGACATAACGTACTTGACTGTGTAAATTTTTGGCAATTTTATCCATTGTGAATATTGCTAAAAAATTCATACAATTATTATTTTGTAGGAAATGTTATATATAGCAAACGAGCTGTAAAAATTACAAAATTATATATGCAACCTCCTAACACAGTCATAGTAATTGTCTATTTTTTAAAAAATTTATGTATTATGAATATTTATAGAAGTACATGTGTACAAAAACATATCGTACAGGATGCGATATGGCTCACTCATCTGAGCCATTGCTATCTTCTGGCTGTGTTTGCCTCCCCGTGTCCTTGTCTTTTGTTGAGTACGTGCATGTCCTATGGAGTACGTCAATCGGTCCGGAGCTTACGTCTCAGTTCAAAGAAGGTTGGAAACCATTCCGTTTGTTGAGTGGCCGGCGGTGGTTTAGTAGACTGAGGTACAGCAGGCTAGGACCGGTAAGAGTCGATGTTGTCCTGTTGAGACGTGCCGAACTACGTGTCGACAGTAATATTGTCGTGAACAAAGGACTTTAGAAATCCCCTTGGTGGTGCGGAGAAGCTCTTGCCTTGATCGTACGACGTAGCAGCGAAACCGGAGGAGCTTTGCCCACCGAAGTCTCCAAATCCTGAGTATAATGTGAACGCTGAGCTATGCCTTGCATACGCTGCAAACCCTAGCGCTGTGTATTGCTCCCTAGAAGCATCCGGGAGGCTCGTATCATCATCGGTGGACTCGACGTCACCTCCACGTTAAATTGGAGGTAAGCGACTGAGATAAGCAATGACAAATTGCAAGAGGTTCGCATTTTATTGTTGAGTGAAAAGGGAACCCGGTACGCTCACCTCGCAAATTAAGGACTCTTGTCGACGCATAGCACTTTGGATAAGGGGGGACAACATGGTAACATTAAACAAATATGTAGATGAGGGGTAACATGAATTAACATGATAAATTCGTAGTACATAAAATTCCTAAAAAATTACACAATTGCTACAACTATGTTGAAAGGTTTCACATAAAATTTCGTAATGTTTGTAGCTTGTTTACTATATATAATAACTTTTATAAATATCAAAATTGTATAATTTTTTAGCAACATTGACAGCAGATAAAATCATCAAAAAATTACACAGTCAAGTACGTTATGTCAAGAGGCTGTATATAAATTTTTGTAATTTTTCAAGGTTATTTACTATATTTAAAAATTTAAAAAAAATAGTATATAAAAAATAGGGTAGTTAATTAAGCCGCTAATCAACCGGTTTAATTACCTACCGTTAGCTATGAGACGTAAGCAGCTGCTACTTTTGTAAGTATGATTACAAACAGTACCAATTGTACCAAAAAACTTCATTCATTTAGTATTAGCGATCTATGGTACAACCTCAAAGCAGGATGTCGGATTGCGTCCAGGTTCATTCACCCCCAGATCGATGGAGCCAATAGAGATATCTTTCAAATGATATATCTTTTTAGAACGGTGTATATAAATTAATTATAGTATACACTATAACGATTTTATTTATAACGATCAAATCTACATGTAAATTTATATTACTCCGTAGTCACTCTAAAGAACAGTCTAAAAAGCATAAGTCGTATCCAAAAACCAAAACTAAAAAAAAAAATGCCCAGTCTCAACAGACAATGGAGACGAACACGAGCGAATATATGCACTAATCTTTTCTTCCTCAGTTCGTTACTCACGTACCAGCAATTTTTCACCATCTCTTCATATTCAAAAGGCAGAAAAGTGAGGAATTGAGCGTCGAGGGTCCGGTGTTTCGGACCCACCGGCCCTCAGTTCGATCCCTGCATCGAACAAGGATTTTCTATTTATCCTCTCGGGTTAGGTTTCAGAGAAAGAGAGTTCATACACATACGATATGTTTAATGTTCAAAGAGTGTGTCTACATTTCGTGAAGCGTAGATCAACGCTCGGCAGCAGTGCAGGGTGTTGAAAAGGCATAGGCGTAAGTATATAGCTCGGTAATTAATTTCCCCACCCATCTGAAATTGTAATTAACATGGTGAGGAGATGAGAACCGGAGATTGATTTGCACAAACAAACCAACTCCAATCAGCAGCAGATGCTACCTCTTCAGCTTTACATGGGAAAAAACGCAAGGAAAAAATCACACAGGTTACAGAGTCACAGAGACAAGCCTCCAAACAGGGAGTGGCTGGCTGGTGGTGGGTGGGTCAGTTGGTCGGCCGGCCGATCAGTTGGCGGCGGCGGCGGCGGCGGTGCAGCGGCGCTGGCAGAAGTTGGGGACTCGGTCGTTGCACTGGTAGACGGGCGGGTCGACGCTGAGGCTGGACTTGACGCACTCCCTGCACGCCGGGTGGCACCCTCCCCGCACGGCGTCCAGGCACTGGCACAGCGGCGGGATCGACTTGGTGCACCCGCCGCAGTTGTCGCAGCACGGCCACGCCCTCGCCTCCCTCCCCTTCGCCGCTAGCTCCCCTCCTCCTCCCCCTCCATGCCCTGCAGTCAAAGAATCCATTTTCACCTCAAACTAGTTTCAGGCTAAATTGATGCGCCATACTATTCTAGCAAGAAAGGCGAAACAAGAAAGATCTTGATTTATTTGATTTATTACTCGGGGAAAAAAATGAATTTGGGGGAAGAAGGAGACTCACACCTCTGCTCTGGACATGGGAGTGGTCATGGTGGTGCCTGCCGCTGGATTCGGCAAGGGGCAAAGCTGCGACGACGACGGCAAGAACAGCAAAGGTCACCAACAACACCCGGCTTCTCATCTTGGGTTCTCTTCTTCGTTGCAAGAATTGGTGGAAAGTCGTCTTCTGGTAGTTCTAGGTCCGATCGATCTGTACGCGGCTAATGGAAGTCCCCTTATAGAATAAAGGGGTCCCCGACAAAGCTGTGTGCCCCTGCCCACTAAGAAGCCAACAAGTTACGAAAGATTAGTGGACAACTTTGAAGGGGAGCCCTTGAACTGTGATAGAATTGCAGGGCTTCTTATCACAGTCTGCTCCTTTTGCGGGTAGTCCATACCTTTTCCCAAAATTGTAGATGAATACAGTATATTGTGTATTCAAGGTCTTTTCGGTTATGACTTATAACTTATGATTTTTTATATATAACACAAGCGCTTATGTGAGTGAACTAAATGCCAATAAGTCGCTTCAAAAAGGATGTCCCGATAAGTCGTTCTGAAACGATTGCGGTGAAATCGTTCTGTTTGTTTATTTGAGATAAGCCATAAATAATAAACCGAAAAAAACTTGACATTTATCTTCTGGCTTCTAGTTTTTAAAAATCAAAAGCCATTTAGAATGTATTGACTTCTTAATGCAGTTTTCTTTTCTTTTTTTTTCTTTGCATTATCTGTGAAGATATAACAATGTTCTTCATTTCATTTATTCTCTTGTTTTTTTATTTTTTTAATTGAATACCTTAGAAAAATCTAGTAACTATTACAGTGTCATTTCAACCCAAAGCCATCACGAAAAACGGAATTGAACGGACTTAAATTTGTAGCCTAAGAAATGTCAAACTATACTGAACAAACTACAAGATCGCCTGTTTGAATTACGTGTAGTGTCATATGTGACAAAGCTGATGCACAGATTAAAATTATGCCAGCACCCAAGGAATCCAATCAGGAACTTTTTTTTAGCCTGGCTACGGTAGTATACACAACCGCGTAGTTGTGCGCCTTTTCTTTCCGGGATCACTCACTGTTTAATTCGATTGAAGCTCCCGGTCACCAAGAATTTACATCTGATTACTCAGTTACCTCAACCCCAAGTCTTATATCCACAGTAGATTGTCTCCATATAAATGCAAAATGGATGCTATATAGAATCAAGAAATGAAAATCCTTTTAATTACTTGCGTTTCTGAGGTCAGCCCAGACTTATACGAATAGGCCAAGCTTCGTGCGTTGGGCCAACCATACAAGGCTGCCAACTCTCACTTGGGGCCCAAATTTGCCTTACTGGCCCAACATGCGCATTTCCGGCCCAACTCTAAGTCTCTGACTACTCTGTTCTCCCTATGTCGTCATTTCTTCTGTAGACATCATTCTCTAATTTTTTTTAAATAAATCACTGTTACAAGATCGAACGAAAGATCACTTGTGCAACCCACAACACACACGGTCGATCGGCATCTATAAACAAACATACATATATACCTTAATCATCCTTACTACAAATTCAAAAGTTTAGCATGCATACATGTATATACCATAGAGTATAACATACCTCTTGTTCTCCATAACGTAACTCGTAGTCATAACTCAGAATGTTTCAATGCTCTGCTCTGAATACCGTAGAGCTCAGTGTAAAATAAGCACTCCAAACAGCGTGAGAGGTTCGGGACAGTAAAATCACAACTGAACGATTGACCAGGAACAAGCTAGGCATTTTTTTTCTACTTTATTGATTTAGCTGTTAACCCAACCCAATATACATAAAAAAGCATCGAGCCATTTCTCCTCTCAGAACAGTTTACACTGAGCTCTGCAGGATTCAGAGCTCACAAGTACCCAAAAAAAAAAAAAACAGTAGGAGAAACAACAACATGGCATTGCCAGAATTACTTCCCCAAGAGGCAAGAACTAATCGTACAACATCGCACCCCCCCCCCCCCCCAAGCTTGCGTCGCACAATCAAAAGGACGGGAAGAACTTGTTGAGGTTGAAAGGCAGGGAGTAGAACTCCTCGCTGCGAGGGTCTGTCTTGAACGACCTGAATCTGTCCCAGAAATGGTGCCCCCGGTCCTTCCTGACGGTGCCGTCATGTCTGTTTAGCGTGTTGTCCAAGAGATAAGCTACAGCGCCTCCGACAAATGCTTTCGATGAGAATGCCGTGTTGATCATATCATTGAACTGGACATGAGCAAATGAGAGCATCAGTTGGTAGCCCTTCAGCATATGAAAGCACTAAAATTACCAGTAGTTATTTTGGTACAAACACCTGCTTCAGAGTTAAAAACAACTTCCTAATTCCTACTAGGGTACCATACCACTGACCACGGCACCATTATAATACTTGTAGATTGAATATCATCACCAAGATCATAATGTGGAACATATCAGGATGCTTGGGTATCATACACTAGTCATATACTATTGCCCAAGTATCCAGTATTGAACCATATTACTGCACCATGACGCCTATGAATTATGATGATCAAGTATCAAACTTCACTATGCAAGTATGCAAGATAGTATGTCAGATGGTGAACTGGATCTTACCCATCTTGCGTGCGTGTGCACTGGACCATAGCCTGCAACAGAAGTGTACTCATTGAAATACTGTGGAACCGACAAACCCATAAACACGGAAAATCCCAGGATGAACTTTGTTCGGAAGCTATTGAGGTTGCAAAACTGAAGGAATCCAATCCCTGCCATACCTGTTTACACAGAAGCAATGTATTGTTTTTATTATAGCTCCAAGTATTATCAAAGAAAAGTTAGATGCATTGTTTAAAATTTACTTTGTAATACATACCAACATATGCAAAGAGAAGACAATATATAGCTGCAATTAATGGGCCTGGAATTGATGCAAAAACGGCTCCAAATTTCCCTACAAACACAGCACAAAAACACTACCATCAGACACAGTTCATGGTTATTGTCGGAAATGCAGGAGCACAATATGAATTGTTTAATTCCATTTGTCCAGATAACATTCTTAAATAATTCCAGAAATGATGGAAATATGAGAGAACATTTTACTAGTATATTTTTATGTGGTAGCATGACTTAGTATAACTTCAGTAAAATATATCTTAGTGTCAACCTTTTGTGCATCTTCCAAACTTCAAAGATATTCAGTTACTTAACATAATAACATAAGAGTATGATGGCCACCAGTTGAATATATGATTACATCAAAGCATGAGGCTTACCAAGAATAGAGAAGAATATCATAAATCCAGCAGAAATCTGCACTACACGTCTGCTACCAACACGTGTCAAACCTAGCAACCCAGCATTTTCACTGTTCCAGAACAGTGTGAAATATCTCAGGCCAACATCAAATGGCATTCAGATCACACTATAAACACTAGAGGCAACAATCAGCTAGAATCTACTTACACAGATACAGAGGACCCGTTAGCTGTTCCAAATAAGCCATCCAACAAAATACCAACCCCCTAGGTAAGCAAACAAACAAATTAATTAGGTAATATGCTTACATAGTTACATGTGATTTGAATCTTCAGAAACACTAACAGCAGTTGAAGGAGTTTAGGTGATACCTGCCAACCAATGCCGCGACTCATAACAGAAGGAGGGCATGGTGTTGCACTGGCATACCGTGAGACCACAATGAACGCACCGGTAGACTGCATTACGCAGTAGGTAATATTTAGTTGGTCAATATCCGATGCCATCTAACATAGAAACGCTGCATATCTCTCTAAATATTTAATCATGGATTTATTCAGAATACCTCTACAAGAGCAACGAAAGAAGCTGCCATCATGGCAAAAGCTTCACCAGCATCAAACGTTGGTGCTCCCCATTGGAATGGGTAAGGCACGCTTATCCTGCAAATTGTAGAGCAATGATCTATTCAGTAGCTAAACTTTAGCGTAATTTGCAAATGTAGTATCCGTAATATGAATGCAAAAAAATAATGCTATTCACCGTGGGGAATGATATGAAAACAGATGCGTGGTATTACCAGGGAGCACCCCCAACAAGCCCAGATCGATCGGTGCGGCAGTGGAATTGGGTTTTCGGAGCGGCATTCTTATATGCCCCACCAACAGTCAGGAAGAACGCGAAAAGCCACACAACGGCAACAGACATCATGACCGCAAAGCGCTCAAAGGTAGTCCCCAATAATGGCACCAGATTAGGAACGTACTGCAAACAAAATTTGCATAATATTTATAAGGCTTTAGGTACCGATAGAAACCACACGACAGTCATCCTGATGCGTGTACCTGAGAAAGAGTCACCAGCAGTATGATCTCTGGAAGACCGATCTCTACGCATTTGGCAACCTGCATAGCAAATTCATGCTGTTATCCCACTGTTGTACAATACAGTCAGACATAATGTACGTGTACAAATACTTACACCTGGGAACCCAAGTTCATAGAGCCCAAATCCGACAAGCGCGACCAGGGGCGCCGCAGAGAGCGGGCTCAGCAGCCTACAGCATCGCAAGGAACAGGAGTTAGCACAGACTGGGGTCAGAGAAGGTACACTGATGAACACAAACACTTGGGACCTGAAGGCTGAGGAGAAGAAATACATACCTGACGACAATGCGCCAGAGCCCACTGAAGCCCAGAATGATTTGGAGCGTGGAGGCCACTATAAGTGCGCCCTGCGTTCCCCGCATGATGCGCACGAATTTCTGCAGCCACCACCGCGTTGTTGTTAACCTGGTACTGCAGGTGCGCTGAAACTGGTAAAGGAGAAGGCAACGGAAGATAAGAGGGCGACCTCGTGGGGATCGGCAATGCCGTTGTAGCGGCCGGCGAGGATGATGGAGATGGTGGGCGCGACGAAGGTGTAGGAGCCCCCGATGACGGCGGGCAGGCGCGTGCCTAGGAAGCTCTGCAGCAGCGTGTTGATCCCGGCGACGAACAGCAGCGTCTGGATCACCCGCGCCTTCTCCTCCTTGGTTCAGACAAGGAAAGACGCAAGATATATATAGGTTTCTCGTCAGATTCCCACGGAACAGCAGCGGCAACACACACGGAAAGACAGAGAGAGACACAGAGGTGGGTGGGCACGTACATTGCCGCCGCCCATCTGGGGGACGAGGGCGGTGGGGATGATGACGGTGGTGCCGAGCATGACGAGGTAGTGCTGGAAGCCGAGAAGGATGGCCTCGGCTGCATTGCGAGCGCAAGCACACAACAAAACGCAAACGAAAGAGACTCAGTTGGGGAGATCCAAACAGACATTCGAAGAAGGCGGCGGCGCAGGAGGGGAGGGGAGGGAACGGGGGCAATGCGGGAGGTAACTCACGCCACGGGGGAGGGCTGGTGAGGCAGTAGGAGACGGCGGGCAGCTGGTCCTTGACGGCGTGCGGCTGCAGCTCCTCCTGCTTCGGCGCCGGCGCGGCCATCGCAGCAGCTCAGTCGGTGTCCCTCCTCTCCTTGCCTCGCCTCCCTTGGGAGCTAGGAGTGGAAGTGGAAGAGCAGTTGTGTGAGCGAGCGGCAGACGTGTGCAGTGCAAGCGAAGCGAAGTCAGCACTTGAGGTGAGCAGCAGCTGAGCCCGAGCCGAGCGATTTGTAGCCATCACTGGGAGTGGGGAGGCGCACACGCGCAGACGCACACAAACTCAAAGGTCGCTCGCACTGACTCTGCGATGACTCAAACGGCAGAAGTAAAATAGCAAAGGCGAAAGAGAAAGGCTTCTCTCTCTATATGGCCGAGTCACCGACGACTCCTCACCGTCGCCTTTATTACTCACTCGGCCGTGTTGTCGCTGTGTTCTCTAGTTACTGCTACGTTGGTTTGGTGGTCGCTCCTCCTTCCTCGTCCCACCATCGCCCAGGTTTTTTTTTTGTTGTGATTTTTCATTTCAGTTTCTTCGAACGTGGCTTCTCCAAACCGTTTTTTAAACGGTTTTTCAAATCGTTGTTAAAACGTAGCCAAAAGCGGAGGCCGTCATTCATGTCCCGTTTACCGTTTACGTTTCGAAATCATTTCGCGTGTCCGTTTGGGACGGAGATGCACGGCGACCTCGTTTTTTTCAAACACAATCATTCCCTCGTTTTTACGGGAAAATCGGTTCAATTTGTTCGGGAGCTCACCTCACCTTCGCATCACATCGCCTCCGTAGCTGCCCTGTAGTTAAGGGGAACCTCCCTTTGTTTCCTCCTCTCTGCTTTATTCAATTCCTATAAGGTGGATCTCGGCCGCACCGACAGGCTTGTGGAATTGTTGTGGTGAATCCTTACAGAAAAGGCTTGTGGAATAGTTTGGGCAACTTGGCTCACGAGCCTCGCTAGTCGGCTCGAGCTGGCCTTATGGCTTGTTTCCTTAACGAGCTGAGCCGTAGCTCCATGCGAGCTTGGCAGAGCCTGAATCAACTCATTTCCACCCCTAAGGACGACGACGATGATCGAGTGCACGCATTATACATACTTTAATACTTCCCCTACCGTCTCTCTAATCAACTACTACGCCAACATATATGACATTTCATTTTCTTTTTTTGGTGCTAGAATTAAATGAAAATGTAGTTGGGTAGTATTAACTTTGCGTTTTTGCATACAGATCTGATATCTTCTCTGAACTATTTCCTGGGCAAAACTCAGGCAGGCAGCTAACAAGCGCAGGCTGGAGTATTCCTTAGGAATAATTCTATATAAAACCCTAAATTTTATTTAAAAGTCTGTCTAGCATCCTAGACTATAAAACTAAATATTTGACTTCCGAACTTTACAATCCTGTTCAAATAACACTCTGATCCAATTTTGTATGGTGATATTGCACATGCATCACAATAAGTGGTATTGCCACGTAGGATGATATGCTGCTAAATTAAGTCCATGACATATGGGGCTCATAAGAGCATCTCCTCCACCGAGCTCTCAGCTGTGTTTACATGGCCATCGTCCTCTGTAGTTTTCTTCCTCTATTTCGAATGGGAGAGAAGGCTATGTGTAAATCCTACCTATCATTCATCTAAATTTGACTAACGTGTCATCCTAATGATAAAACCGCTCACTTATTACGTTATGTAAACAATACCATCACACGAAACCGAGTTAATATATTATTTAAACTAGATTGTAAAATTCGGAAGGTCAAATACCCTGTTTTATAGTTCAATATGTTAACAAACTTTCCAGCAAAGCTCGGAATGTTACAGAGACCATTTTGGATTGCTTATACAGTAGATGGCAAAACAAATAGATTTGTTAAATGAAAAGGTGAATGCATGTCATAGGACAACAATGTTGTTACTGTTAGCTGTATATAACAACTTGACCACATAAAGAACACATTAATGGCAGCCCTCAAAATAACCGCCGAACATGGCCAAAGCATCATCAGTATTTACGGATTATGCATATCTTTCACCCTGTACAAAATTTCATCTGATTATTTACAGGCACATACGAAAACTCTTGCTGATAAATTACTCGTATGCAGCTGAGGCAACCAGCAGAGCATGCCAACTGTGCCCAAAAAGATTAGAAGATGACCACCACTCATCTGTACATGCTTTCCTTTTCTCCACTTATATATTTCGCAATTTTAAACTAAACAACCACATCAGGGATAAACACATGCAAATGAAAAACATCATTTCCCGGGTTTCTTTCTCTTTAGAGCGACAATCTTCTTGGTGTAGAATATCCATCCTAAAACATAAGACAATGTCCTCCATCCTCTATACGCCCTGGGCTTTGATATCGTTGCAATGAAGCCTTTCAATGCAGCTCCAAGATCTTGTGTGTCAAAGGATGCCGCAGGATCTGCGCAGCGATAATAGTCTTCACTGAATGAGGGATGACTGGTGCACTCCTCATAAACCAAAGAATTGGAGAACTTGTCCAATGCCTGTGATTCTTGAGGCGGTCCATGGCCACCAAGTGGAGTCAGCTCTGTCTGAAATCCATTTTCATTGCTCTGTGCAGTTTCCAGTGCACAAAGATCTAAGGCACTCGAGGGTTCGATAGAGAAAATGTCAGCTGATGGTATGTCCGAGTGGCTTAAACCAAAACCATCAGTAGCAACTTGTGTAGTAAACTGGTTATATTCATTTTCATGCAAAGATGGAGATCTCATATTGAAGAGCCGAGAGGGATTCCCCAACAATGTTTCATTGTCACAGGTCAAGACATTATTCCAATTTTGATATGCTTGCTTCACAGCTGCATGTGCTTCAGCCTAAAAAGAACAAACATTGCATAAAAAAGATGGTCCAGGTTGCAACTGGTAGGGGGAGAATACGGATGAATTTGTTCTAAGGAACTTAGAAAGTGAAGATACATGAATACCTTCTCCTTTTCCGTAAGATCATCAACAGAAACAAACTTCTCAGATAATAACCCTCTCACTTCTCCAACAACATTGAACACAATAGCAGTTTTGCTTAAGCTGTCTGGATAGTAAAAATGCATCTTGTCAGTGAGAATACAGGTTTTTGCATGCTCAATAGTGACCTCCCACATCTTTGTTGACATGCCACTGCCCAATATCTGCATAATTTGAACATAAGAGTGGGTCAGAATATCCACAGCTTTACTGACCCGCCACTATCATCTGTAACAACATGCCACACCTCATTTACATAATGCAGAATACATATAACAATGTAGAAATGTGCAATCTGTTTTGCTTTGCATAGGAAAAATCCTGGAGCTCAGATTGACATAACCATGTTCGCCACAGAAAAAAAAACAGTTGACTCATTCAAAATGAGGATTTTCTATGTATATGCAGTTTCATGGTTTCATATTTCTCATTTATCAACATCAAAAAATAATGCTGAAAATCCCATTTGATTTTAACATATATGTATGTTCTGGACAGAATGAACTATAACAATAAACAAATTATGTAAACTCTGGAAAGAATACAGACTACAAACATAGACAGATTCGGTAAACTTTGGAATGAATGCAGAAGTACAGAAAATGACCAACATAATACCTTTCGAAGTGTAGGTGCATCAAGATGTAGTAAGGTGAGTAAATCTTTGACAGTAACGATCTTCTCCCTATTCAAACGCTTGTGAAAAGCTCCCTCCTTGCCAATCTTCTCCAAGCGCCAAACTTCATCTTCAAGAACTGGTGGGTGATGCTTCTTGTACACTGGAAGAGAGGAAGAAAACATGCCAAATGAGGACTTGAAATTTAGTGATCTTGGTAGCATTCGAGACAATGAAGAAATAACATACAAACACAGGCAAATCATTTAATAATAGCAATAAATAGGTTGGCCAAAATACTTCCGATAAGAAAACATACTGATAGATTTATTCAGTAACTATCATAAATATTGATCTCTACTAAATCTAGAATGCAATAAGCAATTCACATCTTTATATTTGTATGTGCAATTGTCAAATTAATGGACAGTCTCAAATTGGTAGAAAAGCTAGCACAAGTGCAGGAGGCAGGAGAGCAACAAAGTAACAGGATGATTGAAATCCAATTCATAAACTCACATTCTCCACGATGATCCTTTACCACAAATGATTCAGTTTTTGCTTCCCGTACTCTTACGCCATTAAAACAGCCATCCTCAGTTCTTGCACCTAGCCTGAACTTTCGGCTGCGTGTCCAGCTGGAGTTATCTGTGAATGATAGTTCCCCCACTGTACCGATGCCTTTAATAAGGTCAACAAACACATCTCCAGAAAGCAAGGGCCGTTTACCATCTCTTTCTCTAACAATGTTATTGTTAAACTCCTGAGCTGTCCAGTCATCGCCTTCTCCACCTTCAAAATCCCCCTCTAGAACTACTATTTCAACCTTCATTAGGGAATCCTGGCCTGATGCTACAACTTCTCTGGTCAAAGCGTCAACTAGAGCAATACTTATAGTTAAAGGGCCCTCTCCTTCAATCTTGGAGCCAGTGAAAATTGGAAGAGAAAGCTTAGTCGTGAACTGCAGCTGCAAATTTTTCGATGTAGATGGAACGACATCTGTGAAACTTCTAATGACAAATAAGAAATCAAATTGTTAGAGAAAGCTGTTTAAGAACCTATACAGTGACCAGTATTTATCATGTTGGTTGTCAAAATAGTGTTACAATGCCATACCTTGTCATCATAGTGACATGATTTGCAAATGCGAACTCAATTTCTTCTTTCACCTAGAAATTAGAATTGAATTAAAAATCAAGGTCACAACTGGATAGCTAAGAACACATGGTTGAAGACACCCCTGTCTAGGGTAAACTTTCGGATGCACACAACAGCTTTGAATGAAAACAATATCTCCTGAATAGGAATAAATAAACACCAAACGGAAATAGGGAATGAATGATTTCAAATACAGACATTAGAATAAACCAACACAACAACTAGTCCGATACAGATAAAAGTCTGGCTTCTCAAAAGTGTGATTGGGACTTATTCAACAAGAACTCACTTTGCCTAGATTAAAAACTACAGAGTCATAATCTCACAGTCAAAATTTATAGTTTTGTGGAATTCTTAATTCCTATACACTCAAAACCGATGTAACAAATATGCAGCTGCGGCAGATACAGAAGGGATCTTTGACGGTGGTATTCATCAATAAATATAACCTACGGTTAATATGGAAACCATGCTACTAACAAGCACAACCCTAAGCCCAACGGAACGAAGGGGGATACAGATTAAACGGGGCACATCATATCGAATGATCACACCCTATGAATTTTTCGTGATACGGGATCGAGAAATGGTGGGGGGGGGGGGGGGGGGGTGACAGGGGCACGTCATAGGCTGCCTAACCACTCTTCGGATGAGGGGCTCAATCGCGAGGAAGAACTTCTCGATGCTGCTCTTCCGCATCACCTCCGTGATCACCCTGGGAAAAGCCAAGCCACCACAACCAACGAATCAGCGAGGGGAGGGATTCCTATCGGGAAAGTGAGGGAGGGGAGGGGGGAGGCATACTCGCGGAGGGCGGGGACCCTCTGGCGCTTGGGCTCCCCGCGGAGGTGGGTCGGGGAGGAGCTCCCGCCCGACTCGGCAGGGCCGCCGCCGCTCCGCGGGCCCTCGTTCTCCTCCGGCTGCCTCTTCTGCGACATCTCCGATCGCCGCTTCACCTCGGCTCGCGTCGCTGGTCGCGACCTCACTGAACTCTGCGCCGGACGGACCTACAGTGCGATGCGATGATGGTTGGTCGGAAATGCGGCATTTAGCGTTCCACCGCCCACCCCCGGCAGACGGCCCACGTAGAGTACGGCCTACTAGGGAGGACACGGCCCGTCCTGGACCACCATGGTTTGGTTTCCTTTCCTTAGAAATGCTTTATTTTTGCTTAGAAAATGACCTGAAATTGCGGAGTGAATCGGCCCACAAGGCCAGAACAACAAAAAAGTTGTTCCTTAGAAATGTTTTTTTTTTTTGTGATTGTTCGATTCGCTTATTATTATTTTTGGTTTACAAAAAAAAGTTTTGTTTTGGTTCGGTCACTTATCCTGACTCGATCAAGTTAAACATAACTTGCAGTTGCAGGCATCAATCAAGCAATATAGAGTTAACCTGGGTTTATCAAGTTTGCTCACCTATGCATGGCAAGCAAGAAGTGATAATTTTGTCAGAAGAGACTAACATGTTGAAGATCACAGGCCCTGGAGAAGGGCGGCAGTAAAACGGCACAATGCACTTTGAGCCGGGTATTGGCGCAGAGATGTCATTCACGTACCTTTTGATTGTTATCTGATAATGAGAGTTCGATTAATGGCTATGACACGTTCCTTATTGGATAAGCATATGACGAAGCGATGGACTGTGTGGTCAAAGAGGATAATCAACAGAAGACCAGATGCCCAACTGATACAAGTGTACAACTGATGGAAATAAGACAACGATAAATGAAAAGACAATGCCCCTCACGATTACTACTACTCTTTACTTGCACAACTCAAGCAAAGCACACGTCAATCCCATAAACTAGATGAACCACGTCTTTCTTGTGGAAACAACCACCACAGCATCACAAGTGCATTCTAAAGCAAAGATGTACATCTCCTAAGATGGCTACTCCTTTTCTTCTGGCAATTCCAATATCGAATTTGTTCTGACTTCAAATCGAGAACAGCATCCAGTCTTCAATACCTGGTTAAGCACAAAGTTAAGATACACCAACACCATCTAGAGAAAAAGGTCTGCAATGTCATCCAGTAAAATCAAAATACACTAGATAAATGCTGCTAACAGTACTTGGACCCCCCCCCCCCCCCAAAAAAAAAAAAGATTATACATTACATAAATGAAACCAAAAAAAATATGAGTTGTAAAGTAATGTTGAAATGGTTGTAAAATCAATAGGTGCCACTTGTAGTGATTACACATCATCTGAAATTTGAAACAATGTGGTAAATTTGGTCAGGACAAGTGAATTGTATGAATCATTTGTAATTTCACTGAAGTCAGTATTGGGGCTATTAGTTTGGTAGCATCATGGTTGTAAGGCTTCTTTTCACCCTGAACAGTGTCAATATCAAAAGTCTTTAACAGTTAGCATTTAACAGAAATTTAAAATACAAGTTACTTGAATATGACGCTATTACTTGACGATAAAAGATTATTAGGCTTATCCAGCATCAGGAAAAACGAAATGGTACATGGGGAGACAACTAACATACATCACTAGTGGGGAGCATAGGCTGCCTTTGTAACACTTCTTTTGGTCGAAGACATAAAAGATAACAACATCAAAGCTGATGAACCTATTGTTCTCAAGCATCACCTATTAACTTTTGTATCTAATCTGTTATTCAAGGACAATGAACTAACTTGATGGTCAATTGGTCAGTTTACTACTGCATGAACTTGCTTACCCCTAAGCGACAGGTAACATAATGAAGGGTGAGCTCAGAAGCTCAGTCGACCTACATGTCTACACCACAACCAAATCAACTGATATAGAAGGATTAGTTAAATGGGATGCCTCTAGCACAAGGAACATTGAGATGACAATCGCCATACTATCCTCAATGATAGAAAAAAGAAACTAGACAGTTCATGACACCATTTTCTGTCAGTAAAAACTTCGAATTCAAAATTATTCATAGGTGGCCCAAATAAAGAGATTGTAATTTTGATTCTTACACCTTACATTCAATTCATTTCTGTAATTATGTATTGATGTCATACCAATATGTATATTTTCAATTAACCAAATCCTGTGCTAGAATGTAGGAGTTTGGCAAAAACTCCCTGCATTATCCTTCTTGAGGACAACCACCCGGAGTCCCTTGCTGCCCAAGCAAAACTACTGAACAGAACGAAATGCTAGATCCTACATTCACGAAACCCAAGTGCATATTACGAGATCAAGTGATCTCATCGGGGGAAGAAGGGGACACAAACCCTAGGGTTGGCGAAGGCCGGAGGGGAACCGCGAAGCGGCTGTCGGGGTCGGTGCCGTGGCGGCGTTGGACACCGGTGAGGGTGCGGGGGTTGGAGGAGCGGCGGAGGAGAGCTCGCGGACGAGGGCGGCGAGGGCCTCGGGGTTGGCGCCGCGGTCGCAGAGCGCCATGAGCAGCGACAGGGTGTGGCGGTCAAGGCCGGTGTCCAGGATCTGGGACATCTGAAACGCCAGCTCCAGCGACTCCTTCGCCTGCCTCGCCGCTGCCGACGCCGCCGCCTCCGTTTCCATCTCGGGCGGCGCCGTCGCTTCCGGCCTCTGGTAGGTAGTAAGCTCTGGTTCGAGTGCGGTGCGCGGTAAGCACGACACGATAGGTGAAAGCTTGGTTTTAGTCGGAAATCGCCAGGGATGGCCCCACACGGCAGTCACTGCGCTCGGTGGCTGGCCCCACATGACTGAAGCTTTACTCGTACTCGTCTGAATTTGCAAACTGCTTCTACACGTGCACTACGAAGATGTTTAAACACCAGAATCATCGTACATACGTTTTTTTAAAAACATAATCGTACATACAACAAGAATCATACAATGATACAAAATTATCTCCGTCAGAGCGTATCAACAGCTGATATTTTTCGAGTTAGGATTACACCACTTTGGAGTTATATATACGATTTTCTATACCTATAGGGTCAATTCTTATAAAATTTTCATTGTTTTCTTGGTTTTTGTATGAATTTTCACTTGTATTAGATGGATTTGCAACAAAAAAAAAAACCAGGGTCAATTGACTCCACAGCTTTTAACGTCGCTCCGCCACTGCTCATCAGGATGACGAGGCTACGATGTTTTACAGGGTTGCACCAAGTGGATCCAAACAAGGTTCATGCCATATCAGGCTCGAGATGTCATATAGAGCAAGTGAGCAAGTAACAACAGCATGCATAATCTGATGCTCTCCACAAAGAGCTAAATCCTGAAATGCAACTGGAAGCCCAGCATTGTCTGTCAAAGTTAGTGTGAAGCGAGGGTATCATGAGCTCCTGTATGAGCAGCGATTTTGGGCAAGATGGGAAGATTCACAGTAACATCCACCGCGTAGAATTGAAACCAAGCGACGCACCGCAAAGGCATAATATGGCCATGCCGTCGCAACAACATGAAGATCTGAATGCCCGAACTCCAAAACCGCTAATCTGCATCTCATCTTGCCTTGTTCAGCCAGATAACATCACATCTGCAATCCTGAAAACTCACAATGCTAGGAGTTCTGACTCCTTCTCTTCTACCAATGTTTCGTCAGTATAATGGCCATTATCAACTGGCGACTCCCTAGTATATATTTTCGAGCCGGGCGATGGTAAATGGGAATCCGTCATGGGGACAAAACCAGGGATGGTAGCTCCATTCGAGGAATCTATGGCTGATCGCAGCTTTTTCAACTGGGACTTCAGGCATATGATTCGCCCCTTATTCCATTTTGGATAATGGAAGGACGATAGCGTATCATTTAGGTAGGAATACACAACTTTTGCAATTGGCAGTCCTCTTGTAATCGTGCTTTTCTCCATTTCTCCCCTCCTGGTAATCAAAGCACGTATCAGCCAATGCAGAATAAAAGGAAATAAATATAAGTAGCTATAAAATAAATTATTTTATGCAAGTTAAAATACAAAATTTAATCAAAGGCAGAATGGTCTAGTAGAAGAACACGAAAAAAATTACTAGGAAGTGCTTTTGTTATGTGGGAATATATTTATGCTTCAATTTTGCCCTTGCAGTATGCTGCAATTATTCCTTCTACTGCCCTCTCTTTAACTTCAACTAACACACTATTGAAGAAGCTGATTGTTGTGGTCAGTCACTATTGAAGAAGCTTATTGTTGTGGTCAGTAGTTGGGTACGGGTCCAAGGACAGAGGGTAGGGTACTCGCGCTCATCTAGCCACCGGCAAGGCTCTTTCTTGACGTGACAGAGATGCTTTGAGGCTTAATTTTAGAAGAAAATAGATACTATGAACTTTGTTTATTCATTACTTGATAATAACGATACAATGATGTCCCTTTTATAGGGATAGCTAGATTTGATCTCTAAGAAATATATCCTTATATTAAAAAAATTAATCTTAAATAATAGAAAATTTATCTCTAATATATAGAATAAATTCAAAAGGAAACAAGCCCAAATGCAAAGAAAACTAATTATTATATTCCTAATCTGTGATATGCTACCTAACTATCCAAATTCATCTGTGTTACAGTACCCCGCGTGGGGTACTGTTTATGTCCATTGTTGCTACAGTACCCCTCACGCGTGTACTGTTCATTTGCAGCTGCAGTACCCCACGGTACTGTTAGCGAACTTGCTGTGTGCATGACCAGGATCATAGGCCATAACACTTATAATCAACTTCTTTTTTGTGAATATATCAACTTAAAATTTAAAATAAACCAATTCCAGAGCAATTCAAGAAGATACCATAATATAACAACAGAAACACGGTACTACGGTAGTAGGATAGATAGGAAGATAAGTCTTAGGCTGAAAGCTTACAATATAACAACAGAAGCCAACTGGGGAAGATCCTCATCCCCTTTTAGTCTGTCATAAAGTTTATTGAGCCATACTGACACAGCCATCAGTGCTCCACCTATAGACATCCTGAAATGCAAACAACTTTAAGAACAGGCTGACAAACAGAGGATTGGATCAGTTGTGCAAATGATAGATAACATTACCTATGTACATCCACAGACCAGACCAGCTTGGTGTCACGAAATAATTCAGGGAAGAGCCCATATTTTACTGCATGGTCCAGAACCCTTGCAGCTCGAGCCTTCTGGCCGAACCACCAAAGCACATCAAGGAGAGCATTAAAGAATCGTAAACTATAGTCACAGCCTTCCAAGTTACTGTTGTCAAGGACATATTCAACCATTTGCCAGTTGGAGCTATCATCGTACTCCCCTTTAATCATGGAAGAGATCACTTGATGTGTACTACTAGCACGGTTTGTTTTCATTTCTTCCAGCAGATCATAAGCATCAGCCCACCTGAAAACACAAATCAATTGATTAATGATGTAGTCCTATCACATGTGAAGGATTTTGATTTTGATTTTTTTGTCCAAATCAATCTTATAAGTGACACATAACAAGCTAATATCTCTGGTGACTTCTAAGTTCCAATATACACAAGTACGCTTGCATCAAATCATTTAGTTCTGTCCTTGGTGCTGACCCATCAAGGACCATAGTGCAAATGAGTGATTTCTTGAAGTGTGAACCAAGACATCAAAAGGACTTGACAACTTTTGAAAATGAAAGTATGATTGTATGAATCCAAGCAACAAATGCCCTAGTACAGTATTACATGCATATGGCATATCATATTAATTGGGACAACAAAGGAGTATAATTCCTGATCAGTCAAATTCTCATTCAAATTTTATGGAATTCACACAGCAGACCAATGGGTGCTCCCAGTCTCACATATACTGTTGGATCGTAAGAGCCTTTTCATCCTCACAAGTTAGTTCGTGAGGTGGGAGACTCTCTCAATGTTAAGTTAGGTCTCTTGCTCTTCTATAACTAATGTAGGACTATTCCAATAATTCTCTCTTTCACACATTGGTGTCTCTCAACCGTTTACGGACACCTTCATTGTATACCGACAGTCCCTTAGGGTCACGATCCATCAGACGTTCATACACTGGTATCCATATGGCTAGAGATGTTAGAATCAGGCTCTGATACTATTTGTTGTATGCACCAACTAATTCACTTAAAAGCTTAAGTTAATGAGGAAATGCGGACAATTCACTTATACTTCAACACTCCTTACGTATAGGCTCGCCCAGGTCTAAGATGTGAAATAAAAGTGGATTACGATTATTATTTTCTAATTGCGTCAATTGAGTCTTTAACCCAAAACCCCTTGGCTCTGATATCATATTAAGGATCGTAAGGGCCTTCTCATTCTCAAAATCTAACTTGTGAGGTGAGAGATTCCCTCACTTTTAAGTTAGATTTCTTATCCTTTCACAACTAATGTGAGAATATTCCAACACCTTCTTTTTTATAGACAAAGCTTTGATTGATTCTCAATAAAGAAAGATATTTACAAGTTCACGAATGATTATAAGGTGCAGCCACAGCACCCCTCTTCCCTCTCTTAAACTCTCTCTTGCAACCATGAAAGGAGACAAGGTGGAAGACGAAACTCTAACCCTAGAATCCTTGGATCTAGCCACCTCCTCCCCACTAAATAACTAGTAGAGGGCGCACGAGAGGATTACAGGCTATGATATTGTTTAGCACTAGATTCTTGTATAGGGCAAAAATCCAAGGGTCATAAAAGATTCGAGGGGGTTGTGAGTGAACAACAATTCCTTGTACTCTTTCGAGGTTGTGCTTAAGAAATTTACGGTCGATTTTGCCAAATCTTTTCTCTCTCGTCATGGTTGCTCCAACGTTGTTATTATGGCTCTCTCTACGAAATTCATTTTCTTCATTCTTAATATTGTGCATGCTTGTGCTGTATCTCACAAACTCTGATCCGATCAGGAGGCTACTGTGCACAAGAAGGGGTAACAGAGTGTAACATATTCCGCAGTTGGTTGATAGTCAACTTTGCGATTTAGGTTCTAATTTGTTTTAAACTTTGATTAGCCATCTCAAAAGAAGATGATTGGCACATCTAACTGACGATCCAAAGTTGTAAATCTTTTTTCCATATTGCCCAGCCAGCTAGTTTGATTAGAAAAATAGTAACACATGATTGGTATAATAGTCACTTCAATGTGTGTATTTGAGCAATGAGCAATCTTCAAGAGGGCAACAAAAGTTTGACAGATTGAAAAAGCACATAGGTGTCCTTGACCATTACCTGTCGTTCCTAGCATATAGTGACAGCATCATGCAATAAGCAATAATGCTAGGCACAGTCATGCTGGATTGAAGCTCTTCAAACTGCTCTTTGCTCTCATCTATAACCCCCGCTATGCAGTAGGCATTAAGTACCCCCTCAAGCGAGCGTTCATCTGGATTAAACCTAGACTTGCGCATCTCCATGTATGCCTTCACTGCGTGATCCAATTGTGCACCCTGGCAATATGCTTCGATGAGGGCACCAAATGAATCCTTGTTTTTCTGAATGCCAGCATTGTTGGTCATCCGTGAAAAGATGGCCTCGGCCTCCTGGAAGAGCCCGCCCCTGGCAAACGCATTTGCAAGAGAATTGTAGGTTTCTATAGTTGGTAAGCTACCAATCTCAGTCATCATGTTGAATGCAACGTAGGCCTCCTGAATACCAAATTGAGCACCAATGAAACATTTCATCACAAAAGGGATATCTTAAGAGTAATGTCATCAGTATTTCATTCGTAGGCTGACCTCATACATAGCTGCATGGCCGAGAGCTTCAACTAGGCCAGTGTACGCCTTTGCTGTAGGCACCATTCCTTCTTTGGTCATATAGTCAAGAACTTCTCTTGCATCCTCATGGAGTCCACCCTGACCACACGCAGCCATGACGCCCTCGCAGGTCTCCATGTCAGGCTCTACCCCAGAGCAAAGCATATCGCGGAAGAGCTCCACCACCTCCTTGAAGAAACCACCATCCCCGAATACACGTAAGAGCACATTGTAAGTGGCCGTGTCTGGTGGTACGGCCGTTCTCATCTCACGGAAGAGCTTACGCACGCCATCGAACCGCCCCTGTCTCCCATAGAGATCGAGCAGGACACGGTACGTTGCAGCTGTGGGTGCACAGCCGTCAGCTTGCATCTGCCGCAGCACAGCCACAGCTTCAGCCGTGGCGCCGACCCGCGTGTGGGCCTCCATGAGCCCGAGATACGCGGAGGGGTCTGGTGTGTGCCCCGTGGCCGCCATCTCGGCGAACAGCTCAGCAACGCGGGAGAGGTTACCGGCGCTGGCAAAGGCATCCACAATGTGACGGTAAGACGTGGTGTCCGGCGAGACTCCGGCCTCGAGCATGGTGCGCAGCAGCATCTCGGACTGGTCGGGGAGGGAGCGCACGGCAGCAGCGGCGAGGAGGGTGTTGTAGGTGGTGAGGTCGGGAAGCACGGCGGGGGACGCATCGTGCCGCATCTCAGCGAAGAGGCCGAGAAGCATGTCGAATGGGACTGGCGGGTCGGTGGCGCGCGCGCAGGCGGCGAGCACGGTGTTGTAGGTGGCGGCGGTGGGCGCGACCCCCGCGGCCTTCATCTGGTCGAGCAGCGCGCGGGCGTCCTCGTGGAGCGCGTTGCGCGCGTAGGCAGCGATGAGAGAGGTGTAGGAGAGCGCGGTGCGCCACTCGGCGGGGAGGTCGTGGAAGACCTCGAGGCACTTGTCGAGCAGGGCGGGGCCCTGGCGGCCGAGCACGCCAATGACGATGGCGTGGATGTGCTCGTCGGGGCGGCACCACGAATGGCGCTGCATGTACTTGAACAGGCGGAGCGAGCGCTGCCAGTCGCCGCGGCGGGAGAACTCGCGGTACACCGCGGCGAAGTCCTGCAGCGTGAGCCGGTGCCGCGCCGTCTCGAGGCAGCGGGCGATGGAGCCCCGGGGCGGCAGGTTGCTCAGCCGGTCGATCAGCGACTCCACCTCGTACGAGTACCTGCCCCGCTCCCCCGCCGCCGCCTCCTCCCTCGGCGAGCCCATCCGCGCCCTCACCGCTGCCGTGGCCCCCGCCCGCGCCAGCACCGCGAGCCTCGCGCCCGTGCCGCCTCGACTCCTCAGCCTGCTGCACCAGCTCCTGGCGGTCGGGAAGAGGAGGTCGTAATGGTAGGACGACGACGCGACGGTGGTGGTGGAGACGAGCACCATGGGAGCATGCAGCAGCGGCAGCGGCCGCGGAGGAGGAGGGGTTTAGGATTCCACCACGTTTCTTCGCCTAGATTTTGGGGGAGATTTTTGCTTCCGGGAAGTGGATAGAGTCAGAGAGAGGTGCGACTCGCGAGGGGACGAATGGGTTAAGCCTAACCTGTTCGGCCGCGAGGGCGGACGGCCCTTACGCTTCCTTTTCCCCAACACGCCGCCGCAGCATCACCTGTCCCTTGACTCTCCCTCTCCCTCTCGCCGCTCCGATTGCTCCATGGCGGGCGGCGACAGCGCGGCTGTGTCGGCGGTGGCTGGGAAGCTCTCGGAGCTCTCCACCAACGTCGACGGGAAGGAGCTCCCCAGGAGGGGCAAGGTGAGCTATTTTTCAATCTCCCGTGTTAGTTTCTATTAAGGCCGGGCTCTTTGCAATCTCCCACGGCTGCGTCGCCGCCGGCGATGGATAGTACCCCATAGGCGTGTATCCGCGACATTAAATCCCCATTTCAGCGTTAACTAAACGGCCCAGCTAGTAAACTAGGATTTGGTTTCAACATCTGAATCCTCGGTCGATCGTGTGTGTGACCTTCTCAATAAGCACCCACATAATCTGTAGCAATCAACTTCAGATTCTTTGCAAGATGAAAAATGAAACTGGAAAGGGGGGAGTAGAACAAGATAGGAGCAACAGGAGACGGTTGCAATGGCTAGCTGCCTAGCTATACGTGTCACCAGCCCTTACGGCAGTTGCTGGTAGGGTGAGAAGGCCGTCTCTTCTTGTGGATCCAATCGATATCGGATAGGTGGCACAACCGATGGGGAAGAAGACTGGCAAGGAAAAAGATTCTTTTTTCCCCTTAGATGGGTTTCCTAGTTGTGATAGCCTGCTCTAGTCTGAACCATACCATCTGTCTCATGATTTGTTTTGTACTAACATTATTTGCACTTGATGCCGACCCCATTAGGAACCCACTTTGTACTGGAACTATCAAATGTTTTTGTTCTCAATTTCAGTGTAGTTAGATACTTGTTTCGTGTAGCATTATGGCTATGACTTATGTTTTATGTTTTCTCCCCCTCCAGTGTATCTGAACCTGACACTGAAATTTCTCTAGCAAGTGTAATATTTGGTTTGTCTTACTGTGGATTTGTCATAAGGGAGCGATGGTTTAAACGGAAAATGTTTTCTAGATGATTTTCCAAAGTATGTGGTGTTAATATTAGAGTGTACATGAGTTCTACTATTAGGGTAAACACGCCATCTACATGAGGTATGTCCCAAGGTACCCTTCAGTTGAAGGCAATGAAAGCTCTTGAAAATTGGTTCTGAAGTAAAGATGTCACTTCACAAAATGATGTATCTTGTGTTGTGTCATAGAGTGCTAAAAGCAAGTGATCCATTTTTGTGTTGTGCCATGTACTGTTTTGCTTGATTCATCTAATAATTGAACTTCCTTTCACCAGATCAAAATGAGAATATGTAAACAATATTTTGTTTCAGAAAATGTGGGTTATTATTTGCACCTTTGCATTACAAGAACTTGCTTTTGCAGGCTTCATCAGGAAGGACATTAAACACTGCACAGATTCAGCTTGTTGCAAGCCATCCGGAGGTGTATGATCCATGTGATGATTCCTTTGCCCTTGTTGATGCACTGCTCTCTGACAAAGCTCAACTTCTGACACTACAGCCAAGATTATGCATTGAGGTAGGATGTGGTAGTGGTTATGTCATCACATCTCTAGCCATAATGCTCAGGCAATTAGGCTCTGGAACCCAGTACCTAGCAACTGACATCAACCAACATGCTGTGGAGACAACTCAAGCAACCCTTTTAGCCCATGGCACTCATGCAGATGTGATTGCTACTGATATTGTGTCAGGTCTTGAGAAACGTCTGGCTGGTATGGTTGATGTGGTGGTTGTGAATCCTCCTTATGTGCCAACACCCGAGGAAGAAATTGGGTGCAAGGGCATTGCTTCATCTTGGGCTGGAGGTTTGAATGGGCGCCAAGTGATAGATCGGATTCTTCCTGCTGTGCAAGAGCTGCTATCAGAAAGAGGGTGGCTGTACATGATTGCCCTTGAAGATAATGATCCTCTGGATATATGCCATATGATGAATGAGAAGGGGTATGCGTCACGCGTTCTCTTGAAGAGATGTACCGAGGAGGAGAGCCTTTATGTTCTCAAGTTTTGGCAAGAGGTTGCCGTTGGCCCAAATGCTTCTCAAGCCACTAAATCTCCAGGCACTGAGTCGTCGTGGTTTTCGCAGTTGCCTTTCAGATCCCTTTGGCATAAAAATGCATAGTAGTTCGTGACACCATCAATTTGGGATCTCCAGTTTTGAAACATAGCAATAAATTCTTCGCAAATTTGAGATGGCTTTGTCAGTAGACGAATGAGATGGTGCTGTTGATTTCTGACTTGCATCGGAGTATAAGAATCAAGCTAACTTGGACTTATCTACGAGCCTATGTGCAATCAAGCAATCGTAGACCCTAAAGTACCAAACTTTTTTTATTTTGGTTGCCAAACGTTGGCATCTTATCTTCCCATGGTGTGTATATGTGCTAGTATGGATTTCTCATCTTCCTGCATTTGTACTTGTTATTTCCGTACGGATTTACTACTTTCAGTTCATTCTGGGAGGAAAAGAGGATTTGGGCAACACCTGGAACTGTACAAAACTAGTTGCAGGAATACCGCTATCTGATTTATCTGTTTTTCTTCCTTAATGTCCAAAGGATCATTATCTTCAAGGGAAAATTGCTTGCACATTACGGAATTTGCCCTTGAAAACTAGTTACAAGAATACAACCATCGGAACATTTCGCTTGCACATTACGAAATGTTCTCTCTCTTTCTTGGGAACAAATTGGCATCACAATAAGCTGTTCGAATTAGTGAATCGAAGCTGCTCTTTGTGGTCGATTTGCTCTGGTTCTCACGAGGCCCTCATAGGTTTATGATCCACTTCAACCAAGCAAGTTCTTCAAAACCATAGATAACACTTGCGCTATGTTGCCACAACCTCAGTGGCCATCAGCCACGAGCCTGCAGCGCCGCACACCGACTCGGCTCCACGCACCTATGATACCCCCTGATACGTCGTCCAACTACTGTTTTCGTATGCGATACGTATCCGATATGGGATACACATGCGATACGTCACGATATGATATCGGTAAGTATCAGGATAATTATGATTCAAAAATAAACAAAAAGTATGACACTTCTCGATACGACAATATGTGGCTGACGGCTAGAAAGAAAAGAGGCCGATGGCAGTGGAGGGGGCCAGTGGCAGCGGGGGAGAGGGGGCCCAGAGGGGACAAGCGACGGTGGAGGAGAAGCAGGGCAATGGGGGAGAAGGGGAGTGGTTGTGGGCGAGAAGGGGGGAGGGGGCCCATTGGAGGAAGAAGGGGAGCACACAGATGAATCTGGCACAGGGAGGAGCAACGTCGCCAACACATCTCTACCTCGTTAGTTGTCGGCGGCACGCCTCAGCCTTGTTCGTCGTTCGACCATCTCATTCGTCGCGCGGGGAGAAAGGTGGAGGTAGGCGAGCGTTTGGTCGCTAGGTCGCTAAGTGGGTGGCTAGTGCAGTGCTTTTGATAAGCTGAGACAGGTGATGTGGTGGATCCCTGTGGAAGAGAAGAAATACAACATCAACTATATTTTTAACACTGCTTGATAAAGATAGTTGCGTAGATCCTAATATATTATGATACTACTTTATATATATATATTGTATTATTATATCTGTATCATCGTAACTGTATCCTGTATCCGTATCCCGTGTCGGCACATCCTACGGGGGCACGATGTTTCGCTGTCCGTCGGCGTGACGAAACCGAACACCGCAAACGAGGCCCGCGCCGAGCTAGACGTGCCGCCCGATTGGCTCGGCTCGGCGCACCGGCTGGCTGCGCTGCGCGGCCGCACCATCGAAATTACGCCATTAATCACCGTGCGATGCGATCCAAGCGAACGATTCGGCTACGGTTGGTCGGCTCAGCCCGAAAAAGTGCCACGTACAGTCGGATCCGTGGGCCCCGAGCCCGACCGTCTCGCATCGCAACGGAGGCGGCTGCCCAGCCCAGTTGGCCTTGCTCTTCTCGCCGGCATATTCCTTGGCAACGGCGGCTCCGGACCTGCGCCACCGTTACCAGCCAGTGGCCGGAGCTCGACAGAGCGCTTGAGTCAGATCGCGCGAGACAGACAGAGAGAGAGAGATCTGCTGCTCGGTCGAGTCGAGCGGCGATGGAGGGGACGGGCGGCAAGCCCTCGTACAGCATCATCGTTCCCACCTACAACGAGCGCCTCAACGTCGCCCTCATCGTCTACCTCATCTTCAAGCACCTCCCGTAATGCCCCCCCCCCCCCCCAATCCCCCATCCATCTGCTGCCGATTTGTTCTTCTTCTCCCGAGATTGTATTCGGTGGAGAGCATCGTCAGATGCGCATTCATAATTCAGTTAGATTCGATTCGCTTCTATGTAGCTAGACCTGGGTGAGATGCATCAACACTAATCGATCTGCTCTGGATCTTTGGGTGGAACCTTTTATTTACATGATACTAATTGCTGTGAGATTCACAGGCACATGTCAACCAGAAAAGATGTTCGCCTATTAGTCCATTGTCCACTCACACTGTACAACACCTTTTTAATCCTTATTTCGTGAAATTCATACGATGAGATATAGTCACTGCCGGAAACTCTGTTGCACATCTTTCGACATGTAGTTGCTGAATGCCAGCGGTGCCGCGTTCAGTTGAAGTGAATCACTGTTGTCTACTTGCTCTTCCAAAAAGTAAGAACAGAAGACATAAGATCAAACTGACGATGTCATGTGACTATATTCAAACTATAATTCGCTTCACGTTGTTTGTCATAGTTATGCACAATTATGGATGGTCGTAAATTATGTGTGATGCTGACATCGTGCACAGCTTGTTTCAGTTAGTGGTTTTCTTTGCTATTTACACATTTTGGGGTGTTCAGGTCGTGGACACCCTTCATCATGGTGCTTGTCTGGCTAATATGCTCGATTGCACCAGCAGGAAGATGCGAAACATGGTAGTGTTTCATTAGCAATGTCAGATGGGTCATGAGACATCCTCTTATTTGAAGATTAGATGGGCTAATCTCTCTGTCTTGCAAATATTGGCCCTTTGTGCATCATTGCATCCAGAGTTTTCGAATGGTTATTGCAGCACGTTTATTTTGAACCTACAAACTATTTTAAATTGTTGCTTTGTACTCCTAGCATTTTGTCAGCATCAATTCACTATCCTCTTGTTTGCTGGAACGTTAGTGTATCTCGACTGCTAGGCCATTGTGTTTATTTTGCTGAACTCTTTCATATTAGAAATCCTGAAGCTGTACCTTTCCAACTTAGGGATGCCAACTTTGAAATCATTATTGTGGATGATGGAAGCCCTGATGGAACTCAAGACATCATAAAGCAGTTGCAGCAAGTATATGGTGAAGATCGTGTTGTAAGTAATTTCTCAAACATGCTCCCTTTGAGCTAGGAGTTTATGTATATGTGGTGTGGTTTTGGTTATTTGGTACCATGGCTTACTGCAATGTCTTTCACCTGATATAATACCAGCTACTGCGAGCTAGACCAAGGAAGCTAGGACTTGGTGAGCTTAGATCCCCCATTTAAGTTCAAGATGAATTTTAGGATTGTTGTTTGTGTTAACTAACAACTGGAAACGTTCAGGTACTGCATATTTACATGGATTAAAGCATGCCTCAGGGGACTTCGTTGTTATCATGGATGCTGATCTATCTCACCATGTATCATTATTCTCCTTTTCTTCTCTCTGTGATTTGGCGTAGCTAAGCTATTCGAAATATTTTCTTCCTTTTTAGTTAACTACTTTTTTATCACTCTGAACAGCCGAAGTACCTGCCAAGCTTCATTAGGTAATGATCGTATCCCTGAAGATGCATTTAAATTTATCCAGCAAGAATTATGGGATTTCTTATACATATTGTTTTACAGACATTTAGTGCATATTCTTAATCTAATTGTCTATGTGTACCATACTAACATTCAGTCTTACTGATCTGAAAATTTCTTGGCAAAATAGTTGTATCTGATAGCTCACATTCTTCATCGGTTTGCTTTTGTCAGCTCTATAAACGAAATCTTGGCTAACCATGGCATGGATATACTTTAATGATGATGTAAAGATTATTTCGTTTTTTGTGTCAGTTGTTGGATGCAATAACTGAAATTACTGTAAAGCAAAGTTTGGTATTGTTGACCCTCACCAAACCCACTGAAAAGAAGTAGCTTAGAAGAACCTCAGTGTTTTTAATCATGTTCTTTCCTTAACCAGGAAGCAAAAGGAAACCGGTGCCGACGTTGTAACTGGCACCCGTTATGTTAAGAACGGTGGTGTCCATGGTTGGAATCTCATGCGCAAATTGACTAGCAGGGGAGCGAATGTTCTAGCACAGACATTACTACAGCCTGGAGCTTCTGATTTGACTGGATCATTTAGGTGTGTCTCCTTTTACTTGAACAGAATAAGCTCTTTATAGTTACCATTATTTGATGTGGCCTAATTTCCTAGGCTTTATAAGCGTCATGTTCTGGAAGATTTGATCTCCTCATGCGTCAGCAAGGGCTATGTGTTCCAAATGGAGATGATTGTTAGGGCTACTAGGAAAGGTTATCACATTGAAGAGGTTAGCCATTTCGTATTGTCTCATTTTCATTTTTATAAGATTGGATTAGTGCCGTGGCTTTGATTAATGAAATTTTGATTGTCCTGTCCAGGTTCCAATAACTTTTGTTGACAGGGTCTTTGGAACTTCAAAACTTGGTGGATCTGAAATAGTTGAATATTTGAAAGGCCTTGTGTATCTGTTGCTCACAACATAGTAGGGGGAGAAAAGTAACAGTAGACGCCTTACTGTTACTGGATAACTCATGCTATAGAGAATTTAATGGGTTGTTTGCAGCTCGAGTTGCATAAATTACTAACGTTTTCCGACTTGCAAGTGAATTCTTGTACACAAGTGTTGGTTTAAAAGTACCCTTATTTTAACATGTTGATTATGCCATTCATTCTGTAACTCTACAACTTGTTTCGTTTCTCTGAACAATTTTTGAACTCTAATACTGATAAGAATGTGTTGCACATGGATAGAAATCCCGGCGGTTATCGGCCGGTAACCGCGGTTACCGGAAATCCCGACGGTGATCGGGATGAAAAAACCGGTCGAGATTCAAATTTCAAAAAATTGAATTTGTAGATATTTGAATGGGTTCCAGGGGGCATTGTAGCTACATTGGATGCTTAAGAATCTGTTTAGGAACATGTTGGACCCATGGGCGAGAAAGTAGTCCTTTTTTTGTTGCATTTGAAGGAAATTGTTCTCTGCATGTGGGGGGAGAAAAGTTAGCAGGCTGCAGCAGTGCATCGCATTATTAGGTCTCTGAGAGCAGCAGGAAAGCAGGAGGGAGAGGAGAGAGCAGCAACAACGGCTGGGGGTTAGTTAATGCTCCTATATTTGATTCTACAAATTTTGTTCAATCCTCCTCCTTGCCTGGTGTTTGTTACTGCATGATATTGTAGTGATGGTTGGTAAAAGCATCAATGTTTGGGACCATGGAGAGAGACTAGGAGGTGCTGGTTGGAAGTGCAGATATTGTAAGCTTACGAAGTCAGGCGGAGGTGTAACATGCCTAAAAGAACATCTTGCTGGGAAGCACGGGGATGTTATTCCTTACAGTGGGGTTCCGGCGGAAGTGAGAAGGCTTATGCTAGCAAGTATAGAAGAAACGAAGGTCAAGAAGAAATCTATTAGAAATGAGCGCCTGAGAATGGAGCAAGTTGCTTCAGAGCGTGTAGCGTGTGGTCCATCACGTGAAGATCTATTTGATGATGATGAGGAAAAGCAGATGGAATGGGCTCGCCGAGAGTCGTTGGAGTTGCACCAGCTCAGGGTGCAACATTTGAACATAATGGAGGTAGTGGAAGTGCCACAGGAAGCTGTACAGGAAGTAATACTCTTTCGAGGATGTTTGGTAAGACGAAGTCTATGAGAGTTGATTCTGATATTTTGCGCAGTCGGGCACCCGTCCAACCCCGCATTGACACAATTCTTAAGAAAGAAGCAAAGTCAAAACTTGAAAAAGTTTGAGCTAAGTGGTTCCATAGTAATGACATTCCTAGAAATAAGACAGAGTGTCCTTATTTTCGTGCTGCTATCAAGATTACACAAGAACTTGGTGAATGTGTTACGTCACCTAGAGGAGCTAGGGATGAGGAGCCAGCGCTGGCAATGGAGGCTGCATGATAGGCTGGCAATGAGGAGCCACCAAGAGTAATAAATTAATGATGCTTGCTTGAAGGTTTTTAAGTGCCACAATGATCAACTAGATAATGTAATGCACTTAAATGCTCTCGACAATATCAAAATATGAAAATAGAGTAAATGAGTTGAAGAGAGAGTAGCAAGAGCTCAAGTATATTCAATAAGGTCCAAGAAAAATTTCTTTGCTGGTGGTGGAGAGGTTTTTATAGCCTTCACCCACTACAATAACCGTTGAAATCGAAATCACCAAAAATCAGGGGATGTGGTAGTACCGCCATGTAGTGGTCGGTACTATCGCACCTACTATTCAATAACTACTTAAGGTTCATTAAAAGCACCGAAATTAGCTGTTAACTCAAATATCGATAATACCGCACTTACAAGGTCCCATAGTAGATCACATGGTAGTACCACACCTCAGCTGCGATAGTACCGATTTTCAGAAGAGAGAAAATGCTCAAAAATGCATCTATCTGAAAATAAGCTACCGCCAACTAAAGTGAGGTCATACTGCACTCTTTTAGTACTGGTCTGAGGGTGCGGTCATATTACTCTAAGGTACTACCGCGCAACACATGCAGTCATACCGCTCTATAGCACTATTGGTCAACACAAGCGGTAGTACCGATTCAAGAAAAGTTTAACATGCACCTATCTGAAAATAAGCTATCTTCATGTAACGGTGGTAGTACCGATGCGGTGGTACTACCGTTCAAATGTTTGCAATCATGCCAGTTTCTAAAGGAAAATTCAGAGAGGGATCTAAATGAAGTTCCAAATGTATGTATGAACCATAATTGATCAAAGTGGTACAAGATTATCTTTAAGCTACTAGTCATGATCCCTCTTTATAGTACATCATCTATTCTACAAATTTGATCTTTTCAACCAAACACAGAGAGACCAATAAAAGCCATAAAGAGGTCATTAAGCTACAGTATACCTTTGTCTTGATACATGTTTTGATCCATGTCAATTTTTAGTCACGCGGTAGTACTACACCTCAGCTACGATAGTACCAATTTTCAGAAGAGAGAAAATGCTCAAAAATACATCTCTCTGAAAATGAGCTATCGCCAACTAAAGTGAGGTCATACTGCACTCCTTTAGTACTGGTCTGAGGGTGCGGTCATATCACTCTGAGGTACTACCGCGCAACACATACAATCATACCTCTCTATAGCACTATTGGTCAACACAAGCAATAGTACCAATTCAAGAAAAGTTTAACATGCACCTATCTGGAAATAAGCTACTGTCATGTAATGGTGGTAGTACCGATGCAGTGGTACTATCGTTCAAATGTTTGCAATCATACCAGTTTCTAAAGGAAAATTCAGAGAGGGAACTAAATGAAGTTCCAAATGTATGTATAAACCATAATTGATCAAAGTGGTACAAGATTATCTTCAAGCTACTAGCAATTATCCCTCTTTATAGTACATCATCTATTCTACAAATTCAATCTTTTCAACCAAACACAGAGAGACCAATAAAAGCTATAAAGAGGTCATTAAGCTACAGTATACCTTTGTCTTGATTCATGTTTTGATCCATGTCAATTTTTAGTAACCTTTGCATATCTTTTCCATGACATCATTAACATTTGGAATTAAACCTTTCAATCATCTTAATAGTCATGTTAGTCCCTTTAAGCAATGTCGTCATTAATTTCTAAAATCATTTTTGTGGGTCTAAATGCTTCACAAGTCACAACTTAATAACAATGACTACGCAGCCAGCCACGCAATGCATCAACTAATCACACGGTAACATTCATTCACTCCTGTACCAATCCACCCAAGCATCTCATCAAAGGCACAACATGCCATCAATACTAGCGGTTGGGTGCAATTGGAGCGGATACGGATGGATTCGCTTACCCCATATCCTATTCCATATTTTTCTCGGAATCAGGGTTAGACACGGATAATGCCGGATATGAATAGGAATATAGATAGTCTCAGTCACAAATGTAGAGCGAATGCATGTCGCTCTGAATATGGTTAGTCTTTGTCATGAATATTTATTAAGATATAGCACAAAAACAAAACCCATATGTGTCAGACATAAAATGATCAAAAACATGCTATATGTCCAAAATGCAACTCATTAGGAGTTTAACAAGCAAATTTAACTATATTGATTAAATTCAAAAGTATTTTTTTAAGTTCCTTATGTTCAAAAGTATTTGCCTAAATTGTTTGAATTTTTTCTGAGTTCATTTGTTATTTTTCTTAGCTTATTTGGATTTTCTATATTTTCTAAAAATAAAAAACTAATTTCAATACTGAAAATGCCTCGTGGGCTGATTTCTCTCTTTAGCCCACTCTAGGCAAGTGAGAGGTTAGTCATGTACACAACATGGGCCCATGGCCTCATGGGCTTGCCTATTGGACTGACCGACTAAGACATGATTCATAGGTCTAGAATGTATCGAATATCCAAGATAAATTTATCAGATACTATTCGATTAAATTCCTAGATAGCTCTAAATCTCATAGATACTTCTATTCTGAATCTGATCTCATAGATACAACCCACCTTCTCTGTCAACTCCACGAGCACCGACCGGGGGGGGTTTGCTTACGGATTGCTGGGTGTGCCACGAGAGGCCGCGATAGATGTTGACGGAGAAGGTGGCTGCCAGGTAGAGTGTCGCCATGCCAAGCCCCACTATTAGCACCTTGAACAGCATGTCCCCCACCACCATCTCCGCCGCGCCGCTTCTCCTCTCCTCCGGAGCACAAAAATCCTTGTCGCGGAATGCAGCCCGCAGACAAGGCAACTATGTGTGTTGTGGGTGGCCTTCTTCCAAGGTAGGTAGGCTTCTAGTTGTTTGTTGGGCGAATGATGGTCCACCCAGTACATATCTACATGCATTCTCTTGCCTCATTTTCTAGGGAAAATGCAATTCTTTTGAGAGTAAGTCTTTTTTGGGTTTTTCAGCTAGTTTTTAGCTTTAATTTCTATCAGTCAATACTATTTATCATATCTACATACCAGAGGAGCATAAAAGAACCAGTTCTAATACATTGAAGCAACACGCATCCCGGCACCTCCCAACATATATATCAAGAGAACTGGCTCGATACAAATTCTGTGAGAACGGCTTCACACAGAACGCGAGCCCTACACTCTGCAAAGCCATGATGCCACCACCGGCGCCAACCATGGCGATGGAGAGCAACGCGGCCGCCGGCCACGGCGGACGTCGGCGCCACGTGCTCCTGTTCCCACTCGCGTACCAGGGCCACATCAACCCCATGTTCCGGCTCGCTGGAGTCCTCCACGCCCGCGGCTTCTCCGTCACCGTCTTCCACACCCACTTCAACGCCCCGCACCCGGCGCGCCACCCCGACTACCGCTTCGTCCCCGTCCCCGACGGCATGTGCGGCCCGGCCCCCGTTGCCATCGAGGACATCGTCACCCACATCTTCGCGCTCAACGCCGCCTGCGAAGCCCCCTTCCGGGACCGCCTGGCCGCCGTCCTCGACGAGTACTCCAGGGAAGCCGTCGCGTGCCTCGTCGCCGACGGCCACCTGCTGTCGATCGTGGAGGTGGCCACGCGGCTCGCCGTGCCCACCCTTGTTCTGCGCACCGGCAGCGCCGCCTGCTTCGCCGGCTTCGTCGCCTACCCGCTGCTCTGCGACAAAGGCTACCTCCCGGTGCAAGGCATGTGATGATTCTGTCTACATATGTCTCATGTTTCTTGGATCAACTCAAAACGCGTAGTGTTTCTTGGTTCGAGTGCAGAGTCGCAGCTTGACACGCCGGTGAGCGAGCTACCGCCGTACCGGGTGCGCGACCTGATGCACATCGGCAGCGCCGGCCACGACCTGACGTGCAAGCTGCTGGCCCGCAGTGTGGCGGCCGTGAAGGCCTCCTCCGGCCTAATACTCAACACGTTCGACGCGCTCGAGCGCCGCGAGCTGGCCAATCTCCGGCGCGACCTCGCCGTGCCGGTGTTCGAAATCGGCCCGCTCCACAAGTTCTCCCCCGCCGCCGAGAGCAGCCTGCTGAGCCAGGACCGGAGCTGCCTGGAGTGGCTGGACGGACAGCCGCCGGAGTCGGTGCTGTACGTGAGCTTCGGCAGCCTGGCGTGCATGGACCCGCGTGACCTGATCGGGACGGCCTGGGGCATCGCCGGCAGCGGCGTGCCGTTCCTCTGGGTGGTCCGGCCGGGCCTAGTCCGCGGGCTCGCGGCGCACCGGGTGACGCGGCTTCCGGACGGGTTCGAGGCGGCGACGCGCGGGCGCGGGATGGTGGTGGCGTGGGCGCCGCAGGAGGAGGTGCTGCGCCACGGCGCCGTGGGCGGGTTCTGGACGCACAACGGGTGGAACTCGACGACGGAGAGCGTGTGCGAGGGGGTGCCGATGCTGTGCCGCCCTTACTTCGGCGACCAGATGGGGAACACGAGGTACGTGGAGCACGTGTGGAGGGTGGGGTTCGAGGTGGACGGCGAGCTCGAGAGGGGGAGGGTGGAGGCGGCCATCCGGCGGCTCATGACGGAGAGGGACGGCGCCGAGATGAGGGCAAGGGCCGTCGAGCTTAAGAAGGCGGCGGCGGAGTGCACTGTCAAGGGCGCCGGGTCGTCGGACCTGGCCATCGATAAGCTGGTCACTCACATGTTGTAGAGAATCATTTTGCTACTGTTTACTTTGTCAGTGGTCAAGATTGCCATTTTCTTGTTCTATTATATGTTATTTTTGTCAGTGGTCAAGATTATCATTTCCGAATTTGTTAAGTACAATTAATTAGTAAGTTTGTCCAGCTGGTTCTTCTTAGGACATCAAGGAAAAGAAAAAAAACAAGCTTTGGGTTGGTCCTGAATGCTTTATGTATGATTAGAGGTATCATCGGATCAAATACAAATTAAATAGTGATGTTTTCATATTCGTATTTATGTTTTTTAAAATGAATACGAATTCAAATATACTAGAATACGAATCAAATATTATAACAAATACAAATATAAATAGAATACCTATTCAATTCAGTTGGATACGAATATCCTAAGGTATAATGAAATTTAGCAAATTGACACTAGTATTATAGTTGTATTTATACCCCTTTTTATGTAGTTAATCATGTAATAATTGATCATTGGTGTCATTTTGCCACCAATCCCAACTAATTCTAAATATATTGTAAATAAATCAGTCATTAACATATCAAATTTGGCTAAAAAGAGCATGCAAAAAATTTTATTCAGGGATATGCCAAAATAAAAAATATACAATACCAAGTTAGAGTCCACCATGACAATGGGCTTGTCGAGATAATTGAAATGCATATATAATATGTCCAATTTGGAGGTGAAATGTAAAAGATATATATAAACTAGCTGATATCTGCCGAATTCAGAAATTACATGTATTCATATTCGATTCGACACTTATTTTACATATCATATTTGTATTCATATTCGACAAAAAAGTCCAGATACTATCCGGATTTGGAATCGTTTTACGATACAAATGCATTTTTTTTACTATATTTGCTACCATCTAAATACGGATATTAGATAAAATAGATAATTTAGGTCTGATCGACACCTCTACGTATTATTGTCTTTATAATTTTTAGGTGGTCCTCCTCACATCATCTGTGCACGCTGCATGCATGCTCCAGCTAGTGTTAATAGTTTTCTGGACTGCTATATATGCGTACATAAGCATTTCTTTCCCCCAAAATTGTTAGCTTAATTAAGTACGTGACCTGGTGAATCCAACGAGTCACTGATAGATCAGAGTGATAGGTGGGTACTTGCTGAATGAATGTTCGGATGCATCGCATGTCCAATGCAACACAGAGAAGCAGCGTTCAGTTATTGCCATGAAGACCTACATAGAGGTAGCAATAAGGTCTGTGAGCAGCGCACATCTACACGACCGCTCGTTTCACTACTTTATCTACGTTCTGCACTGCATTGAGCCTATGCTGCTTTCTGTTCTTCATCAGATCCTACTATAAGTCATTTGTGTAACCGATCAACTCTGATATAATTATGTTTTTTATGTATATTTGAAGTGTAATATGATTTACCTGCTACTGTTAGTTATGAGATATGCATTACTAATTATTTACGATATATACTTTCTAGTAAAATCTAGAATAAAAATATTGTCCACATTTTCAACAACTGGAGGTGCTCACGGCATGGTTGCTGGACCAGGCGACGTTGGTGCCATGATGTACGATGTGCTAGCACAAGTACTCATGCAGGGCGCTATTGGACATGCTGCAGGTGCTGCAGCTGGTGCACGAGTTCCTTAAGGAGGGCGCCACCACAAGGGTGGTAAGGATGGTGGATGTGTAGTTGGCCAAGGCCGGGCTGCGAGGTGGGTGAACAACGTCAACGTAGACACCCACAACAACCTCTCCTCCTCGTTGGCCGTCGTTGCTGCCTCCTCGTACCCCCACGACGGGCCGATGGCGTAGCAAGTCGGTAGGAGTGAGGATGCTTGTCGTCCAGCATCAAAGCTTGTTGAAACTTTTGGCTGAAACTTATCAAAACCAGTTGAAACTTTTTATTGAAATTTGTTGAAACCCGTTGAAACTTATGAAGACTTCTTGAAACTCTTTGGTTGAAATTCGTTGAAACTTGAGATCCAAGATTTGAAACTCGTTGGAACTTTTTTGAAACCTTCTGAAAACTTAGAAACACGTGAAACTCGCTAACACTTGAACTTTTCAAATGTTCTCGTAAAACTTTCTAAAACTTCATAAAACATGTTGCTATAGCGTTGCAACACTACACCGTTGTCCAGTCGCCTCCTTATCTCAAACGCACGACCATCACCGAAGCGCGATCATGTCACATATAAGCCAGATCAGATAGATAAGGAAGGGTACGTGGAGCTTGGTCCGAATCCAAAGTCAAAGGGGAGACTGGTGACTCCATGCTGATTTGAGGTGCATGCACGGCGCAGATCGCGCTGGTCTTTGGAGCCTAGCTGCTCGACGGTGATCGGTCTGAATAATCTCCGACGAATCGGGGACGACGACAAGATGAGCGTCGCACGCGTGACCTTTACTACGTACGTCTATGCCACTGAAATGATTGTGTGATCCAAACTGTTCTGCCGGCCGGTTAAGGATTATCACGACGACCAGCGTGTATCACCGCATATACATTGGGAAATTTGACTTTCTTTCTTGGAGAAAACACACTAGCGTTTTCTAGCAGATCCCAACATATATGAAAACAAGAGGGGCAGTGTTATCTGTCCTCTCAAACGAAAGGGGAAAATTCATTTGCTACATAAATTGGAGAGGAAAATTCAATTATTGAAATATGGCTGGCAAATTTTACATCGAAAGAATATCTGGGCTGGTTCCAAAAGAAAAGGAAACGAATATCTGGCTACACTAACAGAAGCTGCTCCGATAAATTACCCCTCGCTGCACTCCAATAACTCGGACCGAGAAACTGGCAGCATGAGATACTACTATGTACACTCAATTAAAACGCCAACAGGCTACCATGCATGTACTTAACCGATTATCCTTAGCTGCATTCATCCATTTATTCTCTAATATTCTACTCATCATTGCCAAATCTATAGATTGCAGATTTAATCTGTAAACATTACTGGGATTGTTGCTCCACCTCAGAAAGGTAAGCACTACACATGAAATGGATGACAGTGATAACTCGTACTGCACAGATTACTGGCGATGCCTTCCCAACATGTAAGAAGGCCTTCATATTGATTCATTACTACTGGACAGTAAACAAAGAAATCAGACATCTTCTCTATCTATCTATCTGTCTGTCTGTCTGTCTTCAAGTCCCCAGACCACATGACGAGGACATTCTCATGAGGCACCAAGTGATCCTAGTACATCTATTTAAGCTCCGAGTCAAGTTAACAAGAACAAAGTGGTATACAAAGGACCAATAACACATGCAAGAGCCAAGAAGCTTAATGATCAGGTGAACTCGCTTCTTAAAGAGTTTAACTTTGATTTAGATAAAAAAATTATTTACTACCTAACACAAATACTTTACTTATTCTCATATTTGAACGACAAAAAGTGTTGGAGATCAAACGGAGTGACGGTAGAAATAGAGTTCACCAAATTTGCTGCATTGAAGTACGCGCTCTGAGGGAGGCGCGGGAGGATGGGGACACAAACGAAGCAAGCAAAGCAAGTGGCGTGTTTGCGTGAGCATGTGGCATGCATGGAAAGAAAAGGAGAAGAAAAGAAGGGAAGAATTGTTTGGAAATTAAGAGAAGCACAAGAATCTAAAGCCAAGTGTTTTGAATACGATTTCCAAGGCCCAATGCGGATCCAACACAGCCAATCCGAATCCAATTCGGATTCAATTCAGAACAGCTTACAGATGAAGTCTGATTTGGGTGACTTTGTACTTGTTGGAAAGCTTACCCAAAGCCCATGTAATAGATAAGGTTCCGATCTCAGACCTTGTACTACATCTGTACGCGCATACATCTACAGTCCAGTAGATAGGAATTTCATCATTATGCCGAGAGGCGCATCACTTTGGTTTAGAAAAAAAGAGGTCCTAGGTGGAGTTCCCAAAACTCCAAAAACATCAAAGTTTTACAAATACTATGGTTTTCAAAACTACAGAGTTTGTTATAGCCAAACACCTTGTAGTTTTCTAAAACCATAGTATTTCTTTTCCAAAACCACAGTATTCTTCCAAAACTCCGAAAAAACTAAAACACCCAAACAGGCCCTACGTATTTTTGTCTAGAGTTGGTTATGAGCCTGTTCCTTTCATCTTCTCAAATCGGCTTTTAGTTTTTACTACAGTACCTAACTTTCAAACGAGATATTTTTTTGAAATGGGGTCTATAAGTTAATTGTAGTACACGTTAAAAACCCAACATCTGTACCATCTAAAATCACAAGCGACTATCTTTCTCCGTAATCTCTGTCACAAATAGCTAAAATTCAAAAATTTTAGCCAAAAACTATAAGTCATAGTCATATCAAACATGCCCTATGCTTGTTGATGGTGTGATACTGATGGAGCTGTAAGCGGAAACTGTTCCTTCCAGTTAGGTTCTGTCAGTGTCGAATGTTTTCATTTTCTGTTACTCATGCACCTGAAGATCTACGGGTAGGCTATGCAAGCATAATTTCAAAAATTCTACCGCGTAAATGGGACCTCCTCTAGTAATAGATCACGGGATTACCTCTAGACGCGCAGACTCGTAGCGGAAGTAGAGTCGATGTAGCGCGTTGATGTAGTTGTAGTCGTTCTTGCAGAACGTCTCCTCCTTTAAGTCCTTGCGTTCGTCACAAGTTGCGGATCGTCCTAGTGTTGAAGCTTCGCATCAACACCTCCAAGGTATCCACACGTGCGGGCAGAACACCACGCCGGAGTGCTAGCGCCGCGCGCGGTATTAAATGGGGATGGTGTGGCAACTAGGGTTTCGGGAATTCCGAAATTCACTTGGCAAACCCTATGCCACCTTCCCTCTATTTATAGGCATCCATCATAATGGGTCTCGAATTGGAGGCCCATTAGGAACTCATGGCCCATAAGAATTCGGATCACTATCCGAATTAAGTCCCAGCCCTTTAAGTGTGCGACCCTATAGGTTCACATACACTTAGACATAGCCCGAGTACTCCTACTCGTCCATTAATCGGCAGCTGCCCTTAGCAAGACATACCGACTCTAAGTATATGCAAAGATCATATCGGACGAACCTCAACAAAACTTATGCATTTCCCTTTGCCTCACGATATCGGTTAAACTCAAGGCGAGTACGTGTCATCCTTGTTTGGTTAGCTCAACCACTCTTTCTCGATTATGTGACTTAAATTCCCGATTACGGTTAACTCTTTAACCGTGAATAGCATGGCCATGTATTTCTGGAATCCAATCACTCGAGAGGCCTAGAGATATCTCTCCTGTTGCTTGGAGGGGCAAATCCTATCTTGATCGACCATGCCTCAATGCATGCATCATAACAAAACCCGAAAGCTACCTTTATGACTACCCGATTCACGGAGTAGTGTTTGGCAACCCCTAAGTCAGTCATTATGCATCTTGAGTACGTGCGACGATCTCAAGTCTTAAGGACATAGCATACGCTTTGTGAATGAAACCAACTGATGACGGTAAGAATGCAACATTCTCGCAGTGTTTCATGGTGGGTCGATCCAACCCCATGTTTGCTAACATGTGTCCATATTATTGGTTTAATATCTTTATATCTATGACCCGTGAAACATGGTCATCAACCAATACATATGCTAGTCTATTAATATGTGTCCTCATATGTTTGACTAGGGATCATCTAAGAATAATCATCGCAGCAATATAGAGTTTCACAATCAAGTCACACACTTGATAATAAATATTGACGATGTTATTCAAGGAACAAGATAAATTATCCAATAATTCATGAACATAATAAACAGAATCATCTCTATGATTATCTCTAGAGCATATCTCCATCAGCACCATCGGGACATGCATGGTGGTAAGGAAGAATGAATGAAATGGCCGTTCTGAATCCAGATTAGAATGGTGCCCAGCACAGATGAAGTAATTAACTCCTGTTACTATCTTGCCAGTGCTAGGGGAAAATTTTTTGTAAGAATTAGTTAGTAGATTCGAATAGGAGAGTGAATAAATTTATACAGCCGGGCGCACCAGAAAGAAGAAGCGCTGTCACAGAATTGGCGTCAATTCAGGACTTGGAATTCTAGTGTTTTCAGAAACTCTTTTAAAGACCTGTCTCTCCTAGTAAGGGAAATTAAAAGAAGAGTATAGTTTGTGGAGAGCTGCAGGCGCTAGCCCCTTAGATAGGCTGTTTGAGCGGTGATTAATTGACGGGTTAGCTCGGCTGTGTTGTTGTTAGGTGGTTTTCGTTTCCTGTTCATCTGGGTTCAGACGAGCATTCGGCTGGCTTCCGGTATTGAATCGTGCTGGACCCGTCGGTCCACTCTGAGTCTCTATTTCCGGCCCATTTGGAAGGGCTTCAGTTCTTCCTCTTCTTTCTCTTTACAAGCCAACCTCATTCTCTGTTGCACTTGAACCAGATCCTCCCTCTCTTTTATGTCTTCATTCCTTCCAGATTTGAGAGCTCGTGCAATTTAGATTTTTGTTTTTTTGAAAGAATACACTTTAGATTTTTGCTAGACTCTTAATGCTTTGGAACGGTGGTCTCGTTGAGTTATTACTTGTTGCTGTTTGTGGCTAACCTGTCCGGCCGTCAGGTGAGAATTCAGACACTACAAGTCAATGCAGGGGCGGCCAATGTAGCCGGGACGTGGGAATCTCTCAGCTGAGGGACGCTGCTAGCCGCATGAGACCGCGCATGCAGAGTCAGCCAACGAAAGAGCAGATCAAAACTGCCTGTGATTAACTGACCCTGCAGGCTGCAGATTATGTACGAGTCTCTTGTCTTTTTCTTTTCTTTTCTGGTCTGTCCAAAATCCAAATGCATGTGATTCTCTCTTCCGGAAGAAAGTCTTAATTAACCAGTGGCCGGGCAGCCTCTTGTGTGTACGAGATGGAGCTTATGTGCTGCTAGCTGGTAGAACAGAGTGCTCCCATTGTGTACGAGATGGACATGTAGAATGGCACTGGATGATGCGTGTCCGATAATGGTGGAGGTGGTGGCCGAGGAGAGGAGGGAGTGGACGACGGCTCGAAAAGTGGCGGGCGAGGCGACACGACACGACAGCATGTGGCCGTGGGGACGAGCCTGCACACGTTTTGCTGCCGCCCGCGACGCGACGCCCTTTTCCCTGTCTGCCTGCTTTGCTCTGTCCTGCTTTTTTTCTTAATCTTATAGATTTTAGCGGCGGTTTATAGCTTTTATATTACTTGTAGGAGAATATAGAGTAACAAAAACTTGTGTGTGATTTTGAACAATATAGATGAAGTCGCTACAATGTATACTACGATTAACTAGTCACCAAGTTAGTTACTGTAGAAAAATCGAAAAACAGTTTTAGAAGCCGAAAAGAAGAGTCACGGTACCTACTTTCTCCGTCGAAATGGAATACTTACGTAATTCATAAACATTAAGCAGCCTCTCCCTTTCGCTTTCGCTTTTTCCCCGGAATAAAAATAGCATAACATCGGCGTAAGCATCTTCGCCTCACGGTGTTTGTTGGTTTGACGCCCAAAAGCATCTTCGCCTCAGGTTAGTTTTGTGTGTTGCATGCCACGCCTTGGCTTGGGTTGGTTGTGCAAATGGGAAGGTCAGTTGGTCTTCGACCATCAGGCTATCTAGCTAGCTTCATGGTCGTACCAGGCCCCTCTCTGAAACATGAGATTTTTTTTATTTATATGAGAATTTAATTGTTTTTTTGGGGTGAGATTCTTGCATTCTGAACAGGATCTTAAGATGAAAAAGGTGGTGGCTCCGAGTATTTGTACAAAAATGATTTGGAGAACGCATGAATGTGCCATTGACAGGTGCTTTTACTTTGCCGAGCGATGTATTTGACGTATATCAATAGTGAATTGTGTCTGAAAAATGTCAGTGACATACAAAAACCAGTTGTACTCCTACATTAATTGGAGGAGAGAAACATTGCTAGTGTTGTACCACTAAACTAGTATGCCGCAAGCCATATTTCTCTAGCTAGCACTTGCATTTGTTGTCGTAAACAATTGAACAGTGGCCGTAGAAAACCATTACAAACTTTTCCCTTGACAATTTAAGTCAGAACAAATGTTTGGAAAGCCATGCACGTGCAAATAAAAAGGCTGCAGAGTCTACAACACAAAAGCTTGCCGCCTCGAGCACGACGCGAATCATCATCAGAAAGAAGGACATTAGAACGAGGCGAGGCCCCCCCACTTTATGAGGGAGAGCCCTGTGCCGCCGGCCGTGCGTGCTGGGCCTTCACCGTTCCTCGACATGTCTATCGAGGATGGGTTTTTTAGCCTAAGATTTACGATATATGATATGATTTTTGAATTCTAATTTATTTAGAAGAAATAGTATATAAAGAAAAATAATTATATATAATTTTAACCGATACAGCTGAATTCGATACAATTTCTACTATAATTTACCTATAGGTTGAATTTCTGCGCCGTCACCTTTGCCGCCGCCCGCTCAGGAACGCCCAAGCCGCTCGGGGAGAAATGAGGAGGAGCTCTCCTCCTTTATCTCCAGCCCGGCCCACCGACAGGTGGGCCATTCTCTCCTTTTTTTATCAATTGTGAAATTCTCATTTTGCCCTCTGCATATACAACAGTAGCTAGGATGATCAATGACTCTGATGATACTATTTGGCTCGGTCCTTTCTATTCCCCCTCCAATGAAGCATTTTATGAATAATGAATTTAGTAATAGGGCTACTCCAGCAGATTAATTTAAGGTTCTGTTTGTTTTAGTTTTAACATCTGACTTCTACTTTACTATTTCTAAATTTTAGTTTTTTTACTTTTTAATTTTTTAAACTTTTTTGCCTTTTTCCCGTACTCATTTGTATTATTTACGATAGACTAACCTGTTTTTTATTTTAAATGTTTTTAAATTTAATTGCGCTAAATAAGGTATCATCAGCTATAATAAAAATAAATCAGTTACAATACAAATAAATAATAAATCAGCTTATTTAAACCAAACTGTGCGTTCCCTAAGAGCCTCTTTGTAATAATATAATTTTTAGATTGTGTTGTAAACATGTCCCAAGATTGATTAGGTTGATGCTTGCAGCGAAATCTCTTACTAATGGACCCATTAGTACCACTACGTCTACGTGAGGAATCTTTCGGTGCTTGAAGCATACAAGAAGTTTCACCAATAAAAGAGGATCCAGGTGATCTAGCACCACAATTCTCTTCCTAGATTTGTGTTAAGGATAGAATAATATTTAAATTATTACACTATCATATACTTTAAATATATCTCTTATCAATAAGGACGAAAATACGTACAATGATCATAAGCTCTTTTACGATAATCTCACATCCGTAAGCTACCTTACAATTACCTGGTATCAATTCTCCTACAAAATCCTCAAAGTCGTAAGTTCTCATACGAGTATGAGATAGTTGTAAAAAAATACAGCTGAACTCAGTATATTTTTTACTACAATTTTTCTATTGACTTCGCCTTAAAAAAATACACCATTTAAAATCTAATTACTGTAGCACATATAAACCAAAGCCAAAGCCAAACTCGATCGAACCCAGCCCTTGTTTAGGACGTGGGAAACATCTTGTAGTAATTTTGCGAGACCGTTGCTAAGAAAATCTTCTGTGATAGAATTCGCGTGAAATCCCTGTGTTTACATGGTTCACTGCCATAGCCTATGTACTGGCATGAGAGCTACGGGGAGACCACTTTCTTTTTCGCACAAGTTTGCTTACATGAGCAATTTGGATCGATGGATTCCCTTCGGAAGAGGCTTTAATCATTGTTGGTTTAGTGACCGATTCTGCATCAACTTTACCCGCTTTAAGCCTGCCTGTCCATCGACTAGGGTGGGTAACCTTTGTAGCCCAAGCGATAATGACCCTATTATTTTTATCACTTCTCCAAACCACTAAGTTTAAAATTATATGTGTTATTTACATCGATGTTTTCGTCGTCCACTAATCTTTCAAAAAGAGCAGACACCATCGTGCAAAAGAACATGACCAATGTTAGGGCGTTCGGAACAACGATGGTTTCTGACTGAAAGTTTACTGTAGCTGACTTATTTTTTTACTGTAGTTGAGTTGATTTATTGGGTATAATTAAATTTTAAAAAAATATAAAAATAAAAACGACACGCTAATCTATCACGGACAATGCAAAGGAATATAGGAAAAACACAAAACACAAAAAAATCAAAAAAGAAAAAAACAAAACTGCTACAGTCAATCTAAGGCGATGCCCATTGCCATCGCGCGACGAGAAGCCACTCTGAGCGCATACTCTAATCCACTGCTCCTCCTGTTTTTGTTTTTTCTTTTCACTTCGCCAAACTAGAAAAGCACACTGCTAACGGTAATCGCGTCGTTGGTCTTTAGGGTATGTTTGGTTTATGCTCTACGTAGCCTCATCAAACTTTGCAAAAATTGGCGAGCCAAATCTTTGGTTAGAGAATGCTCCACCCTTGGTTTGCCAAAAGTTTGGGCAGGAATTGTAAGGGGTGACCAATATTTTGGTAGGCATCCAAAGTTTTGATAGCAAACTAAGCAAAAGCTAAATATATTGCCATTACCAAAGTTTTGGTAGAGCAAATTAGAGCAACAAACCAAACATACCCTAAGGCAGTACTCCAGGTCAAATCGATCGTCACGTAACAATGCAGCATGTGATATCTATCTGTTAATTAGGGACGAGTAGTTTTTTAACAGCGACCTTCCTCGCAGACTCGTAGTGCATCCATGTGTGCTGCATGTGCCCAACTAGCTAATACGCCGTCGCAGTTTTAGTACTAACTGCGAGAAAACGTCAGTTAGTATGCTAAAAGAAAAACGGAAGCAAATATTAAAAGGTCACATTGTACTGAAAATATAAAAAAAATCCACCATTTTCTAAGTGAAGTGTTACTAGTGTATAGTACAGCACATTAGCTCAGAATATTCAAATTAAGGCTCCGTTTCAAACAACTGGCTTTTGGCTTCAAAGGTAAAAACCGTTCGAAATGCATTAGTTTATTAGTATGGTTTTTCCCCCTTTGCATTATCCATAAGATATAAGTGTGTGTTTTTTTAATGTTTTTTTATTTTCTATTTTTATTTAATTACATATCTTAAAAAAGACATAATTAAAAATCAAAATACACGATACTTTTAAATTACTTTTAAATATAGCCTAAATTCTATCTCATTTAATGCATAATCACAATTGGTTTTTAGCTGACGTGATGCACAGGGAAAAAGAACATTTGAGCCTATCCGGCTATCCCCACTTTGATGACAGGACCACTTACACCCAAGGACAAATCTTGACAACCATTTACAGAAAATGGTACCATGAACTGACATGTTATTTGGGCCAGTGCTACAATGTACCAAATAGATTGAAATTGTGGTATTTTAGAGGATGTTTATTTGGATTAAAAATTAGTGATTTATAGTTAAATTTACATTGCAGCTTATTTATTTTTGTACTATAGCTGATAGTGGTTTATTTGGTATAATTAAATTTAAAAAATTTAAAAATAAAAAGCATGTTATCCTATCCCGTATAATACAAACGAGTACAGGAAAAAAAGAATCAACCAAAAAATTAAAAAAAATCAGAAAAATATAAAATTTAATAATAATGAAAAATAAACTAGAAGTCAAAAACTCAAACCAAAATAAACAAAGCCTTAGAGTTGGCAACACACAATGTTGTCTTACTATCAACTATGCAATGAGGCCACTAAAATTGCCACGATAAGAGGGGGAGAAAGCGAAGAAATGCGATTATCCTCTTAAAGTTTGGTCACAACTATGGATTTAGTTATGAAACAACCCTAATCCCATGAAAACCACGGAAAACAACTTTTTTTAAAAAAAAAACCTGTGGTCGCACTCGAAACTCGTGCCGACCTGGTGGCCCCACGGGCCAGCGACTTCATTAATGAGTTACTTAGTTAACTGCAATTAAGAACACAAATAACGTCGGCAAAACCAGCCAACATGAGCTGAAGCATCTATGGTAGTCACCGAAGGCACGTGGGCACACGTCAACTGTGGGGACCACATGTCAGTAGCACACGCGAGGCCATCACGCTCTCCTAAATTCGTGCCGTTGCTGCAGCAGACGAGCTATTCGACGAAGGAATTTAATAGTGCTCCTAACTGAAGCAGCGACCAAAAAAGAAGCAGCAACTGTGGTACTGCTAGAGAAAAATGGAAAAGAGTTAGTGGTGCTGCTAGTACTCCTGTCGCTAGGGGTTATCCGTTATCCTCGGCTAGTTCCGAAGCTGCCTAATCATTTTTAATTGGAGTTATTATCTAATGATTTATAGATTTTAACTTAAAATTTTAAATTCTACATGTTTGTGTGAGAGAGTTATCAGTTATCCTCAACCATTAAATACTCACACTACCTACAATTTTGAATTGGAGTTATCATTAATATCTAAGCAACAGCGTAGTGGAGTACTACTCTATAAACTGGATTACCAGTGATATCTAAATCAATAATGTAGCGAAAATCCCTATTTCCACATGTGCGTCCTTTAGTTTGTCAGTGTGCACACCTCAGCAAACCATCGGATCAGGAGTACGCCATCAGGAACGTCAAGGAGCATAGTTTACATTGCCCTGAAGACAACATGTGTGTAGTAGAGGGTTGTTGGCCCACTCATTTATTTAGTCCGCTCTCCAGTTTTATCCCATCCTCTTTACTTTTGAAGGCGACTACAGACCGAATGTAAAGAGGGATGCCCCTTGATGTCCTCTTCATCTCCTCGATAACCTTCTCAGGTATTCCATGATTCACTATCTGTTTAATTAGTGCATGCCTTTTACTTAAATCAACAGGAAAAAGGATAATCATTATCTTGAATTTTGCTCTTGGAATTATACTGATTTGCTCTCAAACTTATGCTGAATTTGCTTTCAAACTTATCTTGATTTTGCTTTTTAATTCTATATTGATTTTGCTTTTTAATTATGCTGATACTAGTTATTATGGGCAGTAATAGTAAGTATGAAGTATACACATGAATTTTGAGGTGTCTATATAAGAGGTGTATGCTTTTTTGTCAGGACAATTTGCTCGGTAACACCAAAAGATCACATGAGTTCGAACCAGTAACTGAAGCACATATACTCCAAGTGCATGCAACGTCCTCAAAATTGGACTTATTCCCATAAGGAAAACATCAGGTGTACGATAGTTAGCAAATTCGATTAAAAATTGCTATTATCTTATAAAAATCTACACACAATGCCAAGGATATTTTCTTGTGCACAATAACTAACTAACAATATCTTTTTTTCAACGTAGAAAATATCTTGTTTGCTTCGGCAACGCAAATAACTACTTGATCTAGTAACGCAGCTTTTTCCACGGAGAGCATATTACAAAAACTCGAGTCGATACCGTCGCAATGCGCCATTCAACAGTGTTATTAAATAGAGCGTGTTGCATAACACTTCCACGTAAAATAAAATAAAAAAACAAGAAAACCGTTTGCCATTCTCTAACGAATAAATAACTAATAACTACTTGATTCAGTAACGCAACGTACCACCCGATGATGTTTTTAGATAGAGGCGTGTTTCCTAATGCATCCTTTGAAGAGTAAAATTCACAAAGCCGTTAACCATTTGTCTATCAAGCAAATAACTAAAACTAGTTAATTTGGTAATGCGGCATACCATCCAACGGTGTTTTCAATATCTCTAACAAATTGTGATGCACGAGAATTCCTCACTAAGATTAAGTTTTTACAAGTTTCAACTTTTTAACAGGCAGTAATACGTAACTGGTGCTTTTAAAAGAGAAGAAAAAACCGAAGCTATCTAGTAGCAGAAGGAAGGGCAAACATAGGGTTTCGTTTTAGGAGGTGCTCAATTGGATTTAATAAGTCATGACTGCTTATTTTCACTATAGATGATTTATTTTGCACTGTAATTGATGATGATTTATTTGACGTAATTAATTTTTTTAAAAAATAAAAATAAAAAAATAGGTTAGTCCATCACATATAATGCAAACGAATATGAAAAAAGAACCAGCAAAAAGACTAAAAAAACTGAAAAGCTAGAAAAAATAAAATTTAGGAATAGTGAAAAGTCAGCAAGCCAAAATGAGCATGCTCTTAAGGCCTCGCTCATTTCGGCTTGAGTTTCTGACTTCTGACTTATTTTTCACTATTTATAAATTTCGTCTTTTTTGGTTTTTAAAACTTTTTTGAGTTTTTTTGCTGGTTCTTTTTTCTCGTACTCGTTTGTATTATATGTTATAGGATAACTTTTTTATTTTTAATTTTTTTAAATTTAATTATGCTAATAAGCTATCATCAATTATAATATAAAATAAATAAGCTACAGTATAAATTCAGTTATAATTATTAATTTTTAGTTTAAATGGGTGCCCTCTACAAGAAGAATTATAAACGGAGGAACAGCAAGCAGGGGGAGCGGAAAGCCCACCACCTTCCTTGGATCCACAACCCAAGCACCCCACCCCACCCAACCCATCCCACGCGTCCTTTCCTCCTCTCTCTCTCTCTCGCTCTCTCCACTCGCGTATTTTAGTATTAGTCTATTCGAGTCTTACAGTGTAGCAAGCGAGCGGTGGTGGTGGTAGTAGTACGCCGGAAGGAACCATCGCTGGTCGCGAGGAGGTCCGCAAGATCTAGGCGAAGGCGTCCATGGGAGCTCGCTGCTCCAAGCTCTCCGTCTGCTGGTGGCCTCCCCCCTTCAAATCGCCGCTTCTTGGTAAGTACCACCTACCGCACGCACGCATTGGCGACTCTGTTCCGGAAAGATTCGGTTTCCGGGTTGAATGCTTCCGGTTGATGCTTCGTTTCGTTTCTTGGGGGAGTGGCGGTGGGGTCGGTCCTGCATTTTTCTTGCGTTTTTTCGGGGGATTTTTTTTTTTTTTGTGTTTGCTCGTGTTTGTGTGGTTAATTTCTTGGTTTGGTTTGCGGCAAAGGTGCCGTCGATCTTGCTGGAATTCGTTGTGTGTGATTCTGATCCATTCGGTTGTTTTGTTTGGACGCTCAAGAACGATCCAAATCTTTTTGTTCTTTCTCTAGCAAGCTGTTGCTGATTCGATGCGTTCCTTCCATGTTTTTATGCTTTGGTTTGACGAATTGGGTTGTTCTTGCAAGCGTGTGGAGTGCGTTGTGTTTGGTTTGTGCATTTCTACGCGTAATCTATTCATGTAGATCAATGTAACTATTTGCAAGAATATGTGTTCTTGATTCCGACGCCTGTCGCTGTCCTTGCTCTTCCTCCTAGTGCTGATCCCACGCGCTATCGATTTTTTCTGTGCAGAGAATGGCGCCGCCGGGGACGACGGCAGCGGTGTGCCAACGTTCGCGGAGTACAGCCTTGACGAGCTCCGTGCGGCGACCGACGGCTTCGCTCCCGACCGCATCGTGTCGGAGCACGGCGAGAAGGCGCCCAACGTCGTCTACCGCGGCACGCTCTTCAGCTCCGGCCGCACCGTCGCCATCAAGCGCTTCGGCCGCTCTGCTTGGCCTGACTCCCGCCAGTTCTTGGTTCGTGTAGTTTGCTTCGTAAGGTTGACCATTTGCAGTATTCGCCTAGTCTTTGTGGCATTTGATTGAACGTTCTTGTGTTTGCAGGAGGAGGCGAGGGCGGTTGGGCAGCTGCGGAGTTGCCGGCTGGCCAACCTGATCGGGTGCTGCAGCGAGAGCGGCGAGCGACTGCTCGTCGCCGAGTTCATGCCACACGAGACCTTGGCAAAGCACCTCTTCCACTGTATGTTTGTTATCCACTTCCTTTTTTTTTCCCTTCTTCAAGTGTGTTAACTGAAGCTAGCATATTGGGCGTGGTAGTTTGTTTGCTTGGTGTGGTCCTAGCTTTGTTGTGCTAGGCTAACTGGAAATTTACGCATTAATTCTGATATAAATGCTTGTGATCAGTGTTTTGTTTGGAGGTACAGTGGCAGCCGAATGCATCTAGTGTGCAATTATTGCATTAAGGAATGGTTTTACTTCCTATGATACGGCCACTTAATTGTGGTTCACGTGTGACAGTTAGGGGTTTTTAGCATTTAAGGTTTTCCATAGGAGCCTGCATTCTGAATATGATATTGATATGATGGTTGCATTTTGCTGTCATGGTGGTTATGCATGGCAGGGGACACAAAGCCATTGAGCTGGGCTATGAGGGTACGAGCTGCACTCTATGTGGTACAGGCATTGGACTACTGCAGCAGCAAAGGGAGATCTCTCTACCACGACCTGCATGCATACAGGGTCCTCTTTGATGTGGTGAGTCAGTACTTGTGCTCCTTAGTTGCTTCTTTGTTGGGGCTTTCATTAATACGGCATGTAATCTGTTTTGTTTTTGGACGGTGAATTATAGGATGGTAACCCCAGACTATCATGTTTCGGTCTAATGAAGAACAGCAGGGATGGAAAGAGCTATAGTACCAATTTGGCTTTCACGCCTCCTGAGTACCTTAAGACTGGTAAGTGTGAGCATGAATATGATTGATTGCATAAGCGAAATAGTGTGAGCATGAATTTTATGTGATTGCATAAGCGAAATATTCTGTGAACATGAATGATTGCATGAATTTTATGTGTTTGCTTCAGATCATGAAGCTCCAAGTCATAGCTATTAACCTGTTCATACTCAAGTTTATTCTTCTAAATCCATGTTCCTTGCCGCTATAGTCTTTTTAGTGGGATAAATCTTGTAATGCAATTGTTGTTTATTGAGCTTCTGTTGCTTACTTTTAGCAACTCAGACCTTTTTGTTTGTAAAATGATATACCATATTGTTACCTTGTTGCCAAACATAAACCTCAGGCAAGAATTTATGCTGTAAGCAGACTTCTATTTTTTTTATGTAGGATAATATTTAGTATTTACTTATTTTACTCAGAGAGAAGCAATGCAATTCTGTATTGCAAGTCTAGCTATATCTCTTGCATCTCCATGAAATGAATCTTCATTCATGGAAGCTTGTGGGCACAAGATTTTATTTGTTTCTTAACATCCCTCTGTTCTGCAGGCAGAGTAATTCCAGAGAGTGTGGTCTACAGTTTTGGTACTATCTTGCTTGATCTCCTAAGTGGAAAGCATATTCCACCAAGCCACGTAAGTTATCCTCCTGCCCACTGTTGAGCACCTCTTTGGCCATATTGCTAAATAAACTATACCATGAAGTTTGGTTATGTCCTCTGGAATATATGCTTTTCACGTTGTCATGTAAGCCATGCATGCATTTGGCTATTTGCTCTTCTGTTAACATAACCTGCTGTCCTGCCTTTCTGATGGAAAATTACAGTGCTGAATTTTCAGTTAACATTTTGTACTAGTATATATTATTTTTGTACGTGGCCATTGAGTGTAACTACTGTTGATAATCGACTTTATCCAAGGAAAGCATTCACTTCACTTGGTTTTGCTGTAGGCACTTGACCTTATAAGAGGAAAAAATTTCCTGGTGTTGATGGATTCTTGCTTGGAAGGCCATGTCTCCAGCTCTGATGGAACTGACTTGATGCGATTAGCATCGCGTTGTTTGCAGTATGAAGCTCGTGACCGTCCAAACCTGAAAGCAGTAGTGTCTGCTCTTGCAAACCTCCAGAAAGATGCTTCTGTAATGTTCTCTGTCTTGCTGCTACTTTTCATAGACTAATGTGTATCCTTGGTCTTGTGTAATATTGAAAATCTGCAGCAAAAAAATTGCCCCCAGTTAGTAGTTTTGTTCTCCTTCACATTCCAACTAGAGTATACGGTGTTATTTTGCAAGGAAATTACATAGGTTATATGTTCATCATCATAAAGGTTGTATCTTCTCTGCAATACAACATGTTAACATGTTATCTTGGCTTTTCTTTTGATGTTATCTGAGCAAAATCACTCTACTCTCTTAAAATATGGGTACTTATTCTGTCTCATCATATATGTAGCCTCACCTGCTTTATAATTCTTGCTGAATGTTTGTGCAGGCTCCTTCACATACTTTACTAGGCATTCCACATGATATGAACTCAGAGCAACTTTCATTATCTGCTATTGGGAAAGCCTATGCCAGAGCAGACCTTGATGAGGTACATGAGATATTGGAGAGAGATGGATATAACGAGGATGAAATAGCAACCTTTGAGGTAAGAACTATTTGTCAGTTAACCTTACTCTAACAAAAGATATCTCACTGTTGTGGTAACTCCTTCCTGAGTCCCAACACTCATTGCTGCGACACTTGTTGAACATAAAATGGGAAAATAGCCAGACTTTGTTTGATTCCAAGAGCTGTGATAGTTATAGGTTGGAGTTGTCATCAATGGTCCTGAATGACAGCTCGTGTTTTATGCTGCTTCTTTCCCCTTTCTATGTACTGTTGATTTAACTACCTAATTCTGTTATTACTTAATTTGGACATTCGCTATGAAGTAACAGACTTTTAACCAAGCTGGGACACATGAGAAATCAATGGGGTTTATGTGCTCATGAAATTTCTTCATGTGTCACTACTTTGATCTTAAGTCTAAATTTCAATTAGTTTGACCATGCTTTTTTTATCGCTCTAGCCCTGGAATTATAATAGAACATTTGATGTTTCTTTTCATGACAGATAACTTACCCAGAAGTCGATCTAAAATACATCATAGAAGACTGTTGTCACCATTAATCAGGCTGGTCCATGTTGTTAGATGGATATGTATTTACTACTTTATATTAGGGGGTTTTTATGCAATTTTGCCTTTGTCTTGTACATGCTTATACTGGCCCTTTTGGCCCATTGAATCGACTCTCTTGCTGGTTCCAAACACATGTTTGCCACCTTTTCAGTTTATCATGTTTTGTCACTTGCTTCTTAGGTGTTGCTTTAACCGACAACAGAGGGGGAGACCATTTGACAATGCTTTATGTCTTGCATATGCTTTTGAATATTTGGAACTTACAGAGCTACAGGTATCTTTTCAGTCATGGACTGGCCAAGTGTCTGAGAGTATTGTTGTCAAGAACCATGGAGACAGTGCTTTTCAATCCAAGGATTTTACCACTGCATTTGAGTGTTACTCAAGGGTATGTTTAGAATATCATTATATCATATGTCATGCGTGAATATTATTTTTCTGTTCTAAATAATGCTGTATAAGCATATATTTAGTTTTAATTCTAGCATAATAAAGTATAATTAAAGAACATTTTCAACAGTATACAAATGACATAAATTACATATAAACATGTAATTCTACCTTGTCATTTATACAAAAATATGTACCCGATGCAAGTAATAACAATACTGCCGAAATGAACATATCAAGCATTTTCATGAACCAAGACATTAGTAAACTAGCATAAAGCTCAAGTTATTAATTTGATTATTGCTCTCAGAGTAGAGTTGCACAAAACTTTGATCTTAGCCTTCTCATTCGATGTCTATACACTTCACTAATTGATAAGACAACTAATGGTTAAGATTTGAGCTCTAGTGCATTACTTTAATTGCCATACAAATTTGCATATACTAAGGCAACAACTCCAAATTTTCGGTATAACGGAAGTATTCAAGAGATTGATTATAAGACAGTACTCTGACCAACAAAAGAAGGTGCACAGGTAATACTACTACAGATATCCGAAACAAACAAGGAATAGAACCTCTGAGAAGTTAATCAGAAATCTGAAAGTAGCCTACAAATTATTTTTTTCTCAAAAACGCAAGAGGTTTGTGTCTCATTCATTAAGAAGGTTAGAGTTACAAAATGGCGTGAAAGCCACGATGGTCTGAGGGGAGCTAGTTACAAGAGAGGGGCGACTAAAACCAAGAGGGATAAAGATAGGGAGAAACTAGACTCATCCGGTGGAGAGAGCTACTCTGGAATCCAAATGAACAACAAGGTCTTTTAGCTTGGATGTTTTGGCGGACGACCAAACTGAAAACTCCTATTTAATTCGCTGCAGGCCTTCGTCAATGTTCAGACTACTTTGATCATGCCATATTCTATTCCTCTTCTTCCAGATCATCCAGACGACTAGAATGATCAGCACATCTATTCCTTTTCGCTTGGGACTGGGTGCCAATTCCCTGATAGCAGACCACTGGTCCTGCATGGTCTGCTCAATAAACATGTAAGAGGTGCAGAGAGATAGCCACGTAAAGACTCGGTGCCAAATTTGTTTAATCACTGAGCAAAGGATAAGAAGGTGATCGATTGTCTCGGTCTCTTGATTGCATAAACATGTAAGTTATGCTTTGTCATCCTTGAAAAATTCCAAACACGTCGCTTTAGAGCAAGCCATATGAACATTTTTTGCTTTCAAAGGGGCAGCACACTTCCAAAGCTCCTGGGCGCAAGGGAGTAAAGTGGTGCCCTGACACAAGGCCTTGTAGGTCGATTTCGGGGAGTATCGACCGTTGGCTGTCCACCTCCAAATGGCCTCATCTGCTACCCCTTCCTGCAAGTGGACCTGATGAAGAAGTGAGCTCAAAGCAAGGACCTCACAGATGGCTTGCGAGTTGAATGTCCCCTGAAGGTCTGTCAACTAGCTGTGATTCTGCAGAGCCTTGTTGACGAGAGTTTGTCTTTTACGAGAGTTCTTCACCATAATGCAGACTGTGGGAGCAAGCTCGTGAATACGTTGTCCTTGAACCCATCTGTCTATCCAAAAAAGAGTCGACAAACCATTCCCCAGGTGAGTGATCGTTGAAGCATTGAAGAAGTCCTGCACTGTAGAGTTTTCTGGCACCCGAACTGACGCCCAAAATCGTCCCGGGTCAGTCCGCGCCAGCCACTCCTATAATCACAGATCTCGTTGCTTACTTCTAATAGACCGAAAATATAACTCAAAGAGCAATGAACAAAAGTAATCACTACAGCCAGAGCTCAAATCTAACTAGTTGTACAGATCAACTTCAGTATTATACAACTTTCATCACAACATTTAATCCCATAGCCACAAGCATTGCATGAAATGTCTCCCGGTACTAGAGAAATTCATTGAATGTAATCAACTAGTACAACTCACAGAACATGTAATGCGCAAAAACGTAATTGAGAATCTCATAGTGCAGATGGCATTCGAAGCCACCAAGAAGATCAGGCAAGGCACATATGAGGGTGTTGACCTAGAAAACCTAATGCCCCTCTGTGCCGCCGCGAGAGAGGAGCGAGGTAGACAGAGATACAATGCCCACCTTTGCCGATCGGAACTCACCAAGTCGACAAAGCTAAGATGAAGGGGGCGCCGCACAAGCACACGTGAAGCACCGGCCAAGTTTCTTACTACTGAGCACCAAGGGCTGCGTATCACCGCTGAGGCTAGCAGTTAAATACCAAAGAAGAAGCCCCAAGGACCAAAAACCAGATCCAAATCGGGAATAAGAGAAGATGGTGGAAGAGATAGAGCTCACGTTTTTCTGATGCATCTCATGGATGAAGGCAGCCTCCTTATATAGCCGAGAGGAGGGGAAGAGGGGCTCAGCGCGGTAGCCACCAACAGCTGGAGCCGAAGCTCTAGGGCCGCAATAGCCGCTTGCGCCACCTCATCCCTCTGCCTAAGCCACCGCCGCCCCCAGGGATCGGATCTGCCGAGACGAAGTCCACACAGGAGACCGGATCCATCCGGATGAGGCGCCGCTCGGGAGAAGGACCAAGTCCATCCGAATGAGCCGCCCGAGAGGAGACTAGGTCTCCTCCCCTTATCTCTTCCATTCGGTCCACCGACAGGTGGGCCCCACATTCTTTTTTTAATTGGAAAATTACTGAAATGCCCCTGGAATTATAACATCTCCTTCCTGCATCTATACGCTATTACTCTGTTGTCCAATTACAGATTGGTATATTTATTGTTTCTATGTTTTTGCTTACTTTTAGATTGGTTTTCCTCAAAACTAGCACAGGAGTAAAACAATCCCTGGTCGTGATTTTGCTATCTGTTTCTCAGTATGTTAACATGGCTCATAGTGAATGTATTGGGGTTTGGTCAGATGTGTTTGTTGTAATGTTAACTCTTTCAAATGCAATGCTATTGCATACGCCTTGCATTTGAGGGGGGTGTTAAGGATATAGAGTAGAGTTGTAGTAGGATATAGAGTTTGTATTCTATTCCACATATGCCTTATCTATAGATGGCATGTCTTCTTGTACTCTCCTATATATATGACCCCTTGGGACTCATATCAATACATACAATATTCATAACATTTGTTACCACATTGGGATGACATGTGATGCATTGGCATTGTAAAGTTCAAGTCTAATAAATCAGTTCTTTTGCGGCATAAAAATGAAATATGAATATCAAGCCATTGGTTTAACATATGGGCCAGTGTGAAGCATGAAATTTGTTTAGTCTCAGACCAAGGCCCTCAAGTGGCTTATGGTGAGTTGGTGTACCAGATTAGGTTTAGGGTGTGGATTGTTTCAGGATTCAGGAAGCTATGCTATATGTGATTTGGGTTTGGTTTCAACTAATTGCAGAGATGGCCTAAACGTCTCTGAACAGTGGATGTATTACACTGTGCCTGCATGCTAAAATAGTAGCAGGACAGTTGCACTTTATTGTTTACATTACTTCGAGATGGTATCTGCTACATTCAAGGTACTAATATGTGGTTTTTGGATATTTTTCAGTTTATTGACACTGGTGTAATGGTGTCCCCAACTATGCTGGTGCGACGAAGTTTCGCGAATATGGTACTTGGCAAACTGCAAGAAGGCATTGCGGATTCAAGGAAAGCAGAGGAAATATCACCTGAGTGGCCAACTCCATACTACCTGCAAGGGATGGCGCTTCTCGGCCTCGGCATGGAGCTTGAAGGACATGAAAAACTAAAGAAAGGCGCTGCTTTGGAAGCTGGAAGAAATGGTAGAACTAGAACTGTATAGCCTTCTCTTCTGTACCTAGATCGCTTGTATTTTGGTGTCCTCCAATGCTTTGCCACCAGTAGGGCTCTTTTTTGGTCTTCCCTAACTTGTTTGGTATTTTCAGTGGTTTTACAACTCCTAGGTTGGCTATTTTAACACCCCCAATATATTCGTAAGTACAAAAATGGGCAACTAGTATTGCAATAGCATTCCGTGGATGTGAGATTGTAAAGCGAAATTGTTTTATGTTATTTCTTCAAAATTCATGTATATACACAACTTCCAAATTTTTCTCAGGCTTCAAAACTTGAATTGCTATGATTGATCAGGCATTTCCCTGTGGTTGCCTTGCAAATATCTGAATTATGTTCATGCTGTATAACCCCTGAAGTGTTTACTCTATGTTCGATAGTTATCCCCGAAAAAGATGACAGGTCTCCGTCATTTCAGCCATGGGAGAAGTTGATGCATGGTTAAGAACAGTGGGGGAGAGTATCGGGTTGAAATTCCTTGTAATGGTTTGTTTGGATAGGGAGGATTAGACCTAATCCTTTTGGATTAGAAGGGATTACAGTTCAAATTCCTTGTCCATCCGAAGAGATCGAGTCTTTTCCAACAAGCAAGATATAACAGTCTCAATTTTAATTTCCAGTCAAAAATAATTATTTTAATCACTAATGAATTTATAAATGCCTTTTCTTATTTTTCCCGAGCCTAAAAGGATTTTTGCAGAGTTAAAAAATCATTTTAAAGTTCTTCAAATATTTGGAAATGTCTTTATGAATTTTTCGGAAAATTTTGGAGTTAATTTTGGTATTTTTCAGAGCTCAAAAACTCTTTCTGGAATTTCCCAAAATCGAAAATCAAATTAAAATTTCCTAACTCTTACTGGGCCGAAATCTAACCTAGGACTAGCAGTATTCGTCAATTGAGCCCAAATACGGCCCAACGCCGTCCTCCCCGCTGTCACGTCTTGTCGGCAGAACGCCTTCTATCTCCCGCCGTCCTTCTCCCTCGCTAACGGCCACCCCCCTTGTCGGAGTCACGTTCTAGCTCCGCCCCGCTGAGTAATATCCTCATCGCTCGCGTCATTATGCGCCGTTCTTCCGTAGATCAAAACCCCCAAGTCGATTTGATGCTTCCCGCAGTTATCCGCCGAGCCCGTGTCTCCTTCCTGGGCCGCCACCGCAGCCACAACGTTTCCTCCTCCTCCGGTGAGCATCCATTTAGCTCGCCGTAGTACTTTCTTTAGTCGCCACCATGGCAGTGCTAGCGACCTCGCACAACATAGTCGCGGGAGCCGCACCGACGACGATTGGTCCCCTTGCCAGCCCGTATCGAGTCGCAATGACCTGCTTAAGCTATTCTCTGTCCTGTTCCTTCTGATTTTTAGTTCCTCTAAAGGTTAAATACTAAAATGAGATAATATTTTAAAGCAGATTCTTTAAATAACTTTCTAAATCTAAAATTACATACATCATCATATTAACATCTTATCGTATCGAAAAGTATAGATAAAAGTCTATTACAACTCAAAAAAACACTCCTAAGAGCTCATTCCCCATCCTTTCTTGCTTCTATGCTGGGGACGTTGTACGGCTGAAACACCCTCGTCCTTTAGTGCCACCGCACCACCACCTCCTTGCACCGATCCGACCACTACTTACACCATCCGACACCTCCTGACCCTGCCATTCCATTTTCGAGCACGCTCAGGCCCCTTACTTCGCCGCCGGTGAGCTCGCCAAACAAAGCACCGTCGCCCCCTCTGCTCTCTCTCTCTCTCTCTCGCGACTGTTACTGTGTTGCACTTCTGCAGTATTGTTCCTAACAGCTAGTGCCCACATGATATTTCCAAAAAAAATAATAATAAAATATTAATGTCTGCCCCCCCCCCACCTATCAGTCCAGCTGAAAATTAATAAAAATTTTGATGCATAGGATCACTTGTCAGTGAATAGTATTTTCTCACTCATTTTCTTGATTTTCCCTCCGCCAAAACGTTTGATGGCGGCCTATTCTCTCTTATACGAACTCCTATTAACCTTAGCTTATGTGTAAATCTTTGTAAATTCAAGATCTTTCTTTAAGTACTAAGTTTGTGATTTTTTGGACTTTTTGGGGTTGTTTTTTATGTTACTTGGCTTTTCCCCATTTAGAGACCAGTGCACTAGACGCGATTGAGGTTGATCCAAAACGGGAACAAGTGTTTAATAAGCAAGGCAAGCACCGCTTGACCATATTGATATTAGTTTTCAAATATTATGCTGTTTTCATTATAAATTATTTGTGCACGCTTAATTTGAATAAAATTGCTATTTCTACGTATAGGATCTAGATATTGCCAATGGTTGAATTGAAAATTTCCTTGGCATTGAACATCCATACCATTGCCACCTAGGAATAATTACCCACATATTAGAAATAAGTTAGTAGAATTTGGCTTGATTCACGTAGCAAAGGCTTAGCCATACTTAGTAAAAAATTAAAAAAATGCTAAAATAGAGATGGGAAACTTTCCTTAGCATTGAACATCCATATCATTGTCACCTTAGGAATAATTACCCACATACTAGAAATAAGTTAGTAGAATTTGGCTTGATTCGTGTAGCAAAGGCTTAGCCATACTTAGTAAAAAATTTTAAAAAAATGCTAAAATAGAGATGGGAAACTTTGAGAAAACACTTATGAGACATTTTAATTAGATATACTTCTGAAAATCTTATTTTGGTAAAATGGAAATAAAATAATTTTGACTTGAATAAGTGGTAAGTACAGTGAAATTAGGGTTAGTGGTAATCTTGCTTCGATCGATTAAGGACCAAACCCAAGTGCCGTTGATCCGATTGTATTACCAAATGTCCTTGTGGGGGAGGATCTGGTTGAAGAATTTTCTAAGTTCTAGCATTATACTTGCAAGCTGTAGTTGTAGGTTTATTTTGTAGTGTGAATGATGGTAACAAGTGTCAATGTCTGAGGGTACACTTGCAGCTCGCAAGGTGGCCCGATACAATAATGAATACCTCATTGCATAGTAATGGGCGTCCATGCCTTGAGGAGTCATTGGGCGAGTTGATGTTAGGCAAGGTATTGTAAGGGTTTTGTTGTAGTCATCTCAGTTGCACGTTATCATGTTGTGTGTGTGCGGACAGTAAGAGTTGATTACATCTTATGGGTAAAATACATCCTCTGCATAATGATAAGTTAAATATATTTGAATAGCCGTGCCTCCGATTATAGGCATTGCAAGGAAAGATCACACTTGATTAAATTTTGGTTTTAGAAAAATGGTTTTGGACAAAATGGGATGATATGGTGCACTAACAGGCTTTTGCCACCATACTAGTGTAAGTACTTGGATCATACCTTTGAAATTATTGTGGAATATTATTACTTGTCATACTTCCTATTTGTTAAAAATTACGCTTTTACAAGTATTATTTGGAAATTAATATTATTCATATTTAAAATAAAAATTGGCTTTGTGCAATAAGACAATGTAGCCTCCTTTGAATGAACTTGCATGTAGTTAATAGCATTTGTAAAGTCTTACGAAGTACGAAAGTACTCACATTGCTTGTTGAGCAACTACTAGTGGAGGAGGACGATCTGGCATTAGGTTACTTCTATGACGAAGAGGCCGAAGCAAATCCCATTTGGCTGTCTGTACGCTATGGCAAACCACATGGGAGCTATTATTTATTTAGCTGCAAACTTTGCTTCATGGTATTTACCCCATATGACCGAGTTTGTAAATATTGACCATAACGACTGCTTAATATTATCTAACCTTTTATTTAAATTCATGTATAGATGTTGATGTTATTCTCTGATTAATTGTATATACTAGCTATCAATCATAGGACTAGTACATAAATGTATAGATGTTAATGCTATTCTCTAAGTAATTGTATTTACTAGCTGTTGATCATAAGACTAATACATAAATGTATAAATGTTGATGTTATTCTCAAAGTAACTGTATGTACTAGTCACCGATCACGAGACGACTAGTACAAAACGTATAGGATGGGTCAAGATCATTTGTCCCGGTTCCGCAGCCAAGAATGGGAGAATGAATTTGTTATTGATGCCTTCCCAAGAACAACATACACGATTACATTGGACTGAAGGATACTACCGGGTCCCTATGACTTGAGCAATCAAAAATTGCCAATAGACCAGAGACTCTCGGACAGGTAACTATGAAGTGGAGCACCTTTTGCAACAAAACTACTCTCTCGAGTTGTATCAAATTATGACAGGCATGTGCCCTGCTCATGATTCAGAGAGAAGGTACATCACTGGAAAGAGCAACCACTGGCATTTCCTTTTGGGCAGTCCATGAATTAGTCAGTCACTGGTGCTGTACTTTGCAGGCGGCAACGTTCTAAAACCAAAATGGAGAAACACAGCGACAATATTCTGCTACAGATTGCAACTACTGCTTCTCCGCTCACATCTGAGGCCGATTCCCGAGCATCTGACCGACCAAATTAGTCACCTGAAAAAGATTTACCCAAAATGGAGTGGAATAAATCAGCAGGTTTCTCAGATAAATGAGAAAGGAGAAGTCAGTGTAGCAAACGAGGGAAAAAAATGGAGCAATAGAAAAACTACGCGTTCTACACCGTATTTTAACAAGTTGCCATATTTACAAGGCAAAGAAGATTGGCACAAGTGGATCTATTAAATTGCATATTCATTAAAATATATTGAGGATGAACAATGCCACATCAATTCCCGGCCCAAAGCCAGGAAAGACAGTCATGGTATATAATCAGTGTGTTATCTGATATTTTCACACTAACTATTCGCTATAAAAAACCCCAGACAACTGGATCAGCATCTAACACGACATAGCAAAAGGCTAGCTATCAGTGAACTTGCCTGCCAGTACTTTGAAACACATCGATCAATACAACTGTTCTCACCCATGTTGAGCTCAGCTTCTTTATACCTGTACAAACAGAACAAATCCCAGGAAAAAAGGCACAGTTAAATTTAGCAGATGATAAATCCTCCTTGGTTGTCAACTTGTCATTACCAATGAGCTACAATAAAACAAGAGAGGTGATGGACTCCAACTCACTATGATGACTACCTTAGTTTCTTGTTTAGCAAATGAGAAAAAAGATGTAACTGCAATATTTTATTTTCTCATTCTACAACTATAAGTGAGAATGCTATCCATCGAACTGAAAAAAAGGACGTGTCAACAAGAGCACGAAACAGAGAATTTGAGTTATGCAAAACGTATGAAGACTGTGTGTACCTTTTCTCAATACATTTATCAAAACAAGTCCGTGTAAGCCTGCATAAAGAAAAAGGACACAGGGCATCAAAATGTGCACATAAAAAATAGGCTTGTTCTTTTTAGCTGCAGCTTTTGGTTTTTAGCTGAAATTTTTGAATTTTAACTGTTTGCGACAGAGATTACAGAGAGAGATACTCGCTTGTGATTTTAGATGGTACAGATGTTGAACTTTTAACGTGTACTATAATTAACATGGTTATTAAGGCGTCGCTTAGGCGGTAAGGCGCCGAGGAGGTGTATGGCGTCGGCGTCGCCTTGCCAGGAGGGTGTATGGCGTCCGCCTCACGGCCATGGCATCGCTTAGGCGACGCAAAGCGTCTGGACGGCCGAGGCGGACGCCCCAAATCCATCTGCTGAAGTATAAAGAGATGGGATGACAGAAGGCCAGCCGACCAGGCTAGAGAGGAACCTGTCGTGTGAAGCCCAAGCTTAGCGCCGCCTCCATCCTTGAAGCGGTGCACCGACGGCCATCTGCTGTAGTACCGCTGTCGTGCTGCGCGCCGGCACCACCGTCCCGCCTCCATCGCCATCGCCCTCTCCACTCCAGGTTTGCCCCATCCCCTCCTTCTCGGCCTCCACCTCCTCCCTCTACCTCCTCGGCTCCCCCTCCCTCCCTTCTCCCCGCCTCCCCCCTCCCAGCCTTCACAGCTCCACCTCCCTCCCCGGCTCCCTCTCTCTCTCGACCTCCCCCTCCCGGCCAGCCTCCACCCTTCTCCCGGCATCCCCCTCCCGGCGGCGACCCGGCCGACGGCTCCACCTCCCTCCCTGGCTCCCTCTCCCTCTCGACCTCCCCCCAGCCGGGGAGGGAGGTGGAGCCGTCGATTGGGATGGAGGGGGAGGCGGAGCCGTTGAGGAGTGCTTTGCGAGTGAGTCACTGAGTCAGATGCGAGCGGGATGGAGAAGTGATGCTGCGCTGTGCTGCTCGCCTGCTCGCTATTTAGTTTCTGTGCTGCTCGCTATTTAGCTTATGTTGCTCATGATTCATGTGGCTTGTTTCTTAGGACAAAAAGGAGAGGAGAGATTGTCAACACTCAACAAGGTATGTCACTCAATCTGTATTTACTCAAATAATTGAAATACAATCTGTATTTACTCAAAAAGGATGTTATTATCAGAGAGACGTAGTTAGCCCTTCGCCGTGTGATAGTTACTGTCAGGGAGAGATCGTGTGCGATTATTGGGTATAACCGTATGTTCTAACTGCCTTGTCACGTTCTAACTACCTTGTCAGACAGACCCGTTGCATGGTGGATCGTCGTAGATAGGCTAGTCAGAGACATACTGGTTATAGGAAGGTGTATGACCACAAGGTGGTTGTAGGACCACTAACGACTATCTCATGCTCCTAGAATAACTTACAATAATGAGAAAGTCATAGAATGATTGAGACCAGATGGTCGTAGGATAGCTTACGACTATGAAATGGTCGTAGAAGAGCTTACGACCACTCTAAGAATGTCCTTCTTTATAGATAAGAGGTATATTTAAAGTATATGATGATGTAATAATTAGATGATTACTCTATCCTCGTCATCTAACCCACCAACTTCAAGTGAAAATAACTTACTTAGCAAAAGAAGACGTAGATGAGAAGTGATCGAAAGCAGTGCCTTTCCGGTTCTATTCGACCAGAAGTGCGCTTGATCAGAAAGGTAATTTTACTTGAGTTGTGAAAACACATGGGCTCCTGAAGAATTCCAATCGACTCATAAATCTGTCTGCCGGAGTGGTTCCCGAAATAACCGTTCGATTCCTGAGACGGGTAACCGAGGCACGGTTATAAAAGCTTACCTGGGGTAATTTTCCAATCTCTTCACGTTCCCCTCTTGCTCCGATCTCCCTCACACTTTCCGCCTCTGACAATCTCGTCTTTTTCCTCCAATCTTTTTCCAAATCCGAACCCTTCAACCAGGAAAATGGTGAAGTTTTCATCCAATTGGACGGTGTCGGAGATGGATAAGGCGAATGTGAAGGCATTGGAGGCTGCTGAGAAGATTCCTCCACGAAAGCTCATCAAATGGATCGAAGCGATTGGGCAACACTGGCCAATAGGAGAGATTGGATATCTCCCTATTTTCCAGGCTTGCTGTGAATACAGCCTTCGACTCCTAGCTCACCCTTTCCTCATAGCCGTACTTGAATATTTTGGGGTCAAATTGGTGAACTTGATTCCCAATTCAATGACGATGCTTAGTGCATTCTTGTACATCTGTGAGACATATCTAGGTATCCCTCTGGATCTCGAGCTCATTCGCTATTATTACGAGGTGAGCCGGCAAACCAGAATTACCAGGAGCTGTGGACTGAAGCTCCACGACGGCAAGATAGAGATGTACATCCAGATGTTCACCCAATCATCATGGCCGCGTTGGAAGAAGAGGTGGTTTTACTGGAAGACCACCAACGAAGACAACCTCTCCTTCATATCAGAGCTTGGTTCTTCGCCCGATCAATCTAGGGCATACACGATATGGCGTCAATGAAGTATAATCTTCTGTTACTGGATCACGACACAAGATTCTCTGGCAATTCAAGATGTGAGCTATTCTATCACAGCTTGATTTGGATAATGCGTTATTGGGAATTGACAAGATGCACGCTACATGGTCCGTTGTGGAGAAACAAATGAGAGATCGTAAGGCTCTTTCTCAAATTCATCTTCATCTTTCTAATAATATCCTCTAGTTAGTTATGAAGGAGATCACCACTGCTGTGTTATGGCTAAAATTAGAACAGATCTGCATGACCAAAAATCTGGCCAACAAGATGCATCTGAAACATCTCAGGGGTGACCATCATTGTGCATTATAGTAAACAAGATGCATTCTGTTGCTGTTGCTGCCCCTAGGAGGCTCAATCTTCACTCTCAGGGGTGACCATCATTGTGCGCCGCCCTATGCCCACATCGGCGCTCTGCACCACCGCCTACACTGGCCCTCAAGGCCACCCGCACTGCGCCATCTTCATCGCTGTGCCCACTCCAGATCTGGTAGCCTCTGACCCCCTCGTGCTAAATTTGGCCGTCTTCAGGCTAGATCCGACCGCTGCTGCCCAGATCTAGCCAAGCTCGCCCACTCCCGGGGGCAGCCCCCGCGTCGGCGGCCCGCGTCCACCTGCGCGCACCTCGGTCCGCACACGCGCCGCCGCCCGGTTACCTCCCGGCCGCTGTCGTCCCAGCCGCCTCGATATTCCACAGCAGGCTCGTGTCGAGCCTCTGCCACCGCCACCAGGCCATCGCGTGTCGGATTCAGCTGTCGCCTTGCATCCGGCTGCCTCCACCGCCTCCCTCGACGCGTCAGGCCACTGCCACCCCAAATCCGGCCATCTTCGGGCATCGATAGGGTGCTTCCTTGCTTTGCTTTCTGAACTACGAGATCACTTTGGAGTGATAGCACTTCACCATGTGCATTTCGGTAGGGTGCTTCCTTGCTTTGAACTACGAGATCACTTTGGACTTAATAGACACAACTGAACTGTTTTCACTTTTCAGAGTGGCATTGTTTAGGCCAAAAGCTTAGGATAGCACAAGCTCCTGCATACGTTAGCAGCTTTATCACATCCTAAAAACCATAAACTGTAGTCATAAGCTGAAAGAAAAAACATCCGATGAAATTGGATTTGTGATCGTCTATCTATCATATCTGACCAGGCGGCCGTACCATGTGAAGGTCATCAAATTGGCGAAATTTTCATTAAGCAAAGTTGTTAGCCCTAACTATTTGGTAGAACAGTCGGTGAGGCAAGTTCATTGTCTTGTTGATAACCAAAATTTGGTTTCCATTAACCATGGATTCAGTAAGATACTTGTGTACATTTTTCACTACGATACGATTTTTCTTTAGATTTAGACACACCAATTATGGTTGTAAGCCACTGCAATAGTCCCCATCATCTTATCTCTTGAACACAAATATTTGGCAAACCTATCCTTTAATCATGACCGTCCGAACCCTATTGGTTTCATTTAATATACGATTGGCAAGATCTTGTAGGCTCGAATTACACCACCGTAAATAAGGACCGTGGTGTAATGATCCTACCACGAGTCCACGACATCGTGTTTACACCTGACCAAATGAGCCGGACCAATTCCTGGTCCGAGGTACATACTGATCTAGTCCAAATATAGCACGTTATGAACAATAAATGGATCATACCGGTTCTGCCCGATCAGGCGTACTATGTTTGGACTAACACCTTGATATGATGGACTAGACGGTACATACAGCAACTCTCGTGTAGCAGTATAGTAAAAATTACTTACGTTTAGCAATACTTATGACTGATAATAAAATTATCTATGACTGATAATAAAAATATTTATAACTAATAGTATAATTACTTATGCTATGCCTGAGTCCAAGGACAGGGCACTACACGGTAACTGATTGGGCTAACCGTACCCGGCCTAATCAGATGGAACGGACTCATGCCGTGCTGGACGGCCCAACATGTGTGGCCCACCCATTAGGTTCATCACCCTGGACCCATCCGTCAGCGACTGCAGAGTTCAATCGACCAACAAATTTACAAAAAACCCCTCGTCACTTTTGCCATTTCAGTAATCCACCCCGACGAGCGGCTAGCTTCGAGTTCGTTCGTGCTCGCTCCGAGCCTCCGACCACGCCCCCGGTCGCACGAAGAGATCCCCTTATCCCCCGCCGCCGCCGCCGCCTCGGCGCGGCGCGTTTCGAGCGGCACCGTGAAGCCCTAGGGCTAGGGTTTCTCCGCAGATGCGTCCCTTCCTCGCCCTCGCCGCCGCTGCAGCCGTATGCACCCTTCTCGTGGCCACTGCGGCCGCGGCCGCCGCGGAGGAGGAGGCGAAGAAGGCCAACAAGTTCCGGCAGCGCGAGGCCAGCGACGACTTGCTCGGCTACCCCCACCTGTGAGCACCCCGCTCTTCTCCCCTCTCCTGGTTCCCGAGTCGTTCTAGAATTGGTATTGCTGCTAGATCCTTGGTACTGCGAACGATTAGATGATTGGTTAGTTTCTGTGGTTTCTCGTAGGATTGTTGCAATTGTTGACCTCAACCAGCTTGTGGTTGCTGTACTAGTGCTCAATTTATGCTTAGAATGACGCGATGTGCAAAATATGTTAAACCACTATACGTTTCAGTATTGGAAATATTTAGTGCTTAACTTTTTGTTTATTCGAGTATTGCGGTCTCACTCTGCTATTCGGTCTAACAAAAGGAGTAAATTTTTCATAGTATTATTAACTATTAAGCAGGCGACTGCCACACAAAAATGCAATTCCGATATCCTGATACATGTTAATGTGGTTGTTTAAGTGTGAACCTGATACAGTGGATCACTCAAATTGAGTTCCATTCGGCCTGCACATATGATACGTATGATGACTGATAGCCTGTCCTCACCTATTAAGCAGTGCGATCTTTGTGCTGTGGGCAATCTTTGCCCGGCAGATTTGTTCATTCCGTCTTATTATGTCCAGCTTGGAATTGCGGATAGCTTTGCTCATATCCCACTGAGTTAAAAACCCACTGAGTTCCTCCAACCCCACTCTACCACCGCCAACCAAGAAAAAGAAAGAAAGAGCTGAAAAAGGTGAAACTCTTGCATATTTGAGGCCCACAAGATGACCACAACCTAGTCAGAACTTCACGAATGCTGCTTCAAAATCTAGTTTTAACGTTTTATAATAGCTCCTGAAAGCAGAGGTGGACATAAAATATGAGTGTCACTTGAAGTTTGTAGAACAATGATGGGATTCATGATTGAATCTGCAAAATTGTAGTAATGTTGATCTCTACGATAGAAGTGCAAATAGCTGTTCGAATGTGTCCCCACAAAAATCATGTGACATTTGATATTATGCATGATAATACTTTTACTGTTAACCTTACTTTCACTGGCGTGTTAATTCTTAAAATAGCTGCAAAACACACAGATAGATATCTGATAGTCAGCCAGACAGGGAGCAAAATACATAGTTGTTTACTATAATGCCTACTACATTTTTCATCTATCAAATGAGTTAGAGCTTGGGCTGTTACATTAAAATATGGATTTCTTCAAATTGTTGCAGTGTAGTATTGTTGTTTTTCACTAAAGACCTCAACCTAAGCGAAGTGTCTTTATGCCACTAATTTCAGGTGCACATCCGCAAATGCCACAACTTATGGTGTAATTTTAGTAATTTAGTTAGACCGCTATTATCACTATGTCTCAATTTGTTCGGGAGGATATGTGAAATATCTAACCATCATGAACACTACAACTTTCAAAGTTGCATAGGCAAATAATGTCAGCCATCTGTATGGATTGATGTATACATTCAACGAGGTACTGTCTATGAATTTTTTGTAGTGATGAAGATGCTTTATTGAATACCAAGTGTCCAAAGCATGTGGAGCTGAGATGGCAGACTGAAGTTAGTTCCAGCATTTATGCAACTCCATTGATCGCTGATATCAACAGGTAAAAGATGCTTGAGAAATGACTTGGCCTCTTTTGTCTTTAGGATCAATGGATCGTACTGATCTGTGTCAGAGATCCTTCTCATTATCTTCTGCTGTTTTGCTATGTATAACCACCTCGTTCATTTCATGTTTCCATCATTCTTTGCTCCCTGCTCTGCAAAGCACCCTCTTCTCAATAAAGCCTCTGTTCGTTATTATAGTGATAATATGCAAAATCAATTAAGTACATCGTTACCATGAACTGAGTAGCTTGTTTCCTCTGTTTGTTTTCATCTTCCAGACTACCAGCATTGTGAATACCATATGCATGTTTAATTTGACTTTTCAAATGTCAGATGCATGCTTATTTTTCGCTTCCTGGCACTGCCTTAATGCCTTTTACCTTTTTATGATTCCATTTTGAACACATTGTAATGAACTTCCTTCTGTTGTATTAGTGATGGAAAGTTGGAAATAGTGGTTCCGTCATTTGTTCATTACTTAGAAGTTCTTGAAGGCTCTGATGGAGACAAACTGCCAGGTGTGATTTCATATTACCATTTCGCATGCTATAATGGTCATGCGTAGCTCTTTGTTACAGATTCTGGAAAAGTTTCAACTGAATTGAATCATTGGTCTACCATGTGCTAACATCCTGTTAGGTCCTGAAGAAGTTTCAATTGAATTTTTGTTATCTATTTAAGATGTGCTATATTAAAAAGTTTTTTAATTGGTTTGATGTACTTTTCTTTTTAATATGTCTTTGTTGAAACATTTCTTCCAGGATGGCCTGCATTTCACCAGTCAAACGTTCATTCAAGTCCTCTTCTGTATGATATTGATAAGGATGGTACACGGGAAATAGTTTTGGCTACTTACAATGGTGTAGTGAATTTTTTCAGGTAAGGAACTCAATATAGGATATTCTTATGTTTTTTCTTTAAACATGAGAGTCTTAATGGGAATCTTTATTTGTTTGTTATGTAGGATATCAGGTTATATGATGATGGACAAGCTAGAGGTACCTCGTAGGAAAGTACGCAAAGATTGGTATGTTGGGCTAAATCCAGATCCAGTTGACCGCTCCCATCCAGATGTTCATGACAGTTCAATTGCGAAAAAAACTGCTTCTGAGGAATCTCACCCAAACATTCAGGACATATCAGTTGTCAAAGAATCTTCTAAGGAACCCCAGTCGCGTAAGTTACAATTCATTGCCACATTGGTCACTGGTCTATTCTAAGAAATGTTTTCTTTTGTTTTTGCATCCTTCATTTATATCTGACAGGCTCTGTCTTGAAGGTATATGTACTGTTTAGGTTAAATTATAGTTTAGGGTCATTATTTCAATATCGATGTTTGTTGAACATATTTGTAGACTAGGCTCATGTAGATGTATAGATTGTACAGTAGTCCCATATTTTAGAGTTAGTACAATTGTCCGATGTCACCAATCTGAGGACGTCTTTAGGGAAGATGCATTTTGATGTTATTTGTTTGTCATTGTAGGGAGTACAACTAATACAACAACGCAGGGAGTTGATTCCCTTAAACATGAATCTGGGCAACAGTCGGTTGAAACGAAACCTAATTCTACCCAAGGACAAAAGAATATGGAGTTGCTGAATAATCCAAACAGCACTGATGCTGGGAGCATCTCCAGTGTAAGTACCACGACAGAGAATGCATCACATGCTCAGAGAAGGTTGCTTCAAACAGTTGATAAAAGTGATGATCAAACGGGAAGCTCAGAAACTCATGCAAGTGATGCGGGAACAACAGGAGCAGCGACTGTTGAAAATAGCAATCCTTTAGAGGATGACGCTGATACATCATTTGATTTGTTTCGGGATGCAGAAGATCTGCCTGAAGAGTACAATTATGATTATGATGACTATGTTGACGAATCCATGTGGGGAGATGAGGACTGGACAGAAAAAGAGCATGAGAAAGCGGAAGATTATGTGAGCATAGATGCTCACATCTTGTCGACCCCAGTAAGTGAACCTTTTGTTTCCTTTTTCTTATATTTTGCTGTTCATTCTAGAAATGGCCTTGGGTTATTTTTGACATTCTTTCTACAGGTAATTGCAGATATTGACAAAGATGGTGTACAAGAAATGGTGATTGCTGTATCCTACTTCTTTGACCGCGAGTAAGGCTGCTTTCTCTGCTACTAATACATTCTGTGCGTGTTGCTCAGGACTTTGGATAATAAAGATTTTTAAATAAGAACCGCTGAACATATGAAAAGATACTTGTGTCCTGTGATGGCATGTGTCATTTATGTGTCCAAGATAGCGATAGATTAATTTTTAAAAATCAGAACCCTTTTCTGCCTGATTATGGTTGGTTGGTTGATGATGGTGCTTTACAACCAGTCTCAGTTAGATTGAGCCCTTTGCTTCTCTGACTCTGTTGATTTGCTTCGCTTTGATTGATTGTCTTAAGAGTCTGGATCCGTAGAGGTAATGGCTAGACTCCCTTTTTCTTTCACTAAATTAGCAGGCGTAGATTTGCTAGTGAGTATTGTCATGCTTGTTCGAACAATGAATCAAAAGGTGCTAACGCTAGGTGTTTGCTTATCTTGCTGTGCTATCTTTTGGTTATGATTGAAATGCTTTTTCTTAATACAAACTTGCAGCCACAATATGAGCACTCCATGATTTCTTGTCTTGTCTCTGTGTTGCTGCGTTGGTGTACCTAGTGCACTAGTAACGTGCTGTCTTTTACTGGCAGGTATTATGATAACCCAGAGCATATGAAAGAGCTAGGAGGGATTGACATTGAAAAATACATTGCAAGCAGTATGGTTGTTTTTAACCTTGACACAAGACAAGTTAAGTGGACTGCAGACCTTGATTTGAGTACTGAAAATGGAAACTTCCTTGCCCATGCATATTCTTCTCCAACTGTGGTTGATTTGGACGGTGATGGAAATTTGGACATCCTTGTTGGAACTTCCTATGGCTTGTTTTATGTTATCGATCACCGTGGTAAATCCTTAATATCATAATATTAATTATTGAATCCAGCTTTAAGCAGAGCTGTCATTTCATGTACTGAGTGTGTCTCTAGTTCCCATAGCATAAAGTTTCTTGACTAGAATAATATAATATGTTGGTATAAAGTAATAATCAATTTTTACTGTGCTATTTTTTCCTTTGGAAAATTAGACTGTAATTCACTGAAATCCTCACTAGAAAACATTGAATTCCCACCATCATTTATACTTGTCCCTTTGGTGCACCGATAGACTACTTATATGTAAACATCCATGTGCTCTACATACACTGATTTTGTCAATGTAGGTAAGGTTAGGAACAAATTCCCCCTTGAGATGGCTGAGATCCATGCACCAGTCATTGCGGCAGACATCAACGATGATGGGAAAATCGAGATGGTCACTGCTGATGTGCATGGCAATGTAGCAGCTTGGACTGCAGAGGGAGAAGAAATCTGGGAAGTGCATCTGAAGAGTCTTATTCCACAGGCAAGTTTCACCCATTTTTTTCATAAGGTGTTAACTGATTGCTTATATAAATTTGGTTGCCTATCCATGTACCAAGGTAATCATGTTTCTTGACAATATATACATGCAATTGCTAGTTTGCTACATGTGCTGAAGCTGGTTGCTTAGTTTAGCTCAGGAGAATACATTCATCCCAGAATCCTGCTTAGATTCTTTAGTTAAAGATTCTACCAGTCTGGCTTCATCTTGTGCTATTCCTTTCTTTTTACCGATTCAGAACATCATAATTTGTTTTTAGTTAAAATGAAGATATCATGTACTTTCACCGCAGCATTTTCTTTGCTGTATATCTTTTTCGTGTCTAGGCTATGTTTTTTTTATATGCAAACTGATTGTCATTATTATATGATGACAGCGACCTACTGTTGGTGATGTCAATGTGGATGGTGGAGATGACCTTGATCTTATTGTTACTACCATGAACGGCAATGTCTTTTGCTTTTCCACTCCCTCACCATACCATCCACTCAAGGTAGGCAATGTGTTTTCGTAGTCATGTCTCCATTTTGTTTGACAATATTTTAACTCAAAAGTCAGATAAGTGTTTTGGTGAACCCTTTGCAACTTCTGCTTAAACTTGGTTTGATACTTAAGAATTACACATCTCATTTGCAACTTTTTATTCTTTGGATGTTTAAACATAGAGGTGAGCATGATAGTGAGCTAACTTCTCACTCTAATCTGTTGTTAGGAATGGAGATCATCAAACCAAGGAAGGAATAATGCTGCATATCGGTACAACCGTGAAGGTATTTATGTTAAGCATGGTTTCAGGACCTTCCGTGATGAAGAGGGCAAGCATTTCTGGGTAGAGTTTGAGATTGTTGACAAGTACAGAGTTCCCTATGGAAATCAAGCTCCTTATAATGTGACGGTACATTCTGTAAGCCTAAAGTCTCGCCTGATGGACAAGCCAAATATTTTTACTAACTTTCAACTACCTTCATTTTACTGTTGGATTTCAGGTAACTTTACTTGTCCCTGGGAATTACCAAGGAGATAGGCGCATTGTGGTCAGTGAGATCTATCATGAACCTGGAAAGCAACGGATGAAGCTTCCCACTGTTCCTGTTAGAACCACAGGAACTGTGCTCCTGGAGATGGTTGACAAACATGGCTTCTATTTCTCTGACGAATTTTCACTTACCTTCCACATGCATTACTACAAGCTGCTGAAATGGCTTGTGCTTCTGCCAATGCTCGGGATGTTTGGTGTTCTCGTCATCTTACGGCCCCGAGAAGGCGCACCGTTGCCATCATTTTCACGGAACATGGATTAGTGATTTGTGGTGAAATGTCAGGCCTTCATTGAATCAGATCAAGAGATTAGTCCAACTCTGCCATGACGGGACTTCACACCATAGCATACCGGGGAGCACAATCCGAACAGAAAAATCGACAAGGTGCTGCTCCCCATCAATTAACTAGTTCGGGAAATATAGTTTTTATAGTAGAAACCATTGAGTATTGCAAAAGAATTTTGTGACACACTTGGAATTATTATCTAACTGATGATGGGTTACATTGTTCATCTGAGCATATTTTGTCAATGTTGACGCTCAACTGAGCTACATAGGGTTACCTGCTGTATGTTACTCAAAGGAATTGCTGTCAAAAAAGCGTCTGTGTGTTGGCCTGTTTCTTTTTTTGTTCGTGGCAAGTCTGGCCTTTGTTTCTTGTTGGTTCGGCTCCAGGCGTCGTGGTCTGTGATCCTTCAGTTTCTTGTGATGCCCGGGGCTGTTTTAGGTTAAGAAGGATCCGGATTGCTGCCTAAGATTTGATCTGCGACATAAGTTTTTAAGTCGTCTTGTAAGAATATTAGTACATGAGTTGGCTTTACAAATACATACATGTGCAGCAGAACAGTATCTGTAATTTTCAAAAGACAGTCGTCAAGATCGCAATTCACCAATCTCGGTCTACTTGGCTACTCGTTACATGCTAAGTATAAACCGGTGGCATCATGGACCTATCCTCCCTGACAACCCACTCGGAGCTCCTGTCTTCCACGGCGACGGCGGCAGACGATGCGTCTTGCCGCGGCACCTCCTTCCGGCGGTGGTAGTCCCTCCGGACGGTCCACAGCGCCTCGGTGCACCGCCGCATCGACGGCCGGTCCCTCCTCGCTGGCGCGACGCATTGCTCAGCCAGCTCCGTCATCTTCTCCACCGACGCAGGGCTCCTCCTCGTCCGGGTGTCCATTGCAACCACGGCTTCTGCTCTGTACTTTTGCAATGCCTGCATCGCATTGCTGTAAGTATCCATTGCACTGTACGTGCCAATGGCTATGGTTATGACTGTCTCTTTACCCATTTTGTGGTGACGCCGCGATGGTCAGGCGGCCGGTGACGAGCTCAACGAGGACGACGCCGAAGGAGTAGACGTCGCTCTTGTCGGTGAGATGGTACGTGCTCAGGCACTCCGGGTCAACGTATCCGGCGGTGCCCTTCACCTGCGTCGAGATGTGCGTCGCCTCCGACTCGTCCGCCATCCTCACCAGCCCAAAGCCGGTCATCTTCGCCGTCAGCGCGTCGGTCAGCAGCACGTTCGACGACCGGATGTCCCCGTGGATGATCGGCTGACCTGCAACAATGTGTTTCAGGTAATTAAGCACACTGCGCACTACTCAGTACTCACCATCTTCACTTGTTCTTACCAGGAATGATACTATCTCAAAGTTTGGAGAATGTATGGGGATTACCTGTGTATTCGTGCAGTTAGGTGATGGCATGAGCTACGTGATTACGATGTTGAGCCGTCGCGCAAGTTCCAAGTCATTTCCGTGGGATTCTGCATTGTGTTGTATTGCAAAAATCCGGGTCAGTATTATCTTCCAAGAACGGCAATTACTTTGATATAGATAGAAATTTGTAGAATAGAGCCTTTTTGACATTGTAGCTTACTGCAATTAAAATCACCATCATCAATTGGATGATCAGTGGCGCTAAGTACCATCCAAGTGTTCCCTTAAGGAACCATTGCTGACATACTCTACTACGATCAGGCTGTCATCATTATGCTCAAAGTATCCGAGGAACCTCACCAAATTCAGATGCTCAATTTTTGGAAGAGTTTCAAGTTCCTTCTGAAGTTCAGCTGGTAAGTACTGACCGTCTAACTGTCACAATAAAAGAGCCAGTTACTACTAGTCTACTACTACATGAACAATTGCCAAATGTGTATGATCTCTGCTTTCCTAACCTTTCTGGCACATTTGATGGCAACTTGAGACCCGTCCTTCAGCTTCCCTTTGTAGATGCTGGAACTGCAAGAAGATCCCAGCCTTATTATGTTCTTTTCGCTGAAGTTTAGATATATCTGCAATGGTGAGCACTGTACTTTCTTGCACTGTTCCTGTTGCAGTTAGATTGTGTGGCTGTACGAATTTAGATATGTATTGCATTTAAATGCATTTTTTTTAAAAAAAAGGAGAAGAGCCTTATTATCTTGACATTTTTTGTAACAGAACAACCTAGCTTACAGAGATAATTTACCTGACCCTTGACAGCCTGCAGAGAAGGGAATTTTCATCGTGGTAAAAGGTGTTTACTCCAAACAAAAGGAGAAAATGGATAGTTATCAACTATGGTTTGTTCTAAGTTCTAATTGTTCAGAACATTCATTTACTGAAAGTCCAGATATTGATTGCATCGAAGGAATCTCACTAAAATTGTTGCAATTGCACCTTGATACAGGATGCAGGTCCTGCCTACCCTTAATCAGTGAAGACATGGTAATCTGCACTTCTGCACTCCTGAGACACCTCCTTTTCTTCTTCAGTTTTGACCTTCCGGGGCACAAAGCAGCTGCTGAAAACTCCATCGACTCTATGCGCTGCCGCCTTGAAGGAGCTACTGCTGCGAATTGAGCTCCTGCTCAGCTTGGAAGATGGAACGCTGTAAGAAGAAACCTGCCGGTGGTAGACTTCAGGAGCGAGCGGTGGGTATCCATCATGAGGCTTGCAAGCACCGATGCCTGAAAATTCTTTTGCTTTGGCTGGTGCTGAACTGTCTCTTTGCCACAGGCAATTCCATGAGGAAAAAGGAAAAACTTTGAACTGTCTGCTATTTCATCGTCTTCTGGAGATGCATAAATATGAAGCAGCGGTTGGATGTTGCTCGATGGCACAAGCCTTGCAGAGCTAAGTCAACGGGGCATGCTTGGATGACCTGCAGGTTGCTACTTCTTTAATCGCTGATTTGTTTGGCCTGAAGAGTAATATTTGTTTTCTGAGAATAATATCATGATTTAGAATTCCCTGAACTATGATGGAATTGATTTGAACGTACACTTATGAAACCTTTTCTTTTTGTTATTAAAAGGGAAGTCAGGTTGATGTGCCTGGAATATATAGTTCTGATCTAGTCTGTTGCAAGACGAGTTTATACCAGAAGAACATTCTGCTTTTGTCATGGTTTGGTTGGTAAAGACCTAAGACACTAGGCTTGGTCAGATTACTACTAATCTTTATGTAGTTGAAAATTGAATAATGTTATCTGGATCTGGCACAATCAGTTTAAGGATATGACACTGAACTTTGTGCCGAGAATACCTACTTGTCGAGTCCCAACTCAGCAGAAACTCCAAATCAAACCTTGTCCAGGAATATAGTAGAGTTGAACCAAGAATGGAGAACTTAAATATATCAAGCAGCAGTTTTACAAGACAGATGAATATCATCTAGTTTGCGGAATCAATTACACCTGTAACTGACCATAAGAAGCCGAAATGACTTGTGGCTAATCACCAGTAAAAGGAGAAGCTTTACATTAAAATTAGCACAGAACACATAGCAAAGTATATTAGCACTGGCTATATCCAATAATCCAATCGATCCTGGCCGTTCGATCTCGTCACGCATCGCGCGCCTGGGCATTGGCGAGGGCGCCGCCGGAGAGCGTGGGGCCCTCGGTGGCGCCGGCACCGCGGGAATTGTCGACGGGCTGCTGGTGGCCGGCGGCGCCGTAGCCCTGGCGATTGTACTCCTCCGTACCGCCGCCGCACTGCACGTAGGGGCTGCTGCTCTCCGGACGCCTCAGCTGCGCCTGAGCGCTCTCATGGTGCGGCGGCGGGGGCGGCGCCGGCGGCTGCTGGGCTCCTCGCGCTCCTTGCTGCCCCGCGGCGGCTTCCATTCTATCGATCGCCCGGCCACCTGATCACGTAGTTTGGTACGCGTAATCTTAATGTTTCCTTAACTCCTGCATGCGTCTGCTTCCATGGCTGGTGGCTATCGAACTTTATATTGGCGAGCGCACGTCATGCGAGAGGATGCGCTTGGCTTGCGGGCGATCTGGCCGGCCGCCATGACCGGGCTCCCATGCTTCCTTAATTTGGTTCACTTCATGGATTGGATTGGATTATCCACATGCAAAGGATTAATTAAGGAACGCCTTAACTCTTAATATAGTCTATTTATAGCTCTGAGGAGAAGCATGACATGTAAACTCAGATATGCATGTAAAAATTCTTAGAAGAACCATCATGGGGCAGGAAAAAAGACAAGGGGAAATTTTCCAAGAACCATGAAAGCTGCATCTGCAAAATTTCAGTTTCAGGATAGACGCAACTTGTCAAAAGAATTCCTAGATGATGACCAACATATCTGGCCACTTCTATATCTCTTCCGTATCTCTTTCAATCTCTCTTCCGTGTAATGTTATCCATACAAAAATGACACAAATCCCTGAACATATGTTTACTTGAAGGCTACAAGGAAGACTAACTCATCAACATGTGTTCACTCAGTGGTGGCGATTCCTGCTTAGTCGTCAGTAGCTAAGAATCATTTACTTCGGATGGCTGAGAAAGTTCTAGGATCATTGGAGATCCGTAACTGAATATGGTCAGATATGTAACCTTCAAGCGCCTTCACTCTAGTCCACTCTATCATAACAAAAGAACCGATGAACAAGTCACCAAAATCTTTCAGATTTTTTCTACTTCCTCTTCCTCTGCTACAAAAAATTGGCCCGTCAAAAGTTCTTTTGAATCTTCTATTTCCTGGACCTGTCAAAGAAAACAGAACAACAACAACAAAACATTTTGTCCCAAACAAGTTAAAATAGACTAGGAATGAAATCTTCTTAAAGTCAAAAAAACGAGAGCCTTAAAGACCTATAAGGTTAAAACTCTAAGTCATACAACCTGCTAACTCAGCCAAGAGCCTAAAACACTGCCACTAAACTTTCTTATGATTCTGATACGTAGATCGCTAATATCCATGCGCTTCTATCTAAAACTAATTCTTTAGATACGTTCCAATTCATCAAGTCTCTTTTAACTGCTTTCTCCTACGTTAGTCTTGATCGACTTCTGTCTATTCTTACGTTTTCAGTATGTCTCTTTTAATTTCATCTATGTAGTTTTCTACATAGCCTATCCTAAGCTAGGAAAAAAAAAGGATTATGTTAGGCTTAGCGAGCCAACGTAAAATCAAGCCATCTTTTCATAAAATGAAACTCAAAGAAAACAGTGCTAAAATAAAATTACCACGCTAGCAAATAGCAAAGACTATTCGGCTGGCAATAGAAAATAGAGTGGAAATAAAACATTTCTTGACTTTCACAATGAACTACTGTTTCCACTAAAAAAATTCTCTTAACAGGAATCACAAACATAACCGATTATGTGCACACAGAGACAGGATTGCACAAATATATGGAAGTCATTTTCTAAGACAGGAAATGGATCAATAATTTGGATTTCCAGTTCCCATTTCTAAGCATCAAAATGGGATTTGATGAAGGTTTAGCACTATTGACAGCAATAGCCATTTTCCATCCACCTATAAACCCTTCGATTTTTTATGGAACCATAAACCCTTTGATTGATTGAAGGTATTACCAACAAGGACTTCTGCTGCCACCTGCCATTTTCCAGTTCCCATTTCTAAGCATCAAAATGGGATTTGATGAAGGTTTAGCACTATTGACAGCAATAGCCATTTTCCATCCACCTATAAACCCTTCGATTTTTTATGGAACCATAAACCCTTTGATTGATTGAAGGTATTACCAACAAGGACTTCTGCTGCCACCTGAAATTTTCTATCACAATTTGCAAGGGAACCAAGCATCCTTCTGTTGATATTATATTACAGGTTGGAACAAGCACAAATTGTGTAAACCCAATGAACTCAATCCACATCCAACAAAATCCCAACTTAGCATACACCAAGATGGCTTGCTATATGGTCAATGGGTGCAATAGCAAAATGATAACATACGAGTGACACACATATGTTGCAGAAAGTAAATGATTTTCAGAAGCAACATGTAACGTCGCTACCTTTTGGAAAAAAATCCAGAGCTTTTGCCGTTTTCTGCAGAATGATGTTCATTGCTGTCATCGTCTTGATTACTGTCTTCATCATCCGAATCCACATCTTCGGCATTTGTAGGCTCTGCCCTAGTCAAGCTTGCCAATCTTCTTGGAAGAAAAACATTGTAATAATACTTCACCAAATCCTTTGTTTTCTTTGAGCCAAACCGCTTTAAGGCAATCTTCATGAACTTCTCATTTTTATTCTGAGTAATCAACTTCTCAATATCATTGAGTTTCTTTTTGTCTTCTGCAGTCCATAACGTTAGAACTTGCTCACCCATTTCATCAAGCCCACAGTTCCTGAAAGCTTCCTCACCCAACTGATACTTGAGCCAACTCCTTGCCATTTTTACATGAACTCTTACACAGGCCTCAGATCCAGGATGAGAACAGTTGCACATGTCAACCCTTGCTTTCCTTTTCTCTGGCCCGTCAGTTGCTGAGATATCTATGTTTAATGGACAGAACACTGTGCCCAATTTTTGTAAGGTTTCAGTTTTGTAGTCAGCAGTATCTTTCTCAGATGGGGCATTTTCCCACTCAGGGACAGAAGCTTGATACTCGAGAGGGTGTATTCCAATACGTTTCCTCATTGATACAAGATAACTTGACAAGTGACTCATCTTACAAGCTATCCTCTCAGAACTCCTTGTGCCTGGTGTGTGAATCTTCTGGGACTTCTTATGTTTCTGGCAACATGAAGAAGTCAATTAGACAGACTCAAGCAACAGTTTTGCTTAAAATAAGACAACGGAGAAAAGGAAGGTAGTTTCCTTTATACCTCAAGAAACATTTAGTATGTGGAAAAGCATTGGAAAACAAGCGGTACCAATAACAGATATTCTTGAGGAGTGCCCTCGACAGCAAGGATGGGCATTGCATTGTTTCTCAATCCAATTCCAGGTGATTACGCCACACATTTTACTACCAGGTTCAGAGAAATGGGTATTTGAACCCATGATATAATCTTGTATGTTGATTTAGCAAGCCTGAAAATCAATAATCTAATCCTTGATGACCCTAGGACCACAACTATCCTATCTATTTCCCAAGCATAACCATTAATTAATTCTTATGACTAACACCTGAAAGGGGGATATGCGGTCACTTGTATAATCCTTAGATGTAACAACTTCAATCGGCAGGGCTACAGCACATTCATGCATTGTTAATGTCAGAATGTATGTGCATAATTGTGCCCTGTCAAATCTTAATTAACATGGGTATTCCTGTATCACAATCTACTCTGCTGAACTGACTACAAGGAACCTTTGATTGAGATAGAAATGAAGTTAAAAAGAACACAACATAATTTGCTGTACACCTCTGTATTCTTTACACGTTCATAATTACATGGCCATCAGAAAACTGGACACAAAATAAATAGTGAAAATAAACCAAATAGGAATAATTGCTTGTCCAAATGAGAACAAACTGCCCCTGTCACAAAACCAACGAAAAACAGAGCCCAGCAAAACTGCCAAAACAAAATCAACAATGTCACATCCTACTCAAGGCAAACTCTTTTCATCCTACAAAAAATCACCAAATATCTTGACCAAAACAATGTTCTCAACGAAAACAGCGATAAAATTAACATCGCATTACCTCAGTATACTAACAACTAGCCTGTAAGTCTATCATGTGACACCACTAGAAATCTCGACCCACAAAATAGTGAAACAACAACAGTATCAATGCAGCAGAAATTGAAAACAAAGACAACAATTTAGCATTATCTCGTCCTGACATACTAATTACCACAGCTTCCGGTTAATAGTTTTTCATCTACCAAAACAAGATTCCATAATTGTAAGAAAATCTTAGAGACAATAAACCGTGGTCAACCACCAGTGTTCACCACGTCCCTCTCAATCATCATGAATCTCGCCCCAAGAAGTGGTGTCAGACCAAAACACTACCGAAAATAACAAGAAATGAAAGCAGGAGACACATAAATTCCCACACTAACTACACAAATGTTGACCCATGTAACTAACAATGCAGTGTCGTATTTAGGACAGAGCATCCTAACACGCAAGTAATGAGTGGCAAGAAATGGAAGAACCAACTCCCATCCTAACAGCCGCAAATCTCGCACTGAAGAAACAGTTGCAGGAGGCGAAACAAAGACAGACAAAACAGAAAATTCCGTGTCCTAACAGAGCAAATGCATGCAATGGTGGCACCACAGTGTACAATTCCTCATCCTAAGCACCACAAATATGCAATGGTGGAAGATTAGCAGTAGCCAAGACCACCAAGAAACCGTATCATCGACAGCGATCCCCCGTTTAAACCAGCTATAATCACATCCCAAGAACCCCGAATGCTCCGAACCAAAGCCCGTTCCACATGCTCTAAGAAAGAACTCGTGTCGCCGCTTGCCAAGAAACCTCACCTCCGGGTACGGCGAGTCGGGGTCATCCAACTCGAAGTCGGAGCGCGCTCGCCGTACCTCCAGGATCACCTCCCGCATACGCTCCACGTCGGCGACGTCGCGCCCCCGCTTCGTCCACAGCGTCCCCGTGGCCGCGCGCCGCGCCCACCGCACCGCGGCAGCCACGGCCACGGCCTGCCGCGCCGAGCTCCGCGTCGCGCGCCTCGGCGACGACAGCCCCGCGGCCGCCACGACAGCGCCGCGCTTGCGCTTCCTGGGCCTCGGCGGCGCGCGCGGAGGCGGAGGAGCGCCGGAACCGCAGGACGGGAGGTCGGATTCGGCCATTGGGGGCTCCGCCGCCCAGGTGTTTGCAGGAATGCGCGGCGGCGTGGTGTGGTTTCGGGTTGCGTTTTTTGGCGCCTGGGTTGGTATTCTATATTTTGGTTTGCTCTTGCAAAAATAGGCAACTAGCACCATGTATGTGCCTTCGGGATACTTTCACTATAATAATTATTAGGGTTTCGATTGAAATGATTGACACTTTTTTCTATCGGATGCGCAATTAGACCTTGGGGATGGCAATGGTGCGAGTTGATTAGTGGTAAAATTAATAGAAATATTTGAACAATTGAAGTAAGGTTCCAAAGTAGATTGTCTTGTAAAGTTATTCTGGAAAAGCTAAAGCGTAGAGGTTGCACAGTAGTGCGGCACCGCGCCACGCTAAATACCATGTGTACCAAAGTTTCGTGAAGGGGATTTTCTAGAGAAGTCAAGGATCTATATGTAATTTCAGAAAAAACCGAAGGGCTTTTACACACAAAAAAAACCAAGGCCATACGTATTTTTGGAAAAATCAAAGAGCTTTTCCGCAAAAAAAACAAGGGTATGTACATAATTTTACAAAAATGTAGGGCTTTATTTAGCAAAAGGAGGGCTTCTTTGAAAAATTTAAGGGTTTATACATAAATTTAAAAAATTGAAGTCCTTTTTCACCAAAAAACCAAGGGTATGTCATAATTTCAAAAAAAACATAGGACCTTATCAAGCAAAAAAAGGGTTTTCCTAAAAAAAATTAAAGGTCCATATGCAAATTTGGGAAAAAAGATGGTCCTTTTCACGAATTTACTGATGTAACAAGGACCCATTTGTAAGAACTGAGGACATTTACATGATTTTAGAAATGTAGGAGGGCTATTTTATAAAACCGGTGATGTAGCGTGGGGAAGGCCAGAGTCCCCCGCTCCTAATATACGGAGTATTCGTAGAGGTTGTGTTATGTCAACTATAATTACATCGGGTTTTCTATAGACATGCCTAGCAACGTCCTAGTACTCTAATTGTAGTTAGTAGCACAAAGATGCTACTAGAAGGCACAATCATCACCTAAATTTGAACCGCAATAGCTTTTTTCTACATGTTTTATTTTATTCTTTTTTCCTTTATTTTATCACGAGGAAAAATATTCTAAAGGATCATGTAAGAAAGTCCATAATACTATTGTGATGAATTGTTGTAAGATTTGTGGAGTGGTCAAATGGTTTTACAAAGATTACATTTACATTTGGTTTGGACTGTCTTCTGGAAGTCTCAGAAATTTCGAAAGTACCACAGGTATAAGTACGATATTACCGCTAGGCGGTAGTTCCGTAGGTGTAGAAGCAATAATATCGCTTGGAGGAAGTACCGGGTTGAGTTGTGGTACGTTTTTTTCAAAGAGGACCAGGTAAGGATTTCAACGCGCGATAGTACCGTTTTAGAAGGCGGTAGTACCGCAGTGCAGTAGTACCGGCGTGTTAGGCGCGGTACTACCGATCTTCCCAAACAAACAGGATTTTTGGGGTTTTGAGCCATGGATTGAATTAAGATGACCTAGGTCACTGGATTAAGTTTGCATGATGCATGTCTTGGCTAATGTAGATCAAGTTGTGAAGAATTTGTGTCTGTAAATGATTTCTTTGTCTTTATATGTGCAAAGTCGCTTCGAATCAATTATAGTCAATGGCGAGAATCAGGGCTAGACTCATGGAGGAGTTGAGGCCTAGGATGATCGAAGATGCTAGGTAAGACGGTAAGCTTGCATGGCACAAGAAAGGCGGAAAATATTGAAGGCAAGTTCGAACGACGGGATGACACCATGAGGTTTGAATGGTCCAAGTGAGTCGTAGTTCGGTGGAACCAGAATGAGATAGACGTGACGACGCGTGATAAGGTAGTGGTGCACCTACACGTGGCAAGCATGACGATTGCTTGCAAGAGATGGTGATGACCAGGTCAACGAGGGTATTTTGGTAGTTTGGCAAGAATACTGAAAACCACTTTGCATCAAAACCGCAGCACATGGGTGATGCGTTAGAGAGCAGTTTTGGTTAAGGTGGAGCTGGTTGGATCATGGCTAGGGATTTAGCGGATGCACATTTATGTACTTTGAAAAGTATGCATAAGTGAACTTGTGAGAGTAAAACTCGTGTGTGTGAGGTTAATGGGTTTTCCTAATTGTAAAAATGGATAGGATCCATTACGGGTGTAGGTGGCTAGTTGCTCACCTATAAAGGGGGTTGAGTTGGAGACATGTAAAGTTAACCATCCAACCTATCTCTTGTGTTGTTTTCTCCAGGCTTAGGGTTAGAATTTAAGAGTGAATATTTTGGGTGGTCTTTGTCCTCCAAGGTGGAGTGTCTATAAACTTACCTTCTCAAATAATCAATACATCAATTTTTGTGCATCTCTTGAATCTATCTTGTATTTGATTGATGGGCTTGTCTTTTGGTTAGTTTTGATATCTCTTTTTTCCCTTCTTATGATCTTGCTATGCTAAGAATGTGTTAGAGATGGAGATAATCTTTGAGAATACATCTCTATCCATTTGGGCATTTTGATAGTAAGATTCAGGAGAAAATCCAGTTTTGCTTAATTTTGATCTTATCGAGTGACTTTTTGTTTCAAGGGTTTTTGGGTCGTGTTCTTCGGTGTTCTACCTTGCTGTGACATGTGGAAGTACATTTAGAGACATCTTGGCCATTATTTACCCACGAGTAAGTTGTGTTCATCATTTGGAGTTTTGACTCAGCTTAGGTACAACTTTTCAACAAACTGAAAAATATCTCAATTTTTGTCATAATTTTCATGATAGATTGTTAGATTAGATTCCTGATATCTTAGAGATCCTTGTAAAATTTTATATCATTTGAATCTACAGATTAAATTTTCTCTCGATTTTGGATTTTGAAGTCGTATTGAAAATACTATTCATCCTGATTTTACTGTAGCAGTGGAAGTACTGTGGTTACTGTAGTGGTAGTAGCGCAGTTACTGTAGCAAATGGTAGTTGCAAGTTTAGCTACGATAGTTCTAATTTCGCTGATTTTTCTTAGCTTTTTAGGGCATTGAATCGATGTTTTTCTATGATGATCTTCCATTCTAATCTTCATAACTCTGTAGTATTGAATTGAAGAATTGATAAATACTTGAGGGAAAATTTAAAAGCAACATTCTACCCCCTCTGTTACCATTTTCGATCTTACATGTTCTTTTCTTTTCAGAATGATTTCTTATTTCCATCTATGGGGAAAAGGTGCTAAACCACTCTAGTCCCAGTTGATGCTACAACAGTTGGTACACTATTACTGCACTTCTTACGGCAGAATGTTGACCTTTTGGCTGTAAATCCAATAGCTATACAAAATACACGTATGTGGAATGAGCGTGTTTCTTCCCGAATCAAACTGGCCCTAGATATCTTTCTTTTGGACTTTTGGTTTTTGCCTTATTACATTCTTCAAAAATTAAGATAAACGGATCAATTTCTTAAAGCAGCTCCTCTGAATAGCTTCTTACATCTAGAATTTAATGTGTTGTCCACGTCAATATCTTTACCGTTTATTATCATCTCTAAAAAAAATATAGATAAAAGCTATGGGGTGCAGCCGAAAGAAGAGGGCAGGCGTGGCCGGCGCCACATGGACGCGCGCATAAGGCCGTTGCGCTTGCGGCGAAAGGGCCAAATCCCACGTGCGCTTGTGGCCGAACCACGCCCGCACCCACCACCTCACGGCCCTTTTCGTTTCAGATCAACGCCGACGTATACACCCCACCGGCCGGTGGCATACAGACGCCGCACGCGTGCCGGGGCGTGGATAAGCCGCTTGTGGCCGCCTCGACCTCCCCATCCACACCATGCAGCAAGACACACCAATCACCACAAACTCATGCGCACCAGTCAGTACACCACCCGCCTCTTACAGCCTCAAGAAATTAAGAAGCTGAGCCGGCGTGTCGTTCGAAGAGCAAGGACTAGTTAGCATTGTGTCGGTGGGCTTTGGCAGCAGCGTGGCGGCCGTGGCGCCGGCGTCGTTGGCTGGCAGGGGCGGACGGAGGCGGCGGTTCGCGGCGGTCGTGCCGGCCGCGACGAGGAGCGGCGGCAGCCAGGCGGCGGCCAAGGAGGAGAAGGGGCTCGCCGAATTCATCTTCGGCGCCATCTTCAAGGAGGATCAGCTCGTGGAGACGGACCCCCTCCTCAACAAGGTCGACGGCGCGCCGTCCTCCGGAAGCACCGCCTCGCGGAAGGCCGGCGGCAAGAAGCCAGCGGACGGCGGCGGGTTCAACCTCGGCGGGTTGTTCGCCAAGAAAGGCTGAGCGTACAGTGTATATGTATGTACACGTACGTACGTGCATGCATATAGCTCCATTGCTTACCGATCGGTGTAATTCATGAAACTCCAAGTAGGATTTGCTTTGGAAAGATTGCATATGCGTGTGGTGTGACTCAAGCGATTTTTGATTTGATAATGTCATATACTTTATACTTCACGTAGAATTTGTTATTTTTCTTCAGCTCAGTATGACATGGAACTGAAGGTGTTAAGCTTGCTGATCTTCTTGTCTGTCCCTGATCTTGCCAATTTACTGATTTAGGAACTATCAATCTTAGCTCGAGAGATAGCAACAACAAACCCAACAAAATGTTGGAACGAGCCAAATCTGCGATCTCTTGCATAAAAATTGGTGATGTTCTCACATAATGCCCTGAAGATTTGGTTGATTGACAACACGTTGGTGGCTAGTTTGTTTTGCAGAATGCTTCTGCCTTGCCGCAGTTATGGAACAAAACTGGAGCCATACACGCATGGCGGTGAATACAGAGAAAGAATACACAGAACTTGCATAAAATCCATCATGATTGACACGTCAAGGGCGAATGAACTCTGATCATCTCTCTGTACAGTTGATAGGTAGGGTTGCCGTGGGACCTTTTCTTGCTACAATCACGCCAGGATAAGCAAATTAGGACATTTCCTGCCTTTGCAAATTAGGACAAGTAGAAATATATCATACATAAATTCATAGGATAACAGGGTAACATGGGACAATAATCAGCAGTGGTGAAACTGTTAGCCTGACTTTTGGTTACCGAACGCCTCGCCTCTTCGTGTTTTGTGCTCAATCTCTTAAGTTCACATTAATTTTATATTGAATTCACATTAATCTTATGTTGTGTTCACATTAGTCTTGTGTTCCCATTAGTCATACTATGCTATATATATGTGTAACCATTTGTGACTTAAAATAATGAAATACAAAGTGTGATTGTCCTAAATATTTCACGCTCTCAGAAACAAAATACAGCAAATTTGATTTAGGATCCGAGCTTGGATTTGGATTTGAGCTCAGCTCCATGATTACGCTCGAGTTTGACTCAAATAAATTTGATAATAGCTAACAATCCAATGTGCACCAATTTTCAACTATAACAAATATTCAAATTCGAAGTAAGCTTGATAAGAGTTAACATGTAGCAATATTCAATAAGTAAGAATAAAAAAATATCACAAATCATAACATAATAACATACATATCTTAAATAGGAACAAGTATATTAAAAAAGAAAGACTAAGAGATGCATACAAGCTCATTGAAGGTCGTGAGCTAACTCACCAGCGTGAGATAAAGCTTGAGATTGTTCTCGAGCTCGACTTATTTTGAGAGCTTCAATGAGCTTATTAGGTTTAAAAGCTCTGGCTTATGGTTTATTTTGTACTGTAACTATTGGTAGTTTTTTTAGTATAATTAAATTTAAAAAATTAAAAAAAAGTTATATCATTAGAGACAATAAAAATGAGTAAGGAGAAAAAAGGGCAAAAAAATCTGAAAAAAGTCATATTGTTCGAAAAATATGAAAATACGACTCTAGAAGTTGGAAATGAGAAGTTGAAGCGAGGCCAAGCGAGCTAGGGCTGTAAAAAAAGCTCGAGACTCGCGAACTACTCAAATTCGATTTGTTTTATACTCGGTTCGAGCTCCAAACGAGCCGAACTCGAGCTGATGTCGCGAGCTTTAGATATTTTACCCCATTCCCATATCCCGTCGGCCCGTCCCGCCCCAACCACCCAAATCCCGCGCCGCCGAAATCCGCGCCCGCGCGCTCCTCTCTCGCGCCCCGCCCGCTCCTCCTCTCTCTCGCCCCGCCCTCTCTCTCTCTCTCGCTGCGCCGCGCCAGCCCCACCCCCATCCCCTTCTCTCCCCGGCCCCGCGGCCCGACCCTCCTCTCGCCCCGCCGCCGCCTCCTCTCCCCACCCCGCCGCCCCCCCGCCCCTCCTCCCCATCCGCGCCCCACCCCGCCCCCCCGTCGCCCCTCCTCCCCATCCGCGCCGCCCTCCTCCCCATCCGCCGTCCCTCCCGACGCCTCTCCTCGCCCCTGCCGCGCGCCTCCTCCTCCGCGCGCCCTCTCTCCCGGTCTCCCGCGCGGCGCCGTCCTCGACAACCGCGCGCGCGCCTCGCGCCGGCCACCACGGCGCCACCGCTCGGCGCCTCCTCTCCCCGCGCGCGCGCCTCAGCAGTCAAGAGCTTTGTCGAGCGAGCTCGAACGAGCTGAAATTATCAAGTTCGTTCGAGCTCGGCTCGAGTTTCTACCGAAGGGAGTGTTTCACCATGCGATGAGGAAGCCGGGAACACTCCCTTGCACGGGAACCAGTGCCGATAAAGGGATGAGCCGCGCGCGGACCAACAGTGAGGGATGATGGCCGCGTCGCATGCGCTCCGCCCAACGGGACGCCAGGGTCGTCCGTGCACTGTTCCGACGGGACAGATCGGCCATCGGTAGGGAAGAAGCGGCGCGACGCTACAGTCTGGCGAGGGAGCGGCCGCCGATCGGCATTCCGACTGACGGCTCAAGGGCGAATCTGTTCTTGTGATGTACAGGAGACATGGATCGCTCCGCCTGCTCCGCTCCTCTCCCCAGACGGCCGGCGCGCCCATCAAGACCCCGTTGCTAAGCGTAGCCCCTCTACACTCAATCGCTGGAAATGGGGTCCGGGAGGACAGGGGCCCGTCACCCAGGGCCTTGCGGCGTGGCGCTGGAGGATGGGGCGCGGCAGACGCACCGCCGCTCCACGCCCGATCGTGGAGAGGCGACCACCACCCCGCACTGCTCCTCCCGCCGCACACGACCGAGCATCGGCGAGATCCACCGGTCAGGATGGTGCTCTCTCCGCTTGAAGCAAGCTTCCGCGTGACGCCGTGACCGCGAGACAGCGCTCGCCACGCGTCGCCGAGCGAACGCATGCGCGCTGCGTAGAGCTCTCTCGCGAGAGGAGAAGGGGTGGGGTTTTAATAACTCCGATTAGCCAAGAACCCTAATAAAATTCCCCCTCCTTCCTCTCCAACCCCTCGTCGAATTAAGGAGCAGGAAGACGCCAATCGAACGAGCACACCGCTTTTTTCGTTCCAGCGGCATCCAGTGCCTTCCTACTTCCAATCTCCCCCAACTCCGGAACTGCTGCCACTGGTTCCACAATTCCAAATCGATTCGCTTGGCTTCGACGATTTCGCCGCCGGACCCCCACCACGATCCCGCCGCCGCCTAGTCCCAGCTCCCCCCGCCGCCGCCTAGCCCCAGCCTCCCCCGCCGCCGCCTAGCCCCGGCCCCCGACGCCGCCTAGCCCAGCCTCCCCCGCCGCCGCCTAGCCCCGGCCCCCCCGGCCGCCGCCTACCTCCCCCGCCGCCGCCTAGTCCCGGCTTCTTCTCCCAAAATCGGCTCAAGATTCTGCTCGAGTAGCGTCAGTTTCCTCTAGTGAGGGAGGGATCCGACCCATCTCGGCGGCGGAGGCGGATCGGGGGAGATGAATCCTCTTACGCAGGTGAAGCGGACGCAGGTGATCAACCAGAAGGAGGCGCTTCTGGGCATCAGCGAGGATGCCTCGTGGCACGCCAAGTTCAAGGACTCCGCCTACGTCTTCGTCGGCGGCATCCCCTTCGACCTCACTGAGGGCGACCTCCTCGCTGTCTTCGCTCAGTAAGCACCCCCCCCCCCCCCCAGCCGCGTTCCTCTCCCCGTGGATTCGGCAGGGAGATCTGAGCGGTTTGCGGTCTCGATCTCAGGTACGGCGAGGTGGTCGATGTCAACCTCGTGCGCGACAAGGGCACCGGCAAATCCAAGGGATTCGCGTTTCTTGCGTACGAGGACCAGAGGAGCACCATCCTTGCTGTTGGTGAGGTTTCTTGTACTTTTTTTTCACTTGGGTCTTTTCTGCGTGTAGTTTCAATTGATTCTTTGCCGAAGTGCTGTACTTTTTGCTAAATTCCTGTGGTGTAGATAATTTGAATGGAGCTAAGATTCTTGGGAGGATTATAAGGGTTGACCATGTAAGCAAGTACAAGAAGAAGGAGGAGGAAGATGAGGAGGAGCTGAAAAGGAAGAGGGAGGCCCGTGGCGTTTGCTATGCATTCCAGAAAGGCGAGTGCAACCGCGGAGCTTCCTGCAAATTTTCCCATGATGAGCAGGTACCCGTCCCCACGTCTGCATTGACAAAGTTATTATACGATTATTCACTAGAAATGCACAGCTGACTTAGTACTTGAAAGAGTAAAAGTATATTGAAAGATCAGTTGTAACTAGAAAATGAGTCTCTTGTCATTTCACCACAACGTTTCTTGGAATATCAATACCTTCTCATGATGAGGATGTGCTGGGAACTTGCAAGATGCAAGGCCTTTACGGCTTTAAGTATTGACTGATGGAATGTAAATCAGGATGGTTCTTACATGATTAGTGCTAATGCAATTGCATAAAAACCAGTACACTTTACCAATTCATAGTGGAATTTTTGACCAAGGCATAACCATTCTGCCTTTTCGTCTTAATTTTTGCTAGACTACACTGTAGTGTATAATAGTTGTCATGACTTTATGCACTGAGCTAATTACCTGCATCTGTGGAATTCTATAGCGGACATGTGAATTAGGAGGAACATTACTAGATGTTTTAACATCTGTTGTCAGAAATGAAAGCTCCGTTTCTGTTATTGTTGGCTTGTGCTAGATATGGCTATATGCTATAGATTAATGCCTCATGCAAAATTTCTGTTATGTTTGCAACAACATGAATGCTTCTCTGAATGCAGAAGTCAATCACTAATGTAGGGTGCCCTTCTTCTATTGTTATTTGTACCTGGCTCGAAATATTTTTCCTTTATGCTTATAGTTTATCAGTTAGCTGGTTCAGTAATTGTAGGGTAAGCATGCTTGGCAACTAATTCTGATGTTCATGAATGTATATTTCAGAGAAATGCAAACACTGGTTGGGGTTCCAAGGAGGAGAGCAATGCAAGATGGGAGCATGACAGACACCGCGATCCACCAAAGAGCCACAAAAATGCCCCCTCGAGTGATGCAGAACAAATATTCCCTAACAGAACAAAAGAGGAGTCCAGATCAACGGACAGGGAAAGTCAAGCCTCAAGATCAGAGGTGTACAGAGACGGGGATTCTAGGAGGAAGCTTAGTGATAGAAGCACAAAAGATCGTGACAGGTACGGGCGTGACAAATCACCTGAGAGATCAAGGGGCGAGAGACAGAAAAACGATGACAGATATGCGCAAGGAAGAGAAAAAATATCAGAAAGGTACAAGTCAGAAGTGAAACATGATGGAGGAGATCACAAGCGGTCAAGGCACGAGAGAGATTCTAGCGGATGTTATGGAAAAAGGGGCGACGAAGAGGCAGAACAGTACAGGAAATCGGGGAGATAGAACTTGTTTTTGTAACGGTAGGTGTTGCTGTTCTAAACTGTTTGATGTTTGCACTTGTACAAGATGGATAAATTTTGTTTAATCCTTTGATGTTGGGTACTATATGGCTAGATTTCATCTTCCGGTGCTCTTTTTACAAAGTTTCTGAGCCTACTAGCCCATGGATGAGTTTGCAGGCTATTAACTCCCATTGGTTATCAGCGGTGATCAATATTATACACTGATCTGGTGAATTTTGTGCCAGTTTAGACCCTTTATAAAGCATTAGAGAAAGGCCATTTAACTGGATTGTGCGAATTGCAGGGAGCTGCTGTGCAAGTCTAATGTTGTTTCAAGTTTTACGAAGAGAATATAGCAGCCGCTACTGTCTACTGTGGGCAGGCTGCAGTTACTCCAGCTTCATAGTATTGTATAGTTTTACATACTGGACCAAAGACTAGTATAGTTTTCAAGTTCCTCCTGTTATTAGAGTCCCAGTCATAGCCTGATCACATCGCGTCCCAGTCAAACCGCCAACATGCCCAGTCAGACCGTTTAGCACATGATAGCAAAAATCAGAGATAGCAATAGACACAAAATCGATAACAAAACACAAGAAAATCAAATGCTCATCACGCAATATGTGATATGATATTACCTTCATATGGTCTCATAGATAACCACACAAAAGTGAGGTATATTTTCTTGTGGCACGTAAAGGCAACACGTAATTCTGAAATACAAACATACTTTTGGCAGACTTAATATGGATTAGATTATCATAAAGGAAGGCAGCACTACGACCTCGCATGTTTTTTTATCCCATTAACAAGTGCCAAATGAGCATAACTATCTCACAAGGAAAAAAGCCACGAAAATCCATCCCTAGACCTAGTAAAGGACCCGTTGCTGAGAGAGAACTTCTCTCTATCTCTCTCCTGGTAGCCATTCCGTCACACTCTCTCTCTCTTACTCGCTCTCAGCTAACAGGAGGGCGTCGTAGCCATTGACAGATTCACTGTACCCCTAGATGTAGAGAGAGACCAGGGAGACGGTGATCCGACTGTAGGAAGCGGCGGAGGGTGTTGGGCTGTGATGAAGGGTGGTGGGCGGCGGTAGAGGGAAGCACACGCGAAGCGACGTACTGAATATTAGGTTGAGCAGAGGCGGCGAGGGAGGAGGAGGACAACGGCGTGGCGAGGTCACTGTCCGGCGGCAGGGCAGGAGGGGGATGGCGGCGCGGTGAGGTCGCCGCTGGGCGGCAGTGGTGAAGGAGGGGGTGGGGGAAGCGGAGGAGAGGTGTAGAACTGCACCGGCGTCGAAGAAGAGAGAGGGAGGGTAGGGGAGCGGTGGGGGAGGGGAGTGAGAGCTCGTTGGTGAGGAAAGCTATATCAATGCTGAAGGAGAGTGTGATAGGAAAGAGAATGGTGGGGGAGAGGAGGAAGGAGGAGGCTGCACCGTCGGTAGCTTCATCAATCGTGTAGCGTTCTCTACCCGCTTCTGGTAAACAAAATTACAGACATGGCAAGTCATGAAGTCTTGCAGGACGAGGACCTGCTGCAATTCCCGTGTCGGGTAGCACATTATGCTCTGCAGCTGCAGAAGCTAGCAGGGCCAGTACGTGCGTGCATAGCCCATGGCTACCTAGCTAGCCCAAACGGAGGAAAATTTTTATTGTGTCCTGGCTACACAGCATGGTTTGTGTAACGACTCAAACACACGACGCATCCGTGATGCGTCTCTGGGTTTGATGTTCGGACATGCACATGGGTTGTGATGTTTCCTTGCGCTGATTGATTTCTCGTGCCGCTCGACCGAGCGGACAATGCATGGGGGCATTGGTTGCTCACTTCTTTCCGAAGCAACTTTTTAGCTTCTAAATTAAGGGGTGCTTATTCTAGCATCCTAGCATCCTAACATTGCTTCCACTGCTCACATGGAGGACCTGTGCTAAATTTAAAATTAGACTATACACCTAATGAAAGCCAACTACTAAAACAAAAAATATTTTTTATTTGATATTACAATTGTATACGATTTTTTACGGTACAAAGTATTACGTCCCTCTAAATAGCAAGTCTCTAAACTAGAACCGAAACTTTTACTTAAAAAACACCGTTGTTATAGTATTCATTGAAACAAAACCTTCAATTATCTTCGTAATTAGTCCACTCCAAATTAAAAATCAACTGCAAGTGCTGTCGTTAAGTCTTTCCTAAGTCATTACCGAATGCAATTAGAAGTTTGTTAACAACTTCAATTCAAATAAGCTCTTTTTTTGCTGATGCAATATTTACCGAAAATAGTCAACAAAATTCTATATGCATCAATTGCATTTCAGAAATACTTTAGCCGTTTCATAAACTTTAGAATATTAATAGGACCCATATTTTCTTAGGAATGAAACTTTACAGTAAAAATTTAGCAAAATAAAACAAAGGGGCCGGGATGCGAATAAATATGCTAGTTTCCAGAAAGAAGCGAATAAAAGAGCCTTTCGCTTATTAGTTCTTACACATACTAAAGTATATATTCTGATTCCACAACGCCAAAAAACTAAAGTACATTACAATAATTTTCATACTCGTTATATTACAGATGTCAAGCCGTCTAAGGGCATATACAATACAAGATGCTTACATACGAGCGTTTAAAGAGAGATGATCGATGTAGCCATATCATAAGGCACCTATGTAAAATTTATTTCCTCCAATACAACCATTTTTTTTGTAAGGGTTTAGATGTTGTACAATCTATTAATTAGATTTATTTATATACATAAGTATCGGTGTCTACTTAAGCATCGATGCTATAGTACAAACACCTTATCTACCATACATGGCAAGAGAGAACATATTTTAGTTGCTAAACACCTCTCCAAGCACCTACGTTATACATGCTCTAAACGAACCACAGGAAGCCTCGCTGAAGCGTCGTCGCCGGCGCGGCTAGACGCGACGCGACGTTGTCCGCGCACGTCGGCCGCTGCCAACGCGGCGAGTAGCTGTGTCGAACATTTGGCCGTCGTCGCCGAGATGTAGTCGTCGGGATCATCCATCCCTAGACTACAGAATTAATGGTGGGAGTGCAGAGTAGAATCTCCATAGGGCATTCACTCAGCATTCACCAGTACTACTTTTTTTTTAAAGTAGTACTAGTTTAATATCCATATATTGTTACAGAAAAAAAAAATCATATGATCCACAACATGTCAAGCTAATGTTACTGAATCTGGCTTACGCTACGCTCTTAGCTTCACACACCCAACCCACATCGGCCCAAATTAGACTATGTTTAGAGATGACCTCATTTGATGGTAATGAACAAGATGACTTAGCGACAGAAATGCCTATCGCAAGCTCGCAAACTTATTCGTTTGTGACTGAAAAGCTTGCCATGACATGATTTTTTTTATTAGAGAATTTTTAGCTAGGGTTGGAAGAGGATGTGAGAAAGAAGATGGAGAATGCATCACTCAGCATTTATTAAATTATTTTTTAAAATAGTAAAGATGAGAACAATATAATCCATGTTGATAAGATGTTTTAGCTTGTTTGCATGGTTTGGTACACCTTGCGGCAGTCGTGGTTACCAATCACAAACTCAATGAGCCCTAGTGGATAATCCTGCTCTGCCATTTCGGCAATAGGGCTTACTGAAACCTTTTTGTGGCCTCTGGGTCATGCCAAAATCATGCTGGTATATCCCTAGGCCGACCAAATCAGCACGCATGCTGTGACATGCGTACTAGCTAGTTACTACTACTACCCAGCCATGTAGATTATCTGAGAGTAATTTTTATAAAAAGCAGTTACTACTGCTAACCACATAAACCAAAGCGTGAATCTTTGATTTCTACCCTATGTGCGACCCAGTAGCATCGCGTAGCTCTCTCTATCTCTCTCTTTCTTAAATGAAAAAAAGGGTAGCATCGTGTAGCACCATGCGCCATGAGTCCACGACCAAGCTGTGCGATAGAGATTGCCATGCACGTTGCTGTCGATCGAAGAAATACATTCTAGCACGCAAGTCGTCGTTAATTAGAGCGAACACGACACCTTAATTTCTTCTTAACGTTTCGGAGGGTGATCGGAACAATGATGGCTTTTGATTTTTGCTGAAAAAATACTGTAGTTAGCTGAAAAAACACTGTAGTTGAGTTGTACGTTAGACATAATTAAATTTTAAAAAATATAAAAATAAAAACGGCTCGCTAGTTTAGTGCGGACAATGCAAAGGAATATGAGAAAAAAAACGGAACGCAAAAAAACCAAAAAACAAAAAAAAATTTCACTACGTGACAAAAATTGCTACAGTATTTTCGTCACTGCTACAGTGTTTCGTCGCTAAACAGTAAAAAACCTAAACTGATCGGGGCGGAAGGTCGATGATCATCACGAGTCACGTATCTACTTTAATTCTAAGCAGGAGTAGTACTATCCAGCCTGACGGAAGCGTGCACGCACATACGGTAGAAATCAAAGATTCACGCTTGGGGTGGAAATTAAATTGACTTTTGCGGCGATATTTCCCGGTCATTTTCGATGCAGTTATTCAACATTGGCCTCCCGTGACCGTGCGGAGTTGAGCTGCGGACAGTTTGTTATAAACCGCAAGCGACCTCTTCTGGTAGCATTGATCCGACTACAGGTGTGTGTACAATATAGAGAGATGCTGTAGCACGCAAGTGTATGCTAGCGACCTCTTCCTGCGGCAGTAACTTCTGCAGCGATATTTCAGCAATTTCAGGGGATTTGTTTTAGCGATGACTTCATAATAATAAAGATTGAAGTATTATATGTTTTACGTAAATGTCCTATTAATTTTCTACCCAACAAGTACTAATTAGAAATGTCAAAGGAACCACCTTGACTAAATCGTCGTCGTTTCACATCTTGAGCGCAAAATTAGAGTATTAGACATGAGCGGCAATCGCCTAAAAGGCGAGTTGAAAGAACACAAGTTCTTACTCGATCATCTAGCTTCAACTCTACTTGATCACATGGTCCGATTGGTGAGACATCGGGGAATGAACTAATAAAACATCGCAAATATGACCAATGTACGCTAAGTTACAAAGGAACACGTACGCTTGTTGCATGCAAATCCTAAACCACATACTAGAGGTATAATTGAAGCTACTGTACGTTCTATGGATTGCGCATGTATGGAACACGAGGAAGACGCAACCGTGTGGCTGCCGCGTAGTCTGAAGGAAAACAAGGAAAAAATCTACAGATTCTTGCAGGCTGTAGCGTACTAGGAGTGTTTAATTTATTCTTTATTATAATTAAGTTGATTTATTTGGTATAAAATAAATTTAAAAAATTTAAAAATAGAAAAAAAATATGTTAGCTCATCATAGATAATACAAAGGAATATGAGAAAAAAAGGAAAGACAAAAAAATCTTTAAAATAGAATTAATAAATAAAAAAAGTCAAAAATCAGAATCTAGATCGAGCGATAATGCTTTTCCATTTTGTAAAGAGAGAAACCAGAACAACGGGCCTACTGTGAGGCTCTCTTCTGGGCCCCACGGTTTCGTGGCCCTACTAGTGGGTGGTGGCCGCGTGTGGGTCTACCTATGACGATGGGTCCCACAGGACGGCACCTAGCGGGACCCATCTGTCAGCCTCTAATACCTTCCCCCAGCCCCAGCTCCCACGGGTAATAAGGAGGGAAGAACCGCTTCCCGCACGCAAAAGGAAAGACCCCTCAATTCGCAACTACTTAAATTAAAATTTTAACTAAACCACTCACCAAACACCAACAACCCCTTGCCGCCGCCGCCGCCCTGACTCCGGCGCCATGGCCGCCGGCGAAGCAGGAGAGCGCCGAGGAGCGCGCCTCCTCCTTGGGGTCCTCCTCCTGGCCCTGGTCGTCTCCGGGCACTGCCTGGACGCGCACCACCGCGGGCTGAAGCGGCGCCGCCGGAAGCACGAGATCCACTCGCCGATCAAGACCGTGGTGGTGGTGGTCATGGAGAACCGCAGCTTCGACCACATCCTGGGCTGGCTCCGCCGCCGCCGCCCCGACATCGACGGCCTCACCGGCGGAGAGTCCAACCGCCTCAACGCCTCCGACCCCTCCTCCCCGGAGATCTTCGTCACCGACAAGGCCGGATACGTGGACTCCGACCCCGGCCACGGCTTCGAGGACATCCGCGAGCAGATCTTCGGCTCCGCCGACACCTCCGCCGTGCCGGCCCCCATGTCCGGTTTCGCCCAGAACGCCCGCAGCATGGGCCTCGGCATGCCGCAGAACGTCATGAGTGGATTCAAGCCAGAGTCCGTCCCCGTATACACTGCCCTCGCCGACGAGTTCTCCGTGTTCGACCGGTGGTTCGCTTCCGTGCCCACCTCCACGCAGCCAAACCGCCTCTACGTCCACTCCGCGACCTCCCATGGCCTCACCTTCAACGCCCGCAAAGACCTTATCCATGGCTTCCCGCAAAAGACCATCTTTGATAGCCTCGAGGAGAACGGCTTGTCCTTTGGCATCTACTACCAGAACATCCCGGCCACACTCTTCTATCAGAGCCTTCGCCGGCTCAAGCACCTCGTCAAGTTCCACCAGTACAGCCTCAAGTTCAAGCTGCACGCCAAGTGGGGGAAGCTGCCGAATTACGCGGTGATTGAGCAGAGGTACTTCGACTGCGAGATGTTCCCCGCTAATGATGACCACCCATCGCATGATGTCGCGAGGGGGCAGAGGTTTGTCAAAGAGGTGTATGAGACACTGAGGGCGAGCCCTCAGTGGAATGAGACGGCGCTGCTCATCACGTATGATGAGCATGGTGGGTTCTATGACCATGTGCCCACGCCGGTCGTCGGAGTGCCGCAGCCTGATGGAATTGTTGGGCCTGACCCTTACTACTTCAAGTTTGACCGGCTTGGGGTTCGTGTGCCCACCTTCCTCATCTCACCGTGGATTGAGAAGGGCACTGGTAAGCATTTGCCGTGTTGAATTCATTCGAGCCTCCAACTTGTTTATTTATTTATGTTTGTAACTTGTAAGTAGGGACTGTTTGTGTTATCATTAGCTTTAGCAAGGAACTGATTTGTTAAGATTATCTTGTGTTTTATTATTATAGGGAGACTAATTCGTAGTATGAATTGGATTCTTATTTCACTGTTTTAGGGAGAATTTATCATCAATTAGCCCAGAAGCGTTCGTTTAGTATAGAAGCATGTGGTGGTACGCTCATTGCTAATAATACCTATTGATGAACTCTCCCTCTCAGCTTTTAAAAAAAACCAATATATGTCTGACAAGAAGCATTTTGAAAAGTTGCATGTGAATGACAAAGTTCAGGATTTCTACTACTCATCTTACTCGTGATATGGTGCAAACATTCCGCACGCTTAGCTAATAGCAATCTATGTGAACATATAGTCAGATAAGTAGCGTGTTTTGTCAGCCTTTGTCATCAAGAGGTGGAATTGCTTGTTGTTTTATTCTGATGCCATCTTTGTCTTCTGTTTGCCCTTTTATTAAAATTGAACAAAACTTGGAACTTGAACCATTTGCTTGACCTCTTCACCTAGAAATTATGCTGCTATATGTTGGAAGGGAATATAAGTTGTACATTTGCAATCTATAGAAATCTTTACAGTTTACTCTTGTGTTATGCTCTGTATATCATTTAGTATTAACTACTTGCTTTTCATATTTGCAGTGATCCATGGACCAAATGGTCCGCAGGAAACCTCACAGTATGAGCATTCATCCATTCCTGCAACAGTAAAGAAGCTATTTAACTTGCATTCTAACTTCCTGACAAAGAGGGATGCATGGGCTGGGACCTTCGAGAACTACTTTAAAATACGAAAGACACCAAGAACCGACTGTCCAGGTACTAGTTTGTTATACTTCACAATGTTCTCCAATGATATCTGTACAGTTATGACAGATTATTTTTATTGGCATTAAGCCAGCTGCAGTCTATGAAGTTTCACAAATAATAGTCAGATATTGTAACATGCTCTGTTCTTGGAGGTTCAGATGCTTACAATTGCTTGTCAATGTGGAGTTGTGGATAACTTTACTAACTGACTGATTCTACTAGAATCCTAATTTTATATATTCTTTTTTTTTTCAAACAGAGACACTCCCAGAGGTCACACAGTCTCTGCGACCATTTGGCCCCAAGGAAGATTCATCTCTCTCGGAGTTTCAAGTGGAGTTGATCCAACTTGCCTCACAGCTCAATGGTGACCATGTCCTCAACACCTACCCAGACATTGGCAGGACCATGACTGTAGGGGAAGCAAACCGCTACGCAGAGGATGCTGTTGCTAGATTCCTGGAAGCTGGCAGGATTGCTCTAAGGGCTGGTGCAAATGAATCTGCTTTGGTGACAATGAGGCCTGCTCTCACCAGCAGAGCCTCAATGTCCTCTGATTTATCATCTGATCTCTGATGGATTGTTCTGGAATTCGTCCACAAATTCTGCACCATTATTTGCACTACATCAGCTGTTTCGATCAGAACTCTTATAAGAAAACATAGTTTAGTTGGTGTACTGCGAAGTATGATAGCATTATGTAATGGATAGGTCTTAAACATGGTTTTGTACATAGACATAATGATATTTGATATCTTGAGCTTACTTCAGACATCAGCTGAGAAGTACCATCCAACATATCAGATATATGTCGAAATCCCCTTCTGGATAAGCTATAGCAGGGATTTCTAAAGCATTGTTGTGAAACTGTACCTATTCAGTTCTGTACTGTACCAGCTTGTTTAAGCAGTTGAACTGCACTTCTGGAGTAATGTATAATGTGGTACTTGAAACTGGATCTGTACCTGCTACACTGGTATTGAAGGATTTGGCCTGTATGACTTGTTTTAATCTACGGCTTTAGATTTTTCATTTCAACAGCTTCGGTTGCTTCCTAGCACATGAATCCTAGCAATTTGGAGGAAAAAACATGAATCATGGCTAAAATGTCACATGTCATTGCCATGCATCGCCCAAGTCCAATACAGCGCCTTAGGCTGTGAAGCATACCGTAGCTGCAGATTACAATCAGTAAACACTGACTGGCTACGTACAACACAAACAACAAATGTGCATCATGGACGGGCTCTTGCTCATTGACCAGGAAGACATAACAAAACATCAGAAGGATACTTCTCCAGCTCATTGCGTTTTATTCTCACAATTGTACAATACAATGATGTAGCTTTCGAATACATTCTCAATGCAAACAATGTTTAGGGAAAGTCAAACAAAATCTCACTTAGAGACTACTGAAATCCCACAGGTTTCCTTTCCTAGTGTAACCGGAAATCAACCATTTCTCTATTGCCGTTTAACCTAAGGGTCGTCTCCTGAATTCTCAATTCTTATTGTTGACGAGGTACACAAGATTACCCAGATGCTGCACTTCCAGGCCTGCTTTTTCACATCCATCGAAGAAAACTGATTGATCACCTTTTTCGCATCCTTTGAAGAAAACTGATGGATTACTTCTCAGACGCCAGCAAATCAGGAATGCGGGAGGTTTGACAGGCACTTGTGTTCCTGCCAATGGAAACATTCAGTTATGATGCTCTTACATACTGTATGAGTTAGAAAATCAAAATGCTCAGGAAATACCTGATTTGTTTGTGATAGTACAGCCAGCTCTCTGACCTTTCTGCTTGTATTCTCTCAGAAGAAAGGAGAGTGTTTTTATCAGGTATGGACACTGTTCAACATCTAAAAGCAACAAGGTGTCTCACATCAGCACAATTCATCGTAGTAAATGTGACTCAGATGTCAGAGATCTTAACATACACACTTACATAGTAGAATATCACTACTGGCAATTACAATGTCCCAATCTGGTCTGAAAATTGGAAATGGATCTCCCCATGTATCTGAGACTTAGAAAGAGACATTAGAAAATTATTTTGTCCTCTTCCGTGGCGCATCTTTCGTGCAGCTAACGAACATATTTACAACAAGTAATGCAACTGCATAGTTTACTTAAGTAGACGCATTTTCCATGGCTAGATATGCTAGGACATGACTTAAAGTGACATGCTGGTAGAAGGCAAGATGTACCATATGCTAGGAGAATAGTTAAGTCTATCTGCCAGAATGGAATGCACAATAAAACATATGAATACATAGGTATATGACTGGGTGCAGGGAGCAAAAGAAAGCCATATTTAGTACGATTAGAAGCCAGAGGTTTTGAAGAAGATGAAAGGAGATCAAAAGGGAAAGAAACACAAGAAAAACCTACTAAACTGCACTTTGGCATTGCCTTATTACAAATCATTGTGAGAGGCCCAAACTACATAAGATGAATAGCACAATACCTCTATGAAAGCATAAAGCATGTACAGGAAAGTTTTCACCAGAGTAAGATGGTAAGGCAAATGATCAGCACCCTCCTAGAGGCCACTAACTAGCATATGACAGGATGTGGCATACAACATGATTATATAACTTGTAAGCAAGAGAATATAGTGGAATGATCAAACAACTTACGTCGGATATGAGGTAACACAACCAAATTGTTAATTCTGCAGTTGTAAGCTATATTCTCTTCAATTTCCTTGTTATCATAATCAGATGTTGTGATATCCACTCCAAGTGATTTTCTCAAGAAAATGGCCAAAGCTCCAGTCCCACTAGAGAAAAATCAATGATCAATGTTAAGGATATTAGAGATAGAATAGGAATTGTATTATTCTTTTCCTTATACACCTTTGTTTCCTTATCCATATATGACATATTTCTCTATAATATCCCTTTGCACTCTCTATATATATTACCTATTAAGCCTCTTGAATACATAAAATATTCGTAACAATCAACACACAGATAAGATGTAGAACGCTTATCATATAACCACTTGTGGTTACATTCAATAAAGACAAACAACATAAAGCTTTTATTTAAGATACCATACAACAGGCATATTGACACTTGACAGGTGGCACAACAAGGTGGGTATTTATTCTTACAAATACTTAGTACATTAGAATCGAGCTAAGCACATAGAAATATTAATTTTCAGATGCTTGAATTGATAAGCAGTCAAGATACTTGCTTAAGTCACACTGCTAAGTCTCACAACATGATAGAAACTCAAAACATGCCTCACTAGCGAATGCTGACAGCAAACAAGAAAATGCTGAAACATAAATATATCGATTTTCTGAATTAGTTTGGAGCCAAATGACAGGGCGCATTGCATAAATTGCCCTTCGGTCATCAGTCTTAGGGCCTGTTCTTTTTTGTTGTGGCTTATGGCTTTTGTCTAAAATTTTTGAATTTTAGCTGTTTGCGACATATATTACGGAGAAAGAGATACTCGCTTACGATTTTGGATGGTACAGATGTTGGACTTTTAACGTGTACTATAATTAACTTGTAGACTCTATCTTAAAAAAGATACTCCGTTTGAAAGTTAGATACTGTAACAAAAGTCAAAAGCCATTTTGAGAATCTGAAAAGAATAGGCCCATAAATATAGTAGCCAAAATCTATGGATTAATCAGAACAGCAGGAAAAGGGCTACATTTTTCATAATGCAAATATAGCATCCATACCTTCCTAATTCCAGGACCCGATGTCCATCCAAAATTGATCGATTCTGAACCAGCCATTTAGCAAATGAAAATGTCCCAGGCAATAGCAGGTTGGCATTTAGCAGATGACTTGAGAATTCTCTTATTCTTAGTACCTGCATATCGTTTTTGGAAAGGTCAACAAAAATGAAAAATGAGAGGCGCAATGTATTCTGACTTTACTAACACAAAATATCACAGGAACCGCCTGAAAGACAGATTGAAAAAAATTACAGTGAATTACTTATTCAGGCCAGCATATCATGCCCGTCAGTTAGCATTCTGGCAACCAATAAAGTTCTAGTTATTGCTTCTTCCACGCAGATACCTCTTGTCAGGTTACAACTATAAGTCAAATTGGCAACAATTAATTCATATATCTTGAACTAACGTTGAATAGCAGCTTACGTGGAATAAGAACAAATTATGACAACAGGTAGACAAATCTTTGATGTAGAATTGCAACAGTCATACATTACAAACATGCAGACTTCGAAACTGAGCACGGTGAGCTCCTGTGACAATATTGCAACCAGATAAAGGTGTATTTAGAAAAAGATATCCACACAGTCTTAGACCACTTATAAATCATAGTTACCATGCTCTTTTTCCTTCATCGAACTTTTTAACTCAATTCTGACACAACCAACATAACGAACTACACTATGCTAGCCGCAACTCAAACCATCAAAATCTAAAGTTTGGCACCCATCCACAGAAAGAAACTTGATTCACCCAGACAAACAGAAATAACACAACTAACACATATTAAACATTACATCAAGACCTCGTTACCGGAATGCTAAATATTAGTGGCATCTACTCCCTACAATATTCACTGTAATTAGCCAGGAATCCAGGTAATCACCTACAGTTTCAGATGCCTACCAGGCTACCACATCCAAGACTAACTAAAGAAAATGATCTATGGAGGACAAATCTAGAATTGCTAGTCAGACATGTAATAGCAAGAATCCAGCTCTGTGTGTTAAGTCTCACGCGTGCTTTCAAGTTTCAGGCAATGACGAACCAAAAAGTTTCCTACTCAACGTCTCAACCTACTTGTTCACTAGTTTAGAAGGGTAATGACAAATCCCCATTTGATACTACGTGGTTCTGAGGCGCACCTAAAACATTGGAAAACCTATACAAGATCAAGATATTGTTCGTGCCTGGTACCAAACAAAGTACCCATTTTGATTAGGAATTATTCATCATATACCCTCCTCTTACATTGAAATTCAGGATTTACCGGTCTACGTGTCAGTGACTCATCCCGACCCCACATGTCATTGAGTGGGGAGGATAAATCCTGAAATTCTCAAATATGGGGAGGGTATATGATGAAGTTCCTATGTTTCATTCTATTACTTCGCTGAGTTTGCACAAACCATGATACATGTGGAGGAAGCTTACCCATCGATGATCAAACGCTAAAGAAATACAGAACCAGACCATTACTACCACTGTTTCTTGGATAACACCCAACCATTACAGCCCAAAACCCAAGAAAACCCTGAAAATCTGTAACTACTCAAAACCGCCAGTGTTTCTTGGCCAGAACATCAAGGCATTCTTGTTGCCTTCTCTTCTTGAGACATTCAAATTGGACCGCCCAAAAAGCAAGAAACACACAACAGATAAAGACCGCGCCTTTCTTGATTCCAAAACTGCAACCATCCCGACAAATGCGAAACTAGACTGCGGAATTGTGAGCTCTTACCGTGCCAGATAAGTCATGGACTCTCTCCACATACTCCCACGCCAGCGCCTGCGCCTGTTTGCCCCCCTCGGCGTCCACCTGCATCGCATCTTCAATCGCAGCAAAGAAAGCGGCCATTAGGAAGGAGCACGCGATGGGCAGTGGAGGAGGCGGAGAGGCGAGGAGAAACGGATTGCCGCGCTGGGTTTACCTCGGTCGCCGCTGCTGCCGTCGCCGCCGTGGAAGAGGGAGGTGGGTGGGCTCGTGTTCTTGGGCAGCTTCGGGAGTCGCTGGTTTGGCTCCTCCACGGTTCTCCCTTTCCGTTTCGCGCCCGAGTAGGTGCAGGGCCCGAAGCTATTCCAGGACAGCATCGACATTTCCTCTCTGCCCTAACTTTGTTTTTCTCTTTTTGGGATTTGCTTGTTGGTTTAAAGTTTCACAAGGGGAGGATATATATAGAGTTTGTTTGATATGGATGTGGTTTTTGGTTTTTAGCTGAAATTTTTGAATTTTAGCTGTTTGTGATAAAGCTACGGACAAAGAGATAATCACTTGCGATTTTGGATTATACAGATATTGGACTTTTAATGTGTATTACAATTAACTTGTAGACCACGTCTTAAAAAAAATATTCCGTTTAAAAGTTATGTACTGTAGCAAGAGCCGCTTTTAAAAACCGAAAAGAACAGGCCTATAGTTTTTTTTAGCTTATCCTTACTATTTAAAGAATCAATTAGTGATTCGTACGTTCTCCTTTCCTCCCTAAAAAAATGATTCAAGTGTGGTCCCCATCAACTCTAACTTCTTTAATCATGCACACTTTGTCCTTCTCCCCACAACAAACCTGCCTCCTCGCTTTCTCATCTGCCTACCGCCACCTTATCTCTCCGTTGACACCCCTTATCTCTCCGTTGACACCCCTTCCCATCTCTTCACCGATGCCCCCTCCCCATTCACCGCTGTCTCCTCCCCCCACATTCACTACCGCTTAGAGATGGCAATGGGTACCCGGAACCCGATACTCGGTGGGTTTTTACTCTATTAGAGCATAGATTTAGATCAATTTTCTAACCTATGGGTCTCTTAATGGGCAAAAAGCCCAACCCATCGAGTCTGCCGGGTTCGGATACGTTCCTATAGTATCCAAACCCGTAAACCTATGGGTAATATAAATCCAGCCATCCCAGCAAACCAGCCCATACCTCGGCCCATGATTACCCCAAAACTTTTCCAGCCAGCCTGACCCAACTAGTGCGTATAAAAGACAATGGCCCAACTAGTGAACTAGTGATGTGCATTGTGGATTTGTCGTTGCTTGTTTCATGCATATTAGCATATAAATTGAACTTATTGTTGACTTACTAAGTACTACATTGTCTGCAATCTGCATAGCTGTTGTCGGGCACGAGCGACCCGTGGTACCTGTTACCCGAGTGGGCATAGGTCTGGGCAAAAATCTGCACCTGTCAATAGGCATGGGTTTTTTAGCGGGTATGTCTAACTTTCACGGGCACGGGTTTGAGATGGCAAAACCCAGCGGGTTTGTGCCCGTTGCCATCTCTACTACCTGTCAATACCTAGAGAGTGGCTGTATGTAGACCTCATGCAATTCACCATTGAGAAATACATTCTTGACGTCCAATTGAGAGATAGACCACTGTCGAACAAATGCCACAGCAAGAAAAGTGTGAACGGTGGTCATGTGAGTGATAGGAGCAAAGGTCTCATCGTAGTCACGACCATACTCCTATTGAAAATCATGCGCTACAAGACGAGCCTTATAACGCTTAAGAGAACCATCAGAGCGAGTTTTAACCTTATAGACCTACTTGCACGTAATAAGAGTAACACACGCAGGAAGAGGAACAAGATCTTACGTGCCAGTATGCTCAAGAACAACAATCTCCTCTGCCATTACATGCTATCACTCTTGATGAATAATAATATCACGGTAAGAAGTCGGTTCGGTAAGAGCAGCGGCAACAAAACAAAATGCTCAAGAGACTGAATAAACTGGTGATCGCGAAGAGCATAGCGAGGAGGAGAGGTCGAAGAGGATGATCCATCAGAAGGAGAGGGTACATCAGAAGAATCATCAACTCACGAACGACCTGTAGGGGTTGGGTCCCCGTGAAGACCAGGGACGGAGGGCCATCTCCTCCCGGGAGGCTTAGCGAGGCAGGGCGGGGGCTGACTAGCAGAGGGCAAGGTGGGGCCGCAGAGCTTTTCCCCGCGATCTCTCACTCCGCTGCCATCCCTAATTGAGACCGAATAGAGCTGAGCCACTAAGGTGTTCAGCGGCATTCATATTAGTTTTTTTATGACTTTTAGTTTTGATTTATATAAAAAAAAACAGCCGAAGGGTATCCATGCCCATGCCTTTCTACACATCGGACGGAACTTCACGCCCATGAACATGTGCGTATATATAAAAAATAAGAATATGCCCACTTCTACCAAGATTTTTACTCATAAATAATCGGATTATTATCGAGGGAGATTGCCCATCTAGAGGTCGCCGTGAATCAAATCCGTCGTAAGCCCAGGAAGTTGCGTAGGGTCGCAGCCGTCGCCGGCACGTCATGTTTAGCCGGCGGTTGGGATGGGGATGCGTACCTCGAATCCGATCCATGACAACACATTGGTATTGTTTCTTCTCGTGTGCACGTATCGAAAGCTTTTACACACTAATAACGTGACAGCAATAACCAACAGCTTCGTGCGCTTGCAAAAGGTTTTTCTTCTTGTTGTTTTCATATATATACACCACTCACACGCCAGGCACAACTGCGTCTTAAAAATATATAGTATAATAATAATAATAATAATAATAATAATAATAATAATAATAATAATAATACAGTACGGGGACGTAACACGTATGTGCACGGAAAGGGCGGCAACTCATGCAGTATTAGGTGCAAATGATAGCACGTACTTACTAGTAACCAAGATATTAACGAACCTAACTCTACTGTAGAGTAGAGATGCGTCAAGCCTAACTGAACTACGACGCACCATCACCTTTACTCTTTTGTTTTTTGTTTTTGGGAAGAACCATCATCACGTTTGCGATCCCATCTGATCAGGCGATTGGACTTCACCCACATACGTACGGAATACAGGGTACACCGTACGTCGATCACAGACCCACGGCGAGCATGCTCGGGGCATCAGGCGTTGCCGGTGGCGATCCGGGCGACGTGGAACTGCGGCGTGTAGTTCTGCGCCTTGCCGAACACCTCCTCCTGCGGCGGCTCGTTCAGGAAAGCCCAGTTGCTCCTCGTCCACCTGCGCAGACCAGCGCGCGCGCGTCAGCTGGAATACAGTTATCATCATCAGCCGCGGTTGGTTACGTGACGTACCAGTCGCGGCTCTTGCTGGGGCTCTCGCCGGCGTCGACGTCGGGGAAGCCCTCCGCGCGAGTCGCCCGGTCGATCCTCACGCCGCGAGCCAGGGGAGACGTCCTCCTCTCCAAGCTCCCGAACGGGCTCTCCTACGTAGCCAAAGTACCGAGATTAAAGATCAAATCTTATGCGGTTTTTAGACCGATCTAGCTCTGGTGTAATCAACTAGCTAGTACCACGCCGCCGGGGGAGCCATGGGGGGAGCTGATCTCGCCGTCCTCCGATTTCCTCTGCTGCTTCCAGAACGCCTCCACCTCCTCCCTCGTCAGAGACCGGTTCCTCCGAGCACGAACTGGATACACAGGCACAATATATCCTCATGAACAAACCAACAAATCTCTATTGACTAGACAACCGGTGGTGGTACCTTTGCTGTCGTCGTCACCAAGAACTGGCGAAGCCCAGCCAGCCATCAGAGAACCCATCTCTCCGACGCAATGTATGCCGACTTCTTCTTTCGATTGCAGCTGGAAAGCTTGAACGCACTGGCCTAGCTGGAGAGAAATGCGAGGGGTGAAGTGTACACGATTGGGACCTTGCAAATCGATGAACATATGGAGAGATAAGGATCCGGTCGTTTTATATATGGCAGTGGCGCTCGAATTCGGAGGGTTTAAGGCGGCAGCAGAGCACACAGGTTTATCGGCAGGAGTGGTTTCAGGTCTGAAACCTGGGGCTGGGGCACGTACGGGAGCAAACTCTGTATGGGTTTGTCTGCCGTCGGATTGTAGCTGGCGGCACGAAACGACGTGATCAGACCGTTGGCATGTGAGCTCACGAGTGAGGATGCCTCTGGATGAAACACGATGAATTGGTTGCCGTGTCCTTATCAATCTTGCTGTGCTTTTTTTTTTTTAATTTTGATGCGTATGTTTGGTAGGATGGCCTTATCTAATCGAGAATTCACGATAGGACCTTGAAAACTTAGTTTAAGCCATACAAATTAGGATGGACATAGGTGCTCAATTACCAATCAACTAATCAGACCTAAATATGTCGTTAATTGGTGTTACTCCTCCGTTTATTCTTTTAAGGTATAGTTTGACTTTGCACGATCTCAAAAATTAAACTTTAATTGTTAATATTGATAATAACTATAAGATCACGATTATATGGAAGTACTTTGAAATATTATTCTTCTAATGGTACTACTTTTGTATCACTAAACCTATATATTGTTAGATTAATTCAATGGTCAATCATTATAGAAAGTTTAAATCTCAGAATTTGTGGGCGTCATATAAATTTCAACGGAGGGAGTACTATGCTAAGCAGGTTTGAGTTGATCAGGACATACGAAGTCAGAAGTCCATCGGATTTATAAATCAGATATACAATGGCCAGGTCTAACACAAGTTCAATCCAAAGGAAGAAAATGGGGTTTGGTTCGTCTGTACTATCTTGATGTACATGCCAGGCCAGCTACCAAACAGGTGGGTGAGTCTGAGCAAAGGGTTGGAGCCCGAGCACTACCTGAACACAAGGTCCACCAGCCAAACATGTGGGCTCCGAATAATGACTTTGAGAAGTTTGGAGTAGCTAGGGAGAAGCTGGAGCGGGTTTTACAACGCAATTTCAAAGAAAACTGGAGCTCAGTAGATGTGAGTATAATGACAAGTTCAAGGGGATCGAAGATAGTTCATAGTCTAAGTAGATCAAGCAAACCCTAGTTTTCCATCTAGTAGTAAGAATATAGAGACTAGAGCTAGTTTCAAACATTTTTAAAGACATCCTGTAACAAGTTCATAGTAATAAAGAGCATCTACATTCTCTTGTAAGTATTTTAGCCATCTTTCTCATATTATTTCGTTAGATCGACGACTCAATCGTCGATAGCTAGTGTCAAATGTGGGGAACAATTGCCTAGTGGTTCTTTGTCAGAGACTCAGGACCGAAAACGTCATGCTATTTTTAGGTGGATAAGGCACGTGCTCTATTCATCATACAAAAGGAATATCGTGGAATCGGGGTCGAGTAGTAGTTCACAGAATCTCCCAAACGATCATCCGGTCGGGCAACACACATAGTGTTTCTTTTCTTTGACCAGAGTACTCGAGGAGCAACCTATCGAAGTTTTACAACCACAGAGTCATTTGACCTTAATTAAATATTAAAGCTATATTTCATCAAAGTGGAAAGTAGTTATATTGTATAGTGCTAGCCGCATAATTGTGTGGATCACTCTACTAGTTATTAAAATGATAGGGAAAAAGCCACCACGTCTCTTAAAGGCTGAAAATTACCATATTAATCGGTGAAAAAAAATATACACTATCGATTGTGATGTATTTAAATTATAACTGTGTAGATTAATGAGATAGATATCAAAATTGTTACAATTGTATAAAAAAATACAACTTTAAATAGGTGCCAGACTCAAGGATTCTCATATAAGATACATGCTTCTATTGCTAGAGGCAATCCACATCGTCTCAGTAACAAGAGTAAAGCGGTCCGTTCGGACTCCCAACCTGTGTAAATACTCGTGTCTACTATTTTTTCTAGATGTTGACCCGTGAGATGGTTAACGGCCAAACATCTCGCAGAGCGTGGGGATGTAGCTACAACATAGGCGTGGGGATGTAGCTAGCTTACTTCCAAAAGCTATGGCTCAAATCAAGTTTACTCGGGTTCGTCTTGCACGGTTTGTTGTTGCATGGCAGCGCATGTACGCGCGGTCAATAGTTTTCCTCCTTCCAAACCACATCACAAGATTTTTCTGAAAGATAAGACACATCACAACTGGAAAACTTTTAATACGTGTCTTGTCGTTAATTAGATTGTCACGCAAGAAGTAAGTTGCAGGTTCAATCCTTGCTGGGGGAGGGACAAGCAATATTTTGGCTTCGATCATCATCTTAATTTGATTACATATCTTGTCCAATGCATATTCTTCAGAAGCATGAGTGAATGGGTGAATGACGACGAAAAGAGCTGTTCAGGTGAAGAGAATGCACATTTTCTCTCATTTATCCCTAAGAAATGCACATCTTCTTGTCTTTAAGAAGAGATCTCCAGAAACTGCAGGAAAAGGCAAAGGGCCCTAACAATGACAGACCGAAAACAACTGAGTTGGGTCTATTATTTTGTCCAAACGGATCTCGCCCGTCGTGTCATTCAGAAGGCGAAACGCATGCCTTTTACATGGAAGAGCCAAGTGAACTGACAGCAACCTGCTAAGTGCAGATCCGCGATTTCCCCGGTTCTACATATCCCGTCGTCCTCATGTTTAATGTCTTGTACACTCGCATGCCTGTAACTCCTGTCAAACATGAAAAAAAATTTAAAAAAAACACTGCTTTCAACACAAATAAGAATATCCAAAGATGGTTTAATACAGAACCAATGACAAAGCTTGTTTCAACTGCTTGCTAGTGAATAGTGAATTTATCTCTGTGATAGAACTAAACTAGTATCACTGACAAACCTAGCTACTTGCAAGTTTCGTGCAGTGATTTCAGGCACTACATCCAATGAGAAGCAGATTTCTCACAACCATCAATGAACAGTCATTGTACATAATCGGTGCACTATCTTGACAATAACTTTCGACCATAAATACTTCAAGCAAATGAAGAGAATCAAATATGGAAAAGCAAAAGATAAGCATCAATGAACTTGCCTGTCAGTCCAGTCCATGGGAGCACATCAATCGATGCAACTGTTCTCACTCATACCTGAAGTCTGAAGAAATAAACAGAACTCAGTAAAATAAGAAGAGATACTGAAATAGTTGGAAGAGTTTTCTCACTTCATCTTTAACAATTTTATCTGAATTCGACAGATAAGTTTGATCATCTCCAGCGCTTATCTTCTCCATTCTACTTCCGTCATGGCAGATTTTTTTCTCGCTTTCTTATTTGGGGAAGGACCATCGCTGCCACTGGAATGCGGTGCTTCTTCTGCAGGAGAAGTGCAGCTGTAATTGGTTCCTTCTGTAGGCAATATGAAAGGGAAAAAAGCGAGGAATTGGAAGACGAATTATGCCTGAAGCAGTCCTTTTAGTTTAGGAAGCTTTGGGCTCATTTTTTTGGGCTGCGACTGATTTCTCCAGCTATGCGAAGTGAAATTATTCAGTTGCAACTAAATTGAATTTCATGTTGTGTACCACTAGCACACTTATGTTGGCTATAGATAAATTATTCAACTCTCTGTTTCAGTACTGGTGCGGATATTTGCCTGCTCAACCTTTTGCTGCACTCTATTTCAGGTCCATTATCCTGTGAATGTTGTTGAGGGAAAGAGTACTGCACACAAGGCATTGCAGCAGAAGCTTGGATTACCGCAAACTGATACCTCTGTTGTTGGCATCGGAGTCACAGCTACAAGAAATGGTACGTCGGGGTGAAAATCTCAAGTCCGATTTTTGCCGGATCGGGTGACGACGATATCTTCGATGTTGTATCCTCTTTGGAGGTGTTGCCTTGGGCCACCTGACCCACCCTCTTCATCTTTCCGCGTGTGCGTTGGCAAGTGTTAGTTCTTCGATAGTGGTAGTCCGCTCGTCGTCGGAGGGTGCTAGCCATGGACGTTTGTCTTGTCGGACTGGTCAGAGTTGTGTTCTTTGTAATCAATCATTCTTTAGGTCTTTAATTCGGTCTTTCGATCACCGTTCTTCTTCTTAATAAATGAAATACAATTTTTTTTTGTGTTTTTGAGAAAAAAAGGAATATCATGGCTGGTTGAAGCTTTGTTTAAGTTATGACGTGCCACTATCACATTTTGTAAGTTTGCCTCTGTCAAATGCCCCATACGCCAGTTGTTTAAAACTGGAAATTAAGCTGATGTGTGATAAATTTATGGTCCTGTTGTAGATATATGCTGGTGCCGACTTCATTCTTGTTCCTTCCCTTGTGGAACCTTGCGGTCTAACCCAGCGTATTTCTATAATTCTATGCGATATGGACCCATCCCAACTGTTCGGAAGACTGGAGGTGTGTTCACTTGTTGGTATCTCCACGATATTAGATCCCACGTCCGGACCCACCCGACAGCCACCCAAACCCAACCATCCATCCCGTTTCCTCTCACCATCTTCCTTCCCCATCGCGACCAAAACAACATCCCCCAACCTGAACCCGAGAGAGAGTCGAGCCGCAAGAATTCGGAATTCTCGTGGGGTTATCATTCATCGGGAGGAGGGAGAGAGAGAGTGTGTGTGTGTGTGTATGAAGTTTGGCAAGGATTTCCGGAACCACCTGGAGGAGACGCTGCCGGTGTGGAGGGACAAGTACCTCGCCTACAAGGTCCTCAAGAAGCTAATCAAGAGCCTGCCCCCCGAAGGCGACCACCCGCCCGCCGCCCCCGCCCCCGTGGGAGATGGGGACCGGGCCCTGAGGAACTGGTTCGCCAGTATCCTCGACTTGGAGCTCCACAAGCTCAACGACTTCTACATGGAGAGGGAGGAGTGGTACGTCATCCGCCTCCAGGTACCGTCTCCTTCACCTTCTTCCTGTCTGTTCTCCTCGCGACTCCTGTCGCGCTGCCTACGTTGGTTGACGCGTGTATTCGTGCCCGGTGCGGGCATCGTGGACCGGGATTGGATTGGATTGTGGGGACCTCTTCGTTGGGTGTGAAATGAAGTAGCGGTTCTTGATATTCTTGTGGTCGGTGGAGTGTAAAGGGCTGGGTTCTATGAGTGCATTCGATCGGTTGTTTATGATAATCGATGTTGCGGTGGTTCCCAGTTGATTTCTTGATTTCGGTCTGTGCAGGGGATTTAGATAGGAATTCTTAAAATCATGAGTAAAAGTTGAACATTTGTGAGTTTAGGATGCCTAGGGACATGTTGAATTGAACTAAGTAGGACAGTGTTGAGGTATCAATAGTATTACTATGTCCTGCTCTGGTTCAATTTGGAGTAAATAAGTAACTTTGGCGGCTGCCTCTTTTGTTCATTCTGAACGAGATGGATGGCCTGTGCCTTTCTGTATGGCACAGGCTTTCTTGTTGTCCGTTAATGTATGCGCCTATCCATCACAGTAGGTATCAAATATGGCAGCATGGGACTAAATCTAATTCTGCAATGATAACTCTACCTTTATGTAATGGTCTGAGCATATCAACGTTGCGCATAGACTTGTTGAACAAGGTCAAATGCACTTAGGTATATTGAGGCTCCAGTCATGCAGATGTCATCATGTCACATTTAACCAGTGACCATATATGATCAGCACATCGATTCACACAATAACGGAGCTTAAAGCTTGCCACTGGAAAAAGTTCCTTATATTTTGTTAATACCTTGAATCCTATCTAAGATTTCACGGATGTCAAGAGTGATAATTTACTATTTATATGCTAACGTTTCCCTTTTCTTTTCAAGAACACGCAAAAACTTTGAGCTTTGCACGTCATTTCATTAGGGCTTGTTTGGATAGGTGAGGAGTAGAAGTTTAGAACCAATCCCTTCGGATTGGTGGGGATTATAGTTCAATTTCCCTGCCCATCCGAGGGGATTGGGCCTAATCCCCACCTATCCAAGCAAGCCCAAGGTAACAGAAGTACATAATTACAACTTGTTGGTAGCTGAGTTTTATAAACAGAAGCAGCAGCAAAAGTATAAAAAATTTTGGGTTTGTTCATTATGAGGTCGAGTCTAGACAAGTGTTGTAGTAGATGAGTAGGATCATCCAAACACAATTGATTGAACAGTATATTGTTTGACATATGAAGCTGTAGTTCTATTTCCTCCCAAACTTGTGAACTTGTGTATACTGAATGGTGAAATGCCTAACAGTCTATTCAGGCTTCGGATCATTTTATTGAATCTCCAGTTGAAAGCATCTATGTCCTTGTTCTGTCATGGGGGTTTCATCCTTAAGTCGCAGATGGTCTGGTGCTGGATGCATTAAGCATAAATATGTTGACAAGTTTCTGGAACTACAGGATCTAATAAACGTGTGATTTGTTGAACCGAAGATTGTCCTAACAACATGAATTGCCATTCTAGATATGTTTTTCAATCAGCATTTGGGAGAAAAGAGTTGCAGTCAAAGGAACAAAATGCTGAGAAGGATGGTAAAGAGTTGCAGTCAAAGGAACAAAATGCTGCTCAAATCGAGCATAATGCAGAAGGCAAACCACGTGGTGAATAAATAACCAGTCTTTGCACGCTCTGTTCAATCTCGCTGAAAGGTGTAAATGATAGGATTACTGCATACACTAATGATCTGGATGGTTAGCCGTCTTTGAAATGCATAACCATAACTGACGTCCCTAATGACACTTCTTTTTGTCAAGAGGCATCAAAAGTTGAATTTGTCAAGTTCTTGTTTGGTAGGCATGTCATAAGAGTTGAACGGCAAGGGCCATTTTGTAGTTTGAATTTTTGAAGCTGTAGGCACAAAGCACCTGTGCGTCATTAGCCGACCTGAAAGGAATTCTATGCATTTTCTCAGTTTCCCACAATTTTGTGTAGCAAAACCAAAGAACTTCCAGTTCCCCGTTGTACAGCTGACCTGGTTGACAGTGGTCGCCTGATACAAAATTGCCATCAGTAAACGCGGAGCATGGTATTCGTGGTCTTCATTTGTCACTTCAGTCCACCTTGAGCGCACAGCATTTTACACAGTGAAGTGCAGGGTGAGAGAGGCCGTGGGACCAATGCTTACACGAATAATCCCCTTCAATGGGGAAAGATTGGAGCTGGAAACAAGTAATACACACACATTTTTTACAGTGTAATCTATGATCAAATGAAAATCACAATTTCCCCGATTGCGCCGCCACCGTCCAGACAGGCCGTCACACTGATCATTGTTTTCGTACATCAGCGATTGCAGGAACTTTGGCTGGGTAGTTAGACAGGTCCACGTCAAGCAAGTCTGTGAGGTCGTATAGTCCTACAGGCGGGTCGACTTTGTCCTTGATTGGGGTTGTCATTGTTTCTTCCTGATCTGCCTGGTTGGATGATACGCTTGATGTCACTGGACTATTTGAAGCCACCACGGCGATGCCAGACAACTCTACATGACGTCCGCTAGGCACAGCGCTCCCTGAAGGATACTTTGTTTGTCCATTGTCTCCCTCATTGTGATTGTAGAGCACATATTCGTTATAGGTAGGAGCAAACTGCATACGAAAGGACCTCAGTGGACTAGAAATCGGCAAACTACAGTGTTATGTGTGAAAATAGAGCTCCCAGATGCTGGGCATGGTTATGAAAGATCCTGGTTACCTGGTGAACAGTGTCATGGTAGAAATCATTGAATTTCAAAGCATGAAGAAGGCTTCCCCTGAAACCACCAGAAGGGCGAGCATTGGCACCTGCATACTCCTTGTAGGGAAAGGCAAATAGGTGCCCGATAGCTGCTATGAGCATCTCAACACACAATACAAAGTTCTGGAGATCAGCAGCTTTTTCAGCATTTTTGATAAATCGAGATTTTGCAGCAAGGAAAACCAGGACACCCTGTAAGAAAACAAAAGCTTGGAATTACTGCATGAAACAAACTTCACATGATGTAAGAATTCCTTGACAAGGCCACATTGCGACTCAAAACACAGTTCCATATCAAGACTTGAGACAAATAGGAAGCTCGCTATCATACTTGGAAGTAGGAAAAACATTGAGTGTTGTTCTAGATTTACCTGCCAATATGTGAGAAACACAACTGATTTGATCATGATGAATTTTGGCACAGGATTATATGGACGAAGTAGATCTCTGCATGCCGCATAGAACAATGCAAGAGCATATAGCGCCATTGAGTATGATATTGTATATATAATAGTTATGTATAAATAGGATTGGTTGACACTGAAGTTGCCATCTGCATATTTTCCTTTTGCATAAAGTATGAAGGTAATAACCACCAAAATAGGCTTAAGAATCACAAACTGCAAACAGCCTTGTTTGCATCTCCGTATAAAACGCCTGTTCAATGACACAATCTCAATCAGCACTTGCATGACATATAATTCTTTAAACGTGTTACTGTGAAATGGCATGTTGAAGGATACAAATGTTATGATAATCACTTAATATGTGCAAAGGACATGTACGCACCCATCTAGAGGAATAGCTGGAAAACAGCAAGTCATCAGGAACCACGATGGTTTCAGGGTTCGACCACTCAAACTTACCACCACAGCACCAGGGCCCCCAACCCATGCCAAGCAAAGTGAAAAGAAATTGTAGATGACCCAAGCATCATAGCTGAAACATCATGAGATAGGAGATTTTAGCATAAGCTTGATATACATTTATTAGTTCAAGTACTAAAACCTACAACTGCATTAAAAAAAACAAGAGGTGAAACAACATACGGACAATCCTATTATCACATAAAACATTGACAGGAGAAATAACACCTCAACTCAGGGCCATGATATTCAGGTTTACATGTTAAAGTGCCTTATCAAACAACGACAAAACAAGGAGAAAAGAAGAATCATGATAATGACCCCATAAACTACGCACGATGACATCTTTGGTCATGACAGATTCATGAGTTTTTGGAAGTAAAGGTCATGCTCAAGTAGAATCACTTATATCATCATTTGACAATGATTAAGGGCATATTTCATCATTTGCCACTGTAAAGATGTGCACTTCAGGATTTGCTACTCCATGCCTCACTGACATATGGGTTCTGGTGCCACATGTTAACGAGACATTCGTGACAAATACTGAAATAGCACATCTTTGACAATGGCAAATGATCAATTCCCCATTAATTAAGGGTCAAAAGAAGTTTGAATTATAAGAAAGTGACTTACATCTCTCGAATAGAATTAAAATATATTGCATTGTTGGGCAGGATAAGGGAAAGAAATGACATCACTGCATACACCTACAAACAAAATGTCTTCAGGGTTAACATGCTGAAGTGTTGCAAACATAAACAAAACAACAGGATACGAGGGTTAAATGTAAATGCAGACCGGATGGAATGCAAATGGTTACATCTATTGAGAAAAAAAAATGAAAAATAATCTGCCAATGAACTGTGGTCATGCCACACTGCCCAAAACAATTGTGTTATACCGTTGCCTTCATGAAACAGGGCATTTTGCTCTTTTCTCCAACTTACCACACCACAATGTTATTATAGCTGCATGGAAATTACCTAATAGTTCATATAAGAACAGTCTTATAAATGCAGCAAATTTAGTTACAGATCAACACAACCACCTGCATGAATAATCCTAAACACACTGTTAATATTCAATTCCATTTCCATCCAACAAAACCCCCAGAAAACAGCAAACGAGATCGCGCCCAAAACCCCGGAAGCACCTACACTCCTATCAGAACTCCGCAGGGCAGCTTCAATGGATCAACTTGCTTATTCGGGAAAAAACACAGCAAAGGTACCCACCCGGATATCCGTACTGACCAGCTGCCCTCCAATCGTATTCCAGTCGGAATAGCAATGAATTCACCTGCACATCTAGAATAAAACCACAGGGAAAGCACGCAGCGCTCCTCTCAAACTCCATGCTTAGCACTTGCATTCTAATCGCCAGAATCGGATTCCTCCAGCATGTTCATCAAAGAGCACTTCAATTCCAATCGCAGCCTCACTGCCACAGCAAATTCGCCTCAGAACCCACCTTGGACCCTGATCAGAACCTAAGAGCACCAACAAATCCACTCGCAGATCCACACACAAACCTTGCGCTACCTAACCAGAGCCCCTGCATGCGCTTGGGTTAAATCACAGGTCAGAACCTCGCATGATGAGAGCCGCCGCAGACCGACTCACGAATCCACACAGAGCGACTCGCATTCCAAAACGCAACCACGAAACCCCTCGAATTCACCCGAGAATTCCAAAAATTCCCGAAGGCGGCGACAGATCTGAGGCGAGGGAGCTAAGAAGAGGCGTTAGATATACAGCATACCGGGACCATGAAGATGATACGGACGATGAACCGCTGGTAGATGGGCTCGGCGTAGTGGAGGAGGTGGCGGTAGATGTGGCCGAGCGCGATGACGGTGGCCGCCGCGGCGCATAGCAGCGCCGCCGCCGTGTACGCCGCCGCCGCCCACTCCATCGGGGCCGACCACCTGCTCTCCGCGGCAGCGAGGGGAGACGCGGCGGCGAGGAAGAATCCTAGCTCGTAAGCCGCGTGCTCTGGTCAGGTCTAGCTAGAAGGGTGGTTGGGTTGGGTTGGAGAAGGAAGGAGGAAGGGGTTAACAATGCGAGAGGAGGAGGTGTTAATTAGCATTGGTTTTCGCGTTGCTTGGATTTGTTTTTGGTTTAATTTTTGTTTAGTTTTGTCATGTGGGTTTGATTTTATTTTTCTTTGGGGATTTGAATGGACCGGTGTTCGAGAAGGAACGGCTGCTGCAAACAAACTTTAGATTTTTCTTTCTTTCTTTTTTTTCCTTATTCTTCTTCTTCCTTCCTTGGAAGTCTGGATTTCGTCACCTGTGTACAGTGTGTACAGCCGTCACATTTTTCATTTTGCACGCAGATTCTGATAGTTGACCTGCGACTTACTGGTGAGATATCGTTAGACTCGACCACATGTGCTGACGTGGAGGTTAAGATACTGTTTGTATTAGTTTTTAAAAACTATATTTTATAATAAATAAAGTATATTTTTAAAACAAAGTTTATTAGTCGATTATATTATATATCATAGTGATATTATTTATACAATTAAAATCACATTGTGTATTTCTATCTATAAATTTTTCTATAATCTATTAGTACATTTACAAGTCAAAACTAAAATAAACGGCCGGTAGCTTGGCCGGCCAAAGTGGGCACGGATGCAGCTGCAGCCGACAGTTCCGTCATCGTCTGAATGTTGCAGTCACTTCAATGTGGCAACTGTTGTTTGATATAGCAAGTGGCATCTGCCTGTTTGTTTTAACAAGTTAACCAGCTGCACGTTAATATTAGGCATCAAATTATTATTGTTATTGCTGCAATCAATATCAGTTTGTGCAACTTTAAAAAACTTCTCATAAGTAAGCCATCACTCGTTTTGGTGATGGTTTCTGGTTTATGCTTTTATTTCACTATTCCTTGATTTCGTTTTTTTTTTTGGTTTTTAAGGGTTTTTTGTCTTTTATTTTTTTTATTCCTTTTTGTATTATTCGTGATAAGCTAATTCGTGATAAGCTAATTTATTTAACAAGCTCCTGCTGGCTTGATTAGCTCCGAATGAAACAGCTGAAATGCCATTGTGTTACTCGCTGACTTGGACAATCTGCAGGTGTAGGACACGCTGTTTTATTTTTCTTTAGAAAAATGCAACAGATGATGCAATGACAGAATCTGTTCGTTGCATGCCAGCCTGGCGACGTTATGGCTGATTCGTTCTTATCATGATGATTAACTACTGCTTACTCCAGGAGTTTATTCGATTCGATTCTATATTCTTTGGATAAAGAATAATAGAAGCAAGAAATGCATTATTTCACCAGAATCGTGGTCACTGGAATTATATACGAACAAGAATATAAGAAAACTCCCGTTTCCAAACGGGATTAAGCAGTGGAGGTAGACTTAGCACAGCACTCACAATATACCACTATGCGACAGTATTTTTTTATAAAAAAAAAAGACACACATGAGACGGTTAGTGAATTAGGGGGAAAAAGCTGGCCCACTTCAACTGACTTACGATATAAACTTCTAACTGTATCTTTTGTCTTATAGCTGAAATTAAACTATAGCGACAATTAACTTTTCTAAGAAAAAAATAAAAAATCATTATATCATCACAAATAATGTAAAGAAATAAAGTTAAAACGACAAAAATAAGTTGAAATAAGTCAAAATTAGAAGCCAGTATATTTTAAATGGCTTTTATTTTAAATAAGTCGAAAGGCAAAATAAATTAAAAATTGAAACCATTTGAAACGGGACAATATAAAAAAACCCAAATTAAGTAACTAACCTAAAGTTTACTGGGCTAGTTTAGGAGTTTTGGATGAGGCCGTTCGTGTGAACCAAACACGGAGGAATTAGGCCTAATTGGTAGATTGGGTCGGCCTTGTGAAGCGCAATGTTTAGAACAGAAGTCGGTCTTGTGAGGCGACGTTGAAACTTGGAAGCATCATATAGCCTGACAAAAGACACAATGGCTCGCCTAAACAAAAAGAGGAAAGAGGACACAAGTCATGAATCGGCTAACTTTTTTTTTACCATTATAAAAGAACCAGATGGTGACGGTGCGTTCTCTCCACACTATATATGAACTGTCGAATCTAACTCAAACAATAGAGATAAGGCGGATTGCGTTCTGCAAAAAAGGCCCCGCTCCTCTCTATCTCACATGTATGCCTCTTGCTCTCCGCTCCGCTCTGTTTCCTCTCCCGCCGTCGTTTTTTCCTCTCCGCACCCGCTCTTCCACCACTGCTCCTCTCGCACGCGTATGCCTCTCGCTCTCCGCCACCACTCTGTTTCCTCCTCCCCCGACGCCGTTTCCTCCTCCTCACAACTCCACACCCCCTCTTCCGTCATCGCTCCTCTCTCGCTCTCCGTCCCCACTCTGTTCCCTCCTCTTTGCCCTCTACGTCCCCGCTCTTCTACCGCTCTCCGCCCCGCCCCTGCCACCACCACGTCAGTCCACCGCCTTGCCTCCCATATTTGGTCGCTACCTCGCCTCGCCAATGTAGCCCACCACCCTCCCTTCCAAACCACCCACACATCTGCAGACACCTCCCTAGTCACCCTATGGTGCCCCATCGTCGCATTGTATCTACATCACTACCCCAACTCACACTAGCGTCATCACCCACCAATCCTCCCTTCTCCCCTCATATCCAGGTGGCACCCCTCCTCACATCAGTGCTATCACCGCCACGCCCTCCTCACACTACTACACTAGCGTGGTCGTCACCATCACCCCTCCTCACACCTCCATTGTGTTCGTCCACTTCGCCAGTATCGCCCCCGTTCACCTCCGTCCGCTGGTCACCAACCGCCAAGAACATGATGCTACTACTGTCAGCTCACTCATCAACCGCCCACCTTGACTACACAACACGTCCCTTGCAAACTACCCAACTTGAGTGCACGACGATTGCAAGCAAGGAAAGAGCATGTGTGGTCGACAGTTACCTCCTTCAACATTACAATAGATAGAGCTACCATTCCTTTTTGGTCTACTTCTCCCTCCTTATCTGCAATAACCCTTCTTCGTCTCCTCCTCTTCCTACTAACTGCTCATTTCACTACGCAACAGGCCAATTGGATTCCTCCTCAGGTCAGCCAAATAAACCTCCTTTTGTTTTTCTATTTTTTTGTGCATGCGAATCTTTAGTATATTGCATCCTCTGTTTTGATTCTAGCTGTGTTTATTCCATAGTTCTTGGCAAGAAACGATAGTTTCTATTTGGTTCTTGGGCAGAGATGTCTCAGTTTCCAAACAAAAAGGATTATGCGCCGCGTTCATCATATTTTTCGTAGGATTTTACATCGTGACTCGAGATGGCAATATGTACTATGTGTGTTGTAATTTTTTTCCACGTGTGTTACACACTATCGCTTAATGTTCATTCCATATCCATGGTATCCGAGAGAAGGCATAAAGATTTTATACTTGATTTTAGTACAATACTTAGATATCTGCTTTCGACTGATAGACTTGATTTCATCACACACACACACCAAAAAAATGGGCACCTTTACTAATAACACATAAAGGCTGCATATTGAACATTTTTAGGAGGCGTTCAGAATAGCGATAGTTTATGCCTTTTTTTTACTGTAGCTGGTTTATTTTTTACTGTAGCTGAGTTGGCTTATTTGGCATAATTAAATTTAAAAAAAATTAAAAATAGAATAAACATGTTAGCCCATCATGGACAATGTAAAGGAATACAAGAAAAAAGAAAAAAGGTAAAAAAAAGCCTAAAAAATCTAAAATAAACAGAAAAAGATAAAATTACTGAATAATAAAAAAAACATAAACTAGAAGTAGAAACTGGCTTTAAGCCAAAACGAGCAGGGCCACATCCTCAGTTTGTTCCCAATTCTAGCATTAGAAATCGGAAGAGATTTTGAGAATAAAATGGAGAGCTGGTTTTGGTAAAATATAGATGACGGTTAGGATTTCTTTGTGAGTTGGTCTATGGTCAACTATAGATTAATGTTTTTTTAACAACATGGTGTGCGCTGAAGTGCATTGCAAAATCAACTATGCTGTTAAAGTTGTCAAAACTAGAAGTGATACATATTTCCAGAATTTTCTTCAATTGAGTATTGATATTAGAAGCTTCCACTTGAAGGCAATTATATTGTTGGCAACCCACTTTTCTTTAAAAATAGCCACTTTTTAAAATCGTGGACTGTACAATTACTACTTAAAAACACACCTTCCACCTTGTTTAAAAAAACTCACCACTTTTTAAAATCCATGGAACTTTTGCTGGTTTGTGTGCTTGTGTAGTTATCGAGTTGGAGATATGTTAGAGCAACTGAGTAACCTAAAAGTGTCAAGCGGACTGTTGATTTAACTGTGGGATGTTGATTCTAACTTCTGAAATTGCATTGCTTGGTGCAGCCCAAATGGCTTGAGCTTCATAGTTATGTGTTGGCGCTGTACACACCTCTCATGGACGAGCTTTTGAACGGTGGTGTTCATAACAATTTTGTTGATAAAGTAGGTTTGGTGTTCATGATTTTCCATTTTTTTTTTGACGTCTATGCAAAACCACAAGGAGGTGCGGTCAAAATGGTGTTCATCATTACCCATTAGCTAACTACTAAGGCCCCTCTCGTTTCACCTTTTTTTTCAGCTTCAGCTTTTAGTTTCAGTTTTTTTTTCACTATTCAGTAATTTGTCTTTTTTTGAATTTTTTTAGATTTTTTTGAGCTTTTTTGCATTTTTCTTTTTTCTCGTGTTCCTTTGCATTGTCCGTGATGGGCTAACATATTTTTACATTTTTAAAATTTAATTATGCCCAAAGAGCTAAATCAACTACAGTGTTTTTTCAGCCAGCTACAGTGTTTTTTCGGCCAAAAGCCAGAAGCTATCGCTAAAACGATCACCCCCTAAGAAAATGGACAAATCCTCACGTCATGGATAGGATTACCATGGCATTTGTGAAGCGGAATTCACTAAAAATTGCGAAGTGGCGTTAGCACTTCTCGTATTGGTTTCGTAAGTGGAATTCACTAAAATTTGTGAAGTGACGTTAGAACTTTTCGGATCGGTTTGGTTCCTTAGGGTATGTTTGGTACAGCTTCTGCTCCCAACTTCTCAATAGATTCTCATGGAGCTATGCCAAACACCCAGATTCCCAAAATAAGGTGATTCTGCTTCTCGTGAGAAGCACTCTCTAAAATGAACTAGAAAGGAGAAGCAGCCTTTCGGTGGATTCTCGTGAGGAGCTGTTCACCTTATATCAAATCTACCCATTAAAGTTCATAAAAATTACACGCAAAATGCCACTCAACTACCCCACCTCCCCTCTCGCGCCGCCCACCTCCCCCTCATTCTGTCGCACGTCTCCCTTCCCCCTCCTCCCTTCCCCTCTCCCGTTCCCCTCTCCTGCTCCCCTCTCACGCCGCCGCCTCTCCCGCTCCCCTCTCGCAATCTCGCGCCGCCGCCTCCCCCCTTCCCCTCTCGCACCGCCGCCTTCCCCTCTCCCAGTCCCCTCTCGCGCCGCCGCATCCCCCTTCCCCTCGCGCGCCGCCGCCTCCCCCTTCCCCTGTCACGCCGCCGCCTCCTTCCCCTCTCGACCGCCACACCCTATCGCTGCTCATGGCGCTCTGCGACCACGGCGCCAACCCCGAGGCCCTCGCCACCCTCGTCCGCAAGCTCTCCTTCGCCGCTCCTCCAACCCCCGCCCCCTCATCCGTGTCGAACGCCGCCGCGGTGCCGACCCCGACAGCCGCTTCGCGGTTCCCCTCCGGCCTTCGCCAACCCTAGGGTTTGTGTCCCCTTCTTCCCCCGATGAGATCACTTGATCTCGTAATATGCACTTGGGTTTCGTGAATGTAGGATCTAGCATTTCGTTTTTGCCAAACTCCTACATTCTAGCACAGGATTTGGTTAATTGAAAATATACATATTGGTATGACATCAATACATAATTACAAAAATGAATTGACTGTAAGGTGTAAGAATCAAAATTACAATCTCTTTATTTGGGCCACCTGTGGATAATTTTGAATTCAAAGTTTTTACTGACAGAAAATGGTGTCATGAACTGTCTAGTTTCTTTTTTCTATCATTGAGGATAGTATGGCGATTGTCATCTCAATGTTCCTTGTGCTAGAGGCATCCCGTTTAACCAATTGACCATCAAGTTAGTTCATTGTCCTTGAATAACAGATTAGATACAAAGTTTAATAGGTGATGCTTGAGAACAATAGGTTCATCAGCTTTGATGTTGTTATCTTTTATGTCTTTGACCAAAATAAGCGTTACAAAGGCAGCCTATGCTCCCTACTAGTGATGTCTGTTAGTTGGCTTCCCCCATGTACCATTTCGTTTTTCCTGATGCTGGATAAGCCTAATAATCTTTTATCGTCAAGTAATAGCATCAAATTCACGTAACTTGTATTTTAAATTTCTGTTAAATGCTAACTGTTAAGACTTACCGCATTGTTTCGATTTGAAGACTGGATGCAACTGAAGTTCTCGATTTGAAGTCAGAACAAATTCGATATTGGAATTGCCAGAAGAAAAGGAGTAGCCATCTCAGGAGATGTAGATCTTTGCTTTAGAATGCACTTGTGATGCTGTGGTGGTTGTTTCCACAAGAAAGCCGTGGTTCATCTAGTTTATGGGATTGACGTGTGCTTTGCTTGAGTAAAGAGTAGTAGTAATCGTGAGGGGCATTGTCTTTTCATTTATCATTGTCTTATTTCCATCAGTTGTATACTTGTATCAGTTTGGCATCTGATCTTCTGTTGATTATCCTACTCATAAATTGTTTGAAGTACAACAATACATAAGAATAACAGGAGAAATCGGTATTATTCCTACTCATGTTCCTCGTTAATTAGTTGTCCTTATTCATAAACATGAAGCAAGTAAGAGATGTACACGTGTTTCTTTTGATAATTCAACAATATATAAATAAAAGGGGTTACAACTAGGGGTAATATAGTCTATTTCCTTCAAATCTCCTCTTTTATGAATCTGGAGCCAACCCACTAGCCAAACGCTTTTCAGAGGTAGCTCCAGATTCTCAGATAAGTGGATTCTTACAGAATCTAGAGCATAAGCTGTAAATTGAGAACAATTACCATTCTCTGTCAGAGATTTTTCATGTGTGTTGGCACTTGAATTGATTGTGACTATATGTTGGCACTTGAATTAATTCTGACAGTTCAAATTGACGCTTTTTACGATATTTTAAAGTAACGTACAGGCATTTAGCTAGTCAGAATAAAAAGGTAACTAGTGAAATTGGCCTGTGCTAATCTCATGCAGATATTTCAGGGGATCGCATCGCAGACAAAAAAGAGTAGAGCGGAGAGCAGAGCCAGAGGAGAGAGAGGGAGGGGGGCATTTCCTGTGAACCGGGAGCCTCCCCGTCGCCGCGAAGCGCGCAGCAGGCGGCAGAGCCAGAAGCCAAAACCCTCGCATCATCGCAAACCCCCTCCCTATCCACCCGCCTCCCCATATAAAGCCCTCGCCCCTCGAGGGCTGAGCAGCCAGTCGTTCCGTTTCTTATCGCTCCCCCTCCCCGATGGCTTCCCTCCTCATGCTCCCCTCCCTCTCCAACACTAGCGCCGCTGCCGCGCCCTCCTCCCTACGCCGCCGCGCCGCGTTCCGCTGCTGGGCGCTCCGCCGCCGCGCTAGCCGGTGGACGGCGGCCGTTGCGTCGCCCAGCTCCGTGCTCAGCGAGCACGCCTTCAAGCGGCTCCAGCTCGGCGACGAGGAGGAGGAGGAGGAGGATGGCGAGGGCGCGGAGGAGGAGGGGTTCCAGGGGGACGACGAGGAGCTCGCCATTGCCAGGCTCGGCCTGCCCGACCAGCTCGTCGCCACGCTCGAGAAGCGAGGAATCACCCACCTCTTCCCCATCCAGGTGACGCCGATTGCGCTCTCGTGGCTCATAGGCTTGTGTCGACCAATTGAGGGACGCAAAATAGCAGTGACAGGATGGGTGGAGCGTGACTCTTTCTAGTGGGGAAAGTGAGACGCTAGTGTGTGCTAAGTCCTACGTCCTAGCACCTAGAGGCTTCAGCCGGGGAACTTTTTTTGGCAACCCACAACTGATTCAACAAGTATTTGATACCAAATTAGAGCTCTAATTGCCGCTCATATTGAGATTTGTCAATGCTTAGTGTTTTAGAATTTCATTGTAAGCCAAAGCCGCCCTCTTCTCACAAATACCACCAAATATTGTCGGTTGTTAGATTTGCTCTTGTGGAGTGGTGACAGTCTTACCATTTGTCCCCTTTTCCCCCTTAAAGGCAGCCAATTTCATTTCCCACTTTGATCCGTGGGAAGTTGGGATAACACATTCTCCATGTCATGTCCATGGACACAATGCATAACAAGTTAAAAGTGGTGCAGATAGTCGCATAAGTTAATTTTCCTTTAAATTGCATACTATGTGTCACATGTTTTCACTGTGCTCACTTTTCACTTTAGAAAGGAATTCTGGACTATTTTGGTACTGTTGCGCACGAAAATTCCAATTTTAGCTCTCTTCATACAAAAATTCCAAATCTAACCCCCTCCCCACCGCACGATTTGCCAGGAAGCGACACGTGGCAGAGTCGTGCGGTCCCCGACCGCACGATTCGCCAGGAAGCGACACGTGGCGGAGTCAGGAAGCGACACGTGGCAATCGTGCGTCGCACAACTCTAAAATCGTGCGCCACGTGTCGCTTCCTGGCGAATCGTGCGGTCCGGGACCGCATGACTCCGCCACGTGTCGTTTCCTGATGAATCGTGCGGTCGGGGACCGCACAACTCCGCCACGTGTCGCTTCCTGGTAAATCGTGCGGTGGGGAGGGGGGGCTAGATTTGGAATTTTTGCATGAAGAGAGCTAAAATTGGAATTTTTGTGCGCAACAGTACCAAAATAGTCCAGATTTCTTTAGAAAAGCGCTTATTTGATTAGCCTTTTGCTGATTTGTTTTGTCTCCTCCAGCGGGCTGTATTGACTCCTGCTTTTGAGGGCCGTGATCTGATTGCAAGAGCAAAGACTGGAACTGGAAAGACGCTAGCCTTTGGTATACCCATGATCAAGCGATTGATTGAGGAGGATGAAGGGCGGAGCATCAGGTACCCATCCATCTTGCGATGCAGCTACACATCGGGTTGCATTAAATTCAGTTGATAATTCGTATCCACTCACTGCATTTTTTCCCTTTTGGTAGGCGAGGTCGTATTCCTCGAGTTTTGGTTCTTGCACCTACTAGAGAGTTGGCCAAACAAGTTGAGAAGGAAATAAAGGAATCAGCATCCAAGCTCAGTACAGTGTGTGTTTACGGTGGTGTCTCATATAATGTCCAGCAGAACGCACTCTCGCGTGGTGTTGATGTTGTTGTAGGAACTCCGGGTCGCTTAATTGATTTGATAAATGGTGGAAGTCTTCAGTTGGGAGAAGTTAGGTATCTGGTCCTTGATGAGGCTGACCAAATGCTTGCAGTCGGGTTTGAAGAAGATGTGGAAACAATATTACAACAGCTTCCAGCAGAGCGGCAAAGCATGCTTTTCTCTGCAACCATGCCTGGTTGGGTGAAGAAATTGTCTAGGCGGTACTTGAATGATCCTTTGACAATTGACTTGGTATGGACTTCACATCCCTTTTCATTTCCTGTTGTTTTTCTTGGGGGGGTTCCCTTATTTACTGTGGCAGGTTTGCTTTGGTTAGGCATTAACATAAAAATAGGTCATGAATCAGTGTTATGTCGTATAGGAACATTCTTACGTGTGATTGCCGATTCTGAATTTAGTCAGATCATATGTGTTAATTGTTGTGAATGTAATCTAATGATTGTTCTTTATGGCTCCTTCATGTAGTGCATATTCTTTAATACAAATTATGGGCACTACACTTGGTATGTTGACCCATGAAATTACTTACTGTACAACATTTCTGTTACACGATATGTCACCTACTCAGCTCAAAAGGTTGGGTTTACTTTACTTATGTCAGCCCAAATTCTTGGGTTTAATTCTTAGTCATGATGCATGGATACAAACTGCATGAAGCTAGCTACCCCCTTGCTCTTGAAACTCTCCATAGGAATATTTGATGGATTTTACTATTGACATGTATTTGCTTTTACTAAGTTGGCCAGCAGTTTGGTAGTGCTCTTAGCCTCTGAGGTCACAACAACAACCTATTTGGCCATTCCTTCTGGTCTTGGACTCTAAACATTTACAATACAGTGCCATGAGGCATGTTAGTTGTTTGGCATGAGGCATTTACAATAGATGTTAAGACTGGCTTTAAGCATGTTAGTTGCACTTGCACTCGAGGACTCCTGTTGCTGCTCTGTTGTTGGCAGATGTATACTGCTATGCTTTATTTTTATTTTTATGTCCTAATTAGTCATTTGGTCTCTCCATGTGTTTAATTAGGTTGGTGATCAAGATGAAAAACTTCCTGAAGGAATCAAACTCTACGCTATCCCTCTCACTGCGACATCAAAGCACACCATTCTTAGTGATCTAATTACAGTATGTTAATGCAGCTTATGGAATTTTTAGCACTTCTTTTTCTCTCTCTTACTCTCTTCTCTTCTTTTTTTGCTCAACTTTGTTAACATCTAACCCAGGGGGTCAAAGCAAATGGAGCAGATAGTTAGGGCATGCATGATTTACTTGAATGTAACATAAACATAACCCAGGGGATCCAAGCAAATGGAACAGATAGATAGTATGCATGAAGCATGATCCAGAAACTAATAAGATAATGAAACCTGTCACAGTTTATACAGCTATGTTGGTGCATCTTTGTGCTTATAGATGTTTGATATGAATTTTACTTTGTGCTTATAGATGTCTCATATAAAATTTACTTTGTTACAAAGTCCCTTTGAGGGCACAATTTCATCCACCTATCTTACATATGTTTTGAACATTTTATCGACTTTGGAGTGGTGCATGTTTAATTGTTTACTATTACTGGGTCTGTTTTGCAGAACCCTTGGTCACTTAATTACTTTGGAGGTCCCATATTTATGTCATGGGATAAGTTATATGTTTGACTAGTACAATGTTTCTAAAAGTCGTTTGTTTCCAGGTATATGCAAAGGGTGGGAAAACCATTGTTTTCACTCAAATGAAACGGGATGCAGACAAGGTATCATTGGCATTGACAAACAATATTGCTTCTGAGGCACTGCATGGTGATATTTCTCAACATCAGCGTGAGAGGACATTGAATGGTTTTCGTCAAGGGAAATTTACTGTTCTCGTGGCAACTGATGTTGCTGCTCGTGGTCTTGATATACCAAATGTTGATTTGGTGGGTTCATAAATCCTGTTCACTTCATCTGATTCTAGACACTGTAGTTCTTTAAAGCATCCTGCCTCACACTTGATAAATCTTTATCTTGGAGCTCTGATTGTTGGCTGATGAAAATTTTCAAATATGCAATATATAACTATGTCCGGCAACATGTGTCTACCAAATTATCAGTATGCATTCTTCTAAAAAAGTAATTAGTGCACATTCTAGGTTTCAAATTCTGTTGTTAACAGTGGTAAATCACGTATTAGATCATCAATCGGTTCAAGAATTTGGCAATAAACGTGTTCATCTTGTTGCAAAATAAATTCAAGCTGAAGTGTCATTCCGCATTTAAGTTCGGCGTGCCTTTGGGTTTTACATTAATATATCATCTAGCTTTGATACATGTTATAACATCTCCATCTGGTCTGTTAGGTCAATCTTTCACATGTTACTGTTTCTTATCACTTTGTGTTAACTTACTATTTGCATTTCAGCATTATGCTGTTTGAGATGAACTTTAGGCATACATGCTCAATTAATAAAAGGTTTTCATTTTATGCAGATTATCCATTATGAGTTACCAAATGATCCAGAGACTTTTGTTCATCGTTCTGGACGCACTGGTCGAGCTGGGAAAGCAGGAACTGCAATCTTGATGTTTACAAACAATCAGAGGAGGACAGTTAGATCACTTGAACGTGATGTTGGATGCAAATTTGAGTATATAAACCCTCCGCCAATGGAAGAAGTGCTGGAGTCATCTGCTGAGCATGTCATTGCTACTCTGCGAGGTGTGCACCCAGAGTCGATTCAATACTTTCTTCCAGCAGCTGAAAGATTAACAGAAGAATTAGGACCTAATGCTCTTTCTTCTGCATTGGCACACCTGAGTGGATTTTCTCAGCCACCTTCTTCACGTTCTCTGATCAGTTATGTGCAGGTAAAAAAGTGGCACGAGGAGATTACAGTATTACACATATGCTTGGTTATTCAAATTCTACCATTGAATATGACTACCAAATTTACCATGACTACTACAGACCACTAGTATCGGAATTTCCTCTATTATGATAGGTTATCAAACTACTATCTAGAAAGGCTCCATAGCTTTTGTTGTACATTTACCATTTCTTATAATTTTGTTCTTAAGCAGGACGCCCTCAAATGCTCTCTTTCCCTCTATTAAAATGCAGGGATGGGTGACATTGCAACTTACTAGGGATCCGGAGTATGGAAGAGGCTTCTTTTCTCCTAGATCTGTTACTGGCTTTCTATCTGATGTTTCTTCAGCTGCTGCTGATGACGTTGGCAAAATATACCTAATAGCAGATGAAAAGGTCATTTTCTCCTATGCATGTCTACACTACTTCCTGTGTATTTCCATATGTTTTTTCCTTTGGCCTTTCTTTTGCCCTTTATATCTGCAAAGCTTGGCACGGTGTTTCAACCCAATTTTGACTACAACCACAAAACAAAAACCTTTTATCTCCTAGTGTCCATCAATGAAGATAGCAGAAGCGTCTTTAGTTGGTAACAGAAATGTTGTTTGGGTTGTTCATGACATAATTCTGGCCTATGGTTTGGCTTGGACATTGAATCTGGAGCAATTAATTGTACTTATATTTTATATATCATATTTAAAAAAAGCTCCATGTATAGTAATTGAACCAACATTATAAGGTACAATGTCTTTTCTATTGTCTCATTTGTCCTGATGAATTCTCAAGAGTCTTTGTCTATGCACTGCTGATTGTATCAGGTCCAAGGAGCGGTCTTTGATCTACCTGAGGAGATTGCAAAGGATTTGCTTAGTATGGAACTGCCCCCAGGAAACACCATAAGCAAAGTAACGAAGGTAGTTTTTGCAGCTCACTATTCTTGAGTTAATTTCTATGAACAATTTTTTGTTATGAAATACACATGCTTGTCTTGATGGCTTGATGTGGCATGCATTACGGCGTTTCTTGTTGACTAAATGCTAAATATTCTGACCAAGATAACTGGAGTTAAAAGCCTAGCCCCGTACTATGTTCTTTTCTTTACTGCATTATCTATTTATCTCCAACCAAGCCACCTTAAATTGACTTGATGTTTATGTGATGTCCATTATCCAATGAAATGGGGAGTAACAAATTAACAATCTGCTACTCTTGTGCTAAGAGCACATTATATAGTGCAATAGCTGTCACTGCTCTTGTCTTGGATGAGCTATAAGCTCTCAGTGAACTAGTGTGATGACTTCTTTTTTCGATTTTCTACTTGCAGCTGCCAGCATTGCAAGATGATGGCCCTGCTACTGATTACTACGGTCAATTTTCAAACTCGGACCGAGGTTCCAGGAACCGACGGTCCAGGGGTGGATCAAGAGGCCGCGGTGGTTGGGACTCTGACGGCGAAGACCGATTTCGCCGTGGTGGCAGGAGCTTCAGGTCTGACAATGATAGTTGGTTAGATGATGACTGGTCAGGTGGTGGGAGAAGATCAAACCGTTCATCATCCTTCGGCAGCCGCTCGTCGTCTTACGGTAGCCGTGGCTCATCATCCTTTGGCGATCGCTCGTCGTCTTACGGTAGCCGTGGCTCATCATCCTTTGGCGACCGCTCGTCGTCTTACGGTAGCCGTGGCTCATCATCCTTTGGCGACAGCTTGTCGTCTTACGGTAGCCGTGGCTCATCATCCTTTGGTGACCGCTCATCATCCTTTGGGACTAGGGAGAGGTAAGCTTCACATCATCACATGATAACTGATATAACATAGCAAATTGCTAGTCTAGATGCACACTCATCCAGGTATAAGTTCTTAGGTAGTTCATTTGGAGTGACGTGATGATCACTTCTGAATCTTTTTCATCCATGTTTCTTTCATCAAGTAGATGCCACCAGAGAAAAAGAAATGTGACGAACTAGATGGGATTTGCAGTAGTACCTGGTAAATTAGAATATCAAAAGTCATCTTTTCCTTGAATGCTGTGTTAAGTAGGAAACCAACGGATCTCAGGGAACAGTTCCTGTCCGAGATATGTAACCTTGCTTGTCATGAGCTCTCTTCTTCCTCTAGAACTACGTCACTTTTATCAGGTCACCGTTACTCCGTTAGTATATATGTACACATCATGTTTTTTATAGTTAGTGCTGACGAGTGAAATTAATGATTAGTTTATAGCTAGCCCTTAGTACAGAGAGGTAATCTTACCTCCCTGAATCATGATCAGAAATTACTTTTACCTTTTTTTCATTACAAAAAGAATTATTTACCATGCTACAAGTTGACCCATAATGCTTCCTTAAGCTAATGAGCTCCCACCTTTTACAGAAGCAGAAGCTTCAGTGGCGCCTGCTTCAACTGCGGCCAAACAGGGCACCGAGCATCAGACTGCCCAAACAAGTAAATGGTAGAAATGACACGCCTCCCTGCCGCACGGGGTTGCTCCTTTCGGGCCTGATCAGCTTCCAACAAGCGGCTGGACAGTTGAACACATGCCAAGGAAAATCGAAGCCCAGTCTCCCTTCCGCTGATCTACATTTGCCCCGACAAGGATCGTGCGCTATAGCTACTGACTACAGTTTTGCGTCACCATTTCGTCCAGAAGATCTTGGCACGCTGACCACCGAAGGAGAGCCTTGTGTCTATTCGTGTAACACGGGCATTACTTGACAGGAATGCTGCTGCTTTAGTTTTTGTAGCCATTCGAAGTTCTGGATAGGACGTAACAGTAAATGAACCGTGTACAGTTCTTGCCGCTACAACATTGAACCGGCTGATGAATTGTTCACGCCAACCAGAGTTACTCTTGTCAAATATGTCAAACTACTCTGCAGCTTTCGGTAAATATCAAGGTTGGTTGTGGAAAGGTTTGATCGGTTGTTCCCGGCGGTTCGTGCTTTTGATCTGTGCGACATGAACCATGTATGAAGGCATCGGCTTGGTCAATGCGGCGTGCGGCTGGAGATGCGAGCCTTATGCGGCCATGGTTCAACGCGGTGGTTGATGGTTGGTCAGCAAGGCGAAACTGCTGCTAGATCCGGAGGCCTGAGAAACTGCGTTTCTTCGTCTCGAATCGCAAGGATCCGTGTGCTCGTCAGATGATGTGTGGCTTACGTCCTGTGTGATATGTGTCGACATGCGTTCGTATTTTGCATGTGATCGAGCTGGAGGCGCTCGCGCAAGAGCGTCTGGTATGTCAGAAACGGTAGTTGGATATATGGGGCGGTTGGCAACATCTGACGGTAGCAAAAGGCGTCAAAACATGACATCAGGTCAAATCTGATCGGCACTAGGTTTACAGAGGGGTTAAAGCTTAGAATAATGTTCGGTGAGATGGTGAGCTTAAACATGATATGAGAAAGATAGGATATATTAAAGGCGAGTTCGAACGATAGGATAACACCATGATGCTTGGACGGTCCAAGTGAGTTATGGTTCGGTAGAACCGAGACGGAAGAGACTTGACGATTTGTGGTAAGCTAGTAATGCATCTATATATGGTATGTATAGCGATTGTTTGCAAAGGATGGTGATGACCGGGTCAACGTGGAGTATTTTGATAGTTGGCTAAAATACCAGAACCACCTTAGATCAAAACCACGGTGCATGGGCGATACGTTGGAGAGCGGTTTAGGTCAAGGTGGAGCTGATTTAATCGAGACAGATTGAAGCTAAGGATTTAGCGAATACAGGCATGCGCTTTGAAAAACATGCATAAGTGAACATGTGTGAGTTAAATCCGTGTGTGTGAGATTAACAGATTTTCTATATTATGCTAAGTGGATAGTATCTATTACGAGATGGATAGAATCGGTTAGCCCATCTATAAAAGGGGTTGAGATAAAGACATGGTGTTAACTATCCAACACATCTCTCATGTGCTTCCTTGTTTGTCTTGTGCGCTCTCTGTCCTTTAAGGTAAAGTGGTTATAAAACCTACCTCTTCAAGTGGTAATATATCAATCTTTGATGATCTTCATATCTACTTCTTGTTTTGATTGATTTACTCTTGTTTCGGTTGATTTTGATATATTCTCTTCCCTTTTCTTAATCTTGTTGTGCTAAGGATGCGGCTGAGATGGAGATAACCTCTAAAAATTAATCTCCTATCATCTAGATATTTTGATAACAAGTTCATAAAAAAAACTCGGTTTTCCTTAATTTTAGTGGTTCTACAAGTGGTATCAGAACTCGGTTAACTTTTTTCATAGATCTTAACCGGTCTTTGGACCATGACAGTAGACAAGTATTCCATCAAACCTCTTATCTTCGAAGTGATCGACTATCCCTTTTAAAAGAGTATGATGAAATCTTATATTTATGCTCAAGGTTATGCGATTTGGAAGAAAATTAAGATTCGGTTTGTTGTTCCTGCCAATGAGTACATCACAGCTATGAATACGTCAGATGTTGAGGCAAACGCTAAGGTAAGAAATATCATCATTCAGGGTCTTAGCTGAAGTGAATTTGATCGTATCTCTCATCTTTCGTCGGTATATGATATTTGTGTGACCCTCGATATATACCATGAGAGCACTATCCAGATCAAAACTGTCTGACAGGATCAGTACAAGAGTGAATACAATAAATTTAATATACTTACTGGTGAGTCCTTATACATGTGTTTTAGCAAATTTCATAAGATATTAAGTAATCTCTGAATTGCTATACCCCCACAGCGTCAGCAAAAGTTGCCGAGCTCCCCCACTGCGGAAGATATGTGCTCTTTCCCTATTGCTGAATTATTGTAGCTCGGTAGGTACGTATGAGCATGGTAGATACGTGCTGACCTGGGTACATCTAGAAAGAAGGGTAAATTACTGTACGCATACACGCAGCCGTGCACAGTAGATTAGAACACTAGTACATCGATCATAGCGATAAATTACTGCAAAGTAGCTGAGTACTAGTAGTAGCAGCTAGGATTTAATTAAGGCTGAGCAGTACATCAACGATCGAATACCTACCTTGCAAATCAGTTACTAGCTAGTACTGGAATGGATTAATTATGCGCGCGGTGAAACGCGTCGTTGGTGGCACAGCTCTCCAAGCTACCAGTAAGACGATTCCTACGGTCCATACGTAATGTGTTTCCAGTACATGGAGTATTCAGTATTCACCACCTTTTCCTGTGGTTAAGGAGATTGACGATATGCAACCAAAGTTGCTGCAATGCATGGGATCTAGAGTCGTCTACAGCCTAGCCTAGTTATCACAGCGCATGGATTCGCAGTCTCTGCTACAGTGACAAAACAGTACTGGTTTGCTCTCACTGTTTCGTACTGTTCACCGGTGAGTCAGCTCACACGTACCTTATATATCTTATTTCTCTCATTCTCATCTTGTATATATATCTTCTCTATATTTCTTTATACTTATATTTTTTTTAAAAATTATGTTTTAACTATTACTTAGACGATCCAGCTCCGTCAAAAGAGATAAAGGATATATTCTTTTTAACTACGGATTATGAATTTTGACTGAAATTTTTGAATTTTAGCTGTTTACGATAGAGATTACCGAGAGATACTCGCTTGCGATTTTAGATAGTATAAATGTTGAGCTTTTAATGTGTACTATAATTAATTTATAAATTTTATCTTAAAAAATACTTCGTTTAAAAGTTAAATATTATAGTAAAAGTTAAAAATTATACCAAAACAAGTGCATTATGTATCTTTCCTCTCCATACTGCTGCCACGCGACTTTCGCCAAGCGTGGCACGCAACTGCAGCAGGAACCTTCCGATGTTAGTAAACCCAGGTTCCGGTTCCATTCGCTGGTCATCAAATTGTTTTTTTTTACTGACGCTAGCATAGAGGCCTACTGTCCATTGGTAAATTCAAAACAAGTAGTACCCGAGCTTGTCTTCACGCCGATGGTGTTTCCAGGGCTATGTCGACCGAACGCTCGCGGAGAAATATAAAAGTGGTAAATTAATATCTGGTGTTAATTATATTTAACTCTAATTTTAAAAAAAATATAAAATATAATACGGGATAAGTAATATTTGTCCGTATATATTCATATATCAAGTGATATGAAATAATTTATTGTGATTTTACTTAGGAACAAAATAACGTATAGATAGATTGTAACGTCTAAAAAGACGGAGAATACCGAGTACTCTTTCTTCGATATCTTGATAATTAGTCTCTCCGTATTTGTTCCGATTGCACCCTATTGTCTAATATTCTATGCAGGGATACACTAGAAAGGGATAATTTCCGTCCGATCGATCATCTAAATGTTTATGGAACAATTACAAAATAAAGAAATAGGTATCCAGTATTATCTGTGTCTAACTTTAACTCCAAAAAATTACAAAATAGATGATATTTATCTGCATCTACTTCGATTGCACTGGTGTTCCCTCCATTCTAAATCCATGACCGGACATGGAATTGGAAGGGCAAACATTTGGGCATATGATAAAACCCACATCTACAAACTGTACACTCGTTTCAGGCTTTCAGTCGAGGCATGCATGCAGGTTAAAGAATCCAAAAGGACAATTCCTTTTTGTTTCGTTTTGAGAAAGGTTTATACGGGGGATGCCGAGGCGCGGGACATTCTGAGTCAAAGCCTGCCAAATCCAACGGTCCGCCCACCACCGTACGGTTAGACAAGAAAAGAAAGGAAAAGGAAACCAGAAGATTGGGCACTGTTTATCCAAATAGCACTAGAGCTTTTTTTAAAAAAAAAAATTGATCTATAAATCTATTTTTGTAAATCTAACATCCTCCCTAAGTTCGGCAGCCACAAAATCGACACATATCGGGCCTGTTCTTTTAATTTCATGGTGATGGCTTTTAGTCATGGTGATGGCTTTTTGGTACATTTGACGAGATTGCGGAAAGAAAGATACTCGCTTGTGATTTTTTATGATACAGATATTAGTTTTTTAACGTGTACTACAATTAACTTGTAGACCCTATTTTTAAAAAAATACTCCGTTTAAAAGTTAGTTACTGTAGCATAAGTCAAAAGCGGCTTTTAGAAGCCGTAAAGAACAGGGCCATCGTCTACCGCCTGCAAGAGCTTGGCAGGTGTTGCTACGCTACAGGAGCTCGGCAGCACCTGCCGAGCAATAGCTGCTCGGCAACATGAGCTGCTGAGCTGCCCTACAGCAGCAGAAAAACATAATGATTAGTGCTAATTAAATACGATTTAATACTAATTAAACATATTTAGCACTAATTAAGTATGCATACTAATTAAAGGGGAGCATTAAATGTGACGTCGATGTCCTGTCGAGCTCTCCTTGTTCAGTAGATACCTATCGAGCTCGGTAGGTCCAAAGAGAAGGTTGAATTTACAAAAAATAGATGTCTAGAGGCCATTTTTTTTTTAAAAAAAGTGATTACAATGCCATTTATGTGAATAATTCCAAGATTGGCCCCTCCAAAATGTTTTGGAATAGTTTGCACACATGCATAGCACACCTCTTCACACTCCTATGCTATGCACAGTGACGGATCCAGAACAAAAATGACACGGAGGCCACACGTTCCATGCATGTACTTATCAATGCATCCATTAACAATATAGTACATAGTGATATATTCTAAATTTTATAACATCAATTAACTTTATGATAAAATTCAATGCTCCATAACTATAACTATTTATCAGACAACTTACCAAAATCAAGAAACCCATTATTAGTAAAGGATCTAGGGTGAATTAGAGAACAAAAGATGGATAGCATTGGCAAAAAAACATCTAGCACTATTGACTACAAAATAGATCACAAAAACAATAAGTGAGTAAAATTTTAAGCAAAAGAATCACAGAATAATAGAATAAAGTGAAGCAAATTACATTTTATAGTTGATTTCAACGACTTCTCAAGTTCTTTAAGCGGTCTATTACAGAATCATTGGGGAATGAAGCCCATAACAAACTTACGTCGGCCTATAACAACTGCAAAGGAGAGGAGATCGTGTGGGGAATGAAGCTGGGAAGGTAAGGCGTCTAGGACTTTGGGGGTGTTGGCGAACAAAAGTCATGAAGAGCCACTCGCTGACGACTAGGCTGCGCCCGCATGTGGCTATGCCATCACCTGGCTGCTCGCTAGCCAGGGCACTAGACTGGGAGGCTGGGCCACAGGAGGTGTGGGAGAAGTTCTGGCCCGTGCACTGACCTAAGCCATCTAACTTCAAGTTGTGGGGCACTAATTTTAATTATGTGGGGACACACTGTGTAAACTTAGATTTTAAATAAGAAAAATTAAAATCGACTCGAGGCCTGTGCACACCATAGATTCTAGCTTGATTCCAATGCAGACGTATCCTAAAATAGAACCAGTTGCTTTGTTCTCAACCAACTAGGTGTCGAAGCGCGGCGGCACGTGCTAGATACTATATGAATCGAAGTTAAAGAGTCACTGTGTTATTGGATGTCTCTATACGAAAAACTAAAAGCAAGGACCTGTATATATTTATGAAGAAAGAAAAAAATTTTGTGAAAAAATTAAGAATCTATCTATGAAAAACAAAGATCAATTCATAATGATAGGAAAGTAGAAGACTTCTTCGCAAAGTGGTAACATGACGCGGGGGAGGCCGGAATCCCCTGGCCTTTGTATAGGCAGTATTCGTCAAAAGTAGCTAGCTTATTCAAAATCATCTGACCACCCAATTCTTTAGCCGTGTATCCTTTTTCAGTGCCAAACATCCATATAAACCAAAGCTATTCTCCTCCACTTGCGAGGCAGGAAAACACAAACTAGAGGCTACAAAAGTCAGACTTTTTTTTTTAACTATGATTGATAACTTTTATTTGATATTTTTTTTGTTTATATTTTTTGAGTCGATAGTAGAGAGTGAAGATATTAATATAAATGACGTATAATGTTTTGAGCTCAGAAAACATTTAAAGAATTCATCTTTAAAAGCTATTTTATTTATTTTATTTTATTAGAGAAACTAAAAAACAAAAGCTACTCGACTCATTTCGATTCAGTCTACCTTGACTTGTATAACGTCCAAGGAAAGCATATACCCTCCCCTCCCACTCCATCTCCCCCCTCTCCCTCTCCTCCCCAAGCACAAGCAGCGCAGCCAACTCCGCCTCCTCTCCCCTATTAATTCTCCACTCCACGACGCCCCCTCGCAGATCGCGACGCAAGCTGCTCCTCCTCCTCATGCTTGCGTGCTTCCCCTGTTGCCTGTGACCTCCCGCGCGCGCTCCTCTTCGATCTTCCTTACGCCAAGAAAAGAACCGAGCTGGGGCAGCCATGTCCGTGAGAGTAGCGGCGCCCGCGAAGACGGCTGCGGCGTGGCCGTACGCGGAGTACATGGCGCGGTGGGAGCGGCAGGTGGAGCGCCGGCAGCTGTTCCTCCGGAGCTACCACTTCTCCCGCGACGCCGACCTCTCGCCGCGCGCGCGGGCGCGCCGCGTCGTCTGGGCGGGGCTACGCCCCCTACGTCGCGCCGCGGCGACCGGGCTCCGCCGCCTGCGCCTCTGCTTCTCCTGGGTCACGCGCCGCCGCCGCAGAGGCCACTTCCGCTACGGCCGCCTCTCCGGCGCCGGCCAGGGGCCAGCGGCCGCGTCAGTCTGCTTCTGGTAGGAAGCATGCAGCATGAATCAAGCTCGAAAGCCAACGCGGTAGCACTTGTTGGCTTCTTAGGCTGGTGTCAGAGACAAGACAAGCTAAGCTGATTACTTAATTAGCCGGTGAATGTTAGTAGCTTCTATTCCATGGAGTCAGTGCTTGCTTACTGCTTCACTAGACGGGGTAAAGAGGGATTAGTTATGTTTATGTTTTTTCGTTCGTTCTTCTCCTTACTTTGGATGGTGATCTATCTACACTCAACTCGTTGTCTAAATATCTTTCTCTCGTCTTTCTTTTCTTCTCTTGCCCTACGAGTGAATGAATTGTGTATTTTGCATTTGCTCTGTTCCTCTGTTCTTCGGGTGCTAGATTAGATGTACATGTTCATTTGTTCCTTTTGTATGTAGAAATTACGAGTCTGTCCATGTATCGTGCATGCTTGACCGCGTGTGCCTGAGCATGCTATTCAGACAAAATCACACCTTTTTCTCCTTTTTCTTCAGAAAACGTGAGATCTTTGACTGTGATGGTACCTGCTGGCAATGCAGTGTCTATCATGCAAACAAGATGGGGAGAATTGGAACAGGAGAAGAGGGAGGAGAGAGATGTCTGGTGTCAATTTGCAGGGACCAAGAAAGAAACAAAGAAAGTCTCCAACGCCTCTAATCCTGAAGTAGGTGAGGTGAGCCACATTTCGTGTTCCAGCTTTATTACCAGTGCACGCCGCGGTCAAAAGGCGGCGGCGGCGGCGGCAGGAGCAGCAGCACGCAAGCAAGGAAGAGGATGATGCCAGTGCGGCACTGTGCTTCTGTCTCTCTCTCTCTCTCCCCCTGTGCCCCTTTCCATGACGCCCTTCACCTTCTCCCAAGACCAAAGTGAAGCTCTCTGATGCGCACAAGTCTTGGGCTTGGATTGGCTGTCTGCTCACTCTTTCAGTCAGTGTACATAGAACAGTGCACCGTGCACAGCCTGCAGATGAACGAAACACAAGCTTGAGATCGTCCTCGAGCGAGAAATTGGCAATTTCTCGTGATCCCTCTGTCCGCTCGTTCGTTCTGTTCGATTCGACCACTGCGAATATGATCGCTGAATATGCGCGCGGCTACTTGTCAAGTGACAACTTCAGGTTCCTAGAGACAATTTTCTGCGCAAGCAACGCTTCTCCCACAACCGTTCTTCCTCCACAAACCAAGAGAAAGCATGGCATGTTTTTTTCTCATCCCCTGCCAGCACACATGCGGACATGCCATCACCATAATGGACTTTTTCAGTACAAGTCTGAAGACTGTCCGTGCCATCTATCTATTATATATATTAAAGGCCGATGATGTGTTATTTATAATCGATAAAAAACAGAAATATATTGAACATTTTTGTAAAAAAATATCTAACATTTAAATTAGTAGACCATAATTTTAAAGACTTATATTAGATAGTTGTCTTAGAGATATATTAATTTAAAAAATCTAACCCTTAATTTAGTGGACCATAATTTTAAAGACTTAGATTTAATAGTTGATTTAGGGATATATTAATTTAAAAATAAATAAAATGTTAAGTGTAAATTTGCTCGATACATCCACCTCTTAATCCTCTTTCACATGTAAGGAGAGATATCCCAAAAATCACATTTACCAATTAAATATGAAATCAAATATATTAAATTCAAATTTAGATTGTAAAATATAAATTTTAAAATTGCATAAAGTTATATTATACTATATCAAACTGCGCAATTGCCCAGGCCAACCGGCTAGTTGCGTCAAAACGACTCTTATGTTAATACGGTAGCACCGTACTGTTATGTACCAGAAAATAATTCAAGAATTGATCCACTATTCTCCACGGGTTAACTGATGGAGCAATTGATGCATGCGGCCCACCACCATCAATCAACGAGTATCACTGTACCCATCTACAAATCAAGAGCTTTAATTTAACCGTGCGTCTTCTATAAGTTACTAGTGCTGCCACTCAGGGTCAGTGGGTTCATTCATTATCACTATGATTGTTCTTCAAAAAGATAGCATATTTTAGTTAAAAATATGATATTTTTTAGAGAAGAATGGTCTAGGTAGAATACTCGTGATTAGGTTGATGCTAGGTCGGTATCTACACTATCGTTAATATTTTGAATTATATTTTTTTACTTTTTGTATCAAAGTCGGCAACTTCAATCTACCTATGGTTATGTTGGTGTTAGGTCGATACCATATGTAGACGACACCGAGTGCATCGAGCTCGGCGCGCACGAGCGCACTAGTGCAGTGATGCTGGAAGGCGAGCTCCGGGTGCTAGTGATGAAGCGCCACAGGCCGCGTCAAGAGGTGGCGCGCCGGCGTTGTCGTCGCCAACGTCGGTCTTGGCCGTGACGAGCGAGAAGATGGTAACAACCAACAATCAGTGGCAAGAGAAGTACACGAGGAGATGGGCAAAGGCATGTGAGAGCAGCAGGCGTCGCGCTTGATGCCTTGGTACGTCTGTCCCTGCACTTGCCACACGACGAATACGCGATGCCATGCTTTGCGCCTATGCTATGCGCGCGCACGAGACATGGAGAGGGGAGGCACACTGCATCGGTGTCCAACGAGCACATGGGTCGTAACTGATATGCTACCGATTTAAGCCTTGTTTCAATTCCTTAAAAAAATTAACCGGGCCTTTTTCTAAGCCCAATTCCAACCCAAACTGTTACGTAAAAAGGAGAATTTCCAGCCAAACCGTAAGCTGGAAAATAACGGAATTGATAGGACTTGGATGTTTGATCCGTATCAAACGTCAACCCACATATTAGCATGGCCCACCATTTGCCTATCAGCTTTTCATTAACTCGGCTTGGCTCGTCTCATCACCTCTCACCCACTCCTCATTCTTTCCCCTCTCACCCTCTTCCTCTCTCTCGACACCTAATCTCTTCTAATGGTATCTGACCTTATGTACAACAATGACCACGAGCCCAACCACCTTATCTCTGGTGTCGGCGCCGCTGGATCCGGCTGTCGCCGTCAACTTCATCTCTGGGCGCGGTGTAGCCAGATCCGGCCACCATCAACTTCCTCTCCCGACACGGCACCGTCAGATCCGGTTACTGTCGTTGGCTTCCTCTTCGACCGTCCTCTAGTGCGGTGGGGAACCTCTAGCGAAGCGTGGCCACGAAGTGTGTGGTGATAATCCCTCGAGCTCGTCGTGCCCAGCGTCAGCGCACTCTTCGTGACCAAGAATCGGGTCAATGCCTTGCCGAGCCAGCGTCCCAAGCATACGTCTAGTATGCAACATTTTTTAATTTTATGTATGCAACAATCAGCAACAACTAATGCAACATTGGTATTTTTATTAAATATTTTTGTTGCAAATATAGCTGAGAAATATTGTATTTATGGATCTGAAATGTTGTAAGCCATCGTATGGTGCTAACATCTAGATGAACTTCTAGACGCTAGCAACACCCAGAAAATAAACAGTAAAAACGGGGGGAAAACGAGAGGAAGAGGCGGTCAAAGGGTGTTTATTCTGGTGGCAATCCGTGTGGACAAATCGCAAGAACCCTACTTCCCCCCAAGCCACCACGGCTTCGACCGATTCTCCACCCAAGTGTTCCACGTCGATTCCCCAGCTGGCGTACGCAGGCTACGCAGCCAGCCTCAGATGCTACGATTTCCTTTCCCGTGAGTTGCTTGTGTTCTTATTTTCATACGATAAATTTCGGTGAGGCGTCGGATCTCCCAGTAGCTCTCGTGCACAACGGCTAGTGGGTGGATTATTAATTAGTCCTTACTTCGCGCTGTAAAGTTAGGATCTTTGGGCAGTTTCTCGCGTGCTAAGAAAATTTCCTAATTTTCTTGTGCTTTTTAGTGCGTATCTTTGCCGTGAATTTGTTGGGTAAGTCCGCTGCGGCCTTGCGAGAGCGTGAAATTGTCTTAGCTGATCATTACGAGCCCTCATGACCTGAATTATCATAAGTTGATAAGTACTTGAAGTAGCCTGTCCGATTTCTCTTATTCCGTGATTTCGTCCATTTTTATGTTCTTTTAAAGTGTAAATTAAAAGAAATTTGGAAATTCTATGTGATCTTCAGATGATCTCCCCTCCCTTTTTGTAGAATCTGGTGTAATTTTCCTAAGCCCTTTGAAGACTTGTTGTAGTTTGTAAGGTTCCAAGTCCCAACCAACATTCCGGTCTCTACCTTTTCTTTTCTTTTTCTTTTTGTGTGTGTGTGTTGTAAAGACCATTAGTCAGAAGTTCTGATGTTGAATTTTTCGTAGACATCATGGAAATACTAATCAGTGAACAATGGTACATCTCTCCTTAGGTTCTCTGATTGCTGATTGGAGTGATGAATTCGAGACCAGTAGTACTCATCTTCCTCCTGCTTGTGCTCATTATCACATCACAGTTTGAGTGGAAGCAGCAGATTGGTGAGGCTGAGGCGAATCCAGCAGCTACACGGCGGAGGCAACAAGCATTGATCCAAAGGGAAGATGGTATTAAAGAGAAAGTGAGCACCTGGCATTCTGGTTAAATCAGACTCACTTAGGTTGATTTTAGAGCACTCCGACATTCTAATTCGTTGAAAAAGAGTTGCCTTTTTTGTTCAGAAGCACCATAATTTTTTGATAATATTTGTTGAACTGCTATGTTTTGTTTATGTTCTGAAGAAGTTGGTTTTGTCATACGGTACCTGCACAGAACTTTGAGCACAGATATTGAAATCACCCCTAGAAGTGTGCATTGTGAAAACTGCCAGAGACCTGTGAGCTTCTTAGTTCCATTGCCCGTATTTTGTTTCTTCCGGTGGTCAATTTATCCATCTTATTTTTTCTGAAACGGCAATAGCATTGTTCCTTTATGTATTTCTTAACTGCTTACGTTGTATATAAATCCTAGTATTATAGTTTTAAGTGATTGAAGCCTTTGCCAAGGGCTGAAGACCTATAACTTGGGGAATTGTAGAGCATGAACGCATGATAGTTAGCTGTCTGGAAAATAGTCTTGAGTGCTCTTGTTTCAACATGTACTATCTCTTTTATCTCTTTTTTTTTCCTTTTGAAAGCCAGCACATGTCATTTCTCTCTTATTCCCACTTAATTTTAACAGTCCGCTTCAAGCACATCAGTTTTGGATAATATATGCAAGCCTTGCTTGCTTAAGAAGTCAAGTGATCTGTGGAGATTTCATGCTCATTTATTTTTTTTCTGATATATTTGGAGTACAATGATTAGTCTTGTGACTTTTTCGCTATGGGTCGTGTCATAACTCATAACTAGTTATTTGCATTTACTGTTTTACTACATACCTTTGCTGAAAATATCTCTGGTCTGTGATGGACCTGATCGTAGAAGGGAATAACATAGTTGTCACTTTGTTATCGGAAAAAAAGCAATGGCTAAGTGTATCAGATGGTCTCTCCATTTGAGCATATTAGAAGGTGTACACGATCTTCCTTAATTCTTTGACACATCACGCAGCTAGGTTCACTGGTCAAGTGATTACTGTGAGAGATTGATTATGAAAGAATTGACTAACAACACTTTATGTAAGATTTTGTGATAAGCAAGTTTCAGTGTCAGTAGCTGTGACGAGAAAGTTTCAGCATCAGTAGCTATTGTTGTGTGGGCTTTTGTTGTATTTTTTTGTGGTCATTACTTTTGTATGGATTCAAAAAAAGATTGCACACTCATAAGATTTTGTTTTTTTTACAGATAATATTGGCGCAAGAGAAAAACATTCAACAGCTTAATGAGCTTATCCAGAGCCTTCAGGTGCAGCTACTGCATTGCCGTGGCACTAATAGTACTGCTCATACCACCTCAAATCAGTCGACGAATGACAGTGAAGTAGAGGGACTCCGTTCAAAAAAAAAGACAGTGAAGTAGAGGGACAGGAAATAATTGATGATTGATAACCCCTCAGCCAACGCAGGTAGTTTTGCTTCAAAGTACAACCAGCACAATAACAGACATTTTCCTGGCAACGAAAACCATTGTCGTCGTCATCCAGTAGGCTGGTAGAGTCATGTTGATGTACTGATGCTGTGCACTTGGCACAATCATGTCTTTTTTCTCTCTTTCTCCCCCAGCTTGTACAGGGTTGTTCATGTTGATTTTAGCTTACTTTCCTGATTAAGTTTGAAATATGCTTGTACCAATCTTTGTTGCGATTCTTGATTCTTCTACCATCGAAACACATGTGCACCGATCTGTATTCGGTGGAGCCTTATTTTTTGTGATGTTAGTTTCATGCTCTGCTTAGAGACCCCTAAATTTCTCTGGGGACCCTTCTGCAAGGTCTCCACTCAAAATAGAAAAATTTTCCATGAAATTTGTGTGTGTGTTTTTGTTAGCGCTAGCTGTGGCTCACATGTGCAGGCTCCCTTCTTACTATATTAAACTGCAAGAATGAGATAAAGAACACACTCCAGCCTGAAGCAGGGGACTGAATTACGTGCCCCTTTTGATGCCGAGGCCGATGAAGTAGCCGAGCGCGAAGTTCTTGCACGGGCTGAAGCGGCCGCAGCACCCGTTCTCGTCGCACATGATGGTCGGCGATCGATCGATGGAAGACAAGTGTACTGTACGGTTGTTTCAGTGTGTGTGACGGTTACGGCGGTTGGTGGAGTCGTTACGGGGTGAAGAAGTACTTGAAACGCTCTTGGCCGGGTGGACGGTGGTGCAGCTTGTCAGGAGAGTATGCTCCTACTTACATAGGATTTTGTAAAAGCTGATCATACAGTGTATGTTTGTGCCTTATTGTCATTTGTCACTTTGTCAGGACACACATGGTACGTGGCTTATCGATTTATCGGGATCCAACTAGAGCTAAAAATTATCGGATCCAGCTATAAATCATAGTCAAAAAGAACAAGCAGGGACGTCTCAAAATGCTTGCGGCGATCAGCTTGGTCAGGCTGTAGCTGCACCGTGACGTGATCTCGTCATTAATCCACTAACCCTGATTCGAATTCCTGACAGATCACAGCGGATCATGTTGCAGAGGAAGACCTAAGGGCTGTGCCCTAAATCAAGTCTCCTCGATCGTCCAGCAAAAAGAAAAGCCAATTGGGTCGTAATAAAAGGGAAAAGTCCGGAGACGATCGTAATCCGGATCAGAAATGCGCGTGTGCGAATCCGGATCGGCATCGTCCATCGTATTTCGAGGCAAAGACAGAGAAAGATGCGCGTGTGGAGGTTGGGTGAAGTAGGCAACGGTTAGAAATCAAACTTGGTGATCCCAAGTAAGATTAGATGTAGCTATATTGTCTTCATTTTAGATAGATATTAATTAGAACATTTTTATTTGTAAATATTGTAATATTCGAGTTATTGTGGTAAATATCAGGTCTAACCCTATGTGACTATGTATTTGTAATATTAAATTGTCTTTAATTATTATTATGTTGTAACACTTTGATAAATTTATCATTCGTTAGAGCGATATTCTACAAAATAAAATAAATAATAATCCGTTAACTAGTATTTTTACCCACGGTAAAAATATGGGTCGTTCCAATCTCACTCGGATTGAATTGTTGCAAGCCCTCCAAATCAACAGAGTAACCAACCAATTCACAACCTCCACTCCCAAATGTAATCTTCCAAGCATACACAGCAGCAATAATCTCTACCAAGAAAGAAAGAAGAGATATAAATCTCCATAATTATACAGCAGAAAATTAACTCGAGCTAATCATCGGCAATTAGCATCCGGACTTCTTGGCTCGGAGGATGGTGCACTTGTTCCTCTGGAACGCGGTGGCGGCGACCTCCGGGTCGACGAGCTGCAGCTTGAGCGGGCAGATGACGACGAGCGGGCACCTCGCCTTACGCCCCTTGTACTGCATCACCGTGTCCAGCCTCAGCTCCACGTCGAACTTCCCCGTCGCGTTGTCCGCCCTAAACTCCGACACGCCCGCCGCGGTGAGCTTGACGGGCTTGTTGACGCCGCCTACCGTGATGTGGAACGTGGCCGTCTTCCTTGCCCCGTGTTTGAACGCCGGCACGGTGGCGGACTCGTCGAAGCGGGAGCTGTTGAAGGAGAAGGACGCGGCCATGGGGTCGTAGTTGATGCCGCGGTAGATGTTGGGGTTGCGCAGGGACAGCGTCACCGTGACATTGTAGGACATGGTGGAGTTGCTCGACGGCGAGCCCGGCGCGAGCGCGAACCTCTGCAGCACGGCGTCGTCGGCGGTGGCCTTGGGCGGGAACACGAGGGCGAAGGCGAAGACGAGGACGACGATGAGACCGCCGCCGACGGCGATGACCGCCGCCCAGATGGCAAACTTCTTCCAGCTGCACTCGAGGTCTTTGAACCAGCTCCCCTCCCAGAAAGCCATGGCCGCCTTTGGTGGATGGAGTCGAATCTTGGGAGTTGAGTAGGAGACCTATTACCTACCAGCGGCTGGCTATGCGAAGAAGCTAGTCCTCGTGGATTGTTAATGGAGGAGCGAGGGGAAGACTTGGGCGAGTCAAGAGCAGAGCAGATAACGGAAGCGACCGGATTGGGTCGGGGTGTAGTACCTTAAGGATCTGTTGGTAGTGCTAAGCACTTGGTTTTGGGCTTTTTGCACGGGCTTATATATATATATATATATATATATATATATATATATATATATATATATATATATATATATATATATATATATATATATATATATATATCAACGTATCCACTAATAATATAACAGATGTTGAAACTCACTAAATTAGATGTTAAAATATATTGAAAAATCTCCTAATTCATTTGTTGCAAAAATCTAAACAGAGCATTCTGTTAGTAAAGCCTCGACCCATAAATATTTTAAAGATTATAGAATTGAAACTCTAAACTCTAAATCACAAAATTTAGTACCTATTTTGATCGGCTGATCGTTACTTCGTTAGCTACGTAGATCATTAAACATTTGAACTTTAAAAGCAAGGAGCTAGGACGAGATAATGAGTGGATGACCTCACCTATTGTCGTGACCTTCGGCCATACTATATACAACATACATACACTAAGATTTACTCCATTTGCATATGCATGCAATGAGATTAACAAAGCAGAAAATATAACCATACCATCCGACACACATGGACGCAGACGAGAAGCAATCATCATGCTTCTGGACGACGGCAGCTCCGATGTTGGGCCCATTGCCGCTACAAACGAAAGGTTGGGTGCGTGGCACGCCACGTGGGGAATAGGGGAAGGTAGGTAAAGTGTAATGAACTTGTAACCTCTGTCTTATCTCTATAATAGGAGGAGTGGTGAAGTCGCTTTAGAAAATTAGATATTTATATTGGTTTCTGACTTTTCTAAACAGAGTTATAAAATAGAAGCCAATGTAAAAGACTTAAACCCTGGCATATTTTTTCTAACAGATCGTCACGAAATGGAGTCATCTGCGTGGAATTGCAAGTCTAAAGCACACATACTTGACAGACCCGTGCTCTCATGGACGGTAACACTGGTGAAGAAAAGGGTTATTTTCCTCTCCTCGCTGGGCTTTGTGCTAAAAAAACAGTTCTTTTTAAAATTATAACTTTGGATAATATTTTTTAAGGGGCATAGGGTAGACGCACACAAAGGCGCGCTCTGTCTTTCTCGTCTGCTCCGTTCAACGCAAACGCAACTCGTAACAGTAGCAGAAACTGATGAGCCTATGCCATGCTGGGCCCAGCATTACCGACCCCTGCTACAGTCATGCCGGGGGCCCACCTGTCTGGAAATATCTCGCGCCGCCGCCGCGCTGGGATTTAGGGTTCTTACTCTGGTCTGGGATGGCGATTAGTCTAGTATTCCCCGTCCATGTCCCTCCCCCTATAAATACCGACGCCACGAGGAGGCGCCTCCTACATCGTAGACCAGGTCGCCTTCGTCTTCCTCGCAGGTTTATCTACCCTCCATGCGCTCTGAGATTCTCCTCTCTTCACTTCGTTCTTTTGCTCGATCTGGTTCGACCGTGCTGCCAACTTCGCTCTCTGGTGCCCCGAGTTATAGTAGCTAGTGCTGTTTGTTTTTTCGTTCCTGTATGCTTCGCATCTGTGATTCTAGAGTCGGATCTGCTTAGGCTTTATTAGAATTCCTTACTGTCGCTCGGTTCTAATCTGAAGCTTGCTTACGGTTTATTTTGCATCTAACACAAATCCCTCTATGGTAAATCTAGATTTGTAAGTTATGCGCGTACGCTCCTATGGTTAGAGAGTTTACCTTTTGCTGTGTTGTTCTTCTGAATTTGCCATGGTTTTCTGCCAAAAAAACTGAGGAAATTAAGGTAGTCTTCTGCAGATTTGCGTTAAGTTTGGTCTAATTTTCTGCAAATTAGTAAAGGGAAACTAACTTAACCAATTTCTGTGAGCCATGGTGCTTGTTTATATTCTGTTTGGTTGTTCATATGCAATTCAGTTTCTCTGTTTTGCTATTCTGCTTCCAGTGCAAGACGGGAAAGTTTTCTGTTGTCTAAAAAAACTGATTTGCAAAATATACTATACGTCTAAAAATATCATAGTTAAAATTTGTGCTGGTTAGGGTGCAACCCTTTGCTGTGCTAGGAAGTACAGTACAGTGACCTAAATGCTTGTTAATCACTGTAGAATCTGTATCGCACTCTTTTGATACGTTCTGATATTTTACTTGCCCATATGCTGAATGCGCTTGCTTTTCTGCTTAGAGATGGCGGATTTGGAGGAGTACCGTTGCTTCATTGGGAATCTGTCCTGGTCGACAACCGATGAAAGTCTCAAGGATGCATTTGGCAAATTTGGCAACCTCACTGAGGCCAAGGTGACATGGAGAATCTCTTATTGTTTTTATGGAGGAATACTCTTTTTACTCATGTGATATTCTTGGATATTGCTTTCATAACTGTGGCTGGGGATACTTCTGTGTATATCTTATTGTGCCTGCACTAACATATAACCATCTTTACAAATCAAAAATGTCGGAAACCTGAATAATTTTGTTGATCCTACACCCATCGGTAAAAAAGGCCATTGATAGAGTGACTATGCTTCAAAGTTATGCCTGCTAACCTGACTATGTCGGGAGACAAAGTTATTTTGTCTTTTAAGAATGTATATAAAATTATAAATTCATTAAGTTGGTCGAGCGCTATCATCCCCCCCTCTTGTTCTATGTCCAATATTGTTGCTATAGAGTTGTAAGAAATAAGATGACAGATTGATACATACTGTTCCCAATATTGTCTTTTCAGGTTCTTTGGTTTACCTGTTTTTAGTCCCTGAAAATTTTGGGATATATGTTGGTCTCATCTAGGTTGACCGAATGATTCAGCATTTGTAACTTTCAAAACTATAACAATTACATGTTTCTGAAATTTTGCTTTGCATTTATTGTGTAGCATGGCTTTCATTGGCTTATGTTTGCTTTTGGTTTGCTCTTCTGGTAATATGCAGGTGGTTCTTGACAAGTTTTCTGGCCGATCACGCGGTTTTGGCTTTGTGACTTTTGATGAGAAGAAAGCCATGGAAGATGCTATTGAGGGAATGAATGGATTGGACTTGGATGGCAGGGCCATCACTGTTGATAAAGCTCAGCCACAAGGACCTGGCAGAGACCGTAATGGTGACCGTGATTATGATCGTGAGCGTGGATCTCGTTACGACCGTGGCCATGACTATGGTGGCGGTGGTGGGCGTGCACCGCGTGGCTCAGGTGGTGGGGATTGCTTCAAGTGTGGAAAACCAGGCCACTTTGCTAGAGAGTGCCCATCTGGGGATGGCGGGAGAGGTGACAGATATGGTGGCAGAGATGATAGGTATGGTGGTGGTCGTCGTTATGGATCTGACCGTGGTGGTGACCGATATTCTGGTCGTAGCCGAGATGGTGGCAGCTACGGTGGAAGTGGTGGTGACCGTTACAATCATGACCGATCTGGTCCCTACTGATGGCACATATCTTGAGAAGTATGTTTCATCCAGGTATGAAAGTCTATCTACTATTATGAGGTGTGTTTCCTTGTTTGGGACTTTGTGATCATGTGGTTGGAGAACTGTGATGTACCCTGAGAAAGCAGCTACTTTGTTATAGACCATATTACTGACTTGCTTATTATTGTTTCCTGCTTATTGCCAGGCATATGACTTGGTCATAGTGCTTGGCTTGGTCCTACATGTTTGCTTGATATGCTATTGGGTGATTCTTGCTTGGTTAAAAGGCGGCTTTGGTCACATTGTGTGTTGATGCTCTGTCATGTTGGTTGTTGTTATGCGGCGTAGCACCTCTGTATGTGGGGTTCAACTGGTACATCGTGCTCTTGTTTCTGTTCTCGTGGGAGGAAATGATCGACTGAACTTTGCTTGAAACACCACAAGAAAAATATCTCTGGTTCTTGTCATCTCTCCCCAAGGCAAGTGATGAATCATCCATAAGCCGATATGAACTGGTAATTTTTTTGGAAACCTTTTATCTTAGATTGTGTTGACCTATCATTCTCAAATGACTGTTTTGTTTTGGCAGGCTTGTTTTGGGTTCTTTGTTCTCTTGGTCTGGATTGGTTACTGACATCCTAGGATAATTTCAGTTGTCCCTTATTAGTCAGGCGAATTGTTCTCTAATAACTAGGGGTTTGTTAGTTGGTTCCAATATATGATGTGCGATTAGCAGCAGAGGACCCCTTCAGCCTTGCATAATGCTTCTGCGTTTGTCTCTTGGTTGGCTTTGCTACCTGGTGATTGTTCCTAATGCTTTGACACTGGACCACCGGAGTGGGTGCTGTTGCCTTGTTTCTTGAGATGTGCCATTCCTTGTGAGAGCAGCCAGGGATCATGGTTATGCAGCCTGAGCGATGCTAGCTGCCTGGTTGTTGTTCTTTGACATTTCGCCACTGGAGGAGCAGCTCCTACTCTTGTGAGGGGAATTTCGACCATGCTAAGTTCCGTTAGCAACATACTAGTATAACAATGAAAGCTGTACTCTCGTTTCACCTGGCCATCAGCTAGGATATATTTGGTCTTTAGATTTTGAGTATATTTTTCCTGTTCCACTTCACGGGTTGTAACATAGGATCTTTGATGCGATAACATTGGTTGTCTGCGAATTGTCTGTGTGGTTTTGCACTAGAGTGCTTGTTCACTGTCTATGGCTGTTCTCAGTTCGTCTTTTTTTTGCTTTTTCACTGTAGCTAATTTATTTTGTACTGTAATAACTAGTAGTTTTTTTATGTAATTAAATTTATATTATCTTATTATGGATAATGCAAAGGAACATAAAAAAATCTAAAAATCTAAAAAAATCAGAAAAAAATTAAGAAATAAGGAATTAAAAGACAGAAGCCGAAACAGGCGATTCCTACAATTTATCTCGCGCTTTCTCCGCTCATCTCTGTTTGACTTGTGGACCTTGTACCCTCATTTTCTGTTGTGGGCATGTTTGGTTGGTATCCGTACTTCGCCACAGAAACCCTTTGTACCCATGGCTAAGTGCTGTGCTTCATATGTTTCATGTACGGTGAGTGGTGACCGGCTACTGATCAAAGTTGTCATTTCCTGGGGCAGCATATGCTGATGCCTTCGCTGACAAAAATAGCCAGAAATTTCGCGTAATAGTTCGTCGATAACATGTTGATGTAGTGGTTTGCTCGACTGCAAAGCTGCACGTAATGTTGTATGATATTAGCATCTCGGTCCGTTTCTGAGGGTCTGTTTTTTTTTTGTTATAGTTTATGATTTTTGACTGAAATTTTTAATTTTTAGCTGTTTGCGATAGAGATTACAGAGAGAGAAACTCGCTTGCGATTTTAGATAGTACAGAAGTTGGGTTTTTAACATGTACTTTAATTAACTTGTAGACTTCAGCTTAAAAAAATACTCCATTTAAAATATAGGTACTATAGCAAAAATCAAAAATCGTTTTAAGAAGCTGAAAAGAATATACTCAGTATGCGGAAGCTACACGAGCAGCGCTCGTCGTGGATATGTTGCACGACCCGAGACTATACGCGTGCAGTGTCTTGATTAAAATAGCATTGGAGTACCTATTAGCTTTTTTTGATATATTTAATTAAATAATAATAAGAAGAAAAAAAATAAAAAAACACTATTATAGATAATGAAAAGGAAGTAGAAAAAAACGGAGGCTATATGTGCCGTCGTGGAGGCTCCTGTTTCGCCAGAGCGCGGTGGCGACGATGGGGTACTTGTTCTTGGGCATGCGGACCAGCGTTGGCTGCGCCGAGTCGTCCTCTTCCAGCTGCGACAAAACGCGAGTGCAAACGTCAGCTGCAGCTTGCAAAGCAGCTAGCGGTCGATGCCATTTTCCATGGCTGCTGCTAGTTACCTGTATCTGCAGACGAGGCGGTGGATGAAGACGCAGATCTCCAGCCGCTTGATGTCGTACCCTGCGTATCCAAGCGTCCATTTACCAGTATCCAAAGTAGTACTACCGTAACTGCAAGCGTGTGGCGTGCAGATGCTTCGAGATTACCAGCGATGCTGAGGTCCTGTGCAGCTTTCCTCGAGAACCATGGCAAGATGGTTGCTCTCCTCAGCGTCTCGTTCATCACCTGCAATGGTGGCGTGTGTCAGTAGCGACGTCGCGCTACAAATCTTTCAGAGGAATGCACCTGAATAAAGGCAAAACATGATCTCCCTGAGCTCACCTTGTTGGTGTAAGGCATGTTATTCACATCTGACCATCTGAGATGTGATGTTCCGTTTAGCCTCTCTTTAATCTCCAGGTGCTCTTCCTGCGAGGATTGATCGTATAATTAATCAGCGAAGCTGCCTCTTGTATTGAGAAACCTGAAGCTGCAACAACCTGAATCAACTCAGACGAACTTAACTCTTAGTTTCTGCAGGACTTCAGGGTTTTCGCCGAGGAACTTGATGAGCCACGTCAGGCCCGCCGCCGTCGTGTCGTGCCCGGCGACAAGAGGACAGTGGTTGGAGCTGATAAAGGGCAAAATAAATGTGGTTGCTGATGCCCTTAGTCGCAAGTACATCAGATCAGGCTACATGCATGTCTTTCCTGGCATGAGCTTCTGAAACTGAAATTCTCAAGTACATCAGAACAGGCTACATGTATGTCTGAACTCCGAACTCAGCTGCCTGCAACAGCATCCCCATTAGTCATTGGGCTGATTTGTACCAAACTAGTGACGTGCTCTTGCCTTCCGAGCTCTAAAATTTTCTGCTACAAGATGCAGATGATACCTTCAAACAAAACAAAAAAGATGAAGATGATGATATCAAAGTACTAATCAGTGAGGGGGAAAATTATTTTGAAGCCGCGCAAATCCCTCTCTGAACTTCTTCTTTTCCAGCTTTATTTATGTGATCATGCATGGAACCAACAACGCATTGAGTTTCTCTGAACAATGACAGATGAACGGCATTGCTTGAAGCTGATGGCCGGGGCAACGCGACGCCGGTCTGCTGTTAGGAAGCACCGCTAAGTCTCGGCTCGCATTGCATTTCCTTGCTAGTCTTTGGACTTTGGTTGAAGTGCTGGGTTATTCTACCTTAATCCTCATATGATGCACGGTTAAGCTATTGTTCTGTTTCTCTATACTGTGGTTGATGGTTTTAGCTGCAGTTTAGGCTATGGTTGATGGTTTTAACTGTAACTGATGATTTTTATCTGTGTTTTTCAAGACAGTCTCGAAAAATCATTTAAAGAATTTATTTTAAAAAGCTATCTGTTTATTTTTATTTTTAAAGAAATCAAAAATTAAAAGACCATAAGAACGTGAGATTTATCGGCTCTTAAATTTAGCGACCTAAGTGCTACGCTAGGGGGAGTCTTGAAGCCCACATTGCATGTATATAGCTGTCCGTCTTATGTATATGTACGAGAAAGGAGGTGCAAAACTTTGGATGTCACATGTTCTTTTTGGTATCTAAAAGCGGCTATTGAATTTTACTATAGTACTTAACTTTTAAACGAAGTATTTTTTTATGATAGGATCTACAAGTTAATTGTAATACATATTAAAAGTCCAACATCTGTATAATTCAAAATTGCAAGTGATTATCTCTCTGTCCGTAATCTTTGTCACAAACAGCTAAAATTCAAAATTTTCAGTTAAAAAACTAGAAACCACAACCATATCAAACAGACTCATAATCTGACAACAAATCAAGTTTTACAACAGTTGTCAATGACCATTGGAACGCCTTTGACCATTGCAATGGTTTAGCACCAGCACATCACAAGATAGGAAGGTTTTTTTTGTATAGAAGAAAATAAAAAAGACACACACGCAAGTCTTTTGTGTGTTATAAAAAAATAATATAAAAAATACATGTGATGTACCAAAATGTCCCTAACAATTAAAACCCTTGCATTTCATTTCCGGTTCTGATGTAAAATGCGTAGACAATTCGAGACACTAGTGTAAAATTACCCTTTCAAAATCTTTATCCATAAAAAGGAGAAACGGCGAAGAGATGGTCTACCGCTACAACTCCACGTCTCCAACACTTGTCTGTCGGGTATATTTATATGGACTTTTGTTTTATCTTTTAATTTTTAGTTTATAAATAGTAATAATTTATAAAAGAAATTATAAAAAGATATTTACGGTGATTTTGATAATATAAATTAAGTCTGTATAGATTTTATCTTAAAAAATATTTTATTTAAAAGTTAAGTATTATAAAAAATTATTTATAATAAAAAATAGTATTTAGAAACCAATAAATACGGCCCCTTTCCGTGGTGTATTTAACTCGACACATCCAAGGGGAGAGAGCACCGATCTTCTCTACCGAGTCTCCTCCGCTGCTCCTCTCTCCCACCAGTCACTTCCGCTTCCTCCTCGCCTCCCGCTCGACAAGGTCCGATCTCTCACGCAACCCTCTCGCTCCTCGCGTCTCTGCTCCGAGCGCGCGCGGATCTGGTCGCTATCAGTCTCGTTGTAGCTCCCTAGTTATCTCTGCATCGTTATGCTTTGTTCTTGTCTTTTGGCGGCCTCGGTGAGGTCGTTCGGGGTGGATCTGTCGATGCGATCGCGTGTCCTGGAGCGCGATGGGTTGGGTTTTTTTTTTTTTGTCTTGCTGTGCGATTTTGTCCACGTGTGGATCTGCCCGTGTCATTAGTGCTCCGCGCAATCTGTGAGCTGGTTTCAGTTCGTGCGTGCTTGCTGCGGTTTTGGTTGGTCTAGCGATCCTTGGATCGGGGACTAGGCATTTGATATCTTACAGATGTGAAGTGATTTGTTCATGTCATTAGTACTGCGCAGTTTGCATTCTGTAAACTGGTTTCGGTTCAATTCTGCTCCTGCTTGATTTTTGATAATCTAGTGATTATTGGATCGGGGGTTAGGCATGTAATATGTTGCAAAAATGAAGTAATCTTGCTGTGGATGGGACTAGCTTGATCGGATCTGCTAGGCTACCATTGTGTAAAGTGGGGAGTCCCTTCGTTACAAGGGGAAATAACTATACATACGAGGATTCAATGATGGATCATTGCATCCTTGGAAAAAGAAATGGATTGGGCATCATCTGTCAGGAATCTGGATGGGGGATTGCTGGATGGGGGGATTGGGCTAGGATTAGCTCAAATTTTAAACTAAATCCGAACCAAATCCTCCTAATTCAAACGCCATGGTGTTGGTTTCAAGTGGGATGGGTTATTTGGGACATTCTTGTGAAAAAGAAAAGGCTAAATGTTAATTAGTTAGGCATTTTCGTTCAGCACCTCAGCACCAACCGTTACAGTAATAGGTGTAAATTTTTAGGGTGAATTGATATGTATCTTGCTCGATGGTTTATAGGGTCTGTTCTTTTTGGCTGCGGCTGATGACTTTTTGGCTGTTTGTGACAGAGATTGCGGAAAGAAAGATACTCGCTTGCAATTTTTGATGGTATAGATATTAGTTTTTTAACATATACTACAATTAATTTGTAGACCCCATCTTAAAAAAATACTCCGTTTAAAAGTTAGTTACTGTAGTAAAAGTCAAAAGCGGCTTTTAGAAGCCGCAAAGAACAGGTCCATAACTTTTAGAAGTCGCAAAGAACATGCCCATACTTTTGATCTTGTGCTTTCATAATGGTTTATGAGTTTTGCATTCCTCTTGTCGTGCCTTCATTGCTAAGCTTTTCTTTTTGTTTCTTAAGAATAAAATAATATTTTTTGTGTATGACACTGCTTAGTTTAGTCAGAATTTATGTTTTATTTGTTACCTGCTCATTTCGACTTTTTTTCGGCTTCGGCTTCTAATTTCTGTTTTTTTTCACTATTCAGTATTTCGTTTTTTTCTGAATTTTTTTTAGATATTTTAGGTTTTTTTGTATTTTCTTTCTTTTCCCGTGTTCCTTTGTATTGTCCCTAATGGGTTAACATGTTTTTTTTTCTATTTTTATATTTTTTTAAAATTAATTAAGTCTAAAAAGCCAAATCAGCTACAATAAAAAAAAGACAGTTACAGTGAAATTTCAGCCAAAAATCAGAAGCTATCGCTAAAACGAGCGCCCCTATAATAGTCATGTACTGCATGGTAGTACGTAACTGCCCGGTTCTTATATATATAAAGAAAACAGCCTGTTCAGGATTTCCTTTTGCTAGCAGGTACCAGAACATTGCATGCCACTACTTGCTGGCACTTGGACTTTAAACCTCCATAATTCTATGGTTGATGACTAAATATTGATCTCTAACTACTAGGCTGGATGTTCAGCAGCAACAATAATTGTGATCCAGTACTGCTATAGTTTTATTCAACATTGGTAGGCACAGTAGCACATGGGTAAGCATGTCTGTGCCTGCCAGGACAGCTTATGTCAGCTTATTGTTCTCTTTAGTTTCTTAAGCATTAAGGGCCCATTAATGTGATCGAAGTGTTATGTGCTTTCTTCTTCAAAATTGTCAGTCCTTTGCCAGTCTGTCCTTTGTTCAGTAACCTCATTAGTGATGAAAATACCTACTACTATTAGAGCTAGAGATAAACCCTCCTAAATACAGCTGTACTTTCCCTTTTACTTGATTATCATAAGCTGTTTTAAGTTTTTTTTATTAGATATCTGAAGAATGTTACGAAACACATGATGTAGAAATGAAATAACAGTTACTTAAAATTGGGTTTAAGTGGTTCTGTGTTCATCAACCATTCTTCCTGTTTGCAAGCTATCTAGCAACAAACAGGTTCAAAATTTCTGCTGTAACAAGTAAATGATTGAGATGCCTTCTGATTGCCTCGTGCAGATCAATGGCTGATGGTGAGGATATCCAGCCACTTGTATGTGACAATGGCACTGGAATGGTCAAGGTTTGATGCTCATCCTTTTGTCCATTCAATTTTTTAAGCACAATAAATGAGTTGTTCAAAGAATAAGCCTCTCTCTCTCTCTAGGCTGGTTTTGCTGGTGATGATGCTCCCAGAGCAGTTTTCCCTAGTATAGTTGGCCGCCCTCGGCACACAGGTGTCATGGTTGGAATGGGCCAAAAAGATGCCTATGTGGGTGACGAGGCACAGTCAAAAAGAGGTATCTTGACCTTGAAATACCCCATTGAGCATGGTATTGTGAACAACTGGGATGACATGGAGAAAATCTGGCATCACACCTTCTACAATGAGCTGCGTGTTGCCCCTGAAGAGCATCCAATTTTGCTGACAGAAGCTCCTCTAAACCCAAAGGCAAACAGAGAGAAGATGACCCAAATCATGTTTGAGACATTCAATGCACCAGCGATGTATGTGGCTATTCAAGCTGTTCTTTCTCTATATGCCAGTGGTCGTACAACAGGCATGTGTCAATTTTCTCCCATTCAAAATGAGTTTCTGTGTACTTGTATCTCTTCATTGGTTATCTGACCCCCTATGTCTTGTGCAGGTATTGTGCTTGATTCTGGTGATGGTGTGACCCACACTGTGCCAATCTATGAGGGATATGCACTTCCTCATGCCATTCTTCGGTTGGATCTTGCTGGTCGTGATCTCACTGACTGCCTAATGAAGATCCTTACAGAAAGGGGTTATTCCTTCACTACAACTGCAGAGCGGGAAATTGTAAGAGACATAAAGGAGAAGCTTGCCTATGTTGCCCTTGATTATGAGCAGGAGCTCGAGACTGCTAAGAGCAGCTCCTCTGTTGAGAAGAGCTATGAGTTGCCTGATGGTCAGGTCATCACAATTGGTGCTGAGAGGTTCAGGTGCCCGGAAGTGCTATTCCAGCCCTCGCTGATTGGTATGGAAGCTCCTGGGATCCATGAGACCACATACAACTCTATCATGAAGTGTGACGTGGATATCAGGAAGGATCTTTATGGCAACATTGTGCTTAGTGGAGGAACGACCATGTTCCCTGGCATTGCTGACAGGATGAGCAAGGAGATTACTGCCCTTGCACCAAGCAGTATGAAGATCAAGGTTGTGGCACCTCCTGAGAGAAAATACAGTGTCTGGATTGGTGGTTCTATCCTTGCCTCCCTCAGCACATTCCAACAGGTACTTATTTACATGCTCTTTTGTTTTGTCATGGCATGTACCATCTTATGCTGGAGATATGTTTGTGTGTTCTCTTTGAACATCTTCCCTCTTAAGTGAACCAAACATACAGGAAATTAATCTTGTAAACGTACAGGAAATTAATCTTGTGACTACTGTACATCAGAATAAATCTTATTGTGCTTGATTTTTTAGTCGGGCTATACGCTACACGATTAACATTTCTTTCACTGTTGTCCTAGAAGAAAACAAAGCAAAAGTACGGGTGTTTCCTGTTGATCATGTCCTAACAGTAGATTAATTTAGAAGGAAAATTGTTACATTAGAAAAAGACTTCTTATCCCGATTCCTTTTCCCTGTTGCAGATGTGGATATCTAAGGGAGAGTACGATGAATCTGGCCCTTCAATCGTCCACCGGAAATGCTTCTAAGCCCTTCTGTCGTGCCTTCTTTCCCGGTATTTCCCGGCCTTTTGAGCTTGCATGCTTGGGTGTGTCTGCGTGAAGTATATTTCGAGTTTTTGCGAGAGTTCTAGCAGATGCGCCAGTATTACTGGACGAAGGAGAAGTAGATCCAAGCCCCTTTGTTTGAGGTGTCCTGCTTCGGTGACTCAAGTGAGATGCCCTGCTTTAGTGATTCAGATGCCGTTTGCTCAGGTCATATGTTGATATTAGTGTGTGAGAATTGTGTCTTGTCGGTTTGGCTTCGGATATTCAGTGACTGCGGAACATTAGCTATGTATGTACATTTTGCTTAAATATCGGTTGTATGGTTGTTTCCCAAGTCGAGTACAATGGTATGGAATCCTATTTTTGTGGTGTTTTCTTCTAGATGCTTAACCATTAGGGGTGCTGCCCGCTACTATGACCTATGCAAATGGGCTTGGTGTACCACTGGATTTGGAGGCTGTGAAATACCTCCGATGCCTTGATGCTCTGCAATTGCCCTTGCTGTTCTAGCAAGATGCAGCGTCCTCGGATCTCCTCACAACCAAGGAAACGGGAAGGGAGTATAATCATATATCACCGGATTATACATAGCAATCGCTCTCCGAACAAAAGGAATCACTGTATGGTTTGTTTGAGTTGTGCAGAAATATGGCACGGAAAAACTTATTATTATTATTATTTTGACGAAAGAGGCAACAAAGAAAAAAGAATCAAGCGAAGGGGGGCGTTCGTTCTAGCGATGACTTCTGACTTTTAGCTGAAATTTTATTAGAGCTGATTTTTTACTGTAGTTGATTTGGTTTTTTGGCATAATTAAATTTAAAAAATTATAAAAATAGAAAAAAAATATTAACCTATCACGGACAATGCAAAGGAACATAGAAAAAAAAAGAAAAATGCAAAAAAGTCTTAAAAATTTAAAAAAATAAATTATTGAATAGTGAAAAAAGCTGAAATTAGAAGCTAAAATCAGCGCAAAAAAAACAAGTTTCTCGCAGAGAGAGAGAGAGAGAGAAGAAGACACAAGTTTGGTGAATCGCTTGGCCGTGGTGCACGCACACATCAACTACCAAGGCTAGCTGCCTGAAAAACAAAGAAACTGGCAAGCAATCGCTATCGAGATGACAGCGATAACAGTTGCCTTCAGCATCCCGACACCATGAGAAGCTGAGATTCTGGCACAGAAGCATGTCTTTTCTTACAACTGGACTGTAGCTCAAACTCTCACATTTTCTGCTTTGCGCATGAACATTCTAGAGCAAATACAGCATCCACTCTCCAAAAAAAAGGCGTCCAGTTTAGCCAGACAGCAACTTCATGAGTAACACATCAGTGGTTTGGAAAGAAGATAAACAAGGCCGATCAACAACATGCTGGCATGCTGCTGTGACATTCAAAATCAACTACTGAAGATATTACTCCAAATACCAGTATCCAAAACCATGACTAGTATTATGCCATCGCAGCTGGCTTTTATTGACTAGCTTGTATTTCCCTGGGTTCCTAATCTCAATGCACCAACATTGAACTCACACGAACGGAAGACAAAAGACTAACAACCACCAAAGTTTGATGCTAGTTAACACAACTAGTACGAAGCATGGAGCTTGACAAGCACTAGAGAATTTTTGCATCTTGGCAGAAAATCACATGGAAAAAGCCCCTAGTACAGGTCTCCTTCCTTGTGAGTATGGATGACGCAGTCCGACTGGGGGTAGGACACACATGTCAGCACATAGCCTTCTGCCTGCTGTGCGTCATCAAGGAACGACCCATCTGACTGATCGACCGTGCCGGTCTCAATTTTGCCGGCACAGGTGGAGCATGCTCCAGCACGGCAAGAGTATGGCAACTCCACACCTGCAGTCTCAGCAGCATCGAGGATGTAGGTGTCATCTGGAGCCTCAAACTCATACTCTTGCCCTTCTGGTGTGACGAGCTTCACCTTGTAGACAGCCATGGCAGAAACATCAAGCTTCTTGGAGGTCTTCAGGCTCGGAACCTGCATACCTTGACTGAAGAAGCCTAGAGATGAAGGGCTCTTGACCACTTTCTGGGAGGCCTGAGTTCTAACATTGCTCAAGAGCGTGCAGGAAGTTGCAAACGTGCTGGTCGACATCTTGAAGCCTAACACCAGTCAAATCCAAGGGAAGGAACAGTCGGTGATCTCAACCATCATGTACTAAAAAGTTAATCAGCAAGACTACGCTCTTAACTTAAGCAACGCATGAAATCAAATTATCAACTCCTTATCTAATAGAAAGCAAATATTCAACACAGCATGTTCTATCAGGCCCTAAACAAGGTACGCATTAAACATGATCTGATGATCATAATGTATTGCAACCAAATTTCAGAAAAGAAAAAAAAACTTGTGGCAACAAGCCGGTTACAACCAGTAACTGTACCAGTCATACACTCATACTATGGCCTGAAGCTACGCTAGCCAGAACCAAAACACCATACTAAGCAATTTTGCAGAGATTTACATGACAATTGACCAAATTTTGTTTGAATCTTGACACAAAAACACGTTTCATAACATTTTTTAATAATGGAAAAAGCAGATGTCAAAACTCACGCTTAATGCAACTATTTTTCGCCCAAGCTCCTTTCTACTTACCGAGGTGGGCTACAAAGTAGTATCTAACACCAGTACAGAAAGCCCCTTTTCTTCTCAGAATTAACAGTTCAAAGTTAAAGACAAAGGGCGGCTGATATATGCCAGTGGTATCTTCACCAAGGAAGAAAAATGGGGACGAGCCATCCATTCCCTCCATGAGAAGGCCACGGTTACTCTTCGGAGCAGTATGAGAAAGGCAGGCATTGCATGTGCTCCCCACTCTTCACTCGAAGCTCCATGGACATACTACTGCATCATTCTCTTCTCTTTTTTTGAAAAAAAAAGAGAAGAAAACTTGATAGAACAATCGATTTCATGATTTAATACCAAAAATCCAAATTTAATATCTCCAATTAGCAGGAACTTCGAGTAACGGAAAGAATAAAGAAGGTCTATTTGTCATGAACACGTCTAATACCAGAAATCCTAAATCTTCAGTTGGTTAAAAAAACTAGTGGTAGTTTCTTTTGGTCTAGATGCAACCAAGAAACGCCCTGAAATCTGAATCTGCCCATAAGCAGCATTTCTATCTAATCTAATCCAGCTTAGGACCATCATAGCAGTACAAAACACTAACCCAACGTTCCCACTTCCCACTCTTGTCACAGGTGAGAAATCAAGATCCCACTGCATCAAGACTAGTTTGGTTCAGAACTCGAGTGAGCGAGCAATCAAATTAACCATGCGAGGGCGGGGCAGAGAGAAAGGACAGGACGGGAGATCCCCAGAACCCCGAGCAAGCCCTCGCAACCGGGAGAACCAAAAGGAAACAGCGGGCGCCGCTGCTTTTACCTCGCGGTTGAGGAGGCGGAGGCGGCGCGGAGACCGGAGGCAGGGCGCGGCGGCGGAGCGGAGCGGCGAAGGTCTCGTCGCCTCTCTCTCTCTCTCCCCGTCGCGGCGTGCAGCGGTGGAATGCGCGGACGGGGCGGCGGCCAACCCCTGCTTTTAAGGAAGAGGAGAGACGCGCTCGCAGTGTTGTTGTTGGGCTTGTTTTCGTCTAAATAAATAAATAATCGGATCGTATCGAATCGATCGGTGCAATTACCAGTTGACCCCTGTACCGTGGCCACGGCGCATTGAACAGGAAAATTTTGCTGTGTTACGAAACGATGCGCGTAACGAGCCGACCAACCAGGCAACGCGGAAGAAGCATTTTCTCCGCGCTATAGCACCGCGTCACTTGTTTTTTGGGGTTTTTACGCCTAGTGTTAAACCCTAGCTGGCTCGTTACATAAATTATTTTATATCACCGTTACACAGCAAAATTTTTCATTGAACCCGGTCCAGGTTCTTCTATTGATTTTTAATTATGATTGATTTTTGCTCTAAGAAGAGGTAGGTTAGATTTGCGCTCGGATCATCAATCCAGTACTCTAATCTCTAGCTCCGGCCAAAGAGCCAATCGGGCCAGACGACCACTTCTGTTCCGGACATTTGGTCACAAAAACCTGCGAAGATGCTTAGGCATGAAAAAAGCATGATCTTGACAATGTGTTGCACCAGTACAATGTCGTTACCAGCTGCTAAACCATGCACGCGAAAGTACGATCAGGCAGCTAGACCAAAACATCAAACGTTCGGTGCATGCACACTGTGGTGAACCATGGCATCGATCCTACGGAAAAGGTGTTTACTGTTTAGTCCCACACTGGCTATGGAGTATGTTGGTTGAGTATCATATTTTAAAGTTTAAACTTAACTATATCAACTAGGACCACACTGGCTATGGACCTGGTGTACAGCTTAGCCCGGTGCTACCAGCGTGGATTCCCCACCAGCCCACGCATAGCACGATGCTGCTACGACCCCGACGGCTCCGTTACCACGTCATTTGACCCACCTGTCACCGACACGTGTCGCTCCCGTCAGGATCTACCCTCCCATCCACGGCCACGTCAGTGGCGAGCGTCGAGCGAGCCGTCTCCCTCCAGGTCTCGACTCGAAGCCTCCCCTGCAGATTCCCATTCCCATTTCGACGGGGAGGACGACGACGACGAAGCCCTAATCGCCACCTCGAGCTAGCAGTGATTCGGTTGGTATTCGCGCGAGATCCGAGGGGAGAGATCTAGGGCTTGCGCCGGCCATGGCGAGCTCCGGCCTCGCCTACCCCGAACGCTTCTACGCCGCCGCGGCCTACGCCGGCTTCGGCGCCGGCGGGTCCACCTCCTCCGCCGCCATCTCCCGCTTCCAGAACGACGTCGCCCTCCTGCTCTACGGCCTGTACCAGCAGGTGACGCGTCGCCTGATAATGTTGGCGATTGCTTTGGGGTGAGGGTTGGGATTTCTGTGGATCTAGGGTGAAATGGTGGCATTGGTGCTGGTCGGGGGTTGAACTGTGGCGTTAGCTTGCTGATCTCTGGCTTTTGGTGGAGAGATTTGCCTTGGTTATCGGAATTAGTTCGGTGATTTTGGGTTCCGTTTTGGTGTAGGCGACGGTGGGGCCATGCAATGTGCCGAAGCCGAGGGCGTGGAACCCTGTGGAGCAGAGCAAATGGACGAGGTTGGTATCGCGGCACTCAAATCCTGCTTGAAGTTTTCGTGATAGAAGCCTCGTTTGTGGAAGTTTCGGTTAAATCAATGGAGAAGTGATTTACTTTGAACTTAAAATGTGAGTAGACATAAGCAGATAAAGTTGTTTGTCTTGTATTCTCTGCTTACTTTATTGCTTAAGCCAGTATTAGAACTGAATGTTGTCACCCAGCTAGAAGTTAGAAAATGAATTTCCTAATGTTGCAAAGACCGTAACTCTTTTGTACTTTGGATTTTTGGAATGATCAACCTAGATAGGGTCTTGCAATTAACCGTAGATAGAGTGGGAGAAATACCCAGCAAATACCAATTTAACGTTGATCTTGTATGTCTTTAGATCACTGCTGCTTGCTTATACTGTTTGTGTTTTTAGCTGGCATGGGCTTGGAAGCATGCCGTCAGCGGAGGCAATGCGTCTTTTTGTCAAAATCTTGGAGGTATGACTAGACTAATTACATGATATTCTTCACTGTGTGCATAATGATGTAATGGATACAGTGGTATTGTTCCAGGAGGAAGATCCTGGATGGTACTCTAGGGTCCCTGAGTTCAACCCTGAACCTGTTGTAGATATCGAAATGCATGTAAGTCACATTAGATAATATAGTGTGTACAAATGCGAGTTTTTCTCTGTCAAAAGTATATTGCTTCTGTTGTTGTTTGCCTGAGTATTCAGAATTCACTTTTATCTTTGAAATTATTGGCTTATCAATTACAGTTCCATCTCATTGTCTAGCTTAGTATTTTCGTTTTCTTAACCTAATAAGTTATTTGTCTGTATTTATTTTGACAAGAAACCAAAGGAAGAGCCAAACATTATATCAGCTTCAACCAATGGAACATCAATTCCAGAACCTAAAATCATTTCTGAAAATGGAAGTTCAGTGGAGACACAGGACAAAGTTGTCATTCTGGAAGGACTTAGTACTGTCAGTGCTCATGAAGAATGGACTCCATTATCTGTTAGCGGGCAGCGTCCTAAACCTCGTTATGAGGTGCGCCATCTGCTCCCTTGCCTCTTCCATTTCATAACTTGTAGGACTTGTTTCTTCTATTTACTTCTGTAGCATTACCGTGAATTTTGGTTGCTGCAGCATGGAGCAACTGTGTTGCAGGACAAAATGTATATATTTGGTGGAAACCATAACGGCCGTTATCTTAGTGACCTTCAGGTATGTTAAGCTAAATATAATAATCCAGCAGGCCATATGTATGCATCCTGTTATTTGTTAGCTTGGACTTGGAGGCATATGAGCAGAAGTTATTCCACTACTTGTCATCAAATCATCCTTAAATATTTGTGTTTTATTGTACACACTGTCTAGATTAAAGATCAATTTCTATTCATGATTCCTAAGCCTGACCTTTCATAATATTGGTGCAATGTTGAAGTACTTGTTTCTTGTAACAATTCTAGTCTTCCTTGTGCTTCTTTATGCAAAGCTTACAGTTAGGCTCGTAGATTATTATGGAGTTGAATATGTTGTTACGATGCAAGGAGATAACAATGATTTTTCCTAAAATAGATCACAATCAAAATAACAAATTTTTAAGGTGATTTATGATTTAGGTATTTCCTGCATGAAAATTTTGAGTTAATTAGGTAGATTTTGAGATGTCCAAGTTATTTAGTTAGCGTTTGGAATAGCGATGGCTTATGGTTTTTTTACTGTAGCTGGTTGATTTTTTATTACAACTGAGTTAGCTTATTTAACATAATTAAATTTAAAAATAGAAAAAAATATGTTAGCTCATCACGGACAATATAAAGGAATACGGGAAAAAATAAAACACAAAAAAAAAGAAAACAAAAAACAAAAACAAAAAAAGAGCAGCCAAAAATCGCTCAACGCAGAAGCCCATCGCTGGCTTCTCGTCACTGAGCGGTATTGAAGTATAAGTAAATTGCCCATCTTTCCTCATCAGTGTAAGCTTTTGGGTGAACTGGCTAGTCCATGCAACTCAATATGGTATCAGAGCCAAGAGGTCATGAGTTCGAGATCTAGCTGACGCAATTAAAAAATAATAATTGCAGTTCACTTCTATTTCCACGTTTTAGGCCTGAGGGAGCCTACACGTGAAGGGGAGTATTGAAGTATAAGTAAATTGCCCACCTTTCCTCATCAGTTTAAGCTTTTAGGTGAACTGGCTGGTACATGCAACTCAATAAGCGAGGCCTTAGATAATAGTTGGAGAGAAAACTTCATCTACACTTCTACAGATAGACTAACAATTCAAATCTGCCGCATTCGAAGCAACTATAGCATTAGGAAACACTGACCTAATGCATGTATCTTTTTCACAATTTGTATCGACGCAGGTTTTGGATCTAAAGAGTTTGACTTGGTCTAAGATTGATGCCAAATTACAAGCAGAATCTTCTGATTCAGCTAAAACAGCACAAGTCTTTCCGTGTGCTGGCCATTCTTTGGTAAACTTCGGCACAAATAGTTAAAACTGTTGCAAAGTCATTATATTTCAGATGGTAATCCTCCACTGCTATTTTGTAGATTTCATGTGGCAACAAAATTTTCTCTATTGCTGGGCATACAAAAGATCCATCTGACAACATTACAGGTTTACTAGAAGTCACTTTTCAGTTAACATTGTACCATGATGCTAATTATGTCTCTCATTTCTGTGATTTGTTTTTTTATGTTGTTACTCTGCTTCTGGTGTTTTTATGCTAGTGAAGGAATTTGATCCGCATACTTGTACCTGGTCGATTGTCAGGACTTACGGAAAATCACCGGTAATCATTTTCTTCAACCCATAGCTCACTCTGAACCTACACTACCAGATATAATGCACTATACATTCTTTGTTTCAATGTTCTTTGATATGTATTTGTCCTAATGTTTCTTTTATTGGCCTGTGCTTGATTTTAGTTGAGAGTTCGTTTTGTTTAAACACAGTATGATGTGCATAAAATAAGGGATTAAAATTGTGTGTGGAGTTCTTATGTGCAGTCCTAATTGTCTCTGGAACTATGCTTGGTTATAGCTGAGGGTTTGCTTTGTTTAAACACAGTATAATATGTGGTAAAATAAGGGCTTCAAAAGTGTATGATGAGTACTTATGTGCAGTTCTAATTATCTCTGGCAGCTATGATCTTGGGATAATCATTACATTGGCCTTCCACTTTGCTCAAACACATTTTCACTCAATTTTTGAAGTGACCAAAATACCTTTTAACTTTCTGGCCAAGTCCGTAGAAGTTTTCCATTGGCTCTAGTGGATGAAAACATGGCAGAAATTGATGACTTGAGATTAAGCAAACTACAACATAGTCCAAATACAACAGTCAGCTTTTAATATTATGAAAATACAATACATATGAAAATAGAACCCAAGTGCCGCTGCCAAGTGATCAGTAACCTTAAAAGGTTCTGTCAGGCAATAAATGAACAATATTAAATCTTGTAATGTAAATATTCATTTGCTTTGATTTGGGTTATCCAATTATATAAAGGTAATGTACATTTCTTATGTAAAAATATCTGTTGCAGGTTTCTCGTGGAGGTCAGTCGGTGACTCTTGTTGGAACAACTCTAGTCTTGTTTGGTGGTGAAGATGCAAAACGATGCCTTTTGAATGACTTGCACATTCTTGATCTTGGAACCATGACATGGGATAATGTGGATGCAATGTAAGTACTGGAATCTTTATGGATCTCTCATGCACAATTATTCTGTTCTGCATTGTTCATCTAGTCAAAAAACCACTGTTAGTCTGTTAGCTTCATGCATCTGTATTTTAAAATAAAGAATTAGCCTTTTCTATGTGAACATGTAACATTACTGTCAAGATCTACTAGATTTTGATCGGCAAACATAACTGGTATACATGTTACATTTCACCACATATGATAATAGCTTCTTTTCCTAGTGAGCTGCTTCTAGGAACTTAGGTTAAAGCTTTTCAAATAGATTACTCTTCATTAACTTATTTCTGCCACTATGTTGTTATATAGTTCTGAAGCGCTTATCTTATTTGGACTATTACTTCTTTGTAAAGAGCTTTTCTTAATTAGTTTGGGACTGATGGAAGCGCTAAATTGACTGTCAGTTATCTATTAACTTAAAAGAGAAAGCAAAAAATAAAAGGAAAAGGAAAACAGGAAGACATATTGCATGCAAAACCTGAAATATGTTTCACAGCTCGTAAAAACGATCATCTGATGACAGCTTCATTATGAAAGAGAAATATGCATTCACTCCCATGCACATATTTGATCAAACAATACTCACTAAGTACCTGCATTTCAATAACATGTATATATGGAATAATTCTGCAATGATGGAATAGTGAACGATCTTGTTTCGTAGGCTGGACTTCATGTTACTGTATTTCTGAATTCAACTCATCGTGATGTTGGCTTTATGTTTTAGAGGCACCCCTCCTTCTCCAAGATCAGATCATGCCGCTGCTTGCCACACTGACCGCTATCTTTTAATTTTTGGTGGTGGATCACATGCAACATGTTTCAATGACCTACATGTCCTTGATTTGCAAACAGTAAGAACTGTTTTCTTGATGAAGCTCTGTAAAGCAAGGTTCTAAAACTCGGTAATCGGTACTCGCTCGGTCACCTCACCTTATAGCAATTACACGGGAATCGGCCCAGTACTCAGCCTTGTAACCGGTTTTCTATTTTTAATAACGGATTTATATATGTGTATTCATATAAAATCAAAGCCACATTTGATGCTATTGTTTTGAACTTTTGATGTATATAGGTGGTTGAAAAAAAACAGTTCCCAACATTAGCTGCTACTGGTAGTTATATAGTAGTTCCTCTCCCATTGATCCATTGATCCATTCCTTCAAATGTTTCTCATTGAACATAAGGAAAAAAATTAGAGCAGACTCAGTGGAGGAATAAAAACTCAACCAAAAATTATGTTCCCAATATTGTGTACAACATCTGAGATTTCCTTGTAGTGCCTGTAATGATATGTAACTAAGTTAGGCTAATCATGGAATAAAGATGACAGCTACTCAACTAGTGTTATAGCAAAGCAGCTCATTGGCAAGGAAAAGATGGCACAAGAACATCAGCTACTACAATCTGACGAACAAAAAATAGTGTAAAATGGTAATCATGTCATCTAAGAATTGTAGTACACAAGTAATGAAGAAATGATTTGCAGCATATTTTGACCAGACACTTATCGTTTCGTACTGTAAAACAAACTTAATTCGCTTACAACATTTACGCTTCGAGTTCTATGAGGCACTTCTTTTGTGATGCTATGGACCATAGGAAACTTATCTTATTTAAATTTATGGCTGAGAAGTGGGGATCATTCTATCATTTGAGTTTGTGCTAATTTATATTCCAAGGTAGACAACCAACACCAATGTTTGGCTGTAGCGAGGGCTGCTATGGTAGATCAAACTTGTAGATAGCTCTAGTTGGTTTCAGAAACAAAAAGAGTATTGCGATTTCCATGTGTAGCATTCTTTTTACTCTTTCCTCTCTTTACCTTCAGTAATGATACCATTGTAGCCTCTGATCTGCAGAGTGTTCAAGTGCTTTTATTAAGTCTATGTGCACTAAGTGTCCACTCGACGAGTATACGGCCTGGTAGCCGATTATGCCGAATAATCGGCCGGTTATACCGGTTAACTACTCGTTTTGGGCTACTCGTACCCGGTGAGAGGACCTGGTACGAGTATTCGGGCGATTACTCGGCCGAGTAGACATGTTTTTAGAACCTTGCTGTAAAGTTTGGTACATTATCTGTGATTGTTAAGTTTTATTGGAATTACAGATGGAATGGTCAAGACCCAAACAGCAGGGTCTGACTCCAAGCCCGCGGGCTGGCCATGCAGGTGCAACTGTTGGGGAGAATTGGTACATAGTTGGTGGTGGCAATAACAAAAGCGGTATGTTTTTAGTGTCCGATCTTAGTACATTGAAATGTTTCTTGTGATCTATGATACCAAGATGTAGCCCTCTATGGATTTTAATGTACATGTTCGTATTACTAGTACCTTTTCACCTCCTGAGAGAATTTCTGCTATTTAATCCTTTTTGTTGTTGATTGGATGTGCTGTGAAGAGTTTTGGAAGCCACATTTTCCTTGAACCTTGTCTGCATTGTAGCACCAAGGGAATTCCTTCTACACCTCAGCACTAACCCATCAGTTTTGGAAGCCACATTTTCCTTGAACCTTGTCTGCATTATAGCACCAAGGGAATTCCTTCTACACCTCAGCACTAACCCATCAGTTAAACAATAGTCAAATTTATTTTGCCTTGCAACTTTTTCCCTTACACATGAGAAGGTTGTTCACATAGCCTCATGAAATATCCAGTAAAATCTTACTGAAATCCACGAAGCAATGGTTTGAGTACAATTGTCATCTTGGAATGCAAATTGTTAGCACACATTCTTTGTTAATGCTAATGAATTGTGATAAGGTAATGACAGGGTCACAGCAAACATGTGGTTCTTCTCAAGTAAATATTTTCTTTTCATTTAGACAATTGCTTTCAGGCCATCAATTTTAAATCGTACCTGTCGTTTATTTTGAGTTATGTTAGGATGTAGTCAGCTCATACATTCATCTTTACAGGTGTCTCTGAAACACTTGTGCTTAACATGTCAACTTTGGCATGGTCAGTTGTTAGCGCCGTAGAAGGACGTGTTCCCCTTGCCAGTGAGGTATGCCTCTTAAGCAATATGGTGACGCTAACGCTAGAATGGTTTTCTTTTGGTTGTTAATATTTGAAATCCTGTTGTTTTCTAGGGCATGACTTTAGTGTATAGCAATTATAATGGAGATGATTATCTCATTTCCTTTGGTGGATATAATGGACAATACAGCAACGAGGTAACTGTCATTCTTAAGTCTTATGTTTATGCCTGGAGTTAACATTTAAGTTTTAACATTTTTTTCCTGATGGACAGGTTTACGCTCTTAAACTTAGCTCCAAATCAGATTTGCAGTCAAACACAAAAGAAGAACTCATCTCAGATAACACATCTAGGGTTCTGGAACCTGATGTTGAAATTTCTCAACATGGGAAGATACGAGAGATTGCCATGGACAGCACTGATTCGGTAATGTCTCGCTTAGGATATGTTGCCCTCATAGCTAGAACTATATGAAGCTGCCTACGTTGGCCTAACCGCTTCGATTGAGCAGAAAGTGTTTTTTTTAATCTGGGTTTTGAAGAAATTAGGGTTCATGCTATTTAAAATTCTGTTAACTGGACAGTGCAGCTATTCTTTTTGGTGCATGCACTCATACAATACATTTTGATACGAAGTTGCTGATGACAATTACATGTTAACAATGATGCTTTCAATCATTTGCAAGATGTTCACTGTCTTTCCTTTATATTGTCGTGCTGTGCTGATTTTCAGAAAAACAGAAACGATGAAGCAAGTGAACTACTTTTAACAGCTCTTAAAGCTGAGAAAGAGGAACTAGAAGCAACGCTTAACAGGGAACAGCTGCAAACTATACAGCTTAAAGAAGAGATAGCTGAAGCAGAGGCTAGAAATGCAGAGCTGACAAAGGTGAGTCTTCTTGTCTAGCTTCCGACTGTTCTATTTCTGCCCCCATACAGACCTTTAGTTTCTTGTGTTCTTTTATCCCAAGTAATCTTTCAAGCATCTAATGGACCTTTTTTTAATGAAAAAGTGAGCTTATTACGTAGTCTTGTTTATTTTCAGTTGGTTTAGGAACTACTTTGTAACCCAGAGTCTGGGTACTACTTTTAAACAACATCCTATGATGCGCTCTCGGGATTAAGCTTTACCTGTACTGAATAATGTGTGTGGGTCTATTTATTGTTACACAGTATATACTATTATCTCACTGTTCATAACATCATATTAATCCTGACATATATGGCCATAAAAGAACATAACTTGAGCAAAGTAAGCGGCTTGACCTTTTAAAGTTACATTGGGGTTACATGCAGTGCAACTAGTTCTATGTTTTTACTTGGGAGTTTTAGTTTGTATGTGCAAAAAAGGAAATCTGAATCACTTCTTTAGAAAATTCTATTTCTCATCGATATATGGATCCTTATTTTTGTTCATTTAAATTGTGTAGGAACTCCAAGCTGTCCGCGGTCAACTTGCCGCCGAGCAGTCAAGATGTTTCAAACTTGAGGTATGCATTGTCGTACATACATTGTACAACTTAACATGGGTCTGTTCTTTGCGGCTTCTAAAAGCCGCTTTTGACTTTTGCTACAGTAATTAACTTTTAAATGGAGTATTTTTTTAAGATGAAGTCTACAAGTTAATTGTAGTACACATTAAAAATTAATATCTGTATCATCAAAAATCGCAAGCGAGTATATCTCTTTCCGCAATCTCTGTCGCAAACAGCCAAAAAGACATCAGCCGCAGCCAAAAGCTATCAACCGCAGCCAAAAAGAACAGGCCTATAAATAGCTAGTTTTACACCATTGCCAGCAGTAGCCACTGGGATTGGGATCTCCAATGACTTGCTCAAGGAGAGAGCATGGTATTATTTTTTCCCCCGGGCATGCGGCTTTAGGATGTGTTGTGGTTACTAAGTGATTAGTTGGGTGGTTCTGTGGCACAGCAGATAAATATGCCCTGATCATTCTTCGTTTTCTAAATGGTTCGCTACTCGTTAGGTGGATGTTGCGGAGCTACGGCAAAAGCTTCAGAGTATGGTTGCATTGGAAAAGGAGGTCGAGCTGCTTCGAAGGCAGAAAGCTGCTTCTGAGCAAGCAGCGTTCGACGCAAAGCAGAGGCAAGGTTCCGGCGGCATGTGGGGCTGGCTCGTCGGAACCGCACCCGATAACTCTGGATCGTGATCACCTCACGAGACGAGGGCGATGGTTTTACTTCATACAGGTCGCGATCCGTATACTTGTAACATTTATCAACGTTTTGATATCTTTCTAGTTCTTTTTTTTTTAAAAAAAAAAACTTCATGGCATTCGTGTCCATTTGACGACAAAACAATAAGGTGTTTTGGCGAGCATTATCTGATGTTCTTATAGAAAATCATTAGCCCATCATCCCTTAATCCAGCTCATGGCAATCACCCAATGTATCGGTAGGTTGTAACAGTCTCTACACACCATCTTGTGGCATTCTGTTGACGTTGTGTTCGTCAGTCGATTGTGAGTTCATATGCTCCGTTGGTTCATGTTGAATTGTTCAGTTAGTCCAGCTGTTAAGCTGTTTGTCTTAATACGACACGGGTGAAGACAAGGACACCATGCTTTCATGCTGGTCTTTGTCAGGCTTCACATAATTATTGGATTACGGGAGAACTTTTCGTCTTATTAAGAACATATGTGAAAGCAAGACATGGACGCACATCGTGATAGCGTGGCACTTCATTTCTCGTCTGGTAGCTTCTTTAACAATTCGTCAAGAACCTCGGATAGATCAGCAACAAGTCCGTAATCCGCAACCTGGAAAACATCAACATAATAGGCTTAGAATTTTCATGCTGGAGTTCTACAACTACTAGACTATAAATGAAAAAAATCTTTGCTGTAGGTTGGAGTTCTCAAGAAATTATCCTTTGCTTTATCTCTAACATTTTAGTATCAGAAATGTACCGATAAAGGATTCGTAATTTAATTTAAATTGCACTGAGCGGATGAAGCGAATTCCTTTTAGGAATTAGATGGTGTGGTAATGCAATAAGCTAAACGAGACATGTTATAGTGTACGGCATCTACAATTTTATATTAGCTGGATACATTCAGAATGCATTTAGTTATTATTTGACATGGCATAACGCACGGATATACTTGAAGAGCTTACCTGAAGTTCATTTGGAACAAAACCTACATCAACAGCAGCTCTGGCCGCACCCGCTACATAAAAGAAAAGTAATCAGTCAAAAAAAGTTTGCAGACTGCAGAGGAATGAATTTCACATGAGGCCTTGATCAAACATAAAAACAAATTTCAACAACAAAGCAAAAAAAGAAGAAGAAGAAGAAGAAGAAGGACGTGGAATGGCAACAATGTAGTAATCATCAACTAGTCCCAGTTTTTAATTGCAGAAGTTAGAGCATTATTTAAAAACTCAAGGTCCAAGAAAGATGGGCAACACAAAATGAACAAGAACAATTCTGAATGGCACAACATGTATTGCTAACTCTTAATAGAAGAATATGGTGAGGAAACCAAACAAACTTTCACTAAGGAAAGAGAGATCAACCTGGGTGATAGGTGCAACTTTTGTTTCTGACATAGCCTCAGTAGTTGGAGAAAATGATGTTGATCTAATACTCATCATACAAGGATCCTCTCCAGTATATCCTCATCATACAAGGATCCCTCCTCCTGCAAACTGTAGGCCCTCTCCTTGGGTCTTTAGAGGACGACAGAGTTTGCGAGGCCGGATCTCTGTTGCAGGAACTGTGGAGCCTTGCCGGTTTCTAGGTGCTCCTCCAGTGTGGTGAGTAGTAGTTGGTGGTGCTTGAGGTCACAGCCCCATTTGGCTGTGAATTGGTGGTGACTGCAGTCTCAATTTGCCTGTAATTTGGGGCCGTTCTTTTGTTTGTATGCTTGGTCCGTGCACGTTTTAGAGGTGCCTTGTACGGTGTTACCTGAACCTCAACTTCAATTGGTTGTGCTGTTGATTGTGAAGGATGGTATTGTATCTCCGTGAACCACACCGATAACACCACGGTATTGCGGCAGTGATAGGTTTTCTGAAACATCATCATCTTTGATGTACCTTGCCATGATACCTTTTTTGTGGCTTTGATTGCCATCATAGTTGTGAGTTACCTTTGGTTCTCCTTTGTTCTTGTTCGGCTAATTTGTGCAGTGTGTTGTATTAGTGATTATCGATATCTGTCATTTCTGGTTAAGTAGCACTAATACTAGGTAAATTGAGCTGTCAGTGGTTATTTACCTTGCTGTCCAGTTCTTACCTTAGCATCATTAGCTTATTGTTAGTACTGTTCTTGCACTTGGATTATTTGCACTGCAGTTTTGTTGTTGTGGTAAGTTGTAGAGCTCAAAATCTAGCAGAACTTACATAATTGTAATTCTAATTGCTGCTGAAATTTAGACCGCTAGTGCCGAGGAGGCCTTGTGTTAAACAAGTGCAGCCCGGCATCTAAGAGCAAACATCTAGACAACAATTTGAGTATTATGCTAATTTCTTTCCCTTCATCTTCTCATTGTCCAAGTTCTGCCCATCCCCTACTGCAGCTGATGGAGTCTCTGGATGCTGCAAAGTGCAATGGGACCATGAAAGAAAGTAGGTAAAATTAAAATTCAGCAATGGAGAGAGCACCCCCATATGCATGCACTGCAGATTCTCTCGTATGTTCCCCTTTCCCCTTGTTTCCTGGTTCTAAAACCAATTGCCATGCTAACAGTCATAACGAAGCACCACTTGTTGCCAAAGGTGACTGCTTGTGTTAATTTCCCCTCAACACCACCAAACTAAATCAAATGATGCCAATAAAGCCGAGTGATAACCATAGCATCGCCCTAAGAGGAGGGGAACACACCAGGCGGCGCCTGCTTTCCCGCCACTGAGCGTGCGACCTTCCCCTGCGGGCCCACCCACCTCGCACGGTCGGGCGGGGCGGGAGCGCGCCAGCTTCCCTGCCGCCGCGCCCGCGCGCGTGACCTTCCCTTGCGGGCCACCTCCCTCGCACACAGCTAGACCGCGCCGCCTTCCTCGCGCGCTCCGCCACAGCGTCAGTTCCCCTCGCGGCCGCGCGAGATCAAGCAATATACGCGTGAACAGGAAGCTAAATGAGGCCAAAATGGCCGAAGATTCTCCGAATTCTCTCTATAGGCCGGTTCGGGTCGCACATTTTCTACGCGATCCAAGTCTCTCCTCATGGGCCTGCTCAGATAGCACATTTTCTGCGCGATCCAAAATAGTTGGATGGCCGGGGCGGATCGCGCATTTCGGGCGCGTCCTTTCGAGGATGGACGGTCAGGATACTTCACAAATCACGATATCTCTGGCCTTGTGGCCACAAACCTCTATGGGCCGTCCTCCATGAACAGGCCGGACCCATAACGGACTGCTTTCCGAAATAATTGCAGCTTACCCGCGGCCTTTCTAGTTGACCTTCTTAAGCTTTTTCCTTTTTTTTCCTCAAACGAGCTGCTTAAGCATTTAATCAACCGAATTAGATAATCTAATAGATTTAAACTAAAGTTAATCAGACTAAGGTAGACCTGTTTGGAATAATCTAGCCTCTAAACTAAACTGCGAGACGGTCTAAATACCATTTTTAGGTATGTCCATATTGACTTTTGCTAATGGCTTTTAACTGTTGATGAATAGTAATGATCGATAAATAGTAGTGTATTACATAAGAAAGACGATACGTATAAAGACACTACAACATTTGAACTGACATACAACTTATGCAATTATGATATAATAAAATATAAAATATGTTACAGTATATGAAAGCAAAAAAGTAATGGCTGATAAATAGAAGTAGCTTATAGAAATTGGAGCGTTCGTATTGGTTTCTGCTTTCAGAAGCAGAAGTCAATATGAACAGATCGTTAATAGCGATGGGTACACCCTTTTGAACACAGGAGAGAAGCTATATCTTTCCTGAGATATAGCTGACACATGAAATCCAATCATCACAAAAAAAAATTCATTGGAGAGGAGAAGTTGTATTACTGTCCCGTTCGTTTCAGTTTTTTTTCAGTTTTAGCTTCAGTTTGTTTTCCATTATTCAGTATTTCATTTTTCTCTGATTTTTTTAGATTTTGGTATTTTTTTTGTATTCTTTTATATTGTCCGTAATAGATTAATATGTTTTTTCTATTTTTATAAATTTAATTATATTTAAAAAATCAATTCATCTACACTAAAAAAATCAGCTACAGCCATCGCTGTTCCGTCCAGCGGGCATTAGGAAGGGAAGGAGAAAATTTGAAAAGCGGCTTTTGAAAAGAGGGGAGGCCGTGACAGCACCGCACACGCGTTGGGAGTGCCCCAAGCGACACGCACAGCACGAGTACGAGTGAGAGTGACCGGTGGGGCCCGCGAGGGCAAAAGAAACGGGAATCCGAGTCAGACGCGGGGCCCAGGAGAGGGATGGCCACCATCAGTAATAGTAGCAGGCATCGTCGGCAGCTGGCCACCTGCACGGTGGACAGCGCGGCGGTTGTCCATAATTACTTGGAACCCGATTCCCGTTCGCTCCCTCACGGCTCCTCCTCTCCGCCTATAAATAAGCCCCCTCTGCTGAGCTTGCGATGAATCTACTACTACTACCGCCTCAACCGCCCTCCCGTCCTGTGACGCGTCTTCTTCCTAGGATTGGTCTGCTTGTGTTGTGCCGAGGCCATGAAACCCCCCCACTTCCCCGGGGAAGGCTCTTGGGCTCACGAGGTCAAACAGGCCCTCCGTGACAAGCTCCGGTGGGCCTACGGCACCGCCGGCGCTGCCAGGCCGGCCGCCGCAAGCCGCGGCGCCTGCCCGAGCCACGGCGACGACTGCCGGGGCTCGGCCGCGGAGGATCCCATAAGGAGAGTCATGTTCTTGGCTCCCTGGGGTCACACGTAAAAGAGAGAAAGAAAGAAAGAAAGGTCTGCACACAGGAACATGGCTCTGCTTGCCTGCATGGCCATGTCTTGGGTCGGATCTGCAAGAACTGAACAAAAAGAAAACCGAAGAGTCTGCCTTGTAAACTATGGAGTATGGACCATGCACATGAACTCATCAAGGACTAACTAGTTACAAGATGGGTATGGTCTGAAAAAAACGAAGGTATGTAGTTCATGTTTTCTTGAGAAGAAGGGATCTTGGGAAGTTCATGGGTGTTGGTTCAAGTGCAAGAGCTGCAACTTTGTAGCCATGAACTTGCTTCCCAGAAAGTATATATATATGTAACAAGAGCCTGTGAAAAGTTATGAGAAAAAGCTCTTGCTCCTTCCTGTGTCCACCTTTGCTTTCAGATGGTTTTGTTCAGATACTTCTGCTATATGCAGAGAAACCCTGATACTTCTACTTTGTGGTGTGTTTAGTTGTTGGTGAGAACTATGAAATGATCTTTCTGTGCTGTCCTCTTGATCTGGACGAAGTTTTTGGGAACCCTGAATCCTGGTCATGAAAGACAACATGTTCATGGTATGTGAGGGGGTTCATGTTTTCTTGAAAAGAAACATCTAAAACCCTGGATATGGGTTTGTTTAGTTGTCCTTTTCTTTCATTCAGTAAAAAAGATCCAGTTGATTTTGTTTCCGAATCGTCTGCTGTATGCATAGCACAAGCGTGTTTTGATATGTTGGTTGTGTGAAATGATCCTCTCTCTTATTTCTTCTGATCTGGGAAATGTTGTTGGGACCCTGAATCCAGCTCATGGAAGACTAATGATCTGAGAGGTTCATGTTTTCCTGGAAAGCAGCATCTGGGTTGAATCCACAGATGAATACACATGTTGGAAGATCAATTTGCTGCGATCAACTCTGAGAAGTTAAAAAGAGTTCGATACAGAGTACAGATCACAGAGCTTATTAAAAGCTGCAAGAAATCTCTCTCTCCCCCCTCTGTGCGTTCTCGCAGTACAGAAAAGAAAAGGCAGGCGACTTTGAATTCGATTCCTCTGTTCCTGTAAACAAATGACCTGACAATCCTATTCTAAACAAGAAATAAAGGAAAGCCTCCCACTTGCAAGGATAAGCCAAAACCGAGTGGGCCAACCCTCTTGCTTGCTTTCCCGGGCACCTTATCTCTTCAGATATCCACAAAGAATTTGCCATTGATATTAGCAAAAAACAAAAAGGCATGACCAGGAAACAAGGCGATATGCTTTGATTTTAGCGACTAGATAAACACAACATATATTGTCGACCTTAAGACAACAGCTACAAGGAACTAAATTTTCTGGAGTCTGCTACTAGTTCATAGAGTTTATTCACTATTTTGATCTCAGACATGAGGGCAAGAAATTTTGATTGAGTTGCTCGATGAACATGATGCTTTTGCCCAGATAAAAATTTAGTTCTAATTTTACCCACAGCATATCTGGATTTCTTACAATTGCCAATTGCCACACCTTAGCTGCTTCATCAAAGGAGCCAAAAAAATAACAGTAATTCATTTTCATATTATGCTTTGTCAGTTGTTACCGGCCATATTTTCTCACAAAACAACTTTGAGAAAATCCTAGTCCCCTGCTCGTAAAGTTGTCCACCAACTGGGCACTAAGGATTAAAAAAACACATCAAATGGCAGCACAGCTACACTTATCTTGATTCTTGACTGAAAGTGATGGTTCAACTTCTATCCCTAGCAAGTTCCCAGAGTTTGAAGTTTCCATGTACCTTCCTTCCACCTCTTAAATCACAAACTGAGACGAAAATGATGTACTCTTCTGCTTTTGGCTTCTAGTTTCTTACTTTTATTTTTTTTGTGATATAGATTTTTTGGGTTTTTTTGCTTTTCTTTTTTCTATTTATCCATTTGCATTGTCCGTGATGATATAATTTTTTTAATTTTTTTAAATTTAATTACGCTAAAAGAAACTATCAGCAGTTACAATACATTTTCAATCGCTATAGTGGAAACTGTAAAATAAGCTATAAGCCAGAGCTTTTAAGTCTAAATGAGCACCACCTCATGAATTTTCAAAGTTTTGAATACAGCAGCATTTTGTAAGTGTGTCAGCAAAACTCACAAGATTTTTGAAGCTCTGTCTACTACTTCGAATGATAGATTCAACTGAAACAAAACTATTTTGGTGGTATTCTAAAAGCAATCATTCCAAAGCACCATTTCCCCAAGAAACCAACAACAATCAAGTCTGCTTTTTCTTTCAATGCAGACTTCTGCTCCGTGAGACCGTGACTGACAAATTTCACAGGTATACAGCTTACCATACCAGCTATTGCTGATTTGCTACTACAAGCTGACAAGCATACTAACAAGGGTGTTACTTCTGCGGTTTTGCTTCCAAATCTCTGTATAACATAAACACGTGCAACACACACTGAGAAGTGCTAACCTCGAACTAAAGATGACAAGCAAGAAAAAAAAACTTTAGGTGATCCTCTCAACAGAAAATACAATCTGAAGAAGAGAGTGGATTTGGAACAGAGTGGTGTATGTTATAAACTTATAATGAAATGGAACACTAAGGCCATTTGTTGCTTTGGTAGCAATTTAGCTCAATACACTTGGCATATGTTACCTTAGTACACATTTAGCCCAATACATTTGGAGTTTTAGTTCTTACTTTTGGTAGCCATTTAGCCCAATACAGTTTCTTAGCCATTTAGCCCAATATAAATCATTGGATCCCTACTTCCACATTCCAATCAGTTGCTAACTTGCTAGAATAAATGGTCCATATATGTTGTATGTTCTATGCGTTCTTGGATTGCCATCTACACGCACTTTTTTCAAAACGGAAGGCTTTAAAGAACATGGACATCATGCAACTGATATCCAAACAAGTACATTTCCACAATGAAAAGCCAAAATATACATGAATACATAACAGGGGTTAAAATCGTCAATATTAGAAAGGAAAACATAGGCATCTATTCATTGTTGTTTACCCTATACATTTGCATGAGATCTGCAGCTATTTCAAAACACAAGGTTGAACTGACAGTAGAACCGGTGAAGCTTAAACAGTAGCTGGATAACGAACAAGTAGAAACCCAACAAGTGGGACAAGAAAAAGGATACAAATGTTAGGAAATTTAATATTGTAGTATTAACCAGTGCTATTCTTAATTAGGATCTGCACAGGAATGCATCCTGTTCCATAAATACATTGCAGTCGAACAGATACCTAATAGGGTAATCTTCAGCTGTTCTGAAGTGCTGGCCTTGATGCTCACACGTCCAGTTAGTTTGTTGTTCACATCAACATGAACCGACATGTTAGAAGTCCTTCCTACAGAGAACTGGGAATCCAAGTTTGCAGCCATGGTCCATTCTTTATGCCACCTTACCAAAGATGCACCCAAAGTTGCAAGGCCTTGGCCTATGGGATAGTTTTTCTCCCGCAGGGTTGCCTCCATATTCACTCCATATGCAGTATCACCTCTCACGGACACAGCACCAGTGTTTGCTACCAGTGTTAACCTATTACCAACCGAAAGCTTGTCTTCAAACTTAGCTCCAGTCACCATGGTATCTCCCAAGAAAGTCATGCACAAACCTCCAGTAGTGATGTTTTTCTTGAAGTTCTTGAATTTGGTCTCCCCTCTGAGAGTGTAAGCAAGCTGGTCCATCATGGTTCGGATGTCAAAGCCTGCAAGGGTTGAAGCATCCACCCCATGCTTGGCTGACATTGAGGACTCCAAATGAATGATGAGTTCTCGCTTGTCCTTATTAACTTGGACCCACAGAGAAGCTGGAAACGCATTGGCAACATCGAGGCTGTGTTGGAGGCTCACACCGTCAAACCCGCAATCATGATCCCATCCATCAGGGTTGGTAACAGCACGCACCAGAAGGTTTGATGTAGGCTCAAGACACCGATAGCGGTATACTGGATCATCTGAGTCAAATGAAGATGGCATGGCCCAATCTGGCATAGGAGATCTATCCGAGTCATACTCATCTTCAGGATGATCATTGTCCCCAAGTACATCATGATTATTGCCCTCTCTCTTCTTCATTTCCTTTAATCTTCTGAGTCGTTCCTTCAACTGCTTCTTCTGAAGAAGCTTGGTTCGGTAGTCATACTCATCAAAATACAACTTCTGTTGCTCCTTGGAGAGTTTTGCAACCTGTGATTTACTTAATGGCTTAAAGGGAGGAAGTTGATCGTAGTCATGTTCTTCATCCTCTTGATCCTCATTCAACAATTCATCAACATCTGAGTCCACACTGTCGACACTCTGGTCATTAGCACGCCTGGGGTGCTCTCTAGATTGCAACAAAGATGATAAGAAGTAAGGAAGTGGGGGCATCTGAAGATGGAGACCAAAGAGGCTTGCAGAAGCAGCACGACGGGTTGAAAGACTATCAATCTCACCGAACATCTTATGTGAGTAGCACCAGAGGAGGAGCAAACGCCTCCAAATAAGGCCATTAGGAAGCACCTTTTCACCCTCTCTGTTCCTCCGACAAAGGTGATGGTTCTCCACAAGAGCCACTGCATTCTCAATCCGAGGATCATTAATTGCCTGCCGGATGCTTTGCTGAAGCGCATGAGTCCAATGAGTCAGAACCATCTCATAGTTCATTGGGGAGCCACTAGGCCCTTCAGGGGGTGCTGCAGCTGAGTGAGTAAAAGTAATAATGGTTTTGGACCATATTGACAGGCCTAGCACATTGGTAATACATCGCAATAGGGACAGGTTGTTTGCATCCTGTCGCTGGGTATCAATCCGATCGACATACAAAACAATGTCAGGAGGGCATCTCTTGATATACTTCTTAATAGAATTGAGCACTTTTCGATTTGATTTTTCATCCATGACTGTAGTTCCAAGTCCTGGGGTGTCAATGACACGAAACTTAACACCACCAACAACTCCAGCAATCTCCTTCACAGAAGATGTTGCCGGTAGAAAAGCATTCGTTTTGGATTTATCTTCACCAAAGATGGAGTTTATTGTTGCACTCTTCCCCACCCCTGTTTTCCCAAGGACCAATACATTGCAAGAGAATTCCAAGTCCTCTATTCCCTCTGCTTCAAGCTGCAAGGCCCTCTTCCAGGCATTCTCAAGCTCGGACGAATGATTTGCCATCCTTATGCGCCTGAAGCCTTCTATGAGACTAAGCCGATACAACACTTGTATAGCTACCTGATGTTCGGGATCATACCCCAATCTATGAACAAGACGGAAGTACTTGATTCGTGCCATGTCCACCTTTCTGTACAACTTCTTCTCCTCGTCAGTCATCTTACTCTCAAGATCAGCAACCACATCCAGAACAGGAGTAGAAGCCGCATGTGTCCTAGGAATGCTGACCACGGTAGGAGGCAGTTGCTGGGACTCAGAGGTTTCTACTGGGAAAACCTTGGCCCTGCCTTGTCCAGGTGAACTGTTTGCCGCCCTCAGAAGTTCAGCTAAAGCTGCATAATCAACAAGCTCTATTTCCTTTCCATTCACCTCATCGTCATCGATCTCCTCCTCATCTGAATCATCCAAACCAAAGTGCGTGCCCATGGAAGCAGGCACATTGTCCTCCAATTCTTTTCCAACAAGTTTCGCAGCATCTTTAGTTGGCATGGATGCAGGCTCATCAGAAGCTTCATAATCACCAGCAGGTTCCCCATCTACCTTATTAGGGCCACCATCAGCAATAGAATGTGGGTCATCAACATTGGCAGGAAACTCAAGATGGTCAGATGTGTCATCTATTGTGGCAACATATTCAGGATTGGCATCTTCGACATCCATGACAACCTCGTGCTTGGGCGTGCCATCTTTTGCGTCAGAATCACCATTGTGAAGTTCAAGATCGGCATCTTCTTCTCCTGTAGCATTCACAACAGGAGGCAATTCAGCAACCTCATGCTCAGACCCTCCATCTTTCCCCTCCAAAGCTTCCACAACGCGCATGGCACCACCATCTATGCCCCTGGCGTCAGCAATGAAAGGCTCCGCCACCACATCGTTGACAGCCTCAGCACCAACATCCTGATCTCCCTGTCTATCATCATCCTTCAGCACAGAACCATCTGAAACATTGACCAAATCACTTAATGCAGCGGCCTCGCCATCATCCAACACGCCAATGGCGCTCCTGGAAGCCTGGAATCTCCCACCCAAAGAACCCTCGACGCCCGTGCCCTTGTCACCCACAATGACACCGGCAGCATCCTCCAATCCGCTCTTCGCGCCCTCTTCCAGCGAACGCACCGCCGCGGCGAAGTACTCGCTCTCGGACGCTGAGGCCCTCCATGCCGGCTTCTCGTCACCCGAGAACGGGTCTTCCCCCGAGGGCGGCGGCACCCTGGCGATGCGGAAGAACCCGTTGGGCACCTCCTGCAGGACCTCGTCCTCCTCCCCGTAGTCCGTGGAGTCGTCGAAGACCTCTCCCTCCTCGTCGTCCATGGAGGAGAGCTGCGCCGCGACGCGCGGGGCGCCGAGGACGGCGGCGCGCCTGACGGTCGGGGAGAGGAGGGGCGGCGAGGGCGAGCGGGACGGGGAGGAGGCGGTGGCGTCGTCGTCGAGCGAGGAGAGCCGCGCGCGGACGAGGAGCGCCATGCCGGCGGCGGCGGCCACGGCCGAGGCGGGAGGTGAAGGAGGAGGCGAGTAGAAGCGAACTACAGGTCTAGTAAATTCGAATTCGAAAGGCGTCGCCTTTGTTAAACTGTTAATGAGTTGTTTTTTGTGGAGCTGGAGAGGAGCGGGGCGCGAGGAGGATTGGGCTGGGTTGGGTTGGGTTCGGTGGGATGGGCAAGAGGACACGTGGAGGGGAGGCAGCGAGCGGCGGGTGATGGAGTTAGGGTTTGGATGTTTCTCCGTGAGGTTGGCGTTGGGCTCTGGAGCTTGGATTCTTTCTGAATTTTATTGCTTGATTTATGGAGTTCGGATGGTTTCTTTTCTGCTTTTCCTTTTCTTGCGGCTGGATTGGAATTTGAGTTCTTGGTGAGGAGGTAGTGGACATGTACAAAGGGTATTAATTCATGGTTTTAGGAATTTCTATGCGGCAAAGAAATGTGCAGCTATCTAAGGAAAAAACCATCGAGAAACATTCAGTCACTAGGATAGTTATATGCAGCGTTTTAGGCTCCGCCCCGAATGGCTTGGGCTTCTGGCTTCCAAAAACTAGGAGCTATTTGGAACATGTGGATTTTTTAATTTTAGTTTTTTGGTTTATTTTTTTTTGTTTTCTTTATTCATTTGTATTGTTTCAAAAGATATAACAATATTTTTTATTTTTTAACTTAGAAAAGCTAACCATCGCTACAATATAATTACAGCCAAAAAGCCTATCGTAGAAGCTAAAAGCTATCGCTTTTAAGCCGTTTAGAGAACTACCTTAATGTGTTTGATTCGTTATCTTAGATCTTCCATACTTGTTTTTAGAAAACACATACACAATTATTTGACACATATACAGTTATTTGTCTTAAGAGCAGATGAACGGAGCAAACTTTTCGGTAATCAGCGGATTGACACGATTCACTTCTTAGTATCGATCTTTGTAGTAATGATCAGAATATTTTGCCTGAGTTGTTCTTCGTCTTCAAGGTGAGTTCCACCAGCTTCTCCACACTGCACCGAGAGCACGCCAACAGGGCAACCCACTCTTGCCACGGCCTGGCAAGGCAAACCGCATCGCCGCTAGCCCATGCGAAAGAGCTATTATTGGACATGGCCACTGCATCACATAACCTGCTCGGTCGCTAGAAAGGATAGAGGAAAAGGAAAGGGGATAGCAAGAAGGAGAGTGGCTCGGTCAGGTTCGGTGTCGGGCTGAACGCAACCACATAGCGGTGCCGAAGGTCATTATGATAATTTCCTCTTGCAAATTCAATGCAATACACTTAAAAATTCAAACAAGGGCAAATGTGTAAATGGCGCCTAAAGTTTAGGCCATAAACTCCATTACAATGTAATGGAGCATATTTTACCAAAGGCGCTTGTTGAAAGTGTGAAACTCAAACACAAGTGGGGGTGGACGACGACCTTGTGAATTGTGACAAGCCATTGTCTATGAGATTAAAAATGACACAGAGATTTATACAGGTTCGGGGGTCTGAGAGGACCATCCTACTTCTATCGATGAGCCAATGAGGGGTTACCTACGAGGAGAAAGCCTCCGAGGGCTCATCAATTTGAATATGCTTCTTTATTGCTGATGAAAGCTCCTCCTCACAAACGAGAGATATATGTGGTGTTTATAAGCTCTTATACCAATACAAATAATGAGAATACCCTACAGTAAGATAGCCTATGAGTACAAGCGAGGGGTATTACAGTCTTTTCTAAGTATAACTGTAGTCCTTTGATCTGTATGTAGGCGTATTTTATTGAGCGAGCCCCATTAGTGGAGGAATGAATTGTTCCTCCAATAGCGCGTATACTTTGGGGCATATGATCATTATCCCAATTGAGAACCAACCTTGGCGTTGGTTGGATTTGCATTGCGCCAGTTCATACTTCGTAGTACTATGGTGACCTAGAATTAGATCAGCATTCAACAAAAAACGCTGGATTAATTAATTGGTCGAGCACACTCTACCTTAACCAGAAGGGCCTCTTGTGGATGATGCAGAGTTGCTTAAGGTGAAGCAGGGTCTGCCGCTATAAACAGATGGATATTTGAGGATACGCTAGCTTGGCAAGCTCTGCCATTATGCGAACTGTCCACCACCGTTTGGACCCTAGGTTCAAGCTGGTGCTCACCTTTTCTCTAGGTTAAAACTCCGAACAGAAATAGTACATGTATTTGTAGGTGTATTTAGTGATTAAAATATGTGCCCATGCTCTATGAGATTCTAGCTTTCTCTTTAGTAGTATGCTAGAAAGTAGAAACACACCCACCTATGCATTTGTGTGGCGTGTGTATGCCTTTCCTTGTACTTAAAAAAAAGAAGGATATGTCCAACAATTGATGAATTAAAAAGAATTGGAATACGTACAATCCAGAAAAGAAAAAGTTATGAATTACAAAACTTTGGGAAGAATTCCGTTGCCGGGACTCGAACCCGGGTCTCTCGGGTGAGAGCCGAGTATCCTAACCAGCTAGACTACAACGGAGGGTGCTGTCCAAGGCTGTAGATATATTATGAACTGTATCTCACGCGCTGACAAGAGTGATACCCTGTTCGCAATTTTTCTACTCTTATTCCCCACGTAAATTGCATGTGCGTTTTGGCTACGAAAATCTCATCGCAAATTAAGGTTGTGTTTTCTTTTTCTTGCGGTAAATTGTTAGTACCGAAAAGCAACTTGAACACAAGGCAGACAGCATATATCCAAACACAAGTAACTACGGCTAATACAGAACGAAAATGTTACTCTCAATAGAGAGAGACCAAACGCGGCACCACCATGGAAGCAGCAAATTATAGCAAATTCAGAACGGGGGCTTCTCACTTAATTTCTCAGTTCATTAGTTGCGCTAGTGTTTGCTGCATTACGGATGGCATATTGACATTTCATACACACACACACACACACACACACACACACACGCACACGTCGATCTATCAGTAGTACGAGCAATGTCTGCAGGATTGACAGTGAAGTGATAATACATTCAAACGCATAGGTAGTTCTTGAACGAACGACGATAAGGTAATTAATGTATCACGCTCTGAGAAATCGATGGCCACAACAGCAGCTCACTCTGATTAACCTGAAGATGAATTTCATGAACTAATTATAAACATCAAGACAAACTAGTAGTACAAAAAAAAATCGATCGATCGATTCTCATTACAGATCGATGGTACAATTTCTTTGCACGGATCAAATAAGGACTCCATGCATGCTTGCTTCTAAACCTGCTCCTAATTAATTGACTACCCCATCGTTCACTGTACAACTTAACCTGTGCGCAACAATGAACCAGAAGGCGGCATGTCATCGCCGGACGCGGAGAGGAGCTTCTCGACGTTGGCACGCTCCTCCATGGTTGGGCATGGCTGCAAGTCTCCACCGCCGCACTCGCCAGATGTTGACGGGCCGAGTAAGTCATCAACAGTTTCTCCGGCAGCCAGGCGCGCGATGCACTCGTCGTCCGGGCAAAGACCATGCACCGTCTGGACAAACTCGAGGCCGGCGACGTCGTCCAGCTGCTCCGGCTCAGCGACTGGTGCGCTCGGCGGCACGCCCTCCATCATAGCTCTGAAGTACGCCAGTGCGACTTCGGCGGGCACTGGCGTCGGGTCATCGTCGGACAGCCGTCTCTCGATCTCCTGCAGCAGCTGCTGCTCGTTCGTTGTCGTCCTCTGCGGCCGCACGCTCGGTGGAGCCTCCGGGTGGTCGTCGGCAGCCTTCCTCTTGGATCCGGAGCAGGACAGGGCAGCCTGCGCGCGAGGCGATCGGTACACCTTGCAGAGGACGAGGTCGCACCCGCCGCCGTCTTGTTGGTCGAGGCCGAACTCGACCATGCACCACCCGAGCCTGGAGAAACAGCCCGGGGACGTGTTCACCCCGTAGAAGAACCTTTGCAGGTGACCGACGCGGCGACCATTCCGGCCTCCCTCCGATTTCCAGCACCCCTCGCCGGCGGCGCCGACCGCGCGCTGTCTCCTCCCGGCCGATCCAAAGTTCGCGCCCTTGTAGCGCGGGGGGCAGAAGATGTACCAGACGGCGCTGCTCTTCTTCCCGTCGCCATGGTCGGTGCCCGACGAGGGCCTGCGCTCGGCAACGAAGTCGGCGGGGACGGCGGAGTAGACGTCGGCGTGGTGGATGAAGCGGGCGTCGAATTGCTCCCCGACGACCTTGGGGCGCAAGAAGAGGTTGGTCAGCTCGTGATCGGCCGGGCGGAAGGTGAAGCCCGGATGATCCAGATCGGCGGCCATAGATGTCGATCTAGCGAGGTCGTTCTTGCCTGGTGGGGGTGCAAGATCCAAGTGATGATCAATTCTTGGTGCAGACTCCGGGGCCGCGCCATTTTATTGACGGGAAGGGATGGGTGGCGCGGCGGCATCAGACTCCTCTCCAACTGTACACGTAACTTTGAAAGGAAGGAACGAACGGTGCAGATGCACAGAAGCAAGATGAACGGGCGGAAGGTGCAATGCATGGCTTATAACACCGAGAGCACTATCAGAGTTCAGTGGGGCACAATTATTTGTCTTCAGAGCGCATGAACGAAATAAACCCTTTCAGTACACTCAGACATTGACATTATTCGGTCGCAAAAAAATGACACGATTTAGTATCGATTTTTTAGTAGTTGGGGAAGGTAATTCATGTTGTGACTTACGACTTGCGAGGATTTGCAATCAACCATGAATCAGTGTAAGGTGATATACCCCTTGTAGGATATAGTTGAAGCCGGTAAAAATGGATATCGTTCATCTTGTATTTTATTTCATATATTTTTTTCTCGGAATTGGATATGTATAGTCTTAGATACCTATTTCTTTATTTCATATTCGCTTCACAAGCCTTCAGACCGTTGGTCGGACAAAAATTATCTGCTTCTTTTGTACCCTTACACAGGATATTGAACAATAGAGATACAATCAGAGCAAACACAGAGAGATTAATCGCCGAAATATCGAAGGAAGATCGTTCAGTATTCCTCATCTATTTAGATGTGGCAATCCATCTATCTATTATCTTGTTTCTAAATTGAATCATAACAGACTTACTCATATTACATGACATACAAATATATACGTACAAATATCACTCTTCCGTATTTTTTTCTCCAGAGTTGGATTTTAACATGGATAATTTTGGACATTCATTTACCTCTTTCGTATTCACTCTTTAAACCTTTGGTTTGTCGGTCGGACATAAATTATCCGCTCTGTTTGTACCCTGAGATCCTTCCATTACAAAACCAAAAACATCATCAAGAAACAAGGAGACAATAATACTCTCTTCCGACCTGTGAAACATGACATGCTATGCTAGGTGAACGAATGAATGGACGAACGAACGAGTCTACGTTAAGCTTTGATTCGATCAGAGTAGAGTTGCCGCGCTACGGGTGCTTTTTAATAAGGTCTTTTATTACCAAGTATCGATTTTTAATCACAGTAGCAGCCACTCGATCTGGCCTGTACGCCTTAAGGCTCTCTCATCGATCGATGCAGAGTTGCCTAAGGTAAAGGAGAGTCTAAACAGAGAGAGACTGGATTGGAACACAGATCCAGACAAAATACTATGGACTACAAAAATTTCCGTTGCCGGGACTCGAACCCGGGTCTCTCGGGTGAGAGCCGAGTATCCTAACCAGCTAGACTACAACGGAGGACGGAACTAAAGGTTGCGTAATGTCTATTCAAGCAATGCGAATGTCTGTGCCACGGGTATACATAATGATGACCTGGCCATTAAACAACTTGATTTTGTATCGAGGAGCAAATGCTAGCTTGTGGCTAGAACTTTGGTCACGTTTGGAATGCAAGATTGAATCTCGTGCATGCGTGCCAAACGGGATCTAACATAACCATCGAAAATGTTACTAGCGATAGTTGGTTTTACTGGTCCTTTTTTAAGGTAGTCCTAGCTTCTGAGAATCTGTCTCCTAGCATATATGTCAATATAGTTGGAGACTGTTGACTGGTATTTGCTTGATGATTTGCAGTGATTCAATCGCATCATGTGCGCTAGCTTCTGAGAATCTGTCTCCCACCATTGCACAAAAGGATTTATTGATCATATACCCTCCACTTAGATGGAAATTGAGGATTTACTCTCCTGACTCACGTGTCAGTGATCTACGATGACCCCACATGTCATTGAGTGGGGAGGGTAAATCCTCAATTTCCCAACTATGAGGAGGGTATATGATGTAAACCCCCTGCACAAAACTATGGCCAAGACATTACATTGCTAGGAATTCCAACTCCCTTGAACCAATTTGCGGCCCTTCCTTGAGAATGGGCGACTGCCAAAACTACCCATTGATCCTGAGGCGTTCAGCCATAAAAACTGTTCACACAATTTTAGCCAATTCAGAACGTCTTCTCCCTCAAAAGAACGGAATCTCTAATCGGGGATCCTTGATGATGGCTTCTGCATAAGGATCGCTATGGTTGCCAGCATTCATATATTGATGCCGCTGGGAATCAAATACCTGCACCCTGGGATTCTTGCGACTGCGAACGAGTGGTCACCACCATGAAGAATCAGGTCGCCCCTCATAGCCAATACGTCGTCGGAGCTCCTCTTGACGAATCTACACCGCCGCCTACAACACTCTTCCGATCTAGGGATTTTACGACAATTGGTCAACCCAGATTCAATTCTCGATGGATCTACCACCCAGCTTCCAATCGATTCGGGTTTAGGGATTTTATAGGGAGAACGTTCGTTCCACCCAATTCGATCTTCTCTCCAAGAACCGACTCTGTTCTGATACCTTTGTCAAGCCTCAAGCCGAAAGGAGACAGAGGAGGTGTGATTTGGGGATTGGATCGGAGATTTCAATTTGGGGAAAACTAGCAACTAGGGTTCTACACTACTTAGGTGCAAGAAAGAGTACTTTTGTGAGCTATTTTCTGTTTTCTCCATTACTCAGGGCTGGGTTATATACCCCAGTTAGTTCAGCCATTACGTTAGCCAAAAGAGCATTTAGGGCTTTAGTTCAGATTTACAACTCAAATGATAAGGAAATGACCGCTACAATGGCCCACAGTGCCATCCAACAACCTTCCTAGCCGTCTGATCTCCTTCTCAGCCTTCTCCTTGCGATCCGAACCGTTGTTTGCCTTCTAAGTAAACTCGTCCAAGGGGCAGCTGCGCAGCAGACTTCGACTTCTGAAGCTTCTATGAAGATTTCTCATTTCGCTGAAAGATTGGGCCTGACAAATAATCCAAGCAAGTTTACCAACAAAAGAAGGAATCAATCGGCGTCCGGATGGATCCTCGGTCTTCACTCCACGCCAGTCCAGTGGAGGGGCTTCGAGGTGGTAGGCGTGCTTCCTATGGAAGTAGGAGGACGACCAGAGGCGATGGGGTTTCGGCGGCGCTGGCAAGGAGCGAGGTGCACGCGTGAGTGAGCCCAGTTTGGGACGAGAGGAGAAAGGAGAAGCAAAAAGGAGGTTGGATTTTGCGCACCTGAAATCTGCTCAGTCGGAGGCAGGCAGGAATGAGGTGGATTTTAATGTGCTGTTGATTATTATTGATCTGGCTGGTAATGGTCTTTCTCTCTCTCTCACTTTGATCTTACCTGATTGCTGGTGACAACGATACCTCCGTTTTTTAGGCAGCCATCCACTTTATCCTTATTTTTTTCCCTCAAATGTACAGTGCAATCCTCCCTTTTATGGTTTGGGAGTCTTCTCATGTTTTTGTTCGGTTTCTGAATCTGCTTTCCAAGCTTGCAAAAGTTCCTGAAACTTACTTTTATCCAGCATTCTAATTCATGCATAACCTGCCATTTTTTGCTAATCAACTTGCAAGACATATTGGAAGGTTTTCTTCTTAGTTTATGTTTGAAAATTGCAATCATACAGTAATTTTGCTTGTGCCTTCATGTTCCAACAAAGCTCTGAAATATATGTAACATAAATCGAAAATGGTAACAAAAACAGGCAAGGTACAACAACATTCATCTCCACAGCTTTATACACAAGCAAACAGCATGCTAAGTAAAAAAAATAATCGCAAGAAGCAGATATACATGACTAAACAGGACGCATCCCATGAAGCACGCCCCTTTGCAACAAATAACAAGCAACTCTCTACCTACGCTAAAGCGAAGACAACTTCAGTAAAGGACTTAGCAATCTGCTAGCACTTGGCTTATGTGTGGACGCCTGTGCATGTAGTGCTGACGAACTGCCACGGTCGTAGCAAACTGGTGCCTGTCCACAATTCGTTCTGAGTTGCTCGCATGACTCTGGGATCACAGAGTTTGAATACCCTTGGATAAGTGAACAATTCCATGGATGCATAGATTGTACGCTGAGGGAAACATTGGACAGGCAGATGCTGCTGAAGTTGTCCCCCTGAATGCCCTCCAAGATGCCAGCAACACCAACGTTGACGCCAACAACGTTCTCAATTGTAATATTGGTTATCATGGGGAGAGCATTCCTGTCATATTCGTCATCAGGATGTTCACCAAAGTTTCCGGTGATCCTGATGGCCATTGAAACATTGTCCATGCTCACATCAGTAATGTACACATTTTTTACATACCCTCCGCGCCCTGGAGCGGTCTTTATTCTGATCCCATGCAGTGAGTTGACGATACGGAGGCCCACAGCCTGGACTTCGGATATGCCACCTGACATCTCACTTCCAAAGGCAATTCCTGCACCACCCCTTGTCTCTCCTGTGATGTTGCTGATGCTGATATTGGAGCTAGGATGTGCAAAAGAAATGCCATACTCATCCCACCCACTTTTAATGACAATAACATCATCTCCATTTCTGACATAACAATGATCAATGCAGACGTTTGTGGATGAATCTGGATGGATTTAGAGTTCCATTAGTACCACAGGTGCAAATATGCTAAATGGATACGCAGTATTGACACAAGTTATAATATAAGCATATTGTCATATTGTATGACAGATCATCACCAGGCAATATCTAAGCTTTTAGCAACTGTATAACAAAGGTGCTGACTTCTTAATTACTGGTGTGTCATAAATTTGAAGAACTGGGCTAAAGGGCTGAAGCTGCATCTCAATCAAAGATCTCAGAGGGGGAAACTAGGTCTGGTGCGATATAGATACATGAATACATAATGTTGTTGATATTCTGAATTACCAGTTCCATCTTATGATTTTTCATATTTATATTAGGAAAAAGTCCATATAACACTATAAACTTTGCTTGAAAGTTCATTTAGCACTCCGAACTATGAAACTAGATATTTACCCCCTCCCCCCCCTCCAACTTTGCAATCCAGTTCAAATAACACCCTGACTCGATTTCGTATGGTGGTATTGCCCATGTAGCGCGATGAGTAGACGATTTTATCGTGTAGGATGACACACCGACCAAATTTAGGTGAATGATAGGTGGGACCACAAAGGCTTCTCCAAATTGGAACGGAGAGGGAGGGAGCTACAGGGGGTGGCCATGGAAGCGCAGCTGAAAGTTCGGTGGAGAAGCCCCTGTGGGTCTTATCTGTCATTGACCTAATTAGGGAAGCGTGTCATCCTATGTAACAAAAATGTCCATTCATCACGTCACGTGGGAATACCACTCTGCGAAACCGAGTCAGAGTGTTATTTGAACCGGATTGCAAAGTTTGAGAAGTCCGATGTCTGGTTTCATAGTTCGGGGGTGTTGGACAGACTTTCAAACAAAAATTGTGATGTTATATGGACTTCTTCCTTTATATTATTTACCATTTTTAGCACTACTTTTTGCCCAAGTGGAAAGGCAAAGTTGTTGTAATTTTGCACAAGGCAATAAATACTTTGGCAACTGGTAGACAATAATAAGTGATCACTTCACAAAAGAATAATTTGCATATACTATCAAATTCTCAGTGATAAATGGAAGTTTAAGAAAACTTTCAAAGCACAATGGAGAGCAAAATCATTGAAGAGAGAACATGTGAATACTGCAATCAATAAAGTTTGTTTGCCATTTTTCCTAGTGCAAGACACAGTGTTAAATGGGAAAGAAGGGAAAGTGAACATGTCAAACATTATGCATAACCATGTTAGACTTGAAGGAGTGGGAAAGAATTCAAAACTTCATATTACCTGGATCAATGCCGTCAGTGTTTGGTGAATTCAGAGGAGCTAGGATTGTGACACGCTGGACAAGCACTTGGCTGTTTATTTAGCAAAAGCACTCTAGATAATAAATTTGCAATTGTAAATGAATTCTTATGTTTTAAGTTTTTTGATAGAAAGCAAGTGGCTATTTAGAAAAAACCAACCTGCAGTATACAGGATGGATATTCCAGAACGGTGAGTTCTTGAAGGTTAAATTAGATATAACAACATTGGTAGAGTACATCAACTCAACAAGGTGCGGCCTAGTATAATTCAGTGTGTGGTTGCGGAACCAATCCCACCAAATGGCTCCTTGACCATCAATGGTACCATTAGCACCTGTCAAGAGTACCAATTTTACATAATAGCAAACTAGCTAGAATAAAATCCAAAGAAGATGGATGGTGCAAACATAGCACTTACTAACCAGTAATTATTACATCTGTCAGATTTGATCCAAAAATTAGACTCTGATGTCTTTTTCCAGGGAGCTCTCTACCTCGCCCATAGGATGGGAGAGGATCAATAACTGGCCAATCAGATGAATCCTGCAAAATACATCTGGGAAATTATAGCAAAAGCATTTTCGATCAAAGAAAGTTGTTATTTACTGAATCACCTTCTCTTAACTTCAAGAAAACTGCATTTTGTAAAGCATCTAAGAAACATTTCATTTAAAGTTGGCTCTGTATTGCTCATATTATGGTTCTTTAGAAGAAATTTTGATTAACAGAAGATTTGGCAGTATAAAATATCATGTTCACATGCACCAGATCATAAGCATACAATCCAAAAAATATGTCGGAATGTAAATTATTATGTGCAAAATCCGTGAGTTATATTACCGGAGATCCAATTATTACTGCATCCTTGTCCAGTGACAAAGTGAGATGGCTGATAAGACTGAAACTCCCTGTCAGCCACCTTCCCGCAGGCACAAAGAGCTGTGCACCACCCTTGTCCGCAAATGAATTGAGGTAGAACATTGCATTCCGGAATGCTTTTGTATTGAGAGTCACACCATCCCCAACAGCACCAAATTCAGTTATTGTGACACTGTGGGGTCGATATACGCTTGATGCCATGTCCTTGCAGTATGTGCTGGATACACTGGACCATTGAGTCTCAACCATGGTTGTGAAAACCAAAATGACTTGAAATAACTAGCAGAAATTCCAGCAAAATGGTATCAGTAGCCATCATGTATTGGAAAATATTATGACCATTAACAAACAGATGAAATGAAGAAACTTAAGCAGGCTGTAATCTACGGACACAAAGAGTAATGCAAATCGACCAGAATTATGCATATTTGAGGACATAATTATGCCTAAAACTGGTTTAACTTGTCTTCAATGGTATCAGACCACTCTAGCAAGCCAAAATTTGGGCAATCTCTTTTTTTTTTCGCTTGTGTTGCCTATTAATGAAATGCCCCTCACAATCGCTTGAATGAAAGCGTAACCAAACCAAATTGTCAGCTCAATAACCGTATGAACCTCCACTGATTTGTTCAATCAAGCGTTTCGCATATGCATGATCCGAAAGCAACATTCTAATCAAGTGGCAGGAAAAATACAGACAGTTTAAACATTTCGCCTCTAAATGCCTAGCTCAATGCAACCTGAGTACACAACGGATCATGCGCCCATGCCACCGAATGCCGAGCAGGATCACTCCTCTAGAACTACGCTACTCGCTTAGCTTCTTACACCGACCTAGCCATTGACAATGGCACTGCAGAAGAAATCCCAACAAGAAGAAATGCCTACAGGCTACAGCTATTGGATCACCACCACCACAACCACCAATCCGCCATTCGGCAAGAGCAGGAAGGACAATGGGGTTCTTGGATCCCACATAAACCCCCCAAAAGCGGCATCTCCCCCGAGAGATCAAGAAAGCGGTGGTACCAGCAGAGCATAAACTTAGCAGGAAGGCAGGAGGAATGGACACTTACAGATGCAGATCTCCTCATCTTTCCCGACGAGATAGATCTTCTTCGTCCTCCTTCCTCCCTCCCTCCCTCCCTCCCCCACGCCTCTTAACTCGGGTCAAATCAAAACCAGCGCGCCCGCCTTTGATGCGGCACGCCTAGGCAGAGCGAAAAATAAAATCAAGCAACAGTAGAAAGGAGCAAGAAAGAAGCAGAAGCAGCGCAATTCGCTCACCAGGGATCAACAAGAAGCTGGACCTCACCCGGGTCTCCCTCCTCACCTCCTCGTCGGCTGCTCGGCTCAGGGTGAGGGAGCAAAAGAGAAGCAGCTGCAGAGTGAGAGTACGGTGCAGTGCAGCAAAAGGGCAGGAGGGCGGATTAGGCCATGGACCCAATCATGCCACGGTGTGCGTCGTGGCAGCTGGCTCCACTACCCCATTCGGTTCCTCCCGGGCTAGCTTAGGATGCAGGTGGTGGAGCTCAGCTGCCTGCGAGCGAGCCCGGCCGGGTCAAAGCGAAGCGAAGCGAAGCAGAGCAAGTGAGGGGTAGAGCTTCATAGGGAGGGTTGGCGCATCCACACAGGCGCAGGCGCTGCAGGTCGGGGAATGGAAATGGGATGGAAAGTGGCCAAGTGGCTGAGGGAGCGACACAGCCATCCAGCAACCACACATCACTCCATCAACACTGTTTTTCCCCCTTCCTATTCTTTTCATGCTTTCCATTTTCGGTTTTCCATTTCTATATTGCTGAGGCTCAGAGATGCCACAAGATCAGCAAATTTCATGTCCAAATATTAGGTCGTGTTGGACTGTCGTGTCATTTGAGTTACTGCTATAGTTTATATTTCAGTTTTCTTATAGTCATAATTAAATTTTGTGCCTTATTGTGTCATTTGGCAAACTGAACACACCATGAAACTTGATATTGTAGGGTCGAGTAATTCAATTGTTGTGTTGGGTCACTTTTTGTCGTGCTTGGTTAGAAATAATAGTTTGCCATGAATCTATAAGATTGGAGGTTGATATACATTAGTTATCACCCAAGCAATGTACCCGTTACATATGTATAGCATAATTTACAATCAGAAAAAGGCTTTCATGCTGTGAAAAAATGTAGAGCAACAAGCTCCTCACTTTATGCAAAATTTGTAGAATAATAAGGTTCCTGACAGAGTCACACAGTGCTGTCTCAACAAGCCAATATTGATTTCTCATGTTACTGTAGAAAAGAAGTGTTCACTCTGTGAAATGTCGATGGCTACGCTCAGTTATAGACCAGCACGGTGGTTTGGCAGTCTGAGGAAGAATGAACCCTGAGGTGGTCTGGCCGAGCGGGCCCATTGTAAGCCAGAGAGGGGAAAAAACTTCTCTTGCTGACCTGGCAGCCTGGCCTCTGGTACGTAGGGCCCATGTGTCAACGTGTGCTGGCCGTGGTCCAACCCCAGTAGGAGCAGAGGCAGCAAATGTGGCGTGCCTTTTTGGGGCGTTACCTCACTCCTCACTTGTGAGCCGCAACGGTAGCCAACAAGGCAACAACTCAACACAGATTTAGTCACACTCATGAGAAAGAATGTTAAAAACTTCTCCATGAAGAGAGAGAGAGAGGAATCTTCTTGAGGGCTTGTCTTTTGATTCCAATGGCATGAGTGTAACGGTATCTTGTGTTTGTTTTGTTCATCTTGTTACTACTACTTAATCTGTTCATTCTAATCTAATCACACAATTCTCATATATAACCTATTAGCTAGTTATTATTGTTAATTCCTTCCCTTTGTTTTAATTATCTTACAAAGTTCCTAGCCTTTGAGTATGTTGGACAAAGTGACAGACTACGAGGAGTTGGTAGCTAACAAATGTCAATAATATGTCAATGTGTCATCAGCAGTTAGCAGCACTGCCTGTGTTAGGCACAGCTTATCTACATGCCCTAGAGGGCATGGCAATGTGCATTTTCAGGTAACAGAAAGATACAATGGTATTTAGAATGGTGTTGGTTTATAGTTTTTTATTGTAGTTGGGTTATTTTTTATTGTAGTTAAATTGACTTATTTGGCATAATTAAATTTAAAAAAAATTAAAAATAGAAAAAATATGTTAGCTCGTAATGAACAATGTAAATGAATATAGGAAAAACAGGAAAAAAGAAAAAAACCCAAAATAATAAATAATAAAAAAGACAAAAAAAGTGAACAGTAAAAAAACGATCGTTGACGCTGTGTTGAGCGCGGCCATAGAAGAGCCCTAGAGGGATTCAAGGCTTACACTGTTTGCTGCAGCCTCGTGTCTACATTCTTCTTACTTGCTTCGAATGCAACATGCATATGCATGCTCATGAAATCTGTAGAAGTTATCATTATTTTGATAAAACGATGGATGGTGCATGCTGTAATTAGTTTGCTTGGTCTTATCAATTGATGTCACCATGACCAGATATATCATCGGCCTAACAATATATAGGTAGCTAATGTAAATTGCACTCCGAGATCTTCTTACCCATATGTGTTAGAATAGTCTTATATTGATTGTGAAAATACAAAAGACTTAACTTAAAAGTATAGGAGTTCCTCAACTCAAAAGTTAGCTTTTAGGGATGAGAATGCCCTTTCGATCAAACAAGTGGAATTAGAGCCCGATTATAATATCTCTAGTCCAATGGATACTAGTGTGTGAAAATCTAATGGACCGTGATCTTGAGGGATCGTCGGTGTACGGTGAAAGAGGCAGTGAACGGATAAGAGACACCAATATGTGAAGAGAAATTTATTAGAATAGTCTCACATTAGTTGTGGAATAGTAAAAGACCTAACTTAAAAGTCGGAGAGTTTCTCACCTCAAAAACTAACTTTTGAGGATAAGAGTGTCCTTTTGGTCCAACAATATGCCAAATGTCTTGTGTGTTCATCTCAAGAAAAGAAAACAGAAGAACAAGAAGTGTCTTGCGCGTTTGTATGCACATGCAAGTAGCTGCTGATTGGAACAGGATAGACAGATTCCTCCAATGTCCAGGTTCACATAGAAAGATGCAACCTTAACCAGCCTAATTTATTCATGGGGCATGAATTGCTAGCTTGTTGACATGCATTTCAATACTGTCCGGCATCTATTGTTGAATATTTAGTCAATTTTCGGCATATTTTAATCCAGAAATTCAGCATATAAAACATGACATACAAAAACAAATACACCAGAGAAGTGTTCATGTTATACCCTCGGGCGGGGCCAGTGTCGGTGACACCGGAGGCGCCGTTACCATCAGTCGACATGATGGTCTATTCGATGTAGTCGATCGAGGCGTGATGCAGGAAGATGTTTGACGTGCAGTCTCGCGAACAGTTCACCACCAGGAAGTAGATGGCGTTCTTCACAGATTGAGCAGTCGCGCCAATGCGCTCCCCAAAAACTTGATTGCCCGCCTACCCGCAGTGCGCGAACGGACGGAGTTTCGAAGCCTACTCGCCGTAACTCTTTGCACGTAAAGTTCGACCGAGATTTCTTAGCACAAAGACAAGACGTAACCGTAATCCTCTTTATCATCCCGTATGGAGTGGAGAGAGATTTGTAACAAAAAACGAAGAGCCGAGTAATCGCAGCCATTAGTCACTAGTAATCGTAGCCATTACTCAAAGTAATCGCAACCATAATTCACTAGTAATCGAACCGCAATTCGCCAATGTAGTCGCTGCGTTACGATTTTCGAATAGATAAAGAAAAACGCGCACGCACCCGACACGCCTACGCGCACGCACACGCACACGCACCGCACGGCACGGCACGGCACGGCATGGCTCGGCGTGGCGTGGCGTGGCGTGGCGAGGCGAGGCGAGCGAGTGAGCGAGCGAGCGCGCGCGTGTGTGTTGGCTCTTTCCAATTCCACAAGGGGGGTTACCACGTTCCACCTTTTAAAGTGGTGTAACTCCCATTCAACTCTCCATATGGGACTAAACAGTTTTTCCATGTGGGCCTAAGAATTTCATTTGATTAATTGCTAAATTAAATGGACCAAGCCCAATTAATCTAACAATCCCCACCAAATTTCAAGGCACACGAGAAATGTTCTCAGTTCTGCTGTTGTTTGATATACCAGTGTTTCGATAGAGACTGCTAAGTTGAACATCCACCTAGGAAAGGAGTTACACTCATCCACAACTGAACAATGGACTATACCTTGAATTGACAGCTGAAAGCGAACAAGTTTTACCTGGCCTTTACTAGTACTAGGTCGCCAAAAGCATCCTCTAGTTGGAGCGTATAAGTCATACTCCAAGCATATTCATGAGTATCTAGAGATCACCCAAATCTCATAGATCGTGACCAGCAGAATGAACTCATATAGGTGTGTTCCTTCTAAGATGTCCTGTAGGCCGACATCTCTGCTCTAAATAAGCCACTCGGATCACATTGAGGTAAAACCAACCCGCCATACAGAATAGGAGAGAAGCGCATCATTGAAGAAATGGGCCTCAGAAAGGTCTCTCTCGCATCAATTAACACTTGTTTCACCATTCTACTTCACGGATCTCCGATCACGTAGAACAAAGTTACCACGGTGGTATGACTCATGTGGGTCTCGTGCCCATCTCACTCGATGCACTATCTATCACATTACGTGATAGACCCTTTGTAAATTGGTCGGCTAGATTTTTAGTCGTCGGACATAGTCCATGCTATCACTCCGAGTTTTTCACTTTTCGGCGGACTTCAACCGCCTTTTAACATGCCTAGATGACTTCATGTTGTCCTTAAAACTGTTCACCTTGATAATTACAAATCGATTATCACAGCTTCATCGGGATAGCCGATGACGGTTTTTCAACTACCGCAAATCCATAAGGAGTTCGCGAAGCCACTCAAATTCAACGATTGCGGTGTCTAATGCCGTGAGTTTTGCTTCCATAGTTGACCTCGTTAAGATGGTCCGCTTGCAAGACTTCCAGAAACAAAGACCACCTCCAAGTGTGAACACATATCCACTCGTGGCTTTTATCTCATCTCGCATCGAGATCCTTTTTGAATCATCAGAGCCCTCCAGCACCTTTGGGTACCCAAAGATAGTGAATACCATAGCTCACGGTTGCTTTTAGATAGCGCATTACTCTCTCAAGAGCACGCCAATGATCATCTCCCGGATTTGAAACAAATCGGCTTAGCTTGCTCACAGCAAACGAGATGTCAGGTCTCGTAGCACTAGCTAAATACATCAATGAGCCAATGATCTGGGAGTATCTTAATTGATCTCTTGTTATTCTTCTTTTTTTTCCTCAATAACACGCTAGGATCATAAGGAGTAGAAGCAGGCTTGCAGTCACTATAACCAAAGCGACTCAAGACCTTCTCTACATAGTGAGATTGCACAAGTGTAACCCCACCATCACCTCCTCTCAGTAGCTTAATGTTAAGAATCACATCAACCACTCCCAAATCTTTCATCTCAAAACTCTTGGACAGAAAGTCCTTGAACTCCTCAACCACATTGAGGTTGGTCCCAAAAATCAGTATGTCATCAATATACAAGCACAAGATCACTCCTTCTCCCCCACCATAGCGATAGTACACACATCTATCGGCTTCATTCACAACAAAGCCAGCAGATGTCAAAGTTCTGTCGAACTTCTCATGTCACTGCTTAGGTGCTTGCTTTAGGCCATACAAAGACTTTAACAACTTGCACACCTTTCCTTCTTGACCTTCTACCACAAACCCGTCTGGCTGATCCATATAAATCTCCTCCTCCAACTCTCCATTTAGGAAAGCTGTCTTAACGTCCATTTGATGAACAAGCAGACCATGAGAGGCAGCCAGGGCAAGTAGTACTCGAATTGTGGTCAATCGGGCAACAGGTGAATAAGTATCAAAGAAGTCATCGCCTTCTTTCTGGGTATAACCCTTGGCCACAAGTCTTGCCTTGTACTTTTCAATTGTAGCATCAGGCCTAAGTTTTTTCTTGAAAATCCATTTACATCCTACAGGTTTACACCCATAAGGACGGTCAACGACCTCCCAAGTTCCATTAGACATAATAGAGTCCATCTCACTCCGTACTGCTTCCTTACAATAGTCAGCGTCAAGAGAATATATGCCTCTTCCATGGTTCTTGGAGTGTCATCCACGAGGTATATAATGAAATCATCACCAAAGGACTTTGCAATCCTCTGTCTCGTACTCTTTCGAGTAACCTCATTGTTATCCTCCTCAGGATTTTCCATAGGTGTTTCTTCAGCATGTTCTATCGGCACAAAAGAATCAAGGGAAATTATAGGTTCTTGACTAGATGAGCTAGGTACATCACATTTCATAGGAAATTTATTCTAAAAAAATGTGGCGTCTCTGGACTCTATAATTGTACCAACACGCATGTCAGGTACTCCAGTTTTTATAATTAAGAACTTATAACCCACGATGTGCATAGCATAACCAAGAAATACACAATCTACGGTTTTTGGTCCAAGTTTGCGCTTCTTGACAATTGGCACGTTAACTTTGGCCAAACATCCCCAGGTGCGCAAGTATGATAGAGATAATTTCTTCTTTTCTCATTCCTCGAATAGTGTTACTTCTTTATTCTTTGTAGGAACTCTATTCAGGACATGACACACGGTCAATATAGCCTCACCCCACCATTCCTTAGAAAGTCCCGCAGTGTCTAACATAGCGTTAACTAAATCGCTTAGAGTGCGGTTCTTTCTTTCGCAACACCGCTTGATTCGGAGAATAGGAGGCGCCCTCTCATAAATAATTCCATGTTCCTCGCAGAATAAAATAAACTCATTCAAAAATACTCTCCCCACGATCGGACCTTACCCGCTTGATTTTTCTCTCAAGTTGGTTTTCTACCTCAGCTTTATAGATCTTAAAGTAATTTAACGCTTCATCTTTTGTTTTCAATAAGTACACATAGCAAAATCTAGTGCAATCATCTATAAGTGTCATGAAATATTTCTTCCCACCTTTAGTCAACACGCCATTCATCTCGCACAAATCGGAATGAATGAGTTCTAACGGTGCCAAATTCTCGCGCTCTTTCACGCTTGTGAGGCTTGCGAGGTTGTTTCGATTGAACACACGCATGGCACTTAGAACCTTTGACCAAAGTAAATTTCGGGATTAAACTCATATTAGCTAAGCGCGTCATACACCCAAAATTAACATGACAAAGTCGTGAATGCCAAACATTAGATTCATCATCATCGTTGTACACATGGTTCACAAATTTATTATAGAAATCCATCAAAGAAAAGCGGAACAAGCCTCCGCTCTCATAGCCTTTACCAACAAATGTTCCATACTTAGACACGACACATTTATTGGACTCAAATGCAAGCCTAAAGCCATCTCTACACAATAGAGATCCGCTGACGAGATTCTTCTTTATGGAGGGGACATGCTGCACATTCTTCAGCTGCACGGTCTTTCCCGAAGTAAACTTCAGATCGACCATACCAACACCATGAACAAATGCATGCGATCCGCTTCCCATCAACAAGGAGGAACCTCGACAGACTGATAAGATGAAAACAAGGAAATATCAAGACACACATGAATATTAGCACCAGTGTCAACCCATCACTCGTGTGATTGACAAACGAAAGAACCGTAGGTAAATAATTACCGCACTCGATGTTCCTCCAAAGATCACTAATAACCATGTTGGCGACTTCTTTTGCTTATCCTTGCGGTCCGGACAATCCTTAGCCCAATGGCCGAATCACCGCACACAAAGCAAACGCCTTTTCCTTTGCTTTTCTTCTTAAACTCGTGAGTAGCCTTGGGCTTGCCAATAGGCTTATTTTTCTTTTATTGTGGAAAGCCCGAGGTTTTTTTTTCGCACCAAATTGGCACTAGAACCTCCTCAAGAAGAACTTTCTTGCCACGAGTATCTTTTGCCCTCGCCTTCTCTTCAACACCAAGAGAGCCAATGAGATCGTGAACACCGACCTCCCGCCTCTTGTGTTTTAGAGAGGTAGCAAAATCCGACCAAGAAGGTGGTAACTTGACGATAATACCGCCAGCCACAAACTTGTCCGGTAACTCGCACTTATTGTTCTCAAGCTCCTTTGCCAGCGCCTGAATCTCATGAGCTTGTTCTACTATAGAACGGTCATCGACCATCTCGTAGTCATAAAACTGCTCCATGACATACAGCTCACTGCCAGCATCAGAAACTCCGAACTTGGCTTCAAGTGCATTCCACATCTCTTTGCCTGTAGGCAAATGCATGTACATATCCACAATGTTATCTGCCAGTATGTTAATAAGTGCACCTCGAAACAAGTTATCCGCTATATTGAACTTGCGTTCATCCTCAACAGATAGAGGCTCAGCGGGCTTGCCTTGTGCAACATGAAAACATTCCATGACAGTAAACCACAGGATCGCACGTGCACGCCATCTCTTAAAATTTGAACCATCAAACGGAGGGTGCGGCTTAAGCGACGCAACAAAGCCAACTACCGAAAAAGACCTATCAAGTTTTTGAATTGTTGAATATTTAGTCAATTTTTGGCATATTTTAATCCAGAAATTCAGCATATAAAACATGACATACAAAAACAAATACACCAGAGAAGTGTTCATATTATACCCTCGGGCGGGGCCAGTGTCGGTGACACCGGAGGCGCCGTTACCATCAGTCGACATGATGGTCTATTCGATGTAGTCGATCGAGGCGTGATGCAGGAAGATGTTCGCCGTGCAGTCTCGCGAACAGTTCACCACCAGGAAGTAGATGGCGTTCTTCACAGATTGAGCAGTCGCGCCAATGTGCTCCCCAAAAACTTGATTGCCCGCTACACCCGCAGTGTGCGAACGGACGGAGTTTCGAGGCCTACTCGCGTAACTCTTTGCACGTAAAGTTCGGGCCGAGATTTCTTAGCACAAAGACAAGACGTAACTAATCCTCTTTTATCATCCCGTATGAAGTGGAGAGAGTTTTGTAACAAAGAAAAACGAAGAGCGAGTAATCGCAGCCATTACTCAAAGTAATCGCAGCCATAATTCACTAGTAATCGAACCGTTCATCGCCAATGAAGTCGATGCGTTACGATTTTCGAATAGATAAAGAAAACGCACGCACTCGACACGCCATACAAGACGCACGCACGGCGCGCGCGCGCGCGGCGTGGCGGCGGCAGCGCAGCGCGTGTTGGCTCTTTCTAATTCCAAAAGGGGGTTACCACGTTCCACCTTTTAAAGTGGTGTAACTTCCATTCAACTCTCCATATGGGACTAAACAGTTTTTCCATGTAGGCCTAGGAATTTCATTTAATTAATTGCTAAATTAAATAGACCAAACCCAATTAATCTAACATCTATGTCTGATGGCAACCAAATGAGATCGATGCATGGTCCTCCAGTTTCCAAGTTGCTGTCAGGCTAAAAGTGGTTCTTGATCTGATTGCGAAGTGTTTGGACAGTTTTAGCCAAACGCATGGCCGCATCAAAAATTTTCGAGGCACTGAAACTTTTGCAATTGGAAGCAGGACCAGCAGGGCCCCAAGGCTAATGCACGCGAATATGACACGACAGGTAAGTCGAGCCATCCTTGCCGGCCAATTAAAATATGCATATCCATATGCATGTTAAGTAATTAAGTAACTTCTTGCTCTGTAGTACTAGTAATCAATTAGTATCAGCAAGGCATGCAACAAAGTAGCTGGAGTAGTCTTCTTAAAGATATAGAGTTGCTATCTAGCTCAAGTGTGATTGAATCTAGCTAGCTAGGTCCCAACGCAGCAAAGTGACATTTCATTTTTCTTACCTTTGAACACACCTAATGATCAATCAACAGTTTTGGAGAGATCCATCGATCTGGTCATGTGTATATATATATTGATCTGTCTAACTAGGTACCAGAAGAATTATTAGTGTGTGACCTACTACTTGCAAAACTACATCACAACAGACAAGAGGTAGGCTACAATGCATACATGCATCTAGAACCAGTTAAACCCAAACAGGAGAAGGTGCATTGTATAATTTCTAGAGATTAAAAGAAGGGCAATGATTGAAAGGGAAAGAAATGTCTCCTGGATGCAACTGTTGTTCCTGTAGCATGGAGTCTTGTGGAGGCAATGTCATATGAATGATCAATTCAGATCTTGACAAGAATGAAGATTATATATTTTGGGTTTTGATCTGTATGTATGCATTTCTGAAGACATCGAAAATAGTTGTATTCATTGTAATTGGGAGGTTTTAGAGGGCGTTCGGAATAGCGATGATTTTTGGTTTTTACTGAAATTTTACTGTAGTTGGCTGATTTTTACTGTAGCTGAGTTGGCTTATTGAGCATAATTAAATTTAAAAAAATATAAAAATAAAAGCGACATGCTAACTTAGAGCGAACAATGTAAAGAAATACGGAAAAAACAAAACACAAAAATACTAAATAAATAAATAAATAAAGACAAATTGCTACAGTAACTTGAACGCGCACTACAATGCATTTGATCACTCAAAGCTATCGCCCATCGCTACTCTGAGCGCGGTCTTAGATTTCAGATTTCAGATAAGGCATGGATTCAGCAATCTTGCATCTAGAAACCCGAAGAATCCTATGCTGCCTGCAAGGAGTGCTAGCTTTAATGGAGCCTCATGGCTCTATGCTCTTAGGTAGTACCTTTGCCCTTTAGGATAAGTAACTAATGTATAGTATCTCCCATGCATGCATGTACTTGTTACATTTAATCCTCTTTCCTCTCCATGGCAGATACTACAGCAGTATAGGTGATGGATGGATGGATCATCCAAGATGTACTGCAGTTGCATTTCTATCAAGGCAATGCACTGCATGTGCAATGCAACAATCTGCATGGCCACCAATAATTCTGATTCTAGCTGTAGAGTCTACCACAAATGTAGGATTAGATTGACCAGTGTCACCTGTATGATCTGACTCAGAGCATATGCATGCTGAGAAACGGTTTCAGTCAAGAAATGACATGTGTTAATCAAGTAGTTGCTCATCTGTTTCAGTCAGGAAAATAGATATATCTAGGTTGATCTGAACTCTGAAGCCTGCCTGCGACGGAAGGGGGAGAAAAGCATATCGAATCATGGAAGGCGGTGGATGTACTGTACTGAAAACCCACTGCAAATTTGTTACGCTTGCCGTGGTGCTTGCTTTGTGCCCCCCCCCCTCTGTTCTGAACTGGTGGGACCTGAAGTGAAATGGCTGGAACCTGAAAGTCAAACATATCATGCACTGGACACTCAACTACCGAAGGCAGTTTTGCCCATAGCTGGCTATGATTAGAAGAAGAAAGGAAGAGGGGGTCGTGCATGCAATGCTTAGTAGGCTAACAGTCCAGATCCAGTCATTCGCCCATTTGTCTTTCCCATTCCTTTCTGCACAGGCAAGCCGTGAGGGCCATTCAGCTTCAGAATGTGCATGCATGCTGTAATTAATTCGTATTTTCATATAGCCATGTAACCCATGACATGATCTCCAATAACTAGTTGCTGCGTGTTGCATTTCAATGCACTTTTTAGGTTACATTTCAGGGCAATTTGGACTGTCTCAAACTTCCCCAACCTTTGCAAGCAGAATTGCCTAATTCGTGGGCCGAATTACTTTAACATTTGGGCCTAATTTGTGTGCCGAATTATTGTCTGAGGCGGCGCTGTGGGCCTTGTAATACTGAACGCAGCATCGCCGGGCGCGCCGAAACCCTAGCCCTCCTCGCCTCCGCCGCACGACCGACCCCCACGAGGCGAACGAAGCGTCCCCGGCGCCGGCAGCGAGATGGGACGGGACAAAGCCCGGAGGCTCTCCGGCAGCCGGCACTTCCGGCAGCGGCTGGTGCTAGCGACGCTGACCTCCACCGCCATCACCATCGAGGACATCCGCTCCGGCGACGCGGGCCTCCGCCCCCACGAGGTCTCCCTCCTCCGCCTCCTCGACAAGATCTCCGACCATCACAGCCTCGAGCTCAATGAGACAGGCACGGACGCACTTGCCCCCGCTGACTTGCGCGTGTGTGGTTCGCCTAGGGCTTTCGATTCGGTTGCTGATTCTTATCGGTGTGTGGTGTTTGTGTGTGTGCTCGCAGGGACGAAGCTGAGGTACAAGCCGGGGGTGATCGTCGGCGGGAGGGACCTGGAGCACGACTGTGGGGTGCACCGGGGGATCGGCTACTTCCTCGAGCCGCTCATACTGCTTGGGCTCTTCTCCAGGGCGCCGATATCCATTCGGCTCAAAGGTGAGAGCTTTTCTTGTTTAGTTAGGGCTTAGGGTGGGTTTGTAGAATTAGCAAGATTTAGGAGGCTGCTGCAGCGTTAGGTTAACAGATTCAGATTGTCATATGTACGATCGAAATTATGATCTTATTTCAGGCGAAGATTGTGCGGTTAGGGTGTTCTGGAAACAGTAAGTTTTAGCGTGCTGTTTCAGTGTTGAGTCAAATGGATTGTTCTAATTGGTGTAGGGAATTTTTTTCTGGACCCCTGTTCTTCAAGGGTGTGGTTGGTTTCGGTAGAGATGGTTTGATTGGGATTTCGTTAATTTGGTTGAATTCATTGATACGCAATAAACATTTTAGGTTCTTTGTCTTTATCCTTGTAGTCATTTTTGTTTTGCAATTGAAGATGGCCTACTTAATGCTGTTAACAGGATGTGCTAGGTAATGTGTGTATCAATCTTCATGCACTTCCATTGTGACAAAATCTTTAAAGAAATGAGAAGAGTAATACTTCTCTAGCTATATTCTTCTGCACAAAATTGATGGTCATTGTTGTTAGCGATCATGCAACATCTACAATTTCTCATTAGCTTTGTTATGAAGTCTAAACGTGATGCTCTGCTTTTAGGAATTACTAATAATACAAAGGACCCTTCTGTGGATACTTTCCGAATGGTTACCTTGCATATGCTCAAGCATTTTGGTGTTCCTCTTGAGGGATTGGAGCTAAAAATTGAGAGCCGGGGAACTCCACCCCTTGGTGGTGGTGAAGTGTTTCTTCGAGTTCCCAATATAAGTAGCACATTGACGGTATGTTCAGTTTTCTTCCCCTCTAGTATCATGCCATTTCTGTTGACATTTCCATCTGATGTTAACTGCCTTCACAGGCAGCTAATTGGGTTGATGAAGGTATGGTAAAGAGGATAAGAGGTGTAACATTCTCCACTAGAGTATCTCCACAGATTGAAAACCGTATCATCTATGCTGCACGTGGAATCTTCAATCGCTTTATTCCGGATGTTCATATATTCACTGATCATAGATCTGGTTCAGCTGGTGGAAGGTATTTGTCCAATTTGAAATAATTCCCGACTTCCTGTTGAATGTTTATAACGACACACTATCCTGTTATCTCTTGCAACTCAACAATTAAATATATTCATCTTTGTGGCAGGTCAGCGGGCTATGGCGTATCTGTAGTTGCTGAGACCACCGCAGGCTGTCTAATCTCTGCAGATGCTACTGTGAGTTATCCTAATGTTGATGAAACAGACAAAGAATCCGAGATGCCTGAGCTAATGTCTCCGGAGGATCTTGGTGTTCAAGTGGCATCAATGCTGCTTGAAGAGGTGGCTCAAGGAGGAGTTATTGACTCAACACATCAGGTCTGGTCTCTCAAACCCGTGTTTTCGTTGAATAAATGTTTAGCGGGCTGGTGGTAGATATTTCTGAATTGTGACTGTTTATGTTTCCTAGTTATGTACAAGCCTCTAGTATGATTAATGATCACTATTATCTTTTGTTGTGTGCTCTGTGAAGCTCTTAGATAGCTCTGGTACTTGTTCTTTTGGCTGGTGTATGCTATAGGAAAAAAAACAATTCTAGCTGTGCATAGTACGCATGGATTTAGTTCATTGGAATGATTGTTTTAGGCACGTTCTTCTAGCAACCTAGTTCTTAGTTCATTTTGCAAAATGATGTTTGAGGTTGTGTTTTCCCTAACTTCTACAAATATTTTCAGATCTTGTTCTAAAGTTTACAAATATTTGGCATAATGTTTCTCTTGTAAATGTTTTGCAGGGCCTTCTGTTTATTTTGTGTGCTCTATGCCCACCCGATGTATCAAAGGTTCGTGTTGGACAGCTGACACCATATGCTATAGAAACACTTCGAAACATCAGAGATTTCCTAGATGTCAAGTTCATTATCAAGCCTGATCCAAATTCAAACACGGTGACTTTAAAATGTGTTGGTGTGGGAGTGAAGAATCTTGCTCGGAAGATTTCATAAACAACAGGATCATAAATCTCACCAAGGGTGGATGGATGCAACAAGAGGGCTGAATCTCTCAAGATTCCCTGTTTGTAACCGCAAAAACAACTATATAAGAGGTTTCCTAGCTGCTGCTACTGAAATTTTGTTCGAAGGGCATGATAAATCATCTTCCCTTAGGTAGTTTTGATCTAAGCTATTTGTTCCAGAAGGTATTTTTCTGATCATTCTATCCTGTACACCAACACACTTGTGCTCCATTTATCAAATAGAGCAACTATCATTCAGTTTCTGTTTCCTGGTATAAGCTGGCACTTAGTAATGGAGAAATATTGGTGTTAGTGGGCACATAGAAAAGTAGCATGCACATTTGATGTTTTTACTTTCTCGAAGCATCTAGAGACAAGACTTGTTGGGGCCTGTCATGCCCCAGGCGCACCCCACTGAAATGCTAAGAAATCAGAAAATTTTGGGCAACAATTTCTCAAGGCACGCTGACTCTGTCAGGCCTCAATAGCAGTTACAGATTTACATGTCACTTGTCACATAAAAAGGCAGTCTCATGGATATGATGAAAAAGAAAGCAGTTTCATGGATATGATGAAAAAGATGGAGTTGACAAGAAGAAAAACAGTATCAACTTAGATATCATATGATGCATGCATGTTCCTTTAGCATGTGGTTTATGGTTTTTGGCTATGGTTGACTAGTCTAATGAATAGTGATTGTTGAAAGAAATTGAAACTAAAAGTTGGTTGAAAAACTGAAAAGAACAGGCAAGCATGGTCCATAGAGAAGAACTCCATGCTCGCCGACAACATATATGATAGCCAAGCATCATTCTGCTGAGCCCATCAATACCCTCACAAAACATCTAGGTTTTCTCCCGTCTGAATTTCACTCATCTGTACACATCTGAATAACAACAGCAGGTGTCAGTGTCACAGCAGCAGCAGCACATGGAGGCTACACTTTCTCCTTGACATGTGCAAAGGTGAATATCCAGCGCCGCCGGTCAAGCCCGTGTGGTTGTCCGAGCTGTAGATCGAGTTCCCGCCGGGGTTGTTCGTGTTCAGCACCGTCGAGCCCGACCGACCGCCGTGCCCGTCCCCGTCGTCGCGCCCACCGGCCCACCGCCGGGCTGTGACCGGCTCCGAAACTGCACAGGCTGCAACATGATCAGCGTAAAGGAATCGCACAAGCACAATGCATGACAAATGACATGACATGATGATACTAATAGCAGCACAATAGAAATTAAACCAGTTGTTGTTTCTTACCCTGCTGATGTCTGGTACATGCAAATTCCTGAACCTGATAAGTTTTCTAACTCTGTTAGTAAATGGTAATGCAGGTAATTTTTGATTTGTTTGAACGAGTGTGACTTACTTGGGTTCATGCTGACGAGCATGCCGGCTCCGCCGAAGTCGCAGCTCGCCGGCGACGGGTTCCTCTGGAAGTAGCTGTTGAAGGCGTAGGAGGCGTGCGCCTGCAGCGAGTTGGGGTTGTAGCAGCTGCCCATCGGCTGGATGGCTGAGCAGTCGGCGCCGCCGATGCCGCACGCGTAGTCCAGCCCGTTCTGCAGCACCACGTCCATCAGGCCCGTCCTGGCGACGCACCACGTCTGCCCCGCCACGGTGGGCGCCGCCGGCTCGCGGGCAGGGGCGGACCCAGCACAAAAACTGAGTGGGGGCACTCAACCCACGCCGTAGTAGATCTAGACATCGAAGTCGCTCGAGTGGGGGCCACGAAGTCGCTCGAGTGGGGGCCACGAAGTCGCTCGAGTGGGGGCCAAGTACTAAAACATTTGATTACTTCACTACAAATTTAAAATTGAGTGGGGGCCTCGGCCCCCATTTATCCTTCTCTCGGTCCGCCCCTGCTCGCGGGCATCGTCGCCGGAACACGTCGTGCGCTGTCGTTCTTGCTTCGGCGAGCTCCCGGCGGGAAGATGAGACCTCCACAAGAAGACCCAAGAATCTCTTCTCCCAAATTGTATCGCCGATCAGCCTAACCATTTCCGCTGCGCTTGGAACCGCACGGCTCTTGGGGGGTTCCTCAACCTCTTGGGATCGAAGAAAAGTTGCACTTCCATTTGCAACCGCGGAATGCAGATGCGAACGATCGACGCGAGATGGATGCCGTCGAGAATTTCTCGAGCACGTACGTGCGGGCGCGAACACTGAACTGAAAATCTGAAACTGAGATCGAGTCGGAAGCGCCCTCAGCCTCTCAAATCTCGACGGAGGCGTCCTTTCTCTCGACGGCGTCCCCGCTGCTCGCGGGCTGGAGGTGCGACGTTGCCGCGTCGGTTTGAGCGAGGAAGACGGCACGGCATGAGACGGTGGCCAGCATCGCCTAAGCCCATACAAGGCCAGAGATACTGGCCCGGCTCGGAAATTCTCTCTCCATGGCTCGGCCCTCGCGGAATGGAATGCGAATGCTCGATCTCCAACCATGGCCGGCCCAAGAAAAATGAACCTTACGAAAAAATATTTCGTGTAGTTTTCCTGCTGTCTCTCTCGAGAAGACGACGACGAGGAGGGCGACAACCAAAGGTAATTATCAGTCATTACCTCGATCGGTCGTCCTCGAACAACCTTACAAGTCACAACTACTAGACACGTGTACAGCTTGTAGGACTGAGAATAACAGCTAGATAGAGGTGACTAGGAGTCAATATTTTCTTCGAGAACACGTAAAAGACTTATGTGTCTTTGTGTTAAAAATAGAAGGAGAATAAGGACCAATGAACAAACGTCTCAAAACACAGGTAGAAAAAAAGTTAAGGTTTCCACCATCTGAAAACAAGAAAAGAAAACATAAGATAGATTGCAACTAGGATCGACTAATTAAGCCAGCCACGTAGGCTTGAGGCCTAAAATATATTGTATGGTAGCTAAAATATCTTGAAGATGCGTGCATTCGTTTTGTTCCAGATTAACCAAAAGACAAGAATCACCAAAATATCGAAGACAGCACTATCAATCATCTTTTGGAAATCCTTTCCTAAAGTAAAATCAAAGTTCTTCACTCTAATAGCTATATAAAACTATAGAGATCAAAGCCTAAACACCTAAAAAAAAGCTCCAAAAAAAACAAGCCAAAGAAAGCACTACTACAGCACGCAGAGCCAGAGGAAAACTTGCAGCGCTAGAGGAAAGAGGAAAAAATAGCTAGGGTTTTGGGTTCTCTTCCCCACGATTCCTTTTTATTACGGTATGAGTTCAACTTCACCTCTAACTTCTCGTACGACCCGTTCCAGGAAAATAACTCCCCCTATAAATATCTAACATCCCATTTTTTGTATCTTTTTTCTCTATTTATGCATAGGTCCTTAAGAAAGATATTTTCAAAGTATTACACACGTAGACTCACTTGGACTTACATGACCGCTTGAATCTCAACTCCCCTGCCTAGCTCTGGTTTATTATCGTTGATAGCTACGTTCTTCAAATCACCTACATATACAAAGACTAAGCAACCACGTCGAGTATAAGTTCTATACACTTGATTTATGTTAATTAAAATAATACATCATGCAACACACCGCATAAAACACCAGCACCCATACCGTATACACACTCAACCATGCTCATACACTAATCGTAACCTTAGGACCAAACCTCAAGAGAATACATAATTTCAGTACTAATTCGTTAAAACATAGTCTAACTACCATTACTTGGCCGATTAGACTACCGGCACCGGTCTGACCACTAGCACCATGACAAGCGGTCTAATCGCTTAAAAGCACCATAAAACACCCTATCTGGAAATTCAGTTAAACTCTATTTAGATTCTGCTCAGAACTCCTAATTAAGTGACATTAGTACAAAGATATCCTCAAACACACATACACAAGTGTTTGATATCCATTTTACAAAAAAGCATATAACCGGTCTGACGGCTTCATATCCGCCAGATAGACCGTCATGGCCAAGTCAGTCAGACCAGTTAAAAATTGCATATTCTCAGAACTAAACTCAAACTTTGACAGCATTTGCATAACAAGATCGAATACTCATCGTGTATTATGGGGTGACCTCTATATGATGTCACACAACTCTATTAAATATTTCAATTTTGCTTTGAGGGAATTAACAAAGACAGCCTAAAAGAGAAAAAGATGAGAAACACAGATGCATCTGCCCATATATATGCGCTGCATTATTGGCAATGGCATAGCATATGTATCTCTCCAGTCGTCGAGTTTCGATTCGGGGTTGGAAAGGAATCGATCGAATGGAGTTCGGCCGTAGCAATGCTAGCTCTGTGCTATGCTGCTGTGTACGTACTTGCATGGTGAGATAGATGCATGGACCTTCTATTGGGTTTCACCTGTAGTTGATGTTTTATGTCTGATCGATGATTTTTAATTTATCATAAATATTTATGTGAATATATTAAATATTGGTAAATTATTTTAAAAAAACTGTCTCAATAAACTGTTTAGAAAAAGTGACCAAAAAACCATCTTTTTTTTAGAGAAATCATAAGTCATAGGATCTGTTCATATTGATTTTTGTTTGTAGCTTCTGTCAATATAAACATCCAACTTTCTAAAGTGGCTTCTCCCACTCTTCCCACTTTAGAGATAACGTAAGAGGTCATAGAGACATCATTATTTCTCTCGCTTCTATCTTACATATGTATCTTTCTTTTTTTTTGTCTCACTGTTCATCTTCTTACTTTAAATATCATTTTTTTTAATCGCTAGTATTTATTTTTAATCAAAACTCAACTATCGCACTAATACAAACAAACCGAAAGCTAAAAGGAAGGCTCCTATTTCTCTGGGACCGGTCGTTGGCTCGCTAGTGCGGCGGTACACGCATGTTGCTCGATGAATGGATCGCCACGCCACATGCGCGCAGACGAGATGCCCGCGTTGTGCGCGTGTGGACCATGCAAACACGTACACACCCACAAACATATGTGTGTGTGGTCCGACCAGCCATTTGCCCTGCCTTCTCCTCTAGAAAATCCGGCCGTGAACCACTTTTCCCATCTAATAATTCATCGATAGCTACGAGCACACGCGTTATTATAACGGACTGCTTTTCAGGCGCTCCATCTCTCCACACATCCGAACGTGCACCCGTTGCGTCGCGTCATGCCTACTCCAGCTAGCCAGGCGACTTGGTCTCCGATGACGTGTTTAGTTGATCGAATGGGATTAAACCTAGATGAGACGAATCACTGATCGAACGGAGTGGTCCTAGATGAGATGTGTTTTTTTTGGCCAAGTAACCCAACGCGTTTGTAATATATCTTCGTATCATCTATAAATAGGACTAAAGACAATATATATAAAGTACCATCTATATAGTTATCTATAATAGCATTATATAATTAATGTATTGTCTATGGGGGTGATCGTTTGAACGAACTTCTAAATTTTTCACTTTTTTTCACTATTCACTACACTATCCACTAACTCATTCTCTGTTGTTTTTCAAATTACCATTCTGATGTTTTTTCAGCCAAAAGCCATCGCTATTCTGATCACCCCCATATAATGATATAGATAGTAAAAAACCGTCTGTTAAATAGTAGATGACATCTTTCTTTCTCCTTCACATCACCTAAAATCTATGTAGCATATGTTTACAGACAACTGATATATACCATTGTACTGCCCTAATGATAATGATGGTGTTTCAGTTTCAGCTCACAACAGTTGATCGATTCAGCTCTGTTTTTTCCGCAAAAAAAAAGAGAGAAAGAAATCACCTGGAAAAAAAGAGAGATCGTCTGTTCGTTTCAGAATTCAGACCCCCACCATATGCCCTTTTCTGATCATGAACAGCATGTGAATTACAAATCCAGCCACCCTCAGCTCCCTTTCCAAATCTTTACTAATCACTTTTCTTTTCTTTCAGAGCACGAACGCCATTCTCGGCATTATATCCCCATCTAGCTAGATCCATCACACATACGAGCAACAATATAAGATATATCGTCCGTCGTCCCATCATATGAGTGCGATGACAGGCATGATGCACAGCAGTTTTGTCCAAATCAGGTCGCCATTGCGTGCGAGTGCGACACAAAGTCTAGAATCACGGATCTCCAACCTCAACTCCGTCCCACGCGCGTCCATCCATGTCTAATAATTGTAACTAGCTAGCTAGTACTGCAAGCCAATCAATAATGAAAATATAGAATTTTTTTAAAATAATTAAATTTTAATTCTAGATTATATATTATATCTATTTTTATTTTTTATATAGTTTTGACCATATGTCGCTCTACGGCTAGATGATTTAGGGGGTGATCGGAATAGCGATGGCTTTTGGCTTTTGGCTGAAAAAACACTGTAGCTGAGTTAGTTGATAGTGTAGTGAATAGTGAAAAAAAAGCTGAAGCTAGAAGCTAAAGTCGAAAAAAACCGAAACGATCACCCCCTTAGACTAGTCGCTCAACCGTTGAACGATACGTGTTCAAGTTATCCAACCGTTGTACATAGTTGGTACGTGTGAAATTAGGTAACACCTCGGTCATGTGAAATTAGGTCCATGATAGTCTATATGTGTGTGTGCACATGAGGATATGGATTAGTTCTACCTTGCTAGTTTAGTATGAGAAGTACCAACATATAAACCAATAGGCACTATTGGTAATAATCTCCGGTTAACCGTTTTGCACGAAGCGAGGATGAAAGCACGAGCAGGTGTTACGTGTGTGTGGCTTATCCATAATGAGGTTAGGCCTAAACCGGTTTGGATTCTAGAATATTACAAATGGTATCAGAGCCGACTCTCGCGGTTACACGGGCGCGTACGGGTTAGGGGCGTGGGCATATAATGCATATCGCGTGTGGGTCCGGAGTGAACATACGGCATGGTATATGTATCAGCACTGGACGCACGGGCGTGTGTCAAGAGGGGGAGGTCCTGGTCATTTGCCCCAGTGTGAGTATGTTGGTCTGACGAGAATGTCGAGTTCTTTAAGAGGGGTGTATGTGACACATCGACTCATGTCAAATTAGGCCTATGATGACCCATATGTGTGTGCACATATGAGGATGTAGATTAGTCCCACCTTACTAGTTTAACATGAGAAGCACCAACATATAAACCTATAAATATTATTGGTAATAACCTTTAATTAACTGTTTTGCACGAAATGAGGACGAAAGCGTAAGCAAATTATTACGTGTGTGTGGCTTATTCACAATGAAGTTAAATCTAAATTGGTTTAAACCCTAAGACGTTGTAGATATTTTTAAGATACGATATGTCGAGTGTACCATGATGTCTATATGATAGCACTGTGGCTAAGACGGTGATCAGTGAGCTTGCGTTCTTCTATTTCAAAACTAGAGTTTGCAAACTATTATTAATTAGTTGCATACAACGCTAGCTCTAGATACCAAGCATATCGCAAACTACTTCATGGCTTGTTGGAAACACAGGTATGTCACGGCCTCACGGGAGTCTCCATGGAAGAAATGAAGAAAATATCAGCTCCCTCCAGACATAGCCAACGGAAACAACCATCTGGAAACAGTTTCTGATGGACATGTTTATATCAATTTTTACTTCTTATCTCTGTTTAAAAAATAAAAAATACTATAAACACCCAACTATCCAAAGCGGTTTCCTCGCTCCGGAATTCCGGATAAAACAATGAGTTAGAGGTGTATCACCAATCTCACTCCTCTCGCTCCCGTTTCGTACGTATATCTCTCTATTATTTTCTTCATCACTCGCTTCCTCCTTCTAAATTTTTTTTATCAACTATTATTTTATTTTTAAATAAAAATTATTAGCCACAATCAACTATCAGCCGCAGCTATTTGCGGTGGCCCACTAGTCAGCAGTGGCACACACCGATAGACGGGAAACCCACGAGGCGGGTGTCTGCCTCTCTCCGACGACACAAATACCTCAACTGAAATTCTGTGAAGTGCTTCAGAGGCACCAGATCTCTGCACAAAATCCAACAGCCCTTGTGATCATGTGCGAGCTGTAGCACTTTAGTTTGACTAGAATTTAGAAACGTTATATAAAATGATTAAAAAGTGAAGTCCACACACGCAATTAAGCCGCTCAGAAATGGAAAGGGAATACGAGTCAATGGGTTTTCGGAGTCTGACCTCTTGTTACTCGGTTCGAGGAGAACTTTGACTTGATATATATGGACCTGTTTTTTTGTGTGGTTAACGATTTTTGATTGTGATTGATGGTTTTTTTTCTGTATTTTTCGAGACATGATAGTTAATAGAGACGCTGATACGAACGGTACACCCACCTGTAGACTCAGAAAGCTGTTCGAAAAAACAGTTTGGAGAAATTATTCTGTTTGTTTCGGTTTTCAGATAAGTCAAAGCTAAAAGACAAATAGAATGTGTCTATCTACATCTAGAAAGCGTGTTTTCAAGTCCGCAGATTTGAAGAGACAAGGACATATCCTCCGGAACATGGGAAATTTATGGGAATTTTGGAGGATCTCTACAACGTTTCCTTTAAAATTCAAGACTTGGGAAGTTTGAAGTTTCCCTTGTACCATTTTTTTTATAGTCCATCATATATGTTAATTCAATTATCTATACACTGCAAAAGTCTTGACATTGGTCTTTTTGTCTTATGGGCAAATCATAGGACGATGAAGTGACAAATCTCTTTACATATGTTAGCTGTGGCAATTAGCGCGCGCATGCCTCGACATAATGTTGTCATAATCCAACAAGGCGTTATTTATACCCTCAACTTTGCGGCCACCGTGGCATTGGCAACTGCACATGGTGGCTTCGCGATGGTGGCAACCATGATAAGACCACAATTGAGTGAGTAGAAAAGAAATATAATTCAGAGTGAAGTTGCTAGCCACAGTGGGTGGCGGCACACTGACACTAGCACTAGCCAGCAACTCAAAGCCATGTTTGATCTGACTCACGGAAGGAAACTGGTGCTACACACACACACACACGAACAATTAATTATGCTGCTGCTTTGTCATGATAAAATGGCAAGTAGCGACTGTAGATCCTTGGATTTTAGAAACTGGCGATGGATTCTTGGCGATCTTTAAAGTTTTCTTCAAAAATTATTGCTTTCTATTATTAATTGTATGCTTGATGATCTAGGCTTTACAAGCCTTCACTCAACCTGTCCACGTTCTTCTCTGTGATGTGCTCTTCTACGTGTCGCTAGCTTCTGAAAACTTACAGCAACATTTGGCATGGTTGCCACACTAAGGTGGTGGTAGTGTCTGTGCAGTTAGCAATATTACCACGTTGCAGGTTACAACAATCATGTTGATGTAACCACGACAACACTATGGCTGTGACGAAGTCACTAGCTACAATTCCGAGGTTACATGAACATAGAGTGTACTTCCAGCCAAAAGTGATGACACATTCGTTGAGAAATGGGATGGATGCGTTAGGCGGTTTATCAGAATGTCCAACTGATCTATCCATAAGGTAGATCTGTGGATCGATTAGAATGATTTGATATTTACAATGGAATATAATGACAGAGATACTAATTTACTTTTCTACATTTTTACTATACGCTAACTTGTTAAGAATTACATGACAAACTATGTTCATCTCAAGAGAGCAAAGCAAAGCAAAGGTAAGTATTAATTTATTTTGAACTAAATATGTACGCTCTATGGTAACATAACACAACCATGATCTTGTCCATCCACACAAACCGGGGTTTGCTCCCAAGTTCCTTCTTGCTAGAAATATCGATGTGAGGATATCGAACGAGTCTCGAAAAATTCGACAGCTTCAGAAGCTTGACTTGTTTGACAACAGTTGTGTTTTGAGCTTTGTTTTTTCTTCAGAAATGTTAATTGGCGTATACCTATTTGGATGTCACACAACTTTGCCGCACGTTGCAAGCAGTTTAAAACTATAGCCCCCCACCTTTTTTTATATATAATTTACAGGTCTTTATCTTTTCTTGGCCTGCGCTATTTGTTACGTGCTTCTCAAATGTCCACATGCTGTTTACAGTTTCATGTCATTTACTCCTATTACCTAATTAGAGATATACTACAATCCAATACTCAAAATGACTCAAAACTTTGACTTGTTTACATCTAGTGCGCTTTGAACAACCTATATTTCAAGCCAATCTCAGCAATTTTAAGCATTGCTTGTTAGATATCTACTTAGGCATCACATACAATTCAATTGCTGCTTATCACATGATGACGATGACGTATGCAGTTGAACATTCCTACTCTTACATAACTCGAATTGAATGGACTTCATCAAAAAGTCGAAACAGCTCTAAAGCCTGACATGCTCACAAGATCTATCTTTCATGGACTTCATAATTTGTAATGAAACTATACAAGTATCATACACGCTTTACCCTTTCTTAATCTGTAACCTTGATATCTCTCGCCATTTAACATCTCCACTCCTCTTACGTGTTGTAACATCACCATTTTTAGAGAAGTGAAAACATTACAAAAGTCCAAATAAAATGAGAAATCTTCAATATCTCTAGAGTGTTTGTACTAGGAACATACCATAAAAATGTAGTAGAAGAATAAATGCAAAGATAACAACAGCTCTTAGGAACAAATGACAAAGCATCGGCCAACTGCAGAATTTATTTTCCCTTGCCGGGCGCTAATTTGTTGTGTAGCCGTCCGGGTGTGGCATGCAATTTTGGGGCCCCTATTTCTACTAAACCATCGCGCTACGCGTCCCCGTTGCCTGTGTCATCTTTGCCATTTGTTCTTTCCCCTCCTCTGCTCTCGTCGACTCCATTACTCCACTGGTCTAAGACCATTCCCACCAAAATTTCACTCCGCAAATTCCCCAATCCCCTGCGGAATTCGCCCAATTCGATCCTCCGGGGCTCGATTCGTCCCCCAAATCTGCAGTATATGCTGCAAATTCGCCAGGTTCGGTGCTCCAATGATTCGCTATATTTTTCCCGGTGATTCGGGCTGTATGAGCTCGGATTCGTGGTGCTCTGCCTGATTTCGGAGGCGGCGGCGCGAGGGCATGTGGGTTTCGCTGGTTTGGATTCGTGGCTGCGTGGGCGTCACGTTCGTCGACTTCTTGGGCAGGAGGGAAGCCGACTAGATCTCTCGGCTCCTGCGGTTGCTGCTCCTTTCGCGGTTCCCGGAAGGTTAGTTTTGATAAGAGCTTCTTCTAGGGTTTCGAGGGCGGGCCATGGAGGCGACCAGGGTCGGGGCGCAGAGCAGCCACTTGTACGGCGGTGGGCTTGACCTGAACAGGCGCGAGAAGAGGGTGTTCGGCTGGGACCTCAACGACTGGAGCTGGGACAGCGAGCGCTTTGTCGCCACGCCTGTGCCCGCCGCGGCGGAGAACGGGTTGGCGCTGAACAGCTCACCGTCTTCCTCTGAGGAAGCCGAGGCCGAGGTGGTCAGGAACAGTAACGTAAGAGGTGACTCCGATAAGAGGAAGCGGGTGGTGGTCATTGATGACGACGACGACGACGTGGAGGATGAGGACCCGATGGAGAATGGTGGCAGGGCGCTCAGCTTGAGAATCGGAGGCGATTGTGTTGCTGGGGGAGCGGTAGAGGGTGGTGGCGTTAATGAGGAGGAGAGAAATGGTAAGAAGATCAGGTTGCAGGGTGGCAGCTCGAGTGGGCCAGTGTGCCAGGTGGAGGGTTGCGGGGTGGACCTTACTGCGGCGAAGGATTACCATCGGCGACACAAGGTCTGTGAGATGCATGCTAAGGCAACCACTGCTGTGGTTGGGAACACCATCCAGCGATTCTGCCAGCAATGTAGTAGGTTAGTTTTATGATTCAGCTGCTATTACCTTTCATTTACATGTATGTAATATTTCTTTCATATGGAAATGGATGGGTGGAATGTTTTATGGAAGTTTGATTTAGTGCGGCCAAACACAGAGATGCGACCTTTGCAAACCTTCAACCATGATGATGTTCTAGACACTAACCTTTGATATTTGAGAATCATTATAATCTACGACTACTATAGAAAAAAAAGATAAGTATACTATCATTTGTAGACTGAAATGGAAAACACTTAAGTAGAAAATATTAAATACTTTTGAAAGAAATTTGGGTAGAAATTGTAAAAAATGGGAGCATCCAACTTCCATAGACAAGATATAGTGATGATGCTGGGAGAAGTGGTTAAACAGTGTCATGCTAAGAAAAGTCAGTTATGCCTCACCCCAGGGATCGGAATCCCGCGATTACTGCGCCGTGAATCACGGTTACCGATTTCCATGCCACCGTAGGATGGATTAAACCGGCCGGATGCAAAATATAGCTAAAAATAGCCCTATGTCCCTATATCCCTTGTATAATTTCAAGTTTAAGATAAATCGTGATAAAAATTTTGATTGGAGCAGAAAACTAATCATGCATGCCTAGTTGCCTACGTATATACATCAAATTGAACTGCTCATATCATCATGACTACATGATATACAAGGGACAGAGCGAGAGCAACAACAACTTTGGGATCCATATATGTATCTATTGATTGATGGCTTTATCTCTTCTCTACGCATCATATGTATCTAAATACAAGTCTAAATCAGGGATCGGATTATCAAGTGCAAAAACTCTATTCTAATACAAGTCTAAATAGTTATGATAGAGAAGAGAGCTAAATAGTTATTTTATATGCTTGAGGCTTAAAAAACTCTCTTCCACCGGTTTTTCGTGAATCGCCGACCGTTACGGTCCCTCCGCCCGCCCGCAAATTCCATTTGACAAATTTCATCCGGTTTTTTTCCGGGAATACCGGTTACCGGGTGGTAACCGGCCGGTTACCGGTACCGCCCGGCGGCCGGGATTTACCTCGGTAGCGGGATTTCGAACCTTGCCTCACCCCCAGTGGTTCAATTTCTAACTCATGTAACAATATGGAACAGTTTAGTAACACAAAAGCAGTGGTGATGCGCAAACATATGAACACATGGTACAGGGAAAATATTCTAAAGTAAACCTGCTAGATAAACACATAAGCACGGCATCCACCATGAGTCAAATATTTTAGCATGCATTGCACATCTATATACGGAATCATGAATCTGGTTTATTGAATTTCTATGAGTTATAACCAATTGCTAAGTTGAAATGCAGAGTTGTCCCATCAATATAATCATATCATACTATCATTGCTAAGTTCAAATGCATAGTCATCCTGTCAATCTAATATTCTAATCCTGTCACCTTTTTTCTGTAATTTCTTTAAATTTCTTCTTTTCGAAACCAATATACATTTTTTTTTAAAAAAAGTTACTGTTCACTTTTAGAAAATACTGAGTTATTCTTGCGCATAGCCAAGGGCTATTTTTCACAACATTTGATTTACACAATTCTTGGGCACATAATATTGTGTGGTTAAAGATCTATTTACAGAGCATTGTGTGATGGTGCCAATACGCATTATTTCAAACATTGGCAATTTCTGTAACTACTGTACATGTTCCTGTACAGATTTCACCTTCTCCAAGAATTTGATGAAGGGAAGCGAAGTTGCCGTCGGCGTTTAGCAGGCCACAATAAACGGAGGAGGAAAGCCCGCCCGGAAATTGCTGTTGGTGGGACTGCTTTGATGGAGGACAGAGTTGGCAGTTATTTATTGTTGAGTCTCCTTGGAATATGCGCCAATTTGAACTGTAAGTAATGTTTTCAAGGTTGCTAACTTGCTATAGTAACATAGACAGTTAACTATTCTGCATATGAAGGTACTGGTACTAGTATAGTTTGCTTCTCCTTAAATCAAGTAAAGTTATGGTGAGTTATGTTTTTGACTGAAGTTTACTTGGTATTGAACCTAATAGTAGACCATGATGGTGTTCCAAATTGTTTTCTTGTAGACGGATTTACAATATATAAGCTAAGGTTCTTGTTACTTTATCAGACATGTTGATTGAAATACAGTAGTTTCCTGGACCATAAGGTCTGTAACGTGGTAGTGGGTGTACTTGAAGTTTTATTGTTTGGTTTATTGATGTTCAATTCCAGGATTGCTTACAGGAAGTTCCTCCACAAGTTGTGTTGTAGGAATAGGATGTCCCATCATATTTTGCAACTGCAGAATGCTGTGATGTTAGTCGTCCATGATAGCATATCTGTTAAATGTAGTATATGAATAATGATTTTGCCTAAAATGCACTATTATCAGCATAATTATTAGTCTTGTGAACTACTCTTATGGTAGTATTCAGGAAGAGACATGACTCTTCAAACTGTACTTGCAGCTGACAATGCTGAGCATTTAAAAGGTCAGGAGTTGCTATCCAATCTTTGGAGAAACCTGGGGACTGTTGCCAAATCATTGGATCCAAAAGAGCTCTGTAAAATCCTGGAGGCATGTCAAAGCATGCAAAATGGATCAAATGCTGGGACCTCTGAAGCAGCTAATGCTTTGTTGAATACTGCTGCAGCAGAGGCCGTGGGACCATCTAACTCTAAGGCGCCTTTTGTGAATGGTGGTCGATGTGGGCAGGCATCATCATCTGTTGTACCAGTACAATCAAAGGCTACCATGGTTGCAACTCCCGGTGAGATGCATAACCATTTTTAACCCCTTCAGGAAATGTTTGCTGATGAAAATTTAACGTATACTTTTTTTTTCATCTGTACAGAGCCTCCAGCATGCAAGTTTAAGGATTTTGATTTGAATGACACTTGCAATGATATGGAAGGCTTTGAGGATCGGTATGAAGGTTCACCTGCACCGGCCTTCAAGGCAACTGATTCTCCTAATTGTCCATCATGGATGCAGCAAGACTCTACTCAAAGCCCACCCCAGACTAGTGGCAATTCAGATTCAACATCAGCTCAGTCATTGTCAAGCTCAAATGGAGATGCTCAGGTTTAATTTTATTCCTTGCAACAACTTCTTATAAAGAAAGCTAAAGGGCGAATTTCAACATTCTTGTATAACTTATCAGTCTTGTATAACGTATGTTAACTTATCTGCATTTTTTTACTGGGAAATAGACAACTCACTAGCTGCCATTTTGCTATTGTAATATTATATGCACATCTATATCAAAGTATCAAACTATTATAAGGAAATCTATTATCTTATGTGGAGATTACTTCAAGGTTCGATTTTGAATTGGAATGGGATTTTCAGTGCACTGGAATGAGGTTTGGATTGAGATGTCAGATATGTTTGGTTTATGCAGGGCTGTATTGTGAATCCATTTGCTGTACAACTCCTAGCTGTACTATTTCAACCTTGGACTTTTACACCCGCTTGACTTTTCAATAACTGTACTACAACTTTGATACATATCAAGAACTAGCCACAAAATTTGAATGGAATAGTGCAAATAAGCATTCATTCCCTAAGATCCAAACTTTAAACTGAAGAAGTTTCCTGCACGAATAAAGTATCTCACTTCAAGATACATGTCTACCTGATAAATAGCCAATTCTTCGCATCTCATTGGCACATTAATGCCACATGAACACTACAAAGTTTCAAAGCGAACTGAGCAGCCCTTTGACCTGTCTCTGATGCCATGCACGAAAGAGGAAAATTTACGTTGAGTACAACAATAGTCTTGGTAGTGCATACTTACAGAAATACCAAATGCCAGTGCTATCGTAATATTTCATAGTGGATTTGCACCTAAAATATGCTCAGATGCTCTCTCTCATGGATTTTTTGTTATTTTGCTTGCAGTGTCGAACTGATAAAATTGTCTTCAAGCTTTTCGAGAAAGTTCCTAGTGATTTACCTCCAGTTTTGCGATCACAGGTAAATTATGCCTTCTCTCGTAATGGTACAAGAGAACATATCTTGGATCTAACACTTAAATCCTGAATTCCAGATTCTTGGTTGGTTGTCCAGTAGCCCTACTGATATAGAGAGCTATATTAGACCTGGTTGTATTATTCTAACAGTATATCTTCGGTTAGTTGAGTCTGCATGGAGAGAGGTATGCTTTCTTTTGTAATCTCACGATAGTGGCCTTTTTTGGTTGGTGGTTGACATTTCTTTTCTACAGCTCTCTGATAATATGAGCTCACACCTGGATAAGCTTTTGAGTAGTTCTACTGACAACTTTTGGGCATCTGGTTTGGTATTTGTGATGGTACGGCGTCAGATAACTTTTGTGCACAATGGTGAGTCCAAGCGCTTAGCCATTTTGCACTGCTGTTCAAGTTTTATTCTATATGCATTACCCGGAAACTTGTAGATCTCGCCTTGCATTCATATTACTGCAGGTCAAGTTATGTTGGACAGACCACTGGCACCCAATTCGCATCATTACTGCAAGATTTTATGTGTCCGACCAGTTGCTGCTCCTTATTCAGCAACAGTAAATTTCAGAGTAGAAGGCTTTAACCTAGTTGGTGCTTCCTCAAGGTACTTTATCATCTGCAATTTACATATGCTCATCCCGGAAGGAGATGCTAGTGCAGCTTGATGCTTCCTTCAGCTTATTCACTGTGATCTAAAAACACCATCTTCTCATGTTCGCAGGCTAATTTGCTCATTTGAAGGGCGTTGTATATTCCAGGAAGACACAGCTATTTTAGCTGATGACATTGAGCATGAGGATACTGAATGTCTCAACTTTTGTTGTCCTCTCCCTGGTTCAAGAGGAAGAGGATTCATAGAGGTACAACTTGTCAGATTGCTTTTGTTTTGATGTGGTTTCTGTTTTTTTTTATCATAACTTTTGAACTTATTCTGAATGGCATGGATGATTTCAGGCTGAAGATTGTGGATTTAGCAATGGTTTCTTCCCGTTCATAATTGCTGAGCAGGACGTATGCTCCGAGGTTTGTGAGCTGGAGAGCATATTTGAGTCCTCTAGTCATGAACAGGCAGATGATGACAATGCCAGGAACCAAGCTTTAGAGTTTCTAAATGAACTGGGCTGGCTTCTTCATAGAGCAAACAGAATATCTAAACATGACACAGTGGAGCTACCTCAAGCTGCTTTTAACCTGTGGAGATTCAGGAATCTTGGTCTATTCGCCATGGAGCGGGAGTGGTGTGCTGTGACCAAAATGCTGTTAGATTTCTTATTTGTTGGCCTTGTTGATGTGGGGTCCCAGTCTCCGGAAGAGGTGGTGTTGTCAGAACATTTGCTGCACACTGCTGTGAGAAGGAAATCTGTCCGAATGGTTAGATTTCTGCTGAGATACAAGCCGAATAAAAGCCTGAAGGGAACTGCAGAGACATACCTATTCAGGCCTGATGCTCGGGGCCCTTCTACATTTACCCCCCTCCATATAGCTGCTGCCACTAGTGATGCAGAGGATGTATTGGATGCGCTGACTGATGATCCTGGACTGGTATCCCCTTATCTAATTCTTGGAATATGATTTAAGTAGCTGCTCATATTCTATGTTGCCTATTTTTCTCCACCTCAAGCTGCTCTATGCTTGAATACTTGGTAAAACTACAGCAGGACACCAATGGCAACTTATTAGTAAATTAACCTTTTTTATCTTTTAGCAGAGCAAGACTCATTGCAATTAAATGATGAACGCGTCAATGATGCTGTATCACGTGCATTACTTGTCTTTATAGCCTAGTTTGTTTCTATTAATAAAATTTGAAGATGCTGTCTTATCTCCCTACTATTGCTTCTCATTCCAGGTTGGAATCAATGTGTGGAGAAATGCACGAGACGAGACAGGCTTCACCCCAGAAGACTATGCTCGCCAGAGAGGCAACGATGCTTACCTGAATCTGGTCCAGAAGAAGATTGATAAGCATCTTGGCAAATGGCATGTTGTCCTTGGCATTCCCAGCAGTATGTGCTCTGTAATAACCGATGGTGTGAAGCCTGGTGACGCTAGCCTCGAGATCTGCAGGAGCATGCCAATGGCACCACCAGTGCCAAGGTGCAACATCTGCAGCCGTCAGGCTCCGATGTACCCCAATTCCACCGCGACGACCTTCCTGTACAGGCCAGCAATGCTGACAGTGATGGGTGTCGCCGTGATCTGTGTCTGCGTTGGCATACTTCTCCATACCCTTCCCAGGGTTTACGCAGCGCCAACATTCAGATGGGAGTTGTTAGAGCGTGGTGCAATGTGAGGAGCTTGGGTTGAAATAAGCGTAGTTAAGTTAATAAGTTTAGCGTGGTGCAATGTGAGGAACATGGTACTGTATGAAGAAGGAGATCGTTTGTATTTAAAGCAGCATGGCTTCGTGCTATAAGCTTATATACCCCCATTATTAATTAATTATATTTACAGCCTAACATGTGAAGAAAACACATGCTTCCATTCATTTCGTCATGTTTTGACTTTAGGTTGTAAAATTCATTCTTTGCGGAGCTTTTGGGAATACGCCACTGGTTCGGCCCACTCCAGTGCTGTGTTCAGAAGAGGATGCAGTGTTGTACCATCGCCAACGATCAGAATAAAACGTATTCTGATCTTTGTCTGCATAATGTGTTGAGTTCTTATTGTCAGCTTTTCCCTTCACAACAAAGATGTGCTGAACGGTTTTCTTCCGGTGAAGTCACTTTTGGAGGTTCACAGATGTCGAAAAATCTCGATTATTGTATCTGTCAACACAAGCTTTTACAGCAAAAATTTGCAAAATTTCACACGGTTGAAATACATGGGAGTTCTTGTTTACCCCGATCAAGACCTACACTTGGCGACGAGTAAATGGTTCTCTGGTGAAATATTTGATGGAACTTAAAAGATCTACACCCAGGCCGTTGTGTCTCAATAATATCTTGCCACAAATCCCAAAGCGGTCCTCTCTCCCCAGCCGGTATACTGCGGCTGATTCTCTGAGGCCTCGCTCATTTCAGCTTCAGCTTATAGCTTCAGTTTTTTTTCACTATTCAGTAATTCATCTTTTTCTGAATTTTTTTAGATTTTTTGAGCTTTTTTAAATTTTTCTTTTTTTCCTGTGATCCTTTGCATTATTCGTGATGGGTAAATATATTTTTTTCTATTTTTTTAAATTTAATTATGCCTAAAAAGCTAAATCAGCTACAGTAAAAAAAATCCAACTACAATAAAATTTCAGCCAAAAACCAGAAGCAATTGCTAAAACGATCACCCACTCAATTCCGATGACCTCCAGACCAGGCTTCTTCGTTTCTCTGTACCTTGCCCAATAAAACATGGCCCTAAAAACATATCGAGCTTTCAATGGCACCACCGAGCCATGGTTCCAGAAAATGAATGACGCAGAGCTTGTGCAACATTGATTGAAAATAAACTTAAGCTAGAGTCCTACCAAGATTCAAACAGAAGATCTTTTACAATTATCGAAATGTAGAGGAGACCTAAGGCTTAGTTGGCACCTGTTTCATGATCCTGCGAGCTGTGATCGCCATCCACAACCCAACTGCTAAACCATGATATGTCATGGCATGGGATTCTTTCTCTGTAATCCCTAGTCCTGATAAGAAAGCTTTATCTGCAACCGTAAAAACGGGCCAAACGGCTTTATCTGATAAGACGAGTCGAATTCTACGTATTTTTTTTTTTTTTGAACTATTACGTTTTTAAAAAAATTTCAGATCAAATGGACCAGTCGGGCCGAACTAGATAGCCGTGCTTGCTGGCCCGTTGGGCTAAACCGGTGTATATCGGCCTGGCACAATTGCACAAACCCCTGTAGGCCGTGTCTAGACCGTCACCTCGGCTCACGGGCTGGCATGACACAGGCCATTGAGACTGATGGGTTAAACAGGCTATGCCAGATGGACCGTGTTGAGCCTTGTCGTACCACCTATTTGGGCAGCACTAATTAGTGATTTCGCCAAATGCGTGGTCCAATAACATTCGCTCGACCCTGCCTATCGAGTATTCACATGGCCCAACAAAGTCAACTGGGCTGGGCTTAACAAGTATCGCATGCATTCTCTCTAAAAAGATAACAGTACCGGGGGATCAAAGCTTCTCGGTTGGCAAGCTTGGCCGTTGTACGAACTATTCTCCGGGTTCAATATCTGGATTAGTCCTGAGTGTTTCATCTTACATTACGCATGTGCGTTTGATAAAAAAAAGTGTGTATTTATGTTCTGTGAGGTACTAGATAAATCTAAGATTTATTTGACAACCTCCTATTATGTTTTAGCATATGTTTTAGGAGGATATGCACATATGTGGTGTATGGTGAGTGGGAGTGTGCCTCCTCTGTTATAATCTCAAAAGAGAGAGCACGGAATGCATGTTTTCTGCTGGTCGCTGCAGAGATGTCTCTTGCAGATCACGTGGGGAGTTTATATAATTTAGCTGTGCTTTTCATGCATCACTGAGGTGTGCCTCCAATGGAAGTTTACTAATTCCATTTAGGGAAAACTGTATCACCGAAATTTCGGTGGTTGCCGATGAAAACCGATGTTATCGGCAAGCACCAGTAAAAAAACGTATCAACCAAAAAAATTCGGACCTATTTAAATTTTGTCAAAATTTTAAAAAATTTCACCAAAAAAACCGAAAGAACTGGTAACCGGTGAAATTTCAAAAAAAATCCGGCCATTTTTTGGTCAATTTCGGCCTATACAAATTTTGTAATTCAAATTCCAATTCAAAATTTTCAGTTCAAAAAACGAAAGAACCGATAACCGACGGTTTTCGGCCCTATGGCTATCATCCGATAAATTTTGGCCGCCAATTTTTTAAACCCTGGTTGCATCATTGCATCGTCCCGCTCTAGTAGCTGGATGAATCCATTCAAATAGAGCAGCTTGGGCGAACATATATATTATGCCATGAGCTCTTACACTGCAGCAGGAAATTATTACTCCTTGAGTATGTTCGTCGTACTCGTACTCACTCCAAGTTATTTTTCTTTTTGGCAAAAACATTCTTCTCTATAAAATATTAGATGAATCTAACGAAGAATTAGTAATATATTCCTATTTGGTTAAATCATCGGCAAAATATCACATTTTATGGCATGGATTTAGCTCATATCACATTTTGTGGGTTGAAAGACTCTTTTGATCATTGCCCACCATATTTTTTTGTTGCTAACCGTCTCAGCAACAGCTATGGCTTTCCCAATTAGCACTTTAAAATGGTATCTTAATCTTCTATTAATTTGAGTGCAAAATTAAGCGTAAGACAGTGCCACATAACCAATTTTTTCTCTGTCGTTCAATTTTGAGATCTGATATACATAATTCTATTCAAGGTAGACACTTATCCACCCCAAAACCCTCTATTGAGCTGCACATAAGCTAGACACTCATACACTTTGGAACTTTCTATTGAGATATTTAAGGGGTACTAAAATAATAAAAGTTGAGTGCAAAATAAAGCATATATAAGAGAGCACCATCTCACAACTTTTTCTTCCGCCGTTAAATTTCAAATCTAATGGACACAATTGCATCTAAGCTAGACACTCATGCAGTCCACAGCCCTTTATTAAGACTAGTCATATAGGCGCGGTGCCACGCCACGCTAGCCACCGTGTGGACCGAAGTAAAAGAGGTAAAAATTCGTGGTAAAAGGAAAGCAGAGGGGCTTTTTCGCAAAAAAATCGAGATCCTTTTCATAATAAAAGGAGAGCGGAGAGGCTTTTCGTAAAAAAACAGAGATCTTTTCGTAAGAACCAAATGCCTATACGTAATTACGAAAAACCGCGGGGCGTTATCCAGCAAAAAAAGAGCGGAAGGGCTTTTTCGTAAAAAAACATAGATCTTTTCGTAAGAATCAAATGCCTATACGTAATTACGAAAAACTGCGGAGCGCTATCTAGCAAAAAAAAGTGTATGGGTTTTTTCGCAAAAAATTAAGGATCTTTTTGCAAGAATCGAGAACCTATGCGTAATTACCAAAATTTAAGAGGCTCTTCCATAGGGGGAGAACGTGTGGACATGTTGGGAGGACGGGAAGTCCCCCCCTATAATATACAAAGTATGCACCTCAACAAGATACTCTTATACACTCTAGAACCCTCTATAGATTTTTAAGGGGGTATTAAAATAGACATAAACACACACACACACACACAAGAGCCTACTATAGATATATATTTTAGGAGTACAAATCTTTACCTCATTATAGTTAAGTGCACAACAAAGCATAAAGATAGTGCCACATCATCACATTCCTCCCCTATCGTCCAATTCCGGTATGATGAACACAAAAGCACCGAGATAAAGGACACAATACATCTATAACCTATTAAACGACATTTAGATCATACATCTATAACCGAGTCCATGAGTGAAAGATAGACAAAGAAAAGTAGTAATTTTGTATACGCGCCAGCTACACTTGGTTACAATCTTCACGTTGCTGTGGTCAAATGCGACCCGTGCTGCGCAAAATTTGCTGGAATTGTTGTGCTTGATTGTACTTGCGTCCTGACGCTGTTCATAGATGCTGCCTGCTGGTGACTGAATGCCGGCCAATAGAATAGAGGTAGGCACACACAGCTCAGATTCAGAGAAAAGACAATAATAGATCTGTTCTTTTCAATTTTTTAAATCAATTTTTGATTTTTGATACAGTACCTAACTTTTGAACATAATATTTTTTTTGAGATAGGGTCTACAAGTCAATTATAGTATACATTAAAAGTCCAATATCTATACATCTAAAATCATAAGCGAGTATCTCTCTCTATAATCTTTGTCATAAATAGCTAAAATTTAAAAATTTTACCTAAAAATCATAAGTCATAGTGATATCAAACAGGTCCATTGTCTTCCGATGGAGTACATGATGTTCAGTGGTCTCGCTTATCGGATCTTGTGTACTACTGTTTAATTATACTCCATTTGTTTGTGCTATCTTCTCAAGCCAAGGAGGCAAGGAGCATCAACTGAAATTGATCAATCGCTATTACCCCTAGCTCCCTTGATCTCGGCTGTCGGCTGGCTCTCTTGCAGTCAAAGCACAAGACTTTGTTTAGATGATTTATCTCTTCAATTGCCAATGATCCGATAAGCTGGTTACTACTGATACTGGATGATCAAATTGTCTAAACTAGTGAAGGATTGAAAAGTTTGCTGTTAAAGATGGTTAGTGATTCTTGGTTCAGAAAGGAGGGTGCAGTGCAGGTCGACTGTGAAAGTGCTGCAGATTCCAGATTTCCAGGGACCATGCGTGCGACAAGAACAGCAGGGCTTTCAAAAGAAAGAAAGGAAGAAAAGAGCACTTGGAATTGAGTTTTGCAAATTGAAGCAACACTAGTTGAGTGAGACGTCCCGTGTCATTACGAAACGGTAATCACACTTAAGCAACAGATTATTATTTATTTGCTCAGTAGAACACTAATTCAACGAATAATAATCCTTAATAGAGTAGTGTAACAGAACAATAATATGGATATTGTATCTTTATTACAATAGTTGCCATGCATGGTTATGGTCTTTGTTACATCTATTTGAATACAGGAGATATGGGACATATACCCTATATCTTGCCTGCTTTGCTCAGCGGGACGTCTACTCATCCTAACTACCGTATTGGGTGTCCACCTCACCCTAGTCCCCGTAGTAATCGCACTCGTCCCCTGTGGCCTCATCAGTGCCTACGAGTCATTCGTCCCACTCAGAGTAATCCCTGATCGAACTAGGATCTAACAAAGAAAATAATAGTAAGGGTGAGTACTAGCGTACTCAGCAAGCATTATTAGCAAAATGCATTGTATGACTCTTCTCTATTTGTTATCATATTTTCTAACTCATTTCTTTTTATGAAAGTAGTTTATCAAATTAAGTGGCAATTTTAATTTATAAAAAGACTACTTTTCACTCAATGAGAAGAAAAATCCTTAGTAACCTCTGTAGCCTTCAATCAGGAGACAGGTATGAATTCATGATTTTATTGTGCACTGCGTAGGCTTATGCTATTGTACCCATAACTACTATGAGCTCTCATAAAACTAGGTATCCTGCATTTCCTTTGATGCGGTGCTAAGTTCATAATACAAAACGTTTTCTGGTTATGTTATTAAATCTCTATCAATCTATTTTCCACTGGTGTTCCGGGACGCTTACCTAGCATCCGCCAACTTCAAATAGCATTGGTTGGGCCGGTTATCCCTTTACCTAACACTCCATCTGTGGTCCTGAGTTCCTCTATCACCACTCACACTTATAATATTTACATGTTGTGGAGAAAATAATAACGTAACAGGGTAGCATTTTCTGCTCGTCGAAGACAGCAAAATGGCTGGCACTTGAATACGGCGCCCTTTTCCGAGTGAGAGTTTTGTTTATCCTTATATTTTATCCATATGTAAAGGGTCTTGCCTTTCCTTTCTTTCTTGTAAAGGGCCGCTTTTACCATCCTAATAAATACTCTTGCACCTAGCTACTCCTCTCAGGTAAACTGCTCTCTTTTCTCATATCTCTTCTCTTTCATCTCGTTTATCTTATTTGGTTTTAAAATAATGTTTTTAATGCACATATATGATAGATGGTACATGAATGTAATTTTTACATTTGACATAACTAGATTGATGATCAAGAAACAAGCTTGCCTGCGTAATAGTAGTAAGCCTCGACGTTAACTGTGACTAGGTTCGCTACCTCAGTCTAAGCCGATTCGCCTTCTACATTTACCAAGCAGACACGTGACTTGAGAAAAATACTTATTTAGGTTATTTATGAGTTTTATAAAGTCAGTCTCTCCCATTTTGGTGGGTTTCTAGCCAATTTTATTTGCTCAAAATCTTTTAGGTCTATATGGTAAGGTTAGTGTTTCCCTGGTGTTAGTTTTCCCTATGCTCTTTTCTCACGTTCCTTCTCCGTGGTCAACCTACTGCTCACTTGGCCTACTTGTTGTCGGGCTAGGAATGGCAAGGTTGACGATGCTTGTGGTAGTCGGGTTGCAGTGCTCATGTGTGCGCAGATGTGGATGGTGTCCCCTTGTCGTTGTTGAAGGTGTCATCTTGCAGTTGTGGTCAGCCCACTTCGGTCCTCCATGGTCCATGATCCTCTTCTTCGTCTTCCTCTACCTTCCTAGCTCCTCGCCTCCGTCTCTCTTCCTCTCCTTCTCTCTTTGTGTATGGCTCAATGATGGTGGTGGCTAAGATTCGCAGGCTTCTTGCGGCTAGCCAAGGATGTGATGGTGGAACTAGGGCTTGGCTTCTTTGGTTTGGCCTTAGGGCTCTCTCTCTCTCTCTCTCGGTGTCAAATGGAAATGAGGGGGCTTGGGAGTGAGAGGCTGATGCTGGCTTAAGAGGAAGGAGCCGTTTCGGCTATCTCGCTCTTTTGGACTGTGCATACCAGAAATGCCCTCGCCTTATCTCCTACCCTCCCTCAAAGCACTATTTGGCAATGGACCATCGGTCCAAAAAGTGGGCTTATCATTGTGTTTTGGATTTTTTGTGGTAGAGGTAAGTTAGTAAAAATATAGATGTTGGATTTTCTAGCTGCCGGATGATGAGACCCACTAGCGTGAGAAGTGCTAACCGGCTAGGACGGTCTATGAGCCTCGATGAACAATCTCTAAGCTTTCGGCCTTTAAAGCTGAAGGGTGAAGGGATCTGACGACAATTCTCTTTATTTCTCTTTATTCTTCCTTAGATTGTTTATTTATTCGTTCTTTGATCGTAAAGAAAATGGTAGACTAGAGTTTGGGTCGACTTTGGAGGGTTCTACTCATGAGCAATACACGGGAAAGGTAATGCACAACCAGTATGCAATGTAATTTTTATTTAATCATTATTTAATGTAATTCTTAGTCAATGTAATTCTTCCTGTTTTCATACTTGCATCACCTTCTTGTAATTAGCCTAGTAATGCGATAAGATTTTATTTTACTTTTGAATGAACATCTTAATTTCTTGCAATCCTATTGTGTTGCAATTATCTTAATAATCCTTGCTTTACTATTTATCTAATATAATGGCATTGTTTGGAGTTAATTAAGATATAAGGTTCTTTCATTTAGGTTTCATTCAGGTAAATTTGTTTCTTTCTGTCATACGACAACCAAAGCTGTTGTCTCAGTTCTTATCTATTACTACCAACTAGTTTGTGCGTTCAAAAGATGAATCATTGGTTCGTCCCCAGGCACAAACACAAGGGGAGATGGATGCTAGGGCTACAGTATAGTACTTACAAGCCGCATTTGTTGCCCACTCAGAGAAAGAAAAGGGGAGGGATGGCCACCATATTTACAGCGAACATAAACAGTCCAGCTTGGCTTGCTGTTCATTCTACGTTCAACATTTCTTCTTCGTTTCGTTCCTTCACCCTTTTGGTGGACAATCATTAATATACCATTTCTTAAGTCTTATCTCAATCATTCCCTACAATGTTAACAAATCCATCCATCATTATATACTATCTGCATCAATGATCCACTTATTGACTATTGACCAGCCAGACAAACAGCATGTACATACATACTTACTAAACATCAACGAGAGATTCTAGGAACTATTCATGTATTTGGGTACTGTAGCCTTTTTTTTTACAATTTTAGATCTCGAATATTCTTTTTTGCAAATAGCTCCCCCCTGAGCTTGGAATGTATGACAACTCGGCAGGAGGCGGATGGCGCGATAGCCAAAGGCGCGGCACGGTAGGCAGGTGGGCCCACGACGCTATCGAGCTACCCCTGCTCGGTAGGCACTGCTGAGCTACATCAATTTGGCAACAGGCCAGGCAGGCGCGTGAGGACAGGCAGGTGCATGGGCAAGGTCAAGGCAGGGGCACAAGCGTGTGTGTTTTGGCTGCTGCCCCGCGAGGGAATTGCATGGGTAATGACACGACATGATGTTAGATTCTTATTTTATTCGCAGGGTTAATTGCGCTGATGTTTGCGTATGTGCATAAAATGGGAACCGTGGTCGATTTCCTATCGAGCAAGAGAGCAGCGAAGGAGGGGGAAGGAAAGAGATATTTCGTGCCGAGCGAGAGAGTAGGGAGGGCGAGGAAGGAAACACAGAATGAAAGATGAATTTGTAATATAATTTGGGGATGGTTTAGCTGTGATTTATGATCCTTTGTAGTTTGAAGCATGGTAGACACACACATTGAGGCTCTAGAGGAGATCTTGGACCTCAGCCAGCTATAGCCACGCCGAGACTCTCCACGCTCAACTCGCTAAATGCGAGAAGGTGCTGCCTGCAATAGAGCATGAGAGGGCTGTTGGAGTCGCTGAGCTCGAGTGGACAGCAGTAGTAGCAGTAATCCATACTCTAGCACCTACTGAACCCTATCATCCCCACCAACTCCGCTTTGACTCAACCACTCACTGTAAGAGCGTGCGACGCCCTAGTGTGCCAATCGTCATCAATATTAAAGATACTAGCTGAGGCCACAGTCGCTCTAGCTTAGTAAGCTACAGTCTCTCCCGCTTTTGCTCCAATTCATCTGGTGACTGTACCACCTGCTGTAGCCACAGCCTCATAGAGGATTAGCCCGACATATGAATTAGGTCAGCTCGTAGTGCTTGCTAGGAGTAGGTTTTTGTTTGCAAGTACCAATCTATGTATTATGCAGTAGACGTGTAATATGTTATGTATTGTATCCATATGACTAAGTACGGCCTAAATGCCATGTACTAGCTGTCATGTACAACTTGATCAAAAATATTATAAAATGTTGTGTGGCCATCTTAGGCCTACCGAGCAAGGGCGGCTTGGCAACGAGTGGGCTCGCTCGCCTGTTGCGCCATGCCTTTGGCTGCCTTGCTGGCTAGGCTTGCCGCGCCATTCACCTCTTACCGAGCTACCTGACACGATAGATGATACGTATCACCTGCTATGCCTTTCGAGCTTGGGGAGAAGGTTTTTTTTTTTTGCAAAAATGGGTGTTTGAGGTTAAAATTGAAAAAAAATATAGCTGTGACATTTATCGTGCATTTCAAACTCCAGGAGATTATTTTTATAAAAATAGGTGTTTAAGGTGAATTTTTATAAAAATAGATGTTTAAGGCGATTTTTTTAAACGTATGACTACAATAGGGTTCTGAACGGAGTACTGCACGGCTTTAGGGGGTGATCGTTTCGGCTTCTAAAAACTTCAGCTTTTAGCTTCAGCTTTTTTTTCACTATTCACTACACTATCCACTAACTCAGCTACAGTGTTTTTTCAGCTAGCTACAGTGTTTTTTCAGCCAAAAGCCAAAAGTCATCGCTATTCCGATCACCCCCTTAATGAGGTTAGCTTAGCTTCCCATCTTGATTGGTCATGAATTCGGTCGTCTGTGCCACTCTCGATACTGTATAGTGTATACTTTTACCGCTGCTATACTGTTCATGCATGTACGTTACCTGGCGACGACAGTGCTGGTTGCCCGGCTGGTAGAACCGTACAAAGCATGCATCTGCGGCAGCAGTTGGTGTTCCAACAAATTAAATATGCAGTGCAGTACAGGTCTCGGTCTTATCTGCACCAGAATACTACTGGCGCATACATCGTTCCCAAGCTGTTCTGAAATAAATGAGAGAGCAGCCATGTCATCCAATCTGTTTGCTCGCAAGACAAAGGAAGTATTTTTTTTCTGTTTTATGATTTTTGTTTATTTTTTTGTTTTTGATCGTTAATAGGAAAGAGTATAGATAGAAATATTTATATATTTTTTATTGTTTTAGATAAAAATAGCTATAGTGTCTTATAAATTTTTATCTTAAAATAATATTTTATTTAAAATCTCGCTACTGTAGAAAAAGCAAATTAGAATCGAGAACATGAAAAGAATAGAAAAGAAAGCTAGATAGACTAGACAGTCGTTAAAAATGCTCGCAAGCTATATGATCTCATGCAATCCATTGTTTCTAATCAATCGATACACTACAGATTAACCGATAAAGGATGGATACTGAATTGGCAGATGAGCCACCGACAAAAAGGATTAATCTCTCCATCTGATTGCCAACAAAACTGTGATGTTCGTTCCCCATAGGATAATTAGTATTTCGTATACTCCAAGCAAACACGATTGGATTACGTTTGATCTCTACTCAGTAATCCAAATCTAGTTCTTGTGGAAAAACATCTTTTTGCAAGCAGAGTAGGCGTCAGTTACTTAGTTTCAGAAGGCTATTTTCGAAACTCTTTCTTGGAGGAGAAAAAGAAGGTATTTTCCCGTCTCCTCTCTTGCCCCCTGTACAAGCCCACCCCGACCCAGCCACGGCGGCAGCCACCACACCCGCAACAAGTGGAGTGGAGAGAATCCGAGCAGATTTTTCCTCCCCAATTCGTTCGGTCGATCCACTCGCAGACGCAGTCCCATGATCCCGTCGGAGCGCCGCCGCAATCTGGTACGCTCCGAACCAACCAAATCGCGCTGACAAGTGGTTCTTGCTCGCTCGATCGGGCCAGATCCACGGGGGATTGGTGAGGGCTTGGGTTTAGTGCTCCAAAACCCTCGAATTTGTGTAGGATTAGTGGGGTTTTGATGGGAAAGGCGCGAATATCTTTTTACTCTTGGAGCAGCATTGGGTTCTTTGGCGGCGGAGGAGTGGGTTCTTGAGCTTAGCGTTGCGATTTCTGCTGTCTTGTCCGTGTTACCTTCACAAGGAAAATTGCGAGCTTTGCTTGTTGTCTGTTCAATCCCTTGTTGAACTATTGCAAATGCATGCACCTCGAAGCTGTCGCTTGTCGATACTTTGTTTTTCCACTATGATAGAAAAATCTTGTCTCCTCAAAATTTTCTATCTAGGTTAGAATCACTTACTACATCACAAGCTAACTTTTCTCGGCCCCCTCAATGCCATTGGAACAGTAAGATTTATAATTTTTGGTGGTTCTTGCACTTGTGGTGTGCTATTGCAGCTCAACTGTGCCTATTTTTTTCCCTTTGATTCCCTTCCTCCATCAAAGCAAACTTCCTTTCCGCTTTCTTCATTGCCATAGTGGTGCCGTTTGTTAGTGTTCATTCGGATTCTTTCGTCTAAACTGTGGGTTCTTTTTCTCCTTTGTTATTGTTCAGTGTCAAGTATCTTTGTTAGTATAATTGTGATGCGCTGTTGTTCATCATTCAATTGCAGTATTCATTGAACAAATTTGTAGTTGCAAAATTTCAGCCGAAATGTGCAATTTCTTCTTTGATACTGTTGGGTAAGTAGCCCCACCTTAGCCCAATCGGCCGACAGGAGCAAGCCTAAGTATGTATGTAACTAGAAGGTGGGCCCACGAAGGTTATGCCAAGGAATTGATATGCTTGCCATCACTAGTTAAGACCCTAATGGTGCATTTGTGTAAACACGTTCACCTATGGCTATAAATATGGCACCATAGGGGAGAGAGAATTCTTGTGTAAGAAAAAGGCTCGAGTTGATACTGAGTACTATGCATACGATCTACACCTCTCCCCTCTCTTGAGTCTTAGGCTCCGGCTACCTCTCTCGGTCCCCTCGAAGCTCCGGTATTCACTGTTTGGTGCGTAATCACAACTATTATATTTACTGTAGTCCTGTCATCTTTTTGGTTACCATCTTCTTAATTATTTCTATTCCATTCAATATAATGCATTTTTGGTTCAGGAATTGTCTGCTAGTATCTGTATGTCATTATGAAACCATTCACTAAAGTGCTTTTGTTTTGCATTAAAAATTACTTGCTTGTCAATTGCTGCTAAGTGCTGATAGTTTGCACTCCTGGAGGTTGGAGGCCTATTGCTGTTCATGTCAAATATGCACACGCTTCTGCTTTATAGCTTTCCACTGAGAGATTTGGAATAGCAACTTAAGTTCCTTGCTTGTGCTTCTTTATTCTTGCAGGTAATAACATGTTCAGTTCGATGAGGATTTCAGTATCGTGATTCTGAGTCAGCTATCAATGACCTCAGTTAGTATGGCACCAGTATCTGGGCTGAGAGATGCTGGTGGTAGTAGTCTAGCGGTGGATAGATTGCCTGACGAAATGAATTATATGAAAATAAGAGATGAGAAGGTATTATCCTGTCTGCTATGGTCTGTATGCATAACACAGAGAGCCAAACATTTCATTTGCTTGCTTCCTTTGTCTTCAACAATTTATTGTGTATCCATTTATTGTTTGTTTGCAATGTTAAGTCGCATTTTGATGGAAAGTTACATGTTGTCTAATTTGGTCATGTGTTGCAGGAAGTAGAAGCAACAGTCATTAATGGGAATGGAACAGAAACTGGTCATATTATAGTCACAACTATTGGTGGCAGAGGTGGCCAAAGGAAGCAGGTAGATGCAGCTTCATTTTCTTTGATTATTGTTCAGTTGACTTAGGTTTCTCAAGCTTATGATGGTAGCATTCAATTTGTGTGAATGGCAGACCATAAGTTACATGGCTGAGCGTGTTATTGGGCAAGGGTCATTTGGTGTTGTGTTCCAGGTTTGTTTGCTAGTATCTTTGAAAATTAAGTATTTATTGAGGGCATTTAAATTGCTCATTTTCATAATATGGAACATATAACTTACGCATAAGCATGTGACTTTTTGGGTTGGCAGGCAAAATGTCTGGAGACAGGTGAGACAGTAGCTATCAAGAAGGTCCTTCAGGATAAGAGATACAAGAATCGTGAGTTGCAAATGATGCGTCTTCTTGACCATCCAAATGTCGTGTCTCTGAAGCACTGCTTTTTCTCAACCACTGAAAAGGACAAACTTTTTCTGAATCTTGTGCTTGAGTATGTCCCTGAGACAGTTCACCGTGTCATTAAACACTACAGCAAGATGAACCAACACATGCCACTTATATATGTGAAGCTATATACGTATCAGGTAACCATTAACTTCACTGCTAGCCTTCCTTTAGCTTGGTATATGCTGCTGCCTTACTGATGTAACTTGAATGAGTACATAGAGTTTTGCAAGCAAATAACTTTTGTACTAAATTGCTTTTGATATTCAAATTCTGGATCCTAGTTTGGTGGACATGGTGAACTTCACAAAAAAAAAGAGTGGGATACTGCCTATTGCTTTTGTAGGCAGAATTTGAATCTAGTCTGGCTTGAGTGGTTTCTAATGTATGCTAGATCTGTATTTTGCCACTATTGCTTGCTTACTATTTTCATGGCTTGTGCATCTTTTTTCAAAATTTACATAGTTCAAGTGGACCTGGCTGTACATTTTTGTATAAATGTATATGAATCCCCTTAGTTCAATATTGGTCCCCCAGCCCATTTTCTTTGGAGAATTTCCTTATCTATTTCCCTTGACAGATTTGTAGGGCACTGGCCTATATTCATCAGAGCGTTGGTGTTTGTCACAGGGACATAAAACCGCAGAATCTTCTGGTAAACCAAAGGCAATCTTACCCTTTCTGTAGATCTTTTTTGTGTGTGGTTGCATAGGGTATACAATAATTTCATTTTCTGCAAAAAAAAGAGAGCTATAGGTGGCATTTGATCTTCCACGTTCCCCTTTTATTGCCAAATACCAAAGCATCAATGTCTCATACAGTTATGCTGTCTTATGTTGACCCATTTCACATTGCTATTATACAATATGCTTCCTGTGATTTCATTTATTGTGTTGCGGATGGTTGAGGAGCAAGCCCAAAACACAACTAATTTAGTTTTAAACATCTATTTTGGTAATATTGCAAAACTTCTTACCATGCTGTTTTTCCACAATATGAACCTTATTGGCCTGTATCTGGCATTCTGGCCCCAGATGTGCTGACTGGTGCTTGAAGTCAACTATTTAACATCTAAACACAACACAAAAGCTTTCAAGATAATGCCATGTGTCTCATGCATTTGGATGTATCTAAGACATTATTGGCAATGTGCTTCGTGATTATTTTCAGGCCTCCCTTGGATTCACAACTTTGCTTCTTGTACCAGGTTAACCCACACACTCATCAGCTGAAGCTTTGTGATTTTGGAAGTGCAAAAGTTCTGGTATTTACCGTGACCTTTCTCGATATTGTTGTATTTGAGTCTTCTTGATATTGTTGTATTTGAGCTTATCCTGTGCTATTTAGCACCTTATGCCTGTTGTGTTTCGTTTTTCTATAGGTGAAAGGCGAACCCAATATATCATACATCTGCTCTAGGTACTATAGGGCTCCCGAGCTTATTTTTGGTGCTACCAAGTACACAACAGCAATTGACATTTGGTCTGCTGGATGTGTTCTTGCTGAACTTCTAACAGGACAGGTGAACTTGAAAAATCAGGAGTCCTGATTCTTATCTTTCTATTGGAAAAGCCACTGAACAAAATAATCTTGTTCGAAGAGAAATCATGAAGCTCACATCTGTATCTATTCTGATTAACAGCCTCTCTTTCGTGGTGAAAGTGGAGTTGATCAACTTGTTGAAATTATCAAGGTGATTCGATTGCTTGATCTTGCTATCAATTCATGCTGATCTAGGTCTAGGCCATTCATGCACAAGTTTGTGGTGATTGTTGCAGATTCTGGGTACACCTACAAGAGAAGAAATCAAATGCATGAATCCGAACTACACGGAATTTAAGTTTCCCCAAATCAAAGCTCATCCTTGGCATAAGGTATGGTTCTCTAAATGGCAATTTGGTGCTGCTAAGTTATTTTATGGTGCAAAGTTTGGTGGTGACATTTAACATTTTTCACTTATCCTCTAGGTGTTCCATAAAAGAATGCCACATGAAGCGGTGGATTTGGTCTCCAGGCTTCTTCAGTACTCACCACACCTACGGTCCTCAGCTGTGAGTGTATACCCTGCAGCTTCTTCCATCCAGATAACATAATTTGTATGTCTAAATGTGTAATGCTACAGTATGATGTTCATGCAGTTGGATGCTCTGATTCATCCATTCTTCGATGAGCTTCGGGACCTAAACACTCGCCTCCCCAATGGCCGCTTCCTACCTCCCCTCTTTAATTTCAAGCCCCATGGTAAGCACAGGTTATTGGTTGGCTGAATTACCGACCACATCGATCGCCAAGTTTCTGACCGTTTCATCTGTTGAATTCGCCAGAGTTGAAGGGGGTCCCAATGGAGGTTGTGACGAAGCTAATCCCCGAGCATGCGAGGAACCAATGCTCCTTCCTAGGGTTGTAAAATTGCGTCACCAGTGAGGTCATACTAGCAGATAGCTTCTACCTAGCTAGGCGCCGGAACAGTAAGACCTTGTGCTATTGTTGCTTTGGTCAGTTTGTGTATCTTGAAATGTCAAGACAGAGTCAGAACTCAGAACTCCCCTGCCATGTTGTTCGTCTATGTACCACCATTGTATCGTTGTCGCCTGCTATGAGAATATTGTAAAGGATCACTCACTACCATGGAAATCGCGAGGTATCATTGGAATGAATGCTCTCGGCTTGTGTTCTCGTCAGCGGCCGTGAATTGCAATAACAAAATTGCAGAAAATATGGATGTGACGCACTCTGAACTTTGGAGACTGGTGCAGATGCCATTGGCTCTGGACGAAATGCAGCATTCGACTTAGGAGTCCTGATGAATTGGGTGAGGTTCTTCCTAGGATTGTGGATGCATAAAGCTGCACTGGTTAAAACTACGGGCTAGAGCTGGGAGTTGGGTCGTGCCGTGCCGGCACGGTCCAAGCCCACCGTGCTTCGGGCCGATTTGTGCCGTGTCGGCTTGGCCAGTCATCCCACCGTGCCGGCCCGTCTCGTCTCCGACCAGGCTCAAGCACAGCCCAAAGCCCGTCGTGCCGGTATTCGTGCCATACCAGCTCAAGTCCAGCCTAAAGTAACTATGCACGATGAAGACGGCGGCGACAATTGTGGCGACGTCTGTTATTTTCCTTTCTCTCGTACCCGCTAGTACGATAATGTCAAACAACGAATATCATATATGAGTTAATCTTGAGTACCGCGAAGGTGGAGGCGAAAGAATGCTAGGATCTAGTGAAGACCGAAGGATCAAACAATGATAATGCCAGAGTGGCGTATGTTAGACCGAAGGATTGCTAGGATCTAGTGAAGACCGAAGGATCAAACAACGATAATGCCAAAGTGGCGTATGTTAGACCGAAAGATTGCTAGGATCTAGTGAAGACCGAAGGATCAAACAACGATAATGCCAGAGTGGCGTATGTTAGACCGAAGGATTACTAGGATCTAGTGAAGACCGAAGGATCAAACAACGATAATGCCAGAGTGGCATATGTTAGACCGAAGGATTGCTAGGATCTAGTGAAGACTACAGGAATCCAATTGTAATAAGGTGTATTTATATTATCTCTACTTTAGGTGGACAATAGCTAGAATATTTTTCATCTCTAAATATTGTAATATTCAAGCCAGGTTAATTAGGTATTTAATTACAAACCTAATTAATTTAGATGACAATACATTATTTAATCGGTACGCGCTACATTTTAATCTACTAATCATCAAAGTGAGTATTTCAATAAGCGTTTGAAAAATCTAGTAGCAATATATCTACTTATATTTTATCTTACTTTTATTTTTCCTTTTTATTTTTCTATTTTATTTCTTTCTTTATTTTTCTATCTCTCCTTCCTTTCTTTATATTATTTTTCCTCTTTATCCATTCGGCGGCCGACGGCTGACCCCATTCCCCATTCCCTTCGCCTTCCTCCGCCGCCTCCTCCTCCTCCCCCTCCTCCCCTCGCCCCGCCCCTTCCCCCCGGCGGCCCCGTCGGCCCCCTCCCCTCCCCGGCACCCCCCCGCCGCCTCCTTCTCCCGCCCCCCACCGCCTCCTCCTCCCCCCCGGCCCCGCCGCCCCTCCCCTCCCGGCCCCCCGCCGCCGCCTCTCCCGGCCTCCTCCTCCCGCCCTCCTCCTCCTCCTCGCGAGCCGCCGGCGCGGTGGATTGGGCGGCCGTGGCGCAGCAGCGAGGGCGTTCGTGGTGGTGCCGGCCGCCGCCATGCGGCACCGGGTCCTCCTGTCGCTGTGATGACGGTGAAGGTGCTCGTGTGCCTCGCGATGAAGGTTCTCCACCAAGCCCGAGCGACGATCACGGTACTCCTTGTCTCCTTCCCTAATCCCTCTACTCCTCTCTCTCTTGCTCTGTGATGTGATGTGTGAATGTGTGATGGGAGCCGGGAGGCGGGGCGGGGACGCTGGACGGAGCCGGGAGGCCGAGGCGGCCGTGTGTGCGGCCGTGCCCCCGTCTTGCGCCCGAGCCCGCCGTGCCACCCGAGCCCGCTGTGCCGTGCCGTGCCGCCCACCGTGCCTAATTTTAAGGCCCAGCCCGACCCCCATTTATGCCGTGCCGGCACGGCCCGCCACGTGTCAGGTTGGACCGTGCCGACCGTACTTCGGACTGGCCCAAAAAAGCCCGGCCCAAATCCCACCTCTACTACGGGCTACCAAGAGAGCAGAGGGTGAACTGGTGATATTGAAGTCACCTTCCAAAAGGCATCTACAGTTCAGTGTTCCAATTGGGTGGTGACCAAGGATGGTTCATCCCCAGAGGAAAAGAAAGGAAGAAACTTTCCAGGCTAGAGTAGTCAGACCAACTCCTGTTTCAGTATGGAGACTGCCAAGTGGGCCCACCCAGGCGGTTCTCTCTTTCCCTCTGCTCGTGTCGAAGAAACGTGACGCGGAAAAGGCCCTGATGAAGAGGGGAGGTCAGGTAAGAAAGGAGGAGAAGGAAGCAGGAGCGAGCGGCGTGGGCACTGCGTTGCGGCGGTCTCCTCCCCACCTCAGGAATCCCATCCAATCCCCTACTCCACTTGCAATCTTCCTTCCCCGCTTGCTTCTCCTCTTCCCCTCGTTTCCATCCCCGCTCGCTCCTCCTCCTCCTCCCAGTTCGGTGTCTCGTCTCCTCGAAGGTATCGCTCGCCCCAGCGGAATCGCCCTTCTGCCTGCTTTCTTCGAATCTTTTTTTGTTTGGCTTTTTCGGTGCAAAGATTGGCTGCGGTCAGCGGTGTGCTCTGGGCACGTGGAATTTGCGGCCTTGGACTGTAGTTTCTTAGATTTAGCGACGAGGTTTGGTAGCCATCGGAGTTGGGGTTTGGTGGGTGTTCTGCCTATCTGGGGTTTTCTTGAGACCCCCCCCAACACACAATGGTCGGGTGTCATCTGGGTGAAATTTCTGCCTTAATGGGATTTACGTAGTGATTGTAGTGAGGGATTTAGGTGCCAATTTGTGGATTTTTGGCATTGATTGCATGTAGTCCTATGGGACTATTAGACATTTCATGCTAGAGCTTGGATAGACTGACACATAGAATGATTCGAGTTCTTTGGAAGTTGCTGATGCCTTGTATGCATCGAGCAACGCTGACAGGTTGCTATTCATTGAGTTGTATCTAGTTATGGAGGAATTTTACGTCATGGCCCACTGAATGTGTCAATCTGGAGTTAGAATCATAGATTTGCTCTTGGGGAAGTGATGTACTCAAGCTATGACATTAGGCAAGCAATTTAGCAAGCAGAACTTAGTTCTCGTAAGACTTCATTAGTTGGATATGTGCTGCACTGTAAGAGCGTACTTCTGTGGTGGCTCGTGTTTGTTCTCGCTAGCCATGAAAGTTAGATGTCTTTGAAAGAAATTTTCATCATATCCTTAAAGTGTCCTGATTTGGATGGCTTATGAAACTCAGTGTTTCTCAGTCTTATACAAATAACAATGTATATGAATGCCTTTTTTTAGCAATGTACCTTTTCTGGTTATTATTTCTTTTAGGGCTTTGCTTTGCTACTCAATTTAAAGAAAAGTTTGCACAAAATCTCAATGAAAATTAGTTACTATGAGTAGAGACAAAATAGTAAAATACAATTAGCTTGTCTAATTCTGGCACAAGTTAGTTCATCAAAATCTGATTCCATCCTTAGTTCATCAAAATCTGATTCCATCCTGATCCTGAAGCCAAGTATTTTAATCCACAAGGGAAACACTCCATGTTTTTCTCTGGCCCAGCCCCAAGATTTGTTCAATACAGTATATTGCTTAAGCGATGAATGGCACCATAAATCCATGATCCATCTTAGGCCCTGTTCCAAAGTGTCGTGGCTTTTAGCTAAAATAGCACTGTAGCGGCTGTCAGCTTTTTTTGATGTATTCAATTAAAGGAAAATGAAGATGTCAGGAGGTGGGCGTTTGGAGCGGAGGCGGTAGGGAAGGACTAGGCTTGTGGGATGATTGTGGCGTCCGGGAGCCGTCTGGAAGCTGCGGCTAGGGTGAACCCTAGCTGCCGGGAGTGGAAGAGGGTGGAGGTTAGGGAAGGAGCAAGAGATAAGGTAAGATACCAAATCCTTGCTTGCTTTATTCATCCAATCTCTTCCCCATTATATAGAGGGCCTGACAAATCAATCTATTAAAGGAAAGGATCCTAAGGACCCATCTAATCTGATCTTTAAGATCCTATCTCTAACTAACCATAAATGTGCAAGCAAGAGGGCGCTAGCAGGTCATGCCCCGGCCAGCCCTGTGGCTTTGTCACGCCGGTGGTATACCTTGCCCCACATGACATCTCTCTCTCCCTCGACGAAAAGCTCGTCCGTGAGCTAGAAAGAGGGATAAGCATCTTTAAATGCAACGACATCTTCCCAGGAGGCATCAGTGTCAGAAAGGCCCTCCCACTGGACAAGGATTTGCCACCTGTCTCGTGCCATACTCGCCCGAAGCACCTTTGTTGGAGATGGAATGACGCTGCCGTGAAAAAGAGGCGGCGATGGTGGGCTCACTGCTGGTGGAAGACCGTCAAACTTCTTAAGGGGGTTGACATGGAACATGTCGTGGATGTGAGCCGACTTAGGCAGGTCCAAGCGGTAAGCGACGTCATTTACCTTTGAGAGGATGTGGTACGGCCCAAAATATTTAGGACCAACCTTCCCTTGTTTGGCACCCGACAAGGTAGCTACCACCCTATGCTGGAGGCGAAGCCAAACCTAGTCACCCTTGGCGAACTGGATGGGGCGATGCTTCCGGTCGTAGAACTTTTTGTAGGATTGCTGAGCTTGCTGTAGACGACTGTGGACATCAGCCAGAAACAAGTCGTGGTCCTGCAGTTCTTGATCCACTACGGTGGTATGAGCGGTAGCTGGCTCGTAGTCGCGGAAGGCCGGCAGATCCCGCCCATACACTACGTGGAACAAAGTGGTACCCAATGCCATGTGGTAGGATGTATTGTAAATAAATTTAGCCCATGGCAACCAACGGATCCACTGCTGGGGTTGATCCTCTGTCATGCAACAAAGGTACATAGTAATGACCTTATTGACCACCTCGGACTGCCCATCGGATTGAGGATGGAAAGTCGTACTCATATTGATCTTGGTGCTACACTGTGAAAAAAGATCCTGCCAGAAATGTGAAGTGAACACTGGGTCCCGGCCAGACACGATGGACACTAGCACTCCATGCAAGCGCACAATCTCAGCAAAGAAGGCGTGGGCGACTGACGACGCGGAATACGGATGAGCCAACGGAATGAGGTGAGCATACTTCGAGAAATGTTCCACCACCGTTAATATGACGGACTTCTCGCCAACTTTAGGCAAACCCTCAACAATTTCCATCAAGATGTGGGACCAAACGCTGGATGGTACCTCTAAGTGAAACAATAATCTTGTTGGCCACAACTACTCCGTCTTGTTAGTTGGCATACTGCACAAGCACAGACATATTCGTGCATCACTACCCGATCCTGCAGGATATGGAAATTTTGGCGCAAGCGGTGAAGAGTCTTTTGAATAGCCTCATGTGGTCCATCGTGGATTGCTACCAAAACCGCGGAGAGGAGCGGCGATGTCACCGAGATGTGGGCGTGGTTGTCAAAACAGACGATGTCGTCCACCAATGACCACGGCCCACTGAGCTCGCGGGCCTCAATGTGGCCTTGTAAGCTCGAAAGAGCAGGCTCCGTGCGCGCTGCGTCGCGTAGCTCGGCGAAGAGCTGAAACCAAGGTGCAGAGATGGCAAAGGCACCCACCGGCTCTGCTTCTTTCCGCGAGAGGGCATCAGCCATGACATTGAGGCGCCCTAGCTTAAATTCCACAGTAAATCAAATCCAAATAACTTGCTCACCCACTGGTGCTAAGGGATCGTGGACAGTCGTTGGTCGAGGAGAAACTTGCGGGCGTAATGATCTGTGCAGACCATGAACGGGTGCCCCCACACGTATGGCCGCCAATGACGGACTGCTTGAATGAGCCCAATTAGCTCCTATTCATATGCTGCCAGCTTGGTGTGTTGGGCGGCAATTGGCCTGCTGAAGAAGGCCATGGCGCCCTTGCCTTGATAAAGTACATCGCCGAATCCAGTCTCGGAGGCATCGCACTCAATGATGAAGGCTTCATCAAACTTAGGCAATTGGAGCACCAGTGCTGATGTGAGCGCCTCCTTAAGCGCAGCAAATGCTAGGTTGTAAGATCGAGGAGGCCGACTAGAGGGGGGTGAATAGGCAGTCTTTAAAAAATTCTTCTTATTAATTTGATATTATGGCTAAACCAAATTTATAACACGGAAGCGTAAATCAACTTTGGTTTAGCATAAAAGGCCTAATCATTAGGTTCACCTAAGTGCACCAACACCCTAAGTCTTTGTCAAGATTTACAATCCTAGGATGACAAGTAATCAATTTAATTCCATGAATATAAATTGCTTGAATATAAATTGAGCACAAGAAAATAAACTACAATTTGACACGATGTTTTACGATGGTGTTCAGAGACTTGTCGATCTCCCAAACTAATTAGATTGGCTCTATGAATTAAGCCTTCCACCTTAAATCCACTTGTGGTAGCTCTTTCTCGCTTCTAGTAGGTGAGCTCTAACCTTCACACTTTGCCTGGTCTTCTCACAATCTTCACACTTTGGGAAGGACTTGGCTCGCGTGGTGATTGTGGCATCTGGGAGCCGTCTAGAAGCTACGGCCAGGGTAAACCCTAGCCGCCAGAAGTGGAAGAGGGCGGATGATAGGGAAGGAGCAGGAGATAAGGTAAGATACCAAATCCTTACTCACTTTATTCATCCAATCACTTCCCTAGGGCTGTGCACTTTCATACCGAACCGAAAAAACCGTACCGAAAAAACCGAACCGAACCGGTCAACTCGGTTTGACCGGTATTCGGTTCGGTAGCAAGAAAGGGGTATTTCTACGATTCGGTTTTTTCGGTAAAAACCGAGGAAAAATCGAAATTCCCGAAAAAACCGAAAAGCCCAGTACGCTCGCGCCTACGCGTGTAGCGGTGTAGGCAGCTGACGCGGGCCGCGGGCGGGCGCAAGCGCACGCGGGTGGACGCGCGCATGCAGGCGAGGAGAGCAAGCGGCCAAGCGCACGTGGGCGGACGCGCGCATGCAGGTGAGGAGCGCGGGCTGCGCGCCTGCGCGCTTGTTGCGTCTGCGCTTGACTGGGTGGGTCCCGCGTAGTTGGCAGCCTGGCACTGCTGCCACTGCATGGTGCATGCAGACTTGCAGAGTTGCAGACGGAACGCGGGAACGAAACAAGAGGCACTGAGGCAACAGCTCGCCAGCTCGGTCCGTGGACTTGTGGAGAATGCGGCCATTCTGCCCCTAGCTGCTATATTATGAATTTTGAACTGTAGAATGGAGAATTGGAGTCTGGAGATGAGATTAATGTTTAGCAATTCGCATAAACTTTGGTAAAATTGGTATTAACCGATACCGTACCGAAATAAGATGGTATTTACCGATACCATACCGTATTCTAAAAAATACCGTATTTCCGAAATACTGAAACCGTATTTACCGATTAAACTGTATTTACCGAACCGTACAAACCGAAAAAACCGAACGAACAGTCCTACTCTTCCCCTTTATATAGAGGGCCAAACAAATCAATCTATTAAAGGAAAGGGTCCTAAGGACCCATCTAATATGATCTTAAGGATCTTATCTCTAACTAACCATAAATGTGCGAGCAAGATGGCGCTAGCAGGTCATGCCCTGGCCGGCCTTGTGGCCTTGTCACGCCGGCGGTATACCTTGCCCCACATGTACCTTTTCCGGTTATCATTTCTTGACCCTTTTACTTTCTTTGGAGTATGCCAACTTTTTTTTAGATGAGTACTGAAGCAAAACCCTGGCTTTTATTTGACCTATTTTTAAATCCATATTTATGTTATGTTTTTGTGCACCTGCAGGTACTGTTGTACAAAGGGAAGGTGGAAAGATGTATTTACCCTACTATGTGAACTGTGGTGATGCATTGCCTAAGCTGTGAGTCTACCTTGTCTTGAGTGAAATCATGGCTCGAAAAGGAAGTCAAAGTAAAAGTGGTCCAAATCATGCTTCATCTAACCAACAAAATACTGCTAATGGTGATATACTAAATACACCAGAAAGAGATGCAGTGGATGGTGAAAATCCAAGTTCACATGTTCAAGGTAGATCAAATGGTTCGGGAGGAAACAGTGGCCAGAAAACAAGAAGCAACAAGAAGAATAACAAAAGTAATGGCATCTCGTCCTTGGGCAAATCTGTTGACAGAGCTTCTAAACAGCAATCAGTGGATACCAATTGTGATATAAGCAATTCAGAAGAAAACGAGCTGCCTTCCAGCACCATCAAAATGAGAAGAGACAGCAAGAAATCCTTACAGCATGGCTGTAATAAATTCTCTTCGATAGAACAAACTTCATTGCACATGTTGGCAGAAAATGTTTTGGAGAAGACCAGATGCATAGCTTGCATGGCTGCATCCTTTTTTAGAGCTTCCATGATGTATGTTATGGAAGAAAGCAAAAGATTCGCTGAGAGAAATAGGCCAGCAATCACAACTTTGATGGCTATTGTAGGCAAAGGGCATGCTTATGTCCTTGGCAAAATTGAGTATGTTTATCCTGTTGTTCGGGCCTGGATGTTTAATGCTGGAAAGTTGATGTTGCTCTTGTTGACAGTTTGGTTAGACTGCAACATAAGGGGCTTTGATTCATTGCTACGCCTGGGGACAAACTCCCTCCTTGCGGTACTTTGGTGCAGCTCGCTGTCAATTTTTGCGATGATTGGGATAAAGAAAGTGCTCATATTCATGGTGTGACTCAACTATCTTTTCTTTTTCTTTCAAGTTGCATTACTCACAATATGAATGTTTACTGTGTTGACACATTGTATTTATCACGGATGTTGCACAACACAGCTAAGTAAAAATTGTTTTACAATGTCTACATCTTAAGTTTTATTCACAAGCCAAAAAAATGATTAAACAATACAATGAGCTTATGAACCTTAATAATGGAACAGGAATCTTGCTTGTGCATAAATCTCATCAATGTGCATGCATGTATGAGATGGTTATCTTATGCTTGTTCCTGTTCAAGAGTCCAGTCTTAGAACAATGAGTACTTAATTTTGGTAGTGACAGCTTGTTAGCAAGACCATTGAACCAAGAGACCAGGTTTTCATTGCAATACTCTCAATCCATACATACAAAACAAATTGATTACCTTGCAGTTTAGTGCTTTCTAGTTTCTATTATATGTGCATGCTTGTAAATACGGCCATATGATCCTTCTTAGCAATATCAACCTGCTCGTCCTATGGTTCTGCCAACATTTCATATACTTAAGCCTCTTTCAGTCTTGAGTAGCAGGCTGCAACAAAGTGTGCAACATCTGCATTAGTGGAAATTTATACGCATTGTTCCCTGAATCTTAAAAATGATCAAGGTTGCCAAGCCACAAATATAAGTTTAACTCAATATGTAGTACAACTTTCATATGTCACCTCTTCTATGAGTTCTGTTTTGTATGTTAGTGCATGCACTTCTTGACAACTATACTGTTTCTCCGTTACTTAGAACTACACTAGGATTAATCACTGAGCAATAACATGAATTGTTTCAATTAATATAATCTGAAATGTTTTTATAAAGTGGACAGCCTAATCTTTTATCTGCTAATGACAGTAGTTTATATGGTCAATCTTCTTTTTCTGCACCTTTTTTGAGGGAAAACAGGAGGGGAGGTCCCTGCTGTGTATAATATATTAATAATATAAAGAGTAATATGTACAGAGAAAGGGAGCAGAATATACATTATAAGCCCTCATTCAGAGGACGGAATAACAACTAAGACAGACTACTCAGCCAAGTTTTGAAAATCTCCTCAAGTGCAGGTTTTCTATGGATAACCAGAGCAAAATTATCCCTGAACTCCTTTCTTTTTCTGCACTTTCCTCTTTTGTGTGTAAATGTAGTTTCAGTAAAACTTCTTATTGGATGATCAATATTTGTTATTTTTTTGTGTTCAACCGATGGAACATGCTGCAGGTCATGATGCCTTTTTTTAATGCTCTCTTGCTTGAAACTTTTAATTATGAAATGAAAGAAGATGTCCTAATGTCTTGTCAAAATTTTCATCTTTGCTATTCTCTCTTTATGATCTAGGTGATTGCTGCTCCTGTGGTTGCCTTTGTTGGTCTTGGTTTTGCTGTCCTGATTATCGCATTGCTTGCGGTGATGGTTTTGTGGCTGTACGGAAGCTTTTGGACAACAAGCACTGTAATAATTCTTGGAGGCAATATTCTACAACTTATTTACTATTTCTTTGAGGTCAATCTTATTAAATATTTCACAATATGTAAATGCTCTAATATTGCTTAAAATACAGGTGCTTCTTTTTTCTTGAAGCACGAACGATTTGCTCTCCTTGTCACCTGCCTGTATTCGATGTATTGTGCAAGAAGCTATGTCGGATGGCTTGGGTTACTTTTGAGCCTGAACTTGTCTTTCATTTCAAGTGATGTTCTAGTGCAGTTCCTGAAGAACAATGTAGACAATACCAACTTTAATGGTTCTTCAAGGAACTCTGAGCGAAGTTCAGGCAGATCAGGCAACTCCTTTGGAGAATTTCAACAATCATCATCAGACAGCACCTCACAGTCTGGATATGTGCAATCATCTGATCGTGGCCCTGGTGATCCTTCAACGAGCGGAGCTGAGAAAGAGTTAACCTCTGAAGATGAAGTGGCTCGTTTACTAAACTGCACCGATCACTATTCAGCATTAGGATTCCGTCGTTATGAAAACATAGATGTATCATTACTCAAGAGAGAATACAAGAAAAAGGTGATGCTAAAAGATAAACTAATATAAGTTGTATATGCGCTTTATTTCCCCAAGTGTTACCATTTTATTTTAATATTTGTGTTGCAAGGTTCCACTATAGTAATAGTTGTTAATTATGATTACTGATTTTGCAGGCTATGTTAGTCCATCCTGATAAGAACATGGGCAATGATAAAGCAGCTGATGCATTTAAAAAGCTTCAAAATGCATACGAGGTTTGCATGTACTCCTTGTTGAAATAATCACAGATCTAATTAAAATTCATCTTTCATAAGATCATGTATCCATGAGGTCCCAACTCAACACTCAGGTCCTTCTTGATTCTTTGAAACGAAAGACATATGACGATGAGTTAAGGAGAGAGGAGCTATTGAACTACTTCAGACGGTTTCAGGGTGCTTCTCAAAAGGTCTTCCTAGTTATTCTTTATCTGATTTATGTTTACGCTTTGCTTGAGTACTATCTGCAACTGCTGGTGGCCCATCAACACTAGTTGGCTCCTGTGAGAGGAAAGGTGACCAGTTTAGCTGGACTGAAGAATCACCCAAATTTGGCCAAGTTACAAACTAGTTATGGTGTATCACATCTTTTTGAAGTGCATATGGAAAGGGTTTTGCATTGGACCACTATTCAAATACACGATAATTCATGTTTTTCAGAGTAACATAGAGAATATGAAACTGACTAATGCCACCTACCAGCTGAACGAAATTGGTCTTTGGCTGATTTTGGTCAGTTGTGGATTACTGGATTCGCAATGTATTTTGACATGTGGTCTCGATCAATATTTGGACCTGTTTGATTTTTGAAAGCATGGCCCAGGAATGGTCACAGTTAGTAAAAGTTCAATTTGACTGAGAAATAGTATGAATTTTATTGTTCAGTTTAATTTAGTTTAATGTTTTTGTTTTTGTGTGTATGGTTTATGTGTTGGAAAAGCATCACATTTAGGTTTCCTTGAACACCAGTATAGACAATTCCTAGATGGTTTCAATGGGAACATTTTGCTTACTGGTTTCGAACACCATTGTAGACAGCTTGCTTGATGATTCTAATGTGAACACCACTGTAGGCAGTTTGCATGATGTTTTCGATGTGAACAGCACTGTGGCTGTTTGCTTGATGGTTTTGATGTGAACGCCGCCGTAATACCGTATATAGTTCAATGTTATAGATCACCGCTCAATAGGTTCATATGTGGTTTTCATTGCAGCCATAATTGGTGGCAGTTAGAACAGTAAGCCATTTGTAATCTTGTTAATCATTTATTTGGCAAAAAGGAAAATTTATGCTTGCCAGCTTGCCATAAAATGTTATGTTGGTTTACTGTTCTATTTGTAATAAATATTATGTGTATATTGAAGAGGCTCAATGAGCAATATATATAGAGAGTACAAGAAAATATTACAGGGGAATATATCATATACGAATAAAGAAACCAAGGTATATAAAGAAAGGAATAATACAATTCTTATTCTATCTCTAATACTCTTAACAACCCCTCAAATGCAAAGCATATGCAATATCATTGCATTTGAAAAGGGCTGACACTAAAATAGTAAAATCCGAAGTCCGAGTCTTGATAATGTTGTCGTAGCGTGCAGCTTTTGAAAAAACTATCAAATCAAACCGAAGAGAAATAGATAAAAGCATAGCGGAGCAGATCGAAGTCCAAGATGGCGACGGCACAATGCATAAGGTGCAGGAGAAGCGCGACGGCCTTAAAAGCTTGGGGCGATAGCTAGAGAAGCGGCGGTATCATAATAACTTCTACGATCTGTACGTGCTCAGAGAGGAGCGGCGGCTGCTGCCATGCAAAAGAAATTTTCTATACTTCTATGACTGACAATTATTTTGTGGACTCGCACGGCTTAGACGAACTGAGAGATAGAAGCTACGGATTTGGATAAACGTAACGGAAGATTCAAAAGGACCTAAAGACTAAAAGACAACGCTAGCACAAAAACCAACTCCCAAGGCAGCACTAGTATCCAAGCATCATAACCAAACCCAACACCTCCTCTCTCTTCCTCTCTCTCTCTGAGCTCGCCTCAGCAGTAGGTTCTTGCAGAGGGAGAAGGCGACGAGGAGCGGGTACGCGAAGAGGTCATCGGTGGAGAGGACGAGGCGGAGGAGGAAGTCGAGGGAGGAGGGGAGCTCGACGGCCTCGAACTCGCCCGTTGGGTTGGAGATGCCTGCAGAGCGGAGGAAGTTGAGGGAGACACGAGAAGGCGGTGGAACGCGAGGGGCCCATCAGCCAAGAGACGAGACTAGAGTGGCCTGGCGTAGGTGGTGGAGACTGCTGGATCTGGCCCAGAAAAGGCTGGATCCAGGCGGTGCACTCAAAGTCGTCGATCGCTGGGAGATCTTCTTCACGGTCTTGGTGCGAACGTGGTCCATGGCTGGTGGTTGAAGGCGGCTCCCTCCTCTTCTCCGGCTGCAGCGGTGGTGGTGTCGGTGTGAAGATTAGGCCAGAGCGGCCGCGACCCGAGGGAGGCAACGGCCTGGGAAGAGCTGCGTCGACCTTCTCTCTCGCTCAGATCCGGCATCGGCACGTCGGATCTGGCACAGAGGCAGCCAGAACCGGGCGCAGACGACGGCGGCACGCGACGGCGGCGGCACGCGACGACGGCGACGTGTCTTGAACCTTCTCCACCTAGGGCTCCAGTGATCCAGCAACGAGGGAGAGCGGGACAGGGAGGCGTCGGAGGAGACTGAGGAGGCAGTGGCGGTCGAAGACTGCGGCGACGACGGCCTGAACGGATCTGGAGGAGTCTCCGGGCGACTAGCATGCGGACGGCTGGCGGCCATGTGGCCGGGCGAGCAACATCGGCGGCCGGGGCCGGCCGTATACAAAGTGTTGCCGACCGAAGGGGTGGCCGCCCCCGAGAGCGGAGATCGATCCTCTCGGGGGCAACAACAGCGGAAGAAGAAGCGAAGGTTAGGCGCCGATGGCTACAGTAAGCTTAACCCTAATCTAAGTTCTGATATCGTGTTATGAATATTGTGTGCATATTGAAGAGGCTTAATGAGCAATATATATAAAGAGTACAAGGGAATATTATAGGAGAATACACCATATATAGATAAGAAAACTAAGGCATATAAGGAAAGGGATAATACAATTTCTATTCTATCTCTAATACCCTTTAACACCATTCACAAAATATGGTTTGAAATAAAAATAAAAGACACAAGATATAGTATCGACACATTAATAAAGCTTCAGGTTTACTATGGTTAATTATTCTTCTTACAGGCATGATTTCTTTCTTTATTATTTCTACAATTTTACCAGAGAGGAGGAAATGGTACTTTCCGACAAGGGTTTAGCCCATCTGAAGGTGTTGATGAAGGACCGTATGGTCTATCAAGAAGAATAGCCTGCAAGAAATGCAGTGATTTCCATCTGTGGATTTATACAGGAAGAGCTAAATTGCAAGCTAGATGGTGTCAGGTATTTTGTTTGGTATATGGTTGTGGTTGCTTTTGATACTATGCTACTGGTAAATGTTTATAAAGCTATATTGAATTTTCTGGATCTCAGGATTGCAAAGAGTTTCATCAGGCTAAAGATGGCGATGGATGGGTTGAGCAGTCATTTCAACCCATTCTATTTGGGATGCTGCACAAGGTAATGCCAGATTATTCCAACTCTGTGTGGACACTTATCAAGAACTTTAGCTTCTTTTGAAGAGAGAAGTATGCTGTGTAGTGCCACCTAGCCATCACAAATATGTTATGACTTATGACTGATGTGTTTTGATGTATACTGTTATGCAGCCTGATTTGCCTCATGCATATGTTTGTGCCGAAAGCAACATATTTGATGTCACTGAGTGGTTCAGCTGTCAGGTGATTCAGATCTTCTTTGATGAAAATTCATATACATTCATTAATATTGCTTTTACCAGTTGCTTTTTTGCACTTCGGGCCTGTTCATATTGGCTTTGGCTTTTAGGTTTAGTTTATGAATAGTAACATCTTGTAGAGAGAGAGAGATTCGTGTATGATTTTGGCCGATATAAATGAAGTTACTACGGTATATAATACAATCAACTAATAGACCATATATTGGAAAGATACTCTGTATGAACTATGAAAGTTAGGTACAGTATTTACTGTATAAAAATAGCTTTTAGAAGCCAATATGAACAGGGTTCTCTTAACTGTAAGGCATGACTACTATACAGTATGCCTAAAACGCTAGCCTAATTCAACCACTGAAACCCCCTGCTGGGTGATGAGAATTGTGAGCTGAGATTTTGTACTGTTGAAATAACTCATGCAATAAGTTCAGTAAAGAGACCAATTACTAACGTTAGTTTGAAGTTGTGTCATGGATAGGAAAACATTACACTAATAATAGTCACAACTAGAGCAAATATGTATGTTTTCTGAAACCTGAGTTGCCCAATGTTGTAATACACACTTCCATGCGTAGACAACTAGACATAATTTCTCACTCTGCCAGTCTGCCTAGTGAGTAGATGGAGAAGTATTTTTTTTATATAAATTGATATGCACATTTCTATTTGTTCTCCAGGGGATGAGGTGCCCAGCAAACACACACAAGCCGAGCTTTCATGTGAATGCCAGCTTGGCAAAGCAAGGTAGTGGCAAAGGGAGCACCTCTGCGCAGAGGGGTGGAGGTGTCCCAAATGGATTGGACGGAGGAATTGATGAAGATTTCTTTGAGTGGTTGCAGAATGCGGTGCAGTCTGGCATGTTTGAAACATCCGGTGCGCAAAGCGACCCCCCTTCTCCTGGCAGCGGAAGCAATGCAAAGAGTAGCAGCAGTAGGAAAAAGAGGAAGGGCAAGAAGCAATGGTAACTGAGGAAGGTTGATGGTCACTCCTTGGGCAGAAAGAAGAAAAATAAATGATATTGAGTATAGTTATGCAAGAGTCCCTATAGCTGGTCCTGGCTGCACGACTGACTAGCTCTCTTAAGGGATGCCATTGAAAATCCTGATTCAACTTGGTAAAATTTCTATTTCGAGAATCAAAATTCAGAAGGAAAAAGAGCATGTATAATTCAGGTTTTCTGCGATTTAATAGAAAATAGAAATACTTCATGATGATCCTGTCGTGCCCGGCACGGTTACAACCATAGCTAGCTAGCGATATATAACAGAATGGATATCCTGGCTGCTCATCTGTTCTTGTCAAATCGTCGCTGCCACTGGTACCCGGCCTTGACATGTATATGTGTGGAAATCGAGCTTAATCGCAAGGAGAGAGAGAGGAGGGGGGGGGGGGGGGGAGAACCTGATGTGCTCTTGTGTTTTTCGTCTCGCAATGAAAAATCTGGGTATCCCGTTAGTTAAAAAAAAGGTGTAATTTTTTGCTGAATGGTGCAAAACCTCTCAACAGTAAACCCGTTCTCATTTGATCCAGTAGATTTTACATAAAGAAAAGCAACGACTGGAATGGAATCGAAGGCGCAAAAGAAGATTTCAGCTGGCTTAACAATCTGGATAAGACGAGGAGCCTGACTGAACATTTCGTATCAAGTTGAATTAGGTCGAGGTGGTTCGTTGTCGCACCACTTCACATGCATACACATGTTTAGGATGATTAATATGCACCTTGTATCTACATACATACATACCGTTATGCATGTGTAAATGCTAAGAACATGAGTTGAAGCTTTTTATGTTAGCAGTGTATTCTAGGAGACCAATCCATTCCAGTTCTTTTTTAACCTATGACTTATAGTTTTTCGAAATAAACAAATCGAATAGTTTTTCTGTCGTCGTTTTGAAGTGGCTTATTTAAACAGTCTTTTTGAATCGACTTATCAGCATTTGATTCACTTGTATAAATACTCGTCTAGAGCTAAAAGTCATCCACGGCAGCTGAAAAGAACTCACCACATAATTTCCGACCTCCTCCAACTGTTGCATTCATTGCAAAGCATCCAAAAAGCAGAACGAACGAGCTTAATTACTAGCAATATATGACTCGCAGCATGGAAGCGAACAATGCAATATGCATGTTGCGCATCGAAGTTACAAGCCATGCATGGAGATGGTAGTACAATAGCTAGCACCAGGATGCATCGACTAGACGGCGTGCCTTTTTTTTTCAACTGCGCGTATTTGAAACATACCGGAAGAGGAATCAGTATTGCAAACGGCGGCAAATGCACCGTGCCCAGTGGGTGTCCAACGCCATATTTAGGGGTGTTCGGAATAGCGATTATTTTTTATTTTTGCTAAAATTTTACTGTAACTGGCTGATTTTTTACTGTAGTTGAGTTAGCTTATCAGGCATAATTAAATTTAAAAAAATGTAAAAATAAAAACGGCACGTTAATCTAGAGCGGACGATGCAAAGAAATACGAGAAAAAAAACAAAAAGACAAAAACGCAACAGTGCAGCACAGTGATTTCATCGCCACCGCGCAGGAAAAGCGGACTTGAGCGCAGCCTTAATTTTGTTTGAATAAGCGAAGAAGAGTTGGGAGTTTGGTGGTGCGCTAAGTAACTTTTGGTTTAAACTTATATCTGTCTTTTAATTTTTAGCTGAAATTACACCATAACTACTTATAGCTTTTTCTAAAAAAAAGAGAGATAAATTAAAAAAACCGTTATATTGTTTCGAACAACGCAAAGAAATAAGATAAAAAATCCAAAAATAATAAACCAAAATTATGAGCCGGTGCGTTTCAAGTGGTTTCTGGTTTAAATAAGTTGAAAGCAAAAAAATAATTTGCTATTGTACAATCGATTGAATTTTTCTTATCTCACTTAGCTAAAATTATATAGTACTAATTCTCTCTACTCCAACAAAAATCACCCCTCCTCTCATCGAAAAAAGGAGCGAACGATACTCATACAATGAATGAAACAGTAATTAAGAGCAAAAAAATCAATCACTTATGTAATAAACAGTTCAAATAAAGTGAAGCGGTACGGTGTCGACGTTGATTCCTTCTCCGGCCGTACAGAGCTAATAACATGTGCCCCTGTTGGACAAAAAGGAGAAAGAAAGAGAGAGAAAGCTCGATTGATTCTGACACTGCAAAGCGGATGGTTTCCGTTCACAATGGGATCTCTCGGTGAACAGTGCCTACCACAAGGACGCACATGAATGGACACTAGCTTTGTCCCACTTGTTGGCTGGGATTATTTAAGGGTTTTTGAAATAATGATGATTTTTAATTTTTAGTTGAAATTTTACTATAATTAACTGATTTTTTACTGTAGTTAAGTTAACTTTTTAGACATAATTAAATTAAAAAATATAAAAATAAAAACGACACGTAATTTATCACAAACAATACAAAGAAATATAGAAAAAAATAAAATACCAAAAACAAAAAATAGAAAAGAACAAAACACCATACAGTAAAAAAAAAAAAGCAAATCGTCGGACGCCACCGTCCAGCGTCGAACGCTGAGCGGGGCCTAAGCGATAGCTGCATGTATGTAGCACGAAACACCTACCGCATGCTAGCACGGTGCCAGGATAACCAGTGCGCCGTCGGGCCCATTGGTCAGTGGCTCACATGGATGGACGGCGAGGACGGTGGCCACACAGCATGGGCATGGGCAAACGGCCATCGGCAGGGTCCATGGAACCCTAGAGAGGAGGGGAAGAGAGGACTGTGAATGAGAGGAGACGAGAGCGGCGTTTTTGCGGGAATGGTGTTTGGTTTTTTGCTTTGACCGTGCAGCTCACATGATACATCGATGGCAAACTCAGCTCTGACAGTAACGGAGCCTTTCTTTCCATCCTACGGTTCAAAAAAGCCGAACTTCTTTTTTATTATCTTTTCAAAACAACTTATCAAGATAATTTTTTAAAAACAGTTTATCAGCATTCAATTCTTTTGTACAAACGCTTATATTAATACCAAAAACCATCAACTATAGTCATCAGCTACAGCTTAAAAGAACCCACATATCACTTGACTCACCCGCACAGTCGCACAGCAACCGCGGGAATCCTGTAAATTCTAAGACGGGATTGGTAATTTTACTCGATTTTGTTAAAGAGCGTCACTACTCACTGGCACAAGGTATGACCAGCTATCTAGTTCAAATTCTAAAAGATCATCAGATACATCTCAAACAAATCATGAAACAGGCAAACATAACCCACCATTAACAGCACATTTGTTGCATCTTCTGGCTGGCATAATGTTCAGTGATAGGTAATTAGGCATAATTATGCATCAAGTCTTACACTGTTCTGCTCCCATCTCCAGTGAAGTGCAACAAAGAGCAGACAGATCAGCATACACCAGACCAGGGGCATGGATATTGGGACCCTGAATCATTCTTTGCACATGATAATGAAGTACTAAAATCTCCTCCCAGATAGATAAGCTAGAAACTGTGATGTGGATAAACAAACTGTGATGTGGATAAACAAGCTGATGATAATCTTTAGAGCCAAAAGAAACTAGCTTATTTAAGCGAGAGAATGAATCAATTAAAGGTTACAGCATCCTTAATACCGTTCCCCCATAAGCTCTAGGCAAATTTCCAAGCCTGAGGAATATCCACATTTATCCGACATCATTAAGAGGGAAAAACTGACAATTTAGCAGGCAGTCAATTTTATGTGCAAAAGCAAAGCAGAGGAGGGAGGGAGGAAAATTAAACTGCTGCAGGATTGATGGAAGCATCTGATTGGCGATTGCAGCTGACAGAAACTGACCATCCATGGATGAACTACCTCATTATCAATGATCCAAGGCACATCTGATGGAAAGGGGCTGCCCTTGTGCATGGCCTTTCACTAATAGGTCATAATTTATAAATAAGACGATGACAGTAATATCGTCATGGAAATGCCTGCGAACCTTCTTGTCAATTTTCATAAGGTCTGAGTAACGCATCTCACGTTTCCGCGCTGCTTCATGTAGAGCTGCTTTTATGAGCCTTCTTGCACTTCCCTGAATTAAAAAAATGCCAGTCATAATAAAAGGCCATTTGCCATATATCCAAACAGATTTTAATTAACGCTTTACCCAATGACCAAGAAAACCAAGACCACCCTTGCAGCTATGACAAGCAGACAAAATTTTTGGTGCACAGTACGACTAGTTTGGTAAAACTAGCATGTCAAATTGTCAACAGTATCCAATTGTTTTATTTAGTAGCTTTACCCACAGCATATATGTGCAGTAATAATAAGTCTAGCCATAGCAGCAAATGCAAGCATGTGAGTCATAAAGAGCCAGCGCATATACATATATGCATCTGCACGCGCACGCGCGTGGGTGTCTACACAGCTAAGAACACAAGAAGTGACTAAATAGACCTCAGTCATGCTAATGCAGCAAGTCATAAATCCACAGTACTTGAAGAATAGCACAAAACCGGTGTTCCTTCCATGCAAGCAGTAACATTTTATTATCGGTTTGGACCTACAATAGTCCAGTACACAGTTGCACTGTCAGACGATAATTATCATGACCTGGATGCTCCTGCCATTATTACATGAGGACAATGAGCTATTGGCACAGCTAAGTTTTGCGCATAACTAATGAAGTGATACCACATGATCTAAATGAGTTGAAAAGATCGCACTGGACATGTCTCAAACTCCTTACAGTAATAGGATGATCCCAACTGCAAAGCATTCAAGGGAAGAACTGGTGACTTGGGAACTTTGCCAACTTTTTACCCTGTGAGGATCCAAATACCAGGTGTGGAACTGTGGACTTAGGTTGCACACCAGTAAATACTTGCATCCCACACATTTTCATCACCAATGCGAATTAATTATTACTAGTAGTCTCGTATTGACAACCCTGGACATATAAACTATTCATGCTGGTGCCAATAAAAAATCAGAATACCATCTGGATTTTTAATACGGCAAAATCACATTCCCCTTTGGTTTTAAGTAAGTGGCAATGCTATGATAGTTGGAAATCAAAAACCTGTCAGCTTATTATTTTCCAAATAAGTTACATTAACAGATAGATCTACACCTCATCCACATTTACTCTGACCGGTAGAATAAATAGGTTAGGAAAGAGTTTAACAATAATTCCAATCCCATCCTCCCAAGTACTCCTATTTTTTAATGCGATCCAAAACTTGCAATACATTAAAATTGTTACAATGTGAAAAGAGTTGCATAGCATGGTTGAAGGCATGAAGCTTTAATATATATATTTGATGGCAAATGTTCTGTCTGGCCGTAAACATTTTGCAAATTGGTTCATTTAAGGACATCTTAGGACTTAGACAACAGCAGATAGCCAGAAAAACATGAAGCATTCATAAAAAAAGCTGAATGAAGGGAAAGAGATGCTCAGAATCTTACAGCACGTTGATGGTTGTGAACAATCTCAACGGCTTCCTGATTACTCAGATGTTCCCACAGACCATCTGAGGCAAATATGATGAAACAGTCGCTTGGTTGAAGACTGCGTGAGATGATAGACGGGTTGGCACTTAATATAGGCCTTCTGAATGGTTCAGAAAGCCTGAACTTTGGTTTGATCCGTTCCGTGTTATACTGTGTGTGTTTCAAGTATGCATCCCCTATTGATCTCGACACCTGCATCACCTGCTATGTAAGCACTGAACATATAGGGTTCAAATACTGTGACACAGAAACAAATATTGAGATAAAACCGACCTGTATGATGCCCTTTACTCTCCAGACCCCATGTTTATGCACAACAATCTGCGGATCATCCAGGTGCTGAGCCATGAGCTCCTGCCTGACAGCCTCGTCATTGGCATTGTGCTCACTGGACAACTGCTCCGCGGCAATCTGCCCGGTGCGGCCGACCTTCTTCCCGAGAACAGCCCGGGAGTCCCCGAGGTTGGCCACCAAGAGCGTCCTCTGGTGCACGACGCCGACGAGGCAGCACGTCCCGACGGTGGCAATGTCCGGCTGGGTCTCCCAGAGGCGCGACACGAGCGCGATGAAGCCTTCCTCCGTGGCCAGGAAGGCCTCCCTGATGGCATCGGCCGTCACGCCCTGCGGGCCGGACGCGGCCTCTGCAGCACACAGATCAAACCTAACTCGCGTCACATCCACATCATCCGTACGTTCGCGCGGCTAGATAGCGAATGCAGTTGCGTTCGGCGGGCTCACCTCGGAGGTTGGGGAAGAGGTGGTCGCAGGCGAAGTGGGCGGCGTCGGGGCCGGCGTGGCCGTCGAAGACGCCGAGGACGGTGCCCAGGGGCGGGGCGGACTCGAGGCGGCACTGGTCCTCGAGGACCTGGTTGGCCTGGACGACGGCGAAGGAGAGGTCGCCGGCGTGGCAGCGCGCGAGGTCGCGCCACCAGAGGAGTCCGTCGCGGCCCTCAGCGGCGGCCTCGGCGTCGGCAGGCGCGGGCGCCGGCGAGGTGGGCCAGACCCCGCCGCACGCAGAGAGGAACCTGAGGAGCTGGCCCAGCATAGCCCAGCCACATCGCCGACCGGGGCGTCCCCGAGGCGGCGCGGGAAAGCGGAGGGGAGGCGGCGGCGGAAATGTGTTTTGGTTCGGTGGCGATGGCGTCGGAGGTCGCAATCGGCTGCGCGCGAGAGAAAAAAAAAATAGAAAGAGGGGGAGGGGGAGAGACTCCTTCAGAGAGGAATGTCGGGTCGGGTTTGGTGCGCGCCTGCGGTGCCTGCGCTCTTCTGCTCGCTGGACGGCAGCAAGGGAATTGGACGGCCGTCGTTTTCCCTTTTTTCGGTTATTAATTAATTTTTAAATAGTGTATTTTTTAAGATAGAATCAACAGAAAGATTTTCGTAAAAAATGTACTGAGTTCAGCTATACCAACTAAAATCGTATACGACTATTTTTCTGTACGTACTATCTCTCGTGAACAGCTAAATTTCAAATATTTAAGCTATAAGCCCCAAAAAAACACCTTATATAACCTTATACCGTTCCAATGGCATAGACGCCCACCAATCATACCGATCCCCTCCCTATCTCTTTTCTGCATCTCACCTATGCAGTCTTCCATCTCCAGTCCACGCAGCCGCATGCGCACGGAGAAGGCAACCTGACTCCTTTCTCCCTCCCTCCTCGCCGGCGTCATCCCCTAACTCTCCTCTGCTACAGAATCCGATGACCTGGAGGGGCGCCACTGTTAGATCCGACGTCGGAGGAGAGAAATCTAGCTCCCTCACTACGGGTTCACCCTTTCTCCCAAACATAAAAGGAGATCGGGAGGAGGCGGTGGCCTGGCGATGGGCAATGGTGGGGGTGATGGGTAGGGTAGGAGGGCGGTGGGAGGAACCGGAGAGCAGTGATAGCGGCTACTGTGGTAACTAGATTGGGCGGGATTGCACGGCGAGGAGAGATCAGGGGGCTACGCGCGCGAGGCGGCAACGGCGCTGTCAGCCACAGGTGGTGGTGGAGAGGCGACAAAGGAGGCGCGCAGAGTTGCCGGAGCGGCACGGCGATAGCACCAGTGGCGAGGTACTCTTCTTTTCCTCCATGAAACTAGTATAAAACCACCCTATACCATTAAAAGTAGTTTTAACGGTATACCGTTAACTAGCTCCTTCCTTAATTAAAGTGGACTCCACCCATGTGATATGATGCAGTCAATGTATTGTATCTGCACCACTGCACGTATATGGCTACGTGCTCACAGGAATATCCGAGCATGTGTCTGTATGTACACTTGAATTCCGTCGCTAATTCCTTAATTCAACATAACGCTTCTAAAAAAATAACGTACGAAAAGAAGCTATGGAAGACTTCTGGAAATTCAATTCGACGGAGGAAAAAAGGTTTTATGTTTGGTTTGAATGGACAGCCACATTTATGCATAAATAAAATGGGCATATGTGATTTGTTTGAGAATGAAAAGGGCGAGACAAGTTGTGTTTATATTTTCGCCATCAGAGTAATTCATGTTATTTTCCATCTCTTAAAAGATGTAACTTTTGTGTGTACTATGTGAGACCCACGAGCCTTGTACACTGCAATGTATTCCTTCTACTTGCTAACATTCTGAAGACCACTTGCAACAACAATATCAATGTCATTGTCATTGTATCTTCTTTTTTCTTCTTCTTTTTGAGATGATTGTATCTTTTTAGTTAGTAGCCTTGAACACACCATCTATGTGGTAGCTCCCTTGCGACTTTATGTATGCTATGACTTGCGACCCCATCCTTAATTACAAAATCAACGGTTCTAAATTTGTTAATCGAAAAAATGTAATAAAATAAAAAAAACGTAACGGGAGTATAATGGTTCCGAAAAAAAAATGCAAAGTACCTATAGTGTCGTGTACCAGAAAACACACATAATAATCTCACTACAATGATAATGCTCCGAAGTCCGAATCAAATATTACCATATTGCCCAAACTAACTGCAACTGCTTAGCATAATATTAACCGATTTCAAGAGTCGATCTCAACTATTAATTTTATAACTAATAGCTAATGATGTACCATCGGTGGCGCTTCTGATGGTACAGCCTGTTCCTCCCTACCTCTGTAACTCCACCCTCCTCTCTCTCTTTCCTGACACCGACGACAGCTTCACGTGCTTCATCTGCTACCCCTACCCCCACAGCTGGCAACGAGCTTGCCACCTTGTCGCACCACTGGACCCCTTCCTCCTTGGGTACCCGGTCCAACCTAACATTCTCTCGGCCTCGTCTCGCCATCTTGCCCATTGTCGCGGGCCACATCCGCCTTGTCCAGAGGAGGGGGTGATGAACCCGTCTGGAAGCGATGGTGCCACCACTTCCCTCGTCGGATCTCACCACATCTCTCTGTCCTTCTTCTTCATCGTAGGTGCACAGAGAGAGCTTCTTTTTCTTCTTCTTTCTCGGAGCTCTTGTTAGACGGTATATTGTTTTGTAGTTTTTTTTCTGATAATTTTATTCAACGATTCGAAATGCATAAGCATTATATCTAGGGGTGCAATCGGGTTGAATTTGGACGGATATTATTCATACCATATTCTACCCTAATTTTTTCCCCAGATTCAACGTCAAAAACGGTAAGGCCGGATACAAATACAAATTCGGATTATTTGGTGTTTCGAATATGGTATCATCGGGATAGATACATAACGGTTTCGGATAAAAAAACGGATAGTATGTGTATACATAAAAAAATATACACTAAACCATACCACCATCACTTCAAGCCTTCAACTAACAATAAATTCATCTAGATTATTTAAGTGTAATAGCCGATGCAATACAAGTTTAACATATGCGATAAATTCATACGCAAGTTCAACATAAGCAGGGAGCATTGGTGGCGACTGGTTAAAGTAGCTGGACTCTAGAATTAGGTTATAACTTTGATAAAATCTAGGTCAATTGGTATCAATGATAGTTAATACCGGATTAGTCGGGATTAACCCATACTGTTTGCACCCAAATTATAGCATTAAAAACAAGTACTGAATTTTGTTTTGCCAATGGAGGAACGCATAGCAGTATTGCTGCATTGCGTTACAAGCATCCTCTGGCCGATCCAAGCGACAAAAATTTTAGCTTACATGATCGAACGGTTCAGATCACGAATCACCCTGTTCTCTCGCATACCAATTTCCAGCCGCCCAGCGCTCGCGTTCGCACGAATCTGAAGGCCGCATCGGCGGATATCAACCGCACGGGCCGATCGCTCCCAGGCTCCCTCCCAGCTCTGCAGTTGCACGCACACAATCGGATTGGAGAAGGGGAATTTTAGCTAGGGTTTAGACAGCGCGGAGGTAGAGGGAAAGCCATGGGTGCGGCGGGCGACGAGACGGCGGCTGCGGCGGCGGGGGGCGCTGCCGCCGCGGGGGAGGCGGCGGTGGACTCCAAGGACCTGCAGCAGCAGAGCAAGGCGCTGGACAAGCTCACCGACCACGTCGAGGATCGCCAACTCGACTCCTCCCGCGTCCAATCCGTACGTCCTGTTCAACTCCAAACCCCTGCCCTTGGGGATTCCCCCTCTTCGTCGCATCATTAGTGAGGAATAGGTATAGATTGGTCACCAATTCGTTCATTAGTAAGCAATGGGGTGGCGAGCTGGAGGATTTGGACATTTGGTGGATATGATGATGCGCCAGCAGTAGTAGCAGTAGCATCACGCTGATAGGGATCGATTTTGTGCCATTTCCCTACTTTGTTGAGCTTAGCTGTGCCTAGAGGGATATTACTCCCTTTGTTTTTTTTTCTTGTTATAGCATTTCAATTGTCACCTGAATCCTGATCCGTCAAATCCAGTAAACAGCCCGAATGTTTCTCTTTATTGACTAAAAACAATACAGCATGCTGTTAAATACAAAATCTCTAGTCCTAATCCCTATGTTATTGCTGTTGTACCCAAGGTTCCAAAACCCGGAACCGGGGGTAATCCTGGCTGGCGGCCGGTAATGATAATAAATCCTGGGAAAAACCCAGACTAATTTCGCGATTCGAAATTTGAATTTCAGCAGTTTGAAACCGGTAAATGTTCTGGTAACGGTCAAAAACTGGTGAAAAACCGGCAAAACAGCTAGAAAAACCGGAAAAAGGCAGAGAAAACATGGGAGAAAAATAATTGATGCGTATTTATTTCATACATTAGGTAATCTAGCACAACAAATGCCTAAACCAATCTAGAAAGTGCATTATCCAGTTATAAATCTAAATTTACATTTGAGTAATCCTGGTCAGTTTTTTTTATCCCGGTACTGACCGGTATTTCTGGTAACCGCCAGTGAACCCTGATTGTACCCCTGAACACATTATCCTCATCCTAAGACGTCACACTGTAGCCTATAGGGCGCCCAAATGCAGACTTTACATTAGCTACGTATGAAAGCAGCCCTCATAATTTATATACCCATTATAATTTCCCAAGGCTGATTACACAAGGGGATTAATGAGTATGTTCTGTTTGCGTGTCTGCATATGCAAACCTTCTCTTTTTAGATTCATGAAGATGATAACATGTGTTTAGATGGGAGTATATTTCACAGAATAAATTAGAGCTCCATGCCAGTTAACTTTCCAGTAGTTTTGTCTGATACAAATAACTTGTAATTTTGAAATTCAGTTTCCCAGCAACCCTCCATTTTTTATGTAACTTTGAAAAATTATCGGCCTACAAAAAGTTCTGCTTAGACAGCCTTATGATTCGCCTTCCAGTCCCATCTACCCATATGTGCTATGAACTTATGATCATGAAGGGATTATATAGATGTCTTTGAAACAGAAACCTTCTAGGCTCTAGCACAGTTAAGTGAAGTCCTTCTAGAGAAACTCGGTGCTAAAATCATAGATACCAAGAAATTAGAAGATGTAGAATCATAGAGATATGTGTATCAGTGTATGTTTAATTGAGTCTTCTTTAAAAGTAATTCATTATAGTTGATGTCTTTTTAATTCATTATAGTTGATATGTCTTTCTTTTACAGGCCATGGCAGCTCTCGCTTCATCTAAAGAGGCTGATTGGAATGCCATGAGACTGAGGTTAGTGTAAAAAAATATTAATGGCTATTTTTATGTTTCCAAGAAATGTGCAATACCTCATGGTAGGTTGTATGGTGCGTGCACTTTTTTGTTCACTTGTTGTACTACACTACTACATTAATGAATGGAAAATACTCTGTCAGAGAACCTAAGTGTCTAGAAACTGCACATGGATTGTTGAGTGTGAAGCTTAATTTGATTAACATCTTCGTCTGCTGGAATTTTCAGCTTCATTTAGAGAGCTCATTGAAAGAACCAGTCAGCAACAGTTTTTTACATCTCAATATTTTGTCATAGGTTTTCGATCTGATGAAAGAACAAGCCTAAGGAAAAAAATCAACAGGAAGAAACAACTCTAGCAAGTTGATAACAGTGGTTAAAATTTTCGAATGTGCGCTAGAGTTTGCACTATGCCATGCTCTACTTTGATTTTTATTGTAGTCTGGGGGGTATTCTGTTTTTCTGGTATGATGTTATTATATTAGCCATATGAACTCCTATGCGAAATGAAGATAATGGACTAGGAAAGTATTACAACCTTTTTCGAGATAAATGGATTGACCCTGTTTTCCTGAAAAATATAATTTACAAGTCATATGATTGCTATTACATACTTGCATGTTTTTGCTCTTTCACCAGGGAGAAAGAATTAGCTGCTGTCAAGATCAACCCTACTGATGTTGAAATTATTGCTAACGAGCTTGAGGTGGGCATTTTAAATCATCATTCACAGATAATTTTCAGACATTCTAAAAGCCTGTTCTAAAATATCTCTGAATATACAGTTGGACAAGAAGATTGCAGAGAGAACACTCAGAGAGCACAAAGGTGATGCTGTAGCTGCAGTTCGTTTCTTGCTTCGTTAGTTCCGAGACATGTTGCCAGCATGCAAATGATTTCCTTCAATCCATAATTCATGTGAAGCGTCTGCACTTTGCTATTTCCTGTTTAGGGGATTTTTCTATATCACAATGAAGAAACGATCGTTCTTGGCATCCATGCAGAACTTCACTTTCCATGATGTTGCAAACTGGTTTATGTTATTCTCCTCTAAAACCTGAAGATTTACTCAGGAGTTCATTAGTGTTTATCCAAAATTATCTTGTACCTGTGTGAGATGTTTGGTTATTTTAGGCCCTATTCTTTTTTATTTTTTTGTGGTTTTTAGCTTCGGTTTCTCCAGAAGCCAAAACAAATAAGGCGGCTTCTTGAGAAGCTGCTTTCCAAACGGCTTCCTAAGCTCAAAACCATCCGCCTCTTCACCTTCCACCGCCATACTGAGAAACGCAGATAAAAGCTATCCGTCATAGTCTAAAAGAACATAGCCTTAGATATTCAGATGCTCTTTTCCTGAAAACAAATATAAGCTGCAAATAATAGAATGTCTCTGAAGCAAAAAAAAAAAAGATAATCAGTATAGTTTGTCTACAAGATAGTTTGGACTCGGAAAGAAGCACCGATGGATTATCCAAGAGCAAGAGAGTGAGGGATGTTCAAAATATCGTTGGTTTATAATTTTTTTATTGTAGCTGATTTATTTTTTATTATAATTGAGTTGATTTATTTAGCATAATTAAATTTAAAATAAAAATAGAAAAAAATATGTTAATCTATCACAAACAATACAAAGAAATATAGGGAAAAAAGAAAAAGGTAAAAAAGCTTACAAAAATAAAAAAATCAGGAAAAGATAAAATTAATAAATAGTGAAAAAAACAAAAGCTAAAAAATAAAATCTAAATTAAGCGGTGGCTAAGTCTTTATTGGTTGGGACCTGTCTGTTTCATTACAAGGTGAAGTGCCTCCAAAGGTAAGAAACATTTCTTGGGGACATCATGCACATGGCAAATGGCACCTGCTCGATTGCTTCTGCATCATTCGGGCCTACCCCTACCGGTTTGCTGCACAATTGCTGCGTACTGGCAGCTTCTTGAACAAGGGACTGCAACAAATCGAAATATAAGGAGCAGCAACCTGCGATTGAATTTCTGTGTGGTTTTCTCAAACAAAGAATGGAGATGTTCTGGAGTCTAAGTGACAGGGTGTAAACGCTTTTGCTCTCACTGTGGAAGTTAGTTGTTTTACGCTCACTTTTGGAGAGACCAATAGTTATTTTGTAACTTGGCCGAGTATATATTTCCAGAAAATTTGTCAAAGCAAATTAAACCTATTTGCAGAAACAGTTTTTACTCTTATCTGATCGACAACAGTCTGATGCAATTTTTACTCTCGTCTGAACGACAACAGAATGATGCAGGGTCCCTCCTGACATGCGGGCCCAACCTGTGATGGGGCCCTCCTGCAGCGAGACCATCACTCACAGTGGTACACTGGTACGGGGGGGCGATAACTCCAAAGGCAGGCGTCCACGTAGGATCTGCCTCCCCCGCCCCCGGAACACGTCCTTTTTCCACGCGTAACGCTCCCATTGGTCAATCTCCCGTATCACCGGGCACTATTAGGCAGCCACGGCTGGCCACGCTAGCCCACGTGTGCACCGCGAGGATCGTCAGCACCCCTGGCCCGATATGTCAGTCATACAATCTCCTCGTGCGGTAACCACACCGGAGGTGACGGTACCCACCGCTCCGCTCTTTATTAAGCGCGGTGCATTTCGCGCTCGGTATCCGTCAGGATTCAGGAGGCTTTTGGGCCAGAAAAAAAAAGGTAGAGTTAGACTACTTCGGAAGGTTCTAGAAGTTTTTAGGTATAGTGGTGGGTGTGTTCTCTCGCCGTCGCCAGTGATGGCGGTCCTCAAAAGGTCGTCCTCAGCCGCGGCCGCCGTCGTGGCCGTGATCGCGCTAGCGTCCGCCGTCGCCGGCGAGGTCTTCTTCCAGGAGAAGTTTGACGGTAAGGCGCCGGATCCAACCTGTTTCGAAGTGTACTCTAGATCCGGTCGACCAATGCTTTTGAATTGCACGTTTGTTAGTTGAGCCATGCGCTTGATCTGTTAATCTGCTTTCGTGTGTTCGTCCTGTGTTTTGGAGGCATCGGTGTTGTTCTCTGTCGATTTCGGGTGCGAGATTTTGGTTCGTGGAATCTAGCGGCGTTACCGTCCATATGATACAAGAAAATCTCGAATCCTAGTGCTCTTTTGTAGTCGTTGCTGTTTTTTGTCTCGCGATCCGCAGGTTTCGATTGTTGTTTTTTCTTACGCATTTCGTTCGTGTGACGCGCTGCATTTGCTTCGTATGCATGCATCTGGCTGTTTCTGTGGCGATCGTGCGCTTTCTACGCGTTCGTTTCTCAGATGCCCCGAGATTTTCGAGAGGGAAAGTACGGAGGTTTTTTGGTCGCGAGGCTGGGGTTTAGGATTATTATGACTTGTTTTCCTCCCATCGTCGTTGCCGTCTTGTGATCATCTGTTTGTTTGTCGTCTTCCCGCCTATGTATTTTCCGTTTGGTGAATGTGCTAGTAGAATTGTTTGGGTGTCTGAAGTCTCAGCTCGGGATTTTGTCTGACGACAGATGGATGGGAGGATCGGTGGGTCAAGTCCGAGTGGAAGAAGGACGAAAACACGGCCGGCGAGTGGAACCACACGTCCGGCAAATGGAACGGAGATGCCGAGAACAAAGGTAATGAACCATACCCACCACAACACTGCCGGTTTCGGTTTGTTCTGTTCAGCATATGCTAATTGTTGTGGTTTTTGGGTGCAGGTATCCAGACCTCTGAGGACTACAGATTCTACGCCATCTCGGCGCAGTACACCGAGGTCAGCAACAAGGACAAGACTCTGGTGCTGCAATTCTCGGTGAAGCACGAGCAGAAGCTCGACTGCGGCGGCGGCTATGTCAAGTTGCTCGGTGGTGATGTTGACCAGAAGAAGTTCGGTGGCGAGACCCCGTACAGGTGACGATGATTTATCACCGTGTCTTTGTTTATTCGACCTGTATATAGCATATTTGATCGGTTGGTTAATCAGTCCTTGTCTGTGATTTTTCGATCGCAGCATCATGTTTGGACCGGATATCTGTGGGTATGCCACCAAGAAGGTTCACGCTATCCTTACCAAGAACGGCAAGAACCATTTGATCAAGAAGGAGGTACCATGCGAGACCGATCAGCTGACGCATGTGTACACCTTGATCATCCGTCCTGATGCCACGTACAGCATTCTCATTGATAACACTGAGAAGCAATCTGGTAGCATCTATGATGACTGGGACATTCTTCCTCCAAAGAAAATCAGGGATCCCGAAGCCAAGAAGGTGATGTTCAGAGATCAGTTACGGTCTGTTTTGAATAACCATGGTTGTGCTCTTTTCACAGAGGTAATGATGTAATTTGCTAATGGTTGCAGCCAGAAGACTGGGATGACAAGGAATACATTCCTGATCCTGAGGACAAGAAGCCAGAGGTAGCTTTTCCTTTACTGCCACGCCTTTGGATGCTCTGTCAGTATGAGTTTAGATTTTTTTGACCGATGTCACTTGCTGAGCTTTTGGCATTAAAGTGAGTGCCACGTTTTCTGCATTACCTGTTGTGGCTCACAAAGCAGCAATGTAAAATTACCATTTACTAGTCTAACAGCACAATATAAGTTTCTACATTAAATTATAAACTGTCGTTTGTCCTTGATGTTTTATCTCTCTGGTTTCTTGTCTGACTCAGATTGTTCTTTGCAGGGTTATGATGATATTCCCAAGGAAATTACTGACCCCGATGCAACGAAGGTGCCTATTTTTGCCCATTCTTTTTTAAACAGTTTTGCACTGCCTGTGTTATCAGATTCATCAACCAGTATGTAATTTCACATTGTTTTAATCAACGTGCAATATCACATTCTTTAATACCTGTTGCAGCCTGAGGACTGGGATGATGAGGAAGACGGCGAATGGACAGCTCCAACCATTCCAAACCCCGAGTACAAGGGACCATGGAAGCAAAAGGTATGAGTTTGACTAGGTAGTTTAATCATTCTAGACAAGCTGCAACGTGCGTTACGGGTTCTGACATGAGCCTTCTGTGTATTCAGAACATTAAGAACCCCAGCTACAAGGGCAAATGGAAGGCACCATTGATCGACAACCCAGGTACATTCACCTGAGATTATTCCTGCTGTGCATTTCTCTTTTGTGCTTTATTAATCCGGTGAAATATGGAAGCTCATGCGAATTCCTTTCTTGTTGTGTGCAGATTACAAGGATGATCCTTACATCTATGCTTTTGACAGCTTGAAGCACATTGGCATTGAGCTGTGGCAGGTTAGTACTGAATTCGATGCAATATTATTAGTTTCTATAATTTTTTGTTGGAACACTATCGATTTTAGTTTCTTCCTTGCCACTAGGTTAAGTCTGGAACTTTGTTTGACAACATTCTAATAACTGACGACCCTGAGTATGCCAAGAAGTTTGCAGAAGAGACCTGGGGCAAGCATAAAGATGTACGTTGTCTGATCCATTTTGTTTTGTCTCATTGTCTGGTTGTACAGAATTTGAAGTTCTGGTTCCTTTGCAGGCTGAGAAGGCCGCCTTTGATGAGGCTGAGAAGAAGAGGCTCGAGGAGGTAAGTATGCAGCCAAACTCCACTTTCTGTGGCGTGTCATCCTTGTTAGAGCAAGTGCTAGTTCGCCGATGCAGAATCCTTTCCGCTGAAAAACAAAGAAACGTATTCAGTGTTAACTAGTTTGCCGATGTTTTCTCCCTGCCAGGAATCTGCAAACGCTAAGGACGACGACGAAGACGAAGACGATGCAGATGTAAGCTCCGGATCGATTTGTTTGCTCTGAATGTTTGTAGCAAGAAATAATGCTAGTCTCGTCTTGACCAAAAAAAAAAAAACCCCGGCATTTTCTTATGTATGGCAGGAGGATGGGGACGATGCAGGCGATGGCAAAGCTGGTAGCAGCGCCGAGGAGGAGACAACGGTTGCAGGCTCCGCCGACGAGAAACCACAGGACAGCAAGGTCTCTGCTGATGAGAAGGCAGAGGACAGCAGCAAGGACGATTCTTCTGCTGAGAAGAAGGACGAGCTTTAGAGAGAAGAGTGGGGATGAAGAGGCAGAGTCAGGTCGTCTTTTTCGGTTGCGGTAGAGCTATCCCATTAGAAGAAGGCAGTGATGCATTTCGGCATGGCGTGTAGAACATTGCTGAAAGAAACGAGCAATGCAATCTCGGCCCTTATTGTCTTTTTTTTTTGGTCCTCCTAATCAAAGGAATACTCGGCCATTTAGCGACAAGTGCTTCGCCTGGTAACTTCTCTGAATGGAGGTATTAGCTTGGCAGTCGGATGAGTGTCCATTGGCCGAGCAAATTCTAGTGGTGCAGACAAAGCACTAGGCAGAATCGTGACCTGCTAGCATCGTAGACTGCAGAATTCGTCACTACCCCTTTGTTGGCTATCGATCCGGGCCGGCAGTTTGTTTGGCCTCGTTGTTGTTTCGGCATCTAGCTAATGGAATGCATATGCTACGCTTGTTCGATTCATCGAGCATCGGAGCGACGCCCGCCGAATGGGCACCAGATGTACTCGTTTCCCAGTTCTAGACTGGGAGACACAGGCTACACTACAGAGCCAATTCTAAAACCTGCAGGGCTGAAAGACTCTCCTGTTTTATGCCGCCGCTTCTGGGATGCTCTGTGGAGCCTTTATCACTCACAGAAAGCTTACATGGCTGCATTCTCAAATCCATAATATCAGAGCGTAAGTACGTTGCACAAGATTACGGATTGTTCTCTCGCAACTGATGCAGCATGTAGACAGTTTATCCTATTTCTCAAAGATGACAAGTTCTCAAATGATCACTGACTGAACAAAACCCACCGTTCACTACTGGATGCTCCATTAGAGAGACTGAATTGTTTCAACATGAGGCATCACTGACTTAACAAAACATTATCAGGTAGCAGTTACAAACAATCCTTTTCATCTCTAAGGAAGCTAACCCCCACTTTGCAGCTCTGCGGTCATAAAAACTCAATTATGACGCTATCTTGCAATCCAGGATCAAAGGGCCTTGACAGTATGTCTTCAGCAGCCACACATCACCAAAAAGATGCCCACTTGAAAGCATTCACTTCTTGGAGGAACGGAACCCTCCAAAACCCATCATTGCAGCAACATCAGGGTCGATGTCCTCAGGTTCATTCTGGGCAGCCTGCTCTTTCTGAAACCATTTGGTATCCAGGAATTATGAACTCTACTGATTCTCAAAGCCCACAGGACCTCTACTGATTCTCAAAGCCCACCAGCCCACAGGACCGTCAACTGAAAGTAACAATCAAAGGGAAAGCAGATAGTAGAAAAAGGCAGTGATCTAAATGCATGGTTGCACACTTACCTTCTTCTCTTTCTTCTTTTCTTTCCGTTGACGCTTCCTCTCTTCCTCCTCTTGCTGTTGTTTCAATATTCTCTCATCCAAATCTGAAGAACAAGCAAAAGATAAAATTTTAACTCTTAGAGAGCAATCTAAGAGGGATAATTCCGTAGGATCCCTTCACAGCTATTCACGGCAAAAAGGAAAAATGAAATCTTGTAGGAAAAAAAAATCAAAATCGCTTGTACATGCAATTGCATGCACTGTCCCCACCGTTAAAGTGCTCCAAGATTCGCACTCTCCGCACCTCGCCAGAAACCCCATGCCGCCGCCAAAGCTGAAAACCCCTCCTTCCCCACTCCGCCATCGGCGCAGGGTTTCTGGCGGTGAGGCGATGGTGGCGCGGGGCCACCAGACACCTTGCAGCGGTGCAGTTTCCGACGGCAGCGGCTTGCCTGCATTGGAGCCAAGAGTGGCGGCAGTGGAAACGGGAGGGAAGAGGGGTAGGAAGAGGGGAAGAAAGAAAAAGGGAGGGGGGGTTTTGCAAAATGGGCGAGTTGGAGGCACAAATCATAATGCACTTCAACGGTGGGGATAGTGCATGCGGTTGCATGTATATGTTTAAAAACCACGTTTCATCATGTATGATGTTTTTGGGTTTTCTCACCTTGTTCACTAAAGCTGCTAGGATCTTTCCTCCTTTTAAGTGACTCAAACCTTTTTTGAACCTGTAGCCAGAAAAGGTACTTATATGAAGATATGAAAGGTAACTATGCAAGCATTTGCCCGCATGGCTCACATAGCTCAATGAAAAAAAACCAGCATATAATGTAACCCACGTCTGAATGAGCCAATGCTTTTAAATTATTACAGGAATAAATTTGCAACTGCAGATTGAATAGACAAGCTCAAATGTTGTACCTGTTCAAGTGATGCCCTTTCAACACGCATAGACATGCCTAATGCTCTCTGATCTGTCAAACATTCAAACCATGAAACATGAAGCTGATGATTGGTAGGTTTGATACACCAACTGAACTTAAACTAGAGTTTCCAGATACTTACGCTTCTTGCCATTTATATGATGCAAATAATTAGCTGAATCTTTAACAACACACTCACATACTGAACAGTAGTATCCAGCCTGCCAGAAAGTTGGTAAAATTGAGAACATTTTTTGTGATAAAGTAAACATGAAAATATCTAGCGTACTCTTAATTTTTTGTAATCATTCTCTACTCCCAAGGCAGGAGACTAGGAGAGATTAATTTCTGTAGCAATAGTACGGTTCTAAACAGCATTGGCATGTTAAAAGACAAGCAAGTAATGAATCGATTGCTAATTAATATCGACCAATTGTGGAAACTGGAAACATGGGACTCATATCCAGAAAACCAAAAAAAAAAAAAAGCGCACATAACAGATCTTCTGATAAGATCTCACCAAGTTTTCTTAAGTAAAACAAACTGGAAAATTATACTCTCGGTTCCAGCATGTTTATCAAGAAGTAAGCCTACTGAAAAATTTATGAGCCCTATGGCTATGGGATTCAGGACAAACCTGCTGACTGTCAGGGGCCGATCAAGTTAGCTTTTCCCGTCGCTGGCGTTAGCGATTTTTTCACTGTAGCACAGTAAAATTTATTTTTTTCCGTTTTTCCGTTTTTTTTAAAAAAATTACTTATACTTTTTTTCGGTTTTTTTTACATTTTTCTACATTTAATTATACTCAATAAACCAACTCAGCTACAGTGTTTTTTCAGCCAGCTACAATGTTTTTTCAGGAAAAGCCAAAAGCCATCGCTATTCCGATCACCCCCTCAAAGGTGCAATTGGAGTTACCACCTGAAAAGAGCCAATGAAGAGCATGATTAGTTATGCTTTTAATTAAAAGGGTGCCTATTTCCTAAAAGTAGCTTTTTTTCACCAGACTAAAAGAAGCTTGCTGATGGCAAATGACCAAACCAAATCATTTATATGATTAACATTCATATCTGACCCTAGAGTTACACAGTTTTTGTAACTCATTCAATGGAATAAAACAAAGAACCAAATAAAATACTGATAAAACTATAAGCCAGTATTAATATACAAACAGAGCTAGAATGACTTCATTTTGAATTCAGATTTTTAGTTTCTTCTGTCTCATTATTCATTCCTTTCCCAATCTTCAAATCTTAAGCACAATTTTATTCTTTTCATTCTTATGTTTCACAATGAAGAAGCATATTGTGTTTTCTTATGGCCTATGGGAAACTTTGTACTACTCAAAGTGAGACTCCTAATCATGCAGCAGTACTACTCAAAGGAATTCTCCAATGAAGTCAAACTTCATGATCTGAAGCTAAATAAACAACATCCACATGGTGAATATACTACAAAATGTGACGCAAATGAAGTATCCAATGCCAAAACTGATGATGAATGCTGAGTCTGTATTTCCAGATGAGCTTAGTTGAAGGGGGACTTTTGTACTTTCTTTCACTACATATACTAATACACATAATATTTCTTATGGTGTTTGGCTATAAGTTCCCAATACTACGCTATACGGTATGGCTGCTTGACAGTATCTATAGGCTAATGGTAGCATAAAGAACATATCACAGTATCGAGGGGAAAAAATCATGTGCCAACAACTAATAATTCAAATCAAGCATAAACGTCCAGCCCCAAATGTTAGGTTACAACTTACAAAAACCCTTAAGGAATTTGAAAATGCGCCAAGCAAGACAATACCGCTGTGAGGAGTGCTTGTATGCTTTGCTCTCTAACAAGAGTAACATTAATCTCACAGCATATGAAGAGGTAAGTAACATCCATCTACCATTTATCATACTTTAAAATTTCTACAAATCACTGTTGAGAAAAGCATACAAGCACCTTCCGCTATACATAAGCAAGAAAAACCAGGAAGCATATCCCATTGATTCAATAGATTATACAGCATGACGAAACATGGGAAAACCATGATAAAACGACAAAAGGTGATCTGACAAACCTGAGTCTTGCCAAGACGAGACTCAAGGTCCACTTCATAGTCCCTATGCTTCAAAGGTTGCCTTTGCACAGGAGGGCCCTTATCTGAAATTCATAGTTGAGAAGAATTAAATTTTACAAGAACAAAAAAAATGTACGACCACAAATATAACATAATTAACTTATAGTAGCAGTACATACCCTTGCCTTTCCGGGCTTCCTCCTGCGTCGCCAACAGAAAGACAGAACACAGTTAGCAATATATTGAGGGAAAGAGAAGAAATACGAAGAAGGTTTGTGTTGAGTATTGAGAAAATAATAGAAAGTCACATGAGGACCTTCTCCTCCCGCTCCCTCTGTCGAGCTCTCTCCAAGTACTCCTCCTTGTCAAATTTCCTCCGGAAAGTGTTATCAACGCCGACGGGCTGCGCATCGCAACATGCAAAAAGATCAGCTCAAATGCACCACACTGGCCTCTCTACCAATCGAAAGAATCTCCTTTTCAAGTAGAAGCAACTTACATTGCCAGACATCTTGCCGTGCCCACTGCCAAGCAGCTGCTACCTACGAATCACAAACACAGGCAGCATAAGAAACAAGCAACTGCACTACGAGCGAGGCGCCGAGGCCCTACAGAGTACAACCTAGCCTAAATCGAAGCACCTAAGGTTGCAGGAATCGCACGGTTCGCTGATTAGGGCAAGCCGAAACAAATCGAATCGGGCTAGGGCTTACCAAGGGATGCTTATCCCGGATCTTCTATCGAGTAGGAGGAGTCTTATTGTCTTGGAGAAGATCGACCAAGCTCTCCTCTCCTCTCGAGTCGAGAGGACGCTGCAGGGAGAGAAAGCAACGCACACCGTTGGATAGGAATCACGCGGTCCTGATCTAATTAGGCAGGAGGCGCAAGGGATTGATTATGCTGTGTATTACAGTAGGCTGCCCGAAATTTTTCTATTTTAGCCCTTTTTTCGAAAAATATTCACATTTAGACCCCTGACAGTTTTAATTCCGTTTTTGGACCCAAAGATCGGCGCCGTGGGACACGGCGCCGAGATAAAACGTCTCGGCGCCGCGTACCCGCTCCAGCGTGCCGGCCTGCGTGGCGCCGTGGTGGCACCACCTCGGCGCCGTGGGTCGTGGCGCCGACCTCGGCGCCCTGTTTTGTGGCGCCGACCTTGGCGCCGTGTGTCGTGGCGCCGAGCTCGGCGCCGTGGATCTTGGCGCCGAGATCCCTAGACCTAAACAGAGCAAAAAACCCTCCCGACCCCAGACCCCGCCGCCCCCTGCCCGACCGACCCGCCCACACTTCCTCCCGGCCTCCCCCGCCGCCTCCCTCCCCTCGGCCTCCCCGCCGCCCCGCCTCCTCCCGCCTCCCCGCCGCCCCCCTCCCGGACTCCCCTCCTCCCCCCGCCCCCCCCCCGCCGCCTCCGGCCTCCCGCCGCCTCCTCCCCGCTCGGCCTCCCCGCCACCTCCTCCCACTCGGCCTCCCCGCCGCCCCTCCGCCCACCTCCTCCCCCACCCGGCCTCCCCCGCCGCCCCCTCCGCCCACCTCCTCCCCACCCGCCTCCCCACCCCTCCCTCCTGTCCCCCGCCGCCTCCCTCCTCTCCCGGCCTCTCCCCGCCTCCTCCTCCTCCTCCTCCCCCCTCGACCCCCTCCTCCCACGCAGGTAATCATTGATTCTCGGTTTCTCAATTCTCATTATTGTAACCATCATTGCCTCTGTTTGATATTTGGAAAAAAAATTGGAGGAAGGATGGATGAACAAATTTGACTGCTACTGCTATATCAATGTTTGATGCTAAGCCTTTGCACAGATGAACAAATGGGACTTGATTTTCAATTTTCATCATGTATTAGTGTTGAATTGATGTACTCATGAATTAAGTTGCAAATGATCATTTATCATTATAATGGTTTCATTGTCCTTGTCATTGTATGTTCTTAAATTAGCTCAAATGATAGTGAAATCCGTAAATGATAAGCCTATGTTTCGTTGGTAAAGTGTGCTAACTAAACCTAAACTTGTTGATTTGGATTTATTTCTTGTTTGTTATCTTACACTAAACACTAGTGTTTCAGATTGTTGCAATATTGGACCAGAGTAGCTAAGGTTTGAGGGTTTTCAGATATAAGGGCTAGAGACTGCAATTTGCTTTTGATAGCATGCTGAATTTTGCAATTTGGAGCTAAAATTTGTTAGCATAGAAATATGAGAGAACAAAGATTGCGATTCTGCAATTTGCTTTTTGAGGCTAGATGTGAGGATTTGGGATCCTGCGCGGTTGTATGCCTTAATTTTTTATTATTCTAGGTGCTCTAGAAAGACTGAATAGCCGTGTCATTTGTATGTTCTTACAATAGTTTATCAAAAGCATGTGATTCTGTTCATGTTTGAAAGACTGAAACTTTGGATAACTGTCAGATTCTTGATGTTCTTGTGTACTTAGTGTAAAATCTGAACTTGTGTAGAAAGTCTCATCATCTGAACCTGTGTTGTTTCCAATAAGGATTATATTTACACTGAAAGTATTGTTTACAACTTGAGTTCAGTGTGCCTGTCAATGCTTAGGGGTATACGTGGTATGCCTGTCAATGCTATCGTATCCTTCACCTTTTACAAGCTTGTTGCCTGGTTCAACGAAAGATACGCACATGCAATGGCGCTACAGAGTAAACAAGTGAGATGGGCGCCAAAACCGAAGCGGCACCTTGAAAAGGCAAAGGCGAGGGCTGAGGCACATGAGGTACATTGTTTTGGTACCAGGCTTCGACGCGGACCAAGCTTAAGGGACAATGGACTCAAGATGACTATGCCGACATTGAGTCCTCCGGCGATGAAGACACCGCCTACGATCAGTCTACTCGACTTGGGACGCAGGTGGAGACGGCACCGATCCTGGACCGAGTGGTAATGTTCAATCTCATTGCTTATATTCCAATAGACATAAAAACCTCTACATATAGCCAAATATCCATTCTTGTGCTTGTTTGCGGGGCAACACATCAAGCGATCCGTCTGGACATAGAGAGTTTCTCCAGACAATCGGCGACGTCGGGCGCGTAGCTTCCTAGAGGTAAGCTTCGACAAAGCCACTCACAAAATTGTTCACCTATATTCTTCGTATCTTGTTGGTTAACAAAATGTTGGGCGACAGAGGCTAGCAGTCGGCTACGCCGTGCGGTGGTCGTTGTGGTTGCGGGGCGCGCGCGCGAGGGCGTACTCGTGCCTCCGACCGCACTTGCGGACCGACGCGGCGGGGTCCACAGTTGAGCTCGTCCCCACGACGAGTGACACTTTCCCAGCCAGGCGGTCACCACGGCGACGAGGACGAGGTGGAGCGTACTACGATGAGATAGGCCCGTCTCGGCTCGTTGACGCCTTCGACTCGATGTTATGCACGCAGACGCCGCGCGAGCCTAGCCGTTACACTCCGAGCAGCGATGCACTTGGTAAGGGTAAGGCTAGGAGGCGATGACGAGTTTTGTAACGAGCTACTTGTTGTACATACGAGTATATGTTATATTCATGTGTTATTTGTGTTTACAGTGGCTCTAAATTTCGACTAACACGATATAATATATTCGAATGCTTTTTGTAATTGAGATGTTGTAACGTCGCATGGTTTCGCGCAATCATTTATGCAATTGTTGTGTTAAATCTTGTCATGCGCTTGTGAAATTATTTTAACTACAATAAAGGCATCATTTTAATATGACAAGTACTTTCATTGCATTACATGCACATACATGAACTCTCCAGCAGTAGACGACACGATAACAACAAACACATGGTACAACATAGCATAAAACATTAGCAACATAGGCGAGATCAACCATACACCTCGTTGCCTACAAACCAAACGAGCCTCGTGGCACCCACATGGAGTATTCTTGAGGTGGGCGCCTCGGGCGTGGTGGCGTCGTTGTAGTGGCACGCACATATGCGGCTAGGGTTCGCGCAGCAACATCCGTGATCGTCGAGCTTCCTATGTTCACGACCTCCTCGTTGCCCTCTCGCGTTGCATCTGCCGGGCGGAGGTCGTTGTTCTCCTCGTTGAGAGTCTCGATTCGCTCCTCCAACTCAAATATTCGCTCCCATAATGTAGTCACGTACATGACAACATGCCGTTCGTGAGGCGGGTCGATCCAGCGTGAGAAGTCGCATTTCGCCATCTGTGAGAAAGAACGGTTAACAAGGAGGATCCATAAGTAGTAATGAAAATTGAACTATTAGCAAGTTCTACCCCTGAGTGTGGGCATCGGAAGAAACGTCGCCCGCCATCGACTGGGCCATCCAAGACCTGCACAACCGCGTCCGTATTGTGTCTGCATTTTCGCCATGCAGGTTGAGCACGCCGGCTTGGTATCAGGCGGTACTGTGAATCGAAGTTCTCCCTCCTTTCCAATGGGAGGTCTTCCTTCGGGGACCCAACTCCGACTGGACCCTCGACTTCCGACATGGTATGTTTCTGCACGACGGAGAAGGGGCTGGGGCTTCGTTCGATTTAAAGAGTTCTCTACGTAGGGGCCGGGGGACCAAGAAAATGACGCAGCTAACACGTGTTCACGACCTCCGGATAGTAACGGGGCCCCTACGTGCAGCGGATGGAAAAGGCACGAGGAGGTGTCATCATGTCATTATGCGATGTCGGCACAAGACTCGGCGACTTTGTGCGGCGAGGGTGACGAGTGGCACGCTTTGCGCGAGACAAGGCGAGGCGGGCCGCTTTTATTACGAGACTATAGTCTCGAAAAGCCTACATAGAACCATTTATTGCTTCATTGGATGCCTTCATGACGCGGTGACACGTGTTCACGACCTCCGGATAATGCGGGGCCCCTACAGGCACGCGGATGGAAAAGGCCCGAGGAGGTGTCATCATGTCATTATGCGATGTCGGCACAAGACTCGGCGACTTTGTGCGGCGAGGGTGACGAGTGGCTGCTTTACGCAGACAAGGCGAGATGGGGCGCTTTTATTACGAGACTATAGTCTCGAAAAGCCTACATAGATCCATTTATTGCTTATTGGATGCCTTCATGACGCGGTGACACGTGGTCACGACCTCCGGATAGTAACGGGGCCCCTGCGCACGCGGATGGAAAAGGCCCGAGGAGGTGTCATCATGTCATTACGCGTTGTCGGCACAAGACTCGCGACTTTGTGCGGCGAGGGGAAGAATGGTGCGCTTTACGCAGACAAGGCGAGATGGGGCCGTTTTATTACGAGACTAGTCTCTGAAAAGCCTACATAGAGCCATTTATTGCTTATTTGGATGCCTTCATGACGCAAATGCCACGTGTTCACGACCTCCGGATAGTAACGGGGCCCCTACCGTCGTCCATGGACTATGCCTTCATGCCTCCATGGACTATGCCCATCGCACTGGATAACTTTGTCTATATTAAGGCATCCTATGTCTTCCATACCACATCTCCTCCTCAAGACATCTCAATACTACTACACATCAATGTCTTCTGGAGGTCCGACCCATTTGGAGTGCCGAGTGGCATGAGCGTCCGAAGTGCCATTGCGGCTTTGGACGATGTTGTGCGTCCGACGGATCGAGTACAACGAGCCAAATACGGCCGTAGGTTCTTCAAGTGTCGGACACGGATGACGACTTCGTGGTAACGACGACAACTAAATCATTTGTTTACGTTATCGTTTTCAACTTTATCCATGCCATCTACCACGCCACACGAGGCTTGCACGTTCATCGAATGGGTGGATCGGGTGTCGCCGGCATGGCCAGTAACCGGTAGTGCGGTGGAAAACAAAGGACAATACTTTGTCAAGATGACTCGAGCTCGCGAGGTGGAGCAGCGGATGCGGCTTGAGCAAGAGCGCCGCGTGAGGGTGGACCAAATCCGTCTCAAGGGCAAGGAGGATGAGTTGCAAAGGAGGCGGGAGCGATTAAGTCGTGTGAAGCGACCATCAAGCGTCGGGAGGAAGAGCTTCAAGCTCGTGAGGCGACTCTCAAGACCAAGAGTGACGGGAAGAAGGATGTAGCGGAGCCATCTTGAGGCGCGACAAAAGGGGAAACAACCACGCTACACCCAGTAGACAAAATGTAATAGACCCGCAAGTTATTTTCCTAAGGCATGCATGTTAGGACTAGTGGTGGAATTCGAACATTACCGATCTGAGTTCCATGGCAAAACAAAGATGCTCAACGAATGGCCGTTAATGAAGTATCGATTCACATCTGTAAACCTTTACGTCCGCAAGGCCTTCGAATCTTGCCAGAAGCTAAACGTCTTCACCAGGATGTCAATCAAATATGTGTTTTTATAAGTTTAAAATCTCAATGCATTAGATCATTGAGACCTGTAGCAAGAAACCAAAATCTTGAATGTGTATAAAAAAATTAGTTCACGTGCGTCCGAACCATCCAAAGATCCCAAGGGGGATTTTTGCCCTTTTAGGTTTCAGCAACTCGGCGCCAACACCCACGGCGCCGACCTCGGCGCCACGACACTCGGCGCGAGGTCGGCGCTCGACACACGGCGCCGAGGTCGGCGCCACGACACACGCGCGCCGGGTGGTGCCACCACGGCGCCACGCAGCCGGCACGCTGGAGCGGAGCGCGAGCTCGGCGCCGTGGACCACGGCGCCGAGACGTTTTATCTCGGCGCCGTGTCCCACGGCGCCGATCTTTGGGTCCAAAAACGGAATTAAAACTGTCAGGGGTCTAAATGTGAATATTTTTCGAAAAAAGTGCTAAAATAGAAAAATTTCGGGTAGGCTGCCTGCCTGGTCTGGATCGCAAATAAAAATCGCGATCGTGGTGGGCTCCTAGGATAACCGTCGGATCAATATCTCGGCGCCGTTGTGGAGCGGACACGTAGCGCGGGGTGAGTTTTGCCTAAGAGCCCCCAGGTTATGTTCTATTGCCGTGAAATTCCGGTCTGGTCGCCCGTGTGGCCGTGGGAGCCATGCCCCCTCGCCGTCGGCCGCGCTCACGCTGCTCCGGCGAGGCCAGACGGCGGCGAAGTCTGCACAGCATCTCACGCGATCGACCAGCGAAGCGACAGGCAAGGAGGAGCGACCCACGGTGGCGTCCACGGCCATGGCATCCACGAGCACGGGCGAGAGACGGCGGCGGACGGCACGTGCATAAGTCTCCGGCAGGCACAGAGCCATGCGCGGGCGGGCGGTGACCGAGATGCAAGCCTGCGTTGGGAAGACGGCAAGGTAGAATTGGGCTCAGCGCCCAGGTTCTTGGAGCTCGATTCTCATTCTCTCCTACGTGGTCCACGGCTACGAGCATGAGGCACCGGCGCCGGAGCGGCGATGGCACGCGGTGGCCGTGGACAGGCCGCAGCGTACGGTATGGAGGCACACCAAACAGCTAACGCAGGGTAACAGACTAACAGTTCGAAAAGGCATAGGTGCACTGTATATGTAAGCAAATGTTTGACAGTGCATGTAAACAAGCACACGACCAGTGAATTTTTAACAGTCCAAGCGGACGCCCTCCAAGTAGAAACAGTGGCAAAGGATGTGCCGAAAGAATGAATGAATCCTGAAACAGGGTTATGCCATTGCCGCAAGACACACGAATGAATCCTGAAACGAGCTGGCGACTTCAGCACGAACTTCCTACTGCTCGACCTTCGCCACCTGTGGTTCGACCTTCGTCACCTGCTCCCACTGCCCATCTGACGCTTCCTTCCACAGCGTGATGTCGCCTTCGCCGGCGGCGACAGACAGTATGTTCCCTGTCAAGGACCAGGACACCCTCCACACTGGAGCCCCGAAGTCGTGCATCACCTTCCCTTCCCACTTGTCTCCTCCTTTCCCCTTGGTCCAGATGACCACCTTACCATCTTGGGAGGCGCTGGCGATGGTCGACGTTGCCGGGCCCAAAACCGGTGCCCATGAAACATCTCTCACGCACTCTGTGTGCATGTCGGAGACCAGAGCGCTCTCCAGTTTCCAGCTACCATTGACAAACGCCCACACCTTGACAACAGAGTCGAAGCCACCAGATACGAGCTTATGGACGAGCTGATCTGAGACAGTCATTGACCCAAGTGCTGTTGCCGGAGCCCATGAGACTGCCGTCACACCGACAGGGTGTGCCCTATCGATGGTTGCAGTGTCCCATCCTCCATCAGCCCGCATGGTCATGACAGAGATGGTACCGTCGGAAGACCCACAGGCGAGGCAAAGTCCGAGCTCATGCGGAGCCCAAGCAATGGAGTTGACTGAGGACTTGTGGTTTCCGAACACATGGGCCTGAGACCATTGCCCAGCAGCACCCTCCTTCCAAACTATCACACGGCCATCATAGCTGCAGGATGCAAGAATAGAACCATACTTGGGATGGGCCCATCCGACACGCCACACAGGACCATAGTGGCCAGTGAGGGTCGCAAGAAGCTGGGATGGGGCGGATGCACCTCCAATGTTGACGATCTTCACGGTGGAGTCAGAGGAGGCTGTGGCAAGGCACTTCCCGTAGTAGTCAATGGCAGAATCATGAACCGTGTCCTTGTGGTCCAGCTCTATCTTCTTCGACACCATGGTGTTGCCAACCTAGTTTGCACCCCTGCCTTGACAGCCTCCTTTCTAGTCCTACACATGGTTCATATGAAGTAATGAGATCGATTCACCAATGCAGACCAGATAGTGCAATTTATTGTATGGAGAAAAACTGCATCAGACCACCCCAGTTGGACGTGAATAATAACACAGTAACATAAATACAGAGAAAGCATGCATTAGCAGCTCCTTGCGCTTTTCCCGACTTTACCATTGTCTCTGTAAACACCAGATAGAAAAAGCAAAACCTCATTGTTGCACTAAGACAATGTATAGTATCTTATCTTGCAACAAACATCAATGTTCTTCTCAAAAAAAAAAAAAAATCAATGCATGGAACAGAAGGCAACAAAATTACCAGACTTGCTACTTTGGAGTGAAAATTGTTTCAGACATAGAATCAGAGTAATAGTGACTGAAAACTATCATCATTAGCTTGCAACTTGCAGGATCAGACATCCACAAGACCACAAGGGTTATTCCTTCTCTCTCATCACAGCAAAGACAAAGTTCTAATATTTATAAACCTAAAATAATCAAAACAGTAACTTTCACAGAACCAATACGAACCAACAACAACGCCTCTACATATTTCAGATCTATAGAATAACTTTCACTAAACCCATTGGGATTAACAACCAGCAGCGCCTAACATGTTTTAGAAAAATTCATGGATGGAATCGTTTCGGTCCAGGGCCTGCTCTACATCGAAGTTACAGGTTCACCATGGGATCTGACAAACTGCATGGATTGGAGTATCCATCCCAGAAAGAAAGATTTGGATGAAATTGTTCACAGCAAAGAAAGGATCCCCGCGAGGACGTTGACGGGAGATCTCCGGCTGGTGCTCACCGCGCCGGCCGCCGGAGAAGGGGGAGGGGGACCAGATCTGGCAAACAATGGAAACAAAGGAAGGGGAGGAGAAGAGCTCACCGCGCCGGCCGCCGGAGAACGGGTGCGGGGCCAGATCACCCAGCACAGATCTACGGGAGGCGTTCGGCAGCAAGAATAGGAAGAAGAGTCGGATTCGTACCTGGCGCCGAGGAGGAGCACGGATCGGCAGCGGCGGATCGAAGAAACGCGCGAGACACGACGACGCGTGTTCTTGCCTTTTCTTGCTTGCTCTCTGGTTCGTGGAGCTCTCCCTTCTCTCTAATCTCCTTTTCCATTTTCCTTTTTCTATTTTCTCCATTTTTTTGCGAGTAGGACCTCCAAAAGGAAGGAAATGATATAATCTGAGTTGGAACTTAGGACTTAGGAGGCACGTACTAGTACACAAGTAGCTCGTATTATACCCTGTCGTATTATATCTTCCATTTTTTTTATACTCCAATTCTTTGTGATAATGGTAGGCTTTCATGTTCAGGTTGCTACAATTACAAGTGGCTCATGTCAGATTCAACCAAGTGATTGGAGTTTGGAGACAAAGCAGAGAGCCAGATACGTACCTACCTGCACAAAGAAATTCACAGGCATAGCAGGATTATACATCAGTTTTCAGTATTGTGGCTGGGGCACGGCTATGCCAAGTCCACCAGATCTTGCCTTTTCCAGTCATGAGATGAATACTTAACAAAGAAGAATTACCCTCAGGAGTTCACATAAAACACACTGTTCATACAGCTTAAGATAGCACATTGTACAGCACTGATTGTACGACCACAAATAAAACACGTAGACTCAGTTTTTTTTAGCTTATAACTTCTCCGAACAAATAATTATATGTTCCCTCAAACAAACAAATAGAATAACTTCTCCACTGCCACTTTGAAACGACTTATCGGACAGTTTTTTCAAAGTGGTGTATTGGCGTTTAATTCGTTCGTACAAACGTTCACACTAGGGCTAGGTTATCAATAGTTAGTTTATTCGCACAAATACTCACATTAAAACTAAAAGCTATTAGCCTCATATATAAACCACCGGCCGAAAAGAATAAAGTACCAGCTACTTTAAGCATGGACCCTGGTTAGCAAAATTAGCATGTCTTGCTATCTTTTGCATCATGGCAACTCAAATGGTCCATAAATAGGTCAAGAATGGTTCCACTCATGGCAGACAATTGATCAATCATCAGATAATGGGAAGGTTAGCAACAAGTTCACTTTTGAGAACACATACACACTTGCACGATCAAACTACCAATATACAATTATAGGACAACATATGGAACAAAAACCTTGTGACTGTCAACTGGTATCATTAGTGGGGGTAACAAGACTTGCTACAACAACGCGTCAGTCAGAAGATCAGCAACCATTTCATCAGTCAAGGACCCTAGCAACTCTGTTGTTATGTCTTTGCCAGCTTCATATGATTCCATCTTGAAATCAACCCAACTCCCGAGAGGACTACTCATTTCTCTGTACACGAGTTCATCCACCATCCATTCCTCATCAACCTTCAGATTGGTCATCTCTCGGTAGATTTCTTCGGCCGAGAGCTTCTGCAGAACTGCCATCCCCATAAACCATGAGCCATAGCCAGCGTTGAAGTAGTACGCGCATTTCACACTTAATATTTCATTTACGCAGTCAAAGAGCAGCCTCCGAATCATTCTGAAAGCTTTGCCCTCTTCACCTACTGCCAACCTAAAATTGCCATTTAATTCCTCCAACAGATATGGATCCAGGATATCTGAGATATCAAATCGCTCCAAACAAGAGCAAATGTGATCGTTGCGAGAACCAGCAATCAATATTTCTCTTATAAATTCTATCTCCTGTCTACAATCCATACGATATGAGCTGCTGCTTTCTGATGGGGGAATTTCTGCAGTAGTCACCGTGATTGACGAGGCTGTATCAGAATACTCTGATAAAGCATCCACTTCTAGGAATTTACCATAGTGTGCAGAATCAGATGTTGCCACTCCTTCTGTTGAACCAAATAATTTGGTTCCTGTAAAGGGAAAAATACAGAAGATTTTGAGGAAGATCTATGGCTAGCGCTATAGCAACAACCAAGCAACTGTATGCATACTTACCATTCGCACTTCTCCAGCTCTCTGCTGAGCTGCAGGTTTGGGTTGAAAGAGAAGCTTCCCATGTCGAATGGGGGCTTAGGTGAAGATGCTCTAACTCCGCTTGATCCATGACATCATTATCATACTTCATAGATTGAGAATGCTGATGAAAGAGAGTTAATGTTAACATACAAACCAATTCTTGACCTGTCATGATTATATAAATGTAGGCGCAGTCCTCATTTTATTGGTGTCACAATTAGTTCCCAACTTTAGTACAGCAGTAAGAAGGTTCAAGTGTCCAACTCTCAACGCGGTATACCAAAGCTAAGTTTCCTTCATATTTGTATGATCTATGAGATAAACTCGCTACCAGCTGCGCAGGAGGGCTCGCACGGCCGCTCGCACAGTGCGTGCGCACGCGTCGGCGCAGGAGCGCAGGGGCGTCGACGTGGACACGGTGAGAAGCCAGGAACTCCCCCACTTTGAATAGAGGATAATTGGGTGATTCTAACTTTGCTCAGAACTGATCATGTGCAACCCCAATATGCAACCCCGATATCACTCTATTGCTCTTACCTCTGATGGACAACACAGATTGTCTCTCTTTTTGAGCAGAAACACATAGACAAACCTTTTGATGTATTATCAACTACTGAATAGTCAAAGTCTTCTCAAACTTGAAATAGGGGTACAAGATAAACTAACCATATGTACTAACCCACGTTCTAGAACACAAACATGTATCCTATCCATATGGAGAAAAGATACTATGCCTAACTATATAATAGAATCAGTCATTCTCCCATGGGTAAAACTCAAATCTTAATATCATTTTTCTGGTATTTATCATATGCCCACAGCCAGGAAAATAATATGCATAGGACATAGAGCTGATAAGAAAGAGACATAATAGGAAGAGAAATCTCTCAGACGCCATACCTGACCACTTTTTGATGCAAGATCTGGCCGTGGGAATTTGGTTTTTCCATCGTTGAGAGACTGTAAGGACTCCCTATCATAATCAGTAGATGCAATGCTAGATGCTTCACATGCTGATGCCATATCTTCCAAAACTGGTAAAGGGGCGTATATTCGAACACCTTTGGCTGACTTAGAATAGGGTGATCTCACACCAGAAGTCAATTCTCTCAACTTCTGCTCCAGAAGAAGTCCCAAATAATCACCATCAATGGCATCAAGTTTAGTATTTGATGTATTACTTGAAGCTGACGCTGAGTTCACATTCTCTATAAACCCTTTTTCCACTACATCATTGGGAAAGTGAGAACCAGGTAATGATTTATCAACTGGTGAAGTAAATGTGAATGAAACAATCTCAGTGCTGATTTTCTTTTTATTTGTGGAAAAAGATGATTGCTCATCTATCACAATATTGTGCCGAACACGCCTTTGGCTTCTGTCAGCAACAACTTTATCATTTGACCGGCTTTTTTCTGAGTACATCCTCCCATCTGGTAATCTTCTCGGCTTGGGGATTGTTTTGGCTGTAGAATTTAGTCTTCTTTTTGCATAGTTGGTTGGCGGCAATTCCACCTTTCTGTTACCTTGAGAACTGTTTTCAGCGAGTGTGCTGGCAAACCCAACTTTTCTGGGCGATGCATTTATTGAACGTGTGTTGCTTCGTTGCTGGTTGAGTGTTGCCGACTTTGAATTAACCTTGTGCTTAACACCCACCGCGTTCTGCTTTCTGTTATTTTGCACAAGGGTGTTGGAAGAATTTGCCGTGCCCATTTGGTTATTACTCTTTTGTTGGTTCAACGCATTTCTCTCAACCATGTTACGTTCAGGATCCCTATGAGTTGCAAGTTTCCTACTGCTTTTGCTTATAACTTCTCTTCCTTGGGCATTTGTAGCTCTAGAATCTGGTGATGATCTATTGCCGGCCTTGACCTTTGGACCAACTGGAACACCTCCATTTGACTGTGAGACCCTGGAAGAAGATGTGCTCTCTGAACTTTTCAAACTTCCATCCAAAGGTTTTTCCCTCAGTGGCCTAGAAGATACTGAGCTATCAGGCTTCTTCAGTGCTTCATTAAGTCTTGGTGACCTTTGTTGGACTCTTACGATCTCACCTGGGTTGTAGGCACGCACAGCATTTGCGTACCCAACATCACAAATTCTGTATGAGTTAATATTGTCAACTCCAGGCCCAATAATCCTAGATGCTGCTTCCATTATATCAGCAGCATTTCTGCTGGATATATGATTAGGGTTCTTTATGGGGGACAGTAACTTGTATTGTGCAACTGATAGTGTCCTTTTGGCAAACCTTGGAGGCAACGCTTCAATTTTAAACCGGTCAATAGGACTACCTGGCATCTTATGAGGACTACCAACATAGCTTCTACCAATCAACTCATCATGGACATTGTTTTGGAAGGGTTGTTGCATGGTTAATGGCATCGAGTATGATCCAGATGAACTTGCCGCAGGCATGGAATCCAAACCCATGAGCCTCGCTACAACAGTGGGGCCCCTCCTCGCATGAGTTTCGTCATCAATTACTGAAGACGAGCAACTATGCTCACTGCTTTCCTTCAAACTGTGCGCATCTTCAAGGATCTGCCAATATGCATAGCTTAACTCATCAAAAGGACAGTAAGCAAGAAACAGAAGTACAGATAAAAAGATTACACACACAAACACGCACCGAATTTGACTGAGTGCTTGGTGTGCCGCCATCAGCTTCCTTCCCATCTACAGTATTCCCTGCAATGACAGGATTAGTACATAAGCTCACCCCTACCTCCATTTGTAAAATGGCACATTTTCTTACTCGGAGCCGGAGAACTGCCCCCGCTTCCGCTGAACAGCCGCTTCCTGGACTTCTTGCCCCAATCGAACAGGCTGAAGAAGCCATGTCCCTTTGAAGCAGCTTTCTCCACATCCATTTTTCCTCACTCCCTAAACCTGCAAAATCAAATGGGTCACATAAACACAACAAAACAACGAAAAGTACAAGATATTTTAACACATTTAGCCTAAATGCAGCTAAAGTAGCTAATCAAGAAAGCGCCAGCAACAAGTCCCCCAAAACTCAAATCAGTCTTTATCCCAAATTTGACCCCAAAAAACTCACGCAGACAAAAAGATTCATACTCAGAGCACAACGCCTGCACCCTGCTGCAATCGTGCGTAAATTTACCCAAAATGCAGGTAATGCCCACCTAAGAATCGCACACTCCAAGAAACCACAAGGCCACCGCGGAGGAGAACACAGCAAAGATCCGGCCTTTCCGACGCAGCAGCGGCCAGCGGCGCGGGATTCACCCAACCAGCGCCCAATCCGAGACAAATCGCCGCGCAGACCAATCCGGATCGAGCCGCATTGAGCCGTGGTTCGTCGGGGAAGCTCCCAAAGCAGAGCTTTTCTTCTTCTTCTTCTCCCAAAGCAGGTGGTTTGTACAAACACCTCGAACAAAGGCGCCGTGGATGGAGGATCCGCGCGAGGCGCGGGGGGCATCACATTAGGGCTCGCGAGGGGGAGAGGAGGCGGAGGTGGCCGCGGCCGTGGAATACATGAATGCGGCTGCGTGAGGTGGGAGAGGAGAGGGACATAGATGGGAGGGAGAGGAAGCCTTCTCCTCTCTCGATCCCCGGTGTGCATGTCCCGTGGTCTTTATGATGATTTTTGGGTCTCTTCATTTTTTAGGCCTATTCATTCCGGTTTTAAGTTGTTTTTAATTTTTGGCAGAAATTCTTTTACTTAATCTTTTAATTAAAAAAATAAAAAACATCTTTATATCTCCTTAGACAGTGCAAAAAAAAGAAAAGACCAAAAAAAGTAAAAAAAATCATAAAATTAAGAAACTAATATGTTCATTTCTGAAATTCAAAACCGGAATGAACGAGTAGACTATAGGTTATAACTTTTAGATATAGTTCTGAAAGAAGCTGAAATAAAAAAATCGATTGGAAAGCCAAAAAAAGTGAACCTTTATTGAACACAAAAAATGGAGAATTGGGGCCTTTTGGGATCGGTTTGGTCGTTTTCGTGATGTAACGAGATTTGGCATTTGGGTTTTTGGGTCATTTGGCCCAAATTTTTGGAGCTTTGTAGAGCGTTTTGTCGGAGGAAAAGATGATTTTGCGGTGCGATGGGGCCGGTTAGGGACACTGCCTGTGGGAGCCCACTCACTGCGTCTCCGGATTTTATTTATTTTTATTAAGAGAGACGACCAATCAATCCCTGTGCAAACAAAATTTCACTCGCTGTATGCTTTTTCGCGGGTGATAGATTTGACCGCAGCAGTTTACACAAATTTTGATAAGGATATATCTCTACGATAAGAGAAATTTAGCGTTCGGAATAGCGATACCTTTTGATTTTTGCTGAAATTTTACTGTAGCTGAGTTGGCTTATTGGGCATAATTAAATCTAAAACAATGTAAAAATAAAAGCGGCACGCTCATCTAGAGCTGGCAATGCAAAGAAATACGGGAAAAAAAACAAAACTCAAAAAAACCAAAAAACAAAAAAAATCAAATAGAGATAAATGCTACAGTGCTGCTACAGTGTTTCAATCGCCCACAGCCATCCGCAGCTATAATGAGCGAGCCCTTAGGGAGTATATTTAAGAAAAGGTGCCATGCCGTCATAATATTATTGCAGCAATGCGTCTAGTATATTTTTTTAAGAAAAGGTTGAGCAATGTAGTATATAGTATACTTGGCATGCATCCTACGGGATAGTAAATGCCTCGCTTCAAACAGCTTCAGTTTCTAGGTTTTTTGACCTTTCGGTTTATTTAATCCAAAAACCATTTAAAACACGTCGGTTTCTAATTTCAACTTATTTTAGTTTTTTCTGCTTTTTTAGCCTTTTCTTTTTCCCCTTATTCATTTTCATTATCCATGATGATATAACGATTTTTTTTTCAATTTTTATCTATTTTATTCTTTTTTTCTCAGAAAAAGTTAATAATGAAATTTCAGTCAAAAACTACAACCAGAAGTTTAAGCTGAAAGTTAGTTAGAGCACCACTAAACACAAGAATCCTCAGCCAAAATGGTGGCATTTTGACACGCAATTAGCACAAGTGAAACTCGTTGTGCAAAATTTGCAAAAATAGTGCATCCACCGCACAGTTGCCATGTGTGACTGATCGAGAAGCCGACACGTACGCGGTGCCGCACTGTAGCACCTACCACCGCACAGCTACAGTGCGGATGTGCACTGTAGTGGCACTGTAGCAATTATTTTAGAAAAAAATCATTTATGTATACTTTTTGTAGAAATTTTTAAATATAACAAATGAGCTCTGAAAAATTATAATTGTTTTTGTGGCAACTCTCGACATGATTTAATTGCTTGTATAATTTTTTTATAAACTTATCTATTCTTAATTTTTTTCCATAAAATTTCTATAAATAATATATTTAAATGAATTATCGAGAAAATTCAAAATAGATAATTTTATGAAAAAATTATACAATAAATTACATTATATCAGGAGGCTCCATAAAAAAGTTGTAAATTTTTAAGTTTATTTACTATATTTTAAAAATTTTACAAAAAATATACATAAATAGATTTTTATATTTAAAAAATGCTACAGTATCACTACAGTACATGGCCATGTGTGGCACCACGTACATACAACCGTGCAGTGGGGTGCTACAGTGCAGCACCGCACGGTGGACGTGTGGTTTTGGCTATACTGTATGGCCATCGTGCGACACCATACATGTGTCGGCTCCCAGTCAGTCCTGTGTAGTTGCGTGCGATGGAGGTGCTATTTTTGCTAATTTCACATAACAAGTGTTATTTTTACTAACCACATGTCAAAAACAATTGTTTAATGGCGTTCGAATAGTGATGGCTTCGTTTGAAATTTCATCAGAATGGCTTATTTTTCATCAGAGTTGAATTAGTTTATTGGGCATAATTAAATTTTAAAAAATTTAAAAATAGAAAAAACATATTTGTTTATCACCGACAATGCAAATGAATACGGGAAAAAAATACAAAAATACAAAAAAATCTAATTTTTTTTAAAAAAACGAAATTACTAAATAGTGAAAAAAAAACAGAAACTAAAAGTAGAAATAAAAAAAACTAAAATGAACGGGGCAAACACAGCACGGTGGCAGGTCACTCGTACGTGAGACGCATATGGCCGGTGTTTTTCTTCCAGCTAGCGTACGAGTCATCTTTGCCCAATGTCAATCGAGATGAGCGGCAGGGATGTAATATGCACCGTACGTATACGTCAGAGTTGGTGGCAGTGTACAATCATGGTATGCACACCGATGCATGGATACCAATGCCATGGCTGCATATACGGCCATCCTCCGTATATCGAGTATCGACGCCTTGATTATTCATAATCGGACCACGGTTTCGCCGGTGTTCATCCGATCGAAAATAGAGCACGAAACTACTAGTCCACGATGCGAAAAATTAATATATCCCACCGTAATCTATCGACATATGTTGAGGCCGGAGCACTGCTCCCGTCCTAGTTTATGATTAAATTTATATTATTATCGATAGTGATTTATTTAATATAATTAAAGTAAAATAATATAAATAAAAATATATGTTAGCCCGTCATACAAAATGCAAACGAATATAGAAAAAATCAACACAAAAGCTAAAATACAATAAAATAAAATTTAAAAATAATTAACAAGATAAGTGAGAAACTAAAAATTGAAGTTAAAATAAGCGAAACCTTGGACTAGTTCAGCTGATCATTGACGGGCACAACGCAATGTGGTGTCAGAAATAATACTTTTGCCCCAACAAGTCCTATCAACCAGTACGAGTTTCGGTGGTCCTTAATTATTTCTCAGGACTAATTAGCTACATTCCATTGAAAGACTACATTAATACTCCATCTCAAAGTACTATAGTCTTGTATTCTGGAGCTGTTAATTTTTGTTAAGATATTCAACTAAAGAAAAAAAAACAGCGCTATATATACATGGATAACATAAAGAAAAAACACATTAAAAATAATATATTTTAGATAGCTTTTGATTTCTGAAAACTAGAAGTCAGTCAGGTGGCACTGTTTGGAACGGGCCTAACAGCCCTAACTGCATCACTGTGGTCATTGGTTAGAGCTTAGCAGGCGTACAAAGATGTGGTTAAGACGTACACTTGAACCTGACTGAACATTTCACCAACCGTTCCAGCAACGCAAATGCAGTGCACAGGCTTGGATCTCTACGATCCTATTGTCTTCTCCAAAAGGCACGCATACACACTGACAGGCGCGCGCGCATCTACGAAAATAGCTGTGTCTTTCTGTACACAGCCCAGTGCGAGCGGGTGGGTGACGAAGGCCGGCGTTGGCATCACAATTATAACTGACAGGAGAGCTAATTATACATATTCCTTTGCGAGCAGGGCGCCATTAATACTAACATAAGCCTGTGTGACACAACTGCTCGAGTTAAGGATACTAGAAGAAGAACATCTAGTAGTAGGAGATTAGTACACATTAATCCAAGAATATGCTGTGCGTGTGATGTCCCAACAACCAAGCCATTAGCATATTCTTTTTAGCTTCACCTGCGATTAAATTGCGATTTTTTATGATACAAATATTATTTTTTTAACGTGTATTATAATTAAATTATAGACTTTATCTTAAAAAAATACTCCATTTAAAAGTTAATCACTATAGCAAAAATCAAAAACGATTTTTAGAAGCCGCAAAGAACAGGACCAAAAGAGCCCGCCCACTAATCCGGCTCTCGCATCCGACGATATTTCTTTGTATATTCATTCTTCGCGTGGCGGTCGATTATGCCGCCGGAATCATAATAGAGCATCCCCTCAGAGAGAGAATAGGATAGAATAGAGAGAGAGAGAGAGAGAGAGAGAGAGAGAATAGGATAGAGCGCAGAGGGAGGATCGATGCGGCTGTACTGCTTCGATCGATAGGTAGAATGGCCTGGTCGACCGAAAACGGCCGCTGCTAGCTGTTGACTGCTGAGTGTCCTAACACTAGCTGTTTTTATTCCTATTATTTCTGGCAAATTATTGATTTTTTTGCTAAAAAATACAAGGGATTTGTGTTTCGTTCGTTAAGCAGAGAAATGCGAACAAAGGACAGTATTCACAGTCCAACTTTCGGCCGTGCTGGCCAGGAAGCAGAGACAAGGGGCCTACGGCATTATATTATGAGGGAAACAGCTAATGACAAAAAGAACAGTAACGACAAAATAAACAGGGCCGACTAGCAACAAAAGAAATGAGATCACGGCTGAGCGGCCCGCTAAAAGGGATCTCCAGCAGCGGCGGGGCGAAGATCGGTGAGGCCCTGCTCAGAAGAGCGTTTGTGGTCGCGGCGGTGGCGTTTATTTCCCTGTACAGTTACAGTACTTGCTACAGTAAAATTTTTTCTTTTTCGTTTTTTTGTTTTTTTAAAAAATTACTTATACTTTTTTCCCGTTTTTTGTTTTCGGTTTTTTTTAAAAAAAATTTATATTTAATTATACACAATAAACCAACTCATTTCTGATGTTTTTTCAAAAATTACTGATGTTTTTCAAAGAAAAGCCAAAAGACATCGTTATTCCGATCACCCCCTAAATTTACGTAGAAATGACCAAGTGGCAATTTCCTGCTTCGTGTCCTGCACGAACTCCTGAAAATCCAGTATGCCCTGATCATGCCAAATTCTATTCCTCTATTTCCAGGACATCCACGCCAAGAGGATAACTAAAGAATCTACACCCTTTCGCTTGGAACTAGGTGCGAGGAGTCTCAGCGTTGTCCATTGATCTTGCATAGAGTGTTCAATGCAGGATCATCGATGGTAATTATAGGAGATTGAATGATTGTAATATATAGCGGAAACTTTTCTCAAAAATCTTTTGTCTTTTATAACCTACTAATCACAAAAAGTACAGCAAAGATATACATATACACACACACGTTACTATGACAACCAAAAAGGTCTCAGGTAAAGGCCCTAAATAGTACTTGTATGCAGATCAGAAAGAAAAAGATAAAAGTAATCATGTATTCAAAAGAGTTTTGGATATTAATAAAGAGAGCTACCTAATCTCTATTCTAGGGGATTACAAAATCTCTCCCTCAATCGGGTGAGTCATCCTTAGAAGAATGGTGGTTTAGATCTCACAATATAGTTGATGGCCATGTCCGGAAAAGTCTCAACTCCATCATCCTTTTGGGGGCTTGGTCTTTTTGGAATCTCCGCAATCGCTGTGTTTTTGATGGGGCTACACCGGTTGTTATGGCTCTCTTGTCTTTTGTCAATGACGAGATGATGATTTGGATTCTCGCTGGAACAAAGGGTATTGCTTACCTAACTGCTCCATCACAGGGTTTAGTCTAGATTCTTTCTAGTCGAGGTCGTTCTTGTTCTTGTGCCTTAGACGAGTTTAAGTGTATTTGGTTTTGTATTTTGTGATTGGGCCTGTAAGATTTTCTACTCCTACGTATTCGAGAAAAAAAATCTATATTCTAGTCATGCTATAACGTGAAGCTACTGGAGGAACCTTCAAAAGTCTTTTTGAGTAATGAAAGCAAGCAAGATAATTGTCACCTGACGTATGCAGTCATACAATTTCAAAAGGCAACCCTGCTCTTTAATTCATCCTCTCAATACAATCAAAAATCACAGAGAGACTGCTCTGTCAATCCTGTCTCTGCAGCGCCTTTTTCTTTTTCTCCTCAAAAAGTCACGGCCCCAACTTCAAAAGCCGCCGTCAGCCAAAACGGCTTCCCTGTCTCTGTGTTGGTGTTTTCCTCCGTGTTCCTTCGATTTGGACCGCTCGTTATTGATCCAACGACTCACCGGTGTAAGTTTTAGGCCGTTGGATCAATAACGAACGGTCCAAATCGAAAGAACACAGAGAAAAATACCGACACGAAGACAAGAAGCTCCGTTCGCCACCAGCATACATTATTTAGTCTCTACTACTTTTGTTTCTCCAGACAGCACACCTCCCATCAAAACCAAACAGAGCAATTTTTGTATTCCTCCACGCAATGTCACGGCCAGTCTTTTTCAACTCAGTCGCCGCCACCCCTTTTTGATCTGAAAGATACGGCTCCTCTATTCTCTGGTACGCAGCAACACGCCTTTGTGTTTTCGCTTTCTTTTTCTCTATGCAAAACGCTCGTCGCGCCGCAAGCCCTCGTCTCCTGACGCATGCACGTAGTTCCCCCCTTTTTTTTATCTCACAGAAATACTCTGTTTCTTTTTCCACAAAGACTCCACTTAAAACCCTAATACAACTCATCTTGAATTTTTATGTTTCAATCAAGTTTTTTGGCACACTACTTTTCAAGAGATCCGAAACCCTTTTAACACAGGATTTTTTAATTATTTTTACGCTTCCGATTTTTCCAACTTCTCACGTATCGAAGTCTCCAGGATCGCACCTCCTGTATGTTCTCCACGTATTATCCACTTTTGATCTTCACGTGCCCAAGCTTGAGCTCGACTATCTTGTAACTTTATCGACCGCCTGATCTCGGTTGTCTCCATCCTAATCTCGGTCCTCCTCGTCATCGACCACGATCGTCTCCATGCTTTAACCTGTACATACAAAGACCAAAGAATATTTTTTGTGCTGCCTGTATCGCGCTGCAGCTTCGGGTCGAAGCTCAGTTCAGTTGGAGTAGTGGGGGAAGTTGGTGCGTAGCCTAGCATAGCAGAGGGTGAGACCTGCAAAGTTACATTTCCGTGTTAACCAGGTAGCTTAGTGCAGCACTCAACTCTGAAAGAGATGGTAGCAGCACACGCATAGATACCCAAGGCGGTGGCATGGGACAACATTCATCCGAACCGGATTCAGAGATGCATTTTGCATTGCCAGATCGGACCAAGCAAAAAAAGAAAGGAGAGCTGCGTTCCAATGCAGAATGGCTCGAACTAGTGCTCGAGTGGATGCGTCACGCATCAGGATCCAGATCATCAGGGTGATTCGACCTACTTGCACATCCATTTGTTTTGTGGAGTGCTTCCTTTGCAGTTGAGTGTTTCCGACCTGTACGTCCATTTGCGGTTGTCTGCCCGCTGCAGGCTCGAGTAGATTGCTGTTTGGAAACCTGGCCTAGGCCAAAGGTCTTGGTTCATGGTTCACACATCGTAACTTGATCTATAAATAGGGATCCCAGCGCAAACGTCAAATGTGTGCGTGTGTGTGTGTGTTGGTAACGTGTTGGCGTGCCCGGGTTCGCAGTTCCAACGTGGAGAGGGAGCTTGTTTATATATAAAATATTTTCTATACCCGAGTGTAATTACATCCACCTCTAATATACCATCTAAACGAACTTGAAATACTCCTTTATCACTTTGGATATACTCATATACTAATTATAGGATACTTCAATGTGAACCACATTAAAAAATTACAAGAGAGTTCATAGTTTTTAGCGTATTTTGTAAATACCTTCATATATGCACATAAAAAAGAGTATGTCTAAAAATATATATATACTATCTCTGAAAAATTGCTCATACCACCTATATGATCTTAAATACTCGTATACTATACGTACATACTCTCCGTTACGCGAGATACTCCCTACGTTGTGAGAAACGATATAGGGTGTAATTACACCCGGGTGTAGAAAAGAGACGTGTGTGTGTGTGTGTATATATATATATATATATATGCATAGAGAGGTATAGGAAACAGGGTGAGTTTGAGGCTGGCCATGACGGGACGGATGATTAGATTTAAATTTTGATTTATTTAGATTAGAAATAATTTAGAACTTGTCGGTTTTAAATTTTTACTTATTCTAGATTTTTTTAATCTTTTTCCCTCTTATTTCTTTGCATTGTCTATGCCGCTCTACCAGGCCGTGCAGAGATCGGGTTATTTCCACAGCATATCCTTGCGTCCTACAGGGAAAAAAACCTTTATTTGCCAACTCGTATCTTCTTTCTTTGGCAAGACCGCAAGAGTACAGACACTCGCATATATGAATCCACAAGATCAAGCTGTGGGCTGTGGCTAGTATTCGACGTGTACAGGGGGCCTGGGGCAAATTAAGCCAGCATGCACGTTTTTGGTCAATGCATTCGAGATCCAACACTCAAGAGGATAGCAAGTGAGAGAGAACATGCATACACATGATGTTCTCTTTAACTCTAATGAAAATCTTTATATTTTTCCTCTGTTTTTTTTTTGTTGCAAAGTTCTACAAGTCTCCAATTCTTCTTTCCATCTTTACTTTCCCACAAAAGATTACCTACATCAGATAACTTACTGGAGACAAGGCAAAGTGAGCATGTAGGCTTTAACTGATACAACCCCCGTACAAGAGGGCACTCAATTCGTTCTCTGTGCCATAGATAGGCAAACAGTCACAACTAACAAGCGTTTTACAGTCATCTCCACGTCGTACCAAAATGGGAGGCGAAAAACCGGAAATCAGGATGATCCACTTGTATGCAGCGGAGCCAGTTGTCAGCCTCCTGCATCAGCAAGGTGACACGCTGCCGTTCTTGGACCCCGTTAGACGCCCAAATGGAGCTGCGGAGTTTGTAAGATGCCAGTCCAAAGACAGGCAATGATAGTTTGCCTGTTGCATTGGTGCAGCGGTTGATTGCCCCAAAACCAGGGCATGCTGGTGTAGTGGGATTGCTATCTGCAAGATGAATAGGAATGTAATCATTCTATGCATCAATGGAGAATTATCAGTGCAATCTACGAGTAACATCTAGAAAAGCGAATATTAAGCTGATGCCATCTATCCGAGGCAAAATAAATTCCCTATTTCATATGGCACTTGGAAGTACTTAGTAGTATTTTACCCTTGGAAGGTGTTGCCAGGCAATGGAATGTCAAAAAACAGGCATCAAGGTCCTTCAATGTTGGTCCTGTTGGAATTCTATATATGGGGTACCTGCAATCGGAAGCATGAGGATGAAACCAGTAATGTATAGAATCATAGCAACACTATATTATAAGTGTTGCTCTTCTACACTATATTATGCTGAAATTCAGCACAGTAGGCATGCCATTGTTAGGCGCTGCAACTGGTAGGCATCCTCTGCATGGGCCAGCACAGTTGGCAGATGTCATATTTCTGACCATTGCAACAGCATCATTCTAGTTCTTACAAAGCAAGACATTGTCCACATGAAAAGAAGTGCAACATTGGCAGTGAAACTAGACACTATCAGATAATAAAACATGAGTTCGACTTAGTGCAGATAGTCTGGAAATGATTAGCTGCATACGTACAAAGGGGAAATCACAACAAAACACTGACCTTAAAATCTTATAGCAATCTCAAAGTTTTATTACATACCATCTATATAGCAAAAGAGAACCATAACACATATGGAAAAGAACACACCTTACCATTGGAAAAAAAAAGGGAAGTAGAAACTGAGTCTACAGAGCTCAATAGTATTTGAAACATACCATGCAACAGACATCCAACTGGATGGCAGCAGATCACAGCTTTTGAATGTCTTCAGAGCTGGAAATCTACCCGCAAGAATTGATATCTGAAGGACATGCAGAATAAGATTCTATAAACAGGACATCTGTAGTAAGCATGAGTTTAAGAAAAACTTGCCTTGTCTGTCAGAGGTTCTCTACTGTATGGCGGATCCCTCTCCAGATACTCAAATATTGGAAACCTTGCAGATGCACAAGCTTCACCACCATCACCTCGTAAGCCACCGTTTTCCAGCTGATGTGTAGCTTCCATGGATGAGACTCTTAATCGGTCAATGTCAATTTCACTGCTACTCTCACTGCTAGTATCCATAGATTCCCCATCACTTTCATCCCCAGGACGCCTTAAGTAAGCGAGAAAATTAACTAGAAAAAGTTATACACTATCAAAGACATCACCAAGATAATAAAGGCAACCATACTGAGCAATGAGTTGGTTGTCTCTTAACGATCCCAGAACTTCTCTCATTCATCTACTTTTCTACCATCTTCTTTTATATGTCCATAAGAGGAACGAATTTAAACTTGCACAAAATAGTAGCCATGCCCTAGTACTCATAAGAATCGTGTGACACTGAAGCTAGCTAAGATTTCACCACAAAAACATTTTCCTAGAAACTCACCAAAGCATGAGAAATTTGCCTTAATAGGACCCAGGAAATCTAACTGAAAAAAGGGGGAATCCCTACTCTTCCCTAAGCTCTAGCCCAATAATACACATGCATAATTTATTTATGTTCACATAACTTGGCACAGATGTAATAAATTGACATCCTAGATCAGAGCTAGGCTAGTCCTGGAATGCATTCCTTACCATTCCATTAGCATTTAGTGAGGTTTTCTGTTACCATATGAACATCCTAAAGCTCAAATAAACAAAAGCACAAGTGCACAACCAAAGACACAAACAAATTGAACTGAATCTGCCAGACAGATTGACCTAGTGAAGGTTTTTATTCCAGAATGGAAAATTTTCTAGACATCATAACTTGGCATGGCGTAGATAAGGTTGCTACCTGGTTCTTGCAGCAGGTCTAGATGGATCAGCATACAGCTGGATAGCAGAAAGATATGGCACATAATATTGTATCACAGAGTCACTGCCATTTAACACCAGGGGGACACCAGCCCCATAGGCACCCCACTCCCTGAAAGACTCCCACAGATCTTCAAGGCAGAAGTAAGGTGGTGAATCCATTGAATCACCACTCCTCCACATCCTCAAGTTCGACTGCAAGAGAACAAAACCGTTACAACCAAATTATAGAATGCATTAGTAGCCAAAGCTTCTTTTCTTTAATAAAAGTTGTCTACCTTTGATGAAAACTAAAATCAATTGTGCATGAACAGAACATTGTATAAATATCACTCATGATTTAATAACTTGTCTTCCCAATTGCAGTCTGAGTGCATTACATGATTACATTATTCAGACAAAATCAATAACTGTTGATGGCAATGAATACAGATACATATTACATGGACGTGGCGATAAAATCAGAGTAACTAAATCATTTACTAGATCAAAGTTATAGCAAGTGCAATAATTAGGAAGGCAAAAGTTCCAGAAAGACTGTCTTTTTCCATTTCAACGCTATTCACTAACAATACGAAGCCCAAAATAGTGCTTAAAAATCAGCTAAACCAACCAACACTGGGTGAATACACATTTTATTAAGTTCAAGCAACGTCTCTAATTCTCTATTTATTAAATACATTAGACAAACACTGAAACACCTCTCGGGGCCCAAGGCAGCAGCAGTCTCTATTTTCTTCCATCAAATACATTAGACAAACACCTCTCGGGGCCCAAGGCATCAGCAGTTAAAAAAACAGTTCATATTAACTAGATTTAGGATCATCTTCTTCCTACATTGATGAATGATTGTTGTTCTACATCCACGGTTACTATCAATCTATCATCAAGAACTTTCGATGGCCCGGAACTATCAATCAAAGCTAAAAACAAGCAGCCCAGAGTAAACTCTGAAATATGAACTCTTCTATGGATCTTAAATGAGATGTTTCCACAGATGCATTCATTTTCCATTGCAAATGCAGTATCGAACCATTTCAATGGGCCTATACCAATAAGCAAATAGCAACTACAGATCAGAAATTACCACGGCTACATTTCCCATTGCAGTCACGGCTCAGCAACTTTCCTAAAACCTAAAATCATAAAAGATGGAAACGAAACTACATCTCATGGCTAATAGGCTAAACAATTTCACTTGTTTCTCTTCCTATCACTCGCCATAGGAAGTTCTCGGTACCTCAAAATCACCACGCCGCAATCTACACGTGCACAACAACAAACTTAACCTCAGAATACCTTGGGCAAGTACTGAGCGGGCACCGAGGGCGTCGTGGAGGTGAGAAACCTCTCCAAATTCGCAGCCTCCTCTGCCGCCACGGCCCCCGCCGCCGTCACATTCACGTCAGTCGCCGTCGATGCCAGCGAAGGCTTCGACGACGTCGTCGACGAGGAGTCGTCGGAATCGACCCGGCTGTCCGAATCCGTCGGGGCGGCCGCCGCCACCGCAGCCTTCTGCCTCGCTGACCGCGGAGACGGGGACGGGGACAGCGATGGCGACGGAGGCCGCTGGTTCTGCAGACGCTGCTGCTGCTGCTGGCGGCGGACGTGGGGAGGGTTGTAGAATCGGTCAACCGGGATGTTGCGGGCGGAGGACGCGGCGCCGCCTGAGGACCCTGCCATCGCGGAGGCGGCGGCGGAAGCGAGGATGGATGGCGAAGGTTGGTCGGGCTAGGGTTTTGAGGAAACGGGATTTGGGAATTGGGATGCTCAGGGCGGGTTTTGGTGGCTTTTAACCTTTTTTTTTAGACGGGGTTTGGATCTGGGGGTTGAAGCGAGGACGAGGAGGCGAGAGAGAAGCAGAGCGGCACGGCAGCCACTAGGCACTGGTGTGCGCGGGCGGTGCTGGCTTGGCTTGGCGTTGGCTCTTCCCCGCCTCCCGTTGCTTCATTCCGCCTTTGCCGCTACACGATTTGTTTCTCCGGTTTTGCGTGGTGGCAGCGTAAAGAAAACTAGAGTACCTTCTCCTGGCAACTCATTTTCTTCGTCTAGGCCCTTTTTTCCCCTTGTATTCGCAGCTGAGTTTTTATGGTATATTAGTTAAACGTGCACGTGCAATGCACGTTTTCCCTAATATATCTTGCTTTAGGCCCGCTCAGCGTCTGCTAACGCCGCGTTCAGCGTTAGCGATTGGTTTTTTTTCTTCTTTTTATTTTTTTATTTTTTTTCTTGTGTTTCTTTATATTATCCGTAATAGGTTAATATGTTTTTTATTTTTATTTTTTAATTTTAATTATACTAAATAAATTAACTCAATTACAGTAAAAAAAGTTATAAACTATACCATTCTAAACATCCCCTCAAAATGATAGTATCGATAATAAGTCCAAACGCTTGGGAACCACATGGCAGAGGCTACACGTTTTCCTCAATATATCTTATTCAAAATGATATTACCGATAATCAACCCGCACACTTGACAACCACATGGCAGAGACTACGTTGGCATTGTTTCCATTTCCATTCAAAATAATAGTGAAGGAAAAACATAGAACATTGCACTTCCATTTCCGTTCAGAAGATATGACACACATTTTGAAGAAATAAATACTTCAGAATTATGGTTCCGAACACAACCGGAATAATGGTTCCTACCATAGACACATAGCGCATGAAGATCAAATCCAAGACAATGACGAACAAGCATCATAAGACATTGATAAGCTCTTATTCTAGACTAAACTTAGAAATGATCTAGTCCCTCTCATGGTTGAGGTAATGTCAATCACCTCAAGGGGGGATACAGGCACCTGTCTTCCTATCCTTATCCTTGCTCTTTGCCCTCTCAACATTGAGGTTAAGGTCTTATTTCAAATGACTTCAGTTTCTAATTTTTTAACTTCAGTTTATTTAAATTAGAAACTACTTGAAACGTATTGACTTCTAATTTTGACCTTTTTTTATTTTTTATTTTTTGCCTTATTTCTTTGCATTATGTATGATGATATAACAATTTTTAAAAAAAAAAATCTCTTTTTCCTTTTTTTCTCAGAGAAAGCTAACAACCACTACAGTGCAATTTCAACCGAAAGTTATAAACCAAAACCCACAACCGATGCCGTGAGCCGCTTGGAGACCAGCCTAAGGCACCGATCAATTTGGCTGCGAAAACACTGTTTAGCGATTTTTTCACTGTAGCAGCGATTAAAACACTGTAGCATTTTTGTCACGTAGTGAATTTTTTTTTGTTTTTTGATTTTTTTTGCGTTCCGATTTTTTTCTCATATTCCTTTGGATTGTCCGCACTAGACTAGCAAGCCGTTTTTATTTTTACATTTTTTAAAATTTAATTATGCCTAATATGCAACTCATTCTGATGTTTTTTTCACCAACATGATATTTTTAAGAAAACCAAAAGCCATCGCTATTCCGATCACCCCCTAAATCTGGCTTTCTTCGCTAGTGGCTGATTAGAAAGGTGGACAGCAGTGTTCTTGACAGCGTCTGACCGATTATAAATGTGGACAGGAGGGTTCTTGGCATTGAGCCCCTCGCTCAAGAACCGGACAAGAGGGCTATTGGCCTTGAGCTGCTCATTCCTAAAGTGGATAGTGTGTTCCACGGTATTGTGAATAGCGGCATCTTCTCGCAAGGACTTCTGAATATCTGCATCCAAAAATATTTTAAAAGAGACCACACAGTTTATATTAAACATGCATAGTGACCGTGCATGTGGAACCCACGTCACTAAAATAAATATAGAACAAAAACATTAATGAATAGCATGCATGCTTATACTTCAAATTTAGTTTTACTAATCAAACTAATAATGATTCTATTACATTTTTATTAAGCATCACACACTAACAAAATAAACAGAAAATCAAAAGAAGCCTTAAAAAATGTAAGTATAACACCCTTTTTCGTTTACTTGGCATCTTCATCTTTGCATCTTGGTTTCTTTAGTGTTGGGGCTACCGACTCTGCTGGTTACCCTTACGGGGGGGGTGTATCATAGTGATAATATTTACATCAAGTTTCAGATGCTACGGTTAGGGAACATGTAAGGTATCTTCGAATAATGTAGTTTCATTTTCTCGCCAAAACATAATTTTAGTTTCGGTATTGTGGTATGAAATAGAGTTACAAATTGTTATAAATATAGAAGCAAACAATAAGCTATATAATTTGCGCACCTCATCGTGCATTGGAGGCTTGGAGCATTATATCAGCATAGTGACTTCTCCCAACTGCAGATCAAGAAAAAAGATGGAGTAAAAGGAAGCAACCCAGACACATCTCATTAACCTCCCATCAAATTCAAGTTTGAATAGTAAGTAACAGGGAAAATTGTTCCTGAACCATGTACTCGTATGGTGCTCGACAAAGCCTGGTCTGTTCTTAGGAACCACAACAGCATTTTTTTTTAGATTACATGGTAGATGCGCATGCACACACATGACACTGCAAGCACACAAGCATGGATCAAAGTTCATATAGAAACTAAAAAACCAGTGCATGTAAATTAGAAGTTACAAAGGTTCAAATGTAGCTCTTATTGAATTACTCCACTAATACACTGTTGCTCATTGTCATGTTGTCCTCTTGGTGTCTAGCAGTGCACACCTGTTCATCTCGGCACAAACTTGAGCCCAACATAATAGTTAGAACCAAAAAAAAAAACTAAACATAGTATACCAAATTTGTCGAAAGTGGACCATAGCCTGTTTACATTGGTGGTACTTCATGTATCACAGCATTTTGTCAGAAGTGGACCATACCTTGTTTACCTTGATGGTACTTCATGTATCACAACATCTAGTACACAGATTTCTCACCATGCATGACTTCTGTCTATCGACAATGATTTCCTGCAGCAAGAATCAAACTGATATATCATAATATCATCATTAGAAATCCAACAAACTGCCACCATCAGTCTAGCCAATTAGATTGTTTGGTTAATAAATCTATAGCAATTAGTGTTTGCTTAATCAATATAACAATAATCGAACATGTTCATACATCACAAAATTCAACATCAGGAATTCTCATTAGATATTCAACATTACGAATTCTCATCAAAAATCAGGTTGGAGCAGAGGTTGCATGCCAGGGATGGGGGGCTAGAGCAGGTTGTGTTTTGTGTGTGCCTAAGCACACCCGGGGGGGGGGGGGGGTCGGAGCGGCGGCGCGGAGTGGGGCGAAGTGGCGTAGCAGCGAGGCGGTGCGGTTGGGCTGAGCAGGTGGGCGGTGCGAGGGTTTAGGGCTGGCTGCGGCTGCGGGCACGGGAGCGTGGGGGACCGGAGCGGCGTAGCAGCGGGGCAGAGCGGTCGCGCTAGAGGAGGTGGGCGGCGCGAGGGTTTGGGGCCTGCTGCGGCTGCGGGCGTGGAGGGGACGAAGCAGCGTCACAGGGGGTAGTGCGGGGGCAGACGGGGGCAGAGTGACGGAGAAGCGGGGGGAGCACCGGACTGGGGTGGGGATTGCGAGGATACTGGAGAAGGAGAACGCATGGGATTGGGAGCGGGGAATGCGGGGCGACGCACTGGATTGGAGCCGGAGGAAGACGTGATTAAGGGTATTGGCAGTCTTACGAAATTATTGAGTTATAGATAAATACCTAAGTTATTTCTATTTTACTATTCTATAAATATAGAGCTTTGTGCTATATAAAGAGAGATTCATTATCAATAAAGCTTACTCGTTGGTATTCTATTCCTATTCCTTGGTGCCTCACGTGATTATTGTATTGCTCATGGAAATCATATTGTATATTGCATTGCCGTTCGTCTATCAACACCAATTTTTAACACGTTATCAGCGCGAGTCTCGACAAGGTATACGGTATGTAAATCACGCCCAAACTAATTATGCATTTCTTCTTTAGTTCAATCTAGACTATGTCTATATTCCATAGCAATGCAATGATCAAACTGATAGTACAGCAAATTAATTTTTTATTTTTAGATCTGTAAACCAAATAATCTTGTAGATTGATCTATCTTTTGCCACTTCCTGAAAATAGATCGTTTTTCATATCTACGTATAAAACTGTGAATAACAGTTTGACCCCTCATGTCCTAGAGTAAGTCAAGAACAACAAAATCATACATTGTTCTTACCAATCTGATAGTATTTGCATCCAACAAAATCATACGCAAACCATAGTATGAGAGCAAACCGCCGACTTTGTGCACCCGAGCCGCCTTCGACCGCCTCACCGCGCAACACCTTGTGCAAGACCCACACACGATCGCCGCCGTACAAGGACCCTGCGCACGGACGACCGCCACCGGAAAATGGGCCCTCGCACTCGGCCCCGAAGGCCGCGCCGCCGCGCCAGGCCGAAGAAGGGCCTGCGCTCGCCACTGCTGGAAAGGGACCCGCACACCGACCCCGAAGGCCGAGCAGCCGCACGGGCCTCGCGCCGCCACACAAGGCCGCATCCCATGTCGGGCTACCCCGAAGGCGTGATTATTGTTTTACTCGTGGAAATCATATTGTATATTGCGTTGTCGTTCGTCCATCAACACCAATTCTTAACAGGCAGGACCAACTTGAATGGTAGGCATTGGATGAGCTGGATGAATGATGTAGATATCTAGATGGTAGAACTAATATGTAATAATAGTAGAGGTGGGACTTGGGTCGGGCTTTTTGGGCGGCCGAAGCACGGCCGCGACGCCCGGCCGACACGTGGCGGGCGTCGCGCGCGACGCACGAACGGTGGCGGGCGGGCCTCAAAATCGAGCGCGGTGGCGGCGCGGCGCGGCACGGCAGCGGTCGGGCGTGCTCGGCCGGCTGCGACGCGCGTTGGGCTCGGCGGCCGGCGGGCTCGGGCGGCGCGACGGGCACGGCCGACACGGCCGGCCGCCTCGGCCTCTCAGCTCCCCTCCAGCGTCCCCTCCCGCCTCCCCGGCTCCCCCGCGTCCCCACCCCGCCTCCCGGCTCCCATCACACATTCACACATCACATCACAGAGCACACGTAGGGGATTAAGGAAGGAGTACCCGTATCGTCGCTCGGGCTTCAGCCGGAGAAACTTCACCGCGAGGCACACGAGCACCTTCACCGTCATCGCCACGACAGAGGACCCGGCCGCGCATGGCGGCGGCTGGCACCACCACGAACGCCCTCGCCTGCGCCGCCACAGCCACCCAGTCCACCCGCACCGGCAGCTCGCGAGGGGGAGGCGGCGGGGGAGGAAGGGAGGAGGAGGGGGGCCGAGGCGGGGGGGAGAGGGAGAGGGAGGAGGTGGGGAGGAGGAGGGGGACCGGGGAGGGGGACCGGGAGGGGAGGGCCGGAGGGGAGGGGAGGTCGGGAGGAGGCGGCGGGGGAGAGCCGGGAGGGGGGTGGCGGGGCCGTGGGGTGAGGGGGAGGGCCGGAGGGGGGAGGTTGGGGAGGGGAGGAGGCGGCGGGGAGCTGGGGATGGGAGGAGGCGGCGGGGCCGTGGGGCGGAGGGGGGAGGGGGAGGAGGGGGCGGCGGGGGGAGCTGGGGAGGGGAGGGGGCCGGTGGGGCCGCGGGGGGGGGGGCGGGGCGGGGGGGAATAGCGGGAGGAGGAGGCGGCGGAGGAAGGCGAAGGGAATGGTGAATGGGGTCGGCCGTCGGCCGCCGAACGAATGGATAAAGAGGAAAAATAAAATAAAGAAAGGAAGGAGAGATAGAAAAATAAAAAAAATAAAATAGAAAATAAAAAGGAAAAATAAAAGTAAGATAAAATATAAGTAGATATATTGCTACTAGATTTTTCAAACGCTTATTGAAATATTCACTTTGATGATTAGTAGATTAAAATGTAGCGCGTACCGATTAAATAATGTATTGTCATCTAAATTAATTAGGATTGTAATTAAATACCTAATTAACTTGGCTTGAATATTACAATATTTAGAGATGAAAAAAGTTCTAGCTATTGTCCACCTAAAATAGAGATAATATAACTACACCTTATTACAATTGGATTCCATAGAAACTATTCCGGTCATCACCTCCACCTTCTACTCTTCTTATTACGAGTCCATAGTATTTCACCCCGGGTAGTACTTAAATCCATTCATGTAGTCTTCACTAAATCCTAACAATCTTTCGGTCTAACATACGCCACTCTGGCATTTCGTTGTTTGATCATTCGGTCTTCACTAGATCCTAGCAATCCTTCGGTCTAACATACGCCACTCTGGCATTTCGTTGTTTGATCATTCGGTCTTCACTAGATCCTAGCAATCCTTCGGTCTAACATACGTCACTCTGGCATTATCGTTGTTTGATCATTCGGTCTTCACTAGATCCTAACAATCCTTCGGTCTAACATACGCCACTCTGGCATTTCGTTGTTTGATCCTTTGGTCTTCACTAGATCCTAGCAATCATTCGGACTAACATACGCCACTCTGGTATTATCGTTGTTTGATCCTTCGGTCTTCACTAGATCCTAACAATCCTTCGCCTCCACCTTCGCGGTACTCAAGATTAACTCATATATTCTCCTTGTTTGACATTATCGTACTAGCGGGTACAAGAGAAAGGAAGATGACGGACGTCGCCACAATTGTCATCGCCGCCTTCGTCGTGCATAGTTACTTTGGGCTGGGCTTGGGCTGGCACGGCACGAATGCCGGCACGGCGGGCTTTGGGCCGTGCTTGGGCCTGACCGGAGGTGAGGCGGGCCGGCACGGCACGGCACGGCACGGTGGGATGACTGGGCCGAACCGACACGGCACGAATCGGCCCGAAGCACGGTGGGCTTGGACCGTGCCGGCACGGCACGACCCAACTCCCAGCTCTAAATAATAGTCATTGGATTTTTTTGATCTAAGGAGAAAGAGGTATTAACATGGTTGGGTAATAAAAGATTTAATCAAACTAGTGCATTTTATATTGGTATAGATTAGTGTAGAAGTACCAAGCAAAATACATGAAAAGTGATCGAAACATGTTCCACAAGAAGCTATCTTTTTTATGCGCTTTGTGCTCACTATCATACAAATAGGAAAAAATGCCGAAAAATTAGGATGCCTTTTCAGATGATGGTGACGATGGTAAACAACGAGAGAAAAATATGGAAGCACCTCAAGACTCATCTGTCATCCTCATGACCTTAGGTTTCAAATAATAGGATTGCAAAATGGTAGGTGATGAAGAAGTCCATGGTGGTTAGCGGGTGATGACCACCAGCGAGAGGGAAGGCAAGAAGAAAATGAGGATGCTAACGGGGCATGAAATTGCTAGGATCAACAATGAAGATGGGAGCAACGTGGCGGTAGGGATGAGCCTACAAGTTAGGGGCGAGAGGTGGCAGCTAAGAAAACAAGGGGTGTGGAACTTTTAAGGGAGAAGACAAGGCTTGATGATTCGGCCACTTGGATGACATAGAGTTACCAGTTTGGCCACTTGGATGGCATGGAGTTGTCCTAATGGATGTTCTTTTATGGAACAAAGGGGCCGCGAGAAGTGTGGGCTATTTTAGGCCCAAGCTTTCCCATGGTCCAGTCCAATAAACAAGGAGCCCTAAATTACAATGCTTTCTTCGTTTTTCTAATAGTTCTATGCACTATTTATCACACAAAAAATATCCCAAAGCTTTGACGTCATGATTTTGGTTCCATAATTGCAATTTGCAAGCTACTATGAGCGGTGGAGCGGTGGACTGACCGTGAAGGGAACCATATAAGAGGTGTTTGTCCAGCCCGAACTGCGTCAAAGCCTTGAAGGTTTGCTAAAATAGTGATTGGAGAATAAGAGGTGTTTGACCACCGGATCAGTTCGGCCTGGTTCAAAATGGTCGAACCAACTAACCTCACTCCAGTAGGAAATGGAAATTCAGCCCGTCCACACGGCTCACGTTCATGTGGCCATCACACCTAGGGGTGAAACATGATACGAATTATCCATATTATCTAGTTATCATATTCGATAGGATGTAAATATAGTATAGATTTTTTTCATCTGATTAACAATTTTTATCATATTCATATTCGAATTCACAATAAAAAATATGGATACAAAAATGGTATAGACTTTTACCATCCAAAGTATTATTTTATCCGGATTATCCGTATCCATATTCGTATTTGACGAAATAATATGTATATTTATTACAATACGACTAATTAGTTGAACAAGTTTTTTTTAATTGAACATGAATTTGTGTTTCTTTAGGTGAAATAAATGAATTAGAATAATTAAGTGTGATTGTAAGAGGATAAAATATTATTAATATCTTTATACTACATAGGTTATGAGGATATCTGAATCTAATTGAATTGAGCAGATATTTGATTCCAATTCATATTCATTACAATATTCAATTTGTATTCGTATTCAAGAATATTCAGATTTATATTTGTATTTATTTACAAATACAAATCCAAATATAGTTTAAACACTACCCGATCTGTTTTCACCCCTAACCACACGTTAGCTCCTCCTTTTCCCCTTGACCAAGCCAAGCCAGGCAAAACTTACCTCATTCCTTTCCAAAATCCTGACGCCTCCCCAGAGAAACAACCATGTCCTGGTCACAGTTCGTTTCTATAATTGGTAACCATCTGAACCATCACCAAATCATACAGGCAGCTACAATACTCACATGCATCAGCATCAGCAGCATTTGCTATCGCTCGGAATGTACAAACAACACTGTCACTTGTCACCATCTTGGGCACAACAAGGGTGTTCTTCTCTCTCCAGCATCCGCACACGAACAAAATCGCAAGCTTTGGTTTGAGAACAAACCAACAACCAGAGTTTTGGATGTTATTAGCACTGCATGGCGACAAAATTTTAAAAATAATACTCTACGCGAAACAATTCCACTTCTGACCCCGTTCCGACCGCACGACCTCCGGATAGCCGACACGTACGCAGTCGTACGATCCGGCACCAAACGCATCGAGCTACGATCAGATCAGACGGGTCCCGAACCGTCTGACGATCGCATCAGAGCACGCGGTCGACTGTTGTCGGCAAAGTAGACATGCACCCGTGAGCATCGCATGACCAGACCGCACGATTGCACTGTAGCACACGGTCGTGTGGTGCCGAACCGCACGATAGTGTACGTGTCCACCATCCAAAGGTTGTGCGGTCGGAACGAGGGCCAGAAGTAGAATTGTTTCGCGTAGGGTGTTATTTTTGAAATTCCGTTGCCATACAGTGCTAGTAATGTCCAATCCTTTCACAAGATACCCACAGCCCAGGCTGGCCACAAGCATAATGCATTATTATTGTAACATCAAAGCCTTGTTCAACCAAGACAAACAAGCAACAATCACACAAGATCCCCAAAGAGCATTCTGCAGTATGCACTATGCACCCTCGAAAACAAGAATCATCCGATGACCTTTTGCTGCCCTGAAACATCACACCACATCGACTCCTAGCAAGCTACTTAGCTACTGCTAGCTGGTAACAGCAGGAGTAGAACAGCATGGACCTGTGGGAATGTGCTGGGTGCTGACTTTTCCCCTTCAAGAAATAGCTTGGATGCTGACCTGACTATATTTCAGCTCTCAACCAGACGGAAATAGAATGATCTAGCTGCCTTGCCATTGCTCAAGATTCAAGGTCAGACATTGCAGCATCAACAGGTCCCAGTTATTAAGCCGAAACGACCATGCATGCATCACATCACCGGCAGATCATAAAAGTATGAAGCAGAAACAACCATGAATGCATCACAGATCCAGGCACAGCAGCAGAAGCAACAATGCCATAAGAGCAGACACGACCAGCAGTCGGCACTGCACAGATCAAGCAAGAGCCGGCATTTCCGGGCGCCCAAGATGCTGAACTGCATACTTGCGCAGATCAGATCATGGAGCTACTCTCTTGCAAGAATTGACGAGATGATCATAAGCTCTTCTTACATTGCAACGTTACACGCTACTAAAATACTACCAGTAACATTACAACTAGGCAAGAACAAGAAGTGACAGTAAAAGGAAGAACAGCTACTACTACATCATTATTATCTCGCTTCCACTTTGATGGAACTAATTAGCTGGAAAACTAGGCATTGGAAGAACCAGGAAAAAAGGGTAGACACATCTCTCTGACCGAGATCATGCATGTTAAGCAAATCACACTCTCTTCCTCCCATCTCATGCTGCCTTTTCTTTCTCCTCTCTTGTTGCTAGGTAGGTGGGTAGGTTCAGGCGTAGATGACGCCGGAGGAGAGGGCCATGAGGAGGATGGCCGCCTTCTCCTCCTCGCCGAGGCGTCTCCTCCGCCGCATCCGCCGCCGCTGCTTGAGCACCACCTCTTTACCGAACCCCACCATGCGGAGCTCCACGGTCACCTGCTCCCTCTCCCTCTTGGTCTTCTTCTGCTGCTGCTCGACGCCCTCGCCGGCGTCCAGGCCCAGCGCCTCCCTTCTCTTCTTCCGGTACCGGATCCCGCAAGCGTTGCACAGCGACTGCATCAAGAAACAGACAGATCGGTCGGATCAGCCGCCGCAAATCACAGGCGAAAATGCACAGATCGGGAAACCCAAAGCCAGGAACAGATCGGAGAGGATCTCACCTTGGGGCCGGAGGGGCCCCCGCGCCAGAGCGGTGTCTTGGTGGTGTGGCAGTCGGTGCAGGCCTTGGGCTCGCCGGAGGCCGTGCGCTGGTCCGGATCCAGCGACCCGCTCCCCTGCGACAGATCGAGCGGAAAACCCAGCAGATTTAGACCCACATCCACCATTGCAGCCACAGATCGAGCAAAAAAAAAACCCACGGATCGGAGCTCGCCTTCTCGACCGAGGAAGCCATCTCCATCGCCAAGATAGGCGGATCTAACAACACCAGCACTCCCCTGTCCCCGCAGCTCCGGCGCTCCACGGCTCCCGCTCCTCGACGTGGATCGAGAGGCGGGGGCTCGGGTCTGGGGGTTTCTTGATCGGCGGCAGATCTCTGCTTCCGGGATCTGGCAGCTACTCCGCTAGGGCTGCTGCCACTGGAGTACAAGACTTGGAAGGGTTAGGGGCGGGAGAAGGAGGAGTGGAGGGAAGCGATGCGAGCGAGGAATGGAGGATGAGATGATGGGAAGGGGGAGATGTCAAAATGGGGGAGGGAAGAGGGCGGAGGAGGGAGAGGGGATAAACTTGGGGTACGTATGTGTCCGCCGGTGGTGTGTCTAGTGTAGACAGACCGGAGGGTGCTCTCGTGCTAGGGCTACGACTACGAGTGATTTCAAGGGTTTTGGACAAACATGGATGAAGGGTGGACGCTGGTCCACGTGAGTGTTCGTGTGCGTAACTTGTGCTAACGCTGATTTTTTTTGGTTTTCTTACTTTTTTTTGTCGGTTTTTTATATTTGTTTTATATTGTTTGGGATAGAGTAACTTATTTTTTATTTTTTATATTTAATTATATCAAATAAGTCACTAACAACTAATAAAATAAGCTAGGTACAGTAAACATTTAGTCATAAGCTAACTTATTTAGCCCAAGTGAGTGGCCCCTTTTATATTAGCTTCTTTTCTATCAGCCACTGCTATTTATCAACCACTACTTGTATCTTTCACATATTGTAATATACTTTATATTTTATTATATCACAATTCTATAAGTCGCATTGCGGTTCTAATATTTTAGTGTCTTTTGTTACACCATTTTTCTTACATAATTCAGTATTATTCATCAGTTGCTTCTATTAAGTTCTATTATTCATTAACCACAGTAAAAAAATCAACAATAAAAGTTAATATAATCAGACCTAAACATTAGGCATCTGGGCTACGTCGTATGTAGTCGATTTTAAGCATGGATAAAAGGAAGTCAGGGAGTTTTCTACTGATCTAGTTTCTCAATGGTTACATGAGCCCCTTGTTTATAGTCAAAAACAAACTCAGCAAGTTATTTTGAACTTTGAAGCACGAGGGAAGAACGTGATATCATATCGACTAAAATTTTCTCAACTTATATTTTCTTAACAATATAGTTCCCAACCTGCTGCTAAACTTGGTATGAGCAATTTCTGTACCGGCTCTTAAATTAAGCTCATAAGAATATCGCAAGCTGCTACTTCTTGTGCTCCAAGCCAGGCAAGTCGCCACCTAGCAAGCAGATCAGTGGGCTAGTAGTAGGGGCGGATATCGAATCAGCTCTTCGTCATATCAAAAATTTTTTAAATTAATATAGTTTAATTTAATATCATTTTATTGATAGTTTGAAATTATTTTTAGAATCGAGCTAATGAGCCGAGTCAAAAGAAAATTTAATTTCATCCGAAATAGACTCTTTCAATGTTTAACTAATTAAGAAGTGTAATTAAAATAATTTTAAATCAAATCAACGAACCTTACTAACAAGTTTTTTTTTCAGTCCTAGCTAGTAGTATAGCGTCCCACCAGTGGAAAATTTCGTTAGGTCCAGTGATCGACGGCGGTTGAAACCTGCTTAAAATGGTTTTAATTTTTGGCATATATATATATATTTAAAACTCTTTTATTCCAGTGATCGACGCCCTATATATATATATATATATATATATATATAGGAAAAATACTTTATACACCCGGGTGTAATTACACCCACCTCTAATATATCACCTAAACGAATTTGAAATACTCCTTTATCACTTTGGATATACTCATATACTAATTATGAGATACTTCAATGTGAACCATATGAAAAAATTACAAGGGAGTTCACAGTTTTTAGCGTATTTTGTAAATACCTTCATATACGCACATAAAAAGGAGTATGTCTAAAAAATTGTACATACTACCTCTGAAAAATTATTCATACCACCTAGATGATCTTAAATACTGTATACTATACGCATATACTCAGATTCGCGAGATACTCCTACGTTATGAGAAACGATATAGGGTGTAATTACACCGGTGTAGAAAAGAGGTTTCCTATATATATATATATATATATATATATATATATATATATATATATATATATATATATATATATATATATATTCTAGGGCGTGTGCGGCCTAGAACCCGCGACCGTCGCCCCTTGCACGGCCACACACGCGCGGCCGCAGAGCATCAGACCGACACTAGAACCCAAAAAGCAAAGCCCGTCTCGCTGCACGACTCGGCGCACCACGCACGGAACGCCCCAATCACCCACCCGCACTGCACACGTGCCACTCCATCGTGCCCCGCTGTCCGCTGTTCTGCCGTTCGCGGGAAGCCGAGCCGATCCGCGCGGGAGCGGCGGCGTCGCCTAGGCAGGCAGGCAGTGCAGGGAGGCGCGTCGCGGCGGGGAACCCGAACCCACAACCCCCTCTGTGAATTGACCGTAATACCCTCGGGCGGTTTGACTGGTCAGTGTGATATCTAGGCCCGGCCCAAGTAAAGCTTCTAGAAAGGTCGCTGCCTTATGGGCCAAGTTCTACTACGTGAGCCTATGTTTGGACAGCATCGTATGCCCACCCAGCCCAGTCGCATCAAGACGAGAACATGGGAGCGTATAAACCCTAACCTTCCCGGCCTCGAGTACACACCTTGTCTCTCTCTTCCTCTGATCGCCGCTCACCACACCTGCTCCGCTGCTCGCCATGGCCGTCGGCTGCGATGACAGCCAGAGCCTGAAAAAGCGGAAGCGCGAGGCCGCGGGGAAGTCCAAGCCGCTGGGGAGGGGGGTTGATGACAGCAAGAAGCTGAAGAGGCCCTCCGATGCCCGTGTGGCGCACGGCGGCGGCGGCGGCGAGGCCAAGGCGAAGAAGCAGCCGGTTACCGCCAAGGAGAAGCGCCTGGCCGCCAAGGTATCGGTTGCTTGTTTGTGTTGAGATCGTTGGAGCGTGGGCTTCGATTAAGACTACGAACTTGTGTTTGAGATGAAATTGGATGGTGTAATTAAATTTAAAAATTAAAAAAAGGTTATATCATCACTTTTAAAATATTATATTGTTACATACTACATACTAGAAATAAGAGAAAAAACCTTTAAAAATTAAAAAAATTAGAAAAAAATAAAATTAAGAAACTAGAAACTGGAGCTCTAACAAGCAGGGTTTGAATTTTTTTCATAGCAATACTTTCCGTATCTGTTTAGTACCACTGATCTAGAACAAATACGATCAACTGGAGAAAGAGAAAGGAATCGAAATGTAAATCTGAGCTTATTCTTTTTAGAGACAGAACAGTTTCTTTTTTATCAACTGGATTCTTTCTTTCATTGCAACACTTATCGTCTGTGGTCAGTACCACTTATCTAAAAACAAATTTGATCAACTGAAGAAAGAGAAATGAATCGAAGAGAGAAAACAAGTTAAAAAAATCTGCACGGGCACTGGTGAGTCGCATCAAGAACTCTTCGTTCTTGCGGTGCGCCCCGGTGCGGGTCTGATCTGGTACACGGGCGACTCACACCAGCTGCTAGCGCCGCCTCTGCACCACCTCTGATTCTGATATTGATCCACACCGTCCTCAAACGGCCAGAACTCCGCTGGCCGGCCGCCGGCGAACGGCGGGCGAGTGTGCGGGTATTCCGGGAAGCGCTGCCGGTCGGAGGGGTCGAAGAGCGGGAAGGACTGGCGCCGCCGCGCGCCGGCGTCGTTGGCCCGCAGGCAGGACTCGATGACCCGGCACTCATCCCGGAGCCGGTTCTGCACCTCCCGCAGCGCCTGCGGCGTCGTCGAGGCAGGAGGCCTCCTGCTGCCGCGCGCCTGCTGCGCGTTGTTGGAAGCCGGCGCCGCCGTCCTCTTGTCGGTGGTGCGGTGCCTCGTCCTTTGGTGGCAGGCGGTGCAGAATCTGGCGGAGCGCTCGGCGTCGAAGGCTCTCCGGCGAGCCTTGTCCGTCAGGCACGCGTGCGCCTGCAATATGCAATTGTGCATGCGTAGGCGTGGACAGCGATTAGTTAATGTTGATCTAGGCACTGTGCATCAAATTAGCGGCATGGTTAAAAACCGAACGCGTGCATCCCGTGGGTCTCGGATCAATCCCATGGGTAGTAACCTTGCGTTGCTGACGAGAGGCAGACGACGACAGCAACGAAAAGGCAAAGAAAAGATTCCAAAGCGGAGGAGATCATCATCAACAGGGAGGCCGCTCGCTAGCTAGTTGATCGGCGCGCGCGCATACGCATCGAGTAGAAAGGAAATGCACGCGGAGCAGTACCTCAGAGACGATCTTGAATGCGACCTCTGCCTTCGGGTGCCTGTTCTTGTCCGGGTGCAGCTGCAGCGCTACGCACGCACGTACAGAAAATCGCAGAACGAATTACCATTAATCTATCATCAATTTGCACGACAGATTATATATCTACCAGTACATAAAAACAACGTCCGCTTGATGCTAGTACCATACCGAGCTGTCGGTACCGCCTCCTGATGGCGTCCTCCGGCGCAGCCTCGCCGATCTGCCATGGATTCACCACGAAGTCAACAAGAGAAACTGAAACAGTGGTGGTGCGCGGGCTGGAGGGTGCACTGGGTAGATTAACAGAGAGAGGAGGGGACGAGGAGCGTAACGCACGGCGAGGACGAGGTACCAGTCGACGAAGGGCGCCCGGCGGCGGTGCGGGCAGGAGGAGAAGGCCGCCGACGCCGCGCACACCTCACGCACCACCTGCGCCTTGCCGGCCGCCATTGTTGGATCCTTTCCCTCCCTCCCCGCGCGCGATAGGAGCGTTCGTTCAACTCGTCGGTCGATCATCCATGGCGATGTAATACTACACTGCTGTACTCGTCGTGGGAACGGGCTAGTGCTACTCCTGGGCCTGGCTGTGGCTGGCGCCTCGCAGTTGGGGGAGAACTTTTCTTTCCCTTTTTTTTTTGGGTACTTGTTTGTTTGGGTTTTCAAACTCCTCCTATAAAGGAGTGTCCTAGCCTAGAGGAGGGGCGGTTCCAAGGAGGAGGAAAGGGGCGGGTCTTGCGGGTGCGTGCGACGTTTTCGAAACGGAGGAGCAAGGTAAAAGGATGGCATGGCATGGCACCGCGCGCGTTGCATCTGCACCGGAAATCGAACTTGCATATCATCTGGGCCGGGCTCCTCATTAATTGGAATTTTCACGGTCTTCAAGATATGACTTTGATCATTATTTTTTATAACTTTATATTAAGATATAATAACAAAATTATAATATTATGAAAGTATTTTTGATTATAAATCTAATCATATAATTTTCGTATAAATAATCTAGATAGCTTTAAACCTATTGATGATCAAACTTTAGCAAGTTTGACGGTACGGATTCTAGGAAGTCGGGTAAAAAAGAATGAAGAGAGTAGTATTATTCTATTAGTTAGCGATCCGATTCTGTGAGTTCTTTCTTCTATGATGAACTAGTAGCACCAGTCCTACTTTTTTTTTCTTTGTGGACCGAGGAGAAAGGGGTTCAATAGGAAGAGAGTTGTACCATAAGAGAATCACGGAGGTTAACCTACCTCAAATATGGAATATGGATTCTGGCAATGCAATAGAGTTGGGTCCTCATATTTATCTGAATGAATCTGTCTTTCTTCGGAGGTCAATCGTTGCTTATTATACGAGGACGTAAATTCTATCTCGATAGGACATAAATTTTCATTCCTATGAAATTCATAAATGAAAATGAAGAAGTTAATCTACTTTATGTTTTGAGGTAAAAAAAAGGCATGGAAACTGATAGAAAATCTTGAATGGAAACTGAAAAAATTGTAGCCCCAATTCCTTTAAAAATGGTAAGATCTTTGGCGCAAGAAAAAAGGGACGGCCCATATCATATCTCCTCTCCCAACCATCGGTGGCGGAGTCCGCGCGTGAACTGATCTCCACCTCAAAACACAGCCCAACTCCCGCGCGTACAAATACACGTACATCACCAACGAAACAGGACCGGCTTAGCTAGCCAATTCAGGTCTCGATAAACGGAAACAATGGCCGCTTCCCTTGCCTCGCTCCTCTTCCCCTTGTGCCTGATCTCCCTCTCCATTCCCTCCCAATCCCTCGCCGCCGCCGTGCCACCCCCGGCACGTCACGGCAAAAGGGATGCGCCGAAGGACGTGCCCGGCGGCGCCATGGCGCCAGCGCCGTGGCAGCCGGTTCCGGGCTACACCGCCCAGCCCCTGCCGAAGCCGCTGATGAAGGCGTGCGTGCAGACGCCGTTCCCCGACCTGTGTGCGCGCGCGCTCTCCTTCCGCGTGGACCCCAAGGCGGCTTCCGACCTGCGGCGCCTGACGGAGCTGTCCACGCGCGTCGCCATCGAGGCCGGCACCGCGCTGGCCTCCTTCGGCTACGTCCACGCGGCCGGCGCCAAGAACGACACGCGGCTGCGGCGGTGCGTGCGCGACTGCGCCGTGCGCGTGGACGCCGCGGTGAAGAGCCTGAACGCGTCGACGGCGGCGCTGCGGCGGGGCGCGCGCGGGGAGGCGATGCGGCTGCTGGGCGACGCGGCGAACGGGTACGGCGTGTGCTGGGGCAGCTGCGCGAGCTTCACCGCGGAGGCCATGCACGTGATGCAGAAGCGGGCGCGCCAGTTCGAGAAGCTCGTCAGGATCGCCGCCGCGCTGCTCCAGCTGCTCATCATCGGCGCCACCTTGCTCCCATGATTCCCCTGATCGACCATTCGATGGTTATTTCAGTAGTTTAGTTAGTGCAGTGAAAAAAATGTACGGCAGCCAATTCTGATGAGCGTGCCACTCATGGGTAGTCATCAAGGAAATAACGTTACATTACATATAGCGACATTGCAATGGCGTCATGTGGGACGCCTGAGGTGGCTTATCAGGTAGAGTTTATGATTTATTTTATGTTATAATTACTGTTGATTTATTCTGTATAATCAAATATAAAAAATAAAAAATTATATTAATACGAATAATGTAAAGAAATAAAGAAAAAATAAAAAAACTCAAAAAGGCTTAAAAGTCAGAAAAAAAAGATAAATTACTATAAATTACAAAATCAGAAATTAAAATAGTTTGGAGCAGGAAGTACAGTCATGTTTGTTTGCTTGCAATGGTACACGCAAGGCAGGTTACTGATTTTCTTTTGTTTTTTTTCATAGGAAGGCAGGCAGTTTTAGAGGCTACTCTAAAGAGCTTAATATTATGCATGGCTTTCGACTATGGTTATTGATTTTTAGTTGAAATTATATTGTAATAGCTGTTAGCTTTTTTACGATCATTCATTTAAAGGAAAATGAAATCAACTACAGCGCGTTGCTTAAACAATCCGTTCAATAAATGATTATTAAAAATTTTCTATACTAAATCAAGAAATAGCTAATATAATTTCTGCAACAACGTGTAGATTCAAACTAGTTAGCCTTCACACAATTTAAAACACCGCGCTTTCCATCTGGTGATGCTTTCCCCTGGTCTTTGCTGCTATTTATCAGGTAATAATCGTTATCTTTTAGTTAGTACTTCATCCTTCTTTTACAAAGGAAAGAACAGAGGAAGTATCTTATCTTAATTTCCTTATGAACCTTTGGAATTTTGTCGACTATAATTATTCCCTCCGATTCATAATATTTGTTCAACTGCTCTATGCCCACGGACTAAGGAATTACAAAATCTAGGAAGTAATAGTTAATGTAAATGGATCGCGTTCGTACCTATTAAATGACATATTTCAATCACTCAATATTCTTCAGATCATTAATAGCAGCGGTCGTCTAGTGGATGATGGAAAAAAATTGCAATAACTCATTTCTTTATTTCCTCAATGGATCAAGACTGTGAAAATCTAATTTTCAATAAACTGGATAAATATTGGGAAACTAGAGCTAACTGATGCATGAAATGAACCAAAAAATTGAATTTTGGAAATTTCTTGAAATTTTACTTGAATTTGAGTTTTTACCAAATTGGGAAGCTTTCTTAGGATTTCCGCCTTCCTCTTTTAGATTTTTGCCTTCTCCTAGCCTTGGCACCTTTTGAAAATCCGCTTCCTCCCCTATGCTCATTGCCACCCGCCCACACACTCCTCGCCGCCGCCCCCGCCAGTGCACCTTGCTAGCTCACTGCCCATTCGCCGCTATTACAACTAGTCCACGCTAGCACAGTGCTACCACCTCGCTGATCAGGCCTTGAATGCTTGTCACCTCGCTGCCCAGCCACGTACTGTGCTCCACCGCCATTGACCACACCACTGCCACCTCGTGCGCTGCTTGACCTACGCGCGCCCAAGCCATTAAGCGTCCCACCAGCACACTCCAATGCGCTAGTGAGACATGACACTCCCGAGATGCCAACATCGCTGCCAGCAACGCCACTGAATGCCCTCGACCGCCAGCGCTGGCACACACGCGCCGCCTTCACCATGGCCATCCACTACTCCCACTTTCTCTCGTAGCCTATAAAGCTAATATAAGCCTTTAGCTAGCAAACCTTAGCAACTAATCACACTCCTGAGCCATCTCTCTTCCAACTCCGACCTTCAATCACTGTCATTGCGATGCCCTACGATGGTGAGCTCCTAACCGCAATCTCCTGCTAACCTCGGCCAGAACCAAATTCACCTTAGCCCTAGCACCGCCTAGCCACTGCAAACTTTGGAAACACAAGTTATAATGGGTGTCGCATGGCTAAGTAATTTGTATAACCTTAGTGTCAGTTATGCAATCCGATGGAATATAAGAACTATGTTGGATAGAAACTTTTTTTTTGTATGCAAGAGGAGGCTTCCGGTTCAGGAAGATATACCCCCCCCCCCCCATAGTGGAAACAATAGCGGGCATGACTGTGTATAAGGTGGTGCATTGGAAAGGGCCTGTGATGGTCTTCTTAATCTGCATGCTTAAAATAGCGGGTGGTGTAAAACAAGTTGAACTTCTCTTATGGGTAAAGTTGTGCAATCTCTACAGAGTGAAATTTGTTCGATTCAGGTGGATATAATTCTCTGGCAGTGAAAAACTTAGCGGTTGTGACTGCGTTAAGATGGTGCATTGGAAAGGCCTTGTGATAGTCTTTTTGACCCACATGTCTAAAGTAGCGTGTGGTGTAAAACAAGTTGAATATCTTTTGTAGGTAAAGTTGTATAGCTTCTACGAGTGAAAACTGTCCAGATATCCATGCCCACGGTCATAGGCGATGCATGGGAACTTGCTCGAGGCAGTCTCTGTTACAAAATCAAGTTAGTCTCCAATTTTCCCTACGTGGATAGAACCCAGTAAATATAATGGGTGGATAGAACCCGAAAAATAAAAATAGCATATGATAGATACAACCATGCTCTGTAATAGGTGGATGAAACCTTCGCTATGATTATTGCTTCATTCTCTTAAATTCATCAAAACTAGGTTTAATTAAAATGCTATGTCTCATGCTTTCTATATATTCTATTTCAAATGTAGCTTCCTACAAATAAAAGAAGCTCATGCCTTCTTTTGTTCAGCTTTACATATATTATAATTGTATTCTGTGTGGTGACTTGCTGAGTACCTTTCATGCTCACTGTTGCTTAACTACTATCATTCACTAAGTAAAGAAGAGAAAGAAAAGCCTTGCGAAGGCGTCGATAAGAGTAGAAGATGAAGATACAAAGTACTAGATCGTGAGCCTCATATGATTACTGTGGGCATATACTGAGGATCTTATTTGTGTGTTGTTTCAATTTCCATAACTGCTCTTTAAAAGTTTTGGCTTGATCTGTAAGTTAAGAACCGTTAGATCCATTTATGTATTATCTACTACTATTATATTAGTTTTATTTTTTTTATGAGATACGTGTTTAATATTCAAGGATGCTATTGTATATATATTAGCTAGTCATCTAGGGATTAGTGCTGCTGTACACAAAGGATTTCGAAATCCGGATAGATGGTAGCGTTCGGAATAACAATGACTTCTAGCTTTTGACTGAAATTTCACTGTAACTAGCTTATTTTGTTTATTGTAGCTGAGTTGGCTTATTGGACATAATTAAATTTAAAAATATAAAAATAAAAACGACATACTAACATATCACGAACAATACAAAGGAATACGAGAAAAAAATAAAACATAAAAATTCGAAAAAACAAAAAAAGTAAAAAGACAAAAAATGCAAACAGTAAAAAAAGGTCAATCGCTGACCACCACCACCAGCGTCCAAACGCTGAGCGGGGCCATAGGGTTCCAGGTCAGGAGTGGTAAGATTAGATCGTCGTGGAAATTAAAGAGCTCGCCTTTGCCGCGCACACCGCTGACAACGTGGGACCGAGCAGTGACCTGGCTCACGGGCTCCCAGCCAAACAAGAGCCAGATGTACCTTACCCTTTTCCGCTTTTCCTAGTGACGTGGAACACTAACCGGAGCAGTTGGGCCCACCTGTCATTCTGATGTTTCTTCACTAAATTCTACGCACATCAAGTTAGTTAAGTTTTCGGGGCCCTTGAGACCAAGCCCAGTAGGTAGTTCCGGCCTAATTGGCTTTCTAATGGGCGGGGGCCGCGGGAAACATGTGGGATTCAACTGCGCATTGTTTCATCCCTACCGGTTTCCCCCGGGCTAGGTTCCCCCGGACAGGGAAAAGAAAAGTACATTTAGTGATCAGATCAAAGCGTGCGTGTACCTATACTTTGTGAAGTCTAAATCTCTTGCTCTAGTTAAATGTGTGGTTAGATGTGTGTCAGTTAACGCATCCACGAGTGCACGTGCGTGTAAGAGTGAATGAGATGCCCTTTGCACCTAGCTGCTAATGGGTTTAATACTAAATTACTTGTAGCACATGGATGTAGTGATCTTCAGGGAAGGCTCATACCGTCATACGCAGTACTAACATTGGCTAGTAACATTTGCAATGTGTTACAGAGCTGTAACAGCTCCAAAGACATAGGGTTATTTTAAGCTTACAACATTCGACTTAAAATTTTGAATTCCGATTGCTCACGAGAAAATACAAAAAAAGCCATTCGCTTGCGATTTTAACCGATGTAGATAAAATCAAGCAGTATCTACTACAGCTGATTTATTAACTTCGTTCTCAAAAGATACTCTGTTTGGAAGCTAGTTACTATAAAAAATCAAATCATAAGCCTAAAAGAACCTACCTACCTACTAGCTCACCTAAAACAGGTAACAAATGCATCTAAAAAACTAATCCAGTTAGGCAGCTGGTAACATAGATTTCAGATATTCGGAGCGAAATTTAATTTTCTGCACTGAGGTTACAACCCAAAAGTACTCGATAGTTTTCTCTCAACTATGCTAGCCGCTACGGGTATGTGAAAATGTTACATATCTGTCTATACAGGCTTTGGCAAAAGGCACCACCTGAAACACAAACCAAGCCCGTAGTAGACAACCGTCTCACGTCAAAGGTACTGTCCTTTTACTACCTCCCGGCAGACCAGATCGATGAAATCATCATTCTGCCAGGGAAAAAAGTGAGTAAAATCTTCATAGTGAAAATGAGAATGTGAGCAACGATTTAATTGAATGGACTTTTTTTTTGTGAAAACGCAGTAAAAAGCTAACCATGTCCGACAAGGCTAAGGCCTAGCTATGCTAGTTACTAACAAGCTTCCGTTGACGCTATTACCTCATTTAGAAGCTAAAACACAATAGAATTATGCGAATCCAGTAAAAATGGACACAAAATCAGCGGCAGTATGTACACTGCACTCAAATTGTCAACCAACAGAGTCCAAGAAAAATACCTGCGCAAGCCTCAGCATTGCACCCCTGACTTTGTCTCTTGTTAGTACTGGGCCATAAGATGCTGCTGGGGCAAGCAATGGGGATGGATTAGGTGGTGGAAATGGCTGAAGTAAAGGCGCGCCGTATGGTGGAGGGGGGGATGCAATGGGTAGTGGAAAGGGCTGGAGCAAGGGAGTACTTTGCCGCTGCTGAATGGTAAGGGGATGATGAACTGGAGGAGGAGCAGGCAATGAAGAAGCAACAGGAGCCGTTGTTGTCTGCGAAGATGTCACGGGAGGAAAGAGTAATGGTTTGACAAGACTAGCAGGTTTAATGGTAGGAGCACTGCTGGATCTATGAGCATCTAGGGGCATCACAGGAGCTGATGAAGTTCGCGAAGGAAGCAGACTATGTAAGGCCGGAGGCTGTGATGAAATAACACTAGGTGATGCATGGCTAGATGAAGGAACCATCCCGGCAGACTGATTTGGTTGTACTGCACCAGTTCCACCCGTGGTTGCACCAACGCATGCAGCTCCCTGTCCAAAGAGATTCAAAGATGTTATGAAAATTACATAATGATCCTAGATTGCAAAGCAACCAGAATAAGAATAAACAAGATCAGGATTTCAAAATAGAAAAATACAGCAATGAAGAGAAGGCAAGTTTCCTTACCTTCAACAAAGCTGGCAGGAACTTATATTCAACATCATCGGGTACCATGGTAGATGATGTTGGCCGTTCTAGAGTATCTTCAGCTGAAGGCGCAGCAGACGCTACTTCTGGCTCTTCAAACTCACTGAAATGGGCAAGAGAGATAATTTCACCATTATGGCACATCCTCACCAACTTTAGCTCGTACTGTTCTGAGTCAAAGGGATCAACTCAACTAGACAATACAGTAACTTGAATTTTCCCCTCTGGTTTCCTACAATTCACTCAACTCAATTTTCATCATTCCTTTGTTTGAATGATCCAGTAGATGTTCACATGGAGCATCAACCCGCTCAAAAGCTCTATTCTTGCAGTTTTTTTAAGCTCACGATCTAAAAAGGCCCTTGTATTGAAATTACAATGTTAGCCAATATCACTTTATGATTTTTTTTTTGGGCTATTCTTGTAAGGAATTCACTGCACTAATCATAACACCTCAATTCCTCAAAGCATTATGTTTAATAGTTACATTGGTGTGAGAAAACGACTAAAATAGGGAGCAATACAACCTTGATCAATGAGCATATATGAAATAGAATATTCAATCTTAAGTTAGAAATGATTAGCAGACAGCAAATGGATATGTCTAAAGTAAAAAAAAAACCAAATACCTTTTAATTGCAGGAATCTTTGCCTTGGGGGATGCCCTAGAAAATGCATTATGTATCCTGTACCATTGCATATGAGATGTATAGTTCAGTAAAGATATGTTACTGACCAAGATTCTTAGGCACATAGCATATGAACAGTACCAACGCGTGTGTGAACAGTAATGCCGCATGAACAAGTGAACAACACCGTGTGCGTGGGTACTGTATCGATGTTATCTATTTAGATAATTTTCTTATTATTTATGCTTGTTTTCTTTTAGATTATTTCTAGTATTAGAAATAAGTTTCTATTATTAGGGATTTGTTTCTTAATATAGAGATAGGTTTCTTATGGATTAAGTTTAGCCATCCCTATAAAAGGAACATCATTGTATTATTATTATAAGCAAAGAAATAAACAAAATTCTCTAGTCTTTCTGTCTTCTTCAACAGACCTTATAGTCTTAGCGGCGGCATGACCGACCGATCAAGAGCAAGTGCCCTACCATCGGTCCTCAAATCCGTACCACAACAGTATAGGGCAAAATACATAAAAACTTGCAAAAATCATGCTTTGCCCTACCTTGTATTTTACAAAGCCAAGTCAGTGGACATAAGCAATCGAGTAAGCAACTACAATTAATGGACTAAAGTTGCAAATAGATAGGTTATGGATATGGACTAAACTTCTCGATAACTTAACCACTACAGCGGTGCATCTATAATTTTAAATAACAGAATAGCTTGTTCAAATCCAAAACAAGACAAGCTGCAAGGTATGGGTGGGCATCTGGTTTATATGGTCTAATTGGCTCAATACGTTTGGAATTTTTCAAATCAAGTTTTACATAGTGGGCACCAAATTTAGCAGATTGCATTTCCGAAACCACAACTACTATGCTGAATTTTTTCATTGCGATTTTTCAGTACTACCAAAATGCATGCTTACAGAGAACCGGAGAACTGGACTAGTACTATTCAATATTCATAAATCTTAGTTCAGGTTAAAGCATGTGTTAGACACCAAATCAAATCATATACAAAAACAATTACACAAGCCAACATATACTAAAGGACCTAAAAAGTGGAGCAGATGAAAAGAAAAGGTGAGTAGATCAGCAGAACATTGCAAGATCAGACTATAAGAGGCAGCAAAACGTGGCCCTTGCGGATGCCAGACATTGGATGGGAGGAAATCATGATCACAGGAAGTGTTGTGCAGCCCTGCGGATGCAGAACTTTCTCACAGTTGATTTGGTGATTTGTCAGCACTGCTTTCCTCAGCTATCACGACTTGCATGGCCATTGTGGCCAGGGTTAGATGGCTAGCCTGATCAGGCCCTACGGCTTATATGTTGGATTGAAAGCCTTGATACACTATGGCTCTAGTGGGCCTTGCATTGAATGCTAAAATAGGCCCAAGTATCAGTGTACAGCAATAGCTCAGTAACTCCAGTTTGTTGACAAACAAAAACTGCACCAAACATGGAATACCAAATAAACCAATATAATCGGTTTTCACGTATCAGCTTAAAAATGCCCACCCCTAGCAGCAAGATATCTGAGATGAACCTACAAAGGATGTACTCTGGAGACCAAAACAGTGCTGCAGATGAGATTTAACGAAATAAGAAAGAAGAAAATAATTACCTACTGAAAAGATGTGCAACTTCTTCACATTCCTGAGGATTATAGAACCAGATTCCGGTAACTTCGTCTGCAGCATTGTGGTACATTATGTAAGGAACCTGTACCTGGTATTCAAAATCTCTCAAGAGATCTTCGACCAGATTTTCTGTTCATAAGAGGAAGGCAACATAAAATTCACGTATTTAGTTGCCACACTAGCATATAAAGAAAGCAGTAGTAAGACATAAACAACCAAATCACTTAAAACAGGTTATGCAAGGTAATGTTTCAAGATACCATTTGATATCAACCAACCACAATTTTTTCTTGTATAGACCAAAAACACAATTCAGTAAGGTTTTCAATTGAGTGAGCTAGTTTTGTTTTGATTCCGTGGAATATCCCATACAGCCTCATATATAAACCTAACAAGAACCAATTTTCAACAATGAATTCCTTAGGATACATAAGAGATTGTGCTTCCCAATGAATATGTATGAGAGCCAAAGCGCTGATAGCTTAATTTAGCCCAAAAGACTGAAAGCAAACACTCCTGATATAACATAGTCACAAATGTGAGCAATCAGTGTTGCCTACCATTTTATCTCACAATTAGTATATACAATGATTGAAAGAAGAAATTGATCCCACTATCTAGGATTTGTCTCGAGTTGTTTTATGGTTAAGCAGGATAATTTTCCACAACATCCCATCTCCAATAAAATAGAATGCAAAAGTACCTGTATTTCGACGATTCATGATGACAAATTGGAATCTGGGTTGGGTGTTCCTACAAGAATAAACACTTCTCAAAACAAAGTACAAGGTACTATAGACAACCAGCACATGCACACTCTTCAGGGCTTATAGACCCAACAAGTTTGCATTACCAGAAGAATACAAAAGGGCATCTGAACAGAAGTATTAAATACAGTGTCAATAGTTGTAGATGCCAAAAAGTATCACCACAATACTTGCATAAAACATGATGCCCTTTTGTACTGATATCTACAAGGGAAAAATGTTTTCCTGAATCTATTGTCCTATTTCAGAGCATTCTAGGCACTCTCCCTGCAATGTTTCAGGAACATACATAACTGAATCCACAGGAAACCTATTCTAGGATCAGCAACAAACGATCCAACATAGGCATGCATGACATAGGAGACCAACATAGGTGTGCACGACATAGGCGATCCAACATAGGTATGCACGACATAGGCAATCCAACAAAGGCATGCACGACAAAATACTAACAGCGTCTAAAGCCACCAATAACCAACAACTTGTGACAAACATAAACTACCGAAAAAATCTCAATAAATAGTACTGCAAATACCACATCAATGTGCTTATTAACATTTGACAATGCAAAATCCCATGCTTAGTCACTTGATTCACTTCTATAGGAAGGACACTGAAAATATTTCAGAGACAGCAGAAAATAACAAGTAGCAATACTTTCCCTAGCAAGGAAATCCTAATACTCTTTGCTATATAGGGAATTACTGAATCACACTAGAATACACAGTACAAAGACTGGATCATCATGCCATTCCATTTTCATTTCTTCAATCCAAAACATGGGCATTCGAGTAATCAGCAGCCAAGAAACATTGGCATTCAAGTAATCAGAGCCCAAGTAACTCTAAGAATTCTCCAAGCATACACCAAACAAGCCCAATCCATGCTAAGGCGAAAGTATAGGCTGATCCACAGCGATCGACCGAGCCCGATGTAATCTACAGTCCATTACTTAGGATCACTGCACAAACCTCTTGACGACGAAGAGCGACCCCTCCACAGCCTTCCGACTCTGCAGAAACGCGCGCGCGCATATACAAGTCGAATTAGGAATGGCAACACCAGGAAACCGGGCACCGAGAGGGGTTTGGTGGAGAGCGGGGCGGGAGGGAAGGAGAGTAGTAGTACCCATTGGTGGATGTCTTCATCGAAGCTGTAGGTTGTGACGTGCGCAGCGGTGATGAGGATGTCCGCGACGGCGGGGTCGAGGCGCCGCAGCACGGTGAGGTTGAGCAGCCGCGTGCCCTCCTGGTCAGCCGCCAGGTTCGGCATCACCTTCCATCTCCCGCCGCGTCCATCGCCGCCCCGCGCCATGGCCGCCCGCAACCTCCCTCGCCGGAAACCCTAACAGCCACGCGATTTTTTCCGCCCTCGTTTAAGTTTTTGGAGCGAGGAGGTGATCGCTGATCAGGAGTGTTCTGGACTGGAAATGGAAAAGCTCTAGCCTTTTGCCGCGCACAGCGTGGCACCGTGCGCGTGCGCGCAGCCTGTGTGCCGTGGGTCCACTGCTATTCCGGGCCCATCGAGCAGTGACCTGGCACGTCGGTTCCCAGCCATCGAGCAACTGGAGTATTAACCGGTGACGTTGGGCCTACCTGTCATTGTGATGTTTCTTCTCCAAATTCAGGGCCTGTTTGTTTTAGCTTCTGGCAGCTACAGCTACTCCTAGAATCTGCAGCTCCCCCAAACAGTCCAGATTTTCATTCAGATTCTAAGTAGCCAGAAGCTACAGAATCCAGAAAATGAACTAGTAGCCGTAAGTCGGGTTATCCAAATTTCTCCAAATTCGACTACCAGATACTCACCACCGCTTCTCGAATCTACAAACAAACAAATGCGCCCTAAACTTCAGAAGAATACTTGGGCTCCTCGACTTGGTTGAGTCTGAGAGTTCGGGACCCTAGAAGACCAGCCCAGTAGAGTGCTCTGACCAAATTGGCTTTTTCAATGGGCCTGCGAGAGACGCGTAATTCAACAACAAGGGTTTTTTTTTGCTTGTTTTGGACACTACTTGAGAGCTTCAGGGAGAGCCGATGGCTTTTGTTTGAAATAAAATAGTAACAATAAACTCTTAGACTAAATAGTTTTTGAAACAAAATTTTAAAAATAGTTTTTGGAAAACGCAAACACGGAGGAGATGATGACTTCTAGCAAACGCAAACACTGTAGCCTAAATTTTAAAAATAGTTTTTGGAAAACACAAACACTTGCAAACCGGCTTAAAAGCCTCAACTTTTTGCTTAGCCTGTTGGCTGCAATTACACTGTAACGGCTGTTAGCTTTTTTGAAAAGTTGAAAATACCGCTATATCTTTTAGTACAATACAAAGAAATAAGAAGAAAAACAAAAAAATAAAATTAAGAAGTCGATGGGTCCAAACGACTTCTGACTTCTAAAAGTCAGAAGTCAGAAACCGAAGCCATTTGGAGCAAGACCACATTATTGTGTTGTACTATATCATCATCCTGGCTTAAACTTTCACACAGATAGATAAGGGTTGGGTTTTTTTGGGGGGCTTTAGACTTATGCTTTAACTAGTTTTCAAATTGTGTATCTTTTATGGCGGAGTTTATAAGTCGATTGTAGTAGACATTATACCGAATTCATCTATATCAACTAAAATTACACACGAGTGTCTTTCTCTCTGCATTCTTCTTTGCGAACAGCCAAAATTTAAAAACTTAAACTAAAATATATAAACCATAACTAAAAAGAATTCACCTAAGATCATTTCTCTGCACTTCTAACTCTAAGTACCATTTGTTTCGTGATCTAGGAGCATGGAAGTAGCAAGCAACAAGATAGGCTCACATGCACACCATCTTTTCCCCGAGATATCTAGGGGCACAACGAGCAATGATGTATCGCATGTCACGTTAAGGGTATTTGTATTGGCTTTTGTCATATCTTTTGGTTGTGTTTTTTGTCTTTTAGCTGAAAATGAATAGTAGTGATTGAAAAAAGTGATTTTTAGAAGGAGATGACGAGCGATGGAAAAAGTGAGAGATACTAAGAGGAATGATGATAATAAGAGGAATGGAGAAGTCATTTTGAGAAATCAAGTGTTAGTATTAGCTTTTGTCTTCTCTAAATATAAAGCAGAAACAGAGCTAATACGTATAGGTGAGAAGTAGATGATGAAGAATTAGTGTGAGAGAGCACTTATTCATTTGTCACTAAAGAAAACAAGCAATAAATAAAGAGATCTCTTTTACTGTCTTTATTTTTATTTGTGATCGCTGATCAAACTTGCCGGATTCTAGCACATGGAACACTACATATTACCAATACATAACTAATCCTGGACTTCCTCTGGAAATGTATGCTGGCCAAGCGTCTGGTGTGAAGTATTTTGAGTGCCACTCACCGCTACCTGGCTACCAAACCCCCCCAATATATCAGTCCCAATTATTTCGGTGCTAATTGCTGGTAGTAATACGTACAGATCATGATTCGGAGCAAGATTCTGACGTGGGAGACGCACGAGACGACACTCGCTCACTCGAGAGTCGGATGACGCGAGGGGAAGCGTTGACGTGGCCGAGCAATTATGGGCCAGCTTAGTTTAGTGACCCTGGGCCCACCCCCCTAAACACGCCGTTTCCTTTTGCAAACGACGATGTTGAGAGAGAGAGAGAGAGGTGTGTCGGTGGCCACCGGGAATCCGGTGAGAAAAAAAGGTAGGGAAAGCGTGTGATCGTGAGAGAGAGGTAAGAGGAGTACAGGGATTTATTAATTACCTCCAGATGTGGGGGATAGAGATTGTTACATTCCGGGCTAGTACAGGAGTACCAGATTTGGTGTTCTTTTCGGCTGGTTTTTGTTTTGATTTCTTTAAGTAATCGTTATTTATTAAATTATTAAATTACAGCTAAAATGTATAAACTGTAAACAAAAAAAAAACACCCATTTGATCTTTTTCGTTTGCTCGGAGAAACGCTGGCCTGTCCATTGATTCCTCTCCGTTCTCGTGCATCCACACCGTATTGTTTCTCGCGTCTACCCCCACGACGCCCGTAAAATGCACGGTTTGCTTCAGAGACTGTTTGCGGCTCACTGGGGCCGCACACTTGGGCTTAATAACCTGTCTTATGTGATTGAATTTTTATAGTTGATTTATCTTATATTATAATTAATAATGATTTATTTGACATAATTAAATTTAAAAATAGAAAGAACATGTTAGTTCATCATGAATAATACAAACGCATATGGAAAAAAAGGCAAAAAAAGTTCAAAAAAACAAAAAACCAGAAATTTTTTTAGAAATAGTGAATTAGAGATCAAAAACTCAAGCTGAAATGAGCACGCCGGTCATATTCTTGTATATTTGCACATGTCCCAACATGTGCAGAGAAACACTAATACGGGTGGGTTCTTTTTTATTGAGATTTATGTTTTTTTAGTGTGAGCGTTTGTGCAAACGAACTGAATACCGATAAATTACTTTATAAATATTATCTCGATAAATCACTTTAAAATAACTACGAAAAAACTATCTCGTTTATTTGTAGGGCTGTAAACGAGCCGAGCTCGAGCGAGCTTACCCTGGCTCGGCTCGGGCTCGGTAGAAACTCGAGCGAGCTTGAAATTGCCGTCGAGCTTCAAGCCGGGCTCGAGCTCGGCTCGGACGTCTCGTGTAGGCTCGGTCGAGGCGCACTGCTGGGCGGGCGGTGAGGAGGGCGCCGGCGGCGGGAGATCCGGCCGGATCCGGTCGAGGAGGCGCCGCGGGGGGAGAAGGCGCGCGCGGGAAGAGGCCGAGCGGCGCGGCGGCCGGTCCGGTGGGAGATCCGGATCCGCCAGATCCGGCGAGGAGGCGGCGGCGGGGCGAGCGGCGAGAGGGCGCGTGGGGAGAGGAGGGGCCGCGGTGGTGGGGAGGCGGGGGTCGGCGGTGGGAGAGGGAAGGAGACGAGTGGGGAGAGGAGGGACGGCCGGATGGGGCGCGAGGGATTGGGGGGGGCGGCGCGCGAGGTGGGATCTGGGGCGGGTCGCTCGGGGTGGGTGGGGCCCAGGGGTGCCGGGGTGGGTCGCCGGGATTTGGAATCAGAGAGAGAGAGAGCACGGGGTAGGCGGGAATTGAGAGAGAGAGCGCGGGGGGGGGCAGAATTGAGAGAGAGAGGCGAGAGAGTACGGATTGTAGGGAATTGAGGAGGGTAAAATATCTCAAGCTCGCGAGCTATTCGAGCTCGGCTCAGAAAGCTCGCGAGCTTGAGATGAAGTTCGACCGGCTCGGGTGGTTTCGAGCCAAGCTCGAATCGAGTTTAGAACGAGCCAAGCTTGAGCAGTTCGCGAGCTTCGAGCTTTTTTACAGCCCTATTTATTTGTCATTCACCGTTTTTTTACGATGCGGTGTAACTAGGGCCTAGTTACTGGCTGTGATTCTTCGACTCTTGGGCCGTAACTGCAACTGTAGAATCCAGCATTCAGTGTTGCCGTTGGAGATGGTGACACTGGAGGCTCGAGTAGTGACGACTGAGCTGAGTGAGGGGGTGTTCAGAATAGCGATGGCTTCTAGCTGAAATTTCATTGTAGTTGATTTATTTTTTTTACTGTATCTGAATTAGTTTATTGGACATAATTAAATTTAAAAAAATTTAAAAATAGAAAAATATGTTAGTCCATCATGGACAATGCAAAGGAATACAAAAAAAAGAAAAAAAAATAAAAAAGCCCAAAAAATATTAAAAAATTCAGAAAAAATGAAATTACTAAATATTGAAAAAAAACAGAAGTTAAAAAAAACTGAAATAAGCAGAGCCTCAGGACTATCTGAAGTCATGTTTGGCAAAATGGGCATGAAGAATTTAATAGATATTATCTATACATATATACAACACATGTATTATCTATACATATATATTAAATATAGTGTTTAATTATTTTTAATAATTTTTTGATATATATATTAAGAAAAAAATATGATTTATAAATTTGGACGAAGGAAGTAAGAGAGAAGAGAGTGAGGATACGAGGAGTACCAAAGCGAATAATTTTTTGATCTATATGTAAAAAAATATGATCTATAAATTTAGGCGGAAGGAAGGATCAAATTGGGAAGAGGGCGGGGAGTAGATACCAGGAGTACCAAAGGGAACCACACTAGCGTAGCGTGCATGTGAGGGGGAAGGGAAGCTGTCGAAAAATACAGGGGGTGGCGATGAGCTGTCGAAAAATACAGATGGTGGCGATCACAGCAGTCACAAGGCAACACAGCACAACATAGGGAAGGGAGGAAGTATCCTGCCCTTCCCCATTTCCTTCCCCTCCCCTCCCACCGCCACCGCCGCCACACGCGCGCGCTTCGTCTCGCTTCTTCTTCGTCGGCGTAGTATAGTAAGCCCTTGAGATCTAGTAGAGCGAGCGGGAGGAGGAGGAGGAGGAGGTTTGGGGGATGGAGGCCAGCGCCGGGCTGGTCGCCGGCTCGCACAACCGCAACGAGCTCGTCGTCATCCGCCGCGACGGGGAGCCCGGGGTACGTTTGATTGGCGCGCCATTATCTCGCCGCGGAGGTTTATCTCCTTGCGCGCCAGTGGTACTGATATTTTGTTGCCTCTCTGCAGCCCAAGCCGCCGAAGCAGCAGAATGGGCAGGTGTGCCAGATTTGCGGCGACGACGTCGGCCTCACCCCCGACGGTGAGCCCTTCGTCGCCTGCAACGAGTGCGCCTTCCCCGTCTGCCGCGACTGCTACGAGTACGAGCGCCGCGAGGGCACGCAGAACTGCCCCCAGTGCAAGACCCGCTTCAAGCGCCTCAAGGGCAAGTCTCCCCCCACCCTACCGGCCGCAATGCCGCTCGCTCCTGGTCCCCGAATTAGCCGGCTCTGAGTCTCAAAGTGCTTACGCCTTTGCGGGATTTCGATTGCAGGTTGCGCGCGCGTGCCCGGGGATGAGGAGGAGGACGATGTCGACGACCTGGAGAACGAGTTCAACTGGAGGGACAAGCATGACTCGCAGTATGTCGCCGAGTCCATGCTCCACGCCCACATGAGCTACGGCCGCGGCGGCGACCTCGACGGCGTGCCACAGCCCTTTCAGCCCATCCCCAATGTTCCCCTCCTCACCAACGGGCAGATGGTACCTGCAAATCTCACGCTGCTGCATTCACCACCTCTGCCTTGCCTAGTGCTCAGTTGCTTGTTCTGATGTGCCTGTAGGTTGATGATATCCCACCGGAGCAGCACGCTCTTGTGCCGTCCTTCATGGGAGGCGGGGGGAAGAGGATTCACCCCCTCCCTTATGCGGATCCAAACCTTCCTGGTGCGTATTTGGATTATCGTCGCCTGGTATTTAGTTGTAATGCTGCCCGAATAGAATCGGCTGACGGTTGGTATGTTGCAGTGCTACCAAGATCCATGGACCCGTCCAAGAATCTCGCTGCATACGGGTATGGGAGCGTCGCTTGGAAGGAGAGGATGGAGAGCTGGAAGCAGAAGCAGGAGAGGCTGCACCAGATGAGGAATGACGGTGGTGGTAAAGACTGGGACGGTGATGGTGATGATGCAGATCTATCACTGTATGGCCCTGGCAACTTACTTGACCTCTATTAGTTTGGTGATCCTCTGATAGGTTATTTAGTTTCCATGCATTGGTCAAACTTGAGATTCCATACTCCACTTGAGCGTTACTACATGCTTCGTATGGGCATGACTATGACCTGGCCATCAATTTCGTTAGAATTCTTGAAGTATAAGTGAATTGTCCGTCTTTCTTCATCAGCTTAACCTTATCACTATATCCTAATACGGACTCTCCTAATACGGACTCTATCTCCTTAACAAGAATATTTTCCTTAAAACTGTTGCATTTTGTGATCTGGATGAATGATGTAGTTGCATAATTAGCCATTTAGTATGTGGTCTACAAAAATCGTACTCTTGTTTATTTGTATCTTTGACTGCAAGGAAGAACTTTCCACCTGGTATTTGCTTAGGCAGATCTTTGTCCTTTTCTTTGCAAAATGTGCTATTAGACTTGAGTACCAACTCTGTTTTTTGAACCCTTTTTTTTACCAGAATGGATGAAGCTAGACAGCCATTGTCCAGAAAGATTCCGATACCTTCAAGCCAGATTAACCCCTACAGGATGATTATCATAATTCGGTTGGTGGTTTTGGGGTTCTTCTTCCACTATCGAGTGATGCATCCGGTGCCCGATGCTTTTGCTTTATGGCTCATATCTGTAATCTGTGAAATCTGGTTTGCCATGTCTTGGATTCTTGATCAATTCCCAAAGTGGTTTCCTATTGAGAGGGAGACTTACCTTGACCGGCTGACATTGAGGTTGGTTATTGTTGCCACCTAGTAATACTTGTCTTCTCTTGTGTCTGGACTTTTGCGACTAATTGCTTGTCTGGATAGGTTTGACAAGGAAGGACAGCAATCTCAACTAGTCCCAGTTGATTTCTTTGTCAGTACAGTTGATCCCTTGAAGGAACCTCCCTTGGTCACAGCAAATACTGTTCTATCTATCCTTGCGGTAGATTATCCAGTTGATAAGGTCTCTTGCTATGTTTCTGATGATGGTGCTGCCATGCTCACATTCGAAGCATTGTCTGAAACATCTGAATTTGCGAAGAAATGGGTTCCTTTCTGTAAAAGGTATAGTCTTGAGCCTCGTGCTCCAGAGTGGTACTTCCAACAGAAGATAGACTACCTGAAAGATAAGGTGGCACCAAACTTCGTTAGGGAGAGGAGAGCAATGAAGGTGCATTGTTTGACCTCTTCTGTATTGGTTCGCTGTGGTCCTTTAGTTGATAGAAGTTATGCTAACTTAGGCCAACCTTTTTTTTTTCCAGCGAGAGTATGAGGAATTCAAGGTCAGAATCAATGCTTTGGTTGCCAAAGCCCAGAAAGTTCCTGAGGAAGGGTGGACAATGCAGGATGGAGCTCCCTGGCCTGGAAACAACGTTCGTGATCATCCTGGTATGATTCAGGTATGCTTTTACAGTTTCTGCTGTTACACACTATATATGTTGACATGATATGGTGGTACCTTTTTTCCTTCTCTCTTACCACAATAAAGTTCAATTTTCTCTACCAATAGGTCTTCCTTGGTCAAAGCGGTGGCCATGATGTGGAAGGAAATGAGCTGCCTCGATTGGTTTATGTTTCAAGAGAAAAACGGCCAGGATATAACCATCATAAGAAGGCTGGTGCTATGAACGCATTGGTAATGATAACATGTTTGATGCATTTTCTGTCAGTCTTCTATACCTAATAGTAGCATGTAATGGATTTTAAACTTCTTTTTGTTTTGTTTGGCTGTTTCACAGGTTCGAGTATCTGCTGTACTAACTAATGCTCCATATTTGCTGAACTTGGATTGTGATCACTACATTAACAACAGCAAGGGATTGTGATCACTACATTAACAACAGCAAGGCTATAAAGGAAGCTATGTGTTTCATGATGGATCCTTTGGTAGGAAAGAAAGTTTGTTATGTGCAGTTCCCTCAAAGATTTGATGGCATTGACCGTCATGATCGATATGCTAACAGGAATGTTGTCTTTTTCGATGTAAGATTTGGCTTCCATATTTCTGAGACATTTTGTTGTCTCTATATTGTGTCATTTAACTTTGATGAAATTTCCCTAACATTTGCTTTGTACAGATCAACATGAAAGGTTTGGATGGTATTCAAGGCCCCATCTACGTCGGCACTGGATGTGTATTTAGAAGGCAGGCATTGTACGGTTATGATGCCCCAAAATCAAAGAAGCCACCATCAAGGACTTGCAACTGCTGGCCAAAGTGGTGCTTTTGCTGCTGCTGCTGTGGTAACAGGACGAACAAGAAGAAGACTGCAAAACCTAAAACAGAGAAGAAAAAGAGGTTGTTTTTCAAGAGAGCAGAAAATCAATCCCCTGCATATGCTCTTGGTGAAATTGACGAAGCTGCTCCAGGTATCACTTAACTTCCAATATAACCTTGTGGTTGTATTCTAGAAACATCCTCATCTTCGTTGCCCTAACATAACTAACCTTGCAATGCTTTTGGCAGGAGCTGAAAATGAAAAGGCTGGTATTGTAAATCAACAGAAGTTAGAAAAGAAATTTGGCCAGTCTTCCGTTTTTGTTGCATCCACACTTCTTGAGAATGGTGGAACGCTGAAGAGTGCAAGTCCAGCTTCTCTTTTAAAGGAAGCTATACATGTCATCAGTTGTGGCTATGAAGACAAGACAGACTGGGGAAAAGAGGTAAAGTCTTGGAGCTTGGTTGTGTGTTGGTTAATCGGTTGAAACATTTGTTACCTAGTAAATCATATATATTTTTTCCTTTTCTTTTGCAGATTGGCTGGATCTATGGATCGGTTACAGAGGATATTCTAACTGGGTTTAAGATGCATTGTCATGGTTGGCGGTCGATTTACTGCATACCTAAACGGGCTGCATTCAAAGGTTCTGCGCCTCTCAATCTTTCTGATCGTCTTCACCAGGTTCTTCGGTGGGCTCTTGGATCTATTGAAATTTTCTTCAGCAATCATTGCCCTCTTTGGTATGGGTATGGTGGTGGACTAAAATGTTTGGAAAGATTTTCGTACATTAACTCCATCGTCTATCCTTGGACATCCATTCCACTTTTGGCGTACTGTACATTGCCTGCCATTTGTTTGTTGACGGGGAAATTTATCACTCCAGAGGTAAAGCTTATTCAACTTGTAATCCTGTGTGGCGTGAAGTTATGGAATATTTGAGCCTTACCTTTCTCTTCTGGTTCTATCGTGCAGCTTAACAACGTTGCCAGCCTCTGGTTCATGTCACTTTTTATCTGCATTTTTGCTACAAGCATTCTGGAAATGAGATGGAGTGGTGTAGGCATCGATGATTGGTGGAGAAACGAGCAATTTTGGGTCATTGGAGGTGTCTCTTCACATCTCTTTGCTGTGTTCCAAGGACTTCTCAAGGTCATAGCAGGCATAGATACAAGCTTCACTGTGACATCAAAGGGTGGAGATGATGAGGAGTTCTCAGAGTTGTATACATTCAAATGGACGACCTTGCTGATACCTCCAACCACGCTGCTCCTACTGAACTTCATTGGTGTGGTGGCTGGTGTTTCCAATGCAATCAATAACGGATATGAATCATGGGGACCACTCTTCGGCAAGCTCTTCTTTGCATTTTGGGTGATTGTCCATCTGTATCCGTTCCTCAAAGGTTTGGTTGGAAGACAAAACAGGACACCAACAATTGTCATTGTCTGGTCCATTCTTCTGGCTTCAATCTTCTCACTCCTCTGGGTCCGGATCGATCCTTTCCTGGCGAAGAACGATGGCCCTCTTCTGGAGGAGTGTGGTCTGGATTGCAACTAGGAGGTCACCCCCAACCAGTGTGTGTCGAAGAAGTGTTTTTGCAGGTGTTTGTGCCCCCGTATTTTTGCATTTTTTTCCTCTGTAGATAGAAACACGAAATTCTTGCATTTCTTTTGTTCCATGGTGGTAGCTCAACCTCATATCTGCAATATTGGGCAAGCGGGAGGCTGCGACAACCTTGTGCAGTTCGGCTACTTGGACACTTGTTTGATTGTTCAGCATTCTTTGTTAGTTTGGTGGAAATGAATCGGGTAAGCCGAACAGAAAATTGCTTGATTCTGCATTGCTCTCCTCAAACTACAAACTCGATCTTGTTTCAAAATAAGGCAGGGATGGATCTGCCATCTGGAATAGAGGAAGATGCACATTATTTATGTAGCGAGTTAAATATGCCTGCCTGGCTGCCATTGAAGTGCTTGTTCATTCCTTCCTCTTTCTAGTTCCGTCCCCTTGATAGAACAAACAGATCTCTAGTGTTAGTAATTGAGCGCATCCAGTGTTGTAATTTGTAAAGGTGCCCTAAGTTCGGTTTCGTAAAATCCCTTACGATGGGCGTGTTTGTTGTTCAACTGTAATGCTATACTGCTGCTGTTGTTGTCTACACGTTTTCAAAGAAGGGCTGTGTAACGATGGTTCCTAATGGTTACATACTGCCCGCAATTGATTTTTTTAAATAATCTATTTTTATTCTGAATTACAGTAATATACCTATATTTTTTTACGCTAATAATTCTCTGTCGTCCCATCGTTGACTGATTTGGCCTAGTCGCCCAATGATTATGTGATAAGTGTTTAAGTAGTTCAACCGTTGGCGACTTAGGCTAGTCGTTCAATAGTTGAGCGACAATTATCCATTAACTTAACTGTTGAGCTACTTGGACACTTATCCTCCAATGTTAGATGACTAATCCTTAGTCGCTTAGCTCATAATATAATGTACTGCTCGAATATTTCAAAGAAAAGCTTACAAAACATGTCAAGTGTCGCTCATTGTTCAACCGTTAAGCGATTTGGACACTTGTCGTTCAACTGTTAGACGATTAGTCTAAGTCGTTCGACGGTAAAACGATATATAATTATTAATGTAAAACAAAATATAGATATAGTATTGCAATTTAAAATAAAAAATAGATTATTAAAAAATCTTCGGCAATTTCTATTGGTGGAACATGATGCTGTCCTTGTAGTTGTACTCCTTTGAGGGGCTGTTCTTTTTGGTTGCGGCTGATAGATTTTGGTTGCGGCTGATAGCTTTTTGGCTGTTTACGACAGAGATTGCGAAAAGAGAGATACTCACTTGCGATTTTTGATGTTACAGATATTAGTTTTTTAATATGTACTATAATTAACTTGTAGACTCTATCTTAAAAAAATACTTCGTTTAAAAGTTAGTTATTGTAATAAAAATTAAAAATAATTTTTAAAAATCGCAAAGAACAGATCGTGATTCTCTCGTTCTTTCCACGGAGGGAAGGAGTTCATGCAGCACAATGCACCATCTAATATTCTGCTGTGGTAGCAGTACTACTCCTACATTGTCGTGACAAATGTAATGGCGGTAGGGCAATGCAGTACCAGAACATTGAAAGAGGCTGCCTTGGAAAGAGAAGGACGAAAAACTTTGGACCGCCACCCATATGCAATCACTCCGAGTCTGCAATCTACATCAATTAATGCCACCTTCTGTGGTTCGCCACATGACGCTGGATTTGCTCAGTGGACCAATTCTCGAATCATGGGGGCGTTTAAGCGGTCCTGTTCTTTTTATTTTTGACTTATGTTACCATTTACAATTTTTAATTTGTTGATAAGAAAAGATATAGAGTAATAAAAACTCGTATAGGATTTCGATCAATATAAATGAAGTCACTACAGTATGTACTATAATTAACTTATAAACCTTATCGTAAAAAATACTTCGTTTGAAAGTTAGTTACTATAAAAAAACTAAAAAATAGTTTTTAGAAGCTAAAAAGAAAAAACTCTTAGCTGATAAGAACTTCGAGGGTAGCAAATGTGGGGATGAATTTGTAGCAACATGAACCCACTCTGTGCCGCAATTCTCATTTCTCCCTTAGGTTAGCACTTGGAACCCGCTTAGAACACATGAATTCGCAGAAAGTGATATAAATCCTAAGGGAATCCTCCTATTCGAAACATATCCTTATACGATGATAAAGGAGAATTTACAGCGTATGACAAAAGCACAGTAACACATCAGAGTAGTCTAGAACACTGCTGAAAGCAAGAGGTGGCACCGAACAGAATCGCACGGATCACGAACAAAAGCCGGACTCGCCACATATGTAACACCCCCGTTTCCAGGGGCGGCACGATACTGTTCATCTCGCAGCAGCCCAGGATTGTTCGACTGCGAGGTACTGTATATGAGTGTACTTCATTGACAACACGCACTTAAAAGGGTACAACCAGCTTTATTACAATATAGAGGCTTTTACAGCCAAGCCTAGCAGCGGGCGACAGCCCTTACAATACATAAACCAAAAGGGTGCCACAGGCAAGCCTGAGCGGAGAACAACCCTTAAAACCAAACATCGGCCTCGTCGAAGGCATCTCTATCGTCTTCAGCTTCTTTGAAAACTTCAACGTCGTGCGGACCGATTTCTGTTTACGTTGTTTTAGCAAGTATGAGTACAACCACAGTACTCAACAAGTCGCACGGAAATATACTGAATAATTATATGCAGGGGAAATCTCAACAGGCATGGAATATTAGTTCTATTATTTGTGTAGATGCAGTTTTACCTTTGTAAAACGCTTTAGATTCAAAACAAATCGAATGTAAACTTCTTAATTACTTGGGGTTATAAACTTGAACATTTACTTTTACATATTTCCAAAATCATGCCAAATCTACTTATGCCTCATTAATGGAGTCACCCAATTAAACACAGCTTCTTTCACTGGAAGCACAGTGTATTCGAATACCATTTAAGTCACTCTGCAGAGTGCTCTCAACTTTACCCACAAGATTTCTTAATCCTCATGACTGAATTAAGAAAACAAAGATCTTCGCCTACTCAGTCCCGTATATAGCCTTTACCCGATAGATTAAGCACCAACACAAACCCGGGGATCCGACTGGCCATAGTCAGAAAGAGGGACCCGTTTTGTGAGGATCTATCGTTGTGGCACAACGGTACCAACTCTCTTCTTTAATAGTAAAGATTCAACCGAACTGAGTAGCTACTAGTCTAGGTTCGACGAATCAACGCTTGTGGTTGAGCGGGTACTATGTTTTTCATTTGGCATAAGGGTCTAGTCCTTGAAAGCTTGCCGAGGCAATTCCACTAGCATCTCCTGATACTAGTAAGTACTCATCAGATCGCACCTTTCACAATCATGCCTCCTTCTCTCAGGATAAGGTCAGGGGACCCGGCCAATTAATGGCTTCCCGTGATTACTCCTTACCCTCCACAGTTATTTTACAAAGCCTACCGACAAGTGTCGGATCACTTAACAGTACAAATCATGACTTCCTGAACTATCATACGGTATAATTTATTCTATACTTCATGTACTAGGGTTCGTCAAATGAGCAGGGTTAACAAAATATGAATCGGTTCAATTATCGGTGGTGGGATTATAGCTAAGACATGTTATTCGAAATATAATTGTACATTAAATAATTGCATGAAAATAACGTAATAAAATAATGCGTATTTAGCTAATTAAAGAGCATGGGTTCAACATGATCAAAAATTAATGCAACTTGCCTTGCGAATCGGGGATTTCAACTAACTCGTACTCCGGCAAACCTTGAGCTGGCACTGGGACTTCCGCTTCTTGCGTCAATGGATCAGCTTCGTCGGGGACTAGCGCAAAAATAAACAAATTAGGTCCGCTTTTCGAAGGAATGAAATCGGACCGGAAAAACGAAAATTAAAATCGGGCAAAACTTTAAAACAAAGGTTTTGGGTTAACAGGGGTTGGTATGGGGAAACGGACCTCGGGAATGGACTCAGGGGCTCGAAACGGTTCAAAAGAGTATAAATTCACTTTTTGGGTTTTCGGGTTTTGGGATGAACAGTAACGGGCTAACGGGTACACTGTTCATCGCGGGTAGCACTGTGCGCGTTATTAGCTCTGATGTTTAGCGGCCCACCGCTTCGCTCGCTTCGGCGACTTCGGCGCGCGCGCACAAGCACACGCTCTCGCAGCCGTGGCCGAGGCGCTGGGCCGCCAATGGGAGTTAGCGCGAGCGGCGACCGTCCGACATAATCGAACGCCCGAACGCGCGATGGTTTAATGGCCGCCGGATGGCTTGGGGAGGGACGAAGGGCCACGATCAAGCCGCGTCTTCATCGTCTTCCTCCGGCCAGCTGCTCCGAACCGGCAACAGAGGAAAGAAGCGACGGCGACTGGCTGCGCTAGAGGTTCTCGCGACACAAATCAAGGGTGGGAACGGGTAGAGGGGAGTATTAGGGTTCCATTTTTGGGCATGGCTTCGCCTACATCTCCGACAAACGGCAGCGGCGGCGCCATGGGCACGCTCGGGTCTCTAGGAGCACAGGGATAATCTAGGGGCTCTCGGGTCGATCGGGTTTGGCTTAAGCTTCCAGGGAGCATGGTAAAGCTAATGCTAGCATCGGCTTGGCCGGAGGGTGGCTGGTTTGAGCTGCCCACGGTGGCCACTAATGGCCGCGCGGCGGCGCTCGCGGACAGGGCAAATGGGGCTATGGGAGCTCGAGCTAGTGCTTCGGGGAGGGCACTAATGGTCTAGGGATGCTACTCACGAAAGGAATTGAGCTCTAACTGCTTGGATCAACGAATTGGAAATTCAATCATACCTCGGAGTTTTCGGAAATTCGGGCGACAGGGGGAGCTCGGAGGCAAACGGGCGCGGCTAATGCCTGCTGGTGGTGTATGCTAGAGTATGGAAGGGGTCGCGGGGCTTAAATAGGCGTGCTAAGTCGGTTTGGGCTTGTCCTGATCCCGGCGGCTTGCGGGAGGGGCTGGCCGGAGTGGGTAGGTGAGGGAGCTGGCAGGGGCGAGTTAAGAGGGGTGTCAGGGTGGATTTGGCGGCGATCAAAGCCGCGAGGGGTCCGCAGTGGCCGTGAGGAGGCGGTCGGCTTGGCGGAAGGCTCGGGTGGCGGCCGATCTCGACGGCGCGCGACGCTGGTCAGGTGTGTCCCGAGGTGTCAGAGAGGTTGACAGGTAAGTGTACTAGTGTTGACTCGAGCTAAAAGCTGTGGTGTGCGGAGGAAGACGCGAGAAGGCGTGCGCTGGCAAAAATCCAGAGGCGGCGGCGAGTTTTCGGACGAGCTACAGTGCCCGCGCGAAAACAGCAGCAGCAGCGAGGGCAGGGGCGGCTCTGGGCTGGGTTGGGTTGGGTCACGGGCGGCTTAGGGCTGGGGAGGGTTGGGGAGAGGCAAGAATCCAAGAAAAGCAAGAATTCAAGATTTTGCAAAATTTGAAAATTCAGTTTCGTTTCAACATAGTACTTGGCAAATAAGACCGAACATGCCACATAGTACTTGACTCCCATGATCCAAACCCCAAGCTCCTAAACGTTACCTGGATCCATAGATCGTTAGATCCTAGTTTGTTGCTAAACACAGCAACAGGCAGGCACCAACCTATCCATCCCTGAACTCGCAAATAGCATCCTCTCCTCTAGGCACTTTACTTAGAGCTCTGCTCTTGTCAGAGCATGCTTGTTTAGTTAGCAGTGTGCTCTTTTTTTTTTTACCTACAAATTAAAGGAGACTTTCGATCCAGGACAGCTCGTTCGGGTCCTTCTTGTCGTGCGTGATGAATAGAAAAAAAAAGGCAAAGGCGTCCATGGAAAGAACGTGCATGGTTGCAATAGTAAACTGCAGGATGGGACTTGCTAACGAACCCAACAATTTTTTTTAAAAAAAAGTATACGTGTACCATTTGCCGATGCAATCTGTGCTTTGAATTATTGCTAATCTGTCGTTAGGCAAGTCTAGGAGGAGTAGTAGAAGTTGTGGTTGATTGCCGGTTGCTGTGAAGAGACTGCGTGACAAATCAGAGAGCAGATCAAGAGGAGGAGCTACTATATAATGATTTGGAGGGTCTCTGCTGCATGCGACTGGTGCGGTGGGGATTTGCGATTAGGAGAAGTAATTATGGCGGGTGGTCACGCGATTATAGTACAGTCTCTAGGTGGTGGTTATATTAAATTAAGTGCTTAAGTAGAGCAAGCAGGTACAGCGGTGAACGAGAGAAGTCCAGTCTCAAGTGCTGCTTTCGATTGATTGTAGCATAGCATGTGAGATAGACATGGGAGTCGTACCGAGCATTTTCGAGCCAGCATGAGACCTGGCTATCATGGCACGGCCCAACATGTTATGTGGTAGCTAGTGCAGCATGAATGTGGGTCGTACTGGACCTGAAAAAAAGGCTAGTCAGTGCGGTTCGATCTAGCCTGGCCTATCGTGTTGTGCTTATGCTGGTTCGACACGAGAGAGGCATGGCGGGTTGGGCGCCACAGAGTCACAGCGGCGACAGGGAGTGGTGTGACGTGGTTGGGCGTATGGTGTAAGAGTAGACGGAGATGGGGGGGGAGAGCATGGACGTGGGAATATATGTGGGTTGTGGTGTGGTTCGGGGAGGCTGGATCCGGCGAAAGTGTGGCCGGGGATTGCCGGATCCAACAATGGTGCCGGTGCTGGGAAGAAGCATGCTAGGTGGCTGGGGATGGTGGCGGTGTTTTCCTCAAAGGCCAGGTCCTGTTGGCGCCGTGGCTGAGGACAGTCGGATCCAGCCCTGGCCTGGACAAGGAGGGCGATGTGTCGATGTCAGCATCGGGGAAGAAGCCAGCAAGGCGGTCAAGAATGGCACTTGCGCAGTCTGTTGCCCTGGCACCTTCATCCTCCACTTTTGCGACTAAGAAGCAACTCACGCCCTCATCCTCTTCTAGATATTTTATTATTTTTTATCTATGTGTCAAAAAAATATTTTATAAATTTAGATAGAAAGAGTAATACTAAGGCCGCGCTCACTTCCGCTGCAGCGTTCGGCGGCAGCGTCAAGGTACTGTTTATTTTTTTTATTTTTTTGTGTTTTGTTTTTTCGTATTCCTTTGCATTGTCCGTAATAAGTTAGCATGCTGCTTTTATTTTTACATTTTTAAATTTAATTATACTTAATAAGCCAACTCAGCTACAGTAATAAAATCAATCAACTGTAATAAAATTTTAGTCAAAAATTACAAATCACCGTTATTCCGAACGTTCACTTAGGAGCACCCTTTTACTGCAAGCATGCATGGGCCTGCGCGCGCACGTGCACCCCAGTAGAAGCGCGAACAAAAAGGTTAGTGTTTTGTTTTTGGAAGAATAGGTAGCTCTCATGTCTCAATTCATTGTTTACTGGCTGATTAGCTACTTCACTACTGAAACAGGGAGAAAAAATTTACAGGGGAGCATTGTATTGACGAACAGAGCTGGCAGTGAACTTGTTTGTATTGAATGTCATGCATGGTTGAAGTAATCTTCAGTCAAAAGGAAGTAACCAGGGCATTGTCATTGTCCTGGACGATTACAACTGTCATCTGTCCATATGGCATAGGCACTAGGGCAGGAACATGTGTGATATTATTTTTATCTACTTACTTCACTCCGAATGCACGTTACTCTGAAGATTTTAACCATTCTCAATAAATACTTATTTTGGAAGAATGTGTAGTATAGGTATGGTTTCAAGCAATTCCACCAATATATCCCTTTTTCTCATTTTAAAAAGGCGTGTATAGCTTGCTAGCCCTTTGATAACCTAAATTGACATACTTCATCCGTCCAAGTTTATAAGTTATATTTTCTCGTTATATAGATCAAGAAGATAGTTAAAATGGCTAAATTACTCCTAATTATTCTTTCTAAGCACTATATTCAATACATGTATATAGAGAATAGCAAATAAAGTTATATATTTATTAGAGATATAAAGAAAACATCATACTAATTTTGCATTAGAATATAAAATATGTCTCGTATTTAAAAACAAGACCATTTAAAATACGTCCTATAAATTTGAACGGATGGAGTAGATCACAATGACAATAAGAATGTGCTTGCACAACTATAGCTAGGAATGTTGGACTCCCGAGGGTAATTTGGGAATTTTGCAATTTGATGAAGGTTCAGACCGTCCGATTGTGCGTACGAGAAAAATTCAAACCATCCGTTCCAGTGAAAGCTTTCGGATCGTCCGATCGTGCGCACTCGGAAGAGTTCAGACCGTCCTAACTTGCGGTACGATAGAGTTCGGACCGTCCGAACTTGCGCAAGTGGAGAGTTCGGATGGTCTGAACGTTCCAGCCGAAAGATAAGGGGGAGGAGACCTCCTCCCCAAACGGCGTCTCACCTGGATCTGGACTTAGTCTCGGTAGTTCTTCGGTGGGCGATTTGTGCGGTGAGTAGGGAGGCGGCGATTGGAGAGGTGGCAGCAGAGGCGCGGGCTGGCTTGGGCTCTTCGGAACCAGCCGCTCGCAGCCACCTGTCTCCTCTATTTTAAAGCCACTATTTTTTCCTCTGTGAGCATCTCATCTTTGGATCAGGTATCTCCTTCTATTTAGTTTTCTTCTTTGTAGTCTTCGGGTTTGGAGAGGATTAGGAGCTTTGTGCCATCTCCTCTTGGAGCTCTTTTTTGAGTTCTCGAGTGCCCTGACTCTGGTGGGGTGAAAGGAAAAATCCGAAGGATTTACCAAAGAAAGGAAGAAGACAGTGGTGGTCCTCTGTTGCTCTTGAGTGCACTCGGTCGGGTGTACTTTGATGGTCTTTGTGCGGCCTTCGACTTCACTCTTCAGTTTACCGAGGTGTGAAGACCAACATTATATCTCCGATTGCCATCATCTCCTTGCTCAGTGCAGTAGGATGCTTGGTTTTCTAGGACAGCGTCCTAAGACGTGTTTTGCTCTGATTTCTTCTAAGTAGTTTTGAATACCACTGGCTCTGTGAGTTTTCAACTGTTTACTCTTTGCAAATTCGTGATATATATGTATATACCTATGAGTTTTCACTGATTGAAAATTGCAAAGTACTACTTTGGTGGGTTAATTGCTCAATGATGAAATGACTTTAACACTGAAATTATATATGATCTGGAGTATAGATTAGATCTTGAGCTTTCGGTTGAATTGCTATTTGCCATTCTCTAATTATTGATATTACTGTGATTAATTGGTGCACATTGTGTTATCTTAATGCTATGTGATCTTTGTTCAGTCATTGTAGTTGATATCCTAGCTTTATTATGCTGAAATAATCAAGCTTATTCCTGTCAAGAGAATGCTAGATTGATTATTGTTGTCTTAATAGATTTCCAGTAAGAAATGTTTATGATCAATTTGTTTCTTTAATAGCAAAGTTTAAGTTAAACTCAAGATCAAATATATAAACTGACATATATAATTCTGATTGTATTTTGTGATGGCAGAGACAGCCAAAAGTAAATCTTATGTAACTAGCTTTCTGAGAGTAATATATAACATTCAAAATGCTGATAACATATCGGATTTGGTCATACATATTATATTCATTTTGTTATCAGCATTTATTTGGTATGATATAATTTATCTACATGTGTATATACTGATTTTAGATACTTACATGATATATTTGTTGAGTATGTGTTTCAATTTAGATGGCTTAGAAAGTTCATATGCTTATATGGTAATCAGGTCATTTATATGTCGTTTATATTATAATTATGTCTTTAATAAATATACTAATATTAAATTTAAATATATATTTATATCGTAATATTTACAACATGGAATATTTCCCTTGGCGTATCATGTTCGGTTACGACACAGGCAGTGGTGCTGGCGCCCCCTTTTCTTCTCTTCTATTCAACAGATAACATGACAGCAGATTCTCTTTCGCTACGAGTTGGCCATCATTGTTCCAATCATCACGACCACTAACAAATTAAACAGATCCATCACTCTGCAAACCCGTGGAAGCACAGTGCTGCCGCGAGATCTTCGCACTGTAATCACGCTCCGAAATGTGAAAGAATGGAAGCTTCTGAGCTCTGACTGAGAAACAACACTTCACTTGCCACTACTACTTTCAGTCAAAGAGAAGGGCTAGGTAGATAGATTGATCGAGTGACAGCAAATGGCATCGAGAGAAGGGCCACGCAGATGCGGCACCATGGCACCAAAAGTACAACTGGAGTGAGCAAAGTTGCGCGTCCCTCGTCTTCTGTTGCTGCCACTGTTGCCTCGTTTGTCTCCTGTCAGAATTCAGATCTGGGTACAGTTCTTTCTTTTGTCTTTCAGAGGGGTGGGGGTTCACATGTTCGTAGGGGTGGTGTGTAGTGGTCTCAAAACGTTCGGGAACAGAGGAAACGACAGAGCCCTGTTCTTGTCTTTTTTTTTTTTACTTTTAGTTTTAACTTCTTTAAAGATCAAAACAAACGGACGACTACAGTCTTTTTAAACGGTTTTTTGAATCTAAAACTATGTACCATATCTATATCGGTGTTTTTGTCTTCTACCGTTATCTTAAAAAACATAGATAAAAAAATCATTAGTCACAAACCAAAAAAATAGAGCAGAGAAAAGCTTCAGGTGAGTTACTTCCCTGCTTTGAAGTTGTTTGGACCCGTTCAATTCGGCCTTTTCTTTTGGTTTTGACTGAAATAGTACTAGCGACTGTTAGTTTTTATGAGACATTCAATTTAAGGATAGCGATGGCTTTTAGCTTTTAATTTGAAAAATATCAGAATTGTGAAAAACATCAGAATGAGTTAGTGGATATGTAGTGAATAGTGAAAAAAAAGCTGAAACTAGAAGCTGAAGCTGAAAAAAGCCGAAACGATCAAGGCCTAAATAATAATAATAATAAAAATACCGTTATATCTCTACGGGTAATGCCAAAGAAAAAAACCATGTTAACAAGCTAATATATTCCAAACAAATTTTATCTTTTAGAAGATAGAAACTAAAACATATTTGAAACATAGGTTTAGTTGGTCCACCACAAGCCACTCTGTTTCCATCCCCAGTAGTTGTGGGTTTCGAAACCAACCGTTGCGTTCATTTTCAGGAGTCCCGGAAGTAAAATGTGCACATTGCCTATGTACTGCATTCTTACTGAAAAAAAAACTAGGTAGTAGTAAAAAGGAACCAAAGGGGGTAAAAAGAGGGAGTAAAAGATAAGAGCTCAGCCTGCTAATATAGATTCAGATTCCTTATTTGTTCTGCTGAGGTGCTGCGTTGTAGTTCCGTCGCCGCGCCGAGCAATCTTGACGTGTTGAGAGAATTCTGAGATTATGCTTAAGTTGGTTTAAAGTTAATTTCTATTTTTTATTATTCAGTAATTTTATTTTTTTGATTTTTTTTCGATTTTAGGGGATTTTTTATCTTATCTTTTTTCCCCGTATTCTTTTGCATTGTTTGTGATGGACTAACACGGTTTTTCTATTTTTATATTTTTTTTAAAATTTAATTATTCTAAATAAGTCAACTCAACTACTAAAAAAATAAACCAGATATTGTAAAAAAAGTCATATGTTAACATCAAACTGAGCGCTAAATGAAGGCCATAGCAATTAATGAGCATGCATAGTTCTTGGGAGTTCAGAATTCAGATGAGTATGGAACATGGATGGATTATAAATTTGTGCAATGCTACAGATTCTGAATTCTGATTGGAACCGGCCGGGCAGAATGATCTTGCGCAGTAATGCTGATCTCGGGGATTGCATACGGCATCTCTGACACTGGGTCAATTGGATCTCATTCTATAGTAGTAGTACTCATGCCGTACTGACATAAAAAATCGATTGATTCAGTGCTGAAATTTGATACCTCGATCATGGTTTTGCTGGGTACTGAATTGGATGAGAGTGTGATCACGGGTAAAGGGTCAAGCGACCAAATAGACCAAAAGTGCGACCTTTGACCGAGCTATGTTCATGCAGGTTGGTGTTGGGTGCACCTCAGTTAGACGATGGTCCTTTTCTTTCTTTTAATTTTTGGGTCAGAGAGATGAAATAAATAGAACGATTTCTTGATCCATATTCTTCAAACAATCTCACAAACTAGAAATTATATATATTATTTGCATCAACATCACCACCGTCCAAAAACACAGCCAAAGCCACGGTCCAAAATAACAGCACCGATGTAACCCATTGTGGGCATCTCCATCAACCTGTCTAACCACGAGTCTCTCACTGAGAGAAATCCTAGGTCCTGCGCATGGCCCAGCCCAGCTAAAATTGTAAGGCCCAAGCCCAAATTCGACGCCCGCCAGGTTGGTTGGGCTCAGTCCTCACGTTTAGCGTGCACGGTACGCCAAAGGAGAGGCCCATCAGTTATCACAACGTCCACGTGCCACGTGTCGGGCATCCGAATGCTCGCTCGTCCCTTCTCAGCTTCCTCCGACTGCCTGCTTCCACTGAACACCTCGCCTCTCTCCGACGCACGCACGCGCACACCACCACCGCAAAAAATGGCCGCCGCGGCGTCGGCAAACGGGGACGCGCGCGGCGACGGGGTGCCGCGGCCCACGAACCCGATGGTCACTCCGCTGCTCACCGACCTCTACCAGTTCACCATGGCCTACGCCTACTGGAAAGCCGGCAAGCACCTCGACCGCGGCGTGTAAGAACCCTAAGCTTCGATTCCTCCCTGCATCTCTGTCTCTCTCTCTCTCTCTCTGCCTCAGCGTCTCTTGATTCGTCCTATCCGTTTACTCTTAAAGCTCTGATGATGGAGCGAGTGATGATTTAGGACCAGCCGGGGAGGGGATGATCAGTTTGGGCCCTGATCGAATTGGGCGTGGGAGAGGCCTAACTGTGTGTTGTTTTGGATTTTTCGATCTGGGTTTGTGAGATCGTGTCCGAATTCGAGCTGTGCGTGAGGATTTTTGGGCTTATGCTCAGTTTTGAGCAACTGTGAGCTCTGTTAGGTAATTCGACGATTCGATTCACTATATTGGATATTTTATTCAAGTGTTTAGGTTTCTAGATATTTGATGTTGCATAATGGGAATGTGAGACAATACTTTCCTATAACCAAGTCATACTATGCAGTAAGCACTCAGTCATTGGAAGCATACTACTTTCAGAGGTTAGATCTAACATAATTCTAGCTTTAACCAGAATCATCATTTATTATTTCGACCACCGAGCTTTGAGGATTCTTACATGTAATTTAACGTTTGTTGTTGGTGTGCCGTAATAAATGCAGAAATGCTATAAATTTAAGGGAAATGGTTAGTTTTTCATAACTGTGCAGTAAAGCCAAGTAGCCAGCACAATATCCTATTTAACCTGGAAAATCAGTATAGACCATTGAGATTGTAACTTAGGACTGTTCCTTTCACATGATTATACAATATAGGGATATATGTAGGGACTGAAGCTTTCTTCTTGCCATGCTTAAAATTGATCTCCTTTTCCATTGTGAACTTCAATTGGTTTCAGTCTTGAATTTTACTTCCATAAAATCCCTTTAGGTGTGAGTTCACCTACTCAAATGAGCTTGAACAATGCAAAATTGCAATTGCAAATGGAAGCTCTGTGCTTTAGACTAGCTTGGAAGGATCAATTCGTTTCCATGTCGAGTTTGGAGCGTAGGCGCGTAGCATTTGTGATATTGTCAACAGCTCTTCTGAGGAATTAAGGATGTTGAACTAATCCATGTGTTTTTAAGTAACTTTGAACTCAAGACCCTTGTATGATCATGTAGTAAAGACATAGAGATTTTTATATAGGTTCGGGTCTTCTCTTGGAAGAATAACAACCCTATGTCCTATGTTACTATTACCGAGGAAAAAAAAGTGTGGATAGTGCGAAAAGTCTAGCACTCCTTACAAAACTGATTGCTCCCCATCATTCTTCAACATCAATCCTTATATTGGCGACGATATGGTGGCAATTGTTTCTTACTAGAAGACGCTTTGACATTTCGAGAGTTAACCGCTGGATGGTAGTTATTGTCAGAGAGACGTGGACAGCCATTCGTCGTAGGACGGTTGATGTCAGAGAGATATGGACAAGATCGTGTGCGGTTATGGAGCATTTCTAACCGCCTTGTCAGACAAACCCACTATGAGAGTAGATTAGTCGAACATAGGAGAATAATTAAGGAGTCGTAGTATAACTCACGACTAAGTAGTCGTAGCAGAATTCACGACTAGGTAGTCGTAGCATAACTTACGACTACAAAGTAGTTACAGTAAGACTTATGACTACTTTACGAAATTTCTCTCTTATTGTTAAAGGTATATTCGGAGAATATGATGACGTAATAAATAGAGGGTTATTATATCCTCGTCAGTTTTAATGTGCAAAAGGGAGATGCTTTTTTGTAAGGATGCCCTTTTCTGTGCATATACTCATGTGTTCTGTGCGTACACTCATGTGTGGCATGCATATATGCATGTTGAACTTGATGATTTTCTTCACTATACTGTGCAGAATTAGCATAATTTCGTCTATCCAGAGTGTTTGCTTAAGGGTTTAGGTTTCTAGATATCTTCATATTTGATGGGCTCCTAAGGCAAATCCTAGATAATGGCTCCCCTAACAAAAGGTTTCAATTATTTTAACTAAATTCACATTATAGTCCAGTAATGATTAGGACTCACTAGATTCATTATCTTTTCGAAGGTTAATTTGTATATAAGCACAAGCCTAGCCTACTTAATCACAATTATGAATTATATTTATCTCAATACCCAAGCTTGTTTAAGTACATCGTGTACATAACTATCACTCATTGTGTACTGTGTTACATGGACAAATGGCAGACTTCTACCGTTAAAAGAATCACCCTAAATGTTCGATAGTTACAAGGCTGCTGAATCATTAAGCTAGTCATTTGGATGAGGGTAACCATCTGCACTAAGGCCAACAGTTCCTCTAGGCCCTACTTGGAAATGTAGTATAGGTTTGCAAGATTGTAACTTACAGGCTAGTTTGGTCTAATTATCCAATATGGTATTGTATGGTACTGTCGTAGTTCTTCCACTTGTCAGTTTTCAAATTGAATCTTATGCTTTTGCACCTGTTGATATTTATTGTGAACTTCAATGTTTTCAGCTTTGATCTTTACTTTCGGAAAAATCCCTTTGGTGGTGAGTTCACCATCTTTGGTGGCCTTGAAGAGTGTATAAGATTCATTGCTAACTTCAAGTTAACTGAGGAGGAAATCAGATTCTTGCGGTCTGCCATGCCCACATGTGAGGTGGGAATGCCAATCTTGTAGAAAAACTGTCTTGTTATTGTAATTTGTGCATTCTGTACAGCTCATGCTCATGCATGAATGGGTATAATCGAGTTGAATGCTCATACAACTGGAGAGAGGAGGGGACCAGGGGGAGCCTTGCGAGTTGTGAATGCCCCCAAGACCATCCACCCACACAACAACTGTAGTTGTCGCTAATATGCTTAACTACACCCATTTCTTTTTTAGATAATTCTTTTCATGTTTTCTGGCAACTACTAATGTATGGTTTTTTTCTTTTGATAGAATGGCTTCTTTGAGTACCTCAGTTCAATTGACTGCTCAGATGTTGAGGTTTATGCCATCCATGAGGGTTCAGTTGTGTTCCCTAAGGTTCCACTGATGAGAATTGAAGGACCTGTTGCAGTAAGTACCAGGAGTAAGTTAACAAGTAAAATTGATAGCAGTAGCTCTCACAGATTGACTTTTAGTTTAACATGCATCGCTATTCCAGTACTCCTAAACATTGAGATTTTGATTTTTGTCCTAGGTTGTCCAACTTCTTGAGACTCCATTTTTAAGTCTGGTCAATTATGCTTCATTGGTTACCACAAATGCTGCAAGGCACCGACTTGTAGCAGGAAAGTCGAAGAATTTACTTGAATTTGGACTTCGACGGGCTCAAGTGTGTCTTACTTTCGTTTTCTTTTGCTTCTTTTCGTCTTTCACATCTGCATGAACTTACAAACACTCGTCTATCAGGGGCCTGATGGAGGAATCAGTGCATCAAGATATTCTTATATGGGAGGATTCGATGCAACAAGGTATGGTCTGCTCACACAATGAACGCACTACAGTAGCTGCACTATTCTGTGTGTTCTGACTTCTGTCTGACCTTCAATTTTTTGTTACTTAACTTGTTTGTAGTTTTATAGATTATTTTCTGCACACTCGTGGGTATTTGCCCACATAGCTTTGAATTTGTTCTGCTAGTGATGTAACTTATCATTAATTGTCTAGAATAGTAATATGTGGTTTCTTAAGCAAGACTATGCAATTTGAAATATATGTTAAACGATCATTAGATGATTTGAAATATATGTTAAACGATCATTAGATGATAGATATTCTTACTCGGCTGCCTTCTTACTCAATATTTGTATACTTGAACCAACTTTGATATGAACAGTGAAGACCCTTCAAAGTGCATCATAATAAATAATCTGACATGCTTTTCCTACATGAACAGCAATGTTGCAGCAGGAAGGTTGTTTGGGATACCACTACGTGGGACTCATTCACATGCATTTGTGAGCTCTTTCCTGGTTAGTGGTCACTGTTTTCTTTCAGGCTTTGCTTTGTTCATGAATAATGTTTCTGCTATTTGTAAGTGATGGAAGATGTAATAGGTGGAATTAGATATATTGCATTGAGCCTCTCGGGCGGTATATATAGAGGTACAAGACTTGGGTGGCAAGATGGTCCAAGGGATTGTAATCCCAATTGGACTCTATCCTACCATATATTGTACTCTAACACAACCAAATATATTGTACTCTAACATCCCCGCATGATACAACGGAGCGCCGCAGAGCAGTGAGATCGAGAAGAAGCCGGAGAGTCGACATCCCCGCAACCATAATCGCCGATCGTCGCATATGCCGTGGATCGAGCAGAACCGGCGAGTAGCTCAAGCAAGGCGTAGCCCTTTGTGCCGATGTCGAGGTAGCCGAGCACGGGCGAGTAGTCGTGGTCGAGGATGCCGTCTTGGAGATGGCCGTGGTCGACGTAGTCATGGTCGATACCGGCGTCGGCGATGTCGCATATGAAGCCGCGGCACAAAAGAGGCGCCATGGTGATATGACGAGACGCGTCGGCGATCGTCGTGGAAGAAGCGATGCCGAGGTCGACGATCGGGCCGTCGAGATGTAGACGAACAATGGCGATGCAATCGAGGCGCATGCGGGACGAACGGAGGGTCGATGCCGGTCGATGCGATCAAGCCACCAGGGCGAGCGTCGGCGTGTGTGCCGTTTGCCGACCGGCAACACGTCGAGGACGAAAGACGCGCCGGTGTTGCCGATGCGGGCGTACTAGGAGAGGCCCTAACGGATGTGGTTGTCTTTGGACATAGAAGAAGCGATGCGAGCGGGCGCTTCTACCGGCGGCGAGCGGCGGGCGACGCTAGCTCGGCGGCGATCCCGACGCAAGGTACGGCGGCGGTGGTAGCGCTTCGATGTTGGTGAGAAGGCCTCGACGGCATGGCGAAGACCAGTGCGAGCAGATGGCGTACAAGAGGTTGCGCGGCCACCCGCCGATGCACGGGGGCGGCGATGTAGATGCAACGGCGAGGACACACGCGCGCGGCGGTCGCGCCGGCCTAAGGAGGCGACACAGCAGCAGCCCTGTTGCTCGGAGAAGATACTCGTAGTACTCGACGATGGACGTCACGGGAGCCGGATGGATCACGCACAATCACCGATCGATCGAGTACGCGCGCGGGGCGGCGATGGAAGAAATCGGCGGGCGTCCGACCAGTGGTGGCGATGACGAACCGGCGATGAAGACGTGCGGACGGGATGACCGAGACGCGACGCGGGAAGGCGTCCCCTCGGCATCGCGTGCCCAGCCTGGCTGCACAGTTGAAGAAGTAGAGGCTGGTGTAGTCGACGCCGATGTCGGAGTAGATACGTGCGAGGTCGACGGGCGGTAGGCGACTCAACCCCAATCAGTGATCGGGAAAAAAGAAAAGATACAACAGCAACAGTGGGATCCTCCATATGCAACTCACTGGGTACACCTAGCCTCTTTTTTTTTTAACATCTAGCCTGATCCTCCCCTTTTTTTCTTTTTTTCTTTTTTTTGGCTTAGCTTCTAAAGGAAGCTACTTACAACCTGTATGCACTGAGTGCACACAGCATCCCCACACGCCAGCAGGGGCGGCGATCGCAGGCGGCGCGCGCCTGCGGCGGCGGTCGGCAGCCGGCGCGACCGCGCGGAGGAGGCGCGAGAGGCGCGCGCGCGGGGGCGCGGGAAGAAAGCGGCGCGCCGGGAAGGGCCGGCGGTGGCTGGCGGATCCGCCCGATCCGCACGGAGGAGGCGCGCGGCGGCGGCGAGCGGCCGGCGGCAGCAGCAAGATCAAAGCGGCGGCGCGCCAAGGCGGCGAGGCCGGATCAAAGGCGTGGCGACTGATCCGCGACGGTCGAGCGAGGAGCCCGGATCCGGGGCGGCGGAGAAAAGGGGCGCCGGCGACTTGGAGGGCGTGCTCCCCCACGGGCGACAAGAGGAGGAGGCGGCGGCCCGGGCGGACGAGGTGAGGCGGCTCGATCCGAGTGGCCACGGGCTTCCCCGAGGGCCGAGCGATGACGGATCTGAGGTGTCTGGCCAAGATTCACCAGAGAAGAGGAGGTCCGAACTGCTGCTACGAGACGACGACGACCATGGTGGCCGGATCAATAGGATCCCCGCCTAAACGGTGGCGCTGCCCCCGGCGGAGATAGATCTCCCCGGGGGCGCGCAGTGCGGAAGCTAGCGGCAGCTAGGGTTTAGGATCTAAACCTAGACGCTCTGATACCATGATGGAAGATGTAATAGGTGGAATTAGATATATTGCATTAAGCCTCTCGGGCGGTATATATAGAGGTACAAGACTTGGGGGGCAAGATGGTCCATGGGATTGTAATCCCAATTGGACTCTATCCTACCATATATTGTACTCTAACACTACCAAATATATTGTACTCTAACAGTAAGTTATTTGAATTTTGTCGTTTGCGAATATTAGGAACATCATTCCTGTTCAAATTATTCTGTATTTCTAGGTATATCTGATGTTTCTTCAGTAGGATATTTGACATAGATTTTGTTTATCATCATTCAGATAGTGCAAGCTTGCGTTGTTCTTTAGGTCCCCTCCTCCCCATTTGCACAATTCCAGCTTCGACCAACCATTCATAGCTTGAAAGGACGAGCCCATCCAGATAGATTGCATGTTTGGCCAAGGTTTCCTAGTAGCTTGCATTGACTACCTAGATGGAGTGATGGACATACCTTATTGAATTATGTAGTTCAGTACCATGGCAAAGATCACGGAGTTGAAAAATATCATCGCTTGTGAGAATGACATGTAGGGTCCGGGACCACTTGTCAATGACACGTTAGATAGTAGTTTCCAACTCTGTGATCTTTGCAATGGTATTGAACAATATTGCCCTACTTCATTCATCAAGCCAGATGAATAGTCAAGCCTCATGTTGATATTTAAATGCAAATAGTGTGAAAGAAAAAGTATATATATTTGGTTAGTGAAGCTAAGTCCTATTGTGCTCATCAAATAGATAATGATAAGTTGATAACATTGGCGAGTACACTTGCATTGTGTTCACCCAACCAAGACGCAATGGAGTTGGCCATTTGAAAAAAACAATTGTCCATCAGGCAAATGTGCAAGGTGCAATTAGGGATCAAATTCAGCGTAATGACAAATGAGATGTTTTACATCATGAGCCTTGCCACTATTATCATTGAATATTTGGCACCAAATGAGATGTTTTACGTCATGAGCCTTGCGACTATTATCATTGAATACTTTTTCTGGGCGCCAGAATGGATATTCAATTACAACAGTGGCAAGGTTTATGATGTAAAACATCTCATTTGTCACTACGCTGAATTTGATCGCTGACTGCACCTTGTACATGATTTGATATGATCTGTCTTTCACAGAAACTAGATATATTTATACCAGTGGTCTTCTGCTCTAATGTATTATTTATCTGTAGGGTCTTAATGAAATCATTGACAAAGCACTTCCTAGTTCTGATAGTTCAAACAACTGTGAAGACTTTGTTTCTCTGGTGCAGAATTGGCTGATCAGAATTCAGGTGTGATAAAACACCAGCCCTTGTTTTAATTCCTTTGCTCATGTTACTGAAGTCTTATAGATGTTTTCCCTTGAGAATTTAACCATTTGTTGAAGCTGGTCTTCAACACTACCACTTTAAATGCTATATTTTAGTAAACGAACTTCATATAGTTCTTGTTATCTCATGCGACCAGCCAGGTTAAGAGGTGACTGGTTGAAGTTGAGCTAACATCTTTTATGCAATTATTTATAGTTAAACAGAAAACCTTGGCTTTACACTTTACATTATACATACTACATAATCAGCGGCTATAATCTTAATAATATTCGAAGTAATAACCCATCCCATACTTTAGCACCATACTCATTTAGTGGTATTAGTGTTCTCCCATATGCTATTTTGCTTCAATTTTTATGGGACCATGTTGCTTTAACTGACTAAATAGTATACTCTTTTTTTGAAAAAGAAAGATGTCCTCTGCTATTTCATTTAAAGAGTTGGAAACTATTTGACATTTTGATTATCTTATTTTTGAATTATGAGTCAGCATTGCTCCTATGGCACATTTCCTATTCGAGGCTACTCTATCAACATTTTCCAATGGTCTTGATAGCCCATGCAAACTAATTGTTTTGCCTATTCTAGTGGTCTGTTATTCATGACTGTTCTCTTGCCTGCAAGTTGCAACATAATATTTGAATATTTCTATATTTTTTAGCTGTAGAACTTCTAGTTAGTAATTTGTGTTGAACTATTCACCACAGAAAATCTATCGTTAATTCGTTATGTTATTCTCAGGATGCTAGCTCATTGTGTGATTCCTTTGGAGAAACAAATCAAAGTGAGTTGGCTGCATTCACGTCATATGCATTGGCATTTCCAAATTCCTTCCTAGCCCTGGTGGACACATATGATGTAAGTTGATCTTTTTAATGGATGTTTTCATGTAGCTGGCTAACATTGTGGATGGTGTAATAATTTCTTCACAAAAAACCTCTAAAACATGTTTTCTATCGCATGCTCAAAATGACCTGTGATTTGTTTATTGTTCCTTCTTATTTGGTTTTGGATTAAATTATGGACACGTAGCTTGCATATGGTGAGATCTGCGGCTGCTGTAATTATTTTTATCTAAGTCGGATTTAAAACGTTTTAACCTTGGCTTTTAACCTAGGATGCCCCAATACGCGATACGGGTACGGCGATATGGATACGGCGATACGATATTTTCCAAAAACAAGGATACGTCGATACGGCAAGTGTGTGTGTGTGTGTTTGAAAATAAATAAATTGTAAACAGGCTTCCAATGGTATAACTATCATTTTATCAATACTTGGCTAGTAATGAAAGAAAATAAAAATTGCAAAGTTTGAATGACATACCACTTGGTAGTTAGCAGTTTCACAACTCTTGATCCCAGTTGCAAGACTTCTTGTAATCCATGGTTTGACCTAGACAAACAAAAGTATGACCTCATATTAGTGAACAAGTAAATAATAGATCATGGAGTATTTGCACTAGACTATGATTCCATAGGGGAAATCTATGGTTATCATTCTCTATTGGAGCAGACGAATTGACACTACTACCACCAGTACCAGTGCTATCCATTGGAGTATTTGCACTTGCCATCCCTATATGATTCATCACAAAATGTAACACTGAAAATTTGATTGATAAACACAGGCAAGCACTACTACCACCAGTAAAATGTAGCATTACTACCACCAGTGCAAATAAATAGTGCGAATAACAAATGTAGCACTACTACACTTAATGAGCATAAGGCAGTAATACACAACAAGTAATAAGTATTGTCGATTGAAGCAGGTATTCATTAGTTCATCACTTGGTAATAAGTAATTCACAACCAGGTATTCATCACCGAAAACTTTCTAAGCATTGTCGATTGAAGCAGATGAAGCAACAGTTTGGATCGAGATCGGCTAACTCACCAGTCACTACAGCTATCAACAACAAGGGAGAGGGGATCAGGAGCGGCGGCTGCAGCGAGGGAGAGGCGGCGGACCTCCAGGCGATGGGATCGCCGAAGGGATCGGCGACCTCCAGGTGACTGCAGCGAGGGAGAGGCGGCGGATCACCACGAGCTGGGAGAGGCGACAGGATCGACGGCGGATGGCCGGTGGCCTCCGGCCAGTGGCGGCGGAGGACGAGGGAGAGGCGACGGGATCGACGGCGGATGGCCGGTGGCCTCCGGCCAGTGGCGGCGGAGGACAAGGCGACGGGATCGACGTGGATCTGCTGGGGGAGTCGGGGAAGGATTAGGTTTCGCCGTTTCGGGAGCGACAGGAGGCGAGGCGATGGTTTTATTCCCGTTGGGCCGTCTCGCTGTGTCGTCTCCTGTTGGGTCGGAATTGAGTTGGGCCGCCGTATCGCTCACGTATCATTCCGTATCGCTCACGTATCGGCGTATTTTTTAATTTTTTTTTGGCTAAAATTCACCGATACTCCACCGATACCGTATCGGGATGTATCGGATACGTATCGCGTACGGGTACGGCGCTACAGTGGCGTATCGGTGCTTTCCTATCACTGTATGAGATAAATATTTCATGGCTGACCTTGACAAAATCAATGCATTAACTCAAGTTCTTTCTGAGCTTAGCTGATATTTAAGTATGTGTCATTGCTAGGTTATGAGAAGCGGAGTGCCAAACTTCTGTGCTGTTGCTTTAGCCCTCAATGATATGGGGTAATTTAGCCTCAACTCTTCCTCCTTGATACTTGTTCTTATTTGTCCAACTTGCTTCTATTACATGGGAAGCTGTAGCTGATGAATAACACAAAATAAAATGGCTTTCTCACTCTGGGGATGTCTCGTTGCTTGTACTTTCTAGTTTCTAGATGTGTATACTTACCTTCTTCCCAGTTTTCCACTTTTCCTTCAGTTGTACACAAAAAGTTGCATTGTTGAATACGCACACATGAAATAGCTATTTCTTTCACACCTAATGGTTCATTGCTGCCAACCAGTTGCACCTAGAACTCATCTCATGGATATTTAGTACCAACCATGTACCTTTGTTGTCATATGTCATATGTAAAATGAACTATCTACAAGGTATCTTTTTAATAAGCATATTAGGCATAAGAACCCACACCAGCGCATGGCGCCATGGCCCCTTAGCTCTTTGCTTGAGAAATTAGTTGCGTTGATTGCATTATTTTTGCCATTACTGTAGATATGTAGATTCCGTGTGTTGCTGAACTTTAGGACTTCAAGTTCGCATGTGAAATGTTTGTTGCTTTGATTTTTCATTTTTAACAACAAATGAATCTAAGAACGGATTAATTTACTTGATAGGTCTGACATTATTTGGCTTTCCTATCACACTGGTAATAGAATGATGTGATGCACCATGCACAGATACATTGTAAATCTATTGGCTCTCCAGATTTTTTATTTAGCTGACATTTGGATGTATTAGTGATTGATAAATCTTATTGTTAAGTATCCGTGAAAAAAATTTCATTTCAGGTATAAGGCGGTTGGAATTAGGTTAGACTCTGGTGATTTAGCGTACCTGTCTGTTGAGACCCGCAAGTTCTTCCATGCAATTGAAAAAGAATTTGGGGTTGTTGGCTTTGGAAAAATGAATATTACAGCAAGCAATGATCTTAATGAAGAAACAATTGATGCCTTGAACAAGCAGGTAAGCTGTACTTTAGAGTAATTATTAAAAATGTTTGGTGATATATTACTGTCCAGGCTATTATTTTAGCCTGTATATTTCTCTGTTGTGAAACGGCATGAATTTTTTTTTACAATGTTACATTCAGATGTTGCTAATGGTTTGTGTGATCAGATTGTCTCTACAATATTACTTGACTGTGATTTCTAGGTAACCAGTATTCGCTGCCTTGTATAACTAATTTGCAGATGAATATTGTTATGAAATAGTTTGTCTGTGCCTTGGTGAAGAAATCTGCTAGCTGAAGATCTAAAGGCATATACTGAAGAGCAACCATCTACGCCTGCACTTGCAATCTCATATAGGAAGCATCAACGCCAATATATTTTGTGAACTCATGCTTCACTAGATCACGAGCAATACTAATCACACTCGTGCTATTTGACAAGGGAGGAGTTAGTGCAGAAACAGAAACACCAAAGTTTGCAAGGAGCCATTGTAACCAAGTGATCTCAGTAGTCAGTAACGCTATAGCCCTCAACTTAGCAATTAGAGAGGAACCAAGGAGGACGACCAACAATCAGAATGATCATTGGCTCAGGTCGCATCAAAGCATCCTTGAAGATGTAAAGAACTAAAGTGAGGAAAGAAAAGACGAGAGATGGTCCCGCAAAGATATCTCAGAACACGAAAAAGGTGGCTGTAGTGGAGCTAAGTGGGAGCCGAAACGAACTGACTCAAAATGTGAACAGAGTGAGAAATGTCTAGTCTAGTGATTCTAAGGTAGACGACTACCAACAAGGTGACGGTATCGAGTGGGGTCCTCAAGGGGTTCATCAGAGAGGTGAAGATGGACTCCAAGCTCCATAGGATTGTCCACCGTGCGCTAATCAGTGAGACAAGCATGAGCAAGAAGATACTAGATGTACTTCTCCTAGGAGAGGTAGTAACCCTCAGGCGTAGAAGAAAACTCAATCCCAAGGAAGTAACGAAGGCCCAGATCAGATATTAAGAAATGCTCAAAAGGACGCTTCTTTACGAAAGCAATATGATGTGGATCACCCCTCAGTAATGATCATATCATCCACATAAAGGAGCGTCCGACCACGAGAAGTGTGAACAAAGAGCAAGATCGTGATCATTGGCGGTGAAACCGGCAACAGTAACAACAGAAGAGAAGCTCGCAAACTAAGCACGAGGGGCTTGCTTGAGTCCATAGAGAGAGCGGAGAAGGCGACAAATCATACCATCAGAGATAGAATACCCAGGGGGTAGCTGCATGTAGACCTCATGCAGTTTGTCATTGAGAAATGCATTCTTGATGTCCAACAGAGAGATAGACCATTGATAAACAGATGCCACAATAAGGACAATGCGAACAGTGGTCATATGAGTAACATGAGCAAAAGTCTCGTCATAGTCATACTCTTAATAAAAACGATGCGCCACAAGACGAGCCTTGCAATGCTCAAGAGAACCGTCCGAGCGAGCCTTGATGTTGTACACCCACTTGCATGTAATAGGAATGACACGAGTGCTAAGGATAGAATAAAATTGTTATTTGTTTCCTTATATGCCTTCGTTTCCTTATCTATATATGGCATATTTCTTTATATGTCTCTTTTATACTCTCTATATATATTATCCTTTGGACCTTATGAATATACCATAATATTCATAACATGGTATCAGAGCTAGGTCTAACCTAGCTTCCCATCCACTGCAATCTCGTCGTTGCCGCCGCCGCCCAGGCCATAGCATCGACAACCACTTGGCCGCCGATCGCTGCCTGTTGTTGCCATTGACAGCTGGTTGCCGCTCGGTGTCGCCGCCCGTCGTCTTCTCTGACCGTCGGTCGACATAGGTGTTCGCACGAGCACCGCTCGAAACCGCACGACCTGAGGAAGGGGGTGGTGGTGGAGGACTAGAAGATTGAGCAGCAGAACCAACAGAACCAAACGGAGTTGACGCAGTAAGGCGTCGAAGCAGAGTGAGCATCTCCTGCTGAACCTCGGCAGGGGAGCTCTGGCGAGAACATGAATGAGAAGAGCCACTAGTGCCCTTGGGAGGGCAACCACCCCTGCGGCCCTGTTTCCTCCGCCTGTAGCACTGCTGAAACGTGTGACCCGCATGATCGTAGGTGTAGTGAAGACCCGTAGTAGAAGCCGTTGCCACCGGTGCAGTTGGAGGCACCATCAAGTGGGAGCAGGTGTTAGAGAAGACGCCTGAGCAGCCAGAACAGAGGTGGGCTGTAGCTGGCACACTATGAAGATGAGTATCCGCACGAACAGCGATGAGAGCCTCTAGCATGGACGGACGTGGCTAACGAGTCAGTAGGTGAGCACAGATAGGCTCAAACTCTGACCAAAGACGTGTCAGGAGCTCGTCGAGACGGTGAGTCTCTAGGTGAGCACGCTGACGCGCACACAGTAGGGATAAGTTCAAGGGATGTCCGGTCCTAGAAAGTCAAGCTGACGCCACATTGTGGACATCTGCTGGTAGAAATCGTCCACAGTGGCATCAGGTCGTTGAAGAGAGTGCGCCTGGTGCACGACCGAAAGATACATAACATCACTCATCGGCTCGTCGTGGGCACAAAGGTGCTCCCACATCAGCTGAGATATCAGCAGCTCTACCACATCTATGGAGATAGCCACAGTCATGCTATCCATCAGGATGGCATAAACATGAGCTTCGTCATCTTGCCACCTCTTGTAGGAGTGAAGCCGAGCCTGATACATCTCCATGGTCTCCTCAAAGAGTCAAAGGAAGCGATCGCAGCCTTCTGGGTTGCCTCATCAGCAATTGTAGGGATCTAAGGGGCGGTCGGTGGTGGGGTGGAAGGCGGACATGACCTCTCGCCAGTAAGATGACCCCAGAGGTGCTGGCTCATGTGGATCCGCATGTGCATAGCCCACTCGAGATAGTTCATCTCGTCAAAGGTGACCTTGGGAACCGGGATAGCACTATGGGTGACCATCATGTGTGGAAGAAGACTGATAGTAGGAGCAACTGCGTCGAAGACGTGGTCTAGGGAGCGGCGGCCTCGGATGGCGGTGGCTTGATCAGCATCTACTGGATGGCAACGGTGTGGGCAGAGACAAGGCTGTAGCGGCTCGGTGGAATCCGGACGATGGCAACGCGAAACGAGACGGCACGGCCTGGACGGCGTCGGCCCAAGGCGACACCGGCGTCAACCCGAGGCCTGCGGCGCCGGCGCGAGGTGGGTAGAGACGAGGCGGCACCGGCATGAGGCAGGACTAAGGCGGTGGCAGGGGAGAAACGTGGCGGCAGCGGCTGCAAGTTAGGGTTGGAAAACCCTAACCCTAATCAGCTGGCTTTGATACCATGTTATGAAATGGGCTTATACATTTTAACGGGCCAAAGGCCAACTATACAAGAGGGAGAATAAGCAAATAGCACCCTATACAAAGTGATAATTCTCCAGCCTATACATATCTAACAAATATTAATTGCAAACTGGACCCAGCTGGTTCTGGTAACTGACTAGAATATAAAAGGTTTGCATAAAAAAAAAACTCTTTATCAGCTGGGTTGCTGGTGGCACTAAATCTGCTACTGGAAACCCTTCTCTGCTTAATGAATCTTTGCTGTGCTGAATCCAACGCTTGACATGGCTGTGCAGAAACAGGTTCAGATGCACAAGTCTGTGATGGATGTGCATCTTCTTGCAGTATATCATTTTCACAGTTTCACTATAGTTGGTGGCTTGGTGCATGATTATTGACATTTTTTATGTAGGGCCACGAGGTAGATGCATTTGGCATTGGCACCTACCTAGTTACATGCTATGCACAAGCAGCACTTGGTTGTGTATTCAAATTAGTTGAGATTAACAAACAACCTCGGATTAAACTTTCTGAAGATGTCACAAAGGTATGTATTCCATTAGTACCTCAAAGCAAAAATGCTGTAGCAGTCTTTGATGCATCACAAAGTTGTCTGAAACTGTAGCTCTCTTCTCCAAGGTATCCATACCATGTAAAAAACGATGCTACAGGTTGTATGGAAAAGAAGGTTTTCCTTTGGTTGATATAATGACTGGAGAAGATGAGCCAGGCCCAAAGGTAAACAATATGCACGTTATACTTAAGTGTTCTTGTTGCTTGCTTCAGTTTTTAGATTTCTAGTAACTGATTTTATATATGTTTGTGGGTTCTGTCATTTTTGCATTCCTTCATAGGTTGGTGAGAGGCTCCTGTGTCGTCACCCTTTCAATGAATCAAAGAGAGCATATGTTGTTCCGCAGCATGTTGAGGAGTTATTGAAGTGCTACTGGCCTGGAAATTCATGTATGACTGTCCTAAGCTTCTACATAGTATTTTCTACCTTATCTATCTCATAACTAGATCTGGATACACACACACACTTCATTTGCCATCCTAGTTCCCTTTTGTAAAGTATATTCACTGAAATCTGACAGCTATAAACCTACAACTAATGTGCGAGGACTTTTGTCTTGTTTTTATTGGTATAGTTGCAGTTGCCAAAACCAGGTGCCTAGAAATAATGGTGACAAACTGACAATAGCAATCAATACCTTGCTACTAACCTAGTCAATATATAATAACAGGCAGTATGACAAGTTGTAAATATTGACATCACCAAAGTAACTAGTTGTTATTGCAATCATGATACTAATTACCGTAACCAGTATAAAATAGGGTTTATACCTCGCAAAAAAGGGGGTTCTATGAGTAGGTGTAGTGTGTGTTATTATGACAACAGTGAAGTGTTAGTTGGAGAAAAATATTATGTTTACATTGCCTAAACATGTGTGGTGGCTTATTTTAAAATGATGAATGTATGATGTATTGTCAAGTAATGTTATGTTTACATTGCCTAAACATGTGTGGTGGCTTATTTTAAAATGATGAATGTATGATGTATTGTCAAGTACTCAAGTTGAAAAATCGTTGATGTCAATCTTTATTCTGTTGTCATGCTGAAGCCAAACCACAGGAAGAGCTACCATCCATCAACGAAATCAGGAGTCGGTGCATGCGTCATCTGGACCGTATGAGGCCGGACCACATGAGGAGGTTGAATCCAACACCTTACAAGGTCCTGTACTCCTGCAGTCCTTTTACTCTTTAGCTAGATGCTATTAATTTGACCCTTGACATCTTTTCTTACACACTCACTGCGTGCTCCTGAACAGGTAAGCGTGAGTGCTAAACTGTATGATTTCATCCATTTCTTGTGGCTCAATGAAGCTCCCGTTGGCGAACTGCAATGAAGAAAGAAAATGGTGAGAGCGTCAGCACTGAATCAAATATTAATAACTTGTCGTCACAGGAATAATGTATGCGATTTTTTTACCATATATGTGTTTCTGTCAAACGTGAGGATTTGACTGTACATCTGTAGGGCTCCAAAGCTCAATATGCAGCACACAAAAGTAGTGTTGAGAGATGAGACTTACGAGAGCACCTACAGTAACCATGATGTTTTGTACCGGAAAATTATCGAGTAAGGATACAATGATGGTGAGAAGCTCACCTGATCGTGAGGAAATTACCTCTGCCCTTAGGTTATTTTAGCTCATTTTGCATGAACTGCACTTGGTACTAGTTTTCATTTTTGGCAAAAAAAAAAGGCTTTTCATTTTTGGTAAAAGAGGCTCCTCTACAGCTCTACTATTGTTCTCTAGATGAAATTAATTTATCCAGGTACATCTACAGTTTGCTACCTTTTTTCTATGTCAAGGCCATCTGTAATTCACTTTTATTCAACATGGAAAAGAACATTCGGTGGGAGTGGGACTCTCTTTGGACATTGCCTCTGACTGAGGAGGCCATGGTCTCGAGTTCTCCATGGAGGCATGGACACCGCCGCTGGCATCCCTATGCAAAGCTGTTGAGTACGGCTCCCTTGTTTGGGGCATTTGACTTGTCCAAAGTTAAAATAAATAGGGTGGTTTTTTGAAACGAATTTTCTAAATGGCTTTCCAATCTTGAAGTGTATACTGTCCATATCAGCATTTTTGTCGTCTGTTATCATCTCAAAAAATACATATAAAAGCTATCAGCTGCAACCCATAGCTCAAAAGAATATACCTTACTATGGGTGTCTTCTTTTCTACTTATGACTTATGGATCATGCTATAGTAACTAGATTTTAAACGGTGCGTTTTTTCAATGTGAGTTTAACAGAAAGATTGTAGTAAAAAGTATATTAAGTTTAACTGTACTGGCTAAAATTATATGTAACTATTTTTCTTTGTATACTGCATCTCACGAATAGTCAGAATTTAAAATTTTAATAAGAATCACCCACATAAGTAGCTTAGCACAGTCACATGGACACATGGCTCTTCAGAGTGACATCTAAATCTGATGGGATATTTTTTCTTTGGATGTCGATAAATATCACCGGATGTTTATTCTAAATAATTATTCAAATTTTTTATTTTTAGATGTACGAAAAGATTCGTTTGTCACCACCTTTCTCCTCTAGAAACCCTGCAATCTCATTTTCCTGTCCCTTCAAATGACGATACCTATTGAATCTTAATTAAAGGTTTTCTTTCTCGTATGCTTCATGCCTGTACATAATTACGTAGAGAAGTCGGCCCTACGTAGGGGTGAAAACGAGCCGGCTCGAGTCAGACTCAGCTAAGCTCGCACCGAGCTGAGCCATGGCTCTGCTCATTTAGAAATCGAGCTAGAGTGCAGGCTTGGCTCGGCTCGGCAGGTGGCATGAACCGGCTCACGAGCCAAGCTTTTTGGCTTGGCTACGATCGTTGTACTGGGTGACGTCGACGAGCTCCTCCATGAGAACCTTGAACGGGAACTGTGAGTCCATGATGACGCGGGCCGCCCACGGCCCACCCTGACAGGAAGAGGCTGAGGATGTCACCGCGGCGACTGTCACTGTCGGAGTCCGCGGCGTTGCTAGATCCGCCACTGCCGTACGATCTCGGGGGAGGGGGCAGCTTGCCTTCGGGTCCAGACGGGGAGGGGGACCGGAGGTGGAGGAGGGAGGCCGAGGAGGAGGGAAGAAGGAGAGGTTTACAGTGGGGGCTGGGCGGACGGGGCAGATGCAGCCATGCGGGGGGAGGAGTTGAGGTGGGTGGCCGAAAGGAACTTGCGGCGGTGAAGGCCGTGGAAGCCATGGCGATCCAGGGGTCGTTGCGCTCGAGCGCGCGGGTGAGACAACGGCGGCGGTGGGGAGGTGAGATGGGCGGGGTTTGGATGGGGAAGGGTTTTAGGGATTGGTTAGTGCAGTACAGTAGTAGTGATTTGTATCTGCGTTGCTGCGATAGCCGATGGCTACAGCGAAGCTACTTGTGGAAAAATTAACATTTGATTGTTGCATACAGTACCAGCTCATTTGGGCTCGCTGAAACAAAACCGAAAATAGCGAAATCAAAAATTTGCGTTGAATTTTTGTTTTGCTTTTGCTATTTTGCTTTCTTAACCTATTCCTCACCAATCTTAGCGCAAACCAGCCCCAAATCCTTGTCAGTGCAGCGTGAACGGAGAGGCTTCGCGCGCTCTGCTCATATCCGAAAATATCCATCGCTGCCTAACTTTTTGTCGCCGGCGCCCTTTCTTGCGTCTCCTTGCGCCAGCTCGCCCTGCCAGCTCCCTCCCCACCTACCAGCAACCGTACTACCTCCATTAAAACCCCTGTAGCGGTGTCGAGCGACGCCGGTTGCCTTCACCTCTCCCGAGCTCGCGCGGCCACCGCCCGATCCTTCTTCGACACCAAGCTCCTTCGAGCTCTCCTGTTGCCGAGTCCCACCACCTTGCGCGCTTTGTCGCCAGCGCGCGAGAGACGCCCGAGCCACCGCCCAGTGAACACCTCACCTCCGTCGAGTTGTCATCCCTCCTCTCTCCGGTGCAAACCAACCTCGCCGCCTATTTAAACAACCCCGAGCTCTCCAATAGTCACCCGACCACCCCAAGCCCTCTCAAACCCTGTGGCTCCTCTCTTCCCTCCCACCCGGGTAATTGCCGAATCCCCAATTCTTAGCCCTAGATCAATGTCGGTCTTCCGCCTCCACTTCCCAATTCCTGGTTACTGTAGCTTCACTATAACCCTAGGAGCCAACTCCAACAATTACTTTAAGCCCACGGCCTCTTCTTCCCCAACAGAGCCTCCTCACCGCCATTCACCTCCACCGTGGCGGCCCGCCAAGCCCCCAAGTTAAAAACCGTGCCCCACCTAGCTTTGCCGAACTCCGGTGATGCTCGGAGCCAACTCAATTACTCTAAGAAGCCCTATTTGTCCGCAATTTCAAATTTGCTTGCTAGTGGGAGGTGCTCGCCGCCGGTGAATGCCGCCCGCCGGTCCTCCAACCACCCAAAATGGGGTTCCTTAGCCCCTTAAACCCACCCGAACCTCAAAATCTGCCGAGAGCCACGCTACACGCCACGCTCCGTTTCCACCTGCGCGCGCAACCTAAGGAGGAAGAAGAACAGTGCATATGCACTGTTCCTCCGATCGGGCCGATTGGTCCCGGTTAAACCAGACCGGCCTCCCGCGCCAAACCCGAGCATCTGCGGCCGTTCACCAGAGATCGGACGGCAGCCCTTCGCGCGCGCGTGAAACCGACCGAGCCCTTCCAGCGTGACTCGATCCAACCGTTTAACCCGAGCCCGTTGAACAGTGTTTGAACCCGATGAATAGTACCCGACCGGCCCGATGAACAGTAAACCCTAAAAGCTTGTTTATACTCGTTTGAACCGGTTCGATCCCATGAGTCCATTTCCGAGGTCCATATCCCCATACAAAGCCCCTACAAACCATGATCCTTTTATTTGTATTTTCATTTGAATTTATTTTGTGTTTTTCGGTCCAATTTCAGTTTTTTTGAAAATGGACCTAATTATTTACTTGCTTTGCGCTAGTCACCGACGTTGCCGAACCGACGACACAGGAGGAGGAGACGACGTTCCCAGTACAAGATTCTGCTGATTACGAGTTAATCGAAGTGTCGGAACCACAAGGCAAGTTGCACATAACCTTGAACATATTGATCCTATTCACATGAAGTATTTACTTACTCGTATTTTCATTAAGGTATTTCATGTTGTTATTTTATATACAAGCAATATTTGAAATGACTTGATAATAGCTATAACCTACCACTTGAAAAGCCCCATTTAATTTGATGAACCTTTCACCTTGATAAAACTTAGTCGCGTACAATATTACATTATTAGTATATCACTGTGGTGTATTAATCATGCTATATACTATTAAGTGTTAGATTAAAATTTTTGGAAAGTTTGAAACTAGGATAAGTGAGGGTCGCAGAGGCGGACCCGAAGATCTTATCCGACGGTGGAGGCTGGTAGTGGATCGGTGGCGATCGGATGTACCAAATTGGGTTAGTGCTAGTGGTCGCCTCGAAGAAAAATGTAAGGACTAGATCCTTGTGCCGAGTGAATGACATAGTAAACGCCCAACCACAAGCGTTGACTGGTCAAACTCGGACTAATATCTACTTAATTTCTTTTGAACCTCTGCAATTAAAAGGGGAGTCGAGGGTGAGTTCGTATGGGAGGTGGTTAACCATACAAGCTGTAGGACATGACGAGTCGGATGCAATCCGTGGGGTTATCCGAGCCTGTCGGGATTTAAAACCTACAGGGCAGAGGCTATATAAAGAATTGTGTAGTGAACGTTCTTGTTTTCTTAACTCTGTCGCGGGAGTTTTGAAATCTTGTGGGTAAAGCAGGGCAGCTTTGCAAAGCGATTATAATAGTATTCGAGTACGCCGTGCTTCCGGTTAATGAAGCTATGTCGAGTGGGTGAATCCGTTAACAAGGCATAAGTAGTTTTGATGAGAGTTCGAGATCATTAATTAAATAATCAAGTTTGGAAAACCCCCTTAAAGTTTAAAAGAAGCTCTTTTAAAAAGCTTTTGATTGTTTATAAACTAAAGTGCATCCACATAAAATATTGAACCTGTCACCACTCCTATTTGTTACGTCATGCATGTAGTTATGGTTAATTTCCGTGCAACTTGTTGAGTACGGTGGTTGTACTCATACTTGCTACAAATAATCGATCGGCATATCTTGAAGAAGTGGAGAAGATGGTGAAGTGGTATTCTATGAAGTCGACGAAGCGTGGAATTAGGGTCGTTCTCTGCTCAGGCGTGCCTGTGGCTCCTTTTGTGTAATGTATATAAAGGCCGTAGGCTAATCAGTAATACACGGCTTCCACCACTATATTGCAATAAAGTCGCTTTTGTTCTTAAGCTTGCATCGGCAATGTTACACACTCATTGGATTTACTCGCATTGAACAGTCTGAGCAATCGCGATGTTTTCATAATACTCCCGGAAATGGGGGTGTTACAGAGTGGTATCAGAGCCTGCTTGCTTGACCGTTGGATGACCCTAAGTGTGTTAAGGTCGATTCCGAAAACTATTTTACTATTAAAAATAAGTTATAAAATATCAACCATGTTCTTATATAAATTCTTCTTGCCTACCTTGTCCTTTAATCTTATTTTGGAAAGTTAAGTTTGGCTTTCTAATATCGTTTGTAGTACTCCTGTCTAAATTCAAATTTTGTCGTGGTCAGATGCAGCGCCGTGTCTACCCCAATCCGTAAGTCTTGCTTGGGTGGGCGCTCTTTTGTGGCGTATCACGAAGCACCTCTATGCGACAGAGCAAGAAAGGTCCGGTTGTCTTTACAAGAGCATTGATGGTGCATGGTCGTCTGTATGATTGGAAGGCCTGGGTATGTTTGGAGCCCCTACCTCTCAGGCCAGACGTCCGACGGAAGTTTACAGCTTACCGTCATAAGGAGTCAGACGCCATCCAAGATGCAAGAAAGAAAGCGGTGAAGTACCTTCGTCGATACTATGATGAGGAGTTCGACGAGTCCCGTTTCATCTCATTCCTCGGGATAATGAAGACGGACTGGTACTCTACTACCAAATCCGGACCTAGAGGATGATCCCGGGATGAGGAGGTCGCGTCGATCGTAGCTTGCCAGAGAACATGTATGCACGAATGACCGAGGAGAATCGAAGATGCACCTTCACTCTATTCGCTCGACGGGAGGTTTGGCTTTGAAGAAGACCGTTCAAAGACTATCGCGAAGGCCGAGATGAAGCCTCCAGTGTGATGAGACGTCGGTGGCCCGCAAAGACCTTTAAGGAGTCCGCAGGATGACGGCACCTCAAGGCCGTCCTTGCCTTGAAGGGCCTCGTCTCGCGCCCTAACAGCCTAAAGTCATTATTGCTGAACCGAAAGGCAAGGAGCCAGTAGAGGACGAGGAAGAAGAACCAGAGGAAGAAGAGTGGTGTTCCTCAGGCGGATCCTCTCCAGTAGATCAGAGGGTCTAGCGTGTGCCGGATGCGCTAGAGTAGTTGGACCTTTTGTAGTAGCAAAGTTTGGTTTGGTGGAACGAGTTGTGGTATGAACTTTGTAGAATAGTATGTACCCAACTTGTATGTGAAATGAATAAAGACTACTTTGCCTACTTGATAATTTGTTTGTTATTACTATCTCTAAGTTCACTTTTTCAACTTTCTATCTTTTTATTTCAATCTAGAATTCTTAGCTACTTCGCCCAAATCTTATCTTAGTTCTAATTTCTTACTTATCTATCTGACCTTCTTAAAAACTCGCTGCAGAGCTGAATTCTCAATTTCATTGAGAAGCTTAAGATGGCAGACACAGGAGAAGGATCTCACCAAGCAGGTGACCCTCGTCAGGGAAATGCACCGCAACCGAATTTGGCTGACATTTTAGCAAAGATGGAAGAAAACAGACATCAAGCCGAACTAAATCAAGCTCGTATGATGGAACAACATTCAAAACTGTTGGAAATGATTGCAATGAGAAGTGAAGGAAGTGGCCAGCCTGCAACGCCTGTTCAATTTACAGCACCAGTCCAGTCTAAGTGGGCAGACTTTCAGAAGACCCGACCCCCAGTATTTTCTTCTTCACCCGACCCGATGGTGGCAGAAGATTGGTTCAGGGATGTCGAGAGAAAGTTAAACACGGTCCAGTGCAATGATAAAGAAAAGATACTCTACGCCTCGCATCAGTTACAAGGTCCAGCAGCAGCCTGGTGGATGAACTATCAAACAATGCTTGAGAATCGAGAAATAACTTGGAAGGAGTTTGAGGAATCTTTTCGTCAAACACATGTACCCACTGGTGTGATGGAAGCTAAGCGTCGAGAGTTTCTCGCTCTGACAAGGACACCGCTCGATTCATGAATACCTTCATCGCTTTAACACATTAGCCCGTTATGCTCCTGATGATGTAAAGACTGAAGAGAAGAAAATGGAGCGATTCAAGGAAGGATTAAAGATAGCTCTGAAACATCATATATCAGCTATGGATTTTAAGGATTTACCTTCAATGGTAAATAAGCTCATCATGTCAGAAGAGACACAAAGACAGTTGGAAGAAGCACAGAAAAGAAAAATAGTACATGTAGCGCCCTCACAGGAGGCACCACGGAAGCGGATGTTCATATCACCGCAATCCAAGGGACAGCGAGGGAAGAAATTCATTTTTAAGCCAAAACCACAGTACAAGACTGGTCAAGGTTCTATGACATCTCAGCAAAATGTCAAAACCTCTACCTTGAAGTGCTTTAAATGTGGAGGTAACCACCTACAAAGGCAATGTCCTCAGTTGAATATAGTTTGCTATCACTGCGGCCAAACCGGCCACTACAAGAATCAGTGTCCGCGAGGAGGATTACCGTCAGACGCCGCCAAAGCTCAAGTTCAAACTTCAGCCGCACCGCGCCAATATATAGCAGTGCCAAAGCAGGAAGAAGGGCAGAACCGTCAGTTTATAGTTAAGCCAGCAGCTACACAGAGTACAATATCAACATCAACGGCAGACAAAGGAAAAGGAATCTTGAAACCGGTACAAGGAAGAATCAACCATATTTCGCGAAGGAGCGGCGAGAGCCAACGACGTTATCGTTGGTACGTACCTTGTAAATTTAAAACCTTGTCTGGTTTTATTTGATCCCGGAGCCACGCATTCGTTTCTTTCTTTGGCTTTTGTTATGAAAAATCAATTGCCATCCTCACCTTTGCAAAAGTCCTATTCTTTCCAAACTGCTGGAAATCGAGTGGAATCTCGCTTCGGATGCAAGGATTTAGATTTAAACATTCAAGGAGTTAAGTTCAAAGCTGATTTGTTAGTATTAGAAATGAAAGGATTGGACGTTATATTGGGAATGAATTGGTTGACCCGATATAAAGCGAATATGGATTGCGAGAATAAGCTAGTGACATTAGTGAATTTAGAAGGACAGAAGGTGGTGGTGAAGACAGATTCAATATTAGTGGAAAAACTAAAGGCAAGTGTTCATAGTATGATGGTAGAAGAAGGAGCCACTCAAGTACCGATAATTCAGGAATATCCAGATGTCTTTCCAAAAGAATTACCCGGAGGACCGCCTGATAGACCTATTGAGCTTGTCATTGAATTAGTGCCAGGGACCAAACCAGTCACTAAGCGTCAGTATCGGATGTCTGCTCAAGAACTGAAAGAACTTAAGAAGCAGATGGATGAATTATTGGAAAAAGAGTTTATACAACCTAGTGTGTCACCTTGGTCAGCTCCAGTGTTATTTGCTAAAAAGAAAGATGGAAGTCAAAGGATGTGTATTGATTATCGAGGATGAATGTCAGAATAATTAAAAATAAATATCCATTGCCAAGGATAGATGATTTATTTGACCAACTCAAAGGAGCCAAGGTATTCTCGAAAATCGATTTGCGATCGAGTTATCACCACTTAAGATTCGAGAACGAGGATCGTGAAAAGACAAAGCATTCACCACACGATATGGATTATTTGAGTTTACAGTGGTACCCTTTGGTCTGACGAATGCCCCTGCATACTTTATGAACCTGATGAACATGGTATATATGGAGCAGCTAGATCACTTTGTGATAGTGTTTATTGATGATATATTGATATATTCCAAGACGTAAGAGGAGCATTGTCGAGATCTTCATATTGCTTTAAGTAAATTAAGAGAACATCACTATATGCAAAATTTTCTAAATGTGAATTTTGGATGAAGGAAGTTGCATTTCTTGGTCATATTATCACAAGAGAAGGAGTAAAGGTAGACCCAGAAAAGGTCAAAGCAGTAATGGAATGGAAGGCACCAACAACGATGATCGGAAATTCAAGCTTTTGGGATTAGCGAGTTATTATCGCAGATTTATAGAAGGGTTTTCAAAGATATCCGCACCGCTCACTCAATTATTGAAGAAAGATATACCATTCCAAAGGACCGATAAATGTGAAGGAACTTTCAGAATTGAAGACCAGATTAACTACAGCACGCGATTACGATATTGCCTAATCACGAGAAAGATTTTCAGATTTATTGTGATGCCTCAAAACAAGGACTAGGCTGTGTACTGATGCAGGAAGGTAAAGTGGTAGCTTATGCATCGAGACAGTTGCGACCACATGAGAATAATTATCCAACACATGATTTGGAATTGGCAGCAGTAGTGCATGCATTGAAGATTTGGAGACATTATTTATTGGGAAACCATTGTGAAATTTTCTCTGATCATAAGAGTCTGAAGTATATATTCACTCACCAGACCTGATCTCCGACAACGACGATGGTTAGAACTAATCAAGGATTACGATCTTGATTTGCTATATCATCCTGGTAAAGCAAACGTAGTCGCAGATGCATTAAGCAGAAAGAAGTATCATAATATAGCCTCGATTATGGAATGCTCTACATCATTGCATGAGGAAATGCAACGGTTAAACCTAAATATTGTTGAGCAAGGCTATATAGCAGCATTGGAACTTCAACAAGATTAACGATCGGATCAAAGCGACAGATAACGACGAAGAAATACAACAGCTCGTTAAGAGAAGTCAGGAAGGGAATTCAGCTAAGTTTACTATAGATGAGCAAGGAATTTTGAAGTTTAGAAATCGCTATTGTGTACCTGACAATAAAGAGTTAAAAGATTTGATACTGCGAGAAGCTCATTCGTCTCAGCTCTCTATTCACCCAGGAAGCACCAAGATGTATCAGGACTTAAAGAAAAGATACTGGTGGAGTAAGATGAAAAGAGAAATAGCAGAATATATTGCTCGTTGTGATACATGTCAGAAAATAAAGATAGATCATCGAAAGCCTTCAGGATTATTAAATCCTCTGCCAATCCCAGAATGGAAATGGGATGATATCGGTATGGATTTTATTACAGGGTTCCCTAAAAGTCGAGAAGGTTACGATGCTATTTGGGTAATCGTAGATCGACTTACCAAGGTAGCACATTTTATACCGGTTAAGCAGACTTATGGTAAAAATAAATTGGCAGAGTTATATCTAACAAAGATAGTAGTATTGCATGGAGTACCAAAAAGGATAGTATCTGACAGAGGAGCACAGTTCACTTCTGAATTCTGGAAGAAATTGCATGAGGCTATGGGAACTGACTTAGCATTTAGTACAGCGTATCATCCACAAACCGACGGACAAACGGAGCGAGTAAACCAGATATTAGAAGATATGCTAAGAGCATGTGCATTAGTATATGGGGCAGCCTGGGACACGTGCTTACCATTTGCAGAGTTCTCTTATAATAACAGTTATCAATCTAGTATCAAAATGGCACCATTTGAAGCACTATATGGAAGAGAGTGTAGAACACCGCTGAACTGGACTGAGACCGGAGAACGACAATTCCTCGGACCCCAAGTTGTACACGATGCAGAAGCCCATGTCAGGATTATTCGAGACAACATGAAGATTGCCCAGAATCGACAAAAGAGTTATGCTGATAATCGTCGAAAGGACTTGAACTTTGAAATCGGAGATCTGGTATATCTTAAAGTTACACCATTCAAGTCTATAAAGAGGTTTCAAGTTAAAGGAAAATTAGCTCCGAGATATATTGGTCCGTTTGAGATCCTCGACAGAATCGGAGAAGTAGCGTATAAGTTACAATTGACACCGAACTTAGCCAGAGTACACAATGTTTTTCATATATCTCAATTGCGGAAGTGTCTACGTCACTCTACAGAGCAAGTACCAGTTGATGATATAGATCTACGAGACGACCTATCCTATGAAGAAGAGCCGTTTCAAATAATAGAAACTACGGAGAGACAGCTGAGAAATAAGAATATCAGATTACATAAGGTTCAATGGAGGAATCACACAGCAGATGAGGCCACATGGGAAAAGGAATCAGACTTACAGCGAGAATTTCCCAACCTACTTCTTGGCCCGAGTTGATCTCGAGGACGAGATCCTTTTAAGGAGGGTAGGTTGAAACAAAACCGAAAATAGCGAAATCAAAAATTTGCGTTGAATTTTTGTTTTGCTTTTGCTATTTTGCTTTCTTAACCTATTCCTCACCAATCTTAGCGCAAACCAGCCCCAAATCCTTGTCAGTGCAGCGTGAACGGAGAGGCTTCGCGCGCTCTCGCTCATATCCGAAAATATCCATCGCCGCCTAACTTTTTGTCGCGGCGCCTTTCTTGCGTCTCCTTGCGCCACTCGCCTGCCACTCCTCCCACTACCAAAGAACCGTACTACCTCCATTAAAACCCCTGTAGCGGTGTCGAGCGACGCCGGTTGCCTTCACCTCTCCCGAGCTCGCGGCTGCCACCGCCCGATCCTTCTTCGACACCAAGCTCCTTCGAGCTCTCCTGTTGCTTCGAGTCCCAGCCACCTTGCGCCGCCTGTCAGCAGCCGCGGAGAGACGCCCGAGCCAGCTGCCCCAGTGAACACCTCACCTCCGTCGAGTTGTCATCCCTCCTCTCTCCGGTGCAAACCAACCTCGCCGCCTATTTAAACAACCCCGAGCTCTCCAATAGTCACCCGCGACCACCCTGAAGCCCTCTGAAACCCCAGGGCTCCTCTCTTCCCTCCCAATTCGGGTAATTGCCGAATCCCCCAATTCTTAGCCCTAGATCAATGTCGGTCTTCCGCCCCTCCACTTCCCAATTCCGGTTACCTGTAGCTTCACTATAACCCTAGGAGCCAACTCCAACAATTACTTTAAGCCCACGGCCCCTCTTCTTCCCCAACACCGAGAGCCTCCTCACCGCCATTCACCTCCACCGTGGCCAGCCCCGCTCAAGCCCCCCAAGTTAAAAACCGTGCCCCACCTAGCCTGCCCGAACTCCAGTGATGCTCAGGAGCCAACTCAATTACTCTAAGAAGCCCCTATTTGTCCGCAATTTCAAATTTGCCGCTAGTGGGGAGGTGCTCGCCGCCGGTGAATGCCGCCTCCGCCGGTCCTCCAACCACCCAAAATGGGGTTCCCTTAGCCCCTTAAACCCACCCGAACCCTCAAAAACTGCTGCCGAGAGCCCTGCTACCGCTGCCACGCTCCCCTGTTTCCCTGCTCGCGCGCAACCTAAGGAGGAAGAAGAACAGTGCATATGCACTGTTCCTCCGATCGGGCCGATTGGTCCCGGTTAAACCAGACCGGCCTCCCGCGCCAAACCCGAGCATCTGCGGCCGTTCACCAGAGATCGGACGGCAGCCCTTCGCGCGCGCGTGAAACCGACCGAGCCCTTCCAGCGTGACTCGATCCAACCGTTTAACCCGAGCCCGTTGAACAGTGTTTGAACCCGATGAATAGTACCCGACCGGCCCGATGAACAGTAAACCCTAAAAGCTTGTTTATACTCGTTTGAACCGGTTCGATCCCATGAGTCCATTTCCGAGGTCCATATCCCCATACAAAGCCCCTACAAACCATGATCCTTTTATTTGTATTTTCATTTGAATTTATTTTGTGTTTTTCGGTCCAATTTCAGTTTTTTTGAAAATGGACCTAATTATTTACTTGCTTTGCGCTAGTCACCGACGTTGCCGAACCGACGACACAGGAGGAGGAGACGACGTTCCCAGTACAAGATTCTGCTGATTACGAGTTAATCGAAGTGTCGGAACCACAAGGCAAGTTGCACATAACCTTGAACATATTGATCCTATTCACATGAAGTATTTACTTACTCGTATTTTCATTAAGGTATTTCATGTTGTTATTTTATATACAAGCAATATTTGAAATGACTTGATAATAGCTATAACCTACCACTTGAAAAGCCCCATTTAATTTGATGAACCTTTCACCTTGATAAAACTTAGTCGCGTACAATATTACATTATTAGTATATCACTGTGGTGTATTAATCATGCTATATACTATTAAGTGTTAGATTAAAATTTTTGGAAAGTTTGAAACTAGGATAAGTGAGGGTCGCAGAGGCGGACCCGAAGATCTTATCCGACGGTGGAGGCTGGTAGTGGATCGGTGGCAGTACGGATGTACTGAAATTGGGTTGGTGCTAGTGGCTGCCTCGAAGAAAAATGTAAGGACTAGATCCTTGTGCCGAGTGAATGACATAGTAAACGCCCAACCACAAGCGTTGACCTGGTCAAACCTGGACTAATATCTACTTAATTTCTTTTGAACCTCTGCAATTAAAAGGGGAGTCGAGGGTGAGTTCGTATGGGAGGTGGTTAACCATACAAGCTGTAGGATCATGACGAGTCGGATGCAATCCGTGGGGTTATCCGAGCTGTCGGGATTTAAAACCTACAGGCGAGGCTATATAAAGAATTGTGTAGTGAACGTTCTTGTTTTCTTAACTCGTCATGGGAGTTTTGAAATCTTGTGGGTAAAGCAGGCAGCTTTGCAAAGCGATTATAATAGTATTCGAGTGCGCCGTGCTTCCTGTTAATGAAGCTATGTCGAGTGGGTGAATCCGTTAACAAGGCATAAGTAGTTTTGATGAGAGTTCAAGATCATTAATTAAATAATCAAGTTTGGAAAACCCCTTAAAGTTTAAAAGAAGCTCTTTTAAAAGCTTTTGATTGTTTATAAACTAAAGTGCATCCACATAAAATATTGAACCCGCACCACTCCTATTTGTTACGTCATGCATGTAGTTATGGTTAATTTCCGTGCAACTTGTTGAGTACGGTGGTTGTACTCATACTTGCTACAAATAATCAGACTCAGCATATCTTGAAGAAGCTGGAGAAGATGGTGAAGTGGTATTCTATGAAGTCGACGAAGCGTGGAATTAGGGTCGTTCTCTGCTCAGGCGTGCCTGTGGCTCCTTTGTGTAATGTATATAAAGGCCGAGGCTAATTTGTAGTACTCGGCTTCCAGCCACTATATTGCAATAAAGCTGGCTTTTGTTCTTAAGCTTGCATCAGCAATGTTACACACTCGCTGGATTTACTCGCAGTTGAACAGTCCTGGGCAACTGCGATGTTTTCATAATACTCCCGGAAATGGGGGTGTTACACTCGCGAGCCTCAAACTTTTTGTTCAGCCCTATCCCTGCGGGTTGCGGCCGAAGTGCCAAGCAATGGCGGCAATAGCGCGCGCTCGGTTGGATCAAGCGAATAACCGACCTGGCCCGTTCCCGCAGCGAGCTACGGCGTTGAATCGGATTCGGACCTGTGCAGTTGATACTTGCCCCTTTCTGGTCAAAAACATATTAATATTATTGCACGGTCAATTAAATTTTTTTATATCTAAAATTATATAATACTAATTACATCTCTCCTTAAAAAAATCAACTCTCTTCCGCTCGCTCCCTGGCCTCGCCAACGCCGTGGCCGCCTATGAGGTCCACGCCGCCGCCGCCACTTCCCGAGCCAGCGGCAGGAACTGGTACACCGTCCTCGGCGTAGGCGGCCGGTCGTTGAGGAGCAGAGCCGTCACGCACGACGCCATCAAGAAGCGGTACCGGCGACTCTGCCTCGTCTTGCAGCCGGATAAGAGCCGCTCTGCCGCCGCCGACGGCGCGTCAAGCTGCTCCGGGAAGCGTGGGAAACGCTCTCGTTTTGCCACCCTGCACCGCCCCTATCGCCGTTAAACCGCGCGCTGACGCGACGCCGGGTGCGTCCTCCCAGTTCGGCGCGCAGCCCCGGCCAACGTACACGGCAGGGCTGAAGGCTTCCGCTTCCGCGGCGAAGCCCTACTACAGCCGACCACCGCCGGCCTCCGCGTACGCGCCCAAGCACGAGACGCGACGTGCCAACCCGACGCCGTCGCGCGGAGGCTATTCATACAGCGGGATGCCCCGTCAGGTGAGAACACCGCGCAGAAGCATCTACTGCCGGCACTGCGACGCGCAGTTCGTCCCAGCGGGCGAGGTCGGCGTGAAGTGCCTCTGGTGCCGCCAGCGGCTGAGGCCGCCGTGGCAGAGCAGGCCCACAGGTAAAGCTCCGCCTCCGGGCACGGACGCGAAGCCTCCCCCTCCGCCGCCCCGCAGGGAGGCGCCGCCGCCGCCGAAGCTTCCCGTGCCCCGGCCAGTGCGGGTCGCAGTACGCGTCGATGGTGTCCGCAGGCAAGTGGCACCTCCAGTGCAAGGCATGTGAACGACGACGTGTCTAAATTGCTTCACTTCTTTTCCCGGAGAGGATGCAGTTGACAAATCTTGCAGTAGATGTAGTCACTATGTTCTTCTTTTTGGTTCAAAACATGCAGGGAAGATTTTGTGCTTCATAGCACTATGTTATTATTGAATGTCGTTGATCCAAGAGAGCGTTGGTGAGAACTGGTATCTTGCAACAGCAGCGCAGGCAAAAGTCGACCAGTAAGTAAAACCATAGTGACCAACAAGTTCAGCACGCTAGTAATGGCTGCTACAGGGAAAAGCAACCCAGAGGTTATACGATCTACAGCCTCTTTGTATTGCATCCACCGAGCAGAAAAAAGCTGTGCTTAATCATGCGCCAGAACAGAAATCTGCAGTGAAGCTATCAAATTCCTGCAGAGCACTCCCTCTCTCCTATGTACTATCTCTATGCTTCAAGACCATACTATCCACGTCGATTGATCTCGAAGACGAACCGTTTGGTAAGAGCCGTATCAGTCATCGTCTGGCCCAAACTCATCGTCAGGACCCAGAAATGAGCCAATGGACTTGCGAAGGATGCTAATGGATTTGTCATCCTGAGAAACACAAATGCAGAATCACTTCAGAGTTGAGAGTAAGAGAAATAGCATGTCATAAATGTAAATCAAACTTCACTAAATAGATATGGTGACAAGAGCAACAGGCAGTTCTAGTAAACCATGCAGACTGTTGAACAAACCTGCTTCGTCTTCTTCAGAGATTCTTCTGCATTCGCTATCTTCTCTGAAAATGTTTTTTCAAGCTCAGACAGAGTAGCCTTCTCCTTCTTCCCTGTGTTACAAGGCAAAGACAGTGCAGTCAGAGCAAACATTTTTCACACAAAAGCAATGGAACAAGCCATCTACTTACTTTGTAGTTCATACTGCACAAGCAATTTCTCTTTTTCATCTTCAAACTTTGAGAGAAGGTCTGCAGAACATAACACGTGGAAAAGTCAGTTGATGATGGGGATAACTGATATAGCTTCTATGTGGCAGGAACACAGGAAATCACGATACTGGCACAAGATAAAAGTACCACTCATTATGTGTGAATATCACCTGAAGATATTGGTCCATTTTTCAAACAAAGAATATAAGGATTAAGGGTATTGACTAGCCAGTAGCACATTTATTACTAAACTAAGCACACAGTTCGACCAACTTAGACAGGACTAGTTTGTTGGGCAATGTTTTCCTATATATTTCTCCTAAGAACACCAGGAAACAAATAGCAAAACATATTGCTTGTGCAGTATGTGATTGCAGGCAAATATATTTATATCTACTCATCTAGATAGGACGCCAATACCGTTCTTATGGAAACAAAAAGCTCCTGGACAAACATGAGCAAGCCATGTTCTAGATACATGCACTGATGGTAAGAAATAGAGCATACACCATAGGCTTCACAGAAGGTATGGGCTAGCGCACATTTGGCATACCTTTAAAATTCTGTATATGTGCAGCTTTGTCTTTGCAGAACTGATCATGTGTTGCTTGAAATTTGGTGTACTCATTCTTCAACAAACCTTCACACTGCATCACATAGACACATACAAATGAATCTTCTGTTAACCAAGTTATGACAAGATTATTTAACCAGATGTACATCGCTGCATCAAATGCAAGTTGAAAACCTCTTTTGAAGTCTTTGATAAAGCTTTCAGAAAAATCTGCCTGTAAATGCAATAAACAAACATTTGTCAGAGTTCATAGTACATTTCAATGAAGATTCACAGTATTTATTGTCAAAACTAGCTTCACTTTATGGTTATTCATGTTACAGCAACGAGTAAAAGACCACATCAAATCTCACTACAGAGAGTACAACAGAAAGAATTGTATTCCTACAGGAAGAAATTTAAAGGCAACTGAAATGACTCGGTTGTTCACCTTTCCTTCTGAAACTTGGTCTTGGTGTCCTGTACCATAGACTGAATCTCGGTTGCAACACTGAAAGTTAAGCAAAACTATTAGTAATGTAATCTAATAGGTCCTCCACAGAGAGTGCAATAGCTGTGCAGAAAATAACTTCACAAACAGGACACATTGATAGAGCAGACAGGGCTGAGCATATCCAGCCATTGAGCATGCACATAATAAATATGATCCTATCCTTTGAAGCCATTCTTCATGGTCTCAAGTCTCAACTCACTTGCCATGGATGAATGCAGTTCAGTGGGACACTCAGTGTTACATGTATGCTTCCTTGAGTGCAGCACACAAGAAGTGACTGCAATGTATCTTATGATCAACTACAGCAACCATCACGGGAGGACGGAAGCATTTACAAACAACTGGACATGCATGCTAAGCTGTCCTACTAGTTTGTCGTTTCAAGCGCAGACTTGTAAAGTCTTCAATAAGATGCAGCAGCCAGCAGGTTAGAAACACTGACACACTCCTACCATGGCATTGGTGCATCAAAAACCAAGAGTTGGACAATGATTCTTGCGCAATTCTGCAGACATTAAGCAAATGTGCCAACAGTCGACACAACAAAATTTCCCTTCATCGATCGAGAATTGAAACTAATAAAACAGTAAAACATAGGCAGTAGACAAACTAGTTAGTTTGAGATGCAAGGGTAGGCCATGACCACAAGGGCGGGTGGATGCGTGGGAATGGGAATCACCTGGAGATGGCTTGCTCGGTCTTCTTCTGGCCGTCCTTGTGTGCCTTGTCCTTGATGTGGCGCAGCAGCGACACAATCTCCTTCATGTCACTGACTCCCCCAATCCCATGGAAGCACATCACAAATCATGAAAAGTGTACATAAATCGGTTAATCGCACAGCAAAAAAAAACGACACAAATTGAGTGAGAGGGCCAAATATCGCGGCGGACGGAGGCGCGATCACGAAACCCTCTCTTGGATCAAAACCATCCCGCGAACAGAACCCAAAATAGCGGCACAAATAACAGAGGTGTAAAAGCGTAGCGAGGGGGGCAGGCACCTGTCGAGCTCGGGGTCGGAGTCGTCCATGTCGCGGCGCCTCTTGTCGGATCGGAGCGCCTCGGTGGGGTCCTTGGCCCCGCCCCGCTTGCCGCCGCTCGCCTTCGCCTTCCCCGCCGCCGACATCGCTGGTGCCCGAGACCACCGCCTCGCTTTGGCCCGCTCTCTCTCTCTCCCCCCGTGTGTGGGAATTATTCGTCATATACCCTCCCCTTTGAATTGAAATTCAGGATTTACCCTCCGGCCTACGTGTCAGTGACTCATCCCGACCCCACATGTCATTGACCCGGGAGGATAAATCCTAAAATCTTCAAATGTGAGGAGGGTATATGATGAAGTTCCCCCGTGTGTGTGGGTGTGGTCTGTGTGTTTAGAGGGGTTGGCGTTGCGTTCCTTCCGGTGGTATTATATTAACTAGCAGCGGTAGTGCGTTAGCTGATGAAAGGAAAAAAACATAATTTATGAAAAAGGATTTTCTATAGAAATTAAGGACTTATATGTATTTTAAAAAAATTGAAAGTCTTTTATGTAAAAAATCAAAGACCCATATGTAATTTTGAGACAGTTGCGAGGCTTAATTAAACAAAAAGAGGGTTTCTCTGAGAAATTTAAAGATCTAAGAGTAATTTCTGAAAAATAGAAGGTCTTTCGCAAAAATAGATGACGTGGCACAAATTTTTTTTTTGTAAAAACCAAGAACTTTTACGCTGTTTCGTAAATTGAGGAGACCCTTTTTGTAAAACCGGCCGTGATGGCATGTGGGTTCAGTTTGAGTCACTTTTCTATATTTTGATCCTTGACTACCTTTTTCACAGTCAGGTTGTAATTCGGCGTATTATTAAGTTCCGAATCACACAAGACAAAAGAACAACCATTCAATAACAGAATTTATCTACTTTACTATGGTATACCAAATATACTAAACAGAGCAATAGACTTTTCACAGTAGCTTTAAAAATAAGCACGACACGGCACAGTAACTGCAAAATGAGCCTGAGCTAATCATCGTTTTTGTCCTTGATTTATCTTATTCAGTGCGTAAGTTGTTTCATCGATACGTCATTCCTCACAACCACACCGCCATTGATCATAGCTTAAGCAAAACAATTGCCATCGAAACTCCTCTTTTTTCGTATGCCATCTGCAACGTTTTGGTTTCGCCAGTTCAGAGCCATCGCCATGGCTGAGGTCGATTCGATACACTGGGTGTCACGGACCGGGTGGTGGCATGGGCCGTTGGGCCTAGGAGGCACCCGGGGCGACCAGGTTCTGGCCCAAGGCGAATGGGTGTGTTGAGTACAAAGGTTCTGGTGCTGATTAGTGAAGCTGCAGTGAGTTGGAACATAACAATATGGTATCAGAGCTTTCGATCCCAGTGGTTTCGTGCTCCGAGGCGACCATGAGCGACGCTCCGAAGGAGAGCGAAGCGCAGTGCGAGGCGATGTTGGATGAGTTGCTCGTCGACTTGAGGAAGCTGTCGTCCGAGATGGCCGAGACTGCTGCAGGCATGCAGGAGGTAGTGGTCAGAGTTAGGGCCATCGTCTGGCCACAGGTCGCGCCCGCCCTTGGCCTCAAGTCGCCATCCTCGCCGCAGCCGGTGGCCACTCCAGTGTCCTACTTCTTCGTCACCACAACGGGCCCAGTCAAGGCTATGGCTACTCCGTGTGCAGACACCCCCCACGCCGCCAAGTCGCCCGTCAGGTGTTCGAAGATATGCCCCGACCGTGACACCATCGAGCATACATCTGCACTCGCTCTGGCTACTACCTCGAGTTCTCCCTCGACCATCACATTCGTCATCGACACCAACTTCGCTACACCCACCAGGTGTTCGACTTCGGGTCTCGACTCCAACGTCGGCAACATCAAGGCCAAAGCCATGCCCTTGCTCTCCAGGGGTGAGTCCATGGCCGTCCCAGCGCCTATGGAGCCCTTGACGGTCTCCTCGCGGGAATTGTTTGCCAATGTGAAGCTTAGCATGGGAACGCCCACCAAATGTTCGATGAATGGTCCCGACGACACCGTTGTGTTGACGTCCACGTCCCCATTCATGATGGCCGTGTTTATAAGTAATAAAATACTATTGCAAAGAGATCAAATTTATAAATACTATCGTAAATACAAAACTAGAGAATATAAATCGCTGTTAACTTTTCTATCCATTTGCTTAGTTAACCTCCATTTAGGTTAGAGAAAAAAATTTATAAATGACACTTTTGCTCTTTAACATTCTTCTTCTTCTCTGCACTTACGACAAGATGCACAGAAAGGAGGAGACATGGTGCTCCATATGCACCTAGGGGCATCTGCCCCTTCTCCCTTGCGCTCAGCGTGAAGGGTGTTGCTCCTGCCTCCCCAACCTCCACTCAGCAGTCCGCAGAAGCCGCGCGACACATGGGCTGCCGCATGCCGGTGTCCTGCCAACTCCAACCATCGTGAGCTCGCAATATACAACCTCAACATGTGTTTGAGTGCAAAAAAGGATCCCCGATACCTCAATGACAAGACTAAAGGGGTAGTTTTACGCAATGACAAGACTAAATGTGGGCAGTTTTGCGCAATGACAAGACTACAAGGAGCAGCTTTTCGCAGTAACAAGATTAGACGGGGTAACTTTGCATAGTGACAAGACCAAATGAGCAGCTTAGACGAGGACAACTTTACGCAGTGACAAGACCAGATGGGGATAGCTTTGCATAGTGATAAGACCAGACGGGGGTAACTTTACGCAGTGAAAGCACTCTACTTCGTGAGGTACTTTTCAGAAAGACAAAGCAACACTTTACCTTGTAGGATAGTCACATAAGAAAAATCACACCATGCTAACTCTTTGGCTTATAAAATAAGGTGGAATAGATCTAGGAGAAAATACTACACAATCAAACCCAACACTACACCAAAGTTTGTTTCACCACGTCGGGATGGACAAGAGGCAGAAGAAGCAATGGGACAAAATGATGAAGCAATAGGAGGAGACCCGTGAACTAGTAAGATTTGGTACGGCTCGCAGAGAACAAGCAAGGGCTGCTACGGCCAGGGCCAAACAAGCGAAGCATGCTATGAGGTCAGCTCCCCACAATGATGACCCTTGTAGCAGCAACCCTATCCCAAACGTTCCAACCGAGCGTTCGCCGCAACACCCACACGAGAGGGAGATGTCGCCCCTTTGTTGGTGCAAAGATCCATGCAAGTTCTTCAAGTAAGTCTAATTAGTGACTCAGCCTCGATATACGTTACTAGGGTTGCATGAACTACTCATGTGACTACCCCGACCGCCAACGGGACACGAGCAGCTATCGGCAGCTGGTAAGTACCAGTTACAGTGTGTTCCCCCTACTATTTTTTATTCAAAGTACGCACTAACAATATCTCTCGTCTACTCGGAGTCACGTACTAACAATCTCTCTCGTCTACACGGAGTCCCTAGAACTGTTATGTGGCTACTGCAAGTATATCAATGTGGAGATCCACCCATATGACCATTAGACTCTCGACTTCGAGGAGTGATATGTCAAAAGGATCTACGAGATTCGAGAGGAGGATCGTCGCAACGATGAGCAAACTGAGCGTATACATCAGGAGACAAAAACTCATCTCGAGGCGCGCACATGTAGGGAGCGCAAGGCTCGCGAGAGGGAGCGTGAGAAAAAGAGAAAAATAGTGGCCAAGGCCAAAGAGGCCACCGAAGAGTTTCAACGTCGAGCTCACAAGAAAGATAAAATGGCCCTGAATCACGCAATAGATCAAGCCATTCCGCACTAGTCTCTCGAAAGTCAAATTTATTTTCAGTCCAAAAAGACGCATATGTATCATAGGAGTATTTCAATTTGTTACATCGCGTATGATGCTCTTTCTCACGTATGTAAGTAAACCCTATACGTTGTGTTATTGTCAGCTTTATTATGAAGTTTATTTTAATTCGTAACATCATATGTCGCCATCTTTTTGCATTCTATTCTTCGCGTACAAATGCATCCAATAACATGAAAAAACAAGTTCTCCATGTATAAATTTCCGGTTACATCACAATATCACTTACCTTTGTACGTACCAATTGTTGCTACGTGAATCGTCATCAAAACAATTTTCAGAAAATTTTTTGCACTACAACAACATGCGACGATCACAAAAGATTATTGCGAATCTAACAAATTTTAGACCATTCATGATATACGAAAATCACAAATAAATCAATCGATATTGTATGTATTTTTTTCCAAAAAAAAAAAACAACTTACAAACAGAATTTGATAAATGTTACCTAACTACAATAATTATTATTTAACTCCATGTGCGGTATGGGGGCCAATTGAGCATAAATTAGGTTGATGTGGCAGTCGCTTGACCGTTGGGCAATTGGACTTATAATCGTTCAACTGTTCGGCAACAGGATCCAGTCGCTCTATCGTTGGGCGACTGGAGCTTATCCCCCAACAGCCCACCGATTGCCCTCGTGTCTGTCTTCCATTGGACGACTGGCTTCAGTCGCCGAACCATTGAACGACTGGAGCTCATTCCTATAAAATACTTTTTACGCGGGTATATTTCTGAATTTTTGAATAAAAATAGATTATTTAAAAAAATTCGAGAAGTTCGTCGAAAGCTCCTGCACATGTTATATGCATCCAGTGTGCCAAAGTGCCAATTTCCAATGCCTTGGCCCACATGACAAAACAGAAGAATCGCAACAGATTAGCAATATGACACAATCTACCGTATCCACATGACCTGACTCGAACTTTCCCCTGAACTAACATTATCAGCTGAATCAGAATTCAGAAACACTGAGGTCACACGAGTACCAATCCAGAGACCAGTCAGCCTCCAGCATCCTCAATTCTGCATCTGAATTGTGAAACAAATTTGCCCCCCCATGCCACAATACATTGCCTCATTTCGATTATTTTGTACAAATTACAACGCGTAATATAATACCGAGTTTCTGCTGTTTACAAATTGCTGTATTTAGCTCATCAGGCATATATATACTTTCTAAAGTATGAAAAATCTGACAAGCAGTGAAGCATACTTGTTCACTGAGGGCTGCTTCCATGCTCCACCAAAACAAAATCAACCAGATCGTGGAACAGCCTATCAATTCCCTAAATGCTCGATATTCTAGTGGAGGACAGAAGCAAGCATTTTCCATCGTTTCACCACCTCGCCTTGCTGTTCAGCTCAGGAGAAGATCAGCGTAGGCCTTACATTGTCATGTATGGCTCCGATGACAGCAGCGAATGAGACGCTCTTTGGCGGTTCCTGGCTGACGCCGAGCGGCCCACGGCCATCTCCTGCTCCAAAGTTGGTGATGGCGTGGGCGCTACCGGTGTCGACGAAGCAAATGTCGAGACCATGCTCGTGCTGACACCACTGCCGCTGCCCGTGGTCACGCTCAAGAAACTGTCGGACGATTTTGGGGGCGGCGGCCTCTCGAGCTCCATGATCCCTTCCAGCATCTGCACAACCTTCCCCAAGGACGGGCGCTGCGCTGGCTGCTCCTGGATGCACCAGAAGCTCACCTGGAGCGCGCGCTCCACCTGAGCCATGTCAATGTCTTCCCCGGGGAGATTCTTGTCGATGATGCCGGCAATGTTTCCCTTCTCATACTCCTCGTAGGCCCATACTGAGAACTTCTTCCGACCGGTCTCCTCCGAGATGTCAAAGTTCCGGTGGCCACTGACAATCTCAAGCAAGACCATTCCGTAGCTGTAGACGTCGGACTTGGCCGTGATCGGGAGGTTGGCGAGCCATTCCGGCGCCAGGTAGCCCCTGGTGCCGCGCACGCTGGTGAGCGTCCGTTGCCGGTGATCCTTGGAGTTGATGAGCTTGGCGAGCCCAAAGTCGGACACCTTGGCGTTGTACTGCTCGTCGAGGAGGATGTTCTCCGGCTTGATGTCGCAGTGAACGATGCAGTCGCGGCACTCCTCGTGCAGGTAGGTGATGCCGCGCGCTGTGCCGACGGCGACGGCGAACCGCGTGGGCCAGGGCATCTTGCCGCCAGGCGCGTTGCCGAAGAGGAAGGCATCGAGCGAGCCGTTCTTCATGAACTCGTAGACGAGCACGCGGTGGCGGCCCTCGGAGCAGAAGCCGATGAGGCGGACGAGGTTGAGGTGGTGCGTGCTGCTGATTGTGGCCACCTCCATCCGGAACTGCTTCTCCCCCTGTTCGATCCCCTCCAGCTGCTTCACCGCCACCACCGTCCGGTTCGCCAGCACGCCACGGTACACGGCGCCGAACCCGCCGGCGCCCAGCTTCTCCTTGAACCCCTTGGTCGACCGCTGCAGCTCGCGGTATGAGAACTGCACCGGCGCGCCCGACGCATACTCCAGCAGCGCGTACTGCGCCGACGCGGGGCCGTACTTGGGGCTGTGCCGGCAGAAGAGCCACCACAGCGCCCACTCGCACAGGACCAGCCCCGACACCGTGCCCATGACGACCACGGCGACAACCCATCCGCGGACGCCGGAGGCACTGGCCGCCGACGTGCCGGCGGCGCCGAGGACCGGGTTGGGCAATCCGGGGAAGCAGACCTTGACGAAGGACGTGCTGGGGAGCGCGGCGGACTGGTAGGCGCTGACGAAGCTGGAGACCTTGAGGAAGCAGAGGCCGGAGCCGTCGGAGAGCGCGGTGGAGGCCACGCAGGAGCTGCCGGAGAGGCAGTTGAGGCGGCAGGCGGTGATGCCGACGAAGAACTGCTCGGTGGTGATCTCTGGCGGGTAGGTGAGGAACTGCGTGTTGTCGAGTGGGAGCATGGTGGAGTTGCCGGGGCAGTTCTGGAGCTCGATCTTGCGCTTGCAGCCGCTGCGAGGGTTGGAGGCGTCGTTGAGCTGGAAGTTCTCCGACGGGCACCCGCACACCGGCGACGTTCCGTTGTAGCTGCACACGCCCATGTTGCCGCAGTAGCCGAACACCTGGCACTGGTCCGCCACGGCCGACCATTGCTCCGTCGCCGTGTTGCTGCCGCGCGCCGCGCTGTAGGCGCGGAAGTTGCCGTCCAAGTCCAGCCGCACGAATCGCATCATGTCGCCGCTCTCCCCGTAGTTGCTGCTGTACGCCACCACCACGGGGGAGCTCAGCGAGCCGTCGGTGAGCGACACGATGCCGTTGGTCTGCATCACGAGCGTCGGTGAGCTCAGCGTCTTGTTCGCCGTGAAGGTCGTGTTGTAGCCCTTGTTGAAGTAGGTCACGGTGCTGCCGCCAATCCACTTGAGGGTGAGGTTGCCAGTGTTCTTGTCGAGGGAGAAGACGTAGGAGCCGGAGGTAAGGTTCATGTTGGAGGTGAAGTTCTGCGACATGACCACCGTGTCCGTGGGGTGGTCGAAGGACTGCCACACGTTGGCCGTCGAGTTCTTGAGCACGAGGTTGCCGCTCTCCTGGAGGGCGGCGGCGGCGACGCCCTGGCCGGCGGTGTTGGACGACCAGAGGACGGCGCCGGATCCGTTGACGAGCTGGAGGTCGCCGGTGGACGAGAGGCGGAGCGAGCCCCCTGAATCAACCGCCGCACCGGCGCCGGCAGACCAGACGGGGACTCCGCCGGCGTAGGAGATGGCGGCGACGAAGTGGGACGGGGAGGTGGGGGACGGCGTGAAGGAGAGGGAGAAGGTGGAGTTGGGAGACGACCACGAGACCGAGTTAGTCGGCGAGAGGGAGGAACCCAAGGGCATGTCCGCGCCATGGGACAGGAGAGGGAGGAGCAAGAAGAAGCAGAGGAGAGCAAGATCTCCTGGCTTTCGCCGTAAAGGTCGCATCTTTTTCGACAGGATGCAACAAAGCATGAAAGATTGCGGATTCCTGGTGATTCCGGTTGGTTTCTTGGATGGTGATTGCAGAGAAAGAGGCAGAGAAGAACCTAATGGAGACTATATAACTCGATTCCCTCTCATGACGTCTTCTCTTCTCTGCCTTTCTCCGATTATTTAGAGTATGTAGTAATTGAGGCTGTGAAGCCGGTCTTGGCACGAGGGAGAAGAGGAGACTAGAGAGCAGACGAGGAATGAATTAGGCTCGCCGGGTTGGTACTGGTAGAAGAGGGGAGAAGCAGGGAAGGGATGAACTCTTCGAGAAAGAAACGAAGAACATTGTTGTTGGGTCAAACCCCGTATGTGTGTGGACTAAGAACAGCTTGATAGACCATGCTTCCTGATAGGATAAATAATTAGCTATCTCCTGCGTTACTGTTTAAATTGTGCCTTTACACGAGTGAGCAAGTAGCTGCTAGAATTCAACAACCAACCACTGCACGTGTTGCATTTACTAGTCAACTGTTTGCAGCCCTTGAACAAAATTGAAAAGATATTTAAGATTGATCAAGGTGTGTTACTTTGGACCAGGAGGAAAACAAGTGAGCATGGTTTGTGAGCTAATGACGACCAGGTGCATAGGCAGATTTCTTCTAATATCGGCTAGTGTTACGGTAGCAACACTGTCGGTAGTATCTAGTATCTTGAAGGAAGTGATCACAGCCGTCCAAGAGACTACGGACGGCCTTGATGAACATGGGCGGCCAGTCACAGGCAGCACTGATCTAGTGGGGTTTGTTGCTCAACATGGGCGGCCTAGACCACTCATCGTTTGTTGTTTTGATGCTTTCCTTTCTTAGTCCTTCTGTTTATTTTTTAGAGCAGAATTTAGAAATTTTTTTCAGTTACTAATCTCCGGTATCTCTCAGGCTACCATGAAAAATGAGATGGAATTCAGAATAGTGAATGTTGTTATTTTTTCTCTTTCTTGGTTGACCATCTTTGTGTTACTAGATGGGCAAGACAGGTAGGCAGGGATGGAGAAAAAAATAATGGGACTGCCCCTAACTCTCGTATCATAAGGCCCTCTTAGATATATGCTATGTGGATAAAATCAATCTTAAAGCAGCTTTCTTCTCCTGCCCAAAGGAGTTAAGACTACATTGTGTTGCTAAACCTTTTTCCTCTCCTCTTCTCTCTCTCTTCCATCCTAATCTCTCTACCACCAGAGAGAAGGATGAGCCCTCCCTCATGTCGACTTGCGAGGCGATGGCGCATCTCCTGCTGCACCACCCCAAAGCCGGTGTCGCCACCCCTCCTCCACCAGCAAGGAGGATAAGAAGGGTCTAGATCTGGCCCATGGCGAGGGCAAGGAGTTGGTGCCGCGGCGTGGCCTCCAAGGCAATGGCTCAGAGAGTCCCGAGGTAGTGCGTGGTCCCCGTCGACCTCAGCACACGGCAGCTCGGCTAGGGATGGCCTAGCACGCAAGCGTGCGTGGAGTAGTGGCTAGGGCAGGATGCGGGGATGGTGCGTGACACTGAATGGAGCGTGGGCATGCAGGACCATTGTGTGCATGGATGAGATTTATAGTCGATCGAGGACAGTGGTGAGTAGAGGATGACACCAATGACTAGAACGAGGGTGGCAGAGAAAGATTCGAGAAAGACTAAAGGCACTAAGGTATAGTAGTTGGGAGAGAGAAGAAATTGAGAAAGGGATATTGCTTTGAGAATGGCGTTGTCTAGATGTCACAATCTGGGATGAGGCCTTTAGAGTGGTGGTTTTAGGCACCATCCTATAAATTTTTTTCCAGCAAAGATGATTGTTGAGGCATAAAGAACAGGACGATACCTAAAAAGCAAAACAAATTGGGCCCAATTCTTTTTCACTTTTTTATGGCCTTTGGCTTTAGTTTCTCCGAAACAAACAGGGTGGCTTCTCTAAGAGGTTTCTCGAAGCTACTTCTCTAAATGGCTTTCCAAGCACAAAACTATATGCGCCATCACATCAGTGTCTCCACCGTCTATCGCCGTCTCAAAAAATGTAGACAAAATCCATCAATCACAGCTCAAAAGAACAAGGCCTTTGTTCCGCGTTAGTTGGACTTGGCGTCGTGAGGAAGAGGCGTTAGTTTGCGCAGTGAAAGGACAATGCGCAATCCATGAGCCCACTTGTGCGTCAGGACATGAGATTATGCTCTTCATTTAGAGTAGGGAAGCATGCACAATAGTATATATTATCTGTCTATAAATCTATGCCATATATGATTTTGGATGATATGGAGGAGAGAGAAAGATGTTGGGTGCGTTTTTTTCAGCTGTAGTTAATGGCTTTTGGTCTTAGCTTGTGCAAACGAACCGAATGTCGATAAGTCGTTTCGAAAAGACTATCCCACTAAACTATTTCAAAACGACGGTAGAGAAACCGTTCCGTTTGTTTATTCAAGGAAAACCATAAGCTAAAAATAACATAACCATTATCTAGTATTTACCAAATGATCTTATAGATAGTTTTCTACTATCAATATCACTGTATAGATAACAATACGAATAATCCTTTAATTGTTTGATGTCATTGCAGTTAACTATACATAAGGACAACACATTTAGTCTTGTCTATGAAAAATACGGAGGTATATTATAGAAAACCGCTCTCCGTAGTACTGTACATGTGCTTGGACGGCCGTGCGCGGGCCGACCGGCCGAGAGGGAAAAGGAGCCCGCGCGCGGCTGTGCACTGCACACGGAGACGGGCGTGCGGAGAGAAGAAATCCGGGGGCCCGCTCGCGGCGAGATGGGCCGCGCGGTTTGGTGCCCGCCGCCTGCCAGCCTTCCGGCCAGGTGGTGGTTTCCTTGTCTTCCCTGCATTATGGAATTTGGCCTGGATCAGTGTTGAAGAGCCCAGTAACATGAGCCACCTTAAGCCCAATATGGGAGAACTCTAGTGCTTCATATTAACATTTTACTAATGATTTTTGGCTCTAACTGATAAATAATAGTTACTAATAAATAATAGCATATTTGGCTCTAACTGATAAATAATAGTTACTAATTAATAATAACATATTATGTTAGAAAAATAGTGTAACGAAAGACACTATAACATTCGGATCTCTATACGACTTTTGGAATTGTGATATAATAAAGTATAAAGTATGTTACAATATGTGAAAACGAAAAATTTTGGCTATTTGTATTTGAGAATTTTTCTCTTCAGTCATTGGTGGAACCTCTAATTTACAAAGACAAGGAGATTAGAGATTTCACCCGTGGCAAAGAAGCTGCAGAAGAAGAGAACTTTTCTCTTTGTTATTTGGTAAATGTATAACACAAGCAAACCATGGTTTAAACTTTGAACATACTGGATTCGCATTTCATTTTGGTACTTCCATGCAGGCATGTGAATGGAATCTGTGTGTCTACAACGTGATCCATGGGATGAGAATGTGAGTTGAGCGTCAAAACAATCATACGCACGTGCAACGAACTAATTAAAGCTGTTGCCTTACGTTTTCGCTTGGTTAAGTATTCTTAATTTTTCGCCGTGTATTCCCTACACCAATTTGGCATCGTTCTTTAGCTTTTGGGTTTAGTTTATTTGAAAATGGAAATGAATAAGATAATTTCTCTAAGTGACTTCTCGAAACCTTTTTTTAAATGATTTTTCAAGTCTAAAATTATATGTATCATTTATCACCATCGTAAAAAATATAGTTATCAGTCACAACTAAAAATCATCTGTCGATGACCAAAAGAACAAGAACTTCCTTTATCCGGATGTTTTCAGGAGTTCAGGTTCAGGCGGTCATCGCCGTACCGCATCATATTCTCATTAAATTTATGCAATGTCAAGTGTTGTGGAGAGCATTAATTGTTTCGTTTCTTATCTCGAGTGAGTGTATCAGCTAACATTAATGAGCTCACTACTCTACAAAAAATATTCTGAACTGATTGGTGATACTCTGCATGACTAAAATATTTCTTGAGGCATATCGGTTTCTCCTGCTGAACGAAGGAATATCGATCGTTCTGGATCATATCAGAAAGCGCTTTGATTTCAGAAATGCTCATATCGCTTCGCCCATAAGAGTGCAAAAACATTTTCTTGTAGGTTATGAATACATATATTTCTGAACATTGACATGATTTTGCAAGCGCTGCCCTTTCATCTCCAAATTCGATAGGTGTTCTTTTGCATTGATTAATTAATGTAAAATGCCTAATCATGATCAAATGTCTAATTAGCTTGTACTCAAACCGGCCGGTACCAAACTGTACAATTACACAGATGTATCCCTCTGTAGAGATTGGAAAACTGAAGTAAGCAGATGAGGCCACGTATAAAAAGAAAAGTCCGCGATTTGAAGCTGACTTTTGTGTTGTGTTTTTCTAGCACATCGATCTTATTATACTGGTTTCACGGCGAACTGGAAACCTGCCTTACTGCACTTGTGCTGTGCCAGCGCTGACAATGAATTACGAATGTGATAATAAAAATAATTACGAGTTGTGCTGTGTCAACTCTAAACAATTACGAGTTGTGCAATTATGTCTGCTAGTGAATTGATTGTAACACAAGCTTTCAGCACAAATTGAAAATCCCCACTCGAAGATATTGACGATAAGTGATTGACGTACTTGTTCAGAAGAACAAGCAATCACCAAATGTTCTCCTCAGCTACCTTTGAAATGTGAACTTAGGGTTACTTGGATATGTTCAGCACGCCCAGCTGCACTGGCGACATGGCCACGCTAAGTACCGGTACTCCGTTAATATACGGCGGTCTTTCGATTTTAATTTGCAACATGATCAGATAAACTAAGCATGCAGCCATCTAAGGAATTAAGCTAACAAAAACCATGGTCGCATATACTACTTAGACAGCAAGTACGTAACGTTATCGTAATTAAGCAGCTTGATCTTGTTATGTTATCGAGAGGGTTAACCATTGACTTCTGCTCGCACGTCGATCATGAATGGGACAACTGAATCAATTGGCTTTGATCGAGGTTAATCTACGTACGTACGGTCAGTAGAAACGTATCGGAAAATTGGGTAAAGAATCAAGGATCTGTCTTGTTGTTGATGAGTCATATCACAAATTAGGTCGATTTATGCATTGTCATGCTCATGTCAGTAGCACGTACCTCTGAATCTCTCTCTCTCTTATAGGATTTTGAGCACTTAGCTAGCTAGGTTTGACTAGAATAATTCCGAGCTGGGCGCATAAAACAAGCAAAGCACGCATGAATGATCGCCCTAGCATGAATCGAAGTTACGGTAATCGTTCCACGTCTTTTAAGATTTAAAAAGTACAATGTAAACAGTTTTAGATAAATTCTATAATAATAAAATTGCTATTTTTTAGAGTAGGATTTCTATTTTATTTTGAACGAGAACAAGAGATGACTATATAAAACCATAAAAAATAGTTATGAAGAACACAGCAACCAAGTAACAAATCAAAGAAGCCACTCATTCAAAAGTAGAGGTGCATGAGAGGATTAGAGACTATTTTATTGGTTAACACTAGGTTATTGTATAAAGCAAGAATCAAAAGGTCTTAAAAGATTCAAGAGGGTTATAAGAGAGCGACAATTTCTTTTACTCTTTTGATGTTGTGTTTAATAAATTCATGGTTAGTTTCGTCAAATATTTTCTATCTCATTATGGTTATTTCAACGTCATTATTTTTGCTCTCTTCCTACGATATTCATGTTCTTCATTCTTGATACCGTGTATGCTCATATCGTATTTCACAAACTTTGATTTGATCTAGGAGCTACTGCATATAAGAAGAGGCATCAGAGTGTAACAAATGTTATCAGAGTCAAGGATGGATTAATCTAATTTGTGAGAAGATCGATAAAGCGTTAGATTGCACAAAATCAATGTCAATATCGATGATGTGGAACCAAGTAGAAAAATTTGACGACGGGAAAACTTCAGTATGTAGCAATATGCGGTGAAGAATGTCCTTATCTAGCATAAACTAATTGCTGCTCTTGAGACGCCAAATGTCACAGGAAGATTCCACGATACTACTTAGACAACTAGTACATAGCGTTATCTTAAGCAACCTGATCTTGTTATGTTATTGAGAGGGTTAACCATTGACTTCTGCTTGCACGTCGATCATGAATTGGACAACTGAATCAATTGGCTTTGATCGAGGCTAATTTACGTACGTACGGTCAGTAGAAACGTATTGGAAAATTGAGGTAAAGAATCAAGCACCCGTCACTACTACAAAAAGACTTATATTAAATGTTTCATTATAGACGGTTTATAAAAACCATCAATATTAAATGTAATCACAGACGATTTATAGTGAAAGTATTATAGATAGTTCTTAGTAAGAACCGTTTGTGATATTTGGCAATATCACAGACAGTATCACAGATATTCTTACCAAGAACCGTCTACCAAATAAACCCTTAATATATCATAGCTTATGTAGATAAGTACATGTATATATATACATGTGGCCCGAATGAAACTACCACCAATTATACTTTACAATAACAAGGTGCACACTAATAACAATTGTACTTTTATTCTCCCACAAAGCAATTGTACTTTCATAATGAAGTAGTACTACCATCAATTATCTTAATTGAAATACTTGATTTTTTTAGTTGTGGAGAGAGAACTAATTAATTAACCTTGAGGCTCATCTGGCTCCGCTTCATTGGGCTTCTAGTTTTGGTTTTTTTCATTGTTTGGTATTATTTAGGACTTTTTTTTTCACTATAGCTAGATTACTTCATCTAAGGGGAAAAAAGAAAATACAAAATGTATTAAAAAACAGAAAACTAGAAAGAAATAAAGTTAAGAAGCTCAAAGCTAAAAACTAAAAGTGGGGCCATAGCCTGCGAAGAATCTGCTGCTGAGGCCATAGACCTGTAAAAGTCAACGCGATAGTACCGCGGTAGACGTGCTAGAAGATGACTGAGCTGTAGCACAGCGAAAGGCGTGGAATTGAATATTCAAACAAGAGCGTGGAATGCACGCACGGGAAAAGATTCCGTGCCCGCCAAAACGTATGAATCTCTCCTCAACAACTAATAGCACAATTAACGTTGCTGCTGCACCGGTCAAAGCTTGAGGGTAGCTCACCAGCCACACTCTTATCTATATAACACGACCAAGCTACACCTTAGATCGATCATTTCCCTCTCCAACGCTAACTGACTTGCAATTTCAAAGTCGCGCGCGCGGGGGAGCGCAAGATGTCGTCGTCGGCGGTGCCGGTGGCGTACCAGGGCAACACGTCGGCGGCGGTGGCGGACTGGCTGAACAAGGGCGACAACGCGTGGCAGCTGGTGGCGGCGACGCTGGTGGGGCTGCAGAGCGTGCCGGGGCTGATGCTGCTGTACGGCGGCATCGTCAAGAAGAAGTGGGCCGTCAACTCGGCGTTCATGGCGCTCTACGCCTTCGCCGCCGTGTGGATCTGCTGGGTCACCTGGGCCTACAACATGTCCTTCGGTGACAAGCTGCTCCCCATCTGGGGCAAGGCCCGCCCGGCCCTCAACCAGGCCCTCCTCGTCGGCCGAGCCGCGCTGCCGGCTACGGCCCACTACCACGCCGACGGCAGCCTGGAGACAGCGATGATCGAGCCCTACTACCCCATGGCCACGGTGGTCTACTTCCAGTGTGTGTTCGCCGCCATCACGCTCATCCTGTTGGCCGGGTCGCTGCTAGGCCGAATGAGCTTCATGGCGTGGATGATCTTCGTGCCGCTCTGGCTCACCTTCTCCTACACCATCGGCGCCTTCTCCCTCTGGGGCGGCGGCTTCCTCTTCCACTGGGGCGTCATCGACTACTGCGGCGGCTACGTCATCCACCTTTCCGCCGGCATCGCAGGCTTCACCGCCGCCTACTGGGTACGCACCAAGCAAGTGACCGACTTGCACGCATGCATGGATGGTATGTTAATTAATTTGTGTGTCTGCAGGTGGGCCCGCGGGCGCAGAAGGACCGGGAGAAGTTCCCGCCGAACAACATCCTGTTCACGCTGACGGGGGCGGGGCTGCTGTGGATGGGGTGGGCGGGGTTCAACGGCGGCGGGCCGTACGCCGCCAACGTCGACGCGTCCATCGCCGTGGTGAATACCAACATATGCACGGCCATGAGCCTCATCGTCTGGACCTGCCTCGACGTCGTCTTCTTCAAGAAGCCCTCCGTCATCGGCGCAGTCCAGGGCATGATCACCGGGCTCGTCTGCATCACGCCAGGGGCAGGTGATTACGCTAACCTAATTCAGCGAAGCTTCTTTTTATTTCTGTAGCATGGCGTTCTGTACGTCGATCTCGCTCTACGTTCTCTTACTTGACAACAGAATTATGCATGCGCACGTTGATTCTTAATTAGAATCTGAGATTATCCCAGTGGTTGAGTATGATGATTCATATATTACTCTTTTAGGATTTATAAATATATGTTATAAAAAGTCTTAGATAAATTTTAACATGATTAGGATTCCTATTCCACCTTAAAAGGAGAGCTTCGAAGCGATTTCATTTAATTTGTTGTGGATTGGATGATGGAAAAACCAGCAAATAGCAAGCGTAGGTTGTGTTGCCGTAGTGCACTCTACGGAGTTGTAGGAAGTTAGCAACTATTTTGGGGGCTATATAAAGTCATAAGTGGTGGTCATAGAGAACTCAAGCACCAAGCAAAGAAGCCATACATACAAAGGTAAAGGTACACAAGAGGATTAGATGCTATGTTATTCTTTATTATTAGATTTTTGTATAGAACAAAAAACCAAGGTCATAAAAGATAAGAGAGAGTCGTGAGAGAGCGATAACTCCTTGTACTTTTTTGAGATTGTGCTTAAGGATTTTATAGTCGACAAATATTTTCTTTCTTATCGTGGTTACTTCAACGTCGTTATTTTGGTCCTCTACGATATTCATCTTCTTCATTTTTGATATTGAGCACGCTCATACCGTATCTCATAAACTCTTATATAATTTAAGATAACTCTCATATAATTCAAGAGCTGCTGCGCATTAGAAAGAGTATCAGACTATAACACTAGTGCGTAAAGTATTCGGCCAGATGGTTAAGTTGTTTGACTTTGAATTCAAAATTGTTTGCGTTGCCAACAAAACAGGTGGCGGGTTACCTGCCAGACCATAGGTTGCGTTTACCGTTCTGTGGCTGTTTCTGGGCTGATCAATCGATTCATTTGGTAATCGCCAGCTGCACCTGAAAGCCTGTGACCACGCATAGGACCACTTCACTTTTACTCCTCTGAGAAGGTTCCTTAATATCTACTTGACTGAATTACACTCCTAATCACTTAATTTAATTAGTGATTAGTGAACAGCAACAAATGAGGTCAGAGTTTCTTCCCAGTGAGCAAGTGGAATCTTGATGCTCATGGAATCTATTGTATGCCAGTTTGTCGTGTCTGCTTATGTCAGTACTTATCACCAACTGAAGTCTAAGTCTACAATTAATTGCCAATTGTTTTATCTGCCATTTTTTCCTTTTGGACAAAGTACATTGAAAATGAAGGAAGATCATAGCGATATTCAAATTTTCACACCAGTATTTGTATTTTGTGGCCTACCGTTCCGGTGACTCCATTAATTTACCTATTTGTTTTGCATGGAAATTCCGTTCATACGCCGGCTCAGTAGTCAACCAGTCACCGACGAGACAGTACAGTTAGCTTGGCATTTGCACCCATGGGATCTGATCTTTCGTGGCCATCGGTCGGTACATGCAGGCGTGGTGCAGGGATGGGCTGCGATGGTGATGGGCGTGCTCGCCGGCAGCATCCCGTGGTACACCATGATGATCCTTCACAAGCGCTCCAAGATCCTACGGCGCGTCGACGACACCCTCGGCGTCTTCCACACGCACGCCGTCGCCGGCCTGCTCGGCGGCCTCCTCACCGGCCTCTTCGCGGAGCCCAACCTCTGCAACCTCTTCCTCCCCGTCGCCAACTCGCAGGGCGCATTCTACGGCGGCGTCGGCGGTGCGCAGTTCGGCAAGCAGCTCGCCGGCGGCCTCTTCATCGTGGGCTGGAACGTGGCCGTCACGTCCATCATTTGCGTCGCCATCAACCTCGTCGTCCCGCTGCGCATGACCGAGGACAAGCTCGAGGTCGGCGACGACGCCGCGCACGGCGAGGAGGCCTACGCGCTGTGGGGAGACGGCGAGCTGCACGGCTCCGACGAGACCGAGCACGGCGGCCGCGGCCCGCCCGCCGCCGTTGCGCCCGTCTGAGTCAACCCCGAGTGGCATGCGCGCACGAGTACGAGTACGTGGGTATGCACGCATAGTCTAGTTGTTGGCGTGAACTGTGAAGAAATTAAGTGACACTACTCTGCTAGGTTGCTTCTTTCTGGACATGAAATATGTTTAATCGCGTCGCTTGCTAGGCACTGCAGGGGAGTCCGGGTTTTGTTTTCTTTGGTCGATCGTAACCGTGTATAATATACGTCTTGTTTTCTTCCTATTTCAGAAAGGCGCGTAGATTTGTATACATTAATTGAACTTGTAGTTTGCTCGAAGAATATCACCATGCGAATTTAAATTTGCTATCTTCTCGATATCAGGCCTGTGTTGATCAGTTAATGGAGTAGTGCTACGTGCTTTTCTATGTTCGTACGCGTATACGCTCTTCTAAAATTAGTGGACACTGGTGAAATCTAGAACTTAACCCTAGTGGATAGGTGCACACCCACATGCCTAAACCATCCTTTTATAACTAAAATAGAGTAGTTTTAGTTTGTCCACTTTGGTCTTCAGTTCATATCTTGCAAACCACTAACCTAAATTATATGAAACTTGGTAGAAATATAGTTTAATAAGTCCTTAACATTTAGCAAAATTTTAGCCCAATCCAACACCATTTGACCTCTCAAACTGATCAACTACCAAGACTACACACCTCTGGGTCCACTGCAAACTGAACTGACTAAACCTCTCTCAAATCCGGTGCTCTAATCAACTGACCAAATCAAAGTGCTATACTTCTAGAAAGAACTCACCAAGTTTGGAGTCAATCCAACCAAGTTTGATCCTCCGACTATAAGCTTGAAGAAGATTGAAAAGTCACTAATTGGACAGAGATTAACCTTTCATACTCTCTTCTCTTCTCTTTCGTTATGGGTGTGGTGTGTTGCTCTTTCTCACACTCACAGTAGCAGCAGGAGGAGCTCTCTCTAAGGAAGTAAGGTGTGTATAAGGTTTTTCTCTAAAGGAAGCAAGGAAGCTAGGTGTCTTAGGTTTTTTATGTGTTCTATTATCTCTCAAAGAGGTATATCAATCAATGAACAAGAAGTAAATCAACGGACTGCAGTTGAACACCTCTTCAACTCTACGTGGATGGACAAAGCTCAACAAGGAGTGCTACTATTTAATATCGATACCTTATCCCCTCATAAATTGGACACCGAGAATGCATCACTAATCTCGCTGAGCTCCACGTACGCCCCTCAACTCCATCTCTCTCCTCCTCCCACTTGTCGTCGTTTTCATAGCCACCACCGCCGTGGTGGCCGTCTATCTCATCTTTGTCGACGCCACACCTGCCAACATCTCCTACATCAAATACCATCTCGACATCCTTATCACCACCGTTGGCAGGTACGTATGATCGAACACGCTAATACTCATCTTGATACTGGATTATGTCATGGAATGATGAGCTATGTTTTCTAATTCTCGCCTCTGAAATTAATCAAGTGAGGAGAAGGCGAAGACGATGATTGGGTACAACCACAACGGCTAGCCCATCACCACCAGCACCAGCCCATTACCACTAGTCGTGGTCACACGTGGCACCTTGGACCACGTCTGCACGTGCGTGCTTTGGTCTGGTTTGGTTGGTGCGTTTCCAGTTTCACACTAGGACAGCATGATCCTGCACTAGACAAACTGTCACTGTAAATCAGTAAAAAAAATTTCTCACCATCAGGCATCTAGGCCTTTGTCTTCATTCATTTCATCCACACGTTCTCACCCAGCTGCTACCTTTATTTTTCTATTGCTTCCTAGACCCTAAACGTTCTAGGCTGCTTTTTTTTTTGTTGCTTTTAATATACAGTACTATCAACAGCCGATGTTGAAGAATTGCATCAACCGGGATCATATTTATAGATAGATATTATGGTCTATTTTCTCAGTTTCTAGTTAAAAAAAATTTGGTGTGTGATAAGGATGCATTGACACCTATGGGTCAAGCCCTTGATAATTAGTAAATATTAACAAGTAGCACTGTAGTACTGTGCAGTATTTGTTCGACTGTGAGCATAGCGTTGCTAGTGAGGTGTGAAAGCTTCGAGATTCCCAAAGAGAATGATAGGCCATTCCTATAAACAGTTAAACTGGAACAAAATATGGTACACCTTGTCTTGATTTCGAGCATATATCAAGGTTCTGCTTCAAATGACTTAGATTTTTAAAAACCATTTAAAATATATTAATTTTTTAATTTTAATTTTTTTTACTTTTTAGCTTTCTCTTTTTATTTATTCCTTTACATTGTCTATGACACGGTATCTTATTTTTTTTCTTATTTTTGACTTGAAAAAACTAACCGCTGTTACAGCATATTTACAATTAAAAAATAGCAGCTAAAGTCAGAAAGCGGGGTTTTTAAACTGATTAGAGTGGTCCCTAACGTACTCATGTTTGGGCGCGTGGTGTCATGCGCGCGCTTGTCTTCCTCGTAAAAACAGTTTTGAGCGACGTAGGCGAAATGGTAATAATAGTAATTACACACGTGTTGGCAACAGTAGTAGTCCAATTCTCACGTGATAAATATGTAGACGTTAACACGCTGTAGGATAATGGCAGTACACAGCACGAAAGGGCGAGATGAGGCACCTTCAAATGGAGCCGTAGAGTTGGTAAGAAAACCAAGGGGCGCGCGGGACAACTTATCCGGTTCATTTTCCGTCGCTTTCGTCCGAGTTCATTCCTACCTCGCAACGCTGGCATTTATATAACCTTTTTGTTTTGACTTGGTAGCTGCTGCTGCCAACCGGTGAGCTCACGAAGGGAGATTGTTTACTCCGATTGACCACCAGTAATCTGGGCACCTTTTTGTGTTCACATAGGGGGATAAAAAAAAACTGCGAGGAATTTCTTACTTTTGTTTCAGCTCTTCGAACTCAGCTGTTCTTGCACCCTGAAACACACGTGTCGACTGAACTTCAGAGAAAGGGCTCGAGTGTTGAAGCATTCTCGTCCGTACACTTTTGGGTTTTCTCTCCCAATGATGCTTAATTTGAAACCTCCACGACCCCACGTTTACTGCTAGAAATATCTATATTGATCAAACGAAAAGCTAGATCTATACACTTTATTTTGGTTAGTCTAGATTACAATAGTATAGATTAATCAAATGTATGTTAAATTTGATACAGTTGCATAAAAGATTACAACTACATTTTCAATCCTAAGTATTATGGTTGTTTTAAAAAAATACAATTATATTTTTATATATAAACATATTTCTTTAAAACAAGAGTGTTTTCACCTCTTCTCATCAAGGATCCAATTCTCGTCAGGAGATAAAAGCCCCGTTTGGTGGGCTTAAAGCTGGTATCAACGATCAAATCGTCGATCTTAGAATAGCCACTTCGAGCCTTATAGAAGAATTAAGAGGAAAAATGGGGCGATCTTTATTGCTACAATTTGCTAAGGTGTATGCTACTTGCACTAATGTGGTGTATAATCTCCAACCCCCTTATTCTTTGGATGTCTTCTTGTTATTCTGACGTATCCTTCGAGCAGAGCTTAAATAGCACCTAAGAGGTGTCGATTGCTTCCACGAACCGGGTCTTTGTCAATTCCATCCATCCGCCAGAGTGAACCGTTGTTATTAGGGGAGAAGTTTGATCAATAACCAATTAACTGGTTATTGTTAGTGAAGGAGGGTCTCAAGAGATAACCGCAGATGGTTAGTGTCAAAGGCGTAGGGCCAAACGTGGAATGGTTAAATCGAATAGAAGTGCATGTGTTCTATTCCTTAACTGTAGAGGGCATCGTCCAATGGGAGGCACATATGCCAAGTCTCTGAAAGGTCGATGAGGCTGACTAGAGGGGGGGGTGAATAGATGCTTTTAAAATTCTCTCTTTGGCTAAATCGAGTTTATGTGTGAAAACGTAAATCAAATTGATTTTGCACAATTAAGGTTTAAATCAATTATGTTCATTTAAGTGCACCAATACCCTAAGTCAAGGTTTGTAGTAATAGGGTGACATAATTTGCAAGTATATAAATTGAGCTCAAGAAAGCAAACCACAATTTGATATGGTTACTTTTTATCATGGTATTAGATCTTCACTAGTCTACATTGAGGTAAACTTAAATGAATTGGACCAGCTCTACAAGTTAAACCAATCACCTCAATTTCACTAGTGACAGATATTTTCCCTCCGAGTAGGTGTGCTCCATAGCTCTTTTCCCTTTTGAGTATATGAGCTCCAACCTTCACACTACGCTGGGTATTCTCATAAGTTTCATTGAAAAAATTACTAGGCATGACGCCTCAAAGACCATCTAGGAGTTGATAACCCCTAAGAGTAACAAGTCAAGCCCTCACCATGTGTAACGAATGCACAACCTCAAGTGGATATGAAATCCACCTATAAATGCAACACATGTAATTAAACACTTCTTTCCTTCCTTACAAGGTGCAACGCATGCATAATTAAGTGAAAAAACTCACACTAGCTGAAGAATATAGAATAGGGTATCAACAACCTATCCCCAACCAGCCACGAGGGGATATTTATATTCCACACCAAAAAACTAGTCATTAGGACAAAATCAGCAGGAGGTCGGTACTACCACCAACTAATGGCCGGTACTACATCCCTCCTTACAATAGCTAGAAAACTAGTCATTACAACCGCTGAAGGTACTACCGCCCACACAAGATCTGGTCGTGCCGCATGATTATGACCTAGAAATGGTGCTCTCTGGAAAAGTGCTACTAATAGCAAATGCCCATCATACCATAAGGCCAATCTGACTGCTCGCCATGAGCCGATCAGATCGTTGCAGGTCAGATCACCCACATAGGGCTAGTCAGACCACCCTGATCATATTGCCATACTTAGAACGATTATACCGCATGTCAGTCTAACCGCTCACACAGAGCTAGTCTGACCACCTCAATCATACCACCACACAAAGTATGATCACATCGCCTTACAATTTTCAGTAGAGACAGATTGCATGTACTTCAATGTATTTGCAAAACACATTCACAAACTATGGTACCATGGAAACAAAAGTCAAAGCATGATTCACAACAAGTTACAGAAGATATTTGCATACTTTTGAATCATACCAGAAAGATTGGGTACATGGATTCAAACCGTTTGCAAAACACATTTGCAAATCTAAGTCATATGCTATAAGGATTGTGTATGAGCTTTATCTGTATACAAAAACACATTCACAAATCTAATTATCATACCACAAGTAGTAGGAAACTAGGGGGCACTCGGGATGTGTTGATCTAAGGGTTTTATCACACTTAAAAGTGGCTCTTAATATTTTCCAAAAAGCCGAAAGCCCTCCAAACATGCTAGGTTCAAAGCAACTTGGGGAGAAGCTAAAAGCCAATTTTTGAAAAAGTGGACAAAAAGCTGAAAAGCTAGGAGAGAGGTACTTTCCTGGATTTTAGTGGGTTGAAGTTGAGACATTGCCACTAAAAGTTGGTGGAAAAGCTACAGCTGATTTTTTGTCAGAAAGCCAAAATGCAGCTTTTCAACCAGAAAACAAAAAAAAAACTATAACCCCTAAACAGGGCCAAACTATTGGCTCCAACCACTACGAAACCATCCTAGCCCCAAGAGTTGATGATATATATTACATCGGATTTTAAATATAAGTTGAGTTAGCTTTGGCCACACTAATTAAGGAGTGGGAGTAAATGACTTTGGTGCCCTTCATCCATTCCTTGCTTAAATAGGTTGGGAAAAGAGAGGGTCGAGGGATAGAACTCATTTATTGATGAAAATATGGGTATCCAATCCAGTCCAGGGTACGATAGGAAGAAATGGGATAAATGTAACCCCGAAACAGTAGAACAACTTAAATGTAGAGAAAAGTTCATGAGACCGGTAACAAGAAGCATGGATGGGCTTTCCCCAGTCGGGCGATTAGTCCGCGAGTTAGGCAGTGCGGTCAACAGGTCCATTTTGAGTTTTGACGCGACGTCTGCGTAAACGTTTTGCTGTTCAAAAGGGCAAAGTGACATCGCTTTCTTGGCCGTAGGCAGAGCCCCAAGGGCCAGGAGGAGGAAAGCGGTCAACCAACTCGTGCACATTCACATCCTTCGCTGCCGCCTCCCTCCTTCCACCCAACTGCCGGTGCTGACGCAAGAGTTTACCACGCCGAGAGCCGCCCGCCGCCATGGAGCCCACGCACCCTGCTCTCCTTGCGCAGCTTTCGCTCTACCGATCTTACATATAGCTGGCTCGATTAGCTCACCTGGACGCACACTTCACCATCGACAAAACAGAGGGTGAGGAGAGGAGCCCCAGAACAACAAGTGATCTGATCAGGAGGAGATCACACTTCAGAAGCTGACACTCGATCGAGCTCCACTGCGACGTTCCTCCGGTCATCTCCCACTCTTTCTGTAAGTAGATATCTCCACGCATAAATTCTTGAGAATGTCCATTTGGATTGTTTCTGCTTTTCTCTCCTTGATCGATTCATTCTTGTTATCATTTCAGCGATCGAGTCAAAGGTTCCTGCTTCTTCACCATTGTCGACGATGATCAGCGCCGATCATTTCGCCAATAATCAGCCGTCGTATTTCCAGCACAATCAAACCTTCTCTCAGATCGTGGAGGGGTTCAATCTTGAGAGCACCATGCGAGCTCTGCATGAGCAGAGCCATGGCGGCCAAGAAGCAGCTGAGGATCACTCGAGCTCCGACCCAAGGACGGTCCTGACGTACCTGACCTTCCTGGAGCAGAAGATCGGTCACCTCCACGGCATAATCTGCTCGACGCCTCATCCGCAGCAGCAGATCGTGTCGGCCGAGCTCAGCTGCATCATCGTGCAGCTCATCTCCATCTCCAAGAACCTCGTCGCCGGCACGGTCGCGACGTCGTCTCCTCGTCACAATGAGGAAGCGGACGCCAAGTCGCCGCTGAACCCGCACGGGGGGAAGGACTCCAACCAAGACCATCACCACGCCGAGGAAGGCGCCGACGCCGACGAGCACCTGCTGCTGCCGGGCTCCTACGAGGTGATCCAGATGAAGAAGGAGGAGATCCTCGCGCCGCACGTCCACTTCTGCAAGGTGTGCGGCAAGGGCTTCAAGCGCGACGCAAACCTGCGCATGCACATGCGCGGCCACGGCAACGAGTACAAGGCGGCGGGCGCGCTCGCCAAGCCCGGCTCCAGGGACACCTCGCCGCTGGGGAGGTGCTTCTACTCGTGCCCCTACGTGGGGTGCAAGAGGAACAAGGAGCACAAGAACTTCCAGCCGCTCAAGACCCCCATCTGCGTCAGGAACCACTACCGGAGGAGCCACTGCGACAAGAGTTACACCTGCCGCCGGTGCAACGTCAAGAAGTTCTCCGTGCTCTCCGACCTCCGCACGCACGAGAAGCACTGCGGCCGCGACCGCTGGGTCTGTTCCTGCGGCACCTCCTTCTCCAGGAAGGAAAAGCTGTTCGGCCACGTCGCCGTCTTCGACGGCCACACGCCGGCGCTGCCGCCTGAGGAGGACGAGGCGGCCGCCAGCTGTGGTGGCACTGGCAGTGGTATGTCCGGCTCCGATCAGCTGCTGCTGGGCAGTGGTGAAGCAGTGAGCAGAATGGTGGACATGGATCAGTGCTTTTCGGAGAGCATGTTTGATGATTTCAGGTGTTCTGACATCAAGGGAAGCATGGACGATGGGCGAGGGTACCTCTCCCCAGTGGGCCTTGATTCCTGTGACTTTGATGGATTTGATCTCTTCGGGCCACCTGCAATTGATTTTTAGTACCAGAGGGTGGTCAATTGGCACTAGCATGTACAACAAATAGGAAATTGTGAACTAAAACAAATAAACAGATCTTTCTACTCCTTCAATTCAAGATAAGCATCATGATTTTGATATCAGTTAATTAATTTCCATCTCTGAAGGAATTCAGATCTTGAAGTGATTAGTGAACATTATATTGGATCAATCTCTTTAAATACAGTGGTTTTAGACTGAACCTAGCAAATTCTGCATACATTAACACAAGCCAAGCCATGAGATTGGGGAATTCTGAGACTCGTTTCCCTTGCAGGCATTAACATATAATCAAACTGCATTTCATAACTCAAAAGCCCGGAATCACATGTTCATCATGTATCACATAATCATAAGCAAATAAGCATACAGTAATACCAGGACAAGATTCTGCATTTCAATTTATCTTTACAAATATGGCAGGATACCCAAGATGCATCAAGCGCTATTACAGAAACACATGGAATGACAATTGAAGTATTCTCATGACCTCAGCAACCCAAAATAAAAACAAAGACTGAAGTACTCAGTTACTCAGTCACGGACAATTCAGGTATTGGATATATTTATTGCAACCCTTTTACAGATAGTATGGGTTAAATGTTCTTGAAGATGTATACAAAAACCAACAGGTCGATCCATCAACTACAATTGTGCTTGGTTTAGGTTATGAGAGGCTTTGAGCAACCAATGTAAAAAACAGACAAACAGCTGGTAACGTATCATCTGAAGTTCTGCACAGTAATGTACTAATGTAGAACAGAACATTAGAACCTAACCCAACAACGGGTGCACTGGGCCATGCAGTCCCCTCTGCAATCCACATTGCAACCCAAAACTTTCGGATTCCTTAAAAGAAGACTCCGGAGGGTTCTCCCATTTATTCCCCAGTCACTGTCCAGCTTTCTGACATTCAGTTTCACCTCGCTGTCAAGATCACATCCAAGCACTTCTGGAAATTTCTTCAGCAATTTGTGAAGATCATCATCAGAGAGCCCGATACTCCTAATATAGTTCAATACTCCACTTACCACCTCAACATTTGGAACCTCCTTCATTCTATCTTCACTCCAGTATGGTGAATGGATCCATCCGAATGCCTTTTTCAAGATTTTTTGGGCATCTTCAATGGAGAAATTTAATGAAGTGAGTATCTGTTTGCACTCTTCCCATGTTTTGCTCTCACCGGCTTCCACAACGGCAGCTTGAGCTGGGTCAGCTGACAGTGTCTGCCATTTTCTATGAATCCTACTTGCATCTTGAGTTTTTCCAAATGCAATGTTTGGCTGGATATTTAATCTTCTTCCATATTTCTTCTTAGAAAAATTGACACTCGGTGAACTCAATAGATCACACTGGAGGAATAGAACACGAATCACTCAAAAGTCAGTGATATGCATTAAGTCAACCAATAGCAAACTGGAAATTGAAATGTCTCAAGTTAATCATTTAAAACAAAACAAATTAAAATACAAAGGCCCAGTTTAGACATCACGCTTTCTATGATCTATAGTAAACATAAAACAACACATGATTTACTGCAAAACTCCAGGTGCAAAAACACATTGTGGCTCTTTGCTGGAAACATTGATTTTGCTAAAAACGTAATTTGGGAGTGCTAAGTTGAAAATCTTAGAAAAAACTATCCAGTTCATATCCTCGAATCCATGAGTGTTGTCTAGGACCTCAACCAAATTGGTATAGAAAAAACTAGTATGTTGAAGTTGATCCGAATTCGTATTGTGTTCGTGTAGGACACTTCGTCACCTCATGCCAAATGTGGTATGACAGATATATACACAAATTATATTAGACATGATGTCAATTTGTAGCAACCGACTCTGATTCGGTTTCCACTCTATGTGGAACTTTTTTCTCTCGCACTATATATGTACCACAATAGTCTATAGGAAGATACGTACTCCATTAGAAGGACTCTATTATAATCTCTCCTCATTATAGTGATTTACCTTTAAGTGTTCGGGATTTTTTCTACAAGGATTTTTCACTTAAAAATTCGTGTCTCTCGCCTCTATTTTTATATGCATTATTTGCAATAAGTGGTATCAGAGTTTATGATTCAAAATCCTAATCAGTACAGAGTCAAAATTGTTTAAACAACCGTGCTCACGGTCATAGATGGGCATGGTAACTTAATTTGAGATAGTTCTATTTCAAAAACTTTATGGGTGGGATTGGAAAAGTGGCGGACCGTGAAAAGCCCTGATTCGCTCTAGTGATAAAGTTAGGCGGATATGATGTTGAAAGATTAGCATGAGATACAGTAACCATGTAACGATGGATGGAATCTGGATCGCTAGTATTATTGTATTCTTTCACATATTTATAAAGTCTGTTTTAGTTAAATCTGCTAAATCTCAGGGAATTTCTATATATCGTATCCTTAAAAGTAATTTATGGCAAATAAAACAATCCAAACCTTTCGTTGGCAAGCCATACAAGTTATTTATTTGCATATTGTATATTGGCTCGCGGAGCACGATAAATTGTGCTCATCCTCGCTCACTCAATCAATATAGAATTAGGAATCAAAGCGCTACGCTTCATGCAATACACTCGGTCATGATGGTGAAGAAGATAAAGAGGCCAAAAACTAAGTCGCAAACCCCAATTAGCTGCCTGTGGACATGTCTTGAGAGTCCTACCCGTGTGAAGTTCCCATTTTTGCTGCTACATTTTATTGATTTTGGCCTGATCGGCTCACGAGTAAGTCTTCTAATAAATTTACGCTTTCGCATAATATGTACTTTGATATTTAATAATGTATATGTGAGTACTATCTACTGATATAGAGAATAGTGCGGTGAAATCACAGAGAATTCTAGATTGCAAAATCCGGATCCAACAAGTTCATTTCATCCAGACAGTTTTATAAGAGTAGTTTTAACCATGTCATGGAATTCAATTACTTTTGAAGTCAGCAGTTTGGCATACATGATGTCTACACGTGCAATAAGACTGTTCCGGTCTTTCTTATTGAAGAGTTGCTCTTTCAATGAGTCTTGCTTGCTGAGTTTTATGTTCTAGGTGGAGCATGTTAGATTCCATGATATGAGTTCGTTGCTATCTATCCAGCGTCACAGATGATGTTTTGGCTAATGCCATTTGATGATTGAGTATTGTTTCAAGAGGTCGATTGCACAAACTTAGACTTTTGCTGAGGTTATAACTAAAGACTCAAATTTGTTCGTCTACTTTGTTAATAGCTGTGTGTTAGACTTGCTGATGGTTTGCTCAATTTTGCTTTGCAATAAATGTTTGGATAAGACTGTTCCAATCTTTCTGCTTGAAAATTAGTTCGATGGACTTTCGGTATGCAAGGTGTACATGCTGATTTTATTGGAGAAATTTATCGCATTCATCGACTACTGGAGAGAATTCGATTCAAGGTGAAAATTGTTGAAGTTGATCTGAATTCGTACCGTGTCCGTACAGGACACTTTATCGCCTCATGCCAGGCGTGACATGACAGGTGTATATACATGTTGTATTAGATATGGTGTCCCGACTCTGATTCGGTTTCCTCTCCATGGAGGACTCTTTTTTCTTACACTATATATATATATATATTAGTAGTCCATAGAAGGAGACATGCTCCATTATAATCTCTTCTCGTTATAGTGATTTGACTTTCAGCGCCTATGGTTTTTTCCTGTAATGATTTTTCATGTAAAAAAATCTGTCTCTTGTCTCTATTTTTCTGTGCATTATTTGCCACACAGCAGATGTGTCAATTGTAAAAGTAAATAGTTATGTATAGCAACCGAACTTGCTGAATGTTTTGAAGTGTAAGGCTAACGGTACATCTGCCTTACCGGAAGATTGAAGAAAGAATGCTAGAGTAATATGGTGCAAGTCGTGACGTAGATTTAGCAATGTCTAAAGGCTTGTTCTTTCTGGCTGCGGCTGATGACTTTTGGCTGCGGCTGATAGCTTTTTGGCTGTTTGCGACAGAGATTGCGGAACGAGAGATACTCGCTTGCGATTTTTGATGATACAGATATTAGTTTTTTAACGTGTGCTACAATTAACTTGTAAACCCCATCTTAAAAAAATACTCCATTTAAAAGTTAATTACTGTAACAAAAGTCAAAAGCGGCTTTTAGAAACCGTAAAGAACATGCCCTAAATCTAAAATATCTTGTGCTCCTCTTTTACTAGCCACATTTCTCTAGCTTTGCGTGTCGTATGATTTGGCTACGTTAGTATGGCACTAGCTTCTTTGCTGTTCAGTTTAAGCCGGGAAATTGACATGAATTGTACGATTTTGCAAGGCAGGAAATGCCGCGGACCAAGCAGCAGGAAGCCATTCGATATAGGTGGAGGGAGGCAGAGCAAGAAATCGATACATACTAGTCACGCAGGCAGAGCAGAGGAGGCCTGTGCTTCGCCTCTCCTCTCTTTGGCTTCTGCTCCCACCACCGCAGCGTCCCCCTCCCTCTCGGGCTCTTCTACGCCGGCGGGATCGCATCTCCCCCGTGCGGTGCGGTGCGGCGGCTGCCCCTTCCGAGCCGCCTCCAGCCAGCCGCATACGAGACCACCCAACTCACCAGGCCTCCGCAAGAGCCAGCCGAAAAGGCTTCGTGGACGCGACCCGAACTGGGCCGTCCGAGGACCCGGCCCAGCGTGGAAAGGCCCAAACGATCAGGTCCAACAACACTGGAAAAATTAATCTTTTTCCTTTTCTAAAACTAACGACGACAAAAGGCCAACGCAACCCATCCGTCCGGTGATAATAATATAGAGAAAGAAAGGCCCTCACATTTCATTAACACAAGTTTAAGTACCATGTTAGAAACAGGCATAGCAGCAGAATACAAAACGGAGCCAAGCTAATCTACAGCCATCCATCGACCCGGCAATCATCCAGTACAAATCAAGTCTCGCATCACACGACAACAATGCGCGGCGTCTCAGTGACCTCCGTGGCGGTAGAGAAGCAACGACCGGTAAACGGCAGCGAGGTGGAGGAACACAATCACCAGGATGAGGAAGTCGTCGACGAATCCGAATAGCCCCAGCACACCTGCAGACTCAACACCATCAAAACATTAATGCAACATGCTGCTGCCTGCTGGGAGTTTAGATCGGGCACACGGAAAATCAACTTGGAATATCGCACTTACTTTCAGGAAGAATGTCAACTGGGCTCAGGACATAAATTGCACTCAGTGCCACCTACAGGTTCGAATCAGTCGGTATATCGTTATTCACATATGGCCTCCTCTCTCACATGTCCATTGCACTTGGCAATGGCACGAAAATCAAGTGAGAAACAAAGCAACCTGTTTACTTCCCCAATCCTAGTAACTTTCCAAGATCATGTTATGAAACCACATAGCTTAATAATCACCTAGAACATACCATCATCATCATCCTTGCCCTGAAGACAAGTGGTAGGGTCCTCCGGGGATCCATTAGTTCTCTGAACAGTCTTTGGATGAAAAAGGGTAGGTCTTGCAACCTCTGAAAAAAAATAGGGGCAAAAGTGGGGTCATCAAGGAACAAGCTGTTATAATCTAATATCTCAGAGTTGTCTTCGAATTTGAAAATATGGTTGTATTCGTTATACAACTCTTTAACATCTTTCGAATTTGAAAATACAGTCGTATTTGTTTTACAACTCTAACATCTATGACAACTCTAACTTAGTTGTATCCCTTATACAACCACATCTATGACTCCTTGCACCACCCAAAAAAACCCTACAACTATGACAACACTAAAACCTCCATTTTTAAGGCACACTCAGGAGCAAAGAAGAACCAGCATTACCTACCAAGATAAATGGAACAATAGAAAGGCATTGAATTGCTATGTGTCATTTTGAAACCCAAGAAAGATTTTGTAGCAACCGCAGTAATTGCATGCTATTATCCTTTTTGTAGAACTCAACATTCGGAGGCCCCACCTGCTGCATGTCAGTATCAGAAATGTGCATGCACTGTAGTCAGGATTTTCGAATCACACACTAAGCACACGCATGTGAGTACCACACTGTAAACCCTATCAAAGAATGTGGGAGACTTGCCAATCAAGGAACAATGAGCCAATTGTGAAACAATGACACATTTCCCCTTGGACATTGCTAAAGTGCTTATCAAGTATTTCAGCCACTGTGTTTAGATTTTTTTCCTAACAATAGTAGCAATTAGGAAAATCAAATGACCATTTTAATATTTATATCAGAAAAAACATTTATCAATCTTTCTGCAGAGGATGAAAACATTTACTCAAATCTCTTGCATAGACTCTATGTAAGATAAAGGAAGTCAGCTTTCATGAACAGTGTAAAAACCTGAGTCAGGCTGCGTGGTGCTCCGCCAAATATCCGGTTGTAGTGCTGAATCTCTCTAAAAACACGCCGAACTTGTGGATCATCGTTCTGTTCATCTGTTACATTAGCAGGTACCAGAAGATTTATAAGGCGACGACAAATTGGACACTTGCAAGGCTGTACAGCAGGTCCATGATTCCAAACACGGATGATGCACTCCCCTGCATTAAAATTAACAGTATTAACTAATACCTTCAGTAATAGAAGATAGTCAAGGCAGTAGAGCTGGATAGACAAAACTGGATAGACATTGCATGATTCAACAACCAGATATTACTACCTGTCTTATGGAAAAACTGGAAGAAAAAAAACATCTGTGCAGCGGACATCTCCGTTATAAAATACCAGATATTACTGTCTATCACACACAAGGTCAACAAACTTGCTCATACCGAGTGAATAAAGTTAATGGCAACTTTACGTAAAATGACAATTAATGCCCTTGAACTAAGGGGTAGGATGAGAATCTGAGATGGTGGTTTATTAGCTCGGTAATGAAGTTGAGTTTTCTACATTGGTTGCATGAGGGGATGATAGGGTGTGGAACGGTGGTGTTCATCGGTTTCAGTTGCATGACACAATCTTAGATCTGGCCTCTCTTTTGCATCAGGTCGTGTTCTAGTACGCACTACCCCGTCTTCCTGTTCCACCTATGCACGTTTCATTATTTCACCAAAGCAAAAAAAAAAAAACCACCCTAAACCCTCATTTTGCATCGACTCAAGCAAGTACAAAATCCAAGTGAGCAATGGCCAATTTCGAGCCTGGCATCCGATTCGCAACTCGCAACTGCTACGAAGCAATTGAGCGAATCTACAAATTCTTGGCAAGTCTAACCGATAGAATGTACCCTTTCTTTATCCAAAGAAAGCAAACCGACCCAAATTAGTTCATAAGCAACAGTTTTGCGTAATCGGCCGAATGCCCCCAACAGAGTCGCTCGAAACAATTGGGTCCAGATCCAAGAAACGATCGAATTTTCCGAGGAAGGGGAAAAGAAGAGAGAGAGAGACTGGGAGCAAGGAGGAGGAGAAGAGACAAACCGCAGAACCAATGGGAACAGTTGGCCTGGCAGGGGATCCGGAAGCGGTCGTGGCACACCGAGCAGACGTCGTCCTCCGGCGGCACCGGCGACGCCGAGGAGGAGGAGCTCATCTCCTTCCCTCCCGCACACGCACACGCTGTCCGCTGTTTTCCCGGTCAAGTCTCCTGCAACTGGTTGCTTTTTCCGGCCACGCGGCGAGGTATATCCTTCGAGACCACGAAGGAAGAAACCAAGCTAGCAAGGCTAACTCTCTCTCTCTCTCTCTCTCAATTCTGAGAGGAGAGAGAGCAAGGTAAGGTTTACTTGATCTTTGGTCTTCTGATTAATTAAGTCCTTTTAGAGGAAGATTCTGATTAATTAAGTAGTAAATAACTGGTGCTATTGTTGGGTAAGCCGGATACTACGGCCCAGCCTGATTTTGCATTAGGCCTGGCAAAGTTTCCTGAATTGGACCCAACTCTAACAGCAGACATAATTAGTCCAGTGAACTTAGCTACAATTAGGCCGTGGATGCTTGTAGAGATGTGTCGTACAACATATAGCCGTCTTTGTCTACACTGTCTTGCCTGTAGATCTGAGCTTTGAGCTTCCCAAGATAAACTAACAAAGAAAACAACAAAACACAGAAGTAAGTCATCTTTCAGAGCAACCAAACTACTGAACACGAGTACATGAGGTGAAATCCAATGAACATTCTAAGAACACCAGGAGATTTTAATTTATTGAGTATTATTTTCCTGTTACATCACGTCCACTGTAACGTTTCTCAGTGATCCACTAGTAGCTTAGAATACTAGCCCAAGTACACCATACTAGTTTAGAACTTCACATTGCAGTAACAACTAACAACTAGGAAGTTTCTAGGTCCTGCTGTTTTGAAAACAGAGGCCATTTTGTGTCGCCCATTGCATAAGAGATTATGTTCTTTTTCAGTGGTGATATGTACTGGGCAGCATGGAACGCAGCAGTTCGTAGGACATTGAGAGGCCCAAAATCAACAGAGTACATCTTCTGGGAGCCATCTAGCAGACTAGCACTGCAGTCATCGCAACACTGACAGCCTTTCGGCCCTTCTCATACCGTTTTAGCAAAGATAGCTGACAATGAGGGGAAAATCAGGTTAGTTTACTGTGGATGATAAACATGGTGTTATTTATAGTGGACTAACTAGAATATGCAATATGATCAACAATGGCACCCCAATATAGAACATAGAAGGCATGAATCACAGGAATGGTTTAGATGCAGAATGATCAGCTCAACATCTTTTACTCATACATAATTAGTTCAAAATAGTAGTAGTTCTTAATTAGTTCAAAATAGTAGTAGTTGCTGCTCATAGAAGCTAGGCTACTGTAGTTTTTGAATGAAAAGAAACTAACCAAAAGACAACAATATAGGTACTTACATCCCCAATATCAGCACCCACGGAAACTCCTTCAGCAATAACTTTTGCTAAAGCAGCTGCATCTCCAAAACCCAAGTTGACACCTTGGCCGGCTAAGTGGTGGACTGTATGAGCAGCATCCCCAACTAGTGCTAGCCTTTTTGAAACATAATCATGGGAATGCATCAGCAACAATGGAAATGCCATTCTCTCAGATATTACCCCAATTGCTTTTGGTGGTACTTCAAAGCATTCTTTCGTAGATGCTGCAGTATCAGAAAAGAACTTTTCCATATAATAGTCAAGACTCAAGACCACCAGAGTGGGGATGTGGACCGTAACCAAAATCCAATGCATGGTTCACTGACTTCACAAAATCTTCAGGGCTCATTGACTTATGGTGTGATGCCTCCTCTGCGCTCATTGTCCACACAATATTGCTGAAGTTAGTCACCTATCGAAAGTGGGGCAATTGGACCAGAAGGGAGAAACCTCTGCCATGCACAGTCATTTTCCACGATATGCTGCACTATACAAATAATCGCACTCTGAGGATAATTCCGCCCGGTTGTTTTTATGCCTGCAATCTGCCTTACATTGGACTTGGAACCATCAGCTCCTACCTGTGACCATAAGTTTAAATAGGTAACTGAAGGCAATGAAGAAATACGGAAGTTTAAATGAATGCAAAAGCAGATAAAGGCAATTACCACCAATTTTGAATATAAAGTCTGTCCATCACTTAGGTAAAGTTTAACTAAGCTACTACGATGTAATTCTTCTGAAGTATGACCGACGGAATCTGCTTCACTTGATGGTGGCTTCAGTCCTCCTACTCCTACTTGTCTGCTCTTTGATGGGAAAGCAAGAGACAATAATCTGGTAGGGTAGATCATATTTTCAATGTCTCCCTTTTCCTCCTGATCAGGCAAACATGTTTAAGCATCAGACTAAGTTGACTATTTCAATAGAAAAAAGTCAGATTAACAAGAAAGAAAAGCACAAAATCTGGCTGCACAACACCCAACCATCAACTTCTGTGTGTTCTTTTCTTTGAAAAATTTAAGATATTTGAGAGCATCTTATTGTACTACAAACGGGTAAGAATATTAAGATCACAAAAAAAAGAGTAGACTCTGTGCTTCATGACCAACATTTTTTTATTGTATACAGCAAATAAAATCTAATGTATGGGCATTAGGCAGCACAAAAGAAAGGTTATACATTTGTTATGATAAGACCTCTCGTATAAGATTTACTTTGCTATCTTCAATGCAGACTGTAAGGGTGTTGCATTCTATTCTGCAAATTTATACACAAGGAAACTTATTGTTGATGGAGTAAGCTAGTATTAGATAATTTCAAACATCAGGCTAAGAATCTAGATCAGAGTCAAAATTATCCAAGGTTTAAAGAAAAAAGAAAAACCTGCAAACGTAACAAAAATGAATTGCAAAGCACCTTGTTCTCCACCACACATCTAAACAATGTGAAAACAAAGCAAAAGTTAGCAATGTGCCAATGAAAAAAATTATATCAGACAATTATAGCTGCTTCCATTAAAGCATACCCGAGATATTGTTTGCCCACATCTCTTGCATTGTACCTTGTGTATCCTAGTCCAGTGTAATCCCATACCTGTCAGTAATAATGCATCCAGAATTACAGTTAGTGCTTAAACTGAAGCACCCACTATCTCAAGGAAGACACTGTTGCTTTTATTGTGTGCAAGTGCAACAAATCAAAGAGGACAAGACCAAAAGGTAAAGAAGCCAAGTGCTAATGCCTGCAAATATGGTTGGATAGTTGCTATACAATAGATCACACATTGATAGCCTAATATGCATAAAATACATGGCACAACATGTAGCTTCGAAGTATAGCTAAGCTTCTATTGATCTATGCTATCCAAAATTCCAAATGAAATGGGCTAGGTAAACAGAAGCATAATAAAGGTATAACGCTATGTCACTATCTGTTATGTTCCAATTGGAACTGAGCAGGAATACTTTGAAAGTCTGAAGTATGTGTTGTATGTTCCATTTGTAGAACATGCAAAAGAGATGAATTCAATAGTTTAGTTAACTTGGTTCACTGAGAAAAGGCATGAATGAAGAAAACTACTACAAGAAGCATCAAAGACTTGTTCAGAATCTAGTCAAGCAACAAGCAGGCTCAAAGAGAAAATGAAGCTAAATGTGTTGGGCCGAAAGAGACTAAAGTTGAAAAGAAAAGGTAATCGCCATACAAACGAAACAAATTGTATATAATTACAAGCATGTTATATCATCACCTGCATTTTACCTAAGAAAGTGTCTTTGCTGTTGAACATGTTCCCATGCGCCAATATCTATAATATTACATATTACACGCGTGAAGAATATGCCCAATAATAAACTCTCATTTCTAGCAGCTAAAGTAGCTATACACACACAGTAAGGAAAGTTTAAGATGTTATACTTCTCAAACTAGATTTTGTCAATCATTTTATTTTTCACTTCCAGTGTGTAAAATAGTGCAGCAGTTTTAATCAAAATTGTGAAAACTCGCAATTGGTGACAAAAAAAGAATGATAACATGCTGCCACTGCAAGGCAGCATAAACTTAGAAAAATTACGGACCGATATAGATTAATAGAGTTGCTACTTGCTAGCACCATGTGTGGTTGAGCTTATTTGACAAGAAGTTCCAGCTTATCACTACACTATACTCCACAAGAAAGGCAGTTCAGCCAAATATTGCATGATGATCAGTGTAGATCGCATGTCAATAAACTAATATTGCAAAGCAGAAGATCCACAAGAGCAGATAAACAGAAGTAATACAAATATGAGTGAAGCGCTTTAAGGTTACATATGCAGTCTAATGTAGGCATAAATGGTTCCTTGTCAAAACCAAACATTGAAGGTAAATATTGCTGAATTATCACCCAAACATACTAGCAAATTTAATTCCAAATATTGATACACTATAAGTGCATCCAAAATTCTGAATGGAAATAAGCAATATCATACACATGCTAGATTTAGAACCTTACCTCTGAAGAAGGAAATAGTTGCAGGAGTCAGAGTACTGACCCTTGAATCAAGTATACCATCTTTCTTCAGATAATTTTTTGACTTCAATGCAGGGTTGCTATTGATGAATGATGATGGCAACTCTCAGATGTTTGGTCAATGGCATATTGGCTACATGTAGGATAAATAAGAATGTGAGAAACTTAAAACTTATATGTAGAAGTTGGTGTTTCTAATCTGAAACAACCTTCGGATCATCACATTCGTACACAAGGTGCATTTTGATACAGCCATCAAACTACCACCCTGGCTACAAATAACAGTGGTAATACTTCGCATTGAACTCGTAGAGAGGCTCCCTGAAAACTGCTCGTCTAGCGTCAATTTTTCCTTTTAATAATTAATGCCACGCCTATGACAATAATGAAGATATCGTCGAAGGATCAACTGCCAGCCAAAATGAAACGCAAGGAGCTGGGCTCATCGACAAATAAAATGAACAGAAGCATATGAACAGCAATACCTACATAATGCACAAGCAACAGCCAAGCCCACCATGCTTCCACCAACAATAGCAATGTCAAGCTCATCAGGTCTAGCTTTCACATCAACCTTCACCGCGTGATCCTACATGTTCGCAGACAGAATCACTATTAATCCGCGCGCATTAGGCAGGCATGAAACCTCAATTCACACAGAGCAATCACAATCCGCAGCACCCTAAAAGACGCATTTCTCTAAACCATACACGCAATCGACAAGCGGAGTAAAGTACCTGCGACCTGGCGGCCCCCGCCGCCGCACCCGGGCGTGAAGCCGTCGCGTCGCTGAAGGCCCTAAGGAGCGGCCGGATCCGATTCGCCGCCGCGAGGCATCCTCTGGTTGGGGAGGAGAGAAGGTACCTGCCCTATGTGCGGGGCTTGGTTGGCCTATTTTTTCCTGCAGGTTACGGCTTTTAGACTTTCGTGAGAAATAATACAAGTAATAAAAACTTATCTATAATTTTAATTAATATAAATAAAATTATTACATAAATTTTATCTAAAAAATTTAAAAGTTAATTGTTGTAAAAATAAAAAATAGTTTTAGAAAACTGAAAAAAAGAGCCTCTGATGTGTCTAGTTAGTTTAAGGTAGTGCTCAGTTTGGTGTTGGCTTATGATTTTTTTACTCTAATTAGCTTATTTTTTTTACTATAGCTAGATTAGTTTATTTGGCATAATTAAATTAAAAAAATTAAAATAGAAAAAATATGTTAATCCATCACAGACAATGCAAACAAATACGAGAAAAAAAGAAAAGGCAAAAAACCCCAAAAAAAATTAAAAAATAGAAAAAAAATGAAATTACTGAATAATAAAAAAAACAAAAAACAGAAGCAGAAACTGACTTTAAGCCATTTTGAACGGTGCCTAAGCCAGGATGAAATTTTCTATGGCCACACACACACACACATATATATATATAAAGCCTCTTTTCTACACCTGGGTGTAATTACACCCTATGTCGTATCTCATAATATAGGGAGTATCTCGTGTAACAGAGAGTATGTATGTGTAGCATACGAGTATTTAAGACCATCTACGTGGTATGAATAATTTTTCCGAGGTGGTATGTATATTTTTTTGATATACTCCTTTTTATATGCGTATATAAAGTTATTTACAAAATACGCTAAAAACTATGAATTCCCTTACAATTTTTTCATGTGATTCACATTGGAGTATCTTATAATTAATATATGAGTATATCCAAGATGATAAAGGAGTATTTCGAATTTGTTTAGATGGTATATTATAGGTGGGTGTAATTACACCTGGATGTAAAAGATATTTTTCCTATATATATATATATATATATATATATATATATATATATATATATATATATATATATATATATATATATATATATATATATATATATCTTCTTCTTACATGATGTTTGGCCTCAAGGAACAAATGGAGGGTAGAGATAGTATACGGAGATCCACATATGTGTAGAAATTCCAAGTCCTGTAGAGGGAGAGAGGTTGATGCCCGGACTAGGCTTCAGATCATGGGAATAAAGCTCTGTTCATTTCGGTTTGAACTTCTGATTTTGAGCTTTTTTTACTATTTCTAAATTTTATTTTCTTTTATTTTTTGGGGGCTTTTTAGCAATTTTTCTGTATTTATTTGTATTATTAGTGATGGGCTAATATGTTTTTGCTATTTTATTTTTTTTAAAATTAATTTACGTCTAATAAGTTATCATCAATTACAGTATAATTTTAACTAGTTACAGTACGATTTCAGCTATAAACCAGCTTATTTCACTCGAACCGAGCGGCCCCTAAATCCAAGGTTCTCTGTAGATAAAATTGGCTCAGTCTACTTTGCAAAGTGAAAACCAAGAGATGATCTCTAATTTGCTCAGACACAAATTGTTTCGTATTGTTTCCCGCTTTAGCTCTAATAGATTGTTCCTTTGTTTCATCTGAACGTCAAACAACTGTCTACTACCACAAATTCGATGTTATTTAGTCATGGTGGTGGGTCCGGCCAGTAGTCAAGGCATGCAGCGTTGCATCTTGATGAAGAGTCTGGATTGGAGTTAAGGTTTGCCGTTGTGAGCAAAGGGAGACGATACGAATCCCTAGTTTTTCGCTCGCATGTGCCTTTGACTCGTCCTTTTTCCCTTAAGAGTAGCCTGCTCAATTGGGTTTCAGTTTGTAACTTCTAATTTCTAACTTTTTAATTTTATATTTTTCTAGTTTTTGTTTTTTTATATTCTTTTGTATTATTTATGATGAGAGAATATTTTTTTATTTTTTAAAAAAATTAATTACGCCAAAAAAATTATAGCAACTACAATGAAAAAAGCTTCAAAAATCTAGGCTTATTCAAGCTTAAGCTTTTAGCTTTTGGGCTTAAAAAAAGCTTTAATTTTTTTATTTAATCAAGCAAGGGACAGTGCTCTTACGCTTCCAGATTGGGTGATACATAAACATATAATGGGTTTTTTCGGTTATAGTTTTTTAGTTTTGCTTATAGTGTATATGTTTGTGTGGACAAACCAAATATCGATAAGTCGATAAGTTTTTCAAAAATGTTGTATCGATAAACTGTTTTGTAAAGACGACGGGGAAGTTGTTTGTTTGTTTGTTCGATAGAAGCCATAAGCTATAGGTCCTATTCCTTTTACATTTTTGTGGCTTTTAACTTTAACTTCTTCGGAAGACGAAACAAGTGAGACAACTTATTCAAGCGCTTCTCAAGACCGTTTATCCAAATGATTTCTCAAACCCAAAATCATGTATGTCGTTCACGTCGGCTTCTTCACCGTTCATCGTCATCTTGAAAAATACAGATAAAAATCATCGGTCACAACCTAAAAAGATAGACCTATAAACTATAATCTAAAAAGAAGTAGCCAGATCTGAAATCTGAACCCCTCCCGGCTCCCGTCGTCAGCTGAGACAGCAACCTGTAAATGTTTATCATCTGGACAAGGAAATAGAGGTGCGCAGTCAAACGTTTGATTGGCGCGATCCCGATCTCCACCGTCCGAGCAATGATTCAAACGTGTAGTGCTAAGCCGTTCTTCTTGTGGCCAGGCCCGTAGGGATTGTTGGGACGAGACGAGTGAGAATGACGGGAAAGACCACTCATCTCTGCCCGCATCAAACGGTCCATTTGCAGGAGGAGAGACTCCTGTTGCGACGCCTTCGTTTTTCTCTGCTCCAACGTGGCAAGCGACTTGCCCTGTACCTTTCGGCTCAGGTGAGCAGTGAACCGAGTCGTCAGTGGTCGCCCCTGTCGCCTGCAACGTCCACCTGCGTCGCGGCACTCTCGCCCTGCCTGAACCCTAGCCTTCACCCTCAATAGGACAGAAACGCAACACCAGAAGAAAATACACCACCACCACCACCACCACAAGGGTCAGGTCAGGTCAGGGTCCAACACACTCGACCTCGATCAAATACTACCCACGCGCACATTGCTTTTGTAGAATCTTTTCGCTGTGAATATTTGTTTTCATTCCAGCACAAGCACACATCCGAATGAATCAAATATCGATAAACTACTGATAAATTTTTTAAAAAATTATTTTAATAAACCGCTTTAAAGATATAATAACAAAGAAAGCTAGAGCCATAAACCCGCGCCGAGCAAATACTACCCACGAGGCCAGTGGTAGTCGATCTCACCACGCATCTTTACTTACTGGCGGCAAATAACACTACCACCGTAATAATTACTCCTGGAAGTGAAACGGCAGCGTCGTCGTTCAGATTAAAACTCCCGCACGATCGCATGGTCAGATTAAAACTCTCCATTTGGCTGCTCTTGAAAGCTTGCCTTCCAATTCCATTGCCGGGCGCTGCCTCTGGCTCGGGCTCGGCCAGTACAACACCTGCAAGAACGCTAGGAAAAGGGAAGGGATTGGCATGGCCGTCCCGCTCCAGGCGAAGGCGCTGCGCCAGCAGCAAGAGACCAGCAAGGGCGCCCTGGACGCGGACGACGACCTGCCGTCGGCCGCGTTGGAGCTGCGCGAGCTGTGGGGCATGGCGGCGCCGATCACGGCGCTCAACTGCGTCGTCTACCTGCGGGCGATGGTGTCCGTGCTCTGCCTCGGCCGCCTCGGCCCGCTCGACCTTGCCGGGGGGGCGCTCGCCATCGGCCTCACAAACATCACCGGCCACAGCGTGCTCTTCGGCCTTGCCTCCGGCCTCGAGCCGCTCTGCTCGCAGGCCTTCGGCTCCCGCAACTACGACCTCCTCACCCTCTCCCTGCAGCGCGCCGTGCTGCTGCTGCTGCTCGCCGCCGTGCCCATCGCGCTGCTCTGGCTGCACGTCGGCCCCATCCTCGTCGCGCTCGGCCAGGACCCCACCATCTCCGCCTCCGCCGCCGCGTACGCCGCCTACGCGCTCCCGGACCTGGCCGCCAGCGCCGTGCTCCAGCCACTGCGGGTGTACCTCCGCTCGCAGGGCATCACCAAGCCCATGGCCGCCTGCTCCGCCATCGCCGTCGCGCTGCACGTCCCGCTCAACGTGCTGCTCGTCTTCGGCCTCGGCTTCGGCGTGCGCGGCGTCGCGGCCGCGCAGGCGCTCACCAACATGAACATGGTGCTGTTCCTGCTCGCCTACATCCGGTGGGCGCGCGCCTGCGAGGCCACGTGGAAGGGCTGGGCCCGCCCCTCGGCGGTGGCCGGCGGGGTGGCCGGGCTCGTCCGCCTCGCCGTGCCGAGCTGCGTCGGCGTCTGCCTCGAGTGGTGGTGGTACGAGGTGGTCACCGTGCTCGCCGGGTACCTGCCGGACCCCACCGCGGCCGTCGGCGCCGCCGGCGTGCTCATCCAGACCACCAGTCTCATGTACACCGTGCCCATGGCGCTCGCGGCCTGTGTGTCTACTCGGGTAAGCAAGCACCCCACAGCTTTGCACTTGCACCCGGCATAACGCTGCATCAAGATTCGTGAAACGAAAACTAATCCTTCATATCACAAGCATTCTCAATTCTGATTTCTACATAAACATTTTGAGCTATTTCAAACAAAAAAAAAAAGATGATGAAGAAGAAAACTACTTCGATTCGTGTCGATCCAACTGCTGCTAGATAGTGAGATTGCTCTGAAGTTCACATGGGCGGCGTTGATTCATCAGTGAGTTTGTTGAATCACGGAACTTGTGCAGAGTTAGGCGTGTTGCTCACACGTTTTCTGATCCTCTTGTTTTTTTTCTTTCGTTTTGATGCCGACAGATATTCCATTCTTCTTTCCTGTTTTCAGTGCATATGAACTTTTTATGAAAAAACAACTTCATTTTTGTGGAGAAAACGGTGAAACAAATGGATTTAGCACATTCTCTACTTGCGTCCCTTTCTAGTACTCGTTTCATTTGACAAATATTAGACTTTACTTTCTGGGGTCAAAGTATCTCTTTAGTTGAAAATACTCTTGTTTGCTTAGCTAGCCTGGCTGCATGGCAAGTTTGCCCCTCGGCCTATCGCCACACTCCACGTCAACGGCAAAATAAATGGGACTTTTAACACATCTGTCACCCGTAGTCCTTTTTTCCCTTCAATGCAGCTTAGAATATCTTTGCCGTTTTATAAAGAAAATGAGTATGTTTTTGAGCATGAGGCTAAAAAAGATTAAATTTGGCCTACTCTTCGTACGTGGAGTACACTTGGCTACAATTTTTTCTCTTAGGTTGGTCTAACATTCGGTGGCTTATGATCCACTGTTTTATTTTGTTAAATATATTACTACTCGACAAATATATTAGCTATTTAGCATCTTTAGCTATTTAGTTGGTCTAAATGTATTAGCTATTTAGCATCTTTTTTTCGTACGTGGAGTATCTTTTTAGCATCTTGTAGAGCTATAATGGATATATCTTACTGAAATAAACAAAGATTCGCATAATAGTTAATAGATTGTGCAATTCAGTAACACCAAAATGGATCCTACTCGACATGGATGGACAACCCGACATTAATTCTCAGGACCAAAGCGACACAAACACATACACAAAAAGGGTCAATTCAGATTTCTATAGCACCCCTTTCTTTGGTAGATTACCCTATTTTTACTCCGTGTGTGAAAAGTTATTTTTACAGCAGGGGCAAGGACGAAAGTATGTAAATTTTGTTTCTTGTCATGTGAGCACAGTGCACAGCAGTGTCTTCCATTAATGGGCCATGCCATGCCTTCTCGATTTCGTTGCAAGAGAGGACAAGATATCTTTGCACACCACCACCACTGCTTCTGTGCATTGTCGTTTGTTACTACTGTTGTGTTGCACTCAAGAAGGTGAGAGCATGCATGCTTAATTGCTAATTGCCGTACGTGTGGCAGGTGGGCAACGAGCTGGGCGCCGGCAAGCCGAGGCGGGCTCGGATGGCGGCGATGGTGGCGCTGGGGTGCGCGCTGGTGATCGGCGTGATCCACGTGGGCTGGACGGTGGCGTTCAGCAGGCAGTGGGTGCAGCTCTTCACGAGGGAGGCGTCGGTGGTGCGGCTGGCCTCGGCGGCGATGCCGATCCTGGGGCTGTGCGAGCTGGGCAACTGCCCGCAGACGACGGGGTGCGGCGTGCTACGCGGCACGGCGAGGCCGTCCATCGGCGCGCGCATCAACCTGCTCTCCTTCTACCTGGTCGGCACGCCCGTCGCGGTCACCCTGGCGTTCGGCGCGCGGGTGGGGTTCGGGGGGCTCTGGTACGGCCTGCTCTCGGCGCAGGCCGGCTGCGTCGCGCTCGTGCTTGTCGCCGTCGTGTGCCGCACCGACTGGCACGTGGAGGCGCTTCGCGCCAAGAAGCTGACCAGCCTGGAGATCGCGACGGTCACAGACGAGGAGAGCAAGCGTCTCATGGTCGTTGACAATGGCGAGGAGGTCGACGTGGTGTAGCGCGCACTAGCTAGCTAGCACCCATCGATCGATCGATACTGCCAGCGAAGTGGAGTAATTGGCCACTCGTCTGCGGAATCGACAGGCGCAACCCAACGAGCTAGCTACTCGTAGCTTAGCGTATCTAGAGTCCATCCTCTCTTTTTTTTTTCTTTTCTTTTCCAAATATGACTCCATGTTTGTCTTCGCTCTCCGAACTCGATATCCACGACAGACGATGCATGTATTACCTTGGCTGGGCAGGCCGGCGGTACCACGGTAGCATCTGCTGAGCAACCTAGACTCGGCTGGCTATGCGTGTTCATCAAATTAATCGTGTTTACGCTAATTGAGTCCTGTCGCGGTCGGCTAGCTCGTCACGTTCTCTTGCTAAGCTCTCCTAGCTTCATAGGTGTCTGCCATGATGCGAAACAAATTTGAGGCCAAAACAAATAGCTTTCTCTCATGGTCGCGGTGGACATCAGGGGCCAAACAAATTTGAAAATAGCCATGGTGGTGAGTCACAACTCACTACTACTCGCAAGTTGCTTCCGGAAAGTGGTATGTGTGGCATCGAAGCGGTTGGTGTTTCTTCCGAGAGAGCTGGCCAGCTAGCTATGGTTGTATATGTCTTCATGGAAATGGATCATAGAGGATTATTTCCTCTACTGCCATTTCTTTGTGTGTTTTTTTTCATTTACCTATGTATATCTGTATACTCCACTGGTGATTTTTTTACAATTCTTTGAGGGCAGAATTTCGAGGTTTCTATAATCAAATCAAGATAAGAGCACATGCTAGCTCACCTACACCAAATCAAATGCAGGCTCCGATCAACCTTGGCATTCCGTAGATCTAATAATCCACAATAGATTCATAGTTCCATGTAACTTTTTTGTTTCTTTTCTTTTCCTGTCATATATGCAGGAACCATTTATTTGAGCTGGAATCATCATTTACACTGTGTTTCTCTCCTCAGTCCTTATCGTCTCTCTCACTCTTACGAGAAGCATCTCCCACCTAAAAAAATCCATTCTAGCTGTCCATCCTCGACCACAAAGGCTACAAACTCGAGCTGGACTATTCCCATTTTCCGTCGCACCGGAAGCCACGATCAGTACCACTATCGCACCGTGCACCCTTCTTCAGAAAGGAAAAAAAAGGGGGTATATTTGCATAGTACCACAAGCTTTATGTTCTGATATATATAATGCAAAAAAAAATCATGCATGATCTGGGCCGCACATAAATCTTCATTTCGTATAGTAGTATACTACGGAAAAAAAAGGTCTTTTTCCCCCCTTTTATCCCAAGCAGCTACGTACACTGATTGATTGGCACTGCCCTTTTTCTTCTTCTTCTTTCTGTTAGCCTCTGGTGTTGCAGCATGCGCAAAAAGGTGAAGTCTTGAGCACTCATTTTAAAAATCGGTAAGCCCATCCATTCTTCTGTGATCATTGAGCAAATGCATTGGCTGTGGAAGAAGATATATTGTGAGGAGTACTTTTCTACTAGCTGTGCTGCCTGCTACACGCTGTCCGGGTTCGTCGGGCCTTGCGGCTTGCAATCGCATGTTGATCGTCCCCTTGAATCCTGACAATACATGCACGCTTGCATCAGTCACCAGCATGAGGACGCTAGATGTGGACCGGTGACCGCAACCGATTGGTTCACACGCACACGCTTTAGGGGTGTTCAGAATAACGTTAATTTATAGTTTTTTTATTGGAGTTACTTTATTTTTTACTGTATCTGAGTTGACTTATTTTACATAATTAAATTTAAAATTTTAAAAATAAAAAATATGTTAGCCTATCACAGACAATGCAAAGAAATACAGAAAAAAATAAAGGCAAAAAAGCCCAAAAATAAAAAAGGGAAAAACGAAATTAATGAATAGTGAAAAAAGCAGAAGCCAAAGGTCATAAGCTAAACTGAGCGGTGACTTAATAGGAGTGTTTAGAATAGAGTTGACTTATAACTTTTTTACTGTAGCTGAGTTGGTTTACTAGGCATAATTAAATTTAAAAAAATAGAAAATAGAAAAAACATGTTAATCTATGATAGATAATGCAAAGAAATTAGAAAAAACAAAAAAGTCTAAAAAAATAAAAAAACGAAATTAATTAATAGTGAAAAAAAAATAGAAATCAGAAGTTAGAAGTGAAAATAGAAAAACTGTATCTAGGTAAGCTGCAAGGATGACAAGCTGGAGCTGGGAGGCAAGGAACTGAAATGAAACGGCCAGCTCCACAAGTGCTGCTTGCATGTAGCCAGCCATTTTCCCCCCCATGTAGTATGCAAGCGACCGATGGTTGTTAAAGTCAGCAACTCTAGCCTTGCCGGTATGAACCGCATGGTACTGGCCTTTCCCTTTTCTGACCACTTGACGTGGAGCACTCAGTGTAACTCATGGCCTGCATGGCCCACAGGGCGGCAGCAGACCGTCTAGCGGATGCAGAGACGAAGGGATTCAGATTTCGACAGGACAATAAATAGTCTGGTATGCTGCCCGTTACTGGCAATTATTGCCGTATTGCATACTACCTTACGCCCTGCCACTTGTGTTTGAGACCCTTGCGATGATTTAGCAAGACATAACCATACTGAAAAGACGTTGATTCGCCTTGGTCTGCATCTAATCCTGAAATTATCTAGCTAGATTGCACATGAGTATACCTAGAAGATCATATCCGGCGAGACCTAGACATAGCCTAGAAAATGATGGATTGTCGTCGTGCCTAAGTATGGCCCTATTGGACACGTGGAGCCGTGGATGCCACTGTAGGCCCATCGCCGTGGACAGCACCACGGGTGAGGAGCGGGTGCTAGCCGTCGGCGAGGATCCAATGGAGCAAAGCTGGACCACGTGAGGAGGATGCCCGCATGATCGCATCGCCCGCCGTAGCTTACTTGCCATGGGCAAGAAGGCTATCCTCTTCGGCGTCACAGGCGCCTTCATGTCGACGTGCTCGCAGAAGCACTTGCGAGGGGGCACAGAGAAGGCCGGCAAGCTTCGTGCCAAGAGAGTGGACACCATCGTGTGCATATCGGTGAACAACGTGTTCGTGATGTATGAGTAGGAGTCCCTAGGCCTTGTAGACGTGGTGCTGCTACTATTGGACGACAACCTAGAGCTAACATGCACGCTCGGTATGGAGATAGACCTCTCCAACAAGCCTATGAGGCTCGGCGTGCCTCAGTGCATTGGACCACTACGGACATGCCTCTATGGCTCCATAGCTCCGTGTGATGGTATGCCCCCATGCTAGATCTGGGCTACGATGACAACATGCCTGGGTTCGTGGGGTGCGATGGGGGCTAGCTAGCCATAGAGGCGGCGGATTTGGGCTGAATACGATAGGGATAGGGCTCACGTGCAACAAACCAATGACAACTGCAGCCACAACAAGGGCAATAACGTGCACTCTCCCTCCCCCTCTCTAGCTACTCCCATGCCTTGTTGTCCCTTGGCGTCCACACAACAGGCCTAGCTGCGCTACGCCCCGTCACTATATCGCTTGGCCCACCGTGCCTTCATATGTGTCCGGCGTGAACATAGCCCGATAGGCCTTCTTTCATGTCTAGCATTGCCCATCGTTCTTGTCGTACTAGTCTAACCTACCATGTGTCGTGCTATATATCATATTTGGGCAGTGTCATGCTGGGCTGGTTTGAAAAAACCAGGCCCAACTCTCAGGTCTAGACCGACGTATGCGTATACTGATATTGTGTGTGTGTTAACGTAAACACACCCCAGCCAGATGCTCGTATATCCTTAAAAGGAAGGGGGGAAAGACAGAGGTGCCTTTTTTATAGAGGAAAATAAATAAAGGAAGAGGAAAGTGAAGCTTGAGCAGTGAGCATTTGAGCATGGAGGTCAACAAGATTCGTAGTAGCATGGGTGCCCCGCCGTGAGTGACTGACCATCTATGTTGTGCTGTTCTGACGAAGATGCTTACATATCCATACCCACTCAAGTTAGCAGCCGAAATATAATTTCAAAAGAAATCAGCGCATGCAGTTGAATTAGGTAGCGCTCAGTTTAGTATTAGCTTATGACTTTTTTTATTATAGTTGACTTATTTTGTATGATTAAATTTTAAAAATAGAAAAATAGAAATAAAACATGTTAGCTTATTACGGACAATACAAAGGAATACAGGAAAAAAGAAAAGGTAAAAAATTTTGAAAAATCTTTTAAAAAATACGAAATTATTGAATAGTGAAAAAACATAAGCTAAACGCACAAGTTAATTTTAAACCAACTTGAGTTGTCTGTTAGTGGTACAAACACGTTTATTACTTCTAACATATCCCTGAAGACCCGGAAAGGCTCATGCATGTTTCATTCGTCTTGTTCAGTAGTGGCATGCATAGCCTTGGCCAGGCAAACAAGCTCGGGCACTCAAGTCCAAATTTGACTCGTGTTTGGATCCGACAGGGGCCTTGAGCGCGTATTTCATTTGACTCGCACTTTGGACGGCAGCGCCGATAGCAGAGTACGTGGTGGCTGCAAACAGAGCTCGGTAATCACTGGATCTTGTCCCTTAAAAAGCAAAAAGATATAATAATATGATCCTGTTCGTGTATGCGCATGGACTTGTTCACACCGTATTCGTATTTGATTATGCTCTAAGCGACTTTATTTTTTGTTTTTTATTTATTTAAACTAGAGGTTATTTGGAATGTATCGGCTTCTAATGTTGATTTTTTTTCCTTTTTCAGTTTTTTTTGTCTTTTTTGTATTGTCCGTGAGATGTATCATTTGTTTTTTTTCTATTTTTGCTTTATTTTTAAAATTTTTAAATTTAATAACTCAAAAAAAAAATTAACAACTACAGTAGTATAATGTTTGCTACAAATCAATATTCAAAATCGTAAGTCAATAGCTTAGTCTCTTTACGTCGGACCGGGTTGCTTGTACAGAAACTAGAGGAGAGAAGTGGATGCATGGGGACGCGTCCCTAGCATCGCTCTGCCGCCTTCGATCACCGCGCCGTGCGTACGTACACAACTGCGTTGCATCTTCCGAGTTTTATAGTGGTTCCCCCTGGTAAGATCGATCGATGTGCTCATCATGTTGGATTACACCGCGCGCGCTACGTCGCGTGTGACCCTGCACGGCGGCAGGCAGGCAGGCGTCCACCGTGCGTTCGTGTGACCCTGCACGGCGGCGGCGGCGGCGGCGCAACGGGGCTCCATGCTCGAGCCGCTGCGCCTGCCAAGTGCCAACCCGGCCATCGATGGCTTGCTCACTTGGTCCCATGCAAAGGACGCAGCAGCAGCATTTATCATTTTAGTTGTCTTTTACTATATTAAATAAATACAGTTATATATAAAGAAGAGAAAAGGTAAAAAGAGATAATATATTATTTTTTATGCAAAAGACGACTTAAACTCGTAAATCAACGCAAATAGTAAGGATGTAAGACAAGAATGTATAGTAAAGATAGTTAAAAAAATAATTTATTATTAAAGAGATTATTTTTAATACTATTTTTTAAAAAAGATAAAAGACGTAAAGGGACCATCTCAAGAAACATACACGCTGCTGCAGTAAGACAGAGACGAGTTATTACAATGCCTTGCGCGGCCCGTGCGTACGTCGGAGAGATCGCGCGCGAAGGTGCAGCACGCCGTACGGAGCGAAGCAGGGGAGGGCCTGTCAGTCGTCACCGGCATGCATTCAATCGAATGGCTACAGCACCACGTCGTCGTCGTCGTCGTCGCAGTGGCGCTGGCGCCATAGATTCCAGGCTTCTAGCTGCTCCTGTAGCAGCACAGAGATAGCTGCTTCAGGACTTGGTCTTGTTCGTCCTGTTTTCACGTGGCCGTCGCAACCAGAGCGTTGCTTCCAATGCACAGAGATAGGCCAGCCTGCGCTGCAACTAGTACTAGTTGCCACTGATAGCGCTACACTTACAACCAAGAGGAGAGGCTCTTGTCCGGACCATTGCCTGCACGTAAAAGGACATGCACTGGGGTGATGTTTCTGAACGAACCGGAGGGCCGAGTACGCCTGACAGATTAGGCCATGGCCTATTTGGCAGTTCAATGAACAGGTTCAAGTCAAGCTACATGCATCGATCGCTGCTACACATATTTTTTGGCTGATAGTTTATATTTTATAATTTAAATATTTGAATATATTTTTTCTATTAATCTTATTCTTAAAAAATATATTATTTAAAAACTAATTATTATAGAGTATAAGTCAAAAATAAACCCAAAGAACCCGGCCATCTTAGCTCGTGCAGCCTCTTGACCAGTGCGCGCGGTAAGGGCCAAACAACATGTGCTGCCGACGCAACAGCAGAACCACTATTCACTAGTGCTAGTTTCAGCGTTCAGTCCTGCTGGTTTTGCAAGGCTGCATGTGTTGTACTGTGCTGTCTTCGCATACGGTGAAAGAATTGGTATAGGAAACTGTTAGGGTAAAAGTGTGTTCGGAATAGCGATGACTTTTAACTGAAATTTTACTGTAATTAAGTTGGTTTATTGAGTATAATTAAAATTAAAAAATATAAAAATAAAAACGACACGCTAACATATCATAGATAATGCAAAGAAATAGGAAAAAAACATAAAAATACGAAAAAAAACAAAAAAGAAACACTACGTAACGAAAGTGCTATAGTATTCCGGAGCCAGAAGCTGCCACTGAACTCCATCGTGAGGGCAGCCAAAAGTTCAAGCATGTCTCCTTTTTGGTTAAGCTAAAGAAGTTTACTACACTTTCAGTTTTCAACTGTTGACTGTCTTACATATCTACTTGTCTACGCTGAAGAACTGAACCGGGAGGACTTGAGGAGAAGAACCCCAATAGGGCCTCTCCTTAGCTTCTGAGTGTCTCAATTCCAGATATGTATTGCAGGAGACAAGGGAACAAAAGCAAACTACTGAAACCAAACTTCAGGTACTGCTTAATTAGCAGAAAAGGAAGTTTTTTTTCACCTTTCTAGTAGTGGGGAGCTCCTGTCGAGCACTTTTCTCCGAAATAATTCGCATTTTTACACGAAATGCGCTCATGTACGATGTAGTCGATCATCCATGGCGCCCTCGGTAGCTAGAATGCAATGCACGTGTAAAGCAGAGCCATCCACTATCCGAGCTAGCCACCTCAAAGACAGAAAAAGGAGAGTGCTCCCTGCGAGTGCCTAAACAAAACAACGCACACACCTACACCTGCAGCTATCTTTCTTTGGACGCGAGATCAGATTTCTTTAAGTTTATTCCCGGATGCCTTGACCTCATCATCTGCATGCGTTGCTTTCTGCTCCTTCATGTCAGTTAAGATAGACAGTGAATTTAAGATACACCCCACTAGCTAGCTAGCAGATATAAGGTGTCCGTTTTAGTGATGATTTTTAATTTTTAGTTGAAATTTTATTGTAGTTGATTTTTTTACTATAGCTGATTTAGTTTTTTTGGATATAATTAATTTAAAAAAATGTAAAAATAGAAAAAATATATTAACCCATTAAAAACAATACAAAGGAATACGAAAAAAAAAGAAAATACAAAATATCTAAAAAAATTCAGAAAAAACGAAATACTGAATAGTGAAAAAAAAAAACAGAAGCCGAAACGAGCGGACCAATGTGCATCATGCGACAAACTTAACTAAAGCGACTCGTTATGCTCGCAAATTGCAATCTGGGATATGGGGGCCGGCGCGTAGCTAGTACTAGCTATATGGTGCAAACTAACTAATCGAGGATAGATGCTACGTATGTATTGCTATCATATCATACTCATGCACTAACAGTCTATAAACAAAGAATTAAACGGGGTTATGGAAGCAAAAACCTACCTAGCTGCAGCTGCCCAATGATGTTGCATGGTTGTTGGGGTGTGTGTGTCCATATCCATCCTTACAGTGCACCACCACCAGCGCAGAGAGGCAGCAATCAGCTCTGAAGTGATCTCTGCTTTAATGATCCCTCTATGAGAAAACTCACACCGAGCGAAGGTTGCACATCACAGGGCCAAATGGCCAGTACTTGCATGCAGAAGCAAATTGGTACCGGTAATGTGATGCTGACAAGGCAGGGTCTATGCATTGTACAATGACTCGTCACATACATTGATGCATGCTGTTTGTGATGGCAATATGGGCAGGTCGACCAGTCCTTGTTACAAATATATGAGAGGATATATATGAGAGCACTTGCTGAATTGATGGATCCCCGCAATATGAATAAGATCATGGACCACGAATAATTAGCCCCAGGAATTAATTGATGTTACTACCAACTTAAAAATTTTGGACCAGTGTAGAACGCTGCTGCAGCATGTACCTGAGACTGAACCTGCAGAACCTGAATCGGACAGTAAGTTTAGTACTGCACCGTTACCTAGTACAGTGCATAACATCTCAGTGTCTAGCTATTATGCAGATATTTTTTTAAATAATTATTTAGATTTCTGACTGTTAAATCAGAGATCCAGCGGTCTTCTTTTTTTTGAAGGAGAGATTTTTTTAGAGAGGGGAATTCGTGTTAGATCTCTGATCTAACGGTTAGATATCTGGACGATAGTTTAAAAGAAAATATCTAGATGATGTTTATCAACTCTCTTTATTTATCTCTTATATAGTTATTATCTCCATTCACAATGTGTTCCACACACCTGTCTACAGATTACAGGGTGCTCAGAATAACCATGGATCGTTCTCAGAAAGTGCAGATGCGCAAACTAATTGAAACCTCCACAGACTTCCAACTTTTCAAGACGACGCACTTTGTCATAGACGAGATCACTTAAGAACTCCACAAGCTACGAAACACCGGTGAGTTTGATATACTCCAACCGTTCGCACTAGGCCGGTCGGAACGATAAGAATAGTTCAATTATTTGCAACAGAGTGCATGCAGACGTGGATCACTGATTAAACTACTCATAACAGTTATGCGTTTTTAGATTAGCAACTAAAGAATCAACCAACCACGTACCAGTTTTTTTAACACAACATAAGTGGATTACTGGCTGATGATGAAGCAAAAAAAAGTGTAGAGAATCATTACCATACTAAACTGAAAGAGCTTCCCAGACTTGCGCATTCCATGATTTGCAGATTTGGACAAGTAAATAAGATCAAGTAATGTTTGAGGTTGTGGCACCTCCACTATGCAGAATAGAATTCCAATTCCTCGGTTATATATACGATTCTCTGACACTGCACTAGACCCATTCATCAAGTTAACCAGGAGAACAAAACAGCACTAGCTTCATTAGCTTCAGCTTCAAGGAAGGCAGGGATTGTGTTCTTTCTCAAAGACTGAAGCTTTTGTCGTTTGCTCTTGACCCAAATGGTGTGGATTATTTCTGAAGCTGCAACTGCAAGCACCAGAAAGATGAACCAAACTCTAAATCGAACTGAAACTTGGCCTTTTCCATGATGGGATTCAGAAGTCTGAACCCTGAAGAATGTCAACTTGTCTGAAGAATATCGATTTATTAATGACATGTAGGCCCACTTGGCACCCGTGCTGCATGTACCGTGGCTCTCTGCATTTTGTCAGCAAAAAGCAGCCGGCGAGATTTTTTTTTTTTGGTTCTCATAGAAAACAATCCATCCAATTGAATTAGATTTGGGCTGTCCGTTCCTGACCTAACGCTCAAGAGGAATGAGGATTTTACTTTGGTGAACAAATTGCATTACCCAGTGAGTTTAGGCCCGGCCTGGCCCAACACACACCTACACGAAACTGCTAATTTGTGGCAGCATCTACAACACAAAGACCAGCTTACCCCCCATTAAAAAAAACGTCGTCTTTTTTTAGACGAAAAAAACGTCTTCTTCGTCACCTTAAAAAACACTTCTTAATTTGTTAAAAAGTATGTCAGTCCAAAGAATAGCTAGGATTTGATGAAAGCTACATGAATGGATTTAAGTACTACCTGGGTGGAATGCTGTGGACTCGTAATACGAAGAGTAGGAGGCAGACACCCTATATGAAGGTCAAATGGAGTAGGTGCCGATCCAGAATTGTTAGTGTAAAATGCCATAGCATGTAAAATATTTCTTTGCTTAATGAAAACATGTTTTATAACAATTGAAAATAATTGGTAACCTATGTTGACCTGAACATTGTATTATCTGTTTTGCATTTGCATAAACCTTTCTCTTGATTTGTGTTGGATTTAATCATCAGCCCAAACTTTGACGTAAATAACTTTGTCAATGTACCCTTCCTAAGAAAGAAGTATTTATAAGACCTACTATATTTGCCAGGATTTCCCAATTAGTTTTAGTTTTATGCTCATACATTGGTTCAGTAGCACATTACAGATTCAGCCATAAAATGAAGTAGAACTTCAAACTAGAAATGTTTGGAGTCAAAGGGCTAACTTCTCCGGCTGTACATCTCCTTCGAGGTGTGCTACCCATTTTGTAGGCCTTGGACATCTTATTGTGGGGACCTCCTGAACTATGTACTCGTTGTATGTTGATGTAATAGAAGTTGGTGATTGACTTTTAAAAGTTTAAAGTGATCTTGTCAAATTGATGAAACGATCATTGTCATGTTTTGAACATGACATGATCTACTTTGAGAAACATGTGCTCTTGCAAATCGGTTTTTATGTTCTAAACATGAGTAAATTTGGGTTTAGATTATATCTAAGATTGTAGCATGTGTACTGTTGCTGCTTTAGTACTCAAAAGGTTAGTCCTATTATTATTCTCTCACATATAGAGTATATATAGATAGACAGTCAGATAATGCCCGATCCCAAGGTAAGATGCTCATCTTAGTGCATGGCCGCTAGGGCCGATTCAGAAGTACTAAAATCTAGTACAATTAACGATTCTACTGCTTGATTCAATCTTATTAAAAGTCTCTTATCCCATTGCCTAGTATATTTATTTTTCTGAAGCTTTGGTTCTGACCGCCCCAGTTACAACCTTTCACAGAAGACATGAAATGGAGTATCGCCTAGAGCGTTACAAAGTAGACTCGACCAACGGTATATTCGTGTAAGGAGCATTCATCCCCGCGGACGCCGGCTACTCACCACGAACGTCCACCCACGTGCTCAAAGCGTTGGCCGACCAACCACATACTGACATCTGTCTCCAGCTGAACAGGTCCACGCGTGCGCTTCCCCTCAACCTCACTCACTGCCAACTGGGGCCACACCTCGTCCCCATGACTCGGCCATACGCAAGAAGCCGATTGGTCAGTTCTCCCAGCGCCCTCCGCCGTCGGCGGAGGCTCCGTCCAGGCGTCCTCACCCCTTCCCTTCCCCTGACATCTGGCTCTGGGTTCTTAATCCGCGGCGGTCCTCGGCGGCGGCGGCTCCTAGTTAAGCCCTTGGTAGCCTGTAACTGATGATGATGTGCCGTCGAGACGCCGACGAAGCGCCGGCAGGTGCATCTGTCAGCTTGTTCTTCTGGAGCTTATGCGAGAAAGAGGGCTCTTTATGCCGATGAAAAGGAACCGATCATTGTCTTGCACTTTCTCACCCGATGTTTCAGCAGAAGACGCGCCGAATTACGCTGGACTTTGAGATTACAGACGAAGCAAGCAGCTGTAGTGGTGCTCGAGAAGCTGGTCAAACTCGCGGTGCACTGCCTTAGTACTTGCGAGTGGGGACAATCGACTAGGACAAACTACAACTCCTGCAAATTAAAATGGCCGTCACATGGTCACTTGCTGAATCTTTTGGGACGAATACCGCTGTCAGTAGCATCATATCATGCGTGAACGATGCGAGTGTTTGGTTTGCTACGTCCATCGATCAGAAGACACGGCTCACATGGGCGTGTTTGGATTGCTACGTTCCATTGATCGGAAGACACGGGTCACATGAGCAGCAGCTTTGGAGAACTGAAACTGAAAGCAACATGGGCTGCCAGTATTCATTACACTGGGGTTTTGTTTGATCCGGATACTGTGGCAGCGTCATCGTGCCTTTAAAGCTTTGCTGAATCGGGAGGCAGGTACTGTCGGTAAAAAGTAAAAACATCTAGTAAAAAAAACTACAGTAGTGCTGGTAGTACAACTCACTCCTTTCAACTTCCTGCATCAGTCATTAATATCTTAATACGAGAGAGACCAGGTAGGCAGGTACTGTTGTTTTGTCAGACTAACAGGTGTTCATCCAGCAATGAGTTCAAAGGGGAAGGAATATATTGGCAAAGCGGTTTATGCTGGCAACTCAGAGAGAAAAAGCCAAAACAAAAGCAACTTGGAATTCATTCGATCTTGATGCACCATAAAACCATTGATTGCTAATACATAAGAATTGGATTGTAGAGCCAGGGCCAGTAGGGTTAGAGATCTACAACAAAACCGGCTCCCAAATCAGCAGCGCTGCTAAATCTACCATCTAAATGAGCAAGCCTCCACTTCTTTCCACTGCCTGAATGCAATCATCCCACTCACCGTTCCAACTAATCAACAATAATCATAAGACATGAGAACTATACAAACAACTCGATTTACCAGACTCACACCAGGGGTACAAAGGGCTAGTCAAAGCTCGACGACCGGCTCCAGTAGCCGTCGGCAGAGGTGTCCATGGTCTGTTCAGTGCTGCAGTGCGAGAGCGTGTCATCCTCCACACCAAGCAATGCGAGGTTCAGATGTGATTGCATGTTTGAGTCAGGAGTCACATCCCCCTCTTCAGAGCCATCAAAACTAGCGCTGACTTGCGATCTTGCCCAGTGGATCGTTTCGTCGTCCCCTTGAAGCAGTTTCAACACCTGGGTTGCAGCAAATAGCGAACAAGTACATTGAGGTCAAATATCCGCAACATCAACAATGGTTTTTGTGAGTTTATTAATGCTTTATCCATACTTACTAGTGGCATTTCTGGTCGAGAATGAGAAGATGTCCTTGTGCACAGCGAAGCAGCGAGCGTTGTCCTCTCCATTTCATCACAGTCATAATCATTTCCCAGAAATGGATCAACCAATTGTTGAATGTCCCCAATTGATAGAAGTGGCTTTGCCTAAAACCATGAAAAAAGAATAAGGCAAAAAGAAAGTACAACTGGCTTGTGCAAGAATGGGTATGAGGTCAACAGATAAAATGTCCAAGACCACAATATCATCAGTGAGTGAACGCAAAAACTACCATTTTGTTCTCAGGGCATGTTACTGCTCAGAGCAAGCCAGCTAGGCATATAAAATGAAGTTGAGGACCACTTACCCACCCAACCAGGCTTTCCTGGCCCTTTGCACATCCTGTTGTAATTGGTTTTCTTCCTGAAATGATCTCCAGTAGTACAACTCCAAATGCATAGACATCAATCTTCTCGTTGACCTTCCCGTACGAAAAATACTCAGGAGCCAAGTACCTGTCACAAGAGCGGTTTGCTTAGATACTTCACATTTGATAAAGTAACAATTGACAGGTACCAATAGCCCAGAGATGGTACAAACCCAAAAGTTCCTGTGATGTCGGTACATGTTAGGTGGGGAGTCAAAGCTGACACTTGCTTTGCCAGCCCAAAATCACACAGCTGAAAATTTTCAAAAAGAGATGATGTCACAAGCAGAATCAAAATTGACAAGTGTGGTTACTAAATGCTCATTGCAGTTCGTTACTGCTTGCGCGTTAAGCCACTTACATTGATCAACATGTCTAGTTTTTATTAATTTAAAAAGTATTTACTACAGAAAGCTAGAGTGGGAAAAACATGATACGGATTCTCCTCCTACTTCCTGCTATAGGTATTTGCAAACTTGATCTGAATATTTACCTGTGCCACAAAATCCTGTGAGAGGAGGATATTTGAAGACTTAACATCTCCATGAATCACAGATTGGGTGACACTGCCATGATGGAGAAATTCAAGTGCCTTTGCGATGCCAATTGCTATCTTATTTCTCTTCTCCCAGCTAAGGATATTCTTGCCATCACGCTTGCCTGAAGAAGAGTTACAGTTAGAAAATATGAGGCTACTTACCAAGAGGATTAGGGACCGAATAGGTGACGTATTTCATATTACTGCATACCATGAAGCACTATGTCTAAGCTTCCCTGGTGCATGTAATCATACACCAACACAAGACAGTAGTTCTCAAAGCTGAATCCCCTTAGTGAGACAATATTCTCATGTTGCAAGCTGGTTACAGTCTCAACCTCTGTAATAAACTCTTGTAGTGCATCAACTGAAGATTTCAGAATCTTAACAGCTGATAATGTGCCATCAAATAATTGTGCCTTGTAAACTTGGCTAGTTCCTCCCTTCCCAATTAACATGTCTGCATTGGCATAAAATTAAATTAGCATTCAGTTTTGCTGAAAGAAACATGAGTACCAAAGTAATGCACATGTCAAAGGAAATTACCAGGTGAGAAATTTGATGTAGCAAGTTTCAGTTCTTTGTAACTAAACAGCCTACAAACTGAAGAATACTTTTTTTTGAAGAGATTCCAATTCACTTGGAGGCCATGCTACATCATACAAAGAGAAAGAAAAGATAGATTCGGGCTCAACAGCTGACATGGATTCACATTCTGAATCACAGTTCAACCTTGGGCTTGCATCTGATTTCAATGATTTGCTGTCTGGATGGACTGAAGCGTAACGGCTTGGAAGCCTCATTGCCCATTGAACCATAGACATTTTGGCCCATTCAAAAGATGAGCTTCTTTGATGGTTGAAGATCCTCCTTCGGAGGCGCCAGTGGTCAGACCTTCCTTCTATCATCCTTCTCAGAGACATTGGAAAACCAGTGTGTGTTTCTGCATTCTGTGCAGCGTTCTTTGGCGAATTCTCAGCTTCTGTAGATGCTGTTGACGAGGTCTGTTCAGTGGCAGTCTTGCCACCCGAGCCATCCCTCTTGTCGGGTGATGTCTCCGAGTTCAATTGAATATCACTGGAGAAACTATTGCTACGCCTAATCACACCTTTTGCACCAACAGAACGCTTGGATCCCCCAGAACACCTGCCTGAATGCCCATTCCTTGGCAGCCGGCAGTACAGTTCACCATCACCTTCAGGAGACAGATTGGAAGAGTTGTCGTCTTTCTGACTCAGAGTTGAGCGTCTAGAATCATCGCTACTCCTGCCAGAATGACCATTTCTTGGGGGCAATAAGCAGTACAGCTCCCCAGCCCCCTCAGCTGGTGGCTCAATCAAATTATTGTCTTGCCGACTTGACATACTTGCAACTGAAAGGCCATCCCTCGCCGACAACACACAGTACAGCACGCTGGCACCCTCACCTGGAAGCTCAGAAATCTCATCTTTCTGCGCTGTTATCGACTCTTCACCCTTGTTAGAAGGATCCGTGTCACTCCGAACATGATCGCTCAACAACCCGATGGGACTCGCACTCAAAGGCTGATGTTCATCGGAGATGATGTTCTCTGGCTGACTGCCAACATCATGCTGTTCTTCGTCGCCCCAACCACCATCTTTGGGTTCATCTAAAGGTAACAGGCCCGCTTTACCCTGACGGGCTTGGAATGGCACTACGCAATACATCTAATCGTCACCACAGCCAGGGACCTCCGCTGATACCTTGCTTGAGTGGACATTCGATTCTCTCCGAAAGACAATCTTGCCATTGTTCACGGCAAGGATCGCGCACTTTGCTGGCAGCTTCTTTGCGCAATGCTTGGCAACGGACAGCGAGGACCTGATGAATCCAAAGCAATAGTTGCAATAGTGGGTGTTAATCATTGGGCGAAAAAGCCGGGATGGGAGATTTGATAGTGGAAACATTGACGATCCAATGCCTGTGGCACTTACGCAATTGCGCGCTTCTTCTTGGTGATGCCGAGGACAACCTTGGAGGCCCCAAACAAGCTGGCCTCACGAACTAATGCCTTGCGAACCGACGAGTCCTTGCAAATCTTCACCTTTAGATTGATCTGCCCGTGCGCCAATAACAGTTAGTACGCAGAAGCAGCAAGAAATGTCAGGCGGATTTACCACTGTGTAACCATGGCAGAATGGGGCAAAAGATTGCAATTTGCTACGGGAACAAGTCAGCATGTTGATTGCAGAAGAAAAGCCATAAATGAAGGGGAAAAATCGCATCAATGCAAGGTAAGCCGAAATGGTCCGATTAGAATTAACCGTGAAATGTGAACAAAAATCAGATTATGCATGACGCTCTGAACACTTCAAGATATTAAAAAAAGGGTCAAAGAATAGCCCCAAAAATCCAACTTGGCATAGGCAAGCATGAACCCAAAACCTAGGTCAGACCCAAAATTAGCCGAAAGATTGCATTTTGCCATACCATCCGGAAGAATCGCATAAAAGATGCTTCTAAAATTCAATCTTCCCAACCCAGCATAAAAGAAAAGGTGGAAAATCAGGCAAGAAACAAAAATAAATGCAAAAAAAAAAAACAAAGGAAAGGGGAAGGCTTCACATGGTCGCTAGACACTGGCGACTAATAGCACAGCAACAGCGAAACAAGCGCAGAGAGAGAGAGAGCCGACCTGCTTGAGATTGCAGAACCCCTCGTAGACGCCGAGCATGGCGTCTAAGTCCACCGCGGCGGCCGCCTCCGCCGCCGAGGCCAGGACGACGTGGACGGCCACGACGCGGTCCCCGGCGGCGGTGACATTGACGAGCGCCCACGTGAGTAGGGCCCGGCTCTCCGCGTCCGCCCGCACGCCCACCACCACCGTCCCGGCGACCCCCTCCGCTTCCGGGGTCTTCCCGGAGCACCTCCCCTCTTCCTGGACCACTCCGGCGACGTCCATGGCCTCCGTCGCCCCTTGCTGCTGCTGCTTCTTCTTCTTGGATACTTTCATCTCTAGCCTGTCACGACTCACAAGGCCGCGGTGCGGCGTGCGCCACCATGGCCGCGTCCTTTTGTGCCTCCGGCGCGGCGGCTATGCGGTTGGTTGGTTCCTCACTTCCTCTTGGCAAGCGTCGCGTCCTGCCTGCCGTCCCTCCTCCCCTCCCCTCCTCTCGCTGCCTGTGCCTTTTGTTCTGCTGCTCGATGCCCTCTCTCTTCTCCGGTCGTGGTAGTTCGTGCTCGATCCCTCTCTCTCTCTCTCTCTCTCTCTGGTTTCTCTCTCCTCTCTTGTAGTTTCTTCTCTCTCCCACCATTTGGGTGTAAGTTTGTCCATTATAGGCTGCTGCAACCGCTCTTTCACCGTTCCGTTGAGCATTTCGCCTGCCTCTTTTTTCTTTTCTTTTTACTACTTTTCTTTGCAGGTGTCCGAATATTTGTTTATCTTTTCTTTTTAAAAATAGATGATTTGACACTCATAAGGCTCTGGTTTTAAAATTTATCACTTATAACATTTCGTGAAATGAATTGACACTACAAAGATAGAAATAGCTGGATTTTACCACTCTATTGTATTCCGGTATAATTTTTATTTTTGACCCAAAATCACATGTAAAATGACTCTCTTGCCTTTCTTTTTCCTCATCTCCCACCATTCCTCAAATCCGACCTTCCCCTCGCCCACATTTGGCAACCATCACCACTGCTAGCTTGCATGACTCGTGAGGAGGAAACGACCCAATTGTAGTAGTTAGCTTGCATGTGCTCACTCCAGCCCGACTTGTCGTTTCCATCCGTCCATATATTTGTCGAAGATGTGAGTTGTTGCCGGTCGTATGCTTCTTGAATTTCTCCTTAGAGTTATGATGAGGATTAAATAATCTATTAAATACAACTTTAATACTCAATTAAAGGCTTTAGACCAATGCGATCATGAGCTACCAAATACTACGTTATCCAAATATCCCTGGTCGAAGGGCCACTGTTCGTTCACCCGACCAGTCACCACTTGGAGGTCTTATTAACTGATACATAAGCCCGTCTCTAATCAACTTCTCCTGTGCGGAAGGACAAAACACATGCTTTATCCTCCTCATAATCGCACAATGACGTAGCCTTACGTCTGTAACGACAATCACTTTGCAGTTGTCCTCATAATTCTCTCTCATTGAGAATAACCGAAGAACAATTATTGTCAGGATTCTCCCACTGACATTAATCGTTCGCTAGACTAGGCGTAACGAATCGACGAGGTGCCTACCCACGTGGACAACCAACACATCTTCGGCTCTATTTAAAGTCTAAACGAGAGGACGGAGACAAGATATAACATGAGACACCCAGACATAGATAGTTTCTGGAGAAACAGGGAAGATCTCCCGACCAGGTAGCAGTTTACAAAGGTAAGAAGTAGCACTTTAGGGCTAATAGCACCCCCTTTATAATCTCTCATCGAGAGTATCTTATAATCAGTTCATAGTAATAAAGATAATTTCCATTCTCCTTCTAAATCCTTTTAAGAGACTTAGCTTTTTTTTCGTAATTTGTAAGATCGACGATTTGATTATCGACAAGTTGTTGCTTCTTGTTGTAATACCTAGCTAGCTACAGATTACACTGATGATGATGCTGATGCGTGCATGATTTATGAGTCAAGCAACAAATTGGTTGAGCTGCTGTGGAGAACGGACCAATGATCATGAGGACGGTCCGGTGGCCTTCTAGCCCTTCACTTGCATCGTTGTTGCACCAACAAGGTGCATGAGCTCATCAAGCACCCCCCGACCTCCTCCCGATACAAGACAATGGCTATGACGCTGTGCCAAGGTTGTATTTCATCATCACGCGAGAACAACGACGACGACACATTCTTGCACCCTAGGACTACTGCTCTAGCTTGCTCTCCGCGTATTCGGTACTCCAACCTACCCGCGGCACCGGCGCCAGCGGTAGCAGCGAGCATTGATGCCAAGAGCCATTTTCCTCCCACGGTGTGGATATCTTGACGCTGATGGCGATGGTTGTCAGATGTGAGTGAGGGGAAGGCCAGATTTAGGGGACAGGAGAATGCGAGGAAAATAAAGGGTAAAATGGTCATTTTATAAGTGATTTTGGGCAAAAAAAAAATAAAAGAAAAAAAATACCAGAATATGGTGGAGTGGTAAATCACAGCTATTTCTCTCTTAGGAGTGGCAATTCATCAAAAAAAATCTTATAATTGACAAATTCTAAATTTAGTGCTTTAGAAGTGACAAATCATGCATTTTTCTTTCTTTAGCCACTTGTGTAAGTTGTATGTCAGTGACAGATGCACGTGGTGAAAAGGTGTGTGGGATTAGGGGGCGCATAGATAAAGAGGAGAAGATTCCAGTTCCTGGAAAGCCTGCTTTATTACTAGTAACTTTGATTTAGTCAATGTGACTGTGCTGCACACTTAAGGGGTGCTTAAGATAGAGATTTTTTCACTGTTTAGCGATCAAAGTACTGTAGCAGCGACAAAATATACTATAGCACTTTCGGTTTTATTTGATTTTTTTGGTTTTTTTGTGTTTTGTTTTTTTTTCCGTATTCCTTTGCATCGTACGCTCTAGATTAGCGTGTCATTTTTATTTTTACATTTTTTTAGATTTAATTATACCCAATAAATCAACTCAGCTACAATATTTTTTCAGCCAGCTACAGTTTTTTTTCAGCAAAATCCAAAAGCCATCGCTATTCCGATCACCCTCTAACTACTGCCCCTCCCTTTCGCTCTGTTGCAGCAGTTCATGGATTAAACTTGTTAATAGTATTAGTATTGGAGATTTAATTACTCCTAGAAACTAACAGTGCAAATGGATTTTTTTTTCTGTTAGTGGATGACTAGTTTTTTCGTTGTTTTCTATTATTGAAATAAATATGAGTCAAATTATACAGGACACAGTACTGCAATTAGCCATCAATAACTCTGTATGTTAGTAAGTACCAAATCTTTTTGCCATTATTTATAGTTGCAGGTTATGCTGAGTCGTTAGGTGCCTCTTTCTTTAATGGATGGTGTCCGTTGGGAAGTGAGCAGGAAGGTCACTCTCTGGTCAGCTCATGTAGCCTGCACCTGCGTGTTCAGGATCTTGTCTCTACTTTTCGGATAACAACAGAAGCATAGTACGCATGAGCTATTACTTTTCTACTCCTAAATTTGTTGTTATTTTACAGTTGAAATTTCCTGACAAAGCACGCGCTAGCTGTTGAATTTTTCCCTCAAATTTATGATGCGTGCTTGTTGGGTCACAGTTCACAGTTGGAGTAGTCTGACTCTGACTGTGTGGGGTTTCAATACGATGAAATTGACAAGAGGGAGAGGCAGTGAGCTAGTTCCTATTGCTGACATTTGCCTGAAAAACCACTGCATAAATAATTGTAGCGAGTGCTCATCTACGTTTGGGTTCAAATTTTCTTCTCACAAATAAAAAACTGTTCTGGTCCAAACCGTTGAAACAAATCATACATAAGGAAAGAATGAGAAACCTTGTCTTTTTAAGGCCCCGCTTATTTAGATTTGGACTTCTGACTTATTTTTTTCTATTTCTAAATTTCATCTTTTTCTAGCTTTTAGACTTTTTTGTATTTTCTTCTTTTTTTCTGTATTCGTTTGCATTGTCCGTGATGAGCTAACCTATATTTTTTATTTTTAAATTTTTAAAATTAACTATGATAAATAATGCACTATCAGTTACAGTACAAAATAAGTTAGTTACAGTGTAAATTCAATCATAAACTATCAAAATTCAGTCCAACTGAACACCCTCTAAGTCATAGCTGGTGATCCAATGACCGGCACTGCAAGAACCAAAACTAGTCAAAGGATTTTTCAATCCATGATCCTATGGGGATTATCTGTATGTTTATTACTGGTAGGTTAAATCAGATACTTCCGACCTCGCCTTCACAGCGAAGGCAATTTGTTTTTTTTTTTTTGGGGGTCAAGACTCGAGAAACAAGAAAAGGAAAACAAAGATCTTCTAGAGATGGTGACCTGTAGCGCTCGGCCTGACCTTAAACGTGCGAATCAAACAATACCAGGGTATACATATGAACGAAATGTCAGAAGACCAGATAAGAAACGGGAAAATAGGAAGGGTGAACTGTTTGGAGCAACGGCATCTATGTACTTGTACTTGTCGGTGTGTGGGTCTACACAATTACCAAAGGGGCGTTTCGCTGACCAGAAAAGAGCACACATATAGTACATATTGGAAAGAACTTTCGCTGTGTACTATTTTTTGTATCTAGTCTTGTCATATTCATCGGTATTGTCTATTGATGACCAATTTAATCGGAGAGACACCCAGACTATCTAGCTAAAAATCCTGCGAACTGCACGTCAGATGCATTGGTTCATGGATTTTTTTTTCAGGATTTGATCCCGAGACAAGGTATAAACATGTGTGTGAAGAAGATAGAAAAGCAGTAGCCGTGGTGCATTTTCATGGTGAGGAATAACGGACGAATGAGCGGACCACTGGACGAGACCAGACGAATGGGGAGAGGCAGACACGGGCGCCCAGTACGCGGCCGCTGTCATGGCTCCATCAGAACAGCTTCTCATCGTCGCGATTGGAGATTATTTTACTGTAGTAGCATTTTCTTCTACTGTAACACTTTCGTCCTTTAGTGAATTTTTTTGTTTTTTTTTGATATTTTTGTGCTTTGATTTTTTCCCCGTATTTCTTTGCATCGTCCGTTCTAGATTAGCATGCCATTTTTATTTTTACAATTTTTTGATTTAATTATGCCCAATAAGTTAACTCAGCTACAGTAAAAAATTAATCAGCTACAGTAAAATTTTAGCAAAAAAATAGAAGTCATTGCTATTCCGAACTCCCCTTGAATCTCTAAGCACGCATGGTTGATGTCTCCCCGTTATTGGCGGCAGCAGTAGTACGATTCCAATCCGTCCGTCTGCTGGGCTTAGCTATCAATGGCCCTGTTTCTTCTTTCAACACATATGCAATAGCATGTCTCTTTAAGGTTACCTCTAAAACTTCTATATCATATAAACATGGCACGTACTACAAATAATCTCTTCAACGGTAAACCATTCATATAACTATTTTATAAAAACGGTAAATCACTAAAGATATCTCTAAAACGTTTTAAGTCGATCGACCAAAAAAAGCCAGGGCAAACATAGTGTGACGAGATCGATTGCGCATGTACACCATTATTTGCCATCGATCCCAAACATCTCAATCGCTTGTTTAATTTCACCCGGCCCCTTAAAAAATTACGACTATGTCTTCCCTAAAAAATTACGACTATTTCGTGTTAGTAGTTTTTATACTACTATTTCGTGAGTACTAGTGTTCACTGATTTGTTTGTATATTAATTACTCCTTTTATCCCGCGATATAAGTCCTAATTCTTAAAAAAAAAGTTATCCTACACATTGCAGAGACGACAAGTATATTTATTATTTATTTTCACCATATAGCCCTATTTTAATGCTAAAAAATAATAAAGTAGTTATAGTATGCTATTTAATATGATACGATGGTTCAATAGTACTGATTTTTTTTAAAAAAAATTAATGTCTTATTGGTTTATGTGTATTGTGATTTTCGGATTTATAACGCGGAACAGAGTGAGTGATCTTGGTGTTTGAAAGGATCGATGTACTTCTAAAAAAAGGATGTGCGTGTGATGCAAGATTAATTTGCAAAGACGGTGCACGTACGCGCGGCTTCAGTCAGGCAACAAGGTTGTTTAATTGTTGCGTGCAAGCTTAGCTCTAATTGCCCACACGCACATGCATGTATCCTTCCTCCTCCACGATCATGCGTCAGGCAATGGTTAATATGGTACTAGCTAGCTAAATATTCACTTAGCAATTCATAAATTTCCAAATTGTTCGAGCCAGGCAGAAGTTCAGAACGAAACACAGGCGCAGTAAATTAGGAACGATCTCGATCAAGATTCAGCAAGAGCAGTACGTAGCAACTAGTAGTGGTTCAACTCGGATGAACGTGCTACCTCTTTTTTTCCACGCCAACTCGGTACGACAGAGCAACGTCTGTACCAGATTTCATCTGAAATCTTCTTCGTCTGTCGGCGTGCATGCCGTGCTTAAACTTGTCGGTTTTTTAACCTTAACAAGAAGGAAAAACTTGATGATCACATTTATAGTTTGAGTACAAGCAGCATTTCGTGCAGCCTCGAGTTGTTCAAAGCGAAGCGCAACACTTCACTGTAGTTGGCGAATTCCGGAGCAATATGCGTACACGTCTCCCCCCTCGCCCCGATGTGCTACGTCTCGACAAGGAGTCTTTAATTTACAAGATGAACGCACCAAATTTCTTTTTCACTAAGCCATATATGCGAACCTCTCACAGTTCGTCATCGACTTTTACTTATCCTAATCGGTTGATATTCTGAAATAATATATTTAGTAATTTTCGTACGAGCAGAAAGCAGGTTGGATATCTAAGTACTTACAGAGCCATCGGCCTCGAAGTGAAGTTTAGCTGCGTTTGTACTCCTCCCCATTGGCTGTGTGCCCCTATTGGCTCTAGATTACCCTGGTACTCATCGTAGCCCTCCGTACCATCCATATGACGGTCATCCATGCTGTAGTATCCCATACTTGGTGAGAGATGACGAGTATCAACAGGAGTCAAAGCCGGAGAGAGACTAGGGGAGCGGCGGCGGGAGCTTACACTAAGTCGTCTTGCTACCCTTTGCGTGCTACGATTTCTCTATAGTATACCGTTCCAAAGATCTTTGGTACTTCGATTTCTTAGTAGCATAATAAATAAATAAGGAGAGCAAAGGGAGGAGAGAATTTTAGAGTTAGTGTTTTGATGTTGAATAAATGAGAAGAGTAGATGAATGGTGAAGAAATGAGGAGATGAGTGAATTTATAGCCATTGGGAAGAAGGCTGTTGCATGATTCCCTCCTGAACGTTGCTTGCTCCTCCATCTGACCATTGTCTGCACCTCCTTTCGATCATTGCAAATAGCCGTTGTCTAAACCTCCTTTCGATTGTTGCAAACAACCGTTGTTTGCATCTCCTTTTGATCGTTGCAAACGAATCATTTTTTGTCCACTCGGTCTATGATTTTTCCTCCCCTAGTCCCCAACAAGGGTGTATGTGCTTTGCATGTATACTCTGCCCTGTTTTGTTCTTAACTTCATGTCTTGCCCTCCCACGTTGCACGCCCATCGAGGCTAGCTCAATCTGCGGCCCGTGTAATGTACTAATGTAACGTGTAAGTGCTCTAACTCCCTAGTGTCCCCTTCTCAGTTCTCCCTCTCGGATTCTCCCTCCCTCCCTCTCTCTCAGTGACTCAGTCTATCTCGGTCTAGGCTCTTCAGCTCTTGGAGGAGGCGTCTCATTCGTGCTCTTCTCGTGAGAGCACCGCTCGAGCATCCCCAAGACGGGGAGGCGTGGTGGTAAGGGCGAGACAAACATCGCCGTGTCAGGCTGGCCTGAGCACGGCACGCCACATCGGACCAGGCTGGGCCGTCCGTTGGGCTGGTTTTCTAGGTCCGGTTCAACTTCGTCCTCCATTCATACCATGCTAGCTCACACCACCACGTGACATCCTTAGGCTGTGTAGAACCGATTGGGTTTCAGGCTGGCACGAAATGGCCTGACCGACTCTACATGTACGAATTTCATTTCATATTCATCTGATCAGCTGTAATTAAATCTGTTAGCTGAACGAATAGTCGCCCACGTCAGCACCGGTCATGATCGGGCGCTGGTCATTCTTCTTCTCCAGACGAAGCTATGGGGGTGATCGGAATAGCGATGGCTTTTGGCTTTTGGCTGAAAAAACACTGTAGCTGGCTGAAAAAACACTGTAGCTGAGTTAATGGATAGTGTAGTGAATAGTGAAAAAAAGCTGAAGCTAGAAGCTGAAACCGAAAAAAGCCGAAACGATCAGGGCATCATAATACTATTCTTACTAATTAAGAGGGAATCTTCTACAGCATATTGAATTGAATTACGTACGTATGCGTGCATGTGTTAGATGCAGCATGTTCCATCGGTCTAGCAAACATTTATTACGTAAGCACGTGGCGATATGCCAATCGATCGATGGATCGGGTCAACGAGGAAAAGTCGTGCCTGCGCGCGCGTTTGCGATTGCGCTGGCCGCGTGCAGTGCTTCGTGTAAAGAAGAAGAAGAAGAAAAAAATCACGAATGCATACTAAACGAATAAGATTTACGTATAATTCATTTCATTTTAACACAAAACGCAGCTAAACTACAGCATGCAGCTGGTGGGCATCTGTTTGCTTCGCTCGTGATAACTCCAAGGTTGATCGATCGTCTCCACTGTCTGGTCTTGTTGTTCTGTACGTTTTCGACCATGCATAAGATGGATCGATCTCAAGGTAGATCGATGCTTTTGAGGTCTGCACTTGTAAAGAAAGGGCCGTGCCAGCATGACCGTCTCGATCACCATCGATCATGCGACTTGTAAACCAACTTCTTGTAATCGCACTGATTATTGCAAAATTATTGGCCTCAGATCTGTAAAACAACTCTACGATATTTGAACACGAGGATCTTAATGCAAAGTTCGTGTTCCTCTTTTTCTTCTTGTTTTTTTTTTTGAAAAATAGCAAGGGAGCTGCTAATTTCACTGCAACAAGGAGTGAATACAAAAGGAAGCCGGGCTTATCGTCTTTTTTCTTTCTCTCATTGCATCTCTCATTCTTGCTGAGTGCGATCACGGGTAGATTCATCACTACTTCAAAAAAATTTATATTAGACGTCTCATCACAGACGATTCATAAATATCGTCTGTATTAAAAGCAATCACAAACAGTTCTTATTAAGAACCGTCTGTGATATTCCCGCAATATCACAGACGGTTCTTAATTAAGAACCGTCTGTGATATGTTTTTCGCTTCACACATCCCTAAAATTTCATAATTTCCCGCCTGAGTTTGAGTAGGATTCTGTTTTGACACATCTTCAGTAAAACGGGCATATCTTTTGCATACGGTGTCCGTTTTCAACGTTCTTGTACTCGTTGAAAAGCTAACGACAAGCCCGATAAAAAAACGATCTGCTTGTGCTAGTAGCCCTCGAAGACCCCCAAAATCGGTCATCTTTAACCATAAATTTGCATCGCAAGTTTTTTTATTTCTGTTTTTGCCAAAATTTTTGATCTTCTTTTCGAAATTTGGGGTTTGTGTCAACTGCAAAGTTGTAGATCTCGTCGAAACCTTTAAAATAAGTATATATAAGCTGTACAGAACTTTGTTATTTTATATTTTGAGACTAATTATTTATATTGTATCAGTATATATATAGCCAATATCACAGACGGTTCTTAATAAGAACCGTCTGTGATGATTTTACAGACGATTCTTACCAAGAATCGTCTGTGATAAATTAGTCTCTGATCGCTGGACCCGTCAATCCTCTCAACCCAATTTCAACCAATAGAAACCGACCAATCCACACCCCACAGATCATCCCATCTCTCCCTCCCCTATAAATACTCACCTGAACTTATCCCCTACCCTTTATGCGCTCAAAATATCTTCAGGCTCCTTCTCCTCGATCGACTTAATGGAAGCGAGTGCAGATGATTTGAAGGTCGCATACCAGGTCAGCCAGCCAGCACCTCCCTCCATTGTTTCTTCTAGTATTTGTTTCTGTAACTACGATAATTTTGTTGCTACTTTGTGGTATTTAGGGCTGCTCAGGAGCTTACAGTGGGGCAGCAGCCAAGAAAGCCTACTCGAGCTATTTTGTGGGGTTAGGGCTGCTCGGTTTGTAATGTAAATGAAAAGTAAATGGAATGTTATGCTATGTTTTCTTGTGATATTGTAATGGTGGATTGTAATCTTGTGATGTTCTAATGGTGGATTGTAATGGAAATAAAATATTCTCTGCTATGTTTAATATCGTATTTACTTGTTTTCGCTTGTTCTTAAAATGCATAGCTAACATTTCCTGAGGCTAACTGAAAAATAGAAAAAAATAGGTATAGAATAAACTATCGTAGACAGTTTTGTAGTATAAATCGTCTGTGATTCACTATCACAGACGGTTCTAAATGTTATTGATCTAATTATCATATTATTGTTGAATTTACATAATCTAAGTGGTCATTTATTATCAAGGAATGAATCTTCATTGGGACCTTGTTTCTCACGGAGGATGAAGAACGGAAGGAATTCTTCCCTAAGCAAGCAATCGGGGGTAAGGGCAAGGAATAGGAGGAGAATCAAGATAGTGACGTTCCACCACTCATCGACAGGAAATATCTCCGGTGCCATATCTAGTACGTATGTATGATATCTCGTTGGATGATACATGCCTACTATAAAAGAGGAGTGAAAGCACGACCAGCATGTGTTTTGACACGCTGGACATGCATTTCCACGAAATTTGGACATAACTAGCACTGTATGCCTACGGAATTCCAAAAATAACACCCTACGTGAAGAATTTCCGTTTTTGGCCCCCGTTCTGACCGCATGACTCCGGGAGGCCGACACGTGCGCAGTTGTGTTGTCCGACACCATACGACCGAGCTACAGTCGAGTCGTGCGGTCCCGGACAGCATGTTTGCATTGTAGCAAGCGGGCGTGCAGTCCCGGACCGCATGACTCCACTGTGCAGGAGGTCGTGTGCCCCCCGAGCGCACATTTGCACTATGCTCGTGAGATGGCACAGCGCGCAGCACAGTGGAGTCGTGCGGTCCGGACCGCACGACCGCTTGCTACGGTGCAAACGTGCGGTCTGGGACCGCACGACTGCACACGTGTCGGTCTCCCGAAGTCGTGCGGTCGGAACGAGGGTCAGAAACGGAAATTCTTCATGTAGGGCATTATTTTTAGAATTCCGTAGAGATACAGTGCTAGTTATGTCCAAACTTCCGTTTCCACCTTGTCATCATGCTGAGTTCAGAGACTGGTCTACTAGAAGGTGGGTCGGATACCGTAGGCCAGTTGTCTTGTGGTGTCTAATACAAGTAGAAAAGTTGCGATACCGTAACTGAAATTTCGTTGGTTTCGTTCAACAAACCGTTCTACTAGCTAGTCTCTGTGTGTCAGATGGTCATATAATAAAATCTCATGCGTACTTGGACAACGATTCTTATTTTCTCTGTCTCCCACGACGTGCAGTGCTAGCGTCGATCCGAGCCAGTGAAGATGGCCAACAGGCCTGCATCAGCCAGATGCATACAGAGAAGATGGGCCGTGCTGGCAGAAGCGGTTGGGCCGAGGCGGACGCGCTGGTGGCCCACTATTATTTGCGGGAAGCACTAATGGTGTGCGCGATGAACACGGAGGCGGGCCTAACGCCCACAGACCACTCGTGTTTTCTTGCCACCTCCCGCGTCTCATCCCAGGAGACTGGAGAGCTCTACGTTTTATTTTTCCAGAAAAATCTTGAGTTGCTTTCCTACCAAGAGGCAAAGGGGGGTAAAAGAGGGGCATCTTTCGACGTAAGATTGCACCGTGTTTCCACCGCAGGATAGCACGTCTCCGTCAGCGGGGCACACACCGCAGGAGGAGGAGACATGGCCGCAGAAGAGCATCTCGCCCTCCGCTCACCAAGTTGGTCGAATACTATGTATCACCCGTTCCTTGTGAAAAAAAAATCTTGAGTTGCTTTCTTACCGGGAGGCAAAGGGGTAAATAGCAGGAATAAATCTACTCTACCGATTTGAACTCTTATGAAAGTCTAAATTTCAACCTCAAAAATATAAAACCGGATATTTTACAACCCTTATATCACAATACCATACATATTACCCCCCGAGCCCAATTGAAGATGATTTTAGCTGACGTGACGCCAACGTGGAAGCAGTTTTAACACATAAGTTGTTTTTTGGATTAGGGTTTTGACAAGTAAGTAGTCCCAGTAGCAGCAGAATGAACAAATAATTTTTAAAAAATGATAGACTCATATGTAATTATCACATACCATCTTCTCCCTCCTCTCTTTATCTTTTTCCTCACATCTCTCTCCTAATAGTCATGGTCGCCTCTCCCATCAGGTCTCCTCCCCTAGATCTATCGACTGCTCCCGATGATGATCACAGAGATGACGCAGCTCCCAGTGCCTGCCCCTAGATCCTAGTGGAGGAGCCGAGTCGTCGACGTCATCCATGGCCTCCTCTTCCTCGCTGGCTGGCCACATAAAGAAAGAGGCGCCCTAGGCAAAGCTCTATCGTTCATATCGTCCTCGACCACCACGAGCTCTACCATCACCATTGCTGACCAGATCTGCTTGCCACTAGAGGCGGCGTCGGCACATCATATAAAAGAAAGATAAGAAGTAAAGAGGGAAAAAAATAAAAGAATATTTTGCTGGCTCAGCTGTACATATGCACATGATAAGACAATATAGCAACAAAACTTGTCCATATAGATACCATGTCAAGTAAAACAGTCTTCCATCAGTCTTAATAGGTAAAATAAAACGGTATTAATAGTTGGGAGAGGTAAAATATCTGGTTTTGCACTACGAGATTGAAAGTTAGATCATCATAAGAGTTTAGAGGTAAAGTAAACTTATTTCTAAATATTATAGATTTGATCTAGTTATTTTTAGCTTATGAATTTCTCTAAATATTTTATTTATTTGCACAAATATTTATACTGTAGTCCAGGCGCCGAAAACACGAACGACGACTTTGTTTGTTTGTGCGTGTCTCGAGCACACGTCTGCCATCACGAGACAGCCAAAAAAATCCCCCGAATCCGAGCGTCTCCTCCACCCGCTGCACCCTACCCTACCTTCCCCCGAGAAAGGGAGGACCATATCCCACTCCGCCGCGGCCCCAGTCAGTGGTCGGTACCACTCGCTCACGCCATGGCAGCCTTCACCACTCCACTCCTCCTCCTCCTCCTCGCGCTCCTCCTCGCGACGCCCGCGCGCTGCACCACCGGCACCGTCGTCTTCACCACCCTCGGCCGCAGCCGCTACGCCTTCGACATCTTCTCCCTCCCGCTCGCTCTCTCCCCCAACCCCGCCGCCGACTCTGAGCTCCGCCTCACTGACGGCTCCTCCGTCAACTACAACGGCAACTTCGCCCCCACCTCCGACTCCCTCCTCTTCGTCTCCGAGCGCAACGGCTCCCTCAACCTCTACCTCTCCCCCGTCCCCGCCGCCGCCGCCTCCCGCCGTGAGGCGCTCGAGGTGGCGCCGCTCTCCCCGCTCCTCCCCTTGGAGCCCATCGCCCTCAAGGACCGGCCGTCCCTCACCCCCGACGGCTCCCACCTCGTCTACGTCTCCACCGCGCACCCCGCCGCCTCCCCGCGCAGGAGCTGGGCGGCTGTCTACTCCACCCACCTCCCCTCCGGCCGCACCCGCCGGCTCACCCCGCTGGACATCGCCGACTTCAGCCCCGCCGTGTCGCCCTCTGGCGAGTGGACCGCGACCGCTTCGCCCGGCCCCGCCGGGTGGACCGGCGAGGTGGAGGATCTCCGCACGGACATCTACGTCTTCCGTACCTCCGACGGGTCCCGGCGGACGCTGGCCATCCGTGACGGCGGCTGGCCGAGCTGGGCCGACGAGACCACCGTCTTCTTCCACCGCCGGGACAGCGACGGCTGGTACGGCGTGTACCGCGCCAAGATTTCTGTCACGGATGACGGACTATCAGCGGCGTCCGTCGAGCGGATCACCCCGCCAGGGTTCCACGCCTTCACCCCGGCCGCGTCGCCCGGCGCGCCGGGGCTCGTGGCGGTGGCGACCAGGCGCCCGGGCTCGGACTACCGGCACATCGAGGTGATCGACGTGAGCAGCAGCAGCAGAAACGCCTACTTCGAGGTCACCAGGCCCGTGGCGCCGCGCGTGCACCACTTCAACCCGTTCATCTCGCCGGACGGGGCGCGCGTTGGGTACCACCGGTGCCGGGGGAGCGGGAACGGGGACTCGCCGCTGCTGCTGGAGAACATCAAGATCCCGGCGCCGGACACGTTCTCGCTGTTCAGGATCGACGGTTCGTTCCCGTCCTTCTCGCACGACGGCAAGATGATCGCCTTTGTCGGGCTGCCGGGGCTGTACGTTGTGAACTCCGATGGCTCCGGTGGCCGCCGGAAAATATTCTCAGGGAACGCCTTCCCCACATCATGGGATTGGAAGAGGAAAGGGGTGATATACACTAGCGTCGGGCCAGACTTCGCAAGCGAGAGCACAAAGGTGGACGTGGTGGCTGTGACCCTGGGCGACGACGGCTCTGATGACGTTTCGATCAGGAAGCTCACCGTGGGAGGCGAGAACAATGCGTTCCCGTCCCCGTCGCCGGACGGCAAGTGGGTGGTGTTCCGGTCGGGGAGGTCCGGGCACAAGAACCTCTACATCATGGACGCTGAGGACGGCGAGGCCGGGGGCATTCGCCGCCTGACCGAGGGGCCATGGTCCGACACCATGTGCAACTGGTCCCCCGATGGCGAGTGGATCGCCTTCGCCTCCGACCGGCACAACCCGGGAGGCGGCAGCTTCGCCATCTACATGGTCCACCCGAACGGCACCGGGCTGCGGAGGGTGGTGCACAGCGGCGACGGCGGTCGGACGAACCACCCCTGGTTCAGCCCGGACTCCAAGAGCCTGGTTTTCACCTCGGACTACGCCGCCGTCTCCGCGGAGCCCATCTCGAACCCACACCATTACCAGCCCTACGGGGAGATCTTCACCGTGAACATCGACGGGTCGAACGTTCGGCGGCTCACGCACAACTCGTTCGAGGACGGGACGCCGGCGTGGACGCCCTACTCCCTCAAGCCCCAAGACGTCGGCGAGACGCTGCAAGCCTCCGGGAGGTGCGCGTTCGAGGACTGCCACTGGCTCAACATAGCTGATGATGCCCAGCCAGATGGCCTTCTGTTGCATGGGAAGAGCTGCTAAAATAAAATAAAATAAAAAAAGCTCTGCCCTGAAGGAGTGAAGGAATTGAGGAGAACATGTATGCATGTAACTGGTACATAGCACAAATGTAGAGTACTGTGTAAATGAATGTTTCGCCCTGCAGGATATGGCTGCCTGCTTACTGCCTAGTACTGTACCTATATTTCCCCAGGAATAAGGTCGTGTACAGTGATGCCATGTCTATGGCAAATGTGACCCGGCTTGCATTATCAGGATATGTATGAAGCTTTCTGCCACTTTTTATGGTGCTAGGATATATTGGTTAACTTTGTCATTGTTGTAGCAATGCTACTGCTGCCTGCTAGGGCATGGAATGGTAACAAACGACCTTCTCCGCCATGCCTGGAATCACTGGGGCAATGAACAGGCTCGCTGACATCTGGCTTAGCTCGTACCTGAACATCGGCGATGCATTCTGATGAGTTCGTCTTGCTTAGCCCACAGCTCGAAGAATTCTCCTGCCATGTCATCTTTTACAAGAATCTCGAATAGCCAGTTGAGGTTCTCAGTTTGCTTACCGACTCTCAATCATAGGACTCCTGTCCCGAACTTTCAACATCTGGTCCTTGTGGCAAATTGGCTCGGAGTCTTCCTTAAAAAGTTCCACCAGTAAGTTTTGACAGGAACGGCTAATGGTTCCTTCTTTGATTAGAGTTTTTATGCCCTCATGTTGATATGAACATGTTACAAATAATCTTGACTCTGAGTCCAAAACAAAGTTGAGTTCGTCTCCGTGTGTAATTCAAGTAGAAATCGAGTCATACTTAGAGTCTAAATAGATGTGCTAGTTAGGTTATATATTGAGATGCTTGTAATCAGTTTAATCGGGGGAGCAAGTAAGAGAATAAAGAAATTCAGAAATCCCTCCGTGTCCTCTCAATTTATTTGCGAGGTGTGCGTATTCTCCTGAGACAAAGTGTAACAATTAGTATCAGAGCCAGGAGAAGCAAAAAAAACCGGGGGTGGGGGGGGGGTCGAAGCGACTTCAGTTTCTTTCTTTCGTCCGCGTAAAGAAATCTCCAAGATCAGAAGCAGCACGTCAAAACATAAGCAACAATTACGTCAACAGAGTTTTGACGTGATCAGAGTTGCGAAGCGTATTTTCTCGAAGTTCCTAAAATTCACCTCAAGGTAGCCTGATTTTTTGATCCGTACCCAAAATCATGTCACGCTCTTCGGGAAGTGGTGTCACCGGGGATGAGGCATCATCCGGTATGACGGCGAAGGAGAGTTTCGCTGTTATGCTGCACTATTCGATGCTCACGACGAGCAATTATGCAGCATGAGCAATTAAGATGAAGCTGTACATAAGGGCTCAAAGAGTATAGGACGCGATCGAGAACGACAACATTGACGTGTGCGAGAATCAGATGGCATTGGCGGTCATCTATCAAGGCATCACAGAGGAGACGCTCTTCCTACTGACCGAAAAGGAGACGACTAAAGATGCGTGGGAGGCGTTGAAGACGATGTATCTTGGAGCTGATTGTGTGAAGAAAGAAAATGTACAAACTCTCAGAACCGAGTTCGAGGTGCTGCGTATGAAGGGAACAGAGTCGATCAACGACTTCGCCATCCGGTTAGTGGTCATCGCCAATAAGATACGATCCCTTGGTGAGAAGGTGGAAGAGTTATATCTGGTGAAAAAATTCTTTCAAACTGTTCCCTCACAGTTTCTCCCAATTGTTTCAGTCATAGAGCAATTTAGAGACCTAAAGACAATGACCATAGAGGAGGTCATCGGTCGTCTTAAGGTGTATGAGGAACGCATCTCCAACAATTGTAACAACAACGAAGGACAGATTTTATTGACCCGCGTTGAATGGGAGATCCGATCATCAAAGCGTGAAGGCAAGAACACTTTCAATAACCGAGGTCATCAGAATCGAAAGTTTGATAAGACATAAATGATGTGTTATAATTGTAATGATTATGTGTACTTTGCTTCAGAATACCACAAGCCAAAGAAGGAGAAAGCGTCTCTTAGTGAAGCGCTCAACGATGATGAATCAACAGTGCTCTAAATGATGAGATGAGTCCAGAGTATTGAGAAGATGCGTCGCCACCCAAACTCAGGCAAACTCAAGTAAATTAGAGAGTCAAGATTAGGGGGAAGATTGTTACAAATAATCTTGACTCTGAGTCCAAAACAAAGTTGGGTCCGTCTCCGTGTGTAACTCAAGTAGAAATCGAGTCCTACTTAGAGTCCAAATAAGTGTCCTAGTTATGCTATATATTAAGATGCTTGTAATTAGTTTAATCAGGGGAGTAAGTAAGAGAATAAATAAATTCAGAAATCCCCCCGTGTCCTCTCAATTTATTTGCAAGGTGTGCGTATTCTCCTGGGACAAAGTGTAACAGAACATATTGGACTCCTGAGAGTAAATTGATAATTTTCTAATTTGATAAATAAATAAAAAATAAGGGTCCCACCAATCGGTGAGACAAAAGAAGGATAGAGCCGAAGCCCTCATGGACGTGCACGGTGCGGGAGAGTTTCGACTGTCCGAACTCTCCGGCCGAAGAGATAAGGGGTAGGAGACCCAGTCCCCTTCCTGAGCGCTACCTCACCCGGATCTGGAGTTAGTCTCGGTGGTTCTTCGGAGAGCGATTTGGGTGGTGAGTGGGGAGGTGGCGATTGGAGAGGCGCGGGCTGGCCCGGGATCCTCGGAGCCGGCCGCTTGCAGCCACCACACCGCGGCCCCTGCCTCCTTTATTTAAAGCCGCAATCTCTTCCGCCGTGAGCATTTTATCTTTGGATCTGGCATCTCATTCTCTTCAGTTTTCTTCCTTGTAGTCTTGGGGTTTGGAGAGGATTAGGGGCTTTTGTGCCATTTCCTCTTATAATTATCTCTTTTGGGTTCTCGAGTGCCCTAACTTTGGTGGGGTGAGATGGAAAATCCAAAGGATTTACCTGACAAAGGAAGAAGACAGTGGTGGTCCTCTGTTGCTCTTAAGTGCACTCGACCGGGTGTACTCTGGTAGTCCTGTGCGGCATCTCCGACTCTCGACTTCACTTTTCGATTTGCCGAGGTGTGAAGGCCGGCATTGTATCTCTGTCAACTTTCGTCTTCTTGCTCGGCAAAGCAAGACTCTTGGTTTTCTAGGATAACGCTCCTTACGTGCCTTGCCTTGTGCGGTTCTTGTCTTAGTGATTTCGAATATTACCCGTGCTGTGAGTTTTTCGGCTAATTATCATTTGCAATTTCGTGATTCATTTAATATTTCTGTGAGTCATCACTGTTGAAAATCGCAAAAGGACTCTGTGGGCTAACCGCTCGATGATGAATGAAATTATATATATATATATATATATATATATATATATATATATATATATATATATATATATATATATATATATATATATATATATGACTTTTAGTTTAGATAGATCTTAAGTTGTTAGACTACTTGTAACATTCATACTCTGTTAGACAAATCATCTTGTAATTATTGTTGCCATCTGTAGCATCTAATTTCGGTTGACAGTACTCAGTTTTCAGTCTTTGTAGTTGATTTCTGATTTTGTATCTAACTTCGATCTATTAGTTCATGTCTTTGAATGATAGTGTGATGATGATGCTTTCTTATATAGCAAGATAGACTTGATGATTTATTATTAGATTAAGATAGCAAGTATTTGTCGAGCTCAAGATTTGATATGAAAATTGTCATATATGCTTGATTTCATATGAAATACAGTGCGAAGACAACCTAAGACCAAATCTTATGCAACTAGCATTTTGAAAGCAATATGTAACATTCAAAATCTTGATAACATGTCAAATTTGGTTATATATGTTATGTTTATGTTTATATCAGCATTCAAATGCAATGACTTTAATTGTTTGTATGAGTATATGCTGAATTTAGTATCTTACATGATGTATATGCTAAGCATATGTTTCTATTCCAATGATTTTAAAGGTTCATATGTTTATATGTTGATTAAGTCATTTATATAATTTTCATATCTTATTTATATTCTTATTAAATATACTAAAATTAAATCTAAATATATATTTATACCGTGGTATTTACAACAGGACATACTACTTATAAATGGGCCAAAGTTCTCCTTAGCCACCTTAGCCGTAGAAGCATTATAACTTCGTTCTTCCATAACCACACTCAACAGGTAGGACCACGACAATGATAGATTAAATAGACGATGTGACATGTAGCAATTATGGAAGAGCAATTTTTTTTTATGAGACATTCGTATATTTTTTTGGAATAAAATCGGTTATATTTTAGGACGTTGGATACTTAGATCTCTATTCAATGGATCTCACATATTCTTCTCTAAAAAAATGAGTGCTCCGAATATGAGCATTAGATCTACATCCAACAGATCTCACTATACCCCCTTCAAAAAAATAAGTGGTACGAATATGGGACGTTGGATCTCCCATCCAACGTCTTAAACTCTGATTGATTTTGCTCTTAAAAATATACGAATGTTGTATAGATAATCTTATTTTATTTAATTTGTGAACCAAGATGAAGTAAAAGCACTGCCGAACTATAAGTTAGTTGGCTAGTTTCATTTATTTGCGGAGTTTGCAGCCTAAGGCGTTAGGAATAGCGTTGGTTTATGATTTTTTTATTGTAACTAGGTTATTTTTTACTGTAGCTGAGTTGGCTTATTTGACATAATTAAATTTAAAAAATTTAAAAATAGAAAAAACATGTTAGCCCATCACAGATAATACAAAGGAATACGGGAAAAAAGACAAGGCAAAAAAGCCTAAAAAATTTAAAAACTCAGAAAAAGACGAAATTACTGAATAGTGAAAAAAAAAGTAGAAGTCAGACGCAGAAGCTGGCTTTAAGCTGAAATGAGTGGTGCCTTAACTTGTTTAAAATGATCAACTAATAAATGCTTAAGGAGGTCCTACCATCTTTCTCAATGAGGCTTATTGCTCACACCAATTACAGGCGCTATCATGCACACTGTACAATTTGGACTCGTAGAAGTGCAAGACCCCTACCATAACAAATGTGGCTTCTAGCAAACTTCATAAGCTAGAACATCAATACCATCCCAATGTGGAGATCAGCGTAGTCAATCAGACAGCCGATCAAATCGAACTGTATTACAACCGCAATGTGACTCGTGCGAGCACTATTTCCGTAACCACACGGCCATGGTCCACGTCTCAAAACTGAAGCAGACAACAAACAAAGAGGAGGAAAGGAAATGCATCTCACCTCGAGCACACCTATTGCCCGTGGCACGCCGGCCCTGACCAGCCACCGCATGCCATCGGGCTCGATCATGAGCTCCACCGCTTCCTTGAACGGCTCCACGTCCTCCACCCCGTCCACCTCCATCCGCTTGCCCCCCGCCGCCGGCAGTGGCCTCCGGCGGAGCCATGGCGACGAAGAAGGCACTGTTGTCGCATAGCATCGTGGAACCCAGCTCCATCACCACGCGTCTCCGGTCCCCCCCCCCCTCCTGCCACACCATACCGCCACGAACGGCACCAGTGCTGCCTGCTCCCTCGGAGCCTCCGACTCCATGGCCGTCCCTCGCACCGTCGTCGCCTGTCGCGCTCCCCCAGGCCATCCTACCGAGCTCTCTAGCGCGGCAGGAGAAAGTCCTGTCGAGCTCTCATAACACAAACGAGCGTGGAGGACAAAATTTGAAGAAAAAAACTATGCTACAGTGCAACCACATGCAAACAGACCCATCTACTAGCAAGAACTAAAACACAACTAAAGTAAGTTGCCAACAAACAAATCAGTTACAGGATGTTAAATAGTAGTGACTAAAAGAAATAGTTTTTTAAAAAAGCAAATGGTAGAAAAGGATAAAAAAATAAGAAAGATGTATGTGTGAGATATGAGTAAGAGGAGTAAAATGCGTGATACGCTCATGACTCATTCCTTATCATCAGAGCGAGACAGAAACTAAAAGAGTAGAAAAACTACTTTGAAAAGTAAGATATTTATACTGTTTTCTCTGAACAGAAGCAGAAAATAAAAATCAATACCAACACACCATGTATCTATCCTGATTAATTAATAGGTCAACGGGCAATCCTACGTCAATCGAAGCAAGGCTACAACAAAAATTACAACAAGGCTATGGTAACCGCACCTTAGGTTAACAAAAAAAAAACTATGTGGCGTCGTCCGGACTCGAACCGGAGACCATCAGTGTGTTAGACTGACGTGATATCCAGTACTGCAGTACTGACTCGTTTCTCCCCCGGAAGAGAAGAAAGAATCGACCATCCATCTTCTACTTCTGTAATCGAACACAGTGCTGGATACTCATGTACCCCAGAATTTCTGTTACAATTGAATAGGGTTTCAATGCCATTTCCTAGTCCTATATACATTTCGCAGTTGCAAAATCTATATAAACGGTTCATTGTATACACGTTTCAAATGTAACCGTGTCTGCTTCTACATTTGTGATCAATTAAGCCTAAATGAGGGAAAAACCTACGGCCAGCTTGTGTAAAGTTTTCTCAGCAAGTTCTTTAGCTTGAGAATGTACGGCATCACCCTGGGGGACAAGGACTTGCAAAGTATCAAGTGGGCCAACCCTATGCTGCATATAAGCTCCCAGGCGTGCAATCCACCATGCTGCAACGACAGCAGCTTCTATTCTGGTCAGCAAATTAGGCTCACTGAAATGGCCAAGTATGCAGATTAAGTCCCTTCTAACTGAAATACAGGGCAGCAGTCTGCCTTCATTCTTCAGCAGCACCCAACATTTTTGTGGTTGTCTTCTTCCATGGTTTCATCAAAGATAAACAGCTTGAGGCGTGTAGCACTTAATCACAAAGCAATGCAAGGATGGAGGTGCCGAGGTGGACATCGCAAGCACAATCATATGCTGTATCGATACAACCTCTGTTCCGTGGATTGTAACCATGTCGCTTTTACGGTAATCCTCATCCCTCTGACCCCAATTGCATAACCTGGCTTGGTTTACTTGTATGTAGAGTTACATTATCTGCCAGCCACACACCAGTTGCAACCTCACCTATAAGAACGGTCAAACTGTTCTGCTGACCCTTCTATGCTTCAAACTCCCAAGGATAGATATCGCTTTTGAGTTGACTACCAGTAGTCTCTGCAAGAGCATGAACCTTGATTGAAACGATGAAAGTGAGTTGGATCTCTGACAATTATTTCCCTGTTTTCACTTTCTGATAGCAACTTCAGGGTTTCATGGCTTTCCCAGGATATCCTCTGGTTCTTCATAACTGTTACAGGAGCAGTAGACAGCAAAGTAGACAGCCCAAGAGCCACTGCCAATAATTCACCATGTCTGCCGATTGAGCTCTCACCAAGCTTTCTGCTTTGGAATCCTAACTCCCAAGTGTTCGTTCCACCATGCTCAGTCTTCTGTTTTGCCCTGACCAAAAACTCTTCCAATCTGGCGTAAACTGCATTGTTCTGTGAGCAGCCATTATCTCCATCAACAAAATGATGTATGGATCCTCCAAGCTCAGCCCAACTAATCCCAGTTTCCTTAGTCACGCCTCGCTCTCTCATTAGGCCTCTTGTTCTCATAGCCAATGAGATTTTGCCAGCATCCATGTACAAGTTGTACAGCACGACATATGGACTAGCAGCAAAGGGCTCAAGTACCATTAGTATCTCTCCAATTTTTGCACCTCTCTCTTTATCCCCATGGATTCTGCAGGCACGCAATAGTGCACGCCATAGTATTGGGTCATTTTCAGATCCAGACCTCATTATGAAATCCTCAGCCTCAGCCATCATCCCAACATGGCCAAGGAGGTCAACTATGCAAGTTTTGTGCTTCACATTCGGGGAAAAGCCATAGTCTGATATCATGCTCTCGAAATGCCTGCATTACAAAAGAAAAAAATCTGTGATGAATTGTGAACAATGTTGATAAGTGGGGTATAAGTACTAGAAATGGAGGAATGTACCCTATTTCATATGTTGATAAGTGGGGTATACATTCTTCAATTAGCACCCTATACATAAGTTCTGATCATCTATAATGCTTCAAGGCTACATAATGATTTTGTTCAGAAAAGGTATGTCAAACTCAAACCCTCCACCTTTTACATCCGGGCTTGGGACCGGCATTGGCGGTGTTACTTCAAGTCTGATGATCTTACCAATCCCTTGAAATTGATAATTCAACAAGGTATAATTAGAATCGGCATGAGAAACTGAATTCATGCCGCAATGCAGCCAACATGCACAGCTGATTTGCTATTTTGAGGGTAAGTATGATATCACAACATAGGTAACCCTTGGGTTTGGCTTAGGTGAAGTGTATTAGCTAACATAACAGGTTTTTTTAGATTAGTACAGGGGCAAGAATGCATGATTCAAACTAGGGGAAGTTGGTAAATAATTTCTGGAGGATGACTTCCTTCTGCCATCTATGTTGGCATTGCATTCTTCAATTCCCAGACTATCATCTCTCCCTTGCTATTGCATAGAATTTCTGTAGGATGACTTGGAGATTGAACATATACTGTAAACTAGAAAGATCCCTGAGGACATACCTGAAACCTTCATCCACCAGGCCCTGATAGCTGCAAGCAACAAGAACAGCATGAAAAGCAATATCATTTATCATGACACCACAATCCTTTATTGTCTCAAAGAGCTCTAGAGCCTCGTTTTCATGGCCATGGACTGCATAGGTCAAAATCATAGAAGACCATGAGAAAGTATCCAGACATGTAATCTGCTCAAATGTCTTCTTTGAAGCCTTAAGATCACCTATGTTCCTATACATAGTGATCTGAGAATTGCCACAAACAGTAAACTGATCGAATCCAGATTTGACTGCATAACAGTGTATCTGCTTACAGGTTGTTGGCACACACAGTGCAGCGCAGGCGCTCATCACACTTGATATGGTGAATTGGTCTGGCTCTTTCCCAACGAAAAGAAGCTCTACAAACAAGTCTAGTGCCTTCTCAAAATTCTCATCGTGCGCAAATGCTGTAATCATGGATGTCCATGTGAGGACATCTTGCTTGGGTGTCATATGGAAGCATCTCAGGCTGTCATTAACTGACCGTGCTTTTGAATACAAGTTAATCAGTGCACATGCAATGAACTCATCATCTTGCAACCCATTGAGTATAACATGGGCATGTATCTGCCTCCCACATCGCACCGCATTGGTCAAATTGCACACTTCAAGCACACTCTTGAACGTAAACTTAGACGGTTTTATCCTCCTGCGGAGCAAGTTTGAAAAAAGCCTGACTGCTTCAACTCTAATCTCAGGGCATGGATAATTACCTAACCGAGCAAACCCCGCTATCATGGCATTGTAAACCACCACATTCCGATTCGGAATGCAATCAAATACCTTGATTGCCTCCTCCAATCCGCCGTTCTTGGCATACATGTCCACCATCGCACTCCCAACGAAAACATCCAAGTCCAAACCAACCTTAACCACACAACCGTGCAACATCCTGCGAACATCCTCGGAATCCCCAAGCTCAGAGCAAGCCTTCAGGATCCCACCCAATGCAAAGCTATCCAGCTTCACCCCCGACCGGTGCATCCAAACGAGCACATTCACTGCCACCTCTGGCCACCCCATCCGCACGTACGCCGACAACAGCAGGTTCCAAGAAGCCTCGTCCCGCTCCTCGGCTCGGTCAAACACCAACCTCACCTCATCAATCATCCCACATTTGGCATACATGTCAATCACCGAATTGGTCAGGAACGTGGTCCGTGCAAGCCCGCTCACAACGGCCAGCCCATGTGCCACCCGCCCGTTTGTCCCATCCCTCGCCCCGGCACACGCAGCAAGCACCGCGGCGTAGGTAAACCTATCCACAACGACACCGCTGCCCCGCGCGTCCCGGAACGCGTGAAGAGCCAGGCGGGCAGAGCCCAGGCTGGAGTACCCGGTAATGAGCGTGTTCCAGGAAACGATGTCCCGGCGCGGCATTCCGTCGAACAGGAGGCGGGCGTGGCGCACGTCGCCGCAGCGGCAGTAGACGGCGAGGAGGTTGTTGCAAAGGAACAGGCCGGGCCTGTAGGCGGCGCGGAGCATGTGGGAGTGCGCGAGCTTGCCCAGCGCCAGGGACCGGGTCCTCGACGCGGCCAGGAGGAGGCGGGCGTAGGCCGACGGCTCCAGAGGTGGGAGGCGGCGGGCTGGCCTCGGCGAAGCTTGCGGCGGATTGGGAGGTAGAATCTGGGGGAGAGTTTCGGAGAGGCCGCCGATTGGGTGGGAGCATCGATCGAGCCGAGTGGAGGAGCTCATGCGGGGAGGTTTTGGGAGGGTTTAAGCTGTTCTAATTAATTAGCTAAACGCCGCTTCGGAGGATGCGGTTTTGAAAATTACAAATGCCATCCGCTAGGGCTGACATATGGGCCCGGTCTAAAAACTAAGATACTAATGACGGCTAGGGTTTCATTTTTTTTAGATAACTCTAACAATGGGTTACAACCCTTTTATACAGGTTGAGAGGTCAAGCTCAATTAAGATAGAGATAATGAATACTATTTTATGATAAAAATACATAATTTAGCAAGAATAATACTACTCAAACAGATAGAGACCATCGGACAAAGATCAAACGCTCACACGATAGCCCTTCGCTACTTAAGTGAAGTCGGCGACAGCTTCCATAACTTAGAGCACCGTCCGATCCCGCTCAACTCTTCATGTCATCTTTGGGACCATCCGAATGTTCGGTTCAAACGTTTCATCCGAACTAAACTCAATGACAGGCGTTGAATATACATCGAACGATAACAGAAGATAACTCTTCAGATGATCCGAACATCACCATAACATTTCGGCTGTTGGATCTGGATCGCACAATCAGTAAAGCGTATCTCTTCGGACGGTCCGAAAGTTTCTTCTATTTATCTGGGTCATCTAATCTTCATAACACCTCAACTTCGCATCTCAGCCGTTTAGAGCATACCAAGTGTATATTTTCGGATGATCCGAACTTCCTTCTATTCATCTAGACCGTCCAATCTTCATAACACTTTAACTTCGCATCTTAGCTATCTAGAACATACCGCTTCAATTGATTTCTAAATTGGTAAAACTCACGGCCTGGCAGCTCTGCAAGGTGCATCGGTCGCCCCCGCGCGACTCGCTCGCGGGTTTCGTCGTCGGCGACGTCGGCTGCCCTGTCCGGCTCGGGCTGCAAGACGAACGCAGGGGAGGAGCATCCCGAGGCTCCGCCCTGCAGCGCGCGGCAGCGAACGGTCGAGGAAGACACGACGTGTTTGCGGAGAGCCTCGAGCCCGCCCTGACGTCGGAGTGCCACGTGCCGGAACCGGAAGGCGAGCCGGACGACCATCACCCTGCAGAGGCTCCACCCAGCAGCAGCATGCCGCGGCAAACGGACGAGGAGGTAGACAGACTGTTCGAGAGGCTCGATGACACGACCGCAGGGCTGCACTCCGAGTTCGACGAGCGTGCCCTCATGATGTTCGATGGCGGCGACATGATCGCACTGCTGCCCTTCGAATTCGACGAGCTCGACCTATTTGCAGGCAAGCCGGGCGCGCCACCACCGTGCGCACCACCAACTGAGTCTGAGCCGGAGTGGCACGCCGCCGTCGGGCTTGTCCGCACCACCATCGTACATGACCCTTGCCCGGACGACGCCCTGCAGGTGGCGGTTGCGTTCTTGGACGAGGAGGAGGGAGTACAGCTTGACGACGAGCTGGCGCCCGGCGGGTTCATCAGCGGCTTGCCATGTCCACCGTTCGAGCCTGACTACATCGAGGCGCTCCTCTCGGTGTCCGGCGATGTCGCCATGCCGTGGACTGCAGGATCGGCAGCTGTACCACGGTTGTGCGGCGGCAATCATCTCTCATCCCCGTCCTTGCGGCCGACGGGCAGCTTCGGCGCACCCCCTGCAGTTTGCTGATGATCCATGCGTATAGACTCGATCGATTTCTGCCTGTGTCCGTCTGAAGTCATGTACAACTTACCACATTGTATTACGTCAAACAATATGAATTAATCATTCTTTCTAGCAATTGCTTGATCTCGATCTGTTTCCCTTTATCCCTTTGTCTTGTTTGGGTTGGAATGCATTGTGAAATTGATTACACTGAGTTGCTGATTCCACTTGACGAATTGATTTTCGACATACGCTTGGATTGGTTCAATCAGCTGCGAAATAACTAGTGCTGCAGCATTGCGTTAAGACTGGCATTTCAGTTTCTGCGTACGCACGTGGGAGGTAGGTGGTTTGGGTTATGATCTGGAGGTTGACATGAAGAGCATCGATCGCATGCTGCTGTGAATTTGTTGTGCAGTAGTGACCATGAAACATCTTTGTAAATTTGTTGATGGTATGTTGACGATTGCCTCTATTTTTTTTAGGTGGGGGTGGCTAGAATTGTGCTTAATCCTGCCAATTGTACTGTAATGGAGTCCATGTGTGCTCACAGCATTTTAGGATTCTGATTTCAGTGAGCTAGCTGTTGTTCTCGTGCATTCAGAAGAGTGAGAGTGAGCTGTTTTTCTGCCTTGTGGCCGAACGATTGATAGATGCTCCTGACTAGTCGCCATGTGTATCTTCTTCCAGCGCGACCCCAGCTTATGGATTCCTCATTTCCTTGTGTACATAATACAATTGATCGCTCTAAATAAGCATAACACAAGTAAGGACACACGTGAATGCGTAAAATGAATAAGCCTACATGAACTCGAGACATTCTGAAGGTCTGCACAATTGCACCGGAACCAATCATTCTACCAAAGTAGGCCGCAACAACTAGCAACTCATTCAAGAGCTAAGCATAGCAACCATTCGTATTAAAACTTCCAGTGATTTGCACAGCAAAAATACTAGCTGATAGTTCACTTGCAAATTCCCAAAAAAATTTGCAATAGCAAAGGGTATCTTTGTTCGTTTTTGCGCAAGTTCTCCATCAGTTAGAATCTTTAACAGAAACTACATTTAAGACCAAGTGCTCCTCTTAAAAGTACTCTTCCACGGACAAACACCGACAGTAACCATAACATCAAAGAAAATGATTTTATTTCTTGTTTTTGCCCCCCACATTCAGCTGCTGGAGCCCCAGCAACAGGCCATTGGTATCCAGGAACACCTTGTTGTTTGAGGTCGCCATGGTATGAGAGATCTCCCTGGCAGCTTCAATCTGTCTGAGAGCGAGAAAAGCAGGGTTGTTGGCAATGGCCTGACCTATAAGCTCTGCACTCTTAGCCTCACCCTGTTCCAATAGAGAACGATGATTTAGTGTTAGGCTCAAGTGCTCAACTCAAACAAATGTAATGAAATGTATAGAACAATGAAGAGATAAAGAACACTATCAATATGCCTCTAGTAATTGTCAATGAAACTACGAACAGTCAAACATCATGGGGGAAGTACGTGTAAGTCATCTAAAAATCATCTACTAAAAATCATATATCTTCTCTTTTCCTTACCTGTGCCCTAATAATTGCACTTCTCTTGTCTTGCTCAGCCTTCTCAACAATGAACTTGGCACGCTCAGCTTCCTGTGCAGCAACCTGTTTGGATTCAATAGCATGAGTAAACTCTTTCCCAAAGCTGAGGCTTGTGATGGACACATCATCCAGAGCAATATTGAAGTTTCTAGCCCTCTCAGTCAGAATCTTCCTAATCTCCCTGCTCACAGCCTGCGGTTGGATAAAGGATAAGTTGTTATCATATCCTAGTCAGATCATCTATTATCTAGCATAGCATGGAAACATATGTGAACACAATAAATATGATGAAATGGTACCTCTCTCTGTGTGATTAGCTGACTGGCATTGTATTGGGCAACCACAGCTTTGAGTGTTTCATGAATGATTGAAGGCAAAACTCTCTCATTGAAGTTCTCCCCCAGGGTCCTGTAGATGGTTGGTAGTTTCTCTGGCATGGGTCGTGTAAGGACACGAAGACTAATTCTCACCTGTCCAAGATATCAAGTGGTATCAAATATACCAAAGGAGTTGCTGTGTCAATGTTCAAAACAAGAAAGTTGCATCTAAACATGCATGAACACAACTAATTCAAATGCTCAACACAAGTTTAAATTGCTTAGTATGAGCAAATCGTCTTAAATGGTGATGGCAACATATTATGATGAAGCAAAAACTGGATTGTTGACCACTATAAATAGATCAAGGGGCTCTGTAAAGGAGTTGAAAATTTGATTCACAAATCAGCACATACTTTTTAAGTGGGCAGTCTTACAAAGAGCTAAAGGCAGATCCCTTGGTCCCAAATTAAGTGATTAAGCATGCACATCAAGCAGTAAATTCACAATTCTGCGCTAAAATGAGTAAATTACAACTTCCAAGTACAATGATCGAAGAAAGAGCGTGTTACCATTTGGAGATCCCGGCTTCCGGAAGTGCTCTCCACAAGGTTGGGGCGGGCGCGGACATCGTAGATGATGGGCCTCTCGAACCATGGGACGATCAGGTGAGTCCCTTCAGGGTACACCTGCACGGTGCACACAAATCACAAGTCAAATGCAAAACCCAATCGATCACACGCCTCCCTAAAACAACTCTATAGATCGAGGGTTACCTTGTCCTTGATGCCCTCGATGCGGTTGAAGACGATGGCGCGGTGGCCGCCCTCGACGTTGTAGAGGCTGTTCATGGCAGCGTAGACGGCCGCACCGCCCAGTAGCGCCACCTTGGCCAGCGCGCCCGCACCCGCCGGCGGCGCGCTCGGCATCCGCGCGCCCTTGAAGTTCATCTCGCCAAGGGGGGGGGGGGGAGTGAGCGAGAGCGGAGGAGGCCGGGGTTTAGTTAGGGTTTTGAATGATTTTGGTGGGGGGGAGGCGAAGGGGAAGAGTAGAGTGTTAAGGGGGAGAGCTGGGAGATCATGGACGTTGGATTGTGATCGGACGGTGAAGAGAGGATCATGGGGTTGGCTTCTTTCCTCCGCTGCAAGAAACGACACGGTGGGTTTGACTTCCGGTGCTCGCGAAATCAGACGGCTGAGATCGTGTTCCTTTCTTGCGTGCGAAGCTTGGATACTAATTTTGAGAGAGAGAGGGGGGCATTTCGGATTTTGCCATTGTTTTTTTGCTTATTTGATTTTGATCCCATGCCACCGGAATCACAAATTTCTTTGGATTTTTTCTATTATTAGCTCACTTTTTCTCAAGATTCCAAAATTGCCCTAACTTTTTCTCCCCAAAATTCTCTCTTTGATGGCATCTAATTTTAAAACTCAACATATCTGGAAGGACAAAATAGTCCTTCTAGCGCAGTTAATAGTCGTTGAGTTTATCGTAATGACATTTTCCAAAGAAGTTGCGATTCTAGCAGTGTGGAACTAATCTTTACTATTATAAAAGAAGCAATTGGTGGTTGGTCCGTCGTCACTCCTCTCCTCTCAGCCCTCCGATCTGATTACGAGATAAAATCCTAACCGTAAAAATTACTCCGCTCCGCTTCCCTCGCGCGCCGCTTTCGCCGTCCGATCGTCCTGTGGGTAGATCCGGCCGCTCGCTCGCGCTCAAGCCCTAGATCCTCTCCGGTCCTCGCAGCAGAGCCCACCCATCCTCTCGCCCGCCGCCCCTCGCCTCTCGCCTCCCGCTCTCCTTCGCTGGTTTCTTCCTCCTGCGCGCGTCGCCTCGCCTCCTCCCCTCCGCCTCCCACCGGCCTCCTCCTCCCTCCCCACCGGTCTCCTCCTACTCCCAACCCCGCGCGCCGCCTTTCTCCATCGCTCCTCCCGCGCGCGCCACCTCGCCTCCTCCCCTCCGCCTCCCCGGCCTCCTCCCTACTCCCCAACCCCTGTGCGCGCCGCCTCCCTCTCCATCCCCGCATCGCCGCCTCCTACTCCCCCCCCTCTCCTCCTCCGCCGCATCCTCCCCTCCTCCGCGCCGCCACCTCCCCTTCTCCTCTCGCGCCGCCTTCCCTCCCCTTCCCTCTCGCGCCGCCGCCGCCGCCCCTCGCGCTCACCCGACGCTGGGAAGGGCATCACCAAGACCACCCACTATTGGGGGCCCATCGCTAACTGGGGCTTCGTCCTTGTGGTACACCCACAGTCATCTCTCGATTTGTGTATTTGTTCTATCGATATCATAGTATCATATCATGATTCATGAGCATGCTGCGTTGTGCATATCGCAGCTTTGATGCTGGTATAAAACATCGTAATTGTGCAAGTAGTCCAACCAAGCGGTTCTTGGGCTAAGAAGTGCTCATGGGTGATCTGCTCCAAAGTACTGAAAGAAATTTAAGAAATGTTTACTAATTTTCATGTTTAGTTTGTTAGATGGCAAACCTCTTATTTACAATAGCATAGAACTGCTTATTTTGGCATCATCCAGCTTGCAGACCATGTGGCTATGATTAGTAAAATATTTCAAAAGAAAGAAATGCATGTTCTGGTAGTAACTTAAGAGTGTTGTCATTCGACAAACAAACATGCATTCTAGATAGACCAATTTTATATGCAGTTACTGGAACATGTATGAGTATATTAGGTCACTGCAACACTTGTATTTTAAAGTAATATAGGGCACTCTGTCTTTTTTTTTCTTTTTACCAGAGCAACATTCAATTGAAAAACTGAATTCTTCATAAGCATTTGTGATATTGTACAATGTACATTCTTGCTTGCAATGCAAAGGATACATATTCATTGTATTTGGAAAACTTGTTACTTGATGAAATAATGTGGTACTGGTTTCATGGAGCGTATACTTCATTGCTTCTTACACATTAAAGTGTAATAAATTAACATTAATCTCTAGGAAAGATCACCATCTTGATCTACTCACTAATGGGTTGTTTCTAAGGATTTCTCACTAATGATCAACATGCATCAATGGAGTCGAAGTTATTTTGCCAAGTCGTTGAACCATGATAATCGGCTTGACATTCATAAGGATCTTAAACATTTTCATAGGAAAATTAACGTCTGAGATAAAAGGCGATGTTTTGCTCAAGATGGTGACTTGTTTTGACTTTCCCTTAACTTTGAAATGCGATATGGCAACTAAGTTTTTTAGGGAACGAACAATAACTAAGTTACAATTATGTATCTGGATGACCTTGTTAATTTGCTTAGAGCTTGTTTGCCAAGGGCTACTTTCCTTGAAATGTTTAGATACTGACATCATGGTGAGTTGAAGTTGCCTCCACATGGCTTCGGGTTGTGTAACTTTTGTTGCGAAGCTCAAGCACAGTAAACACCCTTATTTAAATTGCTCATTGATTTCTTTCCATATATGCCGGATAACAGGACAAAGCAGGTGTGCCTCTGGGAATTGAGGATCTAGCGAAAAGCTTCCACAAAAGTTTTATTGTAGGAACATCCTTCCCGAAATCCTGCTTTCTTTGCTTGTTAGATCATTGTATTATTTCGATATGCATTCCCTTTATTTAATGTGTTTCTATACTTTATACAATATTTTTCCTCTGTTGTTCACTTGGTTCCTTCAGAGCAAATAGATAAGCTTAATGTCATTTTTAAAAATTCTTTTGAGCATATCTCATTTTAATCCTGCACTCAGCTTTGGGACGAAAGTTATGATAAATTGGTCACTTTGGGAAAGATATGAAAGAACTGTTACAAGAGAAAGTCTATGTCATCAATGTCTTAGGTCAGATCTCCTTTCATATGTTCTACAATTTCTGAAACTTTGTCCTGTATATTGAGTTGTCTATTTTATGCCCTTCAGGGAAATTGAAATCAAAGATTGGTTGTGTTTTTTTTGTTGAATTCAATATAAGGCTTTTAAATTCTCTGAATTTAACCATGTCATTGTCCTGTAGAAACTTAACTTATTTACATCATCCCTGAATATTGGACAAGAATATTTCTTCTCTATAGAATACATGTAAATATAGTCAGAACAACTTATTATTGTTTCCATTCTTTTTTACTTCAGTTAAATTCAATAGGTTCAACTCTTTTTCTCTCATCTGATTTGGGATAACAATGTTACTTTGAATCCATAGGGTAAACAAGCCTATTGTATTAGTCATATCTTCAGTTTGCTACCCAAAATTATTGTACTTTGCACTAATTATCTAATATCCTAATGATAGTATGCATCACTTATTTGGTTTTCCGTTCCAACGCACGGGCACCTTACTAGTTAGGAAAAAACAGTGGCAAAAAACGAAACCGCAAAACTAACAGTGCATAGACCAAATTTTTTCATTCACATACTGGGTACTCACTCTAAAATCTCAGTCTGTCAACATGGAAGATTCTAGAAGAAAACCGGAATGGATCCTTAGGTAAAGAACGGAACTAAAACTTTCAGAATGATTTTGCGTTTTCCGATCATCAAACCACTAGTTTTTTTCAGTTTCTAAAAACGGCTTTTAACTTTGCTACACTACCTATTTTTTAAACAGAGTATTTTTTCAAAAATGAATCTACAAATTAATTATAGTACATATTAAAAGATCAACATCTGTACCATCCAAAATCACTAGCGAATATCTATCTCACCGTAATCTCTGTCGTAAATAGTTAAAATTCAAAATTTTCACCCAAAAACCATAAACCGCAGTCATATTAAATAGACCCTTAAGTTGATCCAAGCACTGTTACTGCACACAAGCTCCAAAGCAAGAAACTTTACAGGCCAGAAAAGCACAGAAAACTGGAGGAGTTACACAGCCTTGCAAGTCTCCCACAACACTGGAAGCATCAAATTCCAACCTCAAATCAACTGCACACCAAACACAAGCCTCTCCTCGCACCATGGAACCACCACTCTAGTGCTCGTCAAAGACCTTATCCACACAAAGCTCCATAGCAAGAAAGGGATGAAAGGAGAAGCAAAAGCTTTACAAGCTTCCCTCGGAGAACAAACAACGAAAGAAACGGCTAAGAAAACCCGCGAAAACTAGGTGCGCAGCGCCATGAACAAACTCTGCCTTCGCGCGTGCTCTGGAACCAGGCGTACGACGACTTCTGGAGGAATGCCATTTAGCTCTGCCAAGAGCGCAAACAATGGAGCAGTTTAGCTGATGATAGATTAGAAGCGGACAGATGCATTTCTGAAGTAGGAACATTGGAAGGAACAAACGATTAACTACTGATGAGCAAAAAACTACTGCCATTCTGGAAGGCAGAAGATAAGAAGTATTGTCTTTATTTGCTCAGAACCTTCTAACTACCAAGTACCATTAAAAGCTAAGAAGCTAAATGCTAGCTTGTCCATGAAGAAGATCTATCAGCTTGTGCAAAGTGTTCGAAAAAAAAGAACACAATGAAGAAGGAAAACCTATAGTAACCAAGATACCTCTGTTCATGTTGACGACAAGCAAATCAGTAATGCTAAGGTTTGCCTACTTCTACTGAAATTACAATACGATTATGCTACATTGAGATCTGAAGTTGAATTATGCTACCTTGAGATCTGAAGTTGAAGAGAGGAGGAAAGGGACGTCCATTAGGTAGACGAGTGTTTGGATCTCTCAATTCGTCGAAGAAAGGGTGCATGCAGGCTTCCATCTAAACAATGATTCCGTAGTTATAAGAGTACAAAATCTCAAAACATATCACATCGCCTTGTTCATGGCAACAAAAAGAAAAGGTCACGTGGCCTTACAGCAGTGCACCGAAGATTTGGCGAGTATTGCAGAAACCTGCTAACAAGGTCCACTGCTTCAGGTGGAAGCCTTTTTTGGAAAACCTGGATAGAAAAGAAAACTTTTGAGGTAACAAAGGAATCCTGAGAAAGTACGTTCATTTATTTTTGCCCAAGGCCCTGAGCATGTACATGACATGGACATTGCTAGCGTTTCTGAGTTCTGACACAACTATAAGTGTGAAATTGTAAATGACAATGCTCGAGTTGGATTTTTCATTTTTTTAATGTCAATCAATGTTTATTTCAATAAATATTTCACAATTTAACTGCAAAGAAATCAATGTTAAAGATCTCCCTGTTCCAAAGGTATGTACCAATTGAACAACAATTGTGCATTTTGTACTGACCAAGCAACCGTGCATCCATTTTGTATGACAAGCATTATGTGCAGATTACCTTGTGCCATGGATGAGCCTTAATTTGCGGGAACTTGAACTCTGTGTAGTTTGGATTCATGCACTTAATCTCTTCCCTTGTTGGAGTACCCAAAACCTGCAAGGCACTATGACTGAACATGTCATTGTTGAGAATACAGGTCACAGGAGAAAACAATTTAAGATGTCATAAAAAATTTCACCTTGATAATCTCAACCAGCTGATCAACTCCACTTTCCCCAGGAAACAGAGGCTACATGGATTAATGTTATCAGAACAAGCAAGAGAGCAAAAGCAAAAGACTGTATGCATGTACAAAACCTGTCCGAGAAGGAGCTCTGCCATGACACAGCCTGTGGACCACAAATCAATGGCAGTAGTATATTCAGTTGCACCAAATATGAGCTCTGGTGCCCGGTAATATCTTGAGCATATGTAGGAGATGTTTGGCTCTCCTTTGACCTGTATATTTGCAAAATATTACATCACAACCATTAAAGAAATTACCATGTCTAGGTCAGTTAATGCATTTAGTGCGCATTTGTTTATTCATTTCAAGAAAATTTAGCATGTTCATTCAGAAATCAGAAGCGCTTGTGCATTTAAATTTCTACCAAATTTAGAAGATAACTTACCAAGACTTTTGCACTGCCAAAATCACATATTTTTAGCTGGTGCGTATGTGGGTTAACCTACAGTGGAAAGATTAACAAAAATGTATTATTAATTATTCATATGTCATCAGTAATATGTTACTGAGGTAAAGAAAGCTCTACTAGCAAAACAATTCAGAGGGAAGCAAACTCCTATGGGTATTATGGAAACCTCATTTGCTTCACACTCCCTAGTAGTTCAAGTACGATTCTTCACGTTCTAAAAACATATAACTAAAGTGCTAACAATTTGTTTGCTTAAATAATCCCTGATCTGTGTGGTTTATACTGTTTCTCATTATCCTTTGCATGAGGCTTACCGCTTATAGTATGCTCAAGTATATTTCAAATCATTCCGTATGTAGGCCTAGTAGTGGACCTTGTGTGAAATAATGCAATCCACATCTGTGGGGCCATGGATATTTATTCTGCCTTTCGATAAAGAACAAAATGACTAAACATAAGTGCTCTTCCACAAGACATACCATCAACAAGAAAAACAGTAAAACAGTAGTCTACAATATGAAACCCTGTAGTCTAGGCACCAAACAATGCACATGGGATGGCTCAGCTATAGGAAACTAAATAATGCACACGTGGATTGATGTTTTCAGTTTCAAACTGTTGGGGGGCCATATATCATGTATGTGGAGCCAATCAATAATTACAATATTTGGATACATATGAACCACAAATTTAGTCCAAACTGTGCATTCAAACCTCATTTTACTTTTTATGGTGTCACCGTAATACCGTATCATCATAAATATGTAATAGAAAACATATGAGTTCTCCATTGAACAAAAAAGCACAATAATGTTGCCCAAGTTTACCATGACTTTATCATTATTTGAGGGAAGTATTGCTTTCAACAGGACTAGAAAACCCTGAAAGCCTGTTACCCACTATTCTTGAATGAAAAATCCAGGTACATCCAAAGCAAAGTAAACTAGGACTCTATTACCAACATTTTGCACCTTCTCTACTAGCTGTAGAATTTGATGTTGATATTTGCGTATTTTATTTAGTTAAACAGACAGTTGTTACATGTGTAGAACCTCTTCAGGTACCAAATCAATTCTATTATATATTCCACCAGCCCAATAACATGACATCCTGCATACATTGAGGATGTGTACAGCACAACATATTAAATATAGAAGAAAGAGTTAAAATCTCACAAGAACGTTCTGTGGTTTGATATCACGGTGGCAGATGCCAACACAATTATGTATATAAGCAAGTGCTCGGCATATCTGCAAAGTTAAGAGATTATGGAACAAGGATTAGATGACTTAGTAGTTGTTACTAATAACTAACTTATCACACAATCAAATTTTGTGCTAAGATACAATACTAGAAGACAGCTGAAGGCATGATTTGTTGCATGGCTGGGAAAATATATTTCTGACTTCAACAACTACAAAGAGCAAATGGATGTATGACAGAACTCAATAGCTAAAATTCTAACTGTAGTAAAGAACAAAATCCAGCAGAATCAAAACTTTAGTTAAGGTATGTAAACAATTACGATGCACTAATGTGTGAGTTATCAGTTACACAGAACATGATCTATATTAGTCCCTAGAGAGTGGCTCAAGTCACTCAGCTAAAACTTAGAAATGCTCTCTTGAGAACATGCAATGCATATCCTTCATTCTATAATACTAAAAATATGCATAACTACTTGTCTAAAGAAAAAAATATTTTGATAGCATCTCATTGTCTGTGCGATATAATTTTTATAAAATAGCACTGGATGTTTAACTAAACATACAACAAGCAAGTTGTAGAACATAAATCCAAAGACAGGACAACTGACAAGCTGGCTCGGTTGGATGTTTAAATGTCTGAGAATTTATTTTAGATTCTTCATGGAAGCAATCAGAGTGAATCACTAACCTAAAACTTTTAGACAGGTTCAATACATGAATACAGTACTCAATTATTGCAAGATAAGCTTCAAGCAGACATGAAGACAGCAAAGGACCAGCACCAAGTAGGGAAAAAGATAAGATACTGATGTCTTCAGTAATCAAGCAAATTCTGCACCACGAGCTCCACATGACAACACGTAGATAATTTTGGAGAACAAGGATGCCTACATCATATAGACTATTGGCCTATGTTCATTATTTGTGATGTAGGTTATCAAGACTGGCACTTATTTTAACTCTATTGCTCCAAGTTCCTTTCAGATGATTAACATGGTATATTAATGTTCCACAGGACAAAATATACATCCATAATCCATAAGCTCTAGTGTGGAGCATGTGGCATGCATGCCTCATGAGTCATGACCACTAGACAATGCAACTGAAAAGAAGTAATCCACATTTTGCAAAATATATCCCCTTGTGTCCTCCAAAATAAGTTAACAAAAAATAAATTATGAAAGGACCTCTAAGAAGTTTCTTTTCTAGTATTAAGGATAACAATTGATTTGGAATGGTACATGAAATGCAAAAGAGCTATTATTTCTTTTTAAAAAAACACTGCTCTAGTGCAAAGATGAATGTTGAAACTGAGGACAATTTCTAAAGCATAACATCATTCAGAAAAATAATCAGCAAGTCAGGGCAGACCTGATAAGTGTATAGTTTGACATAAATAAGGGGCATCCGTTGATTCATTCTGTTGTACTGTCTTGCTATCCGATTTACCGTCTCTGGAACAAACTCAAGCACAAGATTCAGATAAAGCTCATCCCTTTCAGTGGTTGAAAAGAAGTAATGCTTAAGACCAACAATGTTAGGATGGTCGAGCATATGCATAATTTGCAATTCCCTGTTCTTGTATCGTTTATCTTGAAGAACCTTTTTTATAGCAACGATTTCTCCTGTTTCTCGACATTTGGCCTAAAGAGTTGACAAGAGCAGGTTATATGCCCTTCACAATCAGTTAACCATAGAACAGTTTAGAACTTTAGACAATGAAAAGGCCACAGATTTACCTGATATACAACCCCAAAAGAACCAGTTCCAACTACATGTTCAGCACTGTAAGTGACCGACTGTTTCATTAACCACTGTATCAGCATTTGTTTCACAACGAAACATCATAGATTGCAATGTTGGAAGTAAAATTACCGTTACCTGTTTAGGCAGACCATTTCGGCCACGAATTGTAGTAGCTATTATGTGACCAGCTTCAGCACCAGAACCATCAGTCACGTCTGGCTCAATGTCCTGCAAAAGTGCAAATGAATTGAGTATGTTCATCTAATAAAACAAAGTGCAAAGTTTATTCACAATTTCCCCTAGGCTTGCTGGGCATATGCATGAGCCATAGGAATATGAAGCAATAGCACAAAACAAATTGCAAATTTGTGGTGGAGCAAATCATATACTTGTTTGCACCAATGCAATGATTCATTACTACAGGAGGTAAGCAAAATAACAAGAAGAACCAGAGAGAAGCGAAGAGGTTGGCTTTATAACATGTGCTTGATTGAATGTGGTGATAACTGATAAGTGATTGCTCATTCCGCCTCAAACAATAACATTAGTTCAGTGACAAGTCAATCAAACAGGAGTAGAAACCCACCCTTTCATCATCAACATCTGGCTTGGCATCCCTCAGTTGCATTTCCATCATCTCCCTTCCTAGAAACTCGACCGAGCTAGCCGGTCCCTTCAAGCCATTCCCCGGCCGCGAGGAGCTCCCGGCACCGCCATGCCTTTGTCCAGAATACGCCATCCCCCAGCCGAATGGTAAGGATTAATCGAGGTTACCAAGGTGAGAGTCTGCAAACAGCCCAGTGCTCATTTCATTGCTTGCAGAAGATCAGCCTGCCATTGCCAATGTCGTTTACTCCACCATCAATTTAACAACAGATGTGTTTAAGATCAAGATGCGCTCTCTTGAGCATCAATGGCCAATTCTCAGTGGAAGGTTACACATAGTAGGGAACTTTTCATGCAAAAGTGCAGCGATTGATAACTGATGGAAAACACCACAAAATCTTCAGGAAGTACATTGAACTGGACTACAGAGATCAAGAAGAGCATCTGAATAAAACAAACCCCCGCAACTTTCTCCAAATCGCAGTGACAGATCAAACTCAAAACTGGACTACAGATCCTCCAAAATAAACCGGACAATTCCACCCCAAATCCAATACCTCGATAACTGGGTCACAACCGCCGCAAACCGGGGCCGAAGAGAGCATTAAAAAAAGGACCTTTTTTCTGGTGGGATCAAAGAATCTAGAGAACCAGTACCTGTAACCAAAACCACGCGGAGATCGAAGACAAATTCTCGGAGCAGGCAGATCAAGCCACAAGCGCTTAACAGTCCCACGGTTCTTGCAATTCTTCTAGGAATTGTTCTTGGGGGTTCTTGAGTTTGGGGGCGGTGGAGGAGGAGATGGTTAGGACTCAGGAGCAAGTTGGTAGTGGGAGTGAGTGAGGTAGTGGAGGGCAGCTGCTCTTCTTCCTTCCAAACTTTTCCTTTTCTGGTAAAAAGAATTGGCATGGCATGGAAGGACTAGAAAATTTAAGGAGGTGGTGGCATGGTGTAGGGAAGAGGGGAGGGGTTGGGTTGGGGTGGGGAGAAGCAAACAAATTTGTGAACCGTGGAGGTGAAGTGATTTGAGGCTTCTTGGTGTTTGCTTGCAATGCTTGCTCCAGTCAATTTGGCAGTGAAAATGTTTGGATTGATGGATGGGAGTTTTGGCTTGAACAACTTGTGATGTGCAAGAATAACTTTATTTTTGGGTGGAACTTGTAGTATTTAACTGATAAAAATGTGCCTATTAGTCTGTTCCTTTCTCAGCGATGGAAATGATGTCAATTTTGCAATTATAATAGAAATTGACTTTCACGTGGAACTTTAATTAACCATGTTTTATGGGGGGAAAACACATGGGAGTGGAAAGGGCTTTTCTGATGAATAAATAATGATGAATTCTCTGTTTCTTGTTACGATGTTGAATATAGTTTCAGCTCCACTGCGTTTATAATAGAAATTGTGGCTTCAGTCGTCCAAAGCAATCCAGCCATCCTCCTACTCTAACAAAAATCCAACGCATGCTTCTCCGTACCCAAAAAAAAATGGACAAAAGCCTGCATGTGCCACAGAACTTTCGGTTGAACAATCCAGCATGCATGGTTTTCGCCTCAGGAGACCACTTTCAGAAGCAGCGTTAACAATGTGGGAAAGTGCAGACTTCACGAATACCTGCATCATCGCTCATCAGTACCGTACAACATCATGCAGGAACACTTCTGCAGATGATGAACTGTGGTTCGTTTTTGTAAACGACAGCTACATTACATAGAGGAGGAGTCAATGCTTTTCTACTCATTGTAAATCTCCTGCTGGTCCAAATGCTCTTTCTCAACAGCCATAGGGAAGTTTTGGTGTTTCTTCTGTCTGCCTGCAAGCAGAGGAACCTGATGTAATACCGGAAGCAGGCGAGACGTAACAGGGGCAGTCACATGCCTTCGCCCAAACCGAAGGAATAGCAACAAGAAACAAGTGGCAGTAACAAAAAGGAGCACTCAAAAGGCCCACCAGGACAGCTGTACTGTTCATCCTCATCATGCTACTGGGAGACCTGGGTCCTGTCGTTCGCTGACCAGGTCAATGGGCCTCACAGGCAGGCCACGGCTACAACTCAGTTTGCATTTTCTAAGGGGCTCGCGGCTGTACTCTCCATGTGGGGAGGATAGGTTTAACCTTCAAACATTTATGTGACGTCTGTGAAGAGCTCCAACACAAAGTATTTTGATGATGTTTCAGTAGCCAAATTTAGGTTCTGCAGAATGCCATGGTTACTTAGGTGAAAAGGAAGTATATGCTTACGACCATTGCCCGCTGCTTATTTCCACCTAGATCATGTTCTCTGCTAAACGCCAATTCCACTTCCGAGTCTTTCCGGGCTAGGCAAGAAGGATTTCTTGACGTGGTTAAGTAAGCATGGGTTTGTGACACAAATATCTCCGACCTCCTAAGGAGATCATGTTCTAGCTCGACGGTGCGCAAGAAAACGACACTCTTTCTCCCCTCGAACTGTGGCCATGCAAGTCCCTCAAACTTAGATGCCTAGCTTTAGAACAATGGCAATGCAATGTTCTCACATCAATTGGTTAAAAGAAGGGGATGCGAGCACGAAGTTCTTCTTCCTTCATGCTTCGCACCGACAGAAAAAACTTACATCGACCTGATTCACATACAACATGAAGTCATCAGTAACGAAAAAGACAAAGCAGATCTTTTCCGACAACACTTTGAGAGGGTCTTCAGCACTGTGTCGATTGTGATCACATACTTGACCTTGACTTCTTACAACTAACTTCCGCAAACCTCTTGCTTGAACCAACAATTCTCGGAGGAGGAGGTTTGGGAAGCAATCAAAAACTCCCCATCTACAAAGTCTCCTGTACCAGATGGGTTCTCCTAGTCTTTCTACCAACATGCATGGCTGGTAATCAAGTCTAGTATCATGAACGCGTTCCAAGCCCTATTTCTCCTACAAGGGTGTTGCATGCATCGGTTGAACGATGCGTTGATCATCCTTCTACCTAAGAAAAGCGAGGCTATGGGGATTGTGGACTATTGCTCGATTAGCCTCATCCATAGCTTCACCAAATTATTCGCCAAGGTCTTACCAAACTGTTCGAAAAAGGAGCTGCCAGCCCTCGTGCAACCTAACCAATCTGCCTTCATTTCTGGAAGGACAATACACGACAACTTCTGCTTAGTCCAACTCGTTGCCAAGAATCTCAAGGCCAACAAGAAACCTTCTCTTCTGCTCAAGCTTGATATTTCTAAAGCTTCAACTCGGTTCTTGGCCTTTCCTGCTTTAGATTCTTAGGCATATGGGCTTCGGCGCACGATGGCGTGAATGGATTTCGATATGGCTTGGTACTACCTCCTCCAAAATCCTTTTGAACAACATACCTAGAAATCACATCCAGTTAAGCTGTGATCTCAGACAAGGAGGCCCACTCTCCCCAATGATGTTCCTTCTGGTTATGGAAGTTCTTAATGCTTATTTCCGCAAAGCAAACTCCCTCTTAGCCCTTTCCCCCTTGGGCATCCAAGGATTGCATGATGTATATCTTTGTATGCTAATTGATGATGTAATCTATTTCATTGCTCCCACACAGCAAGACCTACAGACAGTCAAGGTGATCCTTTCTAGCTTTGGACAAGCTTCTAGTCTAAGCACCAATCTTCAAAAGAGCGTAGTGGCTCCTATTTGCTGCTCACAGGAAGAGATTGATCTTGCCTTACAAGAACTTCCCTGCCAACTGTCATCCTTTCCAATAAACTACCTAGGCATGCCGCTATCATTAACTAGACTAACCAAGTCTCAAGTCTAATTGTTGGTCGATCGATTCATCAGAAAGTTCCCCGACTTGGAAAGGGAGCTTGTTGTCATCAAGCGGCCGGCTAGTCATAGTCAAACAAAGCCCTCTCAATGGCTCCCATCTACTATCTTCTCTCTTGATTTACCGTCATGGGCTATCAAAGCAATTGATAAAAGGCGTCACGCGTTCCTCTAGAATGGTTCGAAAGCTGTCTCAGGAGGGCAATGCCTCGTGAGTTGAAAAATAGTTTGTAGGCCATTGGCTCTAGGGGGTTTAGGAATTCTAGACGTCAAGACAATGGGCTATGTGTTGCGTCTACGTTGGCTTTAGGGACAAAAGACATACTGTTCCGTGCTTGGGAGAATCTACAAGTTACTCATGAACCATCTATCCTGGCAATGTTCAAGGCGACAACACATGTAAGCATTGGAGATAGGAGCAATACATTATTTTGGTCCGACAATTGGATCGAGTGAAAGTCACCATAAGACATCACTCCATCCGTCTGCAGCCTGGTACAAAACAAAATAAAAAAATCCACCACGGTTGCACAAGCGCTAGTTCACAACTCTTGGGTCCAAGGCATAAAGGAGCCATGTTGGCTTAGGCCATCTCTGAATACCTCATTCTTTGGAACAAAGTTACCTCTAGCTCTCTACACCCTCACACCAACAACCATACTATTTGGATTTTAAACTCCGCAGAGAAATATACCACCAAGTCACCTTACAAGCCTTCTTCCTCGGCGGAATCCGCTTCGCAGCTTACAACCTTATTTCGAAATGCAAGTCTCCACTCAAATACAAGTTCTCTGTGTGACTAGTGATTCAAGACCGATGCTGGACGGCTGATCATCTGTCAAGGCACGGCATTGTGTCACATTCAATATGTCCCCTTTGCAAACAGAACCCGAAAACAATCAATCACTTGCTTGTCCTTTGTCCCCAGGTCCGGCAAGTCTAGGCACGTTTCTTGCGCCTCCTCGATAGACGTCGCATACCATCAATAACCCATACCCGGCTTTTAGACTGGTGGATCTCAATATGCAAACAGATACCCAAGGCTGACAAAAAAAATCTTGATTCTATAATCATTCTTTTCATCTCCACTATTTGGCGCAAACGCAATGCCCGAGTGTTCGACAAGATCAAGACATGCACGGAAGCACTTGTGGACAAGCTCAAGCAAGAACTAATCCCTTGGCAACAGGCGACCGCAAACTAACAGCTACTAGTTGTCTTCTCTCCCAACGATGCTACTCTACCTCTGTTCCTGGCCTTATTTCTTTCTTGGTTTCCTCTCTAGTTGTCTTTCTTTCTTGCTCCTGTTTCCTTTGTAATCAGTTCCCTATACCTCTAACACTGTTGTTGTTCTATGTTTTCTTCTTAGTATAATGACATGCAAAGCTTTTGCATGTTCCAAAAAAAAAAAGCACATGCCTGCGACTTAAATCCCAACAGCGTCAAGAAGCTCAGAGTGTTGCGAGACGGAGACTAATGTGTTGGCGACTATTGCACCGCTCGCCGCGACTGCCGGTACACCGATCCCTGGAAAAGTGGAGTCACCGCAGCAGAATAGCTGGGGGATTGGTGTTGCCTGCCCTGGGAAAGTGGCTTCTCCAGCTTTTATGGCTGGACCATAGGTTCCTCTATTCCTTCGGAGAAACCTCTTGTGAGTTAATGGTGATCCGACCAGCTTCACGTCGCATTTTTCTCTGCTAAATCTTGGACCAAGAGCAAGCTCCACAGCTTTCCACATCACCTGAAAAGTTTGCATGAGGAAGTTGCTCAAGACAAAAGGCTACAGCTTAAAGTCGGTAAATGGAGGCGTCCTTTGCGAAAACTTGTCTTATTTTGATGACTTCTTTGCTTAACTTTCTATCAATTTTCACTATTTTGACTCTTTCACTAGCATATTGTTAATCCTTGCGCATGCGCGTAAGGGTGGACAGATGAAACTTTCAGGAAATATCGAAACTGGTGAAATGATGCTAAAGTGCATGAATTTATAGGTTCCGATTCCTAGCTATCAAGAGAACAAAAGCTAGAAGAACTAGAGCATAGCAGTTTCCTATGTTGTACCTCAGAACGTTCTTCTTTCAGTTTCCGATACTCTGCGCTTTTCCGGTCTAGTCCCTCCCACAAACTGAAAGGTTCTGTTCCCGGTGTATACGCATGAAGGATATGCTTTCCAGGCGGTGCCAGGCCCTTGCCAAGAACACTAGGAACTGATATCAACACAACGTTCTGGTCACCATCAACTCCTTTGTTCCAATCATTAACCACAATATGATGGATTCCAAGGTCCTCTCTAGCATTCTGTTCCAGTTATATCAGTGGTTACAGTGAGAGAATGCAATTAAGTCAATGTGGAAATACACATCATTATAAAGATCATTTGTTAGGACAAAGCATACGAAAACCAACCTCTGCATCAAAACCCAAGTGGAGATGCATAAACGAATCACATTGTGGTGTTGCTTCCACTTTATCTTTGTATGATCTTGGGACAGCATCTGGTGGTAGCAGATCCAAAGTATCCCACATAGATGCATTGCTAACAACCGCTTTCTTTGCACGGACAATCTGCAAGAGGAGCAATTTCCCGACAAGATTTCAACAACCGCATCAATCTTCAAACCATAAGCAACATGATGGAAGTCAATACAAGGGGAAAAAGTTACTACCTAGTGACCTAGACTGGCATGTAGTATAATTATGCTTCTCGAAAATAGATTGGATAAGACAACAACGTGAGAAATTTATCTTATCTTGGCCTACACAAGTTCTATGGTCTGCCACTACTGCAAAGGGGTGGAGCAAGGCCTAAACTAAATATGATATGCAGTACTGCAGATAATACTTAGTTTACTTGGCACAGAGAAAAATACATGTTGATTTTAGTGAATTGTACCTTCTGATTGATGGCTTTTTGGCATTTATAAGGATCAAGGTATTATGAAATATCATACTCGATGAAATCATTATCGATGACAACCATATGGCATCTAAATTTGAGCATTACTAATCGTTGCTATTATTGGCTTTGTGGTCATGTCATAGCACTCATTTTCCATAAGGTAATATTTTATTTTTTGTTTGCCAAAAATGTATTCTTGCGGAGCTGCTTACTTGTCCACTTCGTAGCTTGACACCAACAGCTCGACCATTCTCAATTAAAATCCTTTCAACATGAGAACGAAGAGCAAGTCTGCCACCAAATTTTTCAATACCTCGCACAAGGGCATCTATTATTGCTCCACTTCCACCCACAGGGTACTCAAGCAAGCATCCTGCTTTGTACCATTCTGCAAACATATAAACCTGAGATTGTAATTAGACCAAATGATAAACATAACGCTTCAGAATTATAAATTTTAAATTATCTACATGAATTTGAATGGACATGACAGAAGAGCTGTTAATGCGTAGAGACTGAATGATATGGAAAAACTTCATCTTATATAGTGTCGAATGCCTTAATCCCATGGTTCCAATACCAAATATCTAGACACCCATTTGCTGTGGAGCATGATACCAACAAGACAACAACAGCCATGTCATGAATCATGTAGCAGTCACTGCCATCCACCACTAGATAAGTATGCCAGCAACCTATAAAATTCAGACCCAGTACAAATACAATCACTACCATGGCCACTGCATTGACTGGTTTAGGGGCACATGAAGTAATTTATAAAGGTCCTGAAACCTGGTCCCTAGTACATAAATCCTTGGTATGCGTTATGTTAGAGTAAGGATGACCCAAGTTTAGATGCCCTGATGACATGAAGAGCCAGTAACAATATATCCCATGCTGACATCGGCACAACTGTTACATGCACCCTATGAAAGGAAGCGGGAAGCGGCTGTGGGCTTCAGTTTCCTAGTTGTTTTGGTTCTGGTGTTCTGGTATTGTACATTTGCTTTCTTCTTCAATGAAAATAGGCAGTGCTCCAGCCCTTACTTCGGGGGAATGTTGCAAATTGCAACACTACTGTTATGAATAGCACTTATATTCATCATGAGACCAATAGGCTAGTATATATATGTTAAGGATATAAGAGTATTTATGTCTTTTCTTAGTTTCTAGGGTTTAGTTGTATCCTTTAAATCTTATACTATATATTGTCCATTAGGCGTTGTGCAATACATATGTGCTATTCATAATATGGTATCAGAGCTTAGATTCATATCCTAACTGCCTTTGCTTGTCTTTCGCCTCCACTGGCCCAGGAGGATTGATCGCCATTCCCGGTGGTGGCTATCGCCCAGCTGCCACCGTCCTTCATCTGATCCACACGACGTCGGCTTCTTCGACCGTCGCCTCTTCGCGCTCTTCGGGTCATCATCACCAGCACCTCACGCTCTTCGGGCCTCCACCGTCGGGCTCCTCGCGCCATCCGTTGCATTCTCAAGTAACCACCAAAAGAGGAGTCGATGCACATGTACTGTCAGACAAAAGAGGAGTCGATGCAGAAACAGAAACACCAAAATACTCAAGTAACCACCGTAGCTAAGTAATCTCCGCAGTCAACAAAGTCATAGCTTGCAACTCAGCCTCAGTACTCGAATAAGAAATTACTGTCTGCTTCTTAGTCTTCCAAGCAATGAGAGAACCGTAAAGAAAAACGCAATAAGCAAAGAGAGGCCGATGATCAGAGAGATCACTAGCCTAGGTGGCATCAGAATATATCTGGATCTGTAAAGAGCTAGAAAGAGGAAAAAATAGACAACGAGAGATAGTTCCACGAAGATATCGTAGAACACGAAGAAGTTGACTATAGTGGAGCTGAGTGGGAGCAAAAACAAACTGACTCAAGACATGCATAAGATATGAAATGTCAGGACAAGTGACACCAAGATAAACAAGGCTCACAACAAGGTGACGATAGCGAGTAGGATCAGTAAGCGGCTCACCATTAGTGGGGCGAAAATGAACATTAAGCTACATAGGAGTCTCAGCCGTGCGTTGATCAGTAAGACAGACACGATCAAAAAGATCCTGGATATACTTTTCTTGGGATAGATAGAAACCATCAAGAGTAGAAATAACCTCAATCCCAAAAAAGTAGTAAAAAGGACCCATATCAGACATGAGAAACTACTCATGAAGATGCTCCTTGACAAAAGTGATGTACCGAGAATCATTTCCAGTAATGATCATATAATCAACATACAAAAAGAGAAGTGTCTGACCACGAGGTGAAGTGTGAATAAAAAAGAGTAGAATCATGAGCACTGGCAGAGAAACCAGCTACAGTGATAACAAAAGAGAAACGATCAAATCAAACACGAGGAGCTCACTTGAGGCCATAGAAAGTTCGGCGAAAGCGACAAACCATACCCTCAGGAATAGAATACAAAGGGGCGGGCAACTCGCCATTGAGAAAAATATTCTTGATGTCCAACTGAGAGATAAACCACTATCGAACAGAGGCCACAAAAAGAAGAATACGAATGGTGGTTATGTGAGCGTCAGGAACTAAGGTCTCATCATAGTCACAATGCTCCTACTGAAAACCACGCGTTACAAGACAAGCTTTGTAGCGCTCAAGAAAACCATCAGAGCAGGTCTTGTAGATGGATAGAACCTGCTCAGCAAGAAAACCACGAAGAACTCCCGACAAGTATTCCCCAGTGGAATCAGCGTGAAAAACATGAATAGGAGAGTCAAACTGAGTACGGACCATGATGACAAAAATCTTGTAGATGGATAGAACCTCACTACAAGATGCCATAAAGTATATCCACGTATGGCAAGAAAAATCATGAATAAAAATTATATAATATCGATGACCTCCTTTCAAAACGAAAGGAACTAGTTTCTATACATCAGAATGAACAAGATCAAAAGAACGCTGAGACACTGACTTACTAGAAGGATAGAAGAGTTGAAACTGTTTGCCAAGTTTACAACCCAGATAATTGAGAGAATCATCATCAGACACAGACCCTAAAAGACCACGACGAAATAATGAAGACATACAAGACCCACAGAGATGTCCTAAACGATAATACCACTGAGTAAAAGATGTGGTGGAGGCTGCAACAGATGCGGAGGCAGTAGTGAAGGCGACAAGACCGACAGGGGTAGCAGAAGGAAGATGAAACCAATCAATCTCCCAGAGCCGTCGTGGGTCACGGCGGCGAGGGCCAGTACCAATCAGAGTTCCCGTGCAGCGATCCTAAACACAACAAGAATCAGAATCAAGAATAACATGATCAATGAGCTGGTTGGTAGATATGAGCTGCATGGTTAGTTTTGGAACATGAGAAACAGTAGGAACAAGAAATGATGAATTTGAAAGAGTGTCTCGTCCTGCGGCAGAAAGAGGGGTACCATCTGCTGTTTGAATAGTGATAGAGCAGCTAAAAGACTAATGGAAGTGAGACAGGTGTAGGGGTGCAAATGGAGCGGATATTTTCCGACCGTCCGTCCGTCCGTTTTAATTCGGATAGAATTCGGAGCAAATTTTCGGATATCCGGAGGTTTTGTCGGATACGGATACGGATACGGATTCGGATATTTTTTGTCGGATACGGAAACGGAATCGGATATTTCATTATCCGACGGATACGGAACTATCCGGATATTTTTTCGGATAGTTACCGAATTATTATCCGGTTTCTAACCAAATTATTACCGCTTGGCGAGTCAGTCCAGCAGCTGAGCAGCACCACCAAACGTCCAAACCGAGGCGAGAGAGCAGCGCCGGCGCCCATTTGAAATTTCAGATCCAGATCTAGATTTACTCCTCCTGTCATCCACTCATCCTATGCCTGTGAGGCTGCCCCCTACCTGTGACGGCCAGGAGCCTTCTCTCGGTCTCTCCCCAGACTTCTCTCGGTTATTCCCCAGGCTAGGGCATAAGGGCAACCAGGAGAGGGAGTCGCCGTCACCCGGCTGACGGCGAGCGAGCGGGGAGACCGGTGACCAAGCGACCGCGGCGACGAGGAGGACCGCGAGGGTGCCCGCCCGACGGCACCGGCGAGGGGTACTCGTGGAGGATCGCGAGGGGAAGGCTTCGAGGCGAGACCGTGGACCGGCGATCACGGCGACGAGGGTCTGCTACGGAGGCCGACCGACGGCGGCAGCGACGGATCCTCGCTTCCAACGACGGATCCTCTGGTCTTATTCATTTATCTCGCCTTGATCATCATCCTCCGCTAAAATCAAGGTATGAACCCAAATCGGTTGGATCTGTGATAGCCGTTGGTAGATCCGGTTGATTTATGGTTACTCCCAGCGCTATTCATGTTACGGGCTTACAAATGAACATTGCTATTCTGGCTCATCGCTACTAGATAGATCCGTGATGGATGTTGGTGGATCTTTGATAGTTCGGTTATTCCCCATTCATACTTGCTGTTCATGGTTACCCCATTCATAATTGTTGCTGTGAAATACTTGCTGTTCATGGTTATTCCCCATTCATAATTGTTGCTCTATATTTTGTTGTGTTTGCTATTCCATTTCGCTTCTCAGTTAGTACATGATCGCACTAGTTTACATGATATCTTGTACATTATGGCAACCAGTTAGTAGTTTATTTTCACCGTGTATCATAGATGGAGAAGAGGATGGTTAGAAGGAGAAAGATGATGAAGTTCTGAAGCAGCTGAAGTATGTAGTAAGTTCTAATGCTTGTACTTGTGAATGAGAGTTTCCATTTGTCTTATTATTTGTGTAGAAAATGAGAGTGTGGAAATGCATGTATACTCCTATTAGCATGATAGTTGTGAATGAATGTATGGCATTGCCTGGATGTATATATCCTAGAAATACATGATACTTGTATGGCTAGTTGAATTATGGACCATACAATTTGTTACAGTTATGTCAGATTTAGTTTTAATGTTCATGCATGTTCAAGCTATGTCGATTGTTCCAAAACCCATACTTTCGCTTAGTTCAATCATGGACCTTACAAATGGTCTTTTGTCTATCAATTATTTAAGCTATATCCCTACTGAATGTATCACCTCACAAACTCAGAAGCATTAAGAACAGTACCATTCTATTGCTTGTGGGTAATCAGTTATTGATTAAACCATGAATGCTTATTGCTGATACATTTTGAACTGTCGCATTTCCTTGTCACACCAATTTGCAGGTTTGTTGAGGGGGATTTCGATACATATGTCTCCCAGATTAGGCAGCCACATGTTCTCACATGAGATCGTTAGGATATTGATAATTTGAGATGGTCTGCGCAAGTGGAAGTGCAAGCATTTGTGCAAGCACAGGTGCATCCCCTGTTGGTACTTCCACAGTAGTTGGTACGGGCCACTCAGCACCAACGCCACCACCACTGCCACCAAATGCTGGTGCATTGATAACCACAGACACAGGAGGTAAAGGACATGTGGTTGTTGATGTGAATGAAGCGACTTGCACCGGAGAAGTTGAGCCTGCTGAGAAGAAGCAGAAGAAGTGTACCTCGAAGGTTTGGGACCACTATATTAAATACACAGTGACTGTTGACGCAAAAAATGGTGGAAAGGAGAAACAACTTTGGGCACAAGCAATAAATGTCATCACAAAGCTCGATGTGAGACCTCAAGGGCACGAAGGCCTTGTGGAATCATTTGCTAAAGCACGCTGTAAAGCAAGGCCAACAACAACTCCAATGTGAGACGGGTGAAGATAGTGCAACCGCCGATTTTCGGTATGATGTCAAGCTAGCCTCGGGAAGTTCTATGTGGCAATGGTTATGCACGAATATCCATTTTGTATGGTAGAGCATGAGTACTTCATTGATTTCATCAAGTCTCTACGTCCCGGTTTTTCATTCAAGTCTCGCACAACCACTAGGAAAGAGGTATTAGAAATGTTTGGAGATGAAAAGAAAAGTTATATGATCAACTAAACTCTCTTTCTTGTCGGTTTTACGCAACTATGGATATGTGGACATCTAATCAAAATAAAGGCTATATGTGCATCATCAGTGCATTGGATTGATGATAATTGGCAAATGCAAAAAGAATAGTTAAATTTATTCATGTCAAAGGAATCATACAGAAGTAATTTGGCAACCGAGTTTATCAAGGGTGTCATGTCCTGGAACATTGAGAAGAAGTTATTTGCTCTCACTCTAGACAATGCATCATCCAATGATAAATGTGTTAGAGAAGTTGTGATAGAGTTGCATAAACGTTCTCCCTTGATCTGTGATGGTGTTTTTTTTCATGTGAGATGTTTGTGTCACATACTAAACCTTGTTGCTCAAGATGGTTTGAAAGTAATTGCATCTTCATCCAAAATATTAGAGCTCTTTGTTGTTATTGTGAAGAATTCTCCATTGCAATGGGAGGAATTTCAAAAGTGTGCAATGAATGTGAATTAGATAACAAATCTGGTCTTCCATTGGATGTGCCTACAAGGTGGAACTCAACATATGAAATGTTATCACAAGCTATTTACTATAGGAGAGCTTTTGATAGACTATTGTATTTGAATGAGAGTAAATACGATAAGTGTGCTCCGACAAATGAAGAATGGGATATGGCAGAATCATTATGCAAGTGTTTGCAGAAATTTTATGATGCTACCAAGCTATTTTCTGAAATCAGATCCAACAAAGAAACTTATTTTGGTGGAAATTTTGTGAAATTAAGTTAGCACTTGCGATTGGTGTGAAAGTGCTGATGTTACTATTTCTTCTATGGCGAGGCTATGAAAGCCAAATATGATAAGTATTGGGACAAGTCTAACTTAGCCCTTCTTGTGGCATGCTTTCTTGATCCTAGATACAAAAAGAAGCTTGTGGAATATTTCATGGGAGGATTTATCATGAGAGGCTGTCCATGAAGTTAATCGCTTCATGGATGTGGTGACCAAATTATTTCAAGCTTATATTTCCAACACATCCGGTTAATCCTAATCCTCAAGGACCTTCTCAACCACTTGGTGATCCCGACTTGGGTCTTGATGATATTGAACAGTTCTTGTATGAGGATGTCGCTACAACACATGGTGGTATAAATGAACTTGAGGTATATATACAAGAAAAACCAATTCGATGGGTTGATCCTAAGGGTAAGGATGCACAGCTTTGATATATTGTCATGGTGGAACACACATCAAGGGACGTTTCTGTTCTCTCACGACTAGCTCGTGATGTGCTAGCTATTCAAGTGTCAATCGTTGCTTGAAATCGCTTTTAGTCTTTGGTGGGCGTGTTGTTGATGCATTTCGTAGTCGATTAGAGCCCGAGGTGGTTGAGGCTTTAATTTGTACAAAAGATTGGATCTCTTCATCTAGGAAAGGTAAATAAAGTCATTTAATTCACCAATTGCATTGCTTATAACTTTTGATTATTAACCTCATGTTATTTTTGAATTTTAGATTCTAAGGAGAAGATAGCATCACTTGTTGATGAGTTGGATTTGGAGCTGGATGATAAAGATGTGCTACTACAAACATAAATGAGGAGGTTTGATAATACTACAAATAAAAAAAGTTCTTTTTCTTCTTGTTATCTACTCATCCAGGAGAACAGTTGTCACTACTTGTCATATATACACAGTTACTGCTTCTCTAGTTTGATGATTATTTACTTCCAATGATGGACTGAGTGAGTGGAACCGAACTATAAACTTCTATAGTTGTACTATCTGTAGAAGTATTAATTTTGGGTTTCTATTCTTCATTCAATAATTTGGGTTCCAATTGATATTTTATTGTAGGACGAGATAATGACTGAGGCTAAGCTCTCTTTGAAATATGGCTAGAGATGGCTCACATCGCTTTTTGCTAGACAAGATCTGCGTTGTGAACTTATCATGTGATGTAAATGTAATGAAGTTAAATGAACTAGTTTTTGGTCTAATAGCTTGCAGCAGGTCTATGGACAATTCTTACTTTTGAACGTGTGGCATGTATCTAGTTAGCTATTACTTGTTTAACTAGTCTCTATCATTTACTTGCTATTTTGCTAACTAGAATTTACTAGTTGCTTAACTTGTCTATTTTATCATATGAAATTTGCTTATTAAGCTGCTACTGTAGTTCCATTATGGATATGTACAATGGTGATTCATCCTTACACATGCGATATAAATGATTTTTGTTTTCGCGTATTATCCGACTAAATATTCGTGACCGAGATTAACCGTATTCGGAGCGTTCTGTATTCGCTCCGTATTCGCGACCGAGAATATCCGTACTTGTATTCGTATCCGGTATTATCTGTGTCCGATTCCGATTCCGACAAAAAATATGGAAATGGATACGGAATAAGCAGTATCCGTCCGTATCCGATCCGTTTGCACCCCTGGACAGGTGGAATCGGACGTCATATAAAAGGAAGCACTAGAATCAAGAATCTAAAGTGATATACTTGAGGAAGGAGAAGTAGAAGGTGCTCTCTCACTGGAAGACTGAGCAACAGAACCAGCAGAATCAGATGATACAGAAGCAACCATGCGACCTAGCAGTATGAGAAACTCCTGAGTGTCAGAAGCACCAGGGCCCCGCTGAGAGGAGGAACCTCCGGTGCCTCTCGGAGGATAAGCAGCACGACGAAAATCCTTCTTCTTCCTGTAGCAAAACTACACCATATGTCCATCCTTATTACAATAGGTGCAGTAGAGTCCCCTTACCAACATCTGTCATTGGAGGCACAACTGGTGACTAAGTAATCGGCGGCGCAGTAGATGTAGAAGCTGGAGAAGCCACCAAAACTGAAGGAAATGATGATGACGACATTACACCCGCACCACGAACACAAAGGCGAATCTCCTCAGTACAGCTGCAAGAGCCTCCAACAGAGTCACTTGAGGGTGACGAACTAGCAACTGAGCACGAGTTTACTCAAACTCAGACCGAAGACATCAAAAAGTCGTAAATGCGACGAAGCTCTAGGTGAGACTGCTGATGCTAACAGCATTGACAAGTGTGACAAACATCTGGCCTCAAAGAATCAATCTGACACCAAATCGCGGACAACTGAACATAGAACTCGTCCATAGTGGCATCTCTCTAATGCAGTGACTGCTCTAGACGCACAACAGTAAGGTATAAGGAATCATCATATGGCTCGTAGCGGCTACGCAGATATGCTCATATCGCCTATGCGAAAGCCAAACCAACAACATCACCAGTGAGATGCACCTCCATGCTAGCAATCAGAATAGCAGAAGCACGAGCATCCTTATCGATCCATGTCTTGTAAGCAGTATACTAAGTCTGAAAAGTCTACATGGCATCCTCAAAAGTCTCAGATGCCTTTGTACGAGCGTCTTCCGAAGCATCCTTTGGGAGTACAGGTTCAGCATACGGAGTAGGGCGAGACAGCCAAAGCAACTTGCTAGTAAGAAACTTCTAAAGGCGCTGACCACGCATGTGAAGGCGCATATGTTGAAACCAATCCTGATAATTGAGACCATTGAAGATCACCGGGCAATGAGATACAGAAACGGTGCCTGTAAAAGAAGATATTTTTTCTTTTTTTTCTCTTTTCTCTTCTTTTTTTACTTTGAAAACAAAGCTCTTATCCCCTCACGCGGAGAGAGCCGGTGGCCTTATCCACTCGGTCATGCCACATGCTCCTCGCATCGGCCGGTGAAGAGGCGGAAGCGACCGGCATCGAACAAGCCGGCGACCGCGAGTGGTGACCGGCGTTGGCGGCAGTGAAGAGGCCCAAGCAGTTGAGGTGGCGACCCCTAGAGCGACAGCGACGACAGTGGCTTCAGCGGATCTGCAAGCGGCGTGTGGCTTCGGTTGGGTCTTCGGCAGATCGGAGACGACAAGGGCCGATGATCCGGCGCAACGATGAACAACTGTCGGGCATTGTCAGCAGATCCGGCAAATCGGAGTCGACGGCGGCCGCCAACTATCGTAGACGACGGCGACCGACGCATCAGCCAATCCAATAGATCGGAGACGATGGCGATCGACGATCCGATGGCCGACCTAAACAGCAGGAAGGAGCGGTGGTGGTTGAAGCAGCAGACGATAGCTACGCATTGGAGAGGATCCGAGCGACAGTGGCAGCGCAAAGAAGAGGATCCGGCGGTGACAATCATGGTGAAGCGACGACGGCTGAGGAAGAACAACGACGGTCAGGCGAAACCCTAGGTATGGCTCCGATACCATATTATAAATAGCGCTTGTATTCATCATGAGGTCAATAGGCTAGTATATATACACATACAGGTGTAGCATATATGCAGATAACCCCTTATACAGATAACCCCTGATACAACAGAAAAAATACATAGGTATAATACATATCTAACAACTACCACCATTTCAAAAGTAATCCTATGATGTTCTTTGCCATCAGGATCTATGAAGGCACAGAAAATTCACAGAGATTATGCAATAAAATTGTTTCATTTATTTGTTTCACACAAAACACACTGGTTTTAATACAGTCTGCATTCATGCATCCTGTCTATCAGACCTGGATCAATGACAATTCTAGAAGATGAAGATGCATAACCATTTCACCATATGTCGTGGTTAGGGTGCCTCAACCTAGATGGCTAGATTTCAGGATGCAAAAAAAGAAAAACTGAATTTGCTCACACACACCCTTTTTTTGCGTTTTGGTAGTATGATACCATTTCGATATTGCACAGCTTTCATGTGAAGCAAAATGTGGGATAGCAATAAGTGCTGGACAAAATTTAACCTGTTGGAAATTACTTTACCATTTCTGCAGAAAGAGCACCATCAGATTTGACTCCTGCAAGTAGAAAGCACAAGAGGTCGATCCAATTACGAACAAAGGGATTTTTCAGCTTCAGAGAATCAACAATCTCCGAGAATGGTCGTAGAAGTTTTGTAGCTCCAAGAGCTCCTTGAGGTCCCATTTGTAGGAATGATTGCAACAGAGAAGGAGCATATCTACCAGCAGCTGTGGAGAGAACACCCCAATCACCTCGAATGGAAAGTGGAGGCAAAGCCATTGCAGCTGCAGACATAGGAAGAACTGCATCCTGAGATTGGTTTTAGTACTGGATTAGCACACGTTTTAATGGAACACAACGGCAGCCTAAGTTGAAAATATAATTTGTCATAAAAATTAATCTTGCTCTCACATTTGAACCACGATTCTTGTACAAATTTACATGATGAAGTGTATGAGAGTTAAAACGCACAAAGAGGAATGCATTACCCATCATGTGTTTTTCAGCAGTTCAGTGAGTCTACTACTACAACTGAAAAACCTTTTTCCTAAGAAATTAAATATCAGATAAAGGGAGCTCACCAGCAGCTTTGTCCACTCCTGGACTGCATCAACACCGACATATGTCTCAAGGTCCTGCAGGAATTACAAGTCAGAATGTAATCACTACTCAGCAGAGCATCCTGACAAACAAAAGGTTAACATTTAACATCGAATAAATGTGATAGAGCACTACTAAGTTCCATAAGCAACCATGACATGTTTGAGAAAGAAATAACATTTCCTGTAGGTTGTAACAATGCACATCGGTTACTCCGAAAAATGTTAACCAATTACAAGGCATATTATTAGCAATTCCCCATCAAATCCTACCCAGCAATCAGAGAACAATCATATGAATTAGTATCAAAACAACTCACTGCAAATTAAGAACTTGTACGTGCTACAAGTAGAGTGAATGGTGCATCAAATTAAGTAGCCTGAGAGTTACCTTGAGGAAATCAGTTGGCCCTATCCGCGAGAGGAATTGGCCTTCAGGTACATAAACCATCCAAGAGTCATACGAAGCACATGGAACCGATTCGCCTAGCGCATCGAGGACCTGGGCCAGTTGAATGATCACATCAGCATCAAGTTCTCACCACAAATAAATATAGGTAAAATATCGTACATGCCAAAATTTAAGCGTGTGTGATATACAGAATTAACCAAGGATCACCTGAGCTCACCTGGGCGAGGGGATTAGCCTGGGGGCCTCTGGATTGAAAGCCGGAGAACAAGGACGGCCCCGAGTCGAAGTTGAAGCCCTTGATGTCGAACGAGTGCGCGGCGCCTCCCGGACGGTCGTGGCTCTCGAGCACCAGCACGTCCTGGTTGTACCTAGCCAGGAGCCCAGCGCAGCACAGCCCGCCGATCCCGCTGCCGATGACGACGACGTCCGCCTCCGGCCTCTCCGCCACCCTGATCGATCAGAAGACAAAGACAACAACGGTGAACTGAACCGCGTCTCAGTTTGAATGGTGAAGAAGAGTTGGTGCGGGTGAGCGCGGTGCGGCACGTACGTACCCGGAGAACGCGCGGTCCTCGCCCTCGGGGAAGGAAGGGTCGGCGGAGAGCTCGTCGGCCGCCACCGCCCGGCAGCGCGCTGACGCGCCTCGGCGCGGCCTTGGAGCGGTGGTGATTGTCGGATGCGCGCGCGGGAGGGCGGGAGGGTAGTGGCGGCGCGGAGGCTGCAGCGCGCGGGAGGCTAATGCGGGGGAAGCCATCTCGGTCTCGGAGCCGGAGAAGTGGAGATGGCGCTCGTCTCGTCGGGTGGGGGAGATGAAGCCGCCAGGAGCGGAGCGCGTCAGTGCGGCGGCAGTTGGGTACACGTGGCGCCTCGCCGGCCTTTCTCCTTTCGCGGCAGCCGATGACGCGACATCATAAATTTAACGATCGGCCCAATATTTTTCTGAGGCCTGGGAAAGGAATTCGGGGAATATTTTTTCTAGAGGGATTTTGATGGTACAACTTACAAAGAATCCCTCTTTAACTTCTTGAGATAATAATCCATACGTTAAAATATTATCTACCACCATTTAAAAGCCATAGAGATAAAAATCTCAAACATTCAAATATATTTAAAAAACCCAGAAGAATAGAAAAAATCAGAAATATTTAGGAAAAGTAGGAAACATCTAGAAAAACACTAACAATTCGAAAAGGCACCCAAAACTCAAAAAATGCAAATAAGATAATAAAAATAATTTAAAAATCATGAAAATTTTGAGAAAGAGGGTGCTAAAATATACATCAACATTCAAATCAGATCCATACATCCACGCATGTATATCATATTCACACATGAGTAAAATCCAAACCTGTTTATAGCTAGTACTACTTGTACCTAGAGTATTCATCATCTGTTTCATATAACACAGGCACGAGTCCAATTCATGCAAAAGTTGACTTCAAGCATCCGGTTGCAAATACAACAGTCTGACACTTCAAGCATCCAACAATCTGACATGGCCATATGTGCCATGTTGCAAATACAACAATCTGACACTTCAAGCATCCACCCGGTCCAGCGACCGCAGGTTTTTAGGGATGACAGTATACAAGTAGAAAATGAGAAATTGGTATTACTTGATTGCCATGATTGTCCACCTCCATAATTGCGACCCTACTGACTCAAGTGCTTTGTTTCTGTGCTGGATTCCAGCATCCAAAGTGACTTCTAGATCAGAGAGGCGTGCTGATGCTTGCAAAAAATTTATAGAACGTACTTCAGCACATAGTATCATTACATCATGATAAGTAAATGATTGGCTCAAGTTTTTAGCAAATACTTCAGCAGAAAAAAAAACTATATGTGTGCTCAGTGGTGAACCGTGAACATCATCCAAATTCCAGGCTATACTCAAGTTTTTACATCAAATAAACAAATAGATGCATGCTACAAAGTATCTGCAGATTCAAGCCAAGATGGCAGACAGGCAATTTCTCTATCTATAATGCAAGAAATATAGGAATTTTGGCACTGAAAGAAATTTGTAAGGACCGGCAGCAGTCCATCACAGGATCATCCAGATGGCTTCCAAAGTTCCAATGCATTTGGAAACTTATCATTTTGTGCCTGGAACATAAATAGTTTCTTTGACTAAATAAATAGTAAAAGGCGCTTAAGACCCCCCAAGAGAAAATAATAAGTCGCCCAAGTTGAATATCATACAAGTCTCAAGCTCCCTCCAATAAAAATTCAACGACTACAGTCAAATCAATCTTTGCAATTCAAAATAAACAAATGAATTAGCGTGCCAAACACTGAATTAAAATACCACACGGAAAATCCGTCTGTGCTTAACCATCTCCTCGGGAACAGGGTAGCAAATTGCAACTCAGAAAACAAAACTACGAAAACTGTTTTCTCTACCTGTCAGAGTGAAACTGAAATGTAAAAATATCGTTGAGAAACTGCGGAGTTTTCGAGGTACCGAATGAACCGTCACATGCAAAGATGAATTTCAGTATTGAAATATTCGATTTCTTTTTGCCATAAACTCAAGTTGCAGAGAGAAAATAAAGTGAAGCTAACACAAGCAGTAAATAATTAAAGGCGTGTTTAGCAATAGCTTACCCAATATACACAAGAATAAGAAAGAGCAAACCATGAACCAGACCTCTTCACCAGATATGGAACCGGTAACAGGTTCCCCTCTAGGCGCCTGACTGAAAAACATATTTCCCCTCGTAGCTCGGAAAAGCATCCTCTCACAAGCCAAGCCAGTGCTTTAGACCTCAAAATTATCCCACATAAAAGAAAAGTTACAGAGCAGCAGATTTTTCATTTCTGGTGGGGGTTAGGGACGCGGGTGTGTATGAAGATCCACAAAGTTCACAAGCCTGCATTATCACAAGAATTGGTCAAGAGTACACCACCACTAACCAAATGGAACCTCGAGGACCTTAAAAGACCGTAAACTAACAGGGTAATTGAGGGCCGGAATGTGAAAGGACCCAACTACAGAGGACTGATAATATCTTCTTGAAATATTGACAAGGAAACAATGTTACATATTTAGTCCACAGAAAAACAACCACAAGTAAACACGCAAAATTGCGAAGTACCCTGGTCTAGAGGGGATCAGACACCCAGCGCAGGCTTCTAACCAATTCTTAATTTTAAAAAATTGGTAGGGGCCGCGCGTACGCGTACCCCCTCTACCACAAATTACGACGTCCACTCTCCCACTTGGGGAGATGGTAAGCCAGCGCACCCACTGAGTGCAATGCGGGCCACTGACCTAGGCCACGGGTCTTCCTGATCACCGTTGACCCCGTCCAGGTAAGTATGGAATTGAGGGGCCCTGCCTCTGCCCTTATACGCAGTTCTCCCGCTCGGTACTCCTCGGCTAGTCGAGGTGGTACTAATCTGAAGAGGTTCTCCGCTCTGCCCATCGAGTCATTGTGGGCTGCCGAAGTAAGGAGATGTGCGTGGGCTTTGAAAGACAGCTAGTTTTCGGCCCCTTTGGAGAATAGCTAGAATATGGGCGCCTGGGCGGTAATGGATCAATTGTGCTACTAAATACTTTGCGATTGTTAAGTTCCTTTCCCCTTCCTCTAAAAAACGGTTCCTTTCCCTTTTTCTGAGACAACCGGTTGCCTCTTCCATGTGAAAACTCACGCAGGTTAACTTGGGCCTGATTAATATTAATCGAGCCTGCTACAGTCTCTTTTTTTTTATTCAATAGGGGTTCGAATCAGCTTCATGCTTATGACTTTTATACTTTAATATAATAACTAGTTTTTAAATAGTATATTTTTTAAGACAAAGTCTATTAATCGATTGTAATACACATTGTAATGATTTTATTTATACTGGCAAAAATCATATGAGATTGTTTCTTTTCATACTCTCTCTCGCGAACAATCAGAATTCAAAAGTCATAAGTTATAGCCTAAAAGAACCCACCCAATAAGCCCTTTTTTATCTTTTTCTTTTTTATCAAGCAATAAGCTTTTGAGATTGTCTCAATTTTCTGTCGTTTATTGAAGCGGTGCACGGTGCCATCAATTCATCAGGTAACTTGACTGAAATCGCATACTCATGATATCAGATACCGAATGCAATGGATATATTTGTTTCATTTCCCAATATGCTGCATTCTTTCGGCGACTGCAGAAACACAACATTCCAGCGCCGACATCATGTCTCTTCTGCGATCAACAACCCGAGAGGATCGACCAACTTTTCATCCGCTGCCCGGTGGTCTGACAAATATGGCACCAGACCTTCTCCAGGCTCTCACTTGGTACCTCCTTTCAGCTCACCAAACAATCCTTGCAGGGCCATTGGTTCACTGTCCGGAATATGGCGCATGGATCCAAAAGAAGGGGTGTTGACGCTCTGGCCATCCTGATCGTTTGGATGATTTGGTTCTATAGGTTTACTTATTCCCATTGTTCTATAAAAGAAGAGGAAGTTATTGATATAATAACAATGAAATACTCAATGCGTTTGGATTACAAAAGAGAATTGTAGGGTTTTATGAATAGGTCCCAGCCAGTCCTGGTATCTCGATGAGCACTAATAGTTCTATGAATAGGTTTCTGATGGCAAACTGCATTTCTTTCTTTTTGTTCTCCCTTGAATTGTTTTTATACAATGCATTTGGATTACAAAAGAGAATTGTAGGGTTTCGGTTTGGTCATCGGAATGCTGCTACCCGAGAATGCATGCAAAAGAAACTGTATACACTGGATAATGTAATTGTAATTTTTATTTTGTATTCTAATGCAATGCTTGTAATTTATTTACTTCTAGATGCAAAACTCGTATTCTGTAATTATTCAAGTGTTGTAATAGATTTATTTTGCTTACAAGAGTTATGTTTAAATTGATGCAGTTCACTGTGTTGTAGGCGAGTTAATTGTTCTTTAATTACCGTTAGATGCGTTAATTTCACTGTTAGCGTTCGTTAAAATTTCAGGTTATTTCAGGGGGCGCCCTGGATGGTGGACTTGGAGTGGAGGGAGAAGCTGTTCTGGGTGAAGAGGGAGAGGAGGTTGGAGTGGACTTGCCCAGGCCGGAGTGGCCGATCAGCACGATCTTGAACAGGTAGTCGTACTCGTCGTCGCCTTGCTCCCACGGCACCGGCCGGCGAGCCATCAATCTATCGGAATCATCGGGTCTTCTTTCCACTCCCCCCTCCCCTCGCCTTCTCCAAACGCGTGCCTTTGGTTTCTTCATGTGTCTCGTTGCGCCTGCTTCTTTCTGGGAGTCTTCGCCTCCAAACTCCGTTTCTTCCTCCCCCTCAAAAGCGGCCTCTGCTTCTCACTAATTTCTTCGGCTGTTGGTTTTGGTTTCGCAAGAGGTATTGTAGATGATTTCTATTTCGGACAGACACAGTGCACCTGGAAAATGGTACAACCACCACACCATGGAGTTTTTGGTCTTACTAGCGCTTTTTGGGGTCTTATTTGCAGGAATGACATCTGCCTTGTGAAAATGGCAAAAATAGCGTCTCCACCGCATGGCCACCGTGCGGTGGAGTCTAGGTGACTGACACGTTAGGGCATCGCATGGGCACTGTGTGGTGGAGCTCGCTACTGCACGGTGGCCGTGCGGTGGAGCTTGGTGCTGCACAGCTACCATGCGGTTCCTAATTAGCACGCGCCATTAATACTAATTAATTTTTAGATATAGCAAATGGACTCAAAAACTTATGAATTTTTTGTGGAGCCTTCTGACACAACGTGCTTCATTGTATAATTTGTTCATAATTTTATCCATTATTCTGGAGACCAGGAATCCAGATGATGTCATTGTCGTGCAATGACTCAAACTCATTGTGGAACAACAAGTAGCACCTCGTCAGTCTGTTCTTGGCCCAACGCAAATGGGTAGTAGTCCATCGGAACCCCATAGTGGACCTGTCTATCAGGTCATTCAACTCGGTGTACGGGTGTACTAGTCTCTCGAAGGTCGAGCACCCAACAGGGAAGTGCTCCCAACTCCACAACTGCATGAGCATGAAGCAGACAATCAGATTTAGGTTAGCACCGATGCCATGCCACAAAATGTCACACAACCCCCGGTATATGGTGCATAGGATGGTTGATCCCCAACTGTACTGAGGCATCGCCCTAGCCTCCACGTCAGCTAAAGACTCTCGACAATGTGGATGAAGTCAGTATAGAACCAATCACCCTGTGTGGATGAAACAGGACCCAACCAAAGAGTTGAAAAAGGTAAGTAACGAGGTATGTCCTGACGACCTCATGAGGTGCATCATGTGGGCGCTAACTGACATGTCTTAGTCAAGTTCGGGGGACTCCACGAGCACGCTCTGGGACGAGCAAGCTGAACCAATACGCTAGCCTGGCCTTCCAATCCTTTGGTGGAGGGCTTGGAACAAGTGCCTTACCCTGGAGAGGGAAATCGATCAATAGGGCTAGAAAAGTAGTTCGAGACTTATGAGCCGGCTCGGCTCGAGCTCGGGACTTTTTGAATCGAGCCAAGCCTGATGTCTAGCTCGCAAGGAAATGAGCCGAGCTTTGAGCTGCTCACAAGTTAGGCTCGTGCGGCCCACGAAGGCCTGGTGCTGTGCTTCAGCGCATCCCTGTATGCCCCATCTGGTTGTCGTGATCCGATTGATTCCCCAATCTCCAACTCCCTTCCTGATCCCTAATACTCCTCTCTCTCGCGGTGACATCTTGGCCGCCACCGCAGGCCCGTCAACCACCTGCCTTGCCCCCGTGCCCCCTCATCCCATCCCGTCCTCCCCCGTTGGGCTGCTCCCTGCTCGTCCTCTTGAGTGCAGACCCGTTCACCTTGCCACCGTGCTGTCCTTCCCTTTCCATGCTCCTCTTGGCCTGCCCCTGGGCCCCAGCCGTGGCTGCTATTGATCACGACCACCTGCGACTTCGTCATCGTCCTTCTCAACCTCCCCGATGACCATTCTCGTGTCAGGATTGGGGATTCTTCAGGATTTCAAACATTGAACCAGTATATCACTTGAACGGCTCGACGAAGAGATCGAAGCGTTACGATGATCGGAGGGATAACGCTTAAGGGGAAACCATCGCCGACTTCCATTAGGGTGCGAAGGGTTATCTCGACAGGCGTACGATCTACATCCAACAGCTAGAATATGTTAGCATCGACTTAACTGTGTATTTTGTCGACACTATTCCTCGTCACTTTTCATTAAACATCTCTAAATTGGTAGCCTGTATAAAAGGGCTTGTAAGACTTCATTTTGGGACCTATCCTGAGAAATAAATATAAAACCCTAGCCGTCATACTTGCACTACGAGTGAGTTATTTAGATTTCAGATTGGGTTTGTTCTAAACAGTGATTGCTTTTGATTTTTAGAAATCAAAAATCGTTTGAAAAGCGTTAGCTTTTTAACGTGTTTTTTTCGCTTTTTTCTGTGCATTATCCGTGAAGAAATAATAATATTTTTTTATTTTTCTTTATTTTTAATTAAATACATAAAAATTAAAAGCCATTTTGATTTTAAAAAAAACGAAAGCCACAAATTACTTTGGAACGAGCCGTGCAGCGTGACTTATGGATGTTGCTCAAGGCCCTGAGCTAAGCCTTGGCAACTTTCTTTCTCCTCTTTTTCTTATTCTTGTCCGTCCGATCGGGCATCGGACGGTTCACATTTCGCTGATAGCCAGGCGACCAGTTGATGTCGCTAGTGCTTATTCTTCCCATTTTTCCACACGACTCACGAGTCACGACCACACCCACGCGTTCTGCTCTGACTCACACTCTCCACCACTCGTCGTTCCACAGGCAGAGGCAGAGGTGACAGATACAGCGGAGGGTCGCGGGCGGCGAGATGGTGGGCTCGGCCGCCTGCTCCGCGCCCGCCATCGTGGTGGTGATGGCCAAGAACAAGGTCAAGGGAAAGGGCGGCGGCGGAGGCGGCTCCTCGGGCACCAACAAGGTCTGGCCAATCCCCTTCCTTCTTGTTGCGATCTCATGTATCGGGTTCAGCGCCACAGATCTGGTTCAGCGTGAAGCCAGTTATCTTACCGGGGAAGGAAAAGGAGCAATGCAACTGGCGACGACGAGTAGTTGTTGGTGCCTAAGATTCGGGGGCTAACAGGTTCTGCTGGTTCTTGCTCTATGCGGTGTGGGCAAGGAAAAAGTTTTAGAACATGGAACAGCCTTTTGGTGTACCCATCATCACCGATGTTTCAATCAACCAAAAAAACTGTTCCTTTGTTGGAATCTGGAAAAGAAAGGGGATCCACTCGTCTTATTTTTGTCCTATCAATGCAGAAAATGTTAGTGCGATAAGTTCTCAAACTATTGCATTTTAGGATTATCGAGACATTGGAAGATCTTATATTGGATCTAGGAGGTCAGGATATATCTATTGCCGGAGCGTCCTCATACGCTGCCTCTTTATTTTTAGGTCTCTGATCGACGGCCTCCAAGGATTACATCTAATGTCAAGCAGAACTTGAGGATTCTAAAATTCTGGAAGGTACAAGCTTTCCTGCATTACTATTTCCTATCTGTTTATATGGTTAAAATGTGTCATTTGCTCTATCAAGAATAAACAATAAAGTCGTCAGAAAGAAACATGTCATACATACGTCGAGCAACACAGTGGTGCACCCAAAACATGCAAGATTAACTTTTTAAGTTTACAGATAAAAACAGATCCCCAAGGAATCAGATTATCAGTTGCATGTAGTGCTCTTGTATTCATATATGTCTGAAAGTCATAGTAGTCCTATTCTGAAGTGTAATGCATCAATCGTCAGATTAAGGCACACTAGCTGTTACAGTTATAAACCTTGTTTCCAGGATTATGAAAGGAAGCAAACAAGTGGACCTCAGCCTGCTACTGGGTACCGCAAAAAGAAAGCAATAAAAGAAGTGCTACCAGATGATGCGGACTTCTACGAGGATCCTTCTTCCACTCTTCACTAGTCAGGCTTGTCTTTACTTTCATATCCAAGACCTTCATTGTTAGATTGGTGATTCAATGAGTGTGCTGACTTTGTGTTGTCATCTAATCTAGCACAAATGAGGGTTTGGAAATTGCTTCCCCGGTTATTCTTGTGGACGGTTACAATGTATGTGGCCACTGGGGAAAGCTTAAAAAGGATTTCATGAATGGAAGGCAAGAAATTGCAAGACAAATGCTCATCGATGAGCTGGTATCTTTCAGTGCAGTAAGAGGTTTGTACCAGAGGATTAAACCCATTACATATGGTCTCAACTATGATTCGTCAAAGAAAAAAGGTCTCAGCTCTGCTGCCTATTTAAGCAATATCTGTTGGAAGCTGATAGGCAATTGTACTACTTAGTATGCTCTGATTTGCAGTGAAAGAAACCTAACTTAGAAGTGTATGTATCTACACAACACAGGTGTGCTGCATAACTAGATCATCTTGTTTTTCACCCGTCACTTGCAATACCATTTTCCACTGATTTTCTCCTTACTTTGGAACAGCAATGCATAATTTTCTCTCAAGAGCCATGTGCTTTTCTTTTACACCAGCTATCTTATATCATTTATCACTATGATGCTTGCAGAGGTGAAAGTTGTAGTGGTATTTGATGCTGCAAAGTCTGGGCATTCTACACATAAGGAAACTTATAAAGGGTAAGATATTTCTGCGCTACTATAATACGGCCATTTTCCAATGTGTGGATTGACTCTTGGTCCTAGGTATTTTCATTAGATGTTGATGCCACATAAGCTGTTCTGGATCTGTCTGATAAAATAAACGGAAGTTCAATGTTTCAATCAGCCTTTTCTAGTTGGTTCTTAGGGGAAACTTAACAAACAGATTTTGCTTCACGGAACAGGGTTGATGTGGTATATTCTGCTGATTTATCTGCTGATTCTTGGATCGAGAAGGAGGTATGTTGTGAAGTTCTTCATTAGAAGGAAGGATGCCCTAGAGTTCCTAGTTGATTAAACCTGTGCATTTACGCCAGTGCAAATTTCATGTACGGATTTAAATTAAATAGGCGGAAGACCCTGATTTTATGAAGAATGCATGACTGAAACTATTTATATCAGAAAATATTTCAGTCAGTTTCAGCCATCAGTAAGGTTCTTGTGGTAGGCCTTTATACTAGCCGTATGTTCATGCCCCAACTGTTCAAATCTACAGTGATTCTTCAAAAGGGAATCAGTAGAATGAGCATAATTAATACAAGGGTTATACTGGTCTGAAGTGACTCACTCTTGGTTCGCCCCCGCTGTATTTTCATCTTATAAGCATTTATGGTGATCGTATTAAGCTCCAGACTGGTACTACTAAAATTTCACACTGGCTAGCAATAAGTGATTTTTCAATTAAATGAACATGGAATGCCATCATACCAAATAACAGATATTATGTATGTAATGTCACCAAGAGGTTGCTTATGCTGGTTCTTACCACCAACGTAGGTTGAAGCTTTGGTGGCTGATGGCTGTCCAAAAGTCTGGGTTGTAACATCCGATGCATTGGAGCAACAATTAGCACATGGAGAAGTATGTTTTCACCCTTTTCTTGATTAGCTTCTATTGGTCTCTGTCTATGATTAGACATTCATGTACCAGTGTATGGGCTTAAATCTTATATTTTGCTTGCTAAGTTCTGCCACATTTCTGAACTGAAAGCATCAGAAAATTCGTTCTGTTGCCCACACATTTAACAACCAAAATTTCTACAAGCTCTTATTCTGGAAAACATAAGGACTGATTGTTATCTGTCAAAACTCAAAACAGATCATTGCCACAGGAAAGATAATTGAGGTATTTACAAAATGGTTGTTGAGTTTACATTTGTAAGGAAATTATCAACCTGAACAGCACGGATCTGGGAAGCAGTTGAAACTTTATATATCTACAAGAGGATGTTACTTGAAGTTTTTTCATCAGATGTTGTTCTTGACGGTTTAAAGCTCATTCTCACTGCATGTTTTGTAGGGCGCTCTTATTTGGAGCTCTAAAAGATTGATCAAAGAGGTTAGTTCTTAATATATTGCATCAAGTAGACATTTACTTGCTCAAAGAACCATGCTTTTGTAAGAGCTAGGCCTTGTATTACCAAAGGGCCCAACAGGCTAATATATGTCCCATGTACAATATGCAAAGAGACCCCTAAACTATACACACATCTAACACTCTCCCCCTCAAACTCATGGCGGATCAATAACAATGAGTTTGGAAAGGAAGAACCGATGCTGAGCGCTAGTCTGTGTCTTGGTGAAAAAATCTGCTAACTGAAACTTTGATGGCACATACTGAAGATTAATAACTTTGTCTTGCACCTGCAATCGCATATATGAAGCATCCATTGCAATGTGCTTAGTGAGCTCATGCTTCACGGGATCTCGAGCAATACTAATCACGCCAATACTATCTGATAAGAAAGGAGTCGGTGCAGTAATGGAAACACCGAAATCCTCAAGTAGCCACTGAAGCCAAGTGATCATAGTTATCAACGACGCCATGGCTCTCAACTCAACCTCAGCGCTCGAACGGGAAACGACAGTCTGCTTCTTGGTCTTCCAGGCAATCAAGGAGGAACAAAGGAAAACATAATAAGCAGAAAGAGCGGCGATTAGAAGGATCACTAGCTCAAGTCGTATCAGAGTATGCCTGAAGCTGTAAAGAACTAGAGCGAGGAAAGAAAAGACGATGAGTGATGGTCCCACGAAAATATCGCAGAATACGAAGAAGGTGATTGTATTGAAGCTGAGTAGGACTGTAGGAGCAGAGATGAACTGACTCAGGATGTGAACTGGGTGAGATGTCAGGACGAGTGATGTCAAGGTAGACAAGGTTCCCAACACGATGGCGGTAACTGGTGGGATCCTTAAGAGGCCACATCAAGGAGAGTGCGAGCGGTGGTCATGTGAGCGACAAAAGCAAAAGTCTCATCATAGGGCTTCTCAAAACGGCTTTTGGCTTTTGCTACAGCACCTAACTTTCAAACGGAGTATTTTTTTAAGGTGGAGTCTACAAGTTAATTATAGTGCATGTTAAAAGTTCAACATCTGTATCATCCAAAATCGCAAGCGAGTATCTCTCCGTAATCTCTGTCGCAAACAGCTAAAATTCAAAAATTTCAGCCAAAAGCCATAAGTCGCAGCCAAAAAGAACAGGCCCGTACCATGCTCCTGCTAAAAACTATGTGCCACAAGACAAACCTTGTAGCGCTCAAGGGAACCATACGAGCGGATCTTGATCTTATATATCCACTTGCACGTGATGAGAATGACATGTACGAGTAAGGGTACATGATCCCAAATGCCAGTACACTCCAAAGCAGCAATCTCCTCAGCAAGGTTATCAAGTCGACAAGTCGACACTACCCTCCTAATGACCGACTAGTCGGTGACTAGTCGATAGGTACTGTTTATATGACAGTAATATATATATATACTATATTAGTATACCATATCACTGTTATTATATGACTAGTCTACTCATTTCACCACTCCACCCACCCACTCCCTCACATTCACCACTCCACCCACCTACTCCCTCACGCCTGCCTCACTCCTCCCAGCTCACGCCGCACCACACTCCTGCATTCACGTCGCCGCCACCCACTCCCGCATCCACGCCGCCGCCCCCCTGTCCCGCGCGCCTCCGGCCTCCTCCCCTCACGGCGCCTCCGATCCACGCCGCCACCTCCACTTGTCCCCGCGCCTCCGGCCTCCCTTCACGCGCTCGATCCACGCGCGCCGCCTCAAGCCTCTCCTTACACCGCCGCGCCGCCTCCGCTCTCGCGCGCCAGCGCCTCCTCACGCTGCGCTCCGATCCACGCTGGCTGGTTCACCCAGATCCGTCGATGCTCTAGCCTCTTCCTCAGCCGCCTCCGTCCGGTGGTGAGGAGGCCGAGGCGCGAGGCCGGCGGAGGAGGCCGGCCGGGCGGCGAGGAGGAGGGAGGAGGCCGGGCGGGGGCCGGGAGGAGGTTACTTGAGCTGGATTTAGGCGGCCGGCGGCGCATCGCGCAGCGGATCCGTGCGATCTGGCGGCGGCCGGCGGATCCACTCGCTCGCTGAGTCGCTTCACTGCTCTGCTGCTTCAGTGCTTCACTCGGTCGGTACATATACCTCACTCTTCAGTGCTTCACTGCTCTGCTCTGCTGCCTCCCCAAGTTGACCGCCTTGCCGTCGCCTGGTTGACTAGTCGACGGGCAAGTCGACGACTAGTCGACCAGGTGCCCGACTTGCCGCCGCAAGTCGAGTCGCCGACGCAAGTCGGTCCTGGCTCACCGACTTGTCGACTAGTCGACGACTTGATAACCATGCTCCTCAGACATCGCAAGCTGCCACTCAGGGTGAGCAGCAGCCTCACGATAAGTCAGACGCTCAAAAGAGGCATTGGCTGCAAAGCCATAGCGCTCAGGCTGCCTAACAATGTGGCGATCACGAAGATCGTATCTGGGAGGAGAGGGTGGAGCAGGATTCGACAAGAACAGAGTAGAACTGGGAATAGGTCCTAGCAAGGAGAGAGGGCCAACTAGAGAGGGAGGAGGCCGAGGACGACAAGAGTAGTGCAGAGGAAAGGTGAAACATCAACAAGAGAGTGGGAAGGAACCTCCGATAAAGGTGGAAGAGGATTAGTCGGAGAGGGAGCCGAAGGAGGTGGATGAGGCGAAGCAGCAGTGGAAGTAGGTGGAGAGTAAGGAAAAGTCAAAAAGGAGATCGACTCAATAAGATAATCATACCTGATTGTGGGAGAATGAGGGTAGTAAGGTCAGGATTCGTCAAAAGTGACATCTCGAAAAATCCTTATTCGGCGAGCAACAAGGTCGTAGTAGCGATAACCCTTATACTCAAGACTATAGTCAAGGAAAACACACTCAACTGACTGAGTAGTCAGCTTAGTGCGCTCATGACGTTGAAGAATGACGAAGCAGACACAACCGAACTGCGAAGGTGACCATACTCTGGGGATCCGACCAAAACGATGCTCAATAGTAGTAGAACCCTGAAGGGTGGTAGAAGGCTGCATGTTGATAAGGAAAACAGTAGTGGAGACAGCCTTAGCTCAAAAGTGAGGAGGAACAGAAGAAGTGAGCATGAGAGCTCGAGCGGTTTCAAGTAAGTGACGATGCTTACGCTCAGAGACACCATTCTAAACATGAGCACTAAGACAAGAGTACTGGGGAAGAGTGCCCTATTCAGTGAGAAAATAGCGGAAGGCAGTAGAGAGATACTCGCCAGCAAAGTCAGCACGAAACACACGAATAGCCAAATCGAACTGAGTGAGAACCATGGTGGCGAAACTCTGATAAATAGAAAGAACCTGACTGTGAGAGGACATAAAATAGAGCTAAGTATGACGAGAATAATCATCAATAAAAATCACATAATAACGATAACCCCCTTTCAAAACGAAGGGAGCTGGACCCCCAAACATCACAGTGTACAAGATCAAAAGGATGAGTAGAAATAGTCACTAGAGGGATAGGAGAGTTGCAACTGCTTGCCAAACTTGCAACCCATACAATGCAAAGAGGTGCCCTCAGAAACAGACCCAAGAACACCACGACTGACGAGTGACGAAAGATGTGATCCACAAAGATGACCAAGACGATAGTGCTACTGAGCGAAGGAGATAGTGGACGCAGCAAGACCAGAGGGAGTGGTGGCGGTTGATTGGCTAGTGGAGATAGCGGAAGGTAGATGAAGCGAATCTAGCTCCCAAAGATGCTGTGAATCACGGCAGCGAGGCCAGTACCAAGCAGAGTCCCCATGTGGCGATCCGGAACAGAACAAGAGTCAGACTTAAGAACAACACGACAGTCGTGATTAGTGATCTGACTAGCTGACATAAGCTGCATAGTAAACTAAGGAACATAAGAGACTGCATGAATATGAAAGGAGGAGGTAGAAAGCATGCCTCGATCTACAACAAACAGAGAGGTACCATCTGCAGTCTGAATATTGGAAAAAAAAAGACTGTGGGCTGTATAGAAGTGAGATGTGTGGAATCTGGCATCAGAAAAGAAACACCAGAGTCTAAGACCCACAGAGATAAGATACCTGACGAGGAAGAAGGTGGAGGCGTGGAAGACTGCTAAGAAGTAAGAGCCAAACAAGCTGAACCCAAGGAGTTTGAGGACGAACTGACACCGAGGCGCTGGAGAAGTGAGAGTAATTGCTGTGTGGCATCACCGGTGGAGCCCTGGCAAGAGGCACCAACTCCTGGGGAGGAGGAACCGCCAGAGGCCTTCAGGAGACGTTCACCCCTACGACCTAGTCCCTTCTCCGCTTTGTAACAGTCCTGATACCTGTGACCATCACGCTGGCAGTAAATGCAGTGGAGACCCGTATAAGCAGTAGCTACAGGGGTGCTGGGAGATGGGGAAGGGAGCTCGGCCGGTGCTGAATAAACAGGCGCTGAGGCAGACAAGACAACCTGCATCTGAACCGCGCCACGGAAACAAGTCTCAGCACGCACAACCGTGAGAGCCTCCACTAAGCTCGTGTGCAGGTGACGACTTAGGAGCTGAGCCCGCACAGTCTTGAACTTAGGCCAGAAACGCGTTAGAAAGTCGTAGAGACAGTGAGTCTCCTGGTGAGCACGGAGCCGCACACAGCAGGGACAGGTCTGACAAGCATTCGGCCCTAGAGAGTTAAGTTGACGCCATCCGATGTTTGCTGGTAGAAGTCATCGATGGTGGCATCAAGCTGTTGAAGGGAATGCACCCGGTGCACAATTGAGAGATACATAGCATCACTCGTCGGCTGATAGTGAGCTCAGAGGCGCTCCCACATAACCTGTATTGTCGGCAGCTCCACTATATCCATGGAGATAGCTACTGTCATGCTACCTACCAGGATGGCATCAGCATGAGCCTCAGCCTCCTGCCACCTCTTGTAGGCATGCAGGGCAGACTGATAGAGCTCCAGGGTCTCCTCCAATGCAGCATTCGCCTTCTCTTGAGTTGCCTGATCCGCATCAGCAAGGAGAGCAAGCTGGATGGGCGGTATAGGACGAGGCGAGTAGGGGTGCTCGCCAATGAGATGGCTCTACATACACTGGCTGTTGAGGAGAATCTTTAGGTGAACCGCCTACTCTCGGAAGTTTGTACCGTCAAAACGAACAACGGGGAGCGAGATGGCAAAGGAGCTGCCGATGGTCGCCATTCGAGCAGACGGACGAGATTTTTTGCGGCCGGTGTTGAGGTGGGTGGGCGAGGGGCGGCTAGGCGCGGCGCCGATGTGGTTACCGAGGTTGGCTAGGCGCGCGACGTGGTAGGGCGGTAGGCGGCGCGCTGGGGGCATGGAGACGGTTTGGGGTAGGAGTTGGCGGGAGCTGGCCGGAGCAGGTAACGTCGGCTGGCGTGGGAGGCGTCGGCACCGAGGAGGAGCGGCATGATCGCCGGCGCGGGCACATGTGGGTGGCGGCGACTAGATCCAACCGGATCCGAGGCGGCGGGCCTAGAGACCGGCTCAAGGGCGTGGGCAAGCGGGGGAAGAGAGGAGAGGGAGGGCGGTTCGGCGGCGGTGATCAGCCAAGAACCTTAACCCTAATCTTGCTCTGATACTACGTAAAAGTTAGGCTTTGTATTGCCAAAGGGCCCAACAGACCAATATATGTCTATGTATAATATGTAAAGAGACCCTTAGACTATACATATATCTAACAGCTTTGACTTGAATGTCTTATATCCATTTTGTTGATGTAACTACAATTCTTGTTTTTAGGCCAAATGTCTTGATGTCACTATGGTAGCAATGTTTATGTTTTAAAACCATGCTATGTAAATATGATATTAAGAGGTCAAAGTTAGGGCATTTGCATCCATGACAACACAAAGCTGGATATTGTACATATGCTATTGAAAAAGATAAAATATTACTTTTATGACGATGCAAGTACCTAACAACATGGAAATTTCCCTGTTGCATGTGCAGATTGCCTGACAACAGCTTATCTATCTTCTGGTTCTGCAGATAAAAGAATCGGAAAAGGAGCTTGATGAAGAGCTGAAGGAAACCAGGTTCAAATTCCTGTTTTTATTTTTGTATTTTGTTTGAGCATCCAGGGGAAATCACTTTTATTTTGTTATACCTTTTTGTCAATCTGCAAAAAAAAAATGATTACAGCAAATTTTGTTTAGAACTCAAATATTTGGTAAATAAGCTGAACCGAACCGGGCTATTTGCATCTCGAAATGGACAGGTCAACTTCGTTGCAAGGGAAGCTTTTGCAGCACAAACTGAACCCTACAGTAGTGCGTGGATTGAAAGATCTGAGGAATAAGCTTGAAGAACAAGAGCGGAGAAAGAAGTGACCGTCGAACGATCCGAAAGGGCATTGAGTTGCAACTTGGTTGACAAGAGAGGAGGAAGAGAGAGGTGTGCATTTTTTTTGTGTGAGGAGCGCCTCAACTGACATTGATCCATAGGACAGAAGTGCTGATTGAGCAAACTAGGCGCGATCGGGAAGACTGTCGACGAAAAGAACATGGTGAGTACGCTGACATCATGTAATCTGGTTTTGGTTGGGAACCAGCTTGTAGAGGCTAGCTAGGTCCCTTCTCTCCCTCTTCTCTGGGGATCAGAAACCTGCAGAGAAGAAAGCCATGGCCGACATGAGCTGTGTAGTAAAATGTAAATAGCAGCAGATAGCATGGAGCCTGTGGGAGGCTGTGTTAAAGAAATGATGTTGGTGGCTCAGTTAAAGCAATTGATCTCATTTTTATTGTGAAGTTCCAACCACAAAGCTTGAATCTCTTAACGCACACAGAATTCGCAGAGGCAGGAGATGAGCAGCACATGCAGTCACAAGACCAGAGCACAATGAGGCATGCGTACAGCACGGAGGAGGTTCAGGACATGTAGCTAACAAGACGCCATAAGCTGAGGCAGCAAGAGTTGGACCAGCGTTGAGGGCAAGGTTCGGTTTGCCGTGCCTAATCGGTGGTAGCTGCGATTTATGATAATAATTATCATTGGTGATAGCTGCCGAGTCAGCATCACAACCTACTCTTAGGCGACAAAGGAGGAGTCATTTGCAAAGCCCTTGCTTCCTTCGACAGCAATCTTGTTTATATTTAATTACCGTTAATTAAAAGAATAACAATAGCCATTGTATCTCCTAGGACAATTCAAAGGGGGAAAACCACATTCAAAAGCTAACATGTTCAAAACGGCGCCAGAAGCTGGTTGAAATCTTTCTTAGAGGGTGTTCAGAATAGTGTTGCTTTATGATTTTTGTACCTGTAGCTGACTTAGTTTGTACTATAACTGAATTGGCTTATTTATGATATTTAAATTAAAAATAAAAATATTAAAATCATATTAGACCATCACAGATAATGCAAATGAATACGAAAAAAATATAAAAAACCTAAAAAAATAAAAAATAAAATTAATAAATAATAAAAAAAGTAGAAAACAGAAACTAAATTGAAGGTTTCTTAAGCTTGTCGGTTGGCTAGCTACACCATGGTTTGCTAGCTACTAATCCTACGAGTTAACACACTATAGTCATCTGCGAAATATATAAATCACCGATAAGTTAATGCGCACTTGTACGAGATGGTTGCGTGAACGGGTCCCACTCGTTTCAGCTTTTTTTTAGCTTCAGTTTTTTTTCACTATTCAGTAATTCGTTTTTTTCTGATTTTTTTTAAATATTTTTTGGATTTTTCTTTTTTTTTCTCGTGTTCCTTTGCATTGTCCGTGATGGGCTAACATATTTTTTCTATTTTTTATTTTTTAAAATTTAATTATACCTAAAAAGTCAAATAAATTATAGTAAAAAAATTAGTTACAGAAAAATTTTAGCTAAAAACTAAATGTTATCGCTAAAATGAACGCCATCAAACACATATCCTTTTGGAAGCAGCAGCAGCAGTGTGGAATCAATCAAGCAGTATGGACGACGCGAAGCCGCGGGACCTGGGGGGCTCACTGCCGGTGCCCAACGTGCAGGACCTCGCCGCCCGCCGCGAACACCTGGCACCCGCCGTCCTCGACCGCTACCTGCGGCCCTGCCCCAACACCGACGACCTCCTGCTCGACGACGCTCATCATGACCAGGAGGGCGTGCCCGCCGTCGATCTCGGCAGGCTTCTCGATCCGGAGCTCGCCGAGGAGGAGGGCGCCAAGCTGAGGTTCGCCTGCGAGGAGTGGGGCTTCTTCCAGGTCAGTAGTGGCTCCTATGCATCTTAGCTTCTTCTTCTTCCGATTAAATGGTAGAGTAGAGTAGTGGCATGTTTTGTCTCGAGTGCCATTCCATGCGATGCGTGCAGGTGGTGAATCACGGGATACCGGAGGAGGTCGTGGAGGAGATGAAGAGGAACATGGTGGGTTTCTTCGAGCTTCCTCTGGCAGAGAAAGAGGCGTTCGCGCAGCAACCGGGGTGGGTCGAGGGGTACGGCCAGGCGTTCGTCGTTTCGGAAGAGCAGAGGCTTGACTGGGGAGACATGTACTTGCTCTCTACGCAGCCACCGCACTACCGCAACCTCAACCTCTGGTCTTGTCACCCTTCCACATTCAGGTCAGGTGCTTGGTAATCGAAGAAATGGATGGATGGCTTGGTCACTCACACCTGCAATATGAAATTTCCTCTTGTGCTGCTGCACCGCAGGAGTTCCTTGGAGTGCTACTCCGCGCAGGTGCAGAGAGTGGCCACCGAGCTGCTGCGGGCCATGGCGAGAAACCTGCGCGTGCAGGACCCGGAGAAGATGACTAGGATAGCTGGGTCGCAGTCCATGAGGTTCAACTACTACCCGCCCTGCCCGCAGGCGCACGACAGGGTGTTGGGCTTTTCGCCGCACTCCGACAGCGCCGGGCTCACGCTGCTGTTGCAGGTCAACCCGGTCGCCGGACTGCAGATCAGGAGGAAGGGCGGCTGGATCCCTGTGAATCCCCTTCCCGGCGCTCTCGTCGCCAACATCGGCGACGTCATCGAGGTACCTAGTAGCTCGAACAGCTAACAAATCGATCGATATAAGCAGAGTTCACCCGTTGCACCGGTGATCTGTTCCTTCTTCTTATCCCCCCTGCCCTGCACGCAGGTTCTGACCAATGGCGCGTACAAGAGCATCGAGCACAGGGCAGTTGTTAGCGCGCACGAGGAGCGCATGTCCGTCGCGGCGTTCCACGCCGCCAAGTTCGGCGAGACGTACGGGCCACTGGAGGAGATCGTCGGAGGGGACGAGGTGCGCTACAGGACTATCAGCGTGGAGGACTACGTGAGGCTCGTCTTCTCCAGCAAGGTTGATGGCAAGAACATCGTGGACGCCATGAAGATCAATCCTTGACGACGAGTGTCCACGGCAGTCACCGTTGTCGATAACTTGTGCCGCTTCAAGTTTCTCTTTCTTTCTTCTTTCTTGCGAGGAATATCGTCGTCTCCACTCATTCTTCACTCGAACAACGCTGAACCCACCCCTGGATGGGTCGGGTGACTCGAGCGATGTCGCCGCTCGGCATGGGCTGCCCCGGCCCATCAACAAGAACCGCTATGTATTAGACGACCTTGCCGTATTTTCAACAGTAGTATTTGTTGCTGTTATGCTTACACGGGAAAAAAAGAGAGGTAAAAATGATTTTTTTTAGAGAGAAGTAAAAGGATTTCGCAGCAACCCAATTTATTTCTATAGGATCACAAAATCAATTCTGAAACCAGCTCCCTGTAATAACTAATCTATTTAAGACGACTCATCCACTATGTTCATAGACATAGTAACTGCCTGCGCTACATACGTTGTTGCGTTGAGGTATGATTTGGTCTGTAGAAGTTACAACAGATAACTTTCAGCTAAGATTTCTAAAAAATCATTATATTCAAGTTTACCAAAAAACAGATGTTGCTTATATTGTACACTCAACATTTAATAAGAGTGTATAGCCACTGGTATATGAGAATACACTGGTTATTTGCCATATACAAACAAGAATTTAAATACAACAAGTTGAGGCAACAACAACAACAATAAAGCTTTTTGTTCTAAATAAATTGCGGTAGGCTAGAAATAAAACCTCTTTCAAGGTCACAAAGGCGAGAGTTTTGAAGACCTACAATACTAAAACCCTAAACCGTACAACCTAAAACTGAGCCGAGAACCTAAAACACCGCCCCTAAACTTTCTTATGGTTCAAGTATGTGGATTGCTAACATCAAAGTTATTGTGGAGTCTGATGTAGTGTAAGTATATGAAGCAATTAAAGATCCTAAGAACTCAAGAGTACCTGGAACAATCTTACACTGAGGAAGCCAGAATCCGAACTCTATCTTTTTCCAAGGCCATTTTCAAACATTGTCCTAGGGAAGCCAATTCAGTAGCGCATAAATTAGCAGGGTGTTAAGGATAGAATAGATATTTGTTTCCTAATATGCTGTTTCCTATTATGCTGTGTTGTATTCCTTTTGTACATCCCTTGTACCTCTATATATATTGCCCTTTGGGCCTCATGAATAGATATAAGCACTATTCATAACATGGTATCAGAGCCTAGGGTTTGTCATACCTAGGACCGTGCTCGTCTCCATCTGCAGCCGGCGCCGCCGGCCGCTCCCTCCGCGCCGCCGCTCTTCCACGCGCGGGACTCCCGCCCCGCCGTTCGCCGCGGCGACGCCGTCCGGCCGCTTCTCGCGCCGCCGCTCCGCGCGCGGCGCTTCGCCGCCGCTTCGCCTCCGCTCGCCGACGCCGCGGCCGCTCCTTCCGCGCCGCGCTCGCGTCTCCATCTCTCCGACGCCGGCCGCTGCTCCTTCGCGCCGCCGCGCACGCGTCGCCGTTGCCGCTGCCGCCATTGCTGCCCGCGCCGCCGCCGCTTTTCGCCGCTTGCCTGCCCCACGCCGCCGCCTTCGCGCCGCCGCCCCGCGCTGCCGCCCCACGCCGCGCCGCGCCCACGCTGCCGCCGCGCCGCCCGCCGCCGCGCCGCCTGCCGCGCCACCGCCGCCGCCACGCGCGCGCGCCGCCGCCGTCTGCCGCGCCAAGGCGCGCCGCCGCTTCTGCGTGTGTGCGTGAGTAGCGGGCGAAGGCCCACTAAGTTAGGGTTTTCGGCTCCAAAAAAGAAAAAAAGAAAAAGAAAAACGTCGATCTAACCGCGCGCCGCTCGGCGCCGCTGTTAGACTTCGTTGTATTGGTCGCCGCGCCGTCCGGCGCCGCTACCAATGGGCACCGTTTCCTCGCCGCCTGCGGTGGTCTTTGATGGTGTTAACTACACCGACCGTGTCTCACATGCGCATTCACATGCGTGGTTTACGTCTCGGGCGTCCTCTCGCGATGTCACCGCCCGCCTTGCCCTATTCCTCGACGAGCCCACGCTGTTGCATTGCCCCGACGGTATGACAAGATTGCTACCGAGGCCGCCAGTTGTTGATGATGAAGCGCCTCGCCTACCAGAGGCTCGGATTTCTACAAGGATCGTCGACCACCTACACTCGGTGGTGCGATGACGACGCTCAAGCCGCTTCTTTGTCTTCATCGCCGATATCCGGCCTCGGTTCTCTTACGAGGTTGTGGGACTCCTTCGGCTTTCGGATGTGGACTCATCTTCGTCGGCGCTCGAGCCCTCTGGTGATGCCACGCACACGTCCGTGGTTCGCCAAGAACACTCTCTTCAGCAGGTGATGCTATCGTTGATGCCTTTACGCCGAGCTCTGGCATGCGGCGTCGGTTGGACTCTCTCCGCACTCTTGGCCGCTCGTTCTGTCCGTCTTTGCTCGATATACGTCTTGACTTGGAGTTTCAATGGTCTACGAGTTCCTTACTCGCCTTCGTCTGAAGTTCGAGCAAAGGCGTGCTCGACTTCTTGCACGCCACCTCGTGTCACTCTCTCGAGGCTCTCACCGAGATACGCGCAGAGGAGACTCGTCCCGAGTGGTGCTGGTCGATGCCACTCCCTCTGTGCTCGCCGCTCGTCTACCGCTACATCGCCTTCTTCACGGGCCGCCACGGTGGTGGTGGCCGCCGCCGTCTGAGGTGGCCGTCCTCACTGCTTCCTATCTGCGACAAGGCGGCCACATTGAGTCCCGGTGCTATAAGAAGAAGCGGCATCATCCACGCCGTTCTTCTCCGGCACTAGTGCTTTTACGTCGCCGTCGCGCCGACCTCTTGGCAGTTTCTCTCCGAGCAAGAGATAACCGGACTTCGCGCCGCTTGCCGCCAGGTTCTCTCTCGGCGTTCTGCGAGTTACGCTCATCGACTCTTCAGGCACTGAGAAACCACCCCCTACACAGTTGTGTATCTCTGAAAATGTACTTTGGCTTGAAGAGCCTCCAAAATTTATTGTATGTAGGTCTTGTTCCAAACATCCTCTGACTTTTAGCTTTTAGAAGTCAGAAGTTGAATGGAGTGGCTTCTCAAGATGGTTTTGTAAGTTGTTGGCTTCTCAAGTTGAACGGAGTTGGCTTGAAGAGCCTCCAAAATTTATTGTATGTAGGAATCACTGTAGTAACAGTTTTAACCAAGTGACTTCTTAACGTGAGTGTCCCTTGCTCCTTCTATCTCTCTTGCAATCATCAAAAGTTAAAAATCATTACAAACCTCAAAAGCTATAACACTTTCTAACATAGCCCTAATCTCATGGACGATGTGAATGTCTACAATCATCCGGATATTTTCTTTCAAATAATATCTAAATTTCTAATCTTTTGATTCGCCTCGTGATTCATGCTCTGGCTTTGGTAGGTGTGTCTAGCAATTATCCGGGTGTTTTCTTCTAAATAATCATTTAAAATTTTCACATAAGTATAGGAGAAGGAAATGGAGCATGAATTACAAGGCAAATTAAAAGATTAGAATTTAAATGATTATTTAGAGAGAAAAAAAAGCATCCTGTGTTGTTTATCAAACCTCAAAAAAAAAAGAAAAAAAGACAGGCACCTGTGTCGTCTCGTATCCTTATCTATCCGCTGGACAGGTAGCACCCCTCTTTCCCCTCCACTCTCCAACTGGTCTCTCGGCTCCCTCCAGGCTCCAATGCCGCCACCCATGGCACTCTCCATCTCTTCCTCCACCGCAACCCTGCCCACGCTCCCGCCTTTCCCCTCGCGCCTCCCGCGCCAACTCCCCGCCGTGCCCCGCCGCGCCTCCGCCCGCTCCCGCGCGCTCTCGGCCGGCTACGCCGCGAGCTTCTACGGCGGCGCGGCGTCCGCGGCCGGTGGAGACGACGAGGAGGTCGGCGACGAGGAGGGATCCGCCTCGGGCTTCGGCAGCGGGCTTGGCCTCGGCGGCGGCGGGCTCGGGATGTCGGCCTCGACGCTGGCCCTGGAGGAGCGGGAGATGCCGCCCTGCCCGCCGGGGCTGCGGCCGTACGAGACCATGGTCGTGCTCCGCCCCGACATGTCCGAGGAGGAGCGCCTCGCCCTCATACAGCGCTACGAGGAGGTAAATCATTTGGTACTTAGTCAGCTGCGCTAACTATACGTAGTAGTATACGCTTCGATCACCTCTCTACTGCATTTCACATGAATTTCTGGGGAAAAGATGCGTAGTGGCCAATGCGGTATCGTGTTTATTGAATCGTTGTTAATCTTGAAGGGCAATGATGAGTGTATGATTCACCGGTTCTCCGAAAAATGTCTTCTTTTTTGCTTGTCCGGCCATCAATATTTCTGCCTATGAGCTAAATGATTTGTCAATCGCTGGAGAAACAAAGGTTATATGCTTCTTTTTCTTAGAGAGAGAGAGAGAGAGAGAAAGCAAGGGTTATACACTTCATCACCTGATGAACAGCTGGGAATTGGTATTTTTTTTAGCAGATCTCACATTAGTGATCCAAAAAGCATTGGCAACAATAGTGTTGCTGTAGTGCAATAGTTACCACATTACATATGCGATCAAAATGATCTTCAATTGCCATGCTTAGGTCTTTGGATATAGTTCCATCCATTGTGTGCGCAAACCTCCTGCTTCAGTAACAACTAACAAGCATTCAGGTTCACCCTGACCTTGCGATTCTGTTCTGCTGTCCTATAATATAATCTTTGTAAATGATCAAGCTGGTCCCTTGTTCATTTCCAATTCCATGTTATGACTCTAGTTCATCGGTCATAAGACTTTCAGTGTACCCTACCATCTGTGTATCAGCCCATGTGGATGTGGTTGGCGACCCTGCTTACTGCTGTGCCCATGCGTTGCAGCTGCTTGTCGCCGGTGGCGCCATGTATGTGGAAGTGTTCAACCGAGGAGTCATCCCACTGGCCTACAGCATCAGGAAGAGGAACAGCAGGACCGGGCTGCCGTCCACCTACTACGACGGGATATACCTCCTTGTGACCTACTTCACGAAGCCTGAATCCCTGTACGCCCTGCAGCTGAGGCTCAACGCGGACGACGACGTCATCCGCTCGACCAGCTTCAAGGTCCGCAAGCGGAAAGCTTTCTAGATTGGTTTCCTCTGGATCGAAAGCTTCAGTTTTGGTTGTGTTCGTATGTCGTACAGGAATGCTACTGCCTTGGGAATAGACGTATTGCCTTCTTCCTGTTGTTGAGAGAACATGGTGCCGTTTTCTTGTATTTATATTCTATAAATGCACGCTTTTTGTTGGGTTACATGGTCGTACCAACATCATGCGACCATCCATTGGAAACACTTTGCCCCGGTCTTTTCAGCTTTTTAGCTAGTTTTTAGCTTCGATTTCTTTCAGCATTTACTATTGGGTTTTGTTAGATCACAACCAAAAGGTCCAAACTGTAGCCCGAAATAACGCCACCTTTGTGTAGCTTGTGTTAGTTACACCGACAAGACTTCAGGTCACCATGGTCAAGCAGGAAGAACAGAAGGCTCGTAGTCTTAGCTAGTTGACGTGGTGACAAGAAACCATCATGCTGGGGCCTGGGGCGCAGCTTACGTTACTGGAGAACCAATTGAGTGCAAATCTCAGATTTATCTTCTTTCAAAACTTGCCTGTTGCAATTTGTGAAAGGATTTATACAGATATTGCTCAGTAACCTCGTTAGTGTAAGCGGGCAGTAATTATTTATACAGTGATTCATTTAGCTCGAGGATTCTCGATTCATTTAGCTGTCAAGAACTCAAGATAGGGGGTGATCGGAATAGCGATGGCTTTTGGCTGAAAAAATACTGTAGTTGGCTGAAAAAACACTGTAGCTGAGTTAGTGGATAGTGTAGTGAATAGTGAAAAAAAAGCTGAAGCTAGAAGCTGAAGTCGAAAAAAGCCGAAACGATCACCCCCATAGTTTCCCAAAGCTTCATTTGCTGTGAAAATCCAGTAGCTTCATTTGCTGTGAAAATCTAGTGTTCATGAACAAATAACTGTTTTTGGTACATCATAGGTATAATATAAAACAGTATAAGCTGGCCCACCACATTAAGTCAGACAAACAACATGATGCAGAAAGTACTGGGTTTGACTGCATCAATCCAGCAACAAAGACAATACAACGCTTCCATCATTCTCCAGTGCAAAGCATAACTTCACAATATCTCAAAGAACCATTACCAAAATCTGCCAGCCATGGAGCAACAGATTCAGTATCTATCGTGACGCCTGAAAATCGCAACAGCTGTCAGGGTTGGCCAATGACAATAACAAGGATTTCAAATCAAAAGCAGAAAGTTTCATTATGTTCTTTGTTGTTCCATGGTCAAATGTTTTCTTTTGGCATAAATAGTTCTACAAGCATGAAGGCAGGCTTACTTATTTGGATAAAAAAACTGTACGTGAAAGAAACCATTCAGCAAGACAGCAATACCTGCGTTCCCTGGATCGAGAACGATCCCTTCTCCTCGAATCATGGCCACGGGAGCGGTCATAGTCTCTATCCCGATCGCGGCCATGGTGACGGTCCCTATCATGGCGTCTATCGCGATCCCTATCATGGTCTCTTCTGCTTTCTCGAGGTTCAACTCTGTCCTTCCTTTCTGCATCTCTATCCCTGGATGCCCGACCATTGCGGTCCTTGCTGTGTTCTCTTGATCTAAAAAACCCAATATGTACTTTCAAATTATGTCTCGTTCACTATATTAAAATGAAACAAGGATGGGGAAGACCATACCGTCTGTCATCTTCAGATCTGTCCTTCCTTCTTTTATTCTTCTCCTCCTGGATGACGGTACAGCATGTTTTATAATGATAAAAAATCATGATAATGACGTACTTACCAAATGGAGAGTAACTAATAAAGGACAGCGTTTTAAATAATAAAAACGAAGCGCAAAAGATACATTACAGTCAAGATTGCTTCAGCTAATGACAACTTACAAACTTATGGAGCAGATTGCATATGAACAAGTTGTAACTTACAGCAAATGATGGCAAAAGGAGTGCGCGCTTTCAGAGTAACTTAACCGGTACTATTTATCACCAGCTCTACAAAATATGGATCACCCAGAAGAAAGCAATCTCCAGCTTCTGATCAACATAATACTAAGCAGAGTATATGAGCAACTTGACACAATTAAGTAAACATGATTCTCATACCATGTTTTGCACACCTCTATGCTTACATTTGTCAACATACAGTGACAGCTGTGGTTGCCATGGGTAGGAGGATGGTTGTCACATGAGATTCCAATTATGCAACATTGACTAATTCCTGTAATGACTATCGTAATAACCATGGTGCCCTCCAATGTGAGAAATGAAATAATATATAGAAAAGGTGAGAACCTTGGGGTTCTTCCTTGAGATCAGAAAACTCACAGATGCCAAAAGGCCCAAAACAGAGTAACTCTTTAAAGCAGAAAATGGAATATTACATTCAGCACCTGATAAAGATGTTCAAAATTTGCACCTTAACAAATTTAGAGAAAGGACAAAGGAATAGATCCATAAACTTATATTGTAATGGACAGATATAATGCAAGTCCTAATAGGATTGTGCAGATTTCTTGGTTTTATTGTTTTTATGTCTTTAAGTTTTACGATATCTGAAATTCTAAATTTATTTCATCACTCCCCAACATCATACATGTACTTGAGCATGCAAGAATGTACCTGGAGTTCTTTCAGTTTCTCGCGAACCAGCAGGTAGCCCAAGTGTAGCTTCCCTCCAAAATGGTCAGCAAGACGTCGATCACTGCATACAATATGGCATGAGATATATTTCCATCTTAAAGGTGCAATGTGACCGAAGTTTCAGAACATTTTGAGAGTTGAAGGATCTAGAAGTATTACTTGTCATAGACACTAAGAAATGCTCCACATATGTCACAGAGACGTAACTTCTGATCAGTCTATAAAAGGTGGACTATAAACATTAGTTGGCCAGGTTTTGAACTGATAATATAAATAATAGAAAATTTCTGCAAGGAAACGAAAGCAGAAACCAAACTCTTAGAGTAAATACAATTACATACGCATGCATACAATTCCTAATTCACCACATTCGATAATATCAAGAAATCCACACCTACAATTCTACATATGATGCACTTTCCGAATACATCTAGACCAATGACAGCATGTAAGAAGCTCATAATTTCAACAGATAAAAGGTAGTGTGGGATGATGTTGCAAATAGATGTACTCCAAGATCATATCATAATCAGCCTATAATTTTCCTAACACAGGTGCGTATACATCCACTTGTAGAGCAACAAGAGATCATTCTTGCATACTACTTTATATTTGATTAGCGCACTTGATCGAGAAACTACAGGTAATATACATGATGAGCACAGATTTCCTAATGTGCAAAGGTTGAGCTGTCACTTGAAAGAGCTTTCTAGTACAACATCTGATCAAAATGTTCAAAAGTTTTGAACAATGCAAATAAAAAACTTTTCCCTAATAGCACTGCGCCACTGCCAGGGAAATGCATAATCGTTTCCCAAGAACAGAGCATAATCATATCAAACGCCAAGGTAGGAGAAAACTTTAGCACACAACAGCTGGAGAATAATGAATAGCTAGTATCAAACCAAGTGGGTCCAAGGACAATTTTAGGCATCACGAAAGCTACTGATCTTGAATGAACTTTTGTACAAGAGTCACCCCATAAGCCACAATTTAAGCAATCATCAAACAACATAATGTGTAAACTAATTAACTAATGCTATAACACAAATAAGAAATTAAATTAAGTTAGCCATTAGCAGTGTTAAACTCACAATCCGAACATCAGCAGCTGTATATTTAGAAGAATCTGAAGCCGGTTCCTGCCGTGCCGCCAACTAATGATAAATCAGTCATGGTCCATACAACCAAAGAATGAAAATATCAGTGTCCTAGAAATCATAGGTTATCTATATCCTATGTCTGCAAAGGTAAAGCTAAAAATTAACCCACTACAATTGCCGGTGAAAGAATGGACATAATAAAGTTTGGTGAACATGGCAGTAGTTACCTTTTTCAGAGCTTCTATCTCTTCCAAAACTTTCTGCGCTTCTTCCACCATCCCTTGTTCACCTACCAAAAGGACAGGCATGAAAATATCACTATATACTTCTTTATGGTGTAAAAAAATACTAGAATGCATATATATAAGCAATACAAATACCAAAAAAAAAATAATCATCTTGGCTTGAAAAGATCAAGTAGTTGGTGTTGTCATAGAATTAAAAAGATACCAAAGACACTGATGCCCAATTAACAAATAATCAACAGAGTTATATAACACCATAAAACTAATCTATGATCCAGACAGACAGACAGACAGACCAAAAAATGATGTCAGACCTAAAAGGCCTATATATATATATATATATATATATATATATATATATATATATATATATATATAAAACACAAATATAAAACTAAAAACATTCACATCAATTAACGGTCGGGTTCAGGGTTCTCCAAAAAAGTTACAGTGAAGGTTTCTTGCCTTCTGCTTCACCAAATATTAAAAATACGACCAAACTGAAATTTCAACAGTCATATTGTTACTAGAAATCCGTTTGTCGTACGAACTAATTGAGTGGTTAAATTCAAAACTGAGAATACTAAGAAAAAAAGGCTGGGTTCTTTTAGGCTTATGGTTTAAATATTTAAATTTTGACTGTTCGCGAAAGGTAGTACGCACAGGAAAATAGTCGCATGCAATTTTGGCCGGTACAGCTGAACTCAATACACTTTTTACTACAATTTTCATGTTGACACCGCCTTGAAAAAACGTACCGTTTAAAAGCTAGTTATTGTAGACAGTACAAGCATAAGTCGGCTAATAGTGTAAACGAACCCACCCAAAATATCCTTAACTCGGCTCCCATTGCTGAAAACATATATTTCTAGAAGACACAAACCAGCAAGCAGTCAATTGTTTGCCATACCAAGCTCTTCGGCTTTCTTTATCTTTTCATTGATCATTTCTTGAGTACGAGCATCGGGAGGAGCAAGTGTTGGTACTAGTGCTATCTGAGGAGTTTGAGTAGGCTGAGGTAATGAAACTCTGTCCTTGTTGAAGGCATCAAGCAAGAGGGTAGCCTGCAACAAAGCAGGAAAAACAATCAGTCATGTCAAAACAAAGCATTACTTATTATTAGTAGCATGTGCTGACAAAACATTACCTAAGATCTTAACACAAGTACTTTTAAAGTAATACCTGCATGTCAGCCCGTTTAGATCTTAGTTCTTCCACCACTTCCAGGGCCTTGATTTTATCATCAGTTTTCCCTTCAAAATCTGTTTGGTACATGTTGATGAGAAACACTAAGTACTGCCGGGGGCAAATTGAAACAGGGGTGCGGACTTTTCCCATAGTAAAATTTAACAATCTAGGGCTTAAACTACCACTACATCAGTACACTAAAACATAGTGATGAAGCACACAGGATGAACTAACTACTTAGGAATGAAACCAAATGATTAGCTAGATCACTAGTGCTCATTGCCTAATTTAATGAAAACTATGTTGAGACATAAATTCTCCACCTTCCATCTAAAGTGCCACTCAAGAATATTAGAGCAGAGAAAGTTTATTTTGTTGGTGCAGTTTTTGATGAAGAGAGTGTTCAAAACTGCGGTTAAGACAGTTATCAGTGCATTATCTAGCCACAAACACCAACAGCGTGCATATCTATAATTGCAACAAGACCAAGTTGTGATATACTGATATTGGACAGCTAAACATATCTGCAATCCAACAGGGATGGATCTTTTGAAAATAAAGAAAACTACAAGGAGTTCTACAATTTGAAGCAGCTGTTGTTTAGGCCTAATGAGATTAGTAATACGATTTTACATCTATCTCCCTCAATTGAGAGGTTGAATATTAGCAGTCAACCTGTAGACAGTTACCAGGACCACTGGACTGCTGTGAATAGAAGTACTCAACAAATTAGACAAAATATGTTTTGACGTGGCATTACCAAAGGTATCAACTTCTTTCATTTTCTCCTTGATTTCCTTTGACAGCTGCAACACCTCATCTGTCTGCAAATGTTAACAACAACATGAGCAATTTAATTGAAGCTCTCACTGACACGTAGTAAGCTTTAATAGTTAGTACAGGCAGGTGCCTAAATACCTGAGTAACCTCAGACACAGAGATGGCAATAGCTGCCTTGGCATCCTCGTCAGCGAGACGTTTCAGCGCCCTCTGAATTTTCCTCTCGCACTCCACAATGAGCTTATCTATCACATCCTCGAGTTCCCTATCGAAATTATCTGCTCCCTTTGCTTTTACTTCTTCATAACTACTAAGAGCTCAGGAAACAACGAACACTATACGGTGGTTTGGGGAAGAAATTTGAAAATAAAAATTGGAGTGAAACATGGTGCGCATAATAAGGTAAAATGAAGGATACTCTTTCCGCAGTTGAAGCGAGTGAACTTTGGGGCAAGGTCCGAGATCCATTTTCTGCCATGAGTGGATTAGTTGATTAGATCACAGCATCAAACAGTGAAATTACTTCTGATATCTCAAAGTAGAGCCCACACATCGTGGTTTTGCCATGACTTCTCACTAACGCAACAACCTAAGATATTTTCCCACTCCAAACCTAATCATCTACGGCCTAACCACAAGCGCTCCTCAACCAAACTTACCACGAATTAAAACACACACACACACACACACAGAGGAGGAGGAGGAGAACGGGGGTGGGGGCATAGATACATAGAGAGAGGGAGGACAGGATACCGTGAGCTGGAAGAGGTCATGCGGGCAGAGGCCGGCGAGGAAGAAGCGGCAGACGTCGCGGTCGAAGTACTTGCGGTTGACCTCCCGCACGTCGCCGTTGCGGTTGGCCCCCATGAGCACGTCGAGCTGCTTCCGCATCGCGTCCATGGTGACCCACGGCCCCTACGGCCTCTCCGGCGAGGAGGAGGGTATATGATGAATAATTCCTACAAATGGGGTTTCTACCGAACGAGCGAGCGAGACGCTCCGCAACCCCAGGCCTAAAAAAGGAGGAGAGGGAGAAGGCGACGAGGGGAGCGATGCGGTCGGGTCGGGTCGGGTCGGGTCACGGTTGGGTGGTGTTGTGGGGGCAGGCTTAGAGGTGGCCAATCGGCCGTGCCACAGTAAGCCAGCTTTGAGATCTATTATTATAGTTTTGATCTAAACATAGCTCGATTTGTTTAAATGATAGATCATACATAAACTTCTAGTGAATCGTGCTATGTCTAAGTCGAGAGACCAGCACGCTGGGCCGGCCTGACACGGTCTGTTTAGCTCCTCCTTGCTGCTGCTCTCCCCCTTTAGTGCCGCAAGTCCAGTATCATGTTGATTGAGTCGACTCGTTAAAGTAGCCAGTTGAGCAATGATCTGGTCGAGTTTACCTCGTCACCGCTGCCAGATATGATGTCAAGGGTTACGATGGTCTCTGATATTAAGTTGTTATGACCGATGTGAGAGTGACAAAGATTATACAATGAGCAACCTGAGGTCGAGGAGGTTTGAAGAGCCGATGGCCGCTTGGAGGCGCCAGCCAGCAACTCACCATGAGCCTGGAGACACACGATTTGCAAAGAGGAGAAGGTAACTCTGTTTTTCCTTGATTCCTCCAAAGGTGTGGCAGGCCCCTATATATGGGACAACCCCTAACAATTAAACTATAATAGCATATCTCGGCTGAATAGGAAACAAACTCTATATCATATCTATTACTAACAAATTCAGAAAGCAATCTTTTCTAATTGGAAAGCCCAAACTCCTCCCGTCTGCCGGCGGCGGCGTCACACGTAGTGACGTCCAACCATGATAAGTGCGCCTACTAGCTAGACTTGAACTCAAGAATAAAAAGTACTAGTCCTGAATTTTCAGAGTACATTTTGAATTTCAAACCTGTTCTAGTTTCGTATTCAAATAGTGGGATTCTGAGGTTTGTTTATATCGTGAAGTTTTAATTGGTCTCCACAAGCAAAGATTAGCTGCTGCCTGCCAACTTGCAATGTAATTTCAATTTTCGGACGCCTGCCATGTCTTACTCGGCTGTTCTGCAATCATAATTCATAACTAGCTAGGAGCAGCAGACTTGTTTATCAAAGTTCGCAGATATTGCTCATCAAACTTCAGACTATCAAACTACAGATATTGCATCAACGACGAGCAAAACTAACAACGGATTTGATTCTGTTAAGTCAATTGTCCACACTACAACCACGAATCCGGATAAGGCAATCTGTATGTAGCAAGAAAATCTTGTGCCATCGACAATATGTAGCATGGCTTCAACACAGTCGCAGCAAACTTATGTTGTCAACAATATCCAGACCAAAACCATGTTTCAAATCCAGTAACACCACCACCAAGCAAGAAGGGCCAGAATTAAAACATGGATGTAGTAGGGTAGTTGATTATCTTGCAGTAAAAATAGGCTCGGCATCAGCGCTTGGTTGCGTTCTTCTGGTATACTTGATAAGCAATCCTTCTGAGGAGACACCAGGTATGCGCAAGTCCCTGAACATGAGAAAGAGACACATGTTTACATGACAATTCCACTATAGAATTTCAACGAAAATTGCTGTGAATTATACCTGATGTAGGGCTGCAGGTCTTTCCATTCCCACTTTGGCCGCTCCCGGAATAGTGCCACAAACCTCTCAGCTGGTGTCAATGGCAGATCGGCAACACTGAAAGCATGAACCCAGGTCTCAGCCCCAAGCTTTTCACACAGAACTTCCCCTTCAAGCATCTGAAGATCCGCACGCATTCCTGAAGGAATGCTTCGCTCCCATTTATCCATGAAGTTGTCGAGCTTCATCTTTCCTGCACGAAGTGCTCTCCGAGCGAATTGCAAGCAGACCAGCCTCTCATCAAGGCTCCAACATCTTCTAGCTTCCTGCTCGACCTTCAAACCAAATCTGTTGAGGCAATGGATTACAATCTTACGCGTAAAACCATCAGATTCCATGACAGGTAGCACATCATTTTCTGGCACAGCATTTAACGGCCAGTCGTGCAACACAGAGTTGTGCAGGATCATGTCCAGAATCGTGTTCACAGAATTGGCATCGACCGTCCTCCAAAACCCATCAATCTCGACAGCTGAGAGGGAATTCAACCCGTCTGACAGCTCACCATCACTGGCCTGAACAAGCTCACAAAGGTCTTGCCATGTGTAGAGCCCCTTCTTATGTTGGAAGCCATCTCCAAGATCCTCATCAAGCACATAGGGCCTCTCATGAAGAAGGCTCCTCAGTTTGTCAAGCTGTGGAGCAGTCCGGACCAATTCAATGCTCCCTGAGGCTACTTTGATGATAGAAGCCACTGCATCAGTGGCAGTGGCGGCATTAGGATCACCATTGGTGTGATCAGGTTGTAGGCTAGGAACAGCTGGTTCTCCGGGTGGTATTAGAAAGACAGAATTGGATGTGCCCACAAACTTCATAGCATATGTTGCAGAAGATGTGCAGAGAACAGCTTCTTCATCTGGACGCCCCCGTACAGTCACCCTGTATCAAGAGAATCTTCAGAGTTTCTCATAGACGGAAACGCAGAAGTAAAATCACACTATGAATGGAACGAAGAAACAAAGGTTACATATATATATATATAATCATGCCGCAGGTGAGAGGGCAAATGTAAAATCATTCTGTACCTTAAATTTTAAGGTTGAACCGAGGCGTCTAACAAGTCCCTTAACGCTTGGGTGCGTGTTTGTGGGGAGTAGGGCTTACCGGCCGTGTAGGAGGTCTGGGAGGAGGTCGGCAGCGGCCTCGAGGAGGATGAGGTCGTCGTGAGGGCCGAACTCTTGGTGGTAGCACACCGACAGCGAGGCGCCGGCGCCGGCAAGGCCCAGCACCGAGTCGGCCCCGCCGCCGCCGCCATCCCATTCCCTCTCGGTTTGGGCCTCCGCGTCCTTCATCTCCGCATCCATGGATCGGATCGAGAGGTTTTCTTTTACCCCTTTTCAGTTTTTTCTTTTTTCATGTGTTGGGTAGTTTCCCCGTTTCGTTTAGTTTTGCCGCGCTTTTGTTTTGGTGGGTGGGTTTCGCGCGGGAAAGGTTCTGGTTGGTGGGGTCAGGTGGTCAGCCTATGTAAAGGTGGCCTATGCAATAACAACGTCCCGATTAAAGAGGTGGCTGGCGGCAATGGTGGTCGCACGCGAGCGATGGGGAAGAATCAATCTAGATAATAATTGCTTAATCCAACAGTGCATCATCTATCATTTTTCATCCATTGGAGTGTTCGAGTGTTGGTTTTGTCCAATAATATGTTTTCTCCGATTGTCTTATTTTCAAAGCCCAACAAAATTTTGACTTGAAAGGAACATAAACCCTATCTAACGAACCCGGAGGAAATTTAGATGTTCAACAAAATTTGAAGTATGCAATTTTAAATATTATAGAAGATTTTCGTTTATATTGGCTTTTGTTGATTGCTTTTGCTTTAGCTTATGAATATAACAATTTTAGAGAAGTCATACGGAGAGAGACCTTCGTGTGCAATTTTAACTGATATAAATGAAATCACTACAATGCTTACTATAGTTGACTAATACATATTATTTTGAAAAGATATTTTATTTAAAAGTTAGATATAATAGAAAAAATGGTTTTTAAAAATCAATACATCAGGGCCGATCTTCTTGATTAAAAAAGGTGAAGCAAGTCAATGACAACGGGGAATTATTTCACGAACACCAGCGGAACCATCCGACCAAACCAGACGACATCCCTTCCCACTCATTAGCAGCATTCGCCACCCGCGGTGTCGGAATCCCGAAAATGCCCTGTCCAGTGAGCTTTACTTCTTCTTTCTTATATCTACTGTGCATTTGTCAACCGTGTTAGTTGTTACTTTTGAATTTTGTCTACTGCAATATGTTAACGGAACGGATCTGTGCACATGACAGCGGGGCTGGTTGATTGGTGAGGTACTAGGTGTGACCGGAGAGGATGGCGAGTTAATGTGGGGTATTAGATACGAATCCTTTTTGTGAGGATGAAAGGCAGAGAAAAGAACATCCTACTTACTAACTCTTTCTAAGTGGTAGAAATACCAACAAGTCACGATGTACTACTACTGGAACAAAACTCAGGATTGACAGTGATGTTATGCAGCTACGAGGGGGTGTTGAACCCGTGAGATTTCGCTATGGCTTCTACAACGACCTCCAACTAAAAATGGCCACATATAGTAACACTTTCAGGGTCTTTTTTTACCTTCGACTTATGATTTTTAGCTATGATTTATAGTTTTGAGTTGTTTGTGAGAGAGTACAGAGTAATATAAACTCGTGTGCGGTTTTGACCGATATAAATAAAATCACTACAATATGTGTTACAATTAATTTATAGATTCTGTCTTAAAAAGACAATTCGTTTAGAAATTATTTACTATAAAAAACTAAAAATCAATTTTTTAAAAGCTAAAAAGGATAGGCTCATAAGTACACCAAATACCCTTCGGTTAAACACATGTTAAGAAGTTAGCTTACAGGTCTGGTAATATTGGCTATAGCGGATGATTTTTGACTATAATTGATGATTTTTGATTAAAAATAAATAGTAGTGGTTGAAAGAAGTGTCTTTTAGAATGATGGCACATGAGGGAGAGATACATGTGAGAGATGAAAGTATGAAGAGTATAATGCGTGATGCATCCGAGACACTCTATCTTATCCCAGAACGAGAGGAGTGAGAAAACTGTTTCGAAAAAATAGGTGTTTATATTATCTTAGCAAAAGTCAATATGGATGCTCCATGTACTCGGCGATCATAATTTGTATCCGTCGGAACTAACATACCAACACGACTAGTTATGCGAATTTACTTAACATGGTTACATAATACTTTGTCTGTGTTTATTAGGGCACGGAGAAAGGCGCAAGGTGGGAGAGGGCGGTAATTAAGCAGAACCTGAACGAAAAATAACAGCCTTATCAGACAGCGCAGGGGTCAATGTTTTAGCAAATATGAATGTATAATTATTATGTATTTATGTTTGTGGACCATTACAAATACTATGCCATTGCTTGTCTTGAACTATCTTTTCTTTTTCTGGATCATCATTCACCAAGCGTGTGACTTAATCATGGAATACTGCAGTCATGTTCTGCGCTGTGATGCCATTCTGAAATTGATCAATAGTCATTTGATTTAGTCATGGTCCGAGACACGACTTGGTTATAAACAAACATGTAGAGATGGACTAATCTGCCATAATAAACTCTTAAGAATTGTTGAAACTGTCCAGGCATGCAATCAACCAATGATGTTTCGCAGACTGGCTGCTCATACTACGCAATGCGCATTGCTACTAGGGCGGCTATCCGGTTTCATAGATGCTGACCTCAAAAAACTGGCTATTCAGACATGTAATGCACATCAGTGTTGGGGCTGTCTCTGGGAAGTAGCCAAGCGAAAAAGCCCTCATGCGTTTCTCCTCCTAGCCTCTGGGATGAATACTCGACGAGCATGTGCCACAACTCACCAACCGTCCATCCATGAAGTAATATCCACTGGATCACCTGCCACACAGTATGATGATGCAAGAAAAAGATACATAAGAAGTTAAGAACAACGGAGGCTTAACGAAGCCTCACATTATGGGATTAGCCCCATTCGGTACAGAAAACGGAGGATACATGCCTCCATGAAGTAATAGGAATAATTCCGTAATAGTATCCATCATATCTATTGTTGTTGTGCAAGGTACTCTGTTAGACTCCCAAAAAATGAATCAGATCCCATCGGCGATCCACCCCCCACCCACAAAATACCAGTGCACACAAAAATCCCAACCACTAACCATTTCAGTGGGAGATTTACAGAACCATCAACATCATTAGACATGGAGCTAATACCAACTTTAAAAGTAGTACACCTAGAATTAACATCTTCTACTTTTGCAGGGTAAGCAAAAAAAATCTGAGAAGGGTGGTACAGATGTGTAGTACCTCTTCTAATCTTTTCAGAGATGCAGCCTCAAAAGTGTAGTAATTGACAAAAGGTCGAAGTGCCTGCAAAATAAGAACAAAAGAGTTTATTTGAACACTCCAATGATGTAGCTACATGAATCAATCGGTACAGATATTTAATTAGGAAGGTAGTTCACATGTACTACTAACCCCTCAACTTTGATTGTGAAATAACATTGTCAAACACTTTTCCTGTACCTGTGATGCAGCAATCCACTGAATCATGCTCTTAATTTCAGGGTTTCCGCCAAAAGCCCCACAACCCCAGTTTCCAGTTGAAACCCCTATACATTCGTCGGAGCTGACACTTGGACAGTTATCCTTGGTATCTGAATCCTGAACCATGAAAAGTTAAGAACAAAATCAGAACAGACAGATACCGTACTTCTGAATTCTGGTGCATGTATATATAAGTTACTGCTTATCACATTAGGCCATTTCTTTGGAATCATATAACTGGGCCTTAACTACTTCATTGCTTGACGAGCAGAAAACAAATGATAAGGATAAATAGATTCTGATAAGTCAGTTTCTGAACCTAAGCAGAGATTGGATTGTTGACTAATGGAATGTGATACTTGTGAATGCTTGAAAATAGGTAATTTTAAAAAATAATTCTTTTCGGAGCAACTCAGGAGTCAATAGTTAAACACCTGGAAAAGCTTCACGTAGAGCTGATGCTTTGATTGATCCAAAAATCCACAAAAAGCCTTGTTCAGTTCCCTGTGCAAAGATGTATTGTCAATCAAAAAAGAAAGAAAGAAAGGCCGTAGATAGAGACAAAGTGATAACTACAAGCTGCCAGTAAATTATGAAAGTTGTAACGAATTTAAGTGAAATAAGAACAAGACATACCTTACAAGACCACTAGTTTCATACTGTAACATAGTTGGACAGTCCAAAGCATCAATTGCCACTATTCTAGTTTTTCGCCTACCCATTGCATCAAAGGGCTTGTTGTCTAAATAGTCACCAAAAAAACGGAATGAGGAACCATACCTGTAAGAAGCAAGTGAAGGGTTCATACCATGTAAAAATCATCACATGTTGTAAAGGAAAAAAATCCATAAATCATATCGTAGTGGATGAGTGCTGTGGCAGTTCTTTTTATTAAGTTGCATACACCAACCAGTTCACCCAAAAGTTTAAGCTAATGAGAAAAGATGGGCAATTCACTTATACTTCAACACTCCTCCTCACGTGTAGACTCTCTTAAGCCTAAGACGTGAAAATAGAAGTGAGCTACAATTATTTTTATTTAATTGTGTCAGCTGGGTCTCGAACTCAAGACCTCTTGGCTCTGATACCATATTAAGTTGCATGCACCAACCAGTTCATCCAAAAACTTAAGCTAATGAGGAAAGATGGGCAATTCACTTATACTTCAACACTTTTAACAAATGAAAATCAAGAGAAGGGTGGATAAGGTTATAAACTAACCCCAAATACTTTGAGAACCTTTCTGCACCAACAATTTCTATAGCCTCATTATCTTCCATTGAAGCCATGAAGAGCATGCCCACGATCAATTCTGGGTTTATCATGAAGCGGATCTCTTCCTGTACCACAGAAAAAATACAGCATTATAAGAGAACCGCAAGAACCACTTATATGAATGTAATTTCTCTTAACTAATCAAATAACACAACATCAACAAATGCTTTGCTTAGCTAATCAAATGACACAACATCAACAAGTGCTTTTCTTAACTAGTCTAAGAACACAACATCAACAAGTGCTAGCCAGCAGCATGAAAATGAAACTAAAGGCACTTCAATTCACATCATACACCCATGAAGTACAAAAACACCGGTCTTAAACCAGTGAAGCAACATGAGTATTTCCAAGTAACATAGAAGATGATGGCTAAGTTACATACAAAACGAATGTAACATCACATAATTATTGCTAGTCCAAAGTCCAAATGGAGATATTTGTTACACAGTTGAACACAGAGGAAGTAAAATCTACAAACAAAAGAAAGAAACCTGCACACAGCCCCTGGAAAGTGCACCTCCTCCCAAATATTTATTTGCGAAGTCAACTTCAAGGGCTTCTTGTTCCTCATCTTCTATCAAACCCGAGGGAAAGACCTACTAATGAAAAGAAAACAAACAATCAGCAGATTTCATCTCAACAGTAAAACACTAAGATATTTTGATGGCCATTAAGACACCAGAAAAACCGTAGCTGTTTCTTGTTCTTTTCTGATGATCTTTTATGTCATCATAGTCAAGTGCAAGTGTGTAACAGACTTTTTCTTCCAGTTCTACTAGCCTTAATTTCCATTTTCGTGCCAATACCAGGATATATCATTTATCATGTGATCTCAGCACCAAAAATTGATTATGGTAATATGGCATTTCTCCCAGGATGCAGACATATTATGGAGAACATTGAGATGATTACAGAAAAAAAAGGAAACATATTTGGTTAGCATGCCAGGAGATGCTAATTTGAAGACAAATATCCATTCTAAGTGGACCATCACACAAGATGCAAAACTCAACCTGAAACAAGTTATGACATATTCGTCAAGTACCCTTCAGATAGGAATGAGATGGATCACATAACAAAAGGCCAATATCTTCACTTCTGCATAGAGTCCAAAATATGCATGGACAGTGGCAGAGAGTCGTTGAGACCATACTGGGCCTTGGCCACCCCTTGGATCCATTAGTTGGACATAGATATATACACGTCTAAGTCTATTTGTTGTTTAGGCAATTAGTTGACAGTTCCTCTCTATTCATTACAGCCTTCATTTCTTTTCCTCTAGAGCCTGTGGTGTGTGCTCATGTTTTATCCCTGAATTGCCAAACCCCAAATGCCCATTTATTTTGTAGCCTACAGAACATGAAATTCTCACCACACTCTCTCATTCCTTCCTTATTCTGACCATTGTGTAGTAGCGCATTTTGTGCTCAAATCTCCCAACTTGAACAAGATGCAGAGGCTATACCAATGGTGAGGTCAAAGGCTCTTTTGTAGCGAAAGCACGTGCTTAGTTATGCAATTGGTTTCATTGTTTTGCAATGGAAGATGGTGTTTATTGGCAATAACTTTTAGCCACCCCTTAATTTTGGGTCACGCTCCACCACTGTGCCTGGAGATGTGATGCTGAAGACAAATAGGCAAACAGCTATTCTATGTTGTAACAATACCAGATAGCTGTCTTGATATTACTTGAATGGTTAAATCTCAATACTCACTGCAACATGCTACATGCAGATATCACATTGTTCGATGGTTAATAGATATTAATTTGACAACTTCTTTTAAGCTATATCATCTTATGTGACCAAACAAAAGGCTGCAGAAGAGACGTGTTGTCTGAAATAATGCTGGCTACAAGGTCGGCTTTTATTTAAATAAAGACAGGCCAACTGAACAAACTCCTTATGATAAAGCAATTTTGCGTGCCAGTTAATTTCAGAGAATTTGTGTAAGAGGAAGTATGAATCACAAAATAATCCTATCTCTCGTACGGAGTATAAATGATACAATGCCACTTACTCGGAATGGGCAGAGAGGGGCACTAGATTTCATCCAGGCATCAAAGTTAGGATACATAATGCCATCGGAGACAGGACAGCGAGCAAGGGCCTTCCGCTCAAACGAAACGAAACCAGTAGGTGTAGAAGCAGTGACCCTCTCGAAATAGTGAACAAGGCACCTCACTTTCTGCTCCTGGCTTTGCCTCGAATTGCAAGTCAGAGCCCTGTCGATCGATCAGTAAACCACGGACAGAAGCATAATCAATCAACAAGAACAGTTAATCATTTTTTTACCCCAACAAAAATCAAGCCCCGAGAAAACCAAAACAAAATGAGCAAGGGACATACGCGAACAGGCTATCGAAATTGATCGCTGGAAGGCGCGCCTCGCCCCTATCCGCTGTGGGGAAGATGCAGAAGAGAGCGCAGGCGAGCAGCGCGGCAGCGAGCTCCTGGCTGAGGAGCACAACGCCCGCGTCCTGCTGCCCCAGGAGGCGGAGCCCGAACGGCGCCTGGTGGGCGGCCCTGGCGTAGTGCTCCTCGAGCAGAACGGGGAGGCGCATGAGGAGGCGGGCGAGGGAGGGGACGACGTCGGCGAACCAGTCCCGCGCGTGGGCCCGCGAGAGGAGGTCGTCGAAGAAGAGAGCGTAGCCGTCGGCTGCGCGCGGGGGCAGCGGGGCGAGGGAGAGGGCGAGGCGGAGGGCGAGGAGGGCGTCGGAGAGGGCGTCGCCGGAGGAGACGCGGCTGACATCGGGGCCGAGGGCGAGCGCCTTGAGCGACTCCTGCGCCGCCGGCGGCCAGTACAGGGCGCCGCCACGGAGGACGACGGGGAGGAAGGGCAGGATCGAGCGCAAGTCATGGCGCGCCTCCATCTCTGCTCTGCTCTGCTCTGCTCTCGGTTGGTCGTCTCGTCTCGTCTTGTCTCCTCTCTGACTCGGTTGGTTCGGCCCGCCCTAATGTGATGCTTGGCCCATCACTCCCTTATGTTCAGGCCAGGATGGGCTGCATACGAGCCAGGCCTAACATGACGGCCTAATTGCCAACTACACTGACCTACTGTTTGCCAATCCAAGCCCCAAGGAATCAGACCCAAACATGAATAGTTACCGGTGACTCGGTGTCTAATTTATCTAAGTGGAAAATACATGATGATGATTTTATCTCTACTACTTAGAGGGTTGTTTTTTTCCTATAGCTAATAATTTTTGTATACGCTTTTCGATATGGCAACAGACAACGGTAATATAGACGTGAATGGTACATACGATTTTAGGCTCAGAAAGCTGTTTAGGAAATCCACTTCGAGAGATCGTCTCGTTTAGATGTTTGGTACTTCTAATCAAAAAGCAGAATCCAAAAGTAAAAAAAAGGACCGAAAGAAGAAGTTGTAATATTTCTCTCTTCCTGTTCCTCTCACTTCTACACTCTCCTTCCCTCGGGAAAAAAGAAAGAAACGAAACGAAAACGCCGCCGAGTGGGCCTCCTCACATAGCGTAATTTGTTTTCTGCTTGTGGAAAGGCGAGCTCATGCTAAAAGCCGGTCCGGACGGCGACCGAGAGCAAAGCGGCACCGAGAAATCAAAGCGCGGTGAAGATTGCAACTTCCAAATATCATTTTTTTTCCCCTTATTTATTACATGTGGGATTTTCCCAGTTGTGATTGACGATTTGGTTACCTTACCGTGCTAGGATTATCTCAGTAGTTTTCAATCCCGATAGACTCCTTCACAGATGCTTCATTGGAGTAGAGCTGAGGCTGAAGATTTTGATGTGGGATACGAATAGGTTACGCTAGTGTAAATAAAAATTTTCTAATGTGTAAGTTATAAAGCCACACAAGTAAGAGATCATAGATCGTTACTACTAGATGCGCAGTGCAGTGAAAGTATAGTTGAAGCAGCCGATTCAACGAAGATTGCGTTGACGTAGTGGAAGTAGTCGATCGTCCTCTGACCAACCATCTTCTCCACGTGATCATCCCGATCAGCGCCGCCGTCGCAGCAACGTCTCTACCGAGATCCACACATCCAGGGATGGAACACCGTGCGTCAACATACTAACACTAGCGCGCACGACAGGAATTATGAGAGGTGGTAGCTAGGGTTTCAAAGGATGTATTTTGGGATACCTCCCTCAGCCCCAGCACCTCTCCTAATATAGCCTTCAATTGGATCCTTATCCGATACAAATAGAGATTGAATCCCACTCAAAAACTATCATCCAGGTTCTTATCGTTCCAACCCATTAAGTGTGTGATTCTGTATGTTCATATATATTTGGCCATAGACCGAAAACTCATTTACAGTCCATAAGTCAGTAGCGGCTCCTAGCAGGACATAACGACTCTCAAACATACAAAAAGATCATATCAGACAAACCTATATAGTGCTTATATACCGATCTCTTTGCCTCATGATACCAGATCGAACTCAAAATGAGAAACGTGCAATTCTATGATAGCTCAATTCTTTACTCGAACTTGTAGTACATTACTCAGTTGAGATTGACTCCTCAACCATATTTGGCATGTCCACACACTTCCTTAATCCAACTACATCGAAGGACCCAAAGATATCTCTACTGTTATATAGGAGGGGCAAATTCAATCTTGATCGTTCATATTTCTCCGCATATTTCATGATAAACCCGAAAGCTACTTTTTTATAACTACCTAATTATATAGTAGTGTTTGGTAACTCCTAAGTAAACTATTACACATGTAGAAAATAATGATGATATCAGATTTAAGAATTCTACATACACTATGTACGAGACCAACTGATGACACTTAAAAATATAACAATTCCTGCAGTATTTCATATTGGGTCAATCCAACATCATGTTCTCTAACATGTGTCCGTGTTATTGATTTGATATATCATATCTATGATTTATAAAACATGATCATGAATCAATACATGTGCTGATCTGTAGATTATAATTGTCCCACATAATAATATAAGATTGGGGATAATTTAGAATAATATCAAAACATGAAAAAGAGTTCCGTGAATAAGTCATATACTTGTTGATCAATATGAAATATATTTATTCAAGAGACAAAATAACATATTATTCAAAAAATCATAAATATAGAAGTGATATAATCATCTCTATGATTACCTCTAGGACGTATCACTAACAATCTCCCACTTGCACTGAGTCAATCATGCAAGTATCTAATACCCATAGCTCTTGTGTGTATCTCATGCATTGGCTGTGGAAGAGACTTGTTAACGAATCAGCAATATTTAAATCCATGCGTACTTTGCATATCTTAACATCACCTTTATGAACAATCTCGCGAATGAGGTGAAAACACCGAAGTATGTGCTTAGATTTTTTATGTGATCTAAGCCTCTTGATTTGCGCAATGGCTTCACTATTATCACAATAGAGATTCATTGGACTAGAAGCACTAGAAACTACACTCAGCTTAGAGATATTTTTTTTATCAAAACAACCCCCTTTATACCTTTGGAAGCCGCAATATACTCAACCTCCGTTGTAGAATCGGCAACCATCTTTTACTTGGAACTTTTTTAGCTCACTACCTCTCCATTAAGACAAAACACAAACTCAAACTACGATAAAAAAGTTATCTTTGGGCCTATTGTTTTCGGTTTCTTAAATCGGCCTTTGGCTTTTGCTACTCCAATATTGTGCATATATTTGATCCTGATGTTGTGCTTACTCCAATGTTTTGTTAGTGCCAAGGACTCCTAATATCCAAACATGTTTCAAAGGGATTGATTGAATGAGCCCCACCCTCTAGTTTTACCATGTCTTGCAGGTGTCGACTAGCACCAGACGTACTCCTAAAATTTGTGAATTCTCCTTGGTGATCATAACTCTGCATGAAAGAAGCTTTGTATCAAGTAAAATGAAAGTTCATTCGAGAATGGTAAGAGGGGAAAACCATTATCATCATCTATAAAATTACTATCTAACTATTAAAAGACTTCAATGCCATCCTTTAAGAAAATTACTGTAAATATATCGATAATTTCAATATATTTACCCTTATAGCACTTCTGTGAGGTTGATCCTTGTAATCTTGATAAGCTTGACTAATTTAATAAACTGATTCTTCCATCTCATGGCTTGTCATCCCCGTGATTTGCCTTTCTCTAGAGATCGTTGATTTGACTAATTTGATAAGATTGACTAATTTAATAGACTGATTCTTCCATTTCATGGCTTGTCATCCCCTGATTTGCCCTTTTGATTTAGAGCTTTGTAGCAGATATTTTTGAGGCAGGATGCAATTCCTACAACCATATATTCATGAAACTCACTAGCTGTCTTAGATCTAAGGGTCAAATCATCAAGGTTTCCATGAAGAGTCTCAATGAATTTTTTTCCCAACAGAAGCAATAGCAAGGACTTGATTATCCTCAAAGGAATTTATGCGTTGGAAGAGATCAACAAAACCATTTCCTTCAAGCAACAACCAATAAGCTATGATCTCCATAGAAATAGAAGGCTCCATCATAAAGAAAAATACTAAGCGAGAGAAAAGCAAGCGCCCTTCCATAAGGCAAAGAATTGATAGCATTAGGTAGATTGAAAGCATGTAGGAATTTAGTTCGTCACTATTCACAAATAAAGCATTCCACTAACAATACTTACATGCGGCAAATCACATGGACATGGACATGGTAGTGATACATGATGCAATGATGCAATGTTGAACATCACATGATGCAATGTTGTGATAAAAGAGTTGGTGTAACAAAATAGAAAGGAATACATGCAATACTTACAAGTGGCAAATCACATGGACATGGTAGTGTTTTTTCAATTCGGTGTTGCTCTTTCGTGTCATATGGTCCATTCTTTTTTCCTTTTAGCATGAATGGATAGCATTGAGTAGCGTAAAATGTTTCATTTAGTTGGATGGTATAGGGGTTGGACTTGGCCATGTATGGTTTGGTACTTTTTAATCGGTCATTTCTTAGAAAATGTTACCACTTAGACCAATAATTATATGGAATGTTTGCCATGTGTTTACTCAAATGTCTTTTGAGAAGTACAATAGCATGGACGTTGGGTTTCTTCAAAGAGTTGTTTTTGCAAAGTGCAACACTTCCTTGTTTGATTTGCTCAGTCAAAAGTGGTCCACAGACTAGACACCATAGCCACTTGTTACCATAAGTTACCATTATCGTAGAAACAAATAGATATAGACTCAATGCAGAAATACTTATAACTTATAGTTTTTGTACAGATGAACAAGAAATTGTAGTGTTAAACGGTGCGTTTTTTCTAGGCATGGTCTACAAGTAAATTATAGTACAAACTGAACCGAGTTTAGCTGTATTGACCAAAATTGTATGCGACTATTTCTCTCTGCATACTGCCTCTTATAAACAGGCCAAAAATCAAAAATCACATATATAAGCCATAAGCCTCTCCCCAAAAAACCCACCTATAGAGAAGTGTGCATAATGGTAGGCGTACTTTCAAGCTATAAAATTTTGAATTTGTTAAGGTGGTTTTGCAAAGTTCAAAAAATGGATCATTTCTTAGTTGCTAAGTCAAAAGAACCGAATGTTGTTTTGTATAGCTGGAAAGTACACCATCATACATATCTTTCCATATTTAGAGGCCGCTCTGTTAGATTGAAAATTTGATGGCTTATGGCTGAAATTACACTGTAGCTGACGGTGGCTTATTTGACATAATTAATTTAAAAAAATTAAAAATAGAAAAAAATATTAGCCTATCACGTATAATGCAAACAAAGCTGGAATAGTTTTAACTGACAAATTAAACAAGAAACCCTTTCGTGCAATTTGAAAAAAAAAACACTCTTCAGAGATAAAATGTCCTCTTCTTTTGAATTTACCACGCAATCTAGACTTGATCTCTTCATATTTGTTCTCTGTTTTTTTTTTTTTTTGCAAAACTAGTAACTTGTGGTTAAGTGTGTGTTCTTTCCAGCTATACAGAGAGATCAGATTTTTATGAATGTAGTTTTGCAAAGTACATACAAACGGTCGGTTACTTAATTGATAAGTTTGAAGCGACCCCACATCTTAGCCATGCATTTGCTAGCTAATTTTGCATAAAATTAAGAACAAATATGGAGAGATAAAGTATGGATTATCGGCTAGGTTCAAAAGAGAAGGTATGGATGGTATGTGTGCTACCAACCATAGAGAATTTGGATTTTTTTTTAAAGGTAGTTTTGCAAAGTATAAAAACATGGCTGGTTGCCTAATTGATAAGCCAAAATGAACCAAACCCCCACCCACTTTGACCATAAGTTACTTGTTTGCAGAAGAAACAAACACACGTCGGCAGCGCTCACATGAGCTTTTTCTCAGCAATTGCTTCTACGTTGATCTTCTCATTTATATTTTGTCTTGTAGTGAATTTATTTATTTATTTTTTGATATTTTTGTGTTTTATTTTTTTCCTATATTCCTTTGCATTATCCGCTCTAGATTAGTATGTCGCTTTTATTTTTATATTTTTTTAAAATTTAATTATACCTAATAAATCAACTTAGCTATAATAAAAAAATCAGTCATCTACAGTAAAATTTCAATTAGAAACCATCGCTATTCCGAATGCGCTTACTAGCTGTACAAAGTATGAACACATCCACTTCCCAGCTATTGCACAAGACATGCTTTCCTTTAACCTTTCTGGCAGTTTCTTTGCACACATACCTAAGTAGTATTGGCTCGAGATAGCACTAGGCTTTGCCTGGCCCAGTCCACTTGAAAAAAAAAATGTCAGGCCTTCATTGCTTTCAAGCCCATCTAAAGTTCCGCCCAATCTAAAATATGCCCGACTATATTAATTCGATTTTTTTCCCTACCAACTTGATATTTAAGTCCATCCTGTTCGATTCAATTTTCCTCCCTTTTTTGCGAGAACAAAAGGTTCTCTGATGAGGGATGGCACGGCTATGCATGCTGCAACGTGCAAATACACGGTTCCTAGCTTGTAAGTGTAATGTTCTTCTCCTAATCGCAAGGCTTAACCAGAATCCTAAACAGCCTTGCATTGCAAATTTGCGATGAACAAAAGCGCAAAGGAGGGCCACATGGCCACCAAAAACTCCACGGTCTTTAGCCAAAAAAAAAAAAAAGCTCCGTTCGATCGAGAGAAAATGCAGGAAATATATGACCGGACGGTTGAGCATTGTGCAAAGTCACGATTACTATTCTTCCCCAATTTTGTTTTGATTTAGGCATCACTTAATTTAACTTCTCACTTCTACTTTTTTTTTACTATTTATTAATTTTATCCTTTTCTTTTTCTTATTTTTAGTTTTTTTATACTATTCCTTTTTTTGTTTTTTTCGTATTTATTTGCATTATCTGTGATAGATTAACATGTTTTTTCTATTTTTAAATTCTTTTAAATCTAATTATGTTAAGTAAGTTAATTCAGTTATAGTAAAAAATAAATTAATTATAGTAAAAAATTTATAAATAATTATTATTATGAACGCCCCCGTAATTTCATGCTCAGAGAGTCGTTCAAATAATTTGGTTTAACAAACCGTCCGATTGTTAACGAGGAGAAGGTCGTCTCTCTCCTTGCTTCTGCCTGCTCAACCGACTGCTTCCACCGACCGCGCCGCCCCAGCTACCGCGCTGACGACTCCCTCCGCCGCAGCCGACGACGACAGGTGCGTACCGGCTCGAAACCCAGTCTACCGTTCGCGCACTTGCTCCTTGGATGCTGCTTTAGTTGCCGCCTCGGATGCCGGAGGATACGCGCTCTCCGATTTGACTTGTGCGCCTGCTCCTGCCTCGAGTCGCTCCTCGGAGGCCGCCCCGTAGTGTGCGTTTGTAGACTCGCTGTTCGATCGGTTGCGCCGATTTGGCACAGCCGCCGCGGATTGGGGGGGGGGAGCAGAACTTTTTACAGCATTTTTGGGGTTTTTTTGGGGTGCATGAGTTGGGTTTACTTTTATTGTTGTCGGATTATTTTCCATTTCTCGATGCGGAGGTAGAGCGCGTTACTCGGTTCCGTCCTCTGATCTGTTACCGCGTGACCCTACAGATAGGTGTTTCTTTTTCCTTCTCCATGCGATCTTAGTGTGATTTGTTATTTTTCCTTGTCAATTTGATTCTCCCAGGTTGGAGCGGCTCGATTTGGTGTGCTAACTCGCCAAAAACGCCAGCTCTGGGATGCGAGCTCCCCGTGATATGGCAATGGACTTAGGGTTTACTGTTCAGTAATAGGGTGTGGTAGCTTTTACCACTGGGAAGTCAGAAGACAAGCGAAGTTGTTTCTAAAGCTCTTGAGAGTTGGTGTTGGGTGGTTTCGACTAAGCTGGGTGATAGCATGATCAAGCAAATCCTTGGACGGTTCCCCAAGAAGCTGTCCAAATCCGGGGATAAGGATCCTATTGGCAGGTCAAGCCCCTCAGTGTCAAACCCGCCGTTGGGTCCAAGAGGTGCAGAAAGGGCCTCCAACTTGAGTAGTCAGCCACCGGTTATCTTGAGCTCTGGGCTCAGTTATGGGAGCAGCATGCATGTTGGGAATGCAAACTCAAGGGTAAATGGCAATTCAGTATCATCGACCTTTGATTTGTTGCCAAGCTTTAAGGATGTGCCCAACACGGAGAAGCATAACCTGTTCATCAAGAAGTTGAACTTGTGCTGCTCCACATTTGACTTCACTGATCCGACAAAGAGCATGAAGGAGAAGGAAATAAAGAGGCAAACTTTGTTGGAGCTTGTTGACTATATTGCCTCAGCCAATGGTAAGTTTCCAGAGGTAATTATGCAAGAGATCACAAAAATGGTTTCTGTAAATTTGTTCAGGACATTGACTACCCCTCCCAGAGAGAACAAGATTGAAGCCTTCGATTTGGATGAGGAGGAGCCTGTTATGGACCCTGCATGGTCACACTTGCAGATTGTTTATGAGTTGTTCTTGAGGTTCATTCAGTCTCCAGAGACTGATGCCAAATTGGCTAAAAGATACATAGATCATTCGTTTGTTCTGAGGCTACTTGATCTCTTTGACTCCGAAGACCCTAGGGAGAGAGAGTACCTCAAAATGATACTTCATCGTGTCTACGGAAAGTTCATGGTTCATCGACCATTTATTAGGAAAGCCATCAACAACATCTTCTACCAGTTCATCTATGAAACTGAAAAACACAATGGAATTGCAGAACTCTTGGAGATTTTAGGGAGCATCATCAATGGGTTCGCACTGCCACTTAAGGAAGAGCATAAATTGTTCCTTGTCCGGGCCTTGATTCCACTTCACAAGCCAAAGTGCATTTCAATGTATCATCAACAGCTGTCTTACTGCATTACCCAGTTTGTTGAAAAAGATTGCAAACTTGTAGACGCAGTTATCAGGGGCCTACTGAAATATTGGCCCATCACAAACAGCTCCAAGGAGGTGTTGTTTTTGGGAGAGTTGGAAGAGATATTAGAAGCTACACAACCTGCTGAGTTTCAGAAATGCATGGTTCCTCTTTTCCGCCAGATTGCGTGTTGTCTGAACAGTTCTCACTTTCAGGTAATATTAACTGTATGTATTGCCTTTGTCATAAAAAAAATATCCATTTGTGTTTCTTTAATTCCCATTTCTTCTGTTCTGTAATTTTCTTCCACCCTTTTGTCTTGTTAAAATTGAAACAGATGCATTACCCGAACAGTGATCATCTCATTTTGCTTATTGTGTTTCTCTTCAAGGCATGGTTGTCTAGATTTAGTGTGTGGGTTACGTTAATTGATCCTGTGGCAGGCCTAGAATTAGACAGCTCAGTATTCTAAGTGGCACATGAAATTTATGGATAGAATCAAGCTTGTTACAGCGTCGCAGCGGTGCTAGGTGGACACCATGGGCATTCACCGCCCCTGGGGTGGCGGGGAGAGGAGAGAAGGCGAGGCCGGCGGGGGGAGGACCGAAGGAGGCGAGGCGGTGGGGGAGGACCGGAGGAGGCAAGGCGGCACGGGGAGGACTGGAGGAGGTGGCGGGGAGAGAGAGTAGTGTGGGAGATGCGGCCTGCGGGAGAGGGAGATGCGAGGGAGAGAGAGACAGAGAGGAAGGGATAGGAGTCGGCAGCTAGATGTGGGCGATGCAGAGTTACTGAGTATACATACGTAGCACACCTGATACGTGCATGTACAACTGGCGACTCGCCTAGGCGTCCAAGCGCCGCTCACTTGCCGTGGTTGCCGACTCCACCGTGACAACCATGGATAGAATATAATATTTCTATCATCTATAGAGCTCCAATCACTTCTCATGATAGTTTTGTTTATCCTATATTTTTTAGTTTACTTTGGGGGCATCCTTTTTTTAAGCGACTTGGTATTTTGTGCTAGCACCACATTAATTGTATAACAGAATACATGCTAAAGTCAATTCTATATGGTTAATTCGAATAATGGTTGGGCAGTTCTCTGGCTACTGGCAATATCACAAAAGCAAATTCTATCAGCCGTATGACTTGTCTCCACCATGGGTTGCCGAGTGGATTCCTGATAAGTGATAAGGATTTCTCTTTATATTACTGTGTCGTTCAAATAGGCAGAGAAAAATGTTAGTTAAGTGTGAGGGCTTTGACCCAATGCACTGACTTCACTTGCATTTTATTTCATTTGAGCCCTTGTGTCACATCTCAAATCTGTTTGAATTGCACGCTTATGTGTAGAGTGTAGACATCCTATTATGTCTACTATGCTTCTGGTTCATTATGTGTAGCCGTAGGACCCAATTATGTCATCTGTTTCATTATTCTTCTGGTTCTATATCTTCATTCTCCCCCATTATGTGCTTGAGACATCACACTTCGCTGTATTGTTGCAAGACATTCATAATTGAAAATGCAAGTCCTATCGAAGTTGCAGAATCAGAGTATAGCATTAATTGATGAATGGTAACTAATGGTGCTTTTGCTGCTTCTAGGTTGCTGAGAGAGCGTTGTTTTTGTGGAACAATGACCATATTGAAAATTTGATCAAACAAAATAGTAGGGTGATTTTACCTATCATCTTCCCTGCACTGGAGAGCAATTCCAATGGGCACTGGAACCAAGCTGTGCAAAGCCTCACTCTTAATGTGCGAAAATTGTTCTCTGATCATGATGCTGGATTATACACCGAGTGTCTGCGGAAATATGAGGAAGACAAAGCCAAAGAGAAGGAGATCAAATTGAAGCAAGAAGCGACATGGAAACGCCTAGAGGAGATTGCATCAGCAAAAGCAACGAGTGGAGAGCCTGTGCTTGTCTCTCGAACCTTACCACGCCATTCTTCAGCTGTGTAGCGAATTATTCATGTGGTAAAGAAGTTTATTATTTTCTACTGGGTAGTTTTAAGTTTGAGCAAGCGTTTTCTAATGTATGAATTTCTTTTTATTGTTAGGTCTTCAGAGATTCATGAAACATTGTACAGGATTGAATTGTATATACAAGGTATATTAAGGTGGGCAAATTGACTGAAGATCTGAGAAGCCAGTTGGGTTAGGCTCAGCGCAGTAGCATCATTTCTCAATCCTGAGCCTTGGCTTCTTTTGGCATGCTGAGATCTGCAGTTAATTGCTGTATCATTTAGCCTTGTCCGAAGTTGGTTATGACTTGTGTTTTACCTGGTGCTAGAATCTTCCCATGGATGTTTGTTTTGAAAGCAAATGGTTTGCGGTGGTCAGGGGATGTTCTCTCTAGTTAAGAGCTTCAAAATGAGTCTTGGTTGTTCTTGAGTCGGCATGGGCCTCCATGGTTGTAAATGGAAGCAAAATTTTCTTTCGAGTACAATGTGAGCAAATATTGCTCACCGAATGTGCGAGGTGCATTACATTTATTATGGCGTGGTAAGTGTTCGGGCATTTTGCTTTTTTATATGGCGCGTCTGGTGTCTGTTACTCCAAGAAAACTGAATGCTCAAAGCTCAAATAACCAAGAGCTGGTAAATGAAAAACTTATCCTGATATAAACTCCTTATTTCACCCTCTGTTCATCAACATAACGTCAGATAAGTTTGACAAAACACGATGATTCAAGAACAAGGTGACCGATGGATGCATGCATTGGTCACAATTCAATTACAATGCTGCTCAACCTAGCTAGCAAACAACAGTAAGTACTGAATTACTCTCTGAGCTTGTAGCATTTTTCCGGTGCTAACCGATGATGATGATGCTGGCGCTCACTTGCCATGGCCTTTCCTGGCCAGCAAGGAGCTGAACGCCGGTCGGCAGTATCGGCCGTCCTGCAAGAACATGCCGGCGACGACCTTGTACATCGCCTCCGTCAGGTGGACGCCGTCCCAGTTGACGTACTTGGCCGGCTGGGCGCAGGCGGTGGTGACCTCCGGCGAGCCGCAGGTAGAGAAGATCTCGAAGTTGTAGGCGCCGCCCCCCGTGCCGCAGCAGGCCCGGAAGGGATCCGTGAAGCCGTATCTCGAGGGGCTCCTCATGACGGCGAGGTGCGCGGCGTAGTAGTCGGCGTAGGCGATGACGGCGGCCGGGTGCTTCTGCCGGAGCCGCCGGAGGCTGGCCAGGAGGAGGCGGTTGTGGGAGTAGCTCTGCTGGTTGACGGACGCCACGCAGCTGATGTTGTCGCGGTCCGCCGGCCGGGCCAGCGTCATCGCCAGCGGCAGGCAGCCGGTGAGCGGCAGCCCCTGCACGACCATGTACTTGGCCCCTTTCTTCAGCAGCGCCTGCATGCCATGCCATTTTCAGTGTCGCAAAGAAATCATCCATTCAAGCTTTTCATTCCTTTTCAGAGCCATCAGACATGCAATATTTGTACTTTGATCATGGACACATGGCATAAACGGAAAGAACTCTGAAATGTCAGCCTTCCGAAAAGTTGTAGGGGTCGTCAGTTCTTATTAGAATGGAAGGACGAACAAAACAATGCTGCATTTTTTGCGGTGACATTGACACCGATTGGTATTGGATTTTGTTGATGGCTTTTAATTGTGGTTGATGAATAGAAGTAACTGATAGAAGTGGTTTTTGACTGTGTCTGTGTCTGATGAATAATAGTGACTAAGTGCATTATGTAAGAAAAAGAGCAAACAAAGATGCAACGAAATGCACTATAATATTTGGACGGCTATATGACTTAAAGAATTGTGATATAATATAATACAAAATATGCTATAACATACGAAAATATAAAGTAATGGCCGATAGAAACAACTTATAAAAGTTAAGATATTTATATTGACTTTACCTTTTGAGAGAAAAAGTCAAAAGCCAAAACCAATTCGAACATACCCAAAATAGTTTGATTGGTACATGAACAACAAATATCAACCGAACTACCGTGTGATTACGACGTACTCTGAATATTGCAGTGTACATCTTTTTACATTCAGAGCAGGTAGGAAATCCATCCACATGTCCGGCTAGCTACTTGTTCAGAAGGAATGGATGCAGCAGAATTTGATGAGAGCGCAGTAAATGGCCATCAAATTAGGCTGGGTGAGGCATGCCACAGTACTGAAGACTGCAGGAACCGCAGCGCTTCATCAAAGCGGCTTCTAGCGTCTTCACACATTCATGTCCGGCGCCTTGAGTTACATGTGGACAAATACCTAGCCTTCTAAGCCTAGCCTAGCCTTCTAAGCCTAGCCTAGCCACATTGATCAAATTGAAATTGGTCCTTCACATCTCCAATTCAGTGCAGAACGTATTGGCAGTTTGGCACCTCCAGGCTTCCTCTTTAGATTTAGATAGCTGTGTATATAGTAAAATATAAGTTTAAAGTGTAATGGATACCACAGTCCAAGAGCTAGCTAGCTTGATTAGCTGCAGAGTGTGACAGTTCACACAGTGTAACTTAACAATGCTGTACTGAACTCCTGATATAATAAGGGATAGATCAAGAGATCCTTTTCTTTTTAGGACTGTTACTACCAGCAGTCGGGGAGTCAGTACTTGATTGTAATGTTGTATTCTCCCGTGTTGTTTGTGGAAACAAAGAAGAGTGAAGGATGAGAGCAGCAGCAGTAAATATTGGCAGGGACAGGACAGCAAAAGGAGCCGTCGGCACCCTCGATCCATCTACTCTTCGGCAGTGTCATGAAGAACAGCTAACTAAGTGCAGTTACAGCCATACAAGGTGGAAATTAATAGCACTCCATGGAGGTCAGTAGGAATGAACAAACCCTACCACCGAAATCAAAGTAAGTAAATGCACCGACCTGTCAAATCAAATGTCCTGACAGGGACAGCACACGACGGGATCTGAACTCTGAAGGCGTTAATGCCTGCTTATACCCTTGCACCAGCTGCATTTTACTACTATTTATGAACTACTGACCATTCTGGAGCTAGGAAAAACTTTTCTAAGATCTAGCAAGCATTCCAAGTTGCACCAATAATCTTTTGCTAAACGTTAATCAACATGCTCACTGAATTTTAGACTTCTGCTTGATCCTTCAAGATTTATGTATGTCTCTCCTCATGATTAGTGTTGTCACAGAGAGAGGCCGAAAGTAAGAGAAACTTTTGATTATTACAGAAACAGGCATGCAACTAGATTAATATATGCACGTACCTCGACGAAGCTGGTGACCCTGTCGACGGCCATGGTCCGGATTTGCTTTGGCGGGATGGTGGCGGCGGCCATGAAGCTGTAGGCGTAGTCGTTGGCGCCGATCTCGCCGACCCAGAAGAGCGCGTCGCCGATGTCCTTGGCGCCCGTCCGGCGGAGGTGCGCCTCGAACCAGGCGAGCTGCGTCATGATGGACTGCGGCGTGATGTCGATGCTGAGGTTGTTCTTGGCGAAGAAGTCGTGCTCGATGGCCGTGGCGCCGGCCACGGCGAAGTTGACGCCGATGGTGGAGTTGGAGGCGGAGGCGGAGAGGTAGGGCGGGAGGAAGGCGGGCAGGGAGAGCGCCTGCGCGAGGAAGTCGACGACGAGGCGGCCGTCGGAGTAGCGGTTGGTGGAGCGGTGGAAGAAGGTGGCGCCGTAGGGCGGGCTGGACACGTAGCCGAAGGAGTAGGGCCCCGTCGTCGAGTGCGTGTTCCCCGTGTCCGTGAACGAGTCGCCGAACGCGTACACCGTCGGGAAAGGCGACGTCGCCGCCGCGGCCGCTGCCGGAGCAGCCACGACGGCGACGGCGAGGAGAAGAAGACGATGGCCGATGGTCGCCATGCCCAGCACGCGAGTGAGCCAGATGCTGCTACTGCGTCTGCCGGCGTTTGTTGCTGTGTTTCAGTGTGCGGTAGTTTTTATAGCTGGGATGGGAAGCTGTGCGTGGTTTCTTTCGTTCCTCGCCTAGTTCGTGCATGGTAACTGCAGCCTGGAAGTGAATCTATGCCATCTCCATTCCATTCGGTATTTTTTTATTGGGTTTTGATAAATATCGACGAATGTTTTTTTAAATAATCATCGAAATTTCTAACTTTTAAATATATACGAAGATTTATGCAAATTTCTCCTCCTAAAAAAATTCCCTCATCTTCAAAAAATAGGAACCGTTAGATCTTTAATCTAAGAATTATAAATTTAAATGATTGTTTAGAAGAAAACATCTCGATGTTGATTAGATACACTCTTTTTTATTTGCCGAAATGCTATGTATGCACTACATATATACAGTACGTGCATGGTACAATACGTGCCAACAAGTTCGTTTGCGAAAATTCATGGCGATTATTAAGTGCGCAGACAATTAGTTGGTGGTTACGAAACCATGAGAGTCTGATGGTGCACCACTGGTGATGACACTAGCTACAGCTAGAACGCATATTTCTCAGCTGGTGCCTAGCCAAGGGGTTGTTCTCACGGGAACGCTTTTTCGGTGCGTGGTTTCGAGTGGCCGTTCATTCCAGTTTTTTTTAATGGCTTCTGGTTATTGATTTCTTTTCTAAAATTTTGTTAGTTTTTATGAGTTATTTATTTTTTAAAAAACTATTATATTTTTATAGATATACAAAAAATAGGAAAAAGAGAAGAAAACAAACTAAAATTAAAAGCCAACGTATTCATTCCTGCTTCTAAGCAAAAGTCAGAACCTGAAGTCGGAATGAACAGGATCTAATTCTAGTATCTCTCTTCACGCATATACAAGTGTGTTTCAGTAAGAATTTTATTAGGTCACAGATTTATCTCTGGCCTATATCTTTTTAGACGTATGCTAAAAGAACACACTCGCGTATGTATGTGATGGTGTATATGTATATGAGTCTTCTTTCTAATCAAAAAAAGTTTGTTCTTGTTAAATTAGTTTAACTGAAGTGGTCTATGTAAATTATAGAAATGGTTCTTATAATTAAAAGGTCTTAGTGTGATGGTTGCTAGATTAAAAGATTAAGAACCATGAGATTTAACATCCCTCTCCTCTCCCTTCCAAGTATTTAATTATATGCTAATCATAAAATAAGTATTACTAAGCATAATGGTAAAAAAAGGAATTACTTCTAAGCATCAATATAATAGTGCGGCTATGCCTGCAATTCTTACATTGTTTCCTGGCTACGTAATACATGTTTTAAGTATAGCATATACTGGACAATTGATACTTAGCGCGTTGTAATGGTCATCAGTTAGAGGGTGATCGGAATAGCGATGGCTTTTGGCTTTTGGCTGAAAAACATCAGTAATGGTGAAAAACACCGTAAATGAGTTAGTGGATAGTGTAGTGAATAGTGAAAAAAAAGCTGAAGCTAGAAGCTGAAGCCGAAAAAAGCCGAAACGATCAGGACCTTAGTAGTACATGGTAGCGTACGTGCATGGTAATAGCCATCGGTTACAGTACTTAGTGGCTTAGGGCAGTCTCAATGCTTGAAATTATGATTAGTTTTTAATCTTTTAAGACACTATGATATAAACTACAGCTCTAATTCATGGTTTCTTCGTGTGGGACTAGATCAAATCGTGACCAATCATTTTCATCCTTTTCCTGTATATACATTGGCTGTTTCTTCTAAGACACTATGTTAAGAAACTAAGTTCGCTGCAGCGCATCTTTTGCTAGTTTCCTCGGCTTTGGATCTCATGAAGAAATAGTTTTCTCATGAAGAAACCGTTTCCTTATCTCTCCTCTTTAATTACTATGCCATATCACCAAAATACTTACGTGACAAATCTAATTAATGTAAGAAACTATAGCATTGGAACTACCCTTAATGCATACTAATGGCCATCCGTCACAGTAGCATTTGATTGCAATTAAATGCATAAGACTAGACCTTGTGGTGTTTTAATGCTCCTCTCAGTTATATATACGAGCCTCCTGTTTATAGATGATACGATGAATAATTGATAATTCGTAATAATAAATAATTGATAATATTATTTAGCGTAATTATATATATTGTGTTATGTGTGTACGGATTGACGTTGGTCAAATTTGGACGAACTTGTGCTGGAAAAAATATTATTTGGTCTTTATATGTGTAGGTTGAGCATGGAGACGATTGTATTCGATGACGAGGAGGACCGGGACTAGGATGGGGAGATCCGAGGTCAGGTGGTCGAGAGAGTTATGAGATGATCGAGCTCATGCTTGGACACGTGAAGATCAAAAGTGGATGATGTGTGGAGAAGATATAGGAGATGCGAAGCTGAAAAAATCGAAACCGTAAAAGTAATAAAAAAACTCCATGTTATAAAGGGTTTTGAGTCTCTTGAAAAGTAGTGGATCAAAAAGTTTTGTTGAGGCGAAAAGGCTCAGAATGAGTTGTATTAGGATTAATAATGTATTGGAGTAGTTTGAAAATTTTTAGAAAGATTAACGGTAGATGTAGGAGTATAAAAGAAAAACTCAACTTATGTGAGTTCGGCCGTGAGCTTTTTGCATGGATAGAAAAAGAAAAAGTGGCGTGTGGCTATTTGATTCGGTGAAGGAGAGGGCCGCTCGGCTGTGATTCTCGGAAGAGAAATAGCGGCGGCGACCGAAGTGCTTCGAGAAAACGCCGTGGTGGCGAACAAAATTGTGCCTCGAGTTATTGGTGAAGCCGATCTCGAGTTCCATCTACTCGCTGCTGCTGCGTGATTGGTTGGTTCGTTCGTGAGTTAATCCTCTCTTTGATTAGCTTCTGTATTGCGCATATTTATGGTTTCACTGTTCAAACTGAGGATTTAATCAAGAAAGATTACTCCTATTCTTTGCTGTCGAGTTATTTTATTTAGACTACAATTTTCTTAGTCATTGGTTGAGGGAAGTAAACATCTACGTGTAGTTGATTTGGAATTTAATGATTAGTTATGTATCAGTAGATTTCAAAAAAAATTTATAGATCGTAATTATTCATCCTCCTCTCTAATTATCATCGATGATCCTACACCTATACAACTAGAAAGGTAACAAAAACAAAGAACATAGCATACACATTTGAAAGTATTCACTGCCCCTTAACTATCAAGGGAACTATTCAGGTAAAAGAAAGAGAGGTGAGAGAACTCAATATATAAAGAGTTAACATATTGTAAGGTCTTGGTTGCACCAACCTTTGGACAGGATGGATGGTGAGCAGTCACTCAGCGGGTTAGCGCCGTGCAAAACTGCCGTGGTTAGTCTTTAGTCGTGTCTTTTAACTTTTGGTATAACAACGGTTAAGTTTTTGAATATATTTGATAAAAATATAAATTAAAAAAATTAAAAAACACCGTTATATCTTTATAGATAATACAAATAAAAAAGATAAAAATTGTATTAAAAAGTCAATATATTTTAAATAATTTTTAACTTTTAAAGTTACAAACTGTTTGGAATGGAAACACTGATCAAGCAGGCTCACTAAATCGCACTTACGCCTCTGTCTCTGCCTGCAAAGTTTCTTCCAGATAAATATGGCTGGACACAGGACTGCACGACATGACGACAGCAATATTTGAGCTGCTGAAAGGAGTAAGAAGTGGTTTCAATCAAATCTTAAATCCTTGGCAGCAGACGTTGGTTCTTTTTATTCAACTTATAATTTTTCACATCTTTTTAATAATAACTTATTAAAAATTAAAATAACTTATTAATATATCAATTTATTTATATAAATATTTATGTTACAGCTAAAAATCCTATCAAGCGTGGCCATAACCTGTCAGTTGAAATGACACACCCGTTAATGGTCACCGACTCTGGCGGCAATTGATTGCTGTTGTACGCTCGCTCCTCTCTCTTGCATCGATGACGAACTTGGCAGACGTATGCCACGCCGGCTCTATTTCCAAATGTATTATTACTAGCATGTACGGGCCAATCAATGCCCGAAGCAAACCTTTCAGACTAATGCACCGTTTAAAATAGTTTTAAAAGTAGCGGTAATGCACCGTTTAAAATAGTTTTAAAAGTAGCGGTGATCGTTTTGGCGATGGTTTTTGATTTTTTTACTGTAGTTGAGTTAATGAATAGTGTAGTAAATAGTGAAAAAAAAATTGAAGCTAGAAGCTGAAATCGAAAAAAGCCGAAAGATCAGTGCTATATTTCTAACTTTTTTTTAATATTTAGTAATTCATTTTTTCCTAATATTTTAAATTTTTTTTACTTTTTTTTCTGTATTCTTTTTCATTCATCGAATAAGCATCCGTCGGGGCCATCGGAACCACCATGACTGAGCCCAAGCCCGAGCCCAAGCCGGGGAGGGGACGTCTGTGTATCTCCCCATCTGCAGAACCGTACTGACATGTTTTTCTCATATGTATGTGCACCTTCGCACGAGTAAATACGAGATATACACACACACGCCAGTGCTAATCGTCTAAGGGGGTGATCGGAACAACGATGGTTTTTAATTTTTGCTAAAAATACACTGTAGCTGGCTGAAAAAATATTGTAGCTGAGTTGTATGTTAGGCATAATTAAATTTTAAAAAATGTAAAAATAAAAACGGCTCGCTAGTCTAGTGCGGACAATGCAAAGGAATATGAGAAAAAACGGAACGCAAAAAAATCAAAAAAAAATTCACTACGTGACAAAATGCTACAGTGTTTTTGTCGCTGCTACAGTGTTTCCGTCGCTAAACAGTAAAAAACCTCTAAAATGATTGGGGCCTAATCCGATTCATAACAGTATAACTTTGTTCTTTTTCCCTATACGATGAGACAACATACTATTCATAATTATTCGTAGTGTATGGAACTGCTAGCTAAATATCGAGTCGAAAGGTGGTCAAGTCAGGCGAGGAAGACATAGGTCCTATTCTTTTACGATTTTTAAAAGTTGTTTTTGGAACAACACTGCATCGAGATGAACAAAATCCTTTCCTCGAGAGCAATCTACAGGCTACGCGTACTCTACAGCCTCAATTCTAAGAACAAAAAAGCATAACGCTAGGGCATGGTTTGAAGTAATTTTGAGTCCTGGTAGCCGCCTCCTGTATGACTAATGCTCACAACTGGCCCGTATGGTGATTTTTAGGTGAACACACTGAAGCAACAGAGAAGCCGGTGATGAACACACTAACGCAGTAGATAGGCTAAGAGCCACCAACTTGCATTCACTACACTGCGTCTTTTCCATTCTATTGGTCCCTCAACATATGATCATCCGGTGAGGCAGGGTTGCTCACTGAAGAGTGTAAGCTACTTTTAGTGGCGCACCTAGGATTTTTAGAATAGGTGTTAAGATTTTAGAGCTAAGTTACTCGAATACGTCGACATCGCAACACACCGTTTTCCCTAAAACACTAAAGGCCTGTTTGTTTTAGCTTTTGGCAGCTGTAGCTACTTCCAGAATCTGCAGCTCTCCCAAACAGTCCAGATTTTCATCCAGATTCTAAGTAGCCAGAAGCTACAGAATCCAGAAAATACACTAGTAGCCAGAAGCTGGGGTTATCCAGCTTCTCCAGATTCTGACTAGCTAGATACTCACCAGCTGTTTCTCAGAATCTACAGCTGAAACAAACAGGCCCTAATACAACGATATATGTATATAGATATAATAAAAAACATAAATTATAGAAATTAATGATTTCTTACGAGGAAATAGGCAACATAAATTGTATATCTTGTTAATCCTACCTTTTTTTTGCTCTTTTTCCCGTCAGCAAGAAACCGTCGACCATCTAAGAGAAAATTGTATGCTCCTTCCATGGAGCAAAACATTGCAAGAATTAGCATGTAAACAAACGCAATAAGGGTCCAACTAACTGCTCATTGTCTAAGGCAAAGATTTTATTTTTATACATCTTCTATTACAAAAAATGAAGAAAGCAAATGCTGAGTTTCGATCGGAGCCATATCAGAGCATAGTAGAGCAAAGCGGAGAAAGAAAGAAAATAAATAAAGTGGGGCGGAGTACACCTAGATCTAGAAAGAGGAAGATGACGATAAGTTGCAGGTGCTACTCACTTTCCAATGCCACGCTCCCTCCCGGCAATCGTGTTGTTCCCTTCTCGCCTCCCGCTCCCTACCTCCATGTTCGCCGTGCCATCACGTGCTTGCCCGCGACACCTCTCTGCTCGCCCGCGCTGCCACATGCTCACCTTGCACCCCCACGCCGCCTTACGCATGATTGCCATCACGTCATGGCGTCATGTTCACCGGCCGTCGCTCGCCTACACAATCTGTGTCCGCCAGTCGTCACTCGCTTCCGCAGCCTGCACCTCCGCTCGCTTGCCACTCAAAGGCCAGAGCCACCTCCCACACAGACAACCACAAGATGAGAAAGAAAACAAATGTTAGGGTTTTGTTTGTATCTTTACCTCTTTAGGCCTGAATGAGGACTGAGGTGGGAAAAAAAATGAATATAGTGTGTTACATGGTCTGCCACGAGATACAGGGAGTGCAGGCTAAATTTATTTGCGGGCATGAAAATATAGTTTTAACCCACCTAACAGTATATACATTTAATATATCTATTATATAACTGGTATTTTCAAAAAAAATTGGGTGTTCATGTTCAGCTGAACATCCTTGACCTCTTGCAGGTCCGCGCATGACTGCTTCCTCAGGTCCCGCTCATTTCGGCTTTTTTCGGCTTCAGCTTCTAGCTTCAGCTTTTTTTTCACTATTCACTACACTATCCACTAACTCAGCTACATGTTTTTTCAGCCAGCTACAGTGTTTTTTCAGCCAAAAGCCATCGCTATTCCGATCACCCCCTCAGTCGTTTCCTACACAGCACAACAGCCATGTTACAATCTTTCAACCTTTCATTGATTGATATTTGAGAGAAGCTTTGCTGTTTGTGAATTTTTCAGTTTTTTCTTACTTAAACCTGCTGGAGGTAAGAACAAAATACCTCTTCTGTGTTTCCAATCGGAGTCCTTTCATTTGTACTATGGCTAAGTCCACCATTGCTGCTGGCTATAATCGGTTCATTTCATGAGATCCCCGTTTAATATTTCACAACAACCAAACGGACTTCAGTATCTGAATTAAGTGATATACCTATCAACAAATTAGCCTGACCTGTTCATCTTTGCTGTCTCCAGCAGAGACGTCAGAATCAGGTGGTCCTCTGGAGAATTAGAAATTCAATGGTTTATCAGCTCTCGCTTTCCTATATTCTTCTCCCTGCCAGATGCGTTGACCTAATGTTCATGACAGGAACGAAGGGTTTGGTTGTCCCTTGTAAATGACCAGGGACCCTAGCTGAATGCGGCACAAAATCAATAAAATGCCATACCCAGAGCTACCAGTATTTAAAGCGCAATTGGCTTGCTGTACCGTGATGTTTTCTTTAGAGGAACAGGGCAAAAAAAGCCTGTTCAATTGTATTGAAAAATGAAACCATCACTGTGCCCATGATGTCATGGTGCCAAATGTCCATAGCAGGTAGAAGCCTGTATGCAAATATCAAGGTGCAATACTGCAAACAGCAATAGGATGTTATGCAGCATTCATACAGAAGGTTGGTAACTTGACCTCTCTCTTTTGCACAGCGCCCGGCGAAGCTAACTTGATCGACGTTTCAATGTACAATTGTACAAACTGCACCCCTTTTCCTGCATTGCAATTTCAGCGAGCTTCTCACAGCAGTTTCACCGGATCTCAGCTGGGTCGAATACTGCTCCGAACTCACCTTAGGGAAACTGCTGAGAAACAAAAACAATGATTTATGATTTGAGTTCCGGATCTCAGCTTTTCACCATGAGCTTTTCTTGATGAGAAGCTCTGGTGAAAAGCTCATCACATATGGTAAAGAAAAAAAAAACAATGATTTATGATTTGAGTTCCTCCTTATTACACACTTTTCTTACATTTAAATCATCATGACATGACAAGCATATCCTTTTATGTATCATACAACAAGCAAAAAACAATGAAAAAAGCTACTTAAATCAGAGTATCAAATGGTCTAGTCTTCCCCAACCGTGTAACACAACATTTTTTTTCTTCTATTTTCTTGTCAATGCAGCAAAACTTGACCATGATAACATTTTCAGGTAGAGCTCCAGTGCCTCGCCTTCTCAAAGCCGTTCCTGCCGTAGTAGTAGTCCTCCATGGCCTGCTGGATCTCGGCGCGCGTGTTCATCACGAACGGCCCGTGCTGCACCACCGGCTCGTTGAGCGGCTGCCCGGCGACGAGCGCGAACCGCAGCGGCTTGCTGGATTTGTTCCACACGCTGAGGCCGTCGCCGGGGCCGAGCACGAGGCAGTGGTGGGCGCTCACAGGGGAGGCCTTCTCCCTGCCGAGGACGCCCTCGCCGTCGATGATGTACACGAAGGAGTTCCAGCCCTCGGGGATGGGCTGGTGCAGCTGGGACCCCGGCTGCATCATGAAGTCCATGTACATCGTCGGCGTCCGGGTGTAGACCGGCGAGCGCACGCCGAAGGCCTCGCCGGCGATGATCTTGACCTCCACGCCGTCCTTCTCGGCCCGGCTTATGTCCTTGCTCTGAAGTTCTTGGTACCGGGGGTCAATCCTGGGAGCAGGAAAAGCAATGAGCATTCGCAAAGCAAAATGTTGGGTGATCGACCATGCAGGAAGTTGTTCAAGAAGATTGTTACATACATCTTGTCTTTTGAAGAGAGATTGATCCATAGCTGCAAACCCTTCTGCACCCCATCTGCTGCCGGCATCTCTGAATGCACGATGCCGCGGCCTGCCGTCATCCACTGAAGAACAGATGTTGCAAATTGCAATGTTAGGATAGAAAAAAATGGCATTTTTTTTGTGGCGCAACATTGAACTGATGAAGTGCATGATCATTTCCTTGATTAATTAGGGAGTAGAGTGAGACCTGGACATCTCCTGCCCTGATGGTGCCCTTGTGGCCAGCAAAGTCCTGGTGAGTGAAGGCCCCCTGAATGAAACCCAAACACAAGCACGCATTTCAGCAACCACCTTACCGGCAGCAAGAATATAATGTGAGAAAACACGAGATGTAACACGAGGGAAGCATTCGTACGTCAAGCATGTAGGTTACGGTCTCGAATCCTGCAAACAAAATACCAAACCAGATCAGAAATTCTCGTTCTAACATATAAATTCCAATGCATATGCAAGCCGAAGATTTAACCGGGGGAAGAAGAAGAAGCAACCAACCTCTGTGGGGATGATCAGGAAACCCGGCGGGCTTGGAAACTGGTAAAAGAAGAAAGAACTCGAGGAGTATTGATTTGAACATTTGGGTATGCAAAGATTGCAAGTTTAAGGGCGGCGAATGAAGATCGCTGTTACCTGAGAACTCATCGAGCATGAGGAAAGGGTCGAGGTTCGCGAGCTCAGGCCTGCAGAAACAAGGAAGGTCAACGTACGCCCCCATCAGAAATTGCTGGAACGAGCCGGCCGTGCTCTCCAAGAGGAGGCCTTAACCGAGCGAGATCCAACACGAACAGGAAGGGAATCCACGGCGACTCTCAAGTGATACCTGCCGATGCTCCTCCTGACGGTGGCGCCCTGGCCCTCGGGCTGGGACTCCGCCAGGAGCTTCTTCAGCACCGCCCTCGGCTTCTCGAAAGGAGGCACCTCTGAGGAAGACATGGCTGCTCGAGCACAAGAAGACCGCTAGAACAAGCAAGAAGAGGAAGCAGCAGCAGCAGCAGCTCGGTCTTGGTGGTGTTAAAAGCGGTGCTGGTTACCGAGAGAGAGAGTCGATGGCGGTTGCTGATCCCGGTGAGCGCGTGAGAGGGTGGTATAAATAGGGCGAGAGGAGAGGAGAAGCTGCTGCTGCTGCCGCCTCATGGTCGGCGTCATCACTGATGCACTCACTCGTTTCATGCGTCCATGGCAGATGGCACTAGAGATGGGTACTCACCCCCTCCTACTACGTTGGTGGATTTGACCAGGCGGCCGCTGCTTCCGGAATCGCGTGCCAACGTCGTGCTTGCGTAGGCTGGGCGTCACCCGCTTCCTGACGCCAGCTTCGCGTCGGCTCGTCCCCCTTGTCGTCGTGGATCGTCTTGAATTATCCATCGTTGCCCCTTCAATTTCCACGCTAGGGCCTCCTTTCATGCAGCCCAGCAAATTCCAGTGCATCTTTCGAAACGCAATTTTGTCGAGAATTCACAATCTGTTCAATTGCAAACCAATCAATTCAACCCTGTTTTAAATTGCTTCTCCCCAGAATAAGGTCTATTTATATTGACTTCTACTTCTAAAAGCATAAATTAATACAAAAATATCCTAACTTTTATAAGTTACTTCAATCAGTCACTACTTTTCATTTTCATATATTTAACATACTTTATATTTTATTATATCATAATTTCATCAATTATATAACAATCTAAATATTATAATATATTTTATTACACCATCTTTTTTTATAAAAAAACTACTATTTATTAACTACAAAAGACAACAACAGCCTGAGACCAACCATTGAAGTAACGTTGCAACCACAAAAACATGTCTGCGTCACACAATCACGTGTCGGACTTTTGAATCGCCTAAACTAATCATTGATTCGCACATTTCCACACCATATAGGAGCACATTTTCGCGACCACAAACAAAGAAAATTATGAAAAAGATTGGACCCGGATTGGAACGGAAGTAATCAGGTCGTACGTCCCAGGAAATCACTGGAAGACGCACACACCATCCTCATCTGAACCGTATAAGCTAAAAGGAGAAAGACGTAAGATTTCGATTATAAAGATAAAAATCAACGCGATGCTTGTACCTAAACCAGGGAGACAAAACTCACTCCGTTACAAAACTGAAAACACTAGGCTTTCCTCCTCTCTTCCTCTCCTCACAAAAAAGAAAACAACCCAAAAGAAGAAGAATCTAGAACCGAGCCTTCGCCGGCGCTGGAGCTCGAGACGGTGCAGGTGCCCGTGCCTTTGCCGGGGATGGAGAAGGATACGGTGCAGGTGTCTGTGCCTGAATCGGGGCTGGAACCGGAGCTGCAGGCTCTGCCTCCTTCACTGTTGTTCCCATTAGCGCAGGAAAGTCTTTCACAAAGTCAGGCTTGGGCGCTTCATCTTGCTTGGCACGCTGGGGGTAGCCGCGCTGGTACCCACCATTGCCAGGATAGCCGCCGCCCTGACGACCATTGCCGGAGTAGCCACCCTGCCGGTAACCACCATTGCCAGAACGCTCTGAGTATCCACCATTGCCAGAGCTCTCAAGAGTAGCCGCCCTGCCGGTATCCACCATTGCCACCCTGCTGGTAACCATTAACAGCGCACTCTTGGCATCCACCATTGCTCCTAACATTGTACCCACCCTGTTGGTATCCAGCATTGCCACGCTCTTGGTATGCACCGTTGCCGCTGCCATTGTACCCATCTCGGCTGTTTTGGTATCCACCATTGCCCCTGCCATTAGGGTAGCCACTCCTTGGTGCAAACCTGCTATTGGTTCCATCTCCATTGTGGCTTACTCTACCATTGTCACCATGGCCTGTATTGTTTCCCCGGGGCTCGGTGTTGTCGTCACGACTGCGACCCCCTGAAACCACCATTGCGGCGCCCAGGGTTACCATCGCCCCTGTAGTAGACGTTTGAAGAGCCATCTTCATGCCTTGGTGGACAAGGAGGGACGTACTCCTGTCCATCAGCAGGCTTAAGGTACTCATTGATACTTATAGCCTGCAAATAGTAATGACGATAAGAGATCACATGTAACAACAAAGAACTGCAACAAAAAAAAACAGCAATGCTGTTTGGCTTGAAAATCCTAGCGAAGTTGAAAGCACAGTCTATGATCAGGAAGGTATTCTAAGCTATGTTCCTTTTCATAATTATGTGGCAAACTTTCTCGGCAACAGAACACATACTGCTGAAACTTGAAAAAATCATGGATAAGATTCTGCTACCTTGCGAGCTTTGACTTCCTTACCAGCACCCTCCTTTCCCTTGTGCTGCCCACTTTCCGCCTTATTACTAGCATCTTCATCTGCCCTCTTTTTATACAAGATTTGCAAACCCTGAAACCCTTCAGCCCTGATCTTCCTCTCCTCTGATTTTGAGGACTCCAAAGACTTCTTCTCTTCAAGCGCCTTCTCATATTCAGCAAGGGTCATGTCCTGTTTCAAATTTGCTTGTCAGCAAGAAAGTTCACAAACAAAAAAAGATGGAAGGGTTTGTAATCATGTGAAAAAAAATTGCAGGAAGCATAGGAAATTACCTTTTTTTCTTCCTTAACATCCTTTATCTCCAATGCTTCATCAGCCTTTTTCTTAGAATCATCCACCTTAGGGTCTTGCTTCTTCTTCTTCCTCTTTACAGAGCCATTGACATTCACAGAATCGGAATTCTTAGCCTTCTTCTTTCCTGATTTACCTTCTCCTTAATCGTTCTTAGAATATTTTTTTTTGCAGCATCCCTGGCAATAGTACACAACAACATTGATAAGGTTGAACATCATGTTTCTGAAGAGGTACAAAAGTATTTGCACAATAAGCAACATAAAGATTTATATTTTGTAGAACATACCCTCTAGACTTCTCTGATTCAGAAGCAGGCAAGCCATTACGATTATCAGCATTGGCTTTCTTCTGTTCTGTCTCACCAGCAGACTCCACGACCTTCTCTTCAGGCTTTTGCTCAGCAACAGCAGCATCAGACGTTGGCTTCTCTTTTGGCCTGTACTGCAAATTCTTAATCCTGGACTGCCCTCCACCGTACCCTTGCACCTCGCCATTATTGTAGTAGCTACCTCCCTCTGCTTGCCTCTTACCATATCCATATGAGCTGTAGTCACCATTACCAACCTCTTGATGTTGATACTGACCATTGTTCTCATAGTAACCCAGCCTATAACCACCATGGTCATTGTAATAGCCATCATTGCCATCGTAATAGCCACCTTGCTATAATCGTTGTAATTGTAGTAGCCTTTGCCGTTGCCACCATTGTAATAGTCCTGCCTATAACCCCGTCCCCTCCCACCCTGATAGCCGCCACCTTGGCGCCCGCCAACATGTCCTTGCCCTCTGCCATGGCCTCGTCTGCCATTCTCTTCCCTCCTATGCTGCTCCCTCACTGAAAGACAGCAAGAAAAGACAATGTGAGATCCAATTCAAAGTGTGACATAGATTAATGATGAAGCGCTCATGCAAAACACGGAGGTAAATTATTAATCATATATGCCAAGCATTGCAACGATCAATCACAAGATCACAAAAACAACATATGAATCGGTAATCATACATAATCACAGGCCACAAGGTAAATTTAACTAATTTTGGCCTTCTTTATCATAGCGACATTCGCACAACATCAACCTACACGATCAACCAAAACATTAAGATGTGAACATCAATCTATAGTCAATGAGGCAATAGATTAGATTCAACCAGATAAGAATTAGGAAGCATATAATTAATCACATCAACCTACACGATCGGTCACGGAATCGCATCACACTACACGATCGATCCAGACAACGGCAGCACAATTAATCGATCAATCAACCCTCGAAACAAAGGGAGCATCTTTATCATAGCGACAAAGCGCACAACAATCAGTCGATTCATCACGACACCCTCACAGATGCACCCGCCCAACATGAACACCGCAAGGAGCAACCCGAGGCCCAACCGCCAAATCAAATAATCGATCACAAAGCAACCCAACCGCAAGGAACAAGATCGTCTAATGAGGAGGGAGATCAAAACCCATACCGTATTGGTGCTGCAGGTACTGGCTTCGCGCAGGCTCCTCCTCCTCCTTCGGTTCAGGGTTGGCGGCGGCCTTCTTCTTGTCGACGACCTTGGCGACGGCGGCCTCGCCGGCTCGCCGTCGGCGAGGTCGAAGTAGGTGGCCATTGCGGAGGCGGTCTAGGATTTGGTACTGGTTTGGTGGTTGATAGGCGAGGCCGTTGGATTCCGATTCCCACGCCGAATCCGCCGTTGAGTTGCGCTCTCCCTCTCTCTCCTACTTGGATCGTCTTGCTTGTGTTGGGTACGAAAGAACGTTTTTAATCTCCAGGTTAGCGTGGAGATCAACAGCACCAATCTCCGGCTTGATTAGAGATAACTTGCGAGCTAAGGATTTTAATTGGGAAACTTGGTTTTAATTTTAATAATCAACGCTCCCTTTGGCAATTAAGGTGGTGTTCAGAATAGCGATATCTTATGACTTTATTTACTGTATCTGATTTATTTTTTATTATATCTGAATTGGTTTATTTAGTATAATTAAATTTAAAAAATTTAAAATAGAAAAAACATGTTAGCCTATCAAGGACAATACAAAGGAATACAAGAAAAAAAACAAAAAATAAAACAAAAAAACAAAAAATTTAACAGTAAAAAAAGCTTCCGCTCAACACAGACGCCAGCTTATCTGGTCGCTGAACGGGGCCTAAATTAACCGTGCATGCTTTGGTTCCAAGAAAGAAGCCCGGGCAAAGCCGGCTGTCGTGCGACAGAAGATTAATATGAGCTCAATGGAGTTATTCATCAGCCCGAGCAGCCGCCAGGTCACCGACAGTTGGCTCCGCCTACGGTAGTGGCCCTCCTTCCAGCTCGCGGTGTCGTCATCTCATGTGTGATTCACATACCATTTGGTTCTGCTTCGGAAACAGTACGGATTTTGCGGGAGTAGAGGGAAGGAGTAGAAGGTGGTCTCTCAGCCGAAAACTGAGTAGCAGATCCAGCTGTACCTGACAATGCAGAAGCAACTATGCGGTCTAACAATTATAGAAACTACTGAATATCAGAGGTACCAGAATTCCGCTGAGAGGAGGAACCTCCAGTACCCCTCGGAGGATGAACACCACGACGAAAATTCTTCTTCTTGTAGCAAAACTGCTCCACATGTCTTATCCTTGTTGCAATAGGTGCAGTGGAGTCTCCTACCAACAGCAGCTATCACTGGTAGAGGCGCAACCGGTGAAGAAGTAACTAGTAACGCAACAGGTGTAGAAGCTGAAGAAGCGCTAAAACCAAAGAAAACGACGATGATGACAGTAAACCCGAACCACGAAGGCGAATCTCCTCAGTACAAACAGCTGTAAGAACCTCCAACAAGGTCACACGAGCGTGACAAGCCAGCAACTGAGCACGAGTCTGCTCAAACTCTGACCAGAGATGTGTCAAGAAGTCGTAGATGCGACAAAGCTTCAAGTGAGACTGCTGACGCTGACAGCACTGACAGGTGCAACAAACATCTAGCCCTAAAGAGTCAATCTGACGCCATACCGCGGACAGCTGAGCGTAAAACTCGTCCACAGTGGCATCTCCTTGCTACAGCAACTGCTCCTGACGCACAACAGCAAGATATAAGGAATCACCAGATAGCTCATAGCGGGTGCACAGATGTGCCCACATCGCCTGGGCGGAAGCTAGACCAACAACATCACCAGTGAGGTGCACCTCTATGCTGGCAATCAGAATAGCAGAAGCACGAGCATCCTCATCGATCCATGTCTTGTAAGTAGTATACTGAGACTGAAATGCTATGGCAACCTCAAAAGTCTCAGAGGCCTTTGTACGAGTCTTTGGAAGCATCCTTCGAGAGTACAGACACAGCAAATGGAGTAGGGTGAAACGGACAAAGCAACTCGCTGGTAAGAAACTCCAGACGCGCTGACCACACATGTAGAGACGCATATGTTGAAACCAATCTTGATAGTTAAGACCATTGAAGATCACCGGGCAACAAGGAATAGAGACGATGCCTGTAAAAGAAGGCATTTTTCTTTATTTTCTTTCTTTTTTCTCTCTGTTTTTGGAGGGTTAGCCGGTCAACTAAAAACCGACCGACCGAAGCATACAAAAAAAAGACTCAAACTCACCGACGGAGATGCCAAGAGACCAGATGGGCTTCGGCCCAGGAGAAGAAAAGCACACGGCGGAGACCACGACGATCTCCGGGCGGCGAGGTGAGCTCTAGGCAATCGACCGAGGTGGTGTTGGAAGATAGCAAGCCCAGATCAAATTTACCAGGACGTCGGTGGAAGATGGGGGAGAGTCGACAACAGTAGTCGACTGCGAGCGTAGAGAGGAACTCCATGTGGTAGCAGTGGCGACTGAAGAGATGAATTAGCGACGGCTCTTAAAACTTAGGTATTGCTCTGATACTATGTTATGAATAGCGTTTGTATTCAGTATGAGGCTAATAGGGCTAATATATATACACGTACAGGTATATTATATATGTAAGAAATCCCTTATACAACAGGATAAATACATAGCTATATAAGATATATCAACAATTTGAAGTACTCAAAAGACCCGAGAAAAATATCTTTTGACTGAGGCAAGTAAATGAACCGACTCCACATCTGTACTCGTGCCCACTCCACATCACTTGTACAAGGCTTCAATCTCTCTCCGATATTTGTCTGTCACTTTATCCCTTCTTATTTTCATGGTGGGTGTCATCAAACCATTATCAACCTGAATTAGAAAAAATATCAAGCTTGTAAGCAGGACAACTACTTACCAATTAACGCGCGAAAATTTACCGTAAATGGTTCTAAAAAAACTCACCGTAAATGGTTCGTCAACTATTAGAATAGGGCCAACCTGGAACGAGCAACCTACCGTCCTGACATTTGTTAACCAAAAAAAGTTAATTCAACACTTGCTCTAATTTAACCGACAAAGTTCAAATCATATATCAAAATTACAACCCTGATATGATCACCAAACTGCTATGAGAGCAAATCCCCCCAAACCCCAAGCGTGTAACTGTCTCAAGTAAAGTGTTTGATGGCCTGTTCTTTTTAGTTTTTTAAAATAGCTTTTGGTTTTTGCTACAGTACCTAACTTTCAAACGGAGTATTTTTTTTAAAATAAAGTCTACAAGTTAATTATAATACACGTTAAAAGCCCAACATTTGTACCATCCAAAATCACAAGTGAGTATCAATCTCTGTAATCTCTATCGCAAACAGCTAAAATTTAAAAATTTCAGTCAAAAATCATAAGCCACAGCCAAAAAGAACATGCCCTGATTCCCACCTATCAATAGCAAAATGCCAGTGTCTGCCTCTTTTTAATTATTTTTACCTTTGTATTTCCAGTGCGTGATTAACTCTACTGTGATTTTGGCACATATTAAAATTAGCTAAAATCCTACAGTATGTTAGACAGTGTATGCAGAGCTCATAAGAAAATGAGAGATTATTTGAACAGATAGAAACAACAAAGCAGGCAACTCTTACCAAGTTCTCAGTTCATCATATAGCAAGTTCATGACCGCATCTTTGGCTAGTTCGTCATTCCCATCAAGGATGGACTTCCTTTTTGCTGTTGCTAGAACTTCATCATTGTTGGGAACAATAATAGCACCAAGGCGCCGTTGGTCCTATGCAAAGAACAAGCAAAGAAGTTCATGACTTTGCAAATGGTACTAATCTATTTCATCATTGCAATATCCAAAAATCTAATCCCATTATGGTAAATGTTTTCATGAAGGAATGTAATAAATGAAATCTAACAGTATCGCCACATGGTTTTAAACAATGGCCTGGTGGTTCTTTTAACATATTTTCCCTTGTCACTTCAAGAAAAAAAGTATATTTTTGCACACATCAAGGAGCATAAACTGACCATAATAATGATCATAATAGGGCGTATCTCTAGCAAGTATCTCTTACCTGGCCAATAACAACTATCTGATGAATCAAGTTACTCCTGCTGGCTGCTTCCTCAAGTTCAGCAGGTTCAACATTTTCCCCTGCAAATTAGGACATTCAAATGCAATCAGATATAGTGTACATTCAAGTGCAGCCAAGTCTAATAAGAGCTACGTGATATCCAGCTACATACGAATCATATGACTTCCAGAGTGCAACATCACACTCTCATATACAAAGAAGTAGCAATTAAGTTCACAATCAATGTATAAAGATAACAATAAATAGATCTTATATAATACTTAAGTAACATTCTGAAAATAAAGAGAACCTAATTACAATCTGTAACCTGTAGTGAGAACTATTGTATCCTTTGCACGCCCTTCAAGAACAAGCATCCCTCCACACTTCCGGCTTGGCCCTGTGGCATGGCGAGGTGCAATCCAACCTATATCTTGAGTGTTGAACCAACCTTCTTGATCCAAAACTTCATTTGTAGCAGATGGATTCTACGACAACAGAAATTTTAGGAGATAAACGAGAAACTTAAGATAGTTGAAGACTCAAATAACATAACTTCTCCGAGTATGTTGCCTTAACATGGATTATAAGATTTAGCTAGCTGGGTTCTTCCTGTTCATTTTGGTTTTGGTGATATCCATCGACGCCGTCTCAGACACTCTTAATTGTTTTATAAGAAATGATATTTCAGGAATATCACAGCTCCTGAGTTTTTGTCAAATATCTATCAAAGATATTGAGTTGCTAAATAATTCTGTCCAATACTAGAGTCAGTGTTATGACTTATGAGTTATGACACATACATCAACAAAAGTATTGTTTTTGTCACCTATATGCTTTAGTTGATTATAAGTTCATAACATCTAAAATTATGTTCCCATGAAAAGCCCGCATGCTGAATTCTTATCAAGATAAATAATATGTTTATTTCTGGCCAACCAATGTGTTTACTTAGACCCAAACAATATGTTTATGGAACATTGATTTAATTTATATTTGACAGTTGATTTGTATTAGTAAAGTGAGAAAATAGAACCTTGTAATATCCCTTCATTACTTGCGGTCCTTTAATTTTCACAATCCCCTTTGAACCATCTGGGAGCACCTCACCTGTCTCTATGTCCACAACCTTGATTTCTGTATGCTTTACTGGGTGGCCAACTGTACCAAGAACCTTCATGTGACATAAACTACTTATGTTAGTATTAATATAAGCTATAAATAAGAAACAGTAAGAATGATCGTACCCATGCAGTGAATACAATAAGTGTTTCTCATCTCACACTTAAATGTAATTGTCTAATGAGAAGTATGAAGATATTTTCCAAGATGTCATCCAAATATATACAAGTTTGTTACTAGTTCACATCACGCACAAGAAGCACAAGATTAGAGCAAAAAAAATACCGGAAGTGTAATCTTTCTTGTCCCAAAAAAACTAAACCGTAAAGCATGAAAATTTGCTACTCTAAATAGGAAAAACAAAAGTTGGCAGATCTTTTGATACATTTCACGGGCCATGTCTGCTTCCAAATCCGAGCTTACTGGTGTAGAAAGATTTCCTTTCTAAGAGCACCCAAAATGCCTCATCTTTTTTTTAAATAGGTTATTTGATCATTTAAAATTAAACCGTTCAATGCTGGGAAAAATTTGTCAAGGACAGGATATGAAAAATATCAGTATTCATTGTTGAAGAAAATTATGGAATAAACTCATGCATTATAACAAAAAATACAAAACTAAATATTATTTAACATGCCAAAAGATCAATTCAGAAATGCCAACACTATATAGAAACAATTTCTAAATGGAGCATCAAGTCCTGTGGAGCCTCTCACATTACAGAATGGCCGTCTAGAAGCTACTACAGGGGAGGTCTCTGTTAGACCATATCCATTTTGCACTTTGATGCCAATGGCCTGAAAGAACACAATATTGATGAAGGAATCAACATTTAAACATAAAGAAGTTTATTTATTGCCAATCCTCTACCTCAAAAAACTTGTCCACATGCATCGGGAGACTTCCACCACCACTAATACCAGCCTGCAAATTATCACAGAAACCACAGAATTTATTAAGTATAGTCAAGATTGGAGTTAAGGAGGCTCATTTCACACTCAAAACTGCACAAGGATTATCAAGGTAACACAAAAACAGGCACATGGGAAAAATAAACGTACCTTCGAAATTCCAATTGCTGAATGGATTTTCTTGTAGACTAACTTCTTTGCCAGATTATGCAAAGGCCACAGAAGTGCAGCAACAATTCTTGCCCATAGCCAATTGATTATATAAACAATAAATGATGGTTCAACGGGATTGTTTGATAGGACTGTTCCCTTTCCAATGGAAGAGAAAGAAGGAAAGAAAAGGAAATTTGACTCAGGGGCAGACAAAGACGCTACAAGTAGAATTTAATAGGACGGGAATTTCTAGATCATCCGATCATCCAAGAATGAGAGAAAGGAAACATAGCATCTATGAACGATTTTAGTTGCAACCAAGCAAATGAAGTAACTTATGCCAACTAGGGGTAAAGACCTCGTATATCTTCTTTGACTCCATATATAGCAAACTTATCTTGACAAGTGCAAGAGCAACAATTTTTTGAGCAGTCGAACTGGAAGCTATCTGCCTGTGAATTGAACTGCACAAAGTGAAGAAGAAACATTAGAAAATAGATACAAGATTTTCGATGAACTGTCACTAATCACTACCAGTCCACAAGAAAATTTCAATTTTCATGGGAGAAGAAAGATTTGACAGGTTGCCTGCACTGCTTCCTGCAAAACTAGTTCGAACCATTCAACCCAAACAAGAGGAAAAGGAAATATAGATGATGAAAGTGAACTATATCGCCAAGGTGAATATGACTGGGGCTAAACTGAGGGCATTAGTGTGTTGCGTGCGCGGTTACTGTAACACACGAGCACTGTTCACCGTGGAGAACTGTAGCATGCATACTGTTCACAATATTACTGTAGCACCGTACATATTAGGCGCGGTTTATTATTTAAGAATCTATCTATTAAATGTTTAGTATTATCTATTAGTTGGGTAAATTATTATTAGATTAGATTATTAGAGATAAGTTTTCTTATAAATTATTTTTTAGTAGTCAAGTCGGATCATTCCTATAAAAGAGATAGTATGTATCCATTATGAAGCAAACAAAGATGAATAAACAAGTTTCTAGTCTCTAAAGTCCAGCTTTGGTCGTTCTTTTGATTAGCTATTCTAAGTCTATTTTTCCGTCAATCGGTGCTCTCTTCACCTAACGTCATTCTATTTCAAGTCATCGCCATCTGACCTCTCTTCAACAGATGATTACCCCTTTGTTGTGCTAGTTCACAACATAGTGAACTGAAGTAATCCTATTATTTCTCCTATACCATTTCCTGTAGAATACTTTATATAAGCAGTTTATCATAATAGTAAGACAACTAACCTGTACAGAGTTTCATAGACCAGTGGTACTGATATAATATAATGAGGTTGGTACCGCTGCAAATCTTCCTATCAAAGAAGATAGAAGAAGATGTCAAAATGCCTAAGCAACTTCAGCATCTTCTGCAGCAGATAGACAATAAAACTAGTAAACAACAAGGAGAATACTGCACAATAGAAAGGAGTATTGTTGAATGCATTGTGATACTGGGTCATCATGAAAATTAGCAGGTCTGGAGTTCTGCAGACTGCTGCATGCTAATACAAGATCCAACTCAAGATTGCAGCTTTCAGTAAGCTGCTAAAGAATATTAAAACACTACCCATGTTATAGTGCACATGACTATGCTACTAGATCATAATAGCTTCTTGATGACAATACTAGGCCCTCATGCCAAAACTAACTATAATAAGCTAATTTATGATAAGCATACCAAAGCCATACCTTCAGGTACTTCACAGTAGTGTAAACTTGTTGAATTCCATATGTGAAGATGAAGTACTCACAAGCACGTTCGTACGCGTGCCATGGTGGAAGCATGCTTAGGAACCTATCACCAGGTACTGCTGGTACAATGTCCCACAAATTCTTTACCTGCATGACATGATATCATAAAACTTTATGCGGATAGAAGAGGAACGCATCAAAAAATACTAAGCACTTTGGTTCAATTTTTTTTCAGGGCTATTGAGGCTTGAGATATTTCTAGGAAATCCAGAGAAAACATAATATTAATCAGAACCAGTGCCCAAGTTCATATAATAGGAAATCACATCAAGATAAGGAAACAAAGTAGAGGTTATTGCCTAATAGCATAGTATTGCTTAAAACTCATGATTAAAATTTCAATATTACTGCTTGCTTCACCTGATGCAAGAGATTTCGGTGGGTAAGCATCACGCCTTTTGGTGTGCCACTTGTTCCACTGGTATATATAAGTGTCGCAACATCTTCTGGACTAATGGATTCAAAGACATATTGCCCACCTAAAGGGAAAAAAACAATAGTTCCAATGAACTAAAGCATAGCTGCGAGAAAAGGAAACCATTTTTGGGCGCAAGTTGACATCTTGAGAGTATTGAACATGCAAGCCATGACAATATCATTGAAAAAAGGAAGAATTTTCTGAAGAACTAAGAGATGGGTGAGAGTTTTTGGTCAGCATTCTATCCTCAAAAGTAACAAAAACAAGTGTAAGTGCTCTTCTTTAAAACAGCACTTACATGTTACATCTATTGCAAGTGCTGTTTTAAAGAAATTTGCAAAACAGACAGTATATTCACAATATTGTTATACTGGGTACGCATGTTCACAGCATTGTTATACTGGTACATTTATTAGCTGTTTACTTGTACCAGGATGCTTATCTTACTGGGTGCTTAGACATCTTACAGGATGAAAATACTACAGCCAACTTAAACTAGCAAGTTTTCTGTCACTCAACGCCAAAAAGACTGTTGAAAAAAGTACCAACAATTTTAAAGAAACCTACTGCGTACACTGTCAGGTATTTAATTTTGTGATTCATACCAGTACCATATTATGATATCATGCAAAAACATACCTTGCTCACGAGAGTGACGCAATGCATTACGGCTTTCTCGCCCAAGTTCAGTGATATCCTTGTAGTCATAAAGTGGTATATCCTTCACAGCTGTACTATTTAGGCACGATTTCTCACCCCAAAGTAGCACAACAAATCTTGCATTAATCCTTGAAATGAAAGATTCTGCAAGCCGGTTAAAGAATTGAGGACTGTCCACAACCAGTGCAGTGCTGTGATGGGAAAAACACAAATGAAGTCATATCGCAACATGAAAGTAAAAAAGTGAAACATACTGGAAATTAGACTTCAGAAGTACAGGACACTCGTGGTACTACTGTCTCATATGATACCAACATTTATAAAGTTCTTGAAGATGCTTCACATATTTATATGTTGTACAATATTGATGATGTTTTGATTCAGCAAGCATCATGTTATATTGAAAATGTGAAGCATACGCTCCATGTTAGGTTCAAGACGAAACATTCCAGTTGCAAGATAATAACTTAACATGCATATTTTATGCAATCAAGTTCATGGTCAGCTATGCATACGATACAATAGCATATTACAAACATTTTGGCCCATTAAAGATGTAAAAAATGCATTGCAGATGTCATACTTTTTTTCAAATGCTGAAATATGTCCAATCTAAAAGGTTGCCTATTTGAGTACTCTATTACCAAGTGTAGTCCATCCAGCTCTTATGTTAACTCTAGCTGGCAAAAAAAAGCCAACCTTGCACCACCAAATTGCATATCCCTTCAACCGTCAACACCTTGCTTAATTCCCACCTCAACATTCCATTGAACAGAATCAGTGGAAAAATTCAATTAGGCATTTCGGAATGATTGATTGGCTTTAAATAGCCAAGGGTTGAATTCTGATAGGGGTTTGGCTCAACAGGTACTAACAGAAATTAACTAACTTATTCCTTTTTCTCATTTATTGCTGCAATAAGAAACAGTGAGGCTTCATAAGGTCATCCAAGTTGAAAGAGATAAATGATTGGAACTCCAATTAATGTTGACTTGGATTTCCTAAGGTTCAACCCCTAGATTGCATACTCAATTATCTAAACCAGAATAAATGATTTCAAATTCACATTTGAAAAAGAGTTGAGAAAGTTCACCTTTCTGAATGAGCGTATATTTGAAACAACTCTTCATCTGAAGATCTTGTTCCTCTAACAACATTGATAGCACCAGTAGCCATGATTCCTGCATTGCATGTGTCAGTGAAATGATCACTGATGAACATAGCTGATCATGCATTGGAACGCTAGTTACAGGAACTCCTCTATAACTGGCATAATAAATGATAAGCACATCATTCAACAAGCTGATTTTTATGATCCAGTATCTGTAACAGTCAAAATATGTCATAGAAAAGACATTGCTATTCGGGCATTTTCATCATGTCTGCTTTGCTAGGAAGGAAACAGTAGCATTTGAATAAACCGCAAGCCTAAATATAGAAATTCTGACAATCTGGTGGTTTGAATTATCCAGCAGCTAATATAAAAAAGGATTAAAAAAAACACAGAATTAATCACCATGAGAAGGATGCATTAAAGGGAAATATCAATACTGGATATCATAATACATGTTGACCATCTTGAAAGAAAAGGGTAACTTACCTTGATCTGCAACTAGCCATCTGCATGAATTGTCAGCAAAAAGGGCTAGCTTTTCATCTGGAGCAACACCAACAGCCCTTAGACCTTGAGAAAAATCCAATATTTCTTGTTCAAGCTGATTAAAGAACATAATTAGCATCTAGATAGGATACTGTTGTGGACATTAAAACTTCGAATTAAAATGCAGATGTTATATTTGAAATAAGGTAAGGAAGATGTCAGTGTATTTAGTTGATGAGAGCACACATAAAATATTTAAAAAAAACTTAAAGGATTGCCAACTGGATTATGGGTTGAAACTGCAGATAGTTTTAGCTGATCCTTGCTCTAATCAATCATAAAGGCTTTTTTTCTTTAAAATAGAATCGAAGTGCACATGTAGACTTGCAGTCTACTGCACAAGCACTCAAGTTATTCAGTAACAAAAAAAAGCATATAGCCCAATGCATGTCTACTTTGCATTCTTATTCTTAGAGAAACTGTCTTCGATAATCAGGATCAAGGAATTCTTACTGAAGTTCAAGATGTACCTGCTTATAAGTCAATTCTGATGGAGGCTCGTGATAAGGATCTACCAAAGCTACACGATCAGCATATTTTTCTGCTGCTGTCCTCCAAATATCTGGAACTGCCTTCCATTCATGCACAGTCAAATCTTTTCCACCAGCCAATAGAGCACTCTCAAGTAAAGGTGAGCACTTTCTGCGAACTGGATATTCTAGCTGCAATGCGGATTTATTAAAGCTTCAGCCAAAACATTTTATACGTTGAGTGAGAATTCAATATATCAATGCAGTACTCCATGACAAATAATTCCTACTTCATAAAATTATACTTGCAGCGCAATACTGAAGACTCCCGAAATTCCACAATTGTGATCACATAATTTCAATTTCAAAATTTCATGCACAACAGCAGAATGTATGTCACGCAATAAAATCCAGTTTCCCGCAAAGCCAGGAGAAGCAGTTTTTTTTTAAAAAAAAAAGAAAATAAAAATCCTAGACATCAAAGAGACCTCCTAACCCAGGAAGAATGAAGATAGGAACAGCAGTACCACCTCAACTGCCCAAAGAGTTTGGCTTACGACTTCGGCTGTTGATTTTTGGTTGAAATTACATTAATCCATTCAATTAAAAAAATAGAAAAAATAGGGAAAAAAAACATTATATCATCACGGACAATGCAAATGAATAAAAGGAAAAAATAAAAAAAGCCAAAAATCTAAATAAACCGAAATTAGAAACTGTTGGTCTTAAACCCATTGCACTGCATGGTTGTATTTTACTCGGTCATAACTAGTGGCCTGAGACGTGCTCACGTTCACGTCGTGACCGTGATTCTTGGTTAAACTGTTAGTTAGTGGAGACATAGTTACGCTAGACGTGGGATGGCATCGCTAAAGTGGATCATGGTGTAAAAATAGGCAATAAGTTTTAGTTCTACTTTGTATTCGCGTCATATAAATCTGAGAAGAAGTTGGGAAAAGCTGTACAAATTTAGCGTGGCATAAAACACCATTCTCTCATAGTCGTTATCGAGTACAAAAATCCCCGAGTGTTCGAGTGCTCGTGGTCGTAGTCGACTGCTCGAAGCCGTAGAAACACTATAGCAGTGGTACTGTAGTAGTCGTAAAATCGCTGTAGCAGTAGTACTATAGCAGCCGTAGAATCATTGTCACTATAGCAATCGTAGTGGTACTGTAGTAATCATAGAATCACTGTAGCAGTCGTAGTGGTACTGTAGTAGTCGTAGATTACTGTAGCAGTCATAAAACCACTGTAATCATGAGAATAGTCGGGTGTGCCAACAAGTACTAGGTACTCATAGTCGTTTGTGCCGAAATCGTAAGCGAGTACTAGATACTCGTAGTCGTTTGTGCTGAAGTCGTAATCGAACACTAGATACTTGTAGTCGTTTATGCCGAAGTCGTGAACGAGTACTAGGTACTCGTAGTCATATGTGTTCCAACAGAAACTAACGTATTCTAAGTAGTGTCGTGGATTCACCTCCAAAGGCGCACTCAAGAACACTAGAACAGGTATGAACTCAATTGTTTTGGTGCTGCTTAACTGGATGCATTTTCCTTGTATATTATACTCTTATTTATAGAGTAAAACAAAGAGATAACAATGGCAATTAGTACTAAAGTGCCATCCCACTATCAACACTAATGTTGCACATAACTACTACATGCTACAAACTGAAAAACTGATAACAGTAAAGCTGCATGCTACAAACTAAAAACTGATAACAATAAAGAGTGAGCAATGAAAATCACTAATGGAAAGAAATAAACAGACAGATGACAAATAGTGAGATGCTGGAGTAATTCAACATTTCTCCCCCTAGTCCTTGCTCATCTCACTGATCTTGTTGACGCCGATCATCCCGCGTAGCTCAAGGAACCGCACACGACCGAGCGCTTTGGCCAGAACGTCCACCAATTGTGTTTCTGTTGAGGTATACTGGAGGACGATCTTGTTCTCGTCGATACACTCCCGAATGAAATGAAAACTAGTATCTATATGTTTACTTCGGTCGTGGAAGACAGGGTTCTTGCTGAGGCCAATGGTAGACTGGTTGTCCACCTTAAGCTCCGGTGCTCCAGACTCGATTCTAAGCATGTCAGTTACGAGCCGAGCTAGCCAGATGCCATGGCAGGCCGCTGTAGCTGCTGCAATGTTCTCTGCTTCACATGAAGACAAGACCACCACCTTCTGCTTGGAAGACTGCCAAGTGATAGGGTTGCCGGCGAGGAAGACAATGCCGCTGGTACTCTTGCGTGTATCAATATCTCCCGCCATGTCGGCATCGCTGTAGCCTACCAGACGGACTTGTCCCTCCTCCCGCCAGGCGTAGTGAAGACCGTAGTCGCGAGTTCCCGCCACATACCGTAGCATGCACTTCACCGCATTGAGATGGTCCTCGTGTGGTTTCTCCATGAACCGACTCAGATAGCCCACCTAATAGGCTAGATCTGGCCGGGTGTGCACCAAGTAGCGCAGTCCGCCAATGATGCGCCTGTACTCGGTGGCATCTACCAGCGGCGCGGTGCTGACCTTGCTCAACTTGAGCCGAGGCTCCATGGGCGCCGAGCTGGGGTTGCAGGAGCTCATGCCGCTCCGCTCTAGCAGCTTGGCTGCGTAAGCGGATTGACAAAGTGTGATGCCATCAGGACTCTAGTTCACCTCGATGCCGAGATAGTACGACAGAAGCCCGAGGTCACTCATCAGGAAGACACGCTTCATCTCAAGTTTGAACGCCACGATTTCACTACTGCTGGTGCAGGTGATGATCAAGTCATCGATGTAAACCCCGACGATCAGCAGTGACGCTCCTCTGCTTCGCATGTACACGCCGTGCTCGGAGCTGCTCCTCTGGAAACCAAACGATGCCATGGAAGCATCAAGCTTGGCATTCCAGGCCCTCGGTGCCTAATGTAGGCCATACAACGCCTTGCGAAGGCGCAGTACCTTGTGCTCGCTGCCATTGACAATGAAACCCGGCGGCTGACTCACGTACACCTCCTCCTTCAGCTCGCCGTTGAGGAAAGCGCTCTTGACGTCCATATGATGGACCTCCCAGCGCTCATGCGCCGCTAGAGCTAGCAAAGTCCGCACGGACTCCATTCGCGCGATCGGGGCAAAAACCTCGTCGAAGTCGATGCCCGCGCGCTGCACGTAGCCTTTGGCAACAAGTCGTGCCTTGTGCCGGATCACGTTGCCGTGCTCATCACGCTTCACTTTGAAAACCCACTTGACCCCGATTGCTCGGTGCCCAGCGGGAAGAGTGACGAGCTCCCAAGTGTTGTTGTCCTCGATCGACTTCATTTCTTCGAGCATCCCTTGGCACCAGCTCGCCCACGCTCTGCCTCGCTGAAGGAGACAGGCTCATCCGCCGTGGTGAACAACAATTCCTCGTCAAGCACCCAGGGCACAAGCCCAGGTGGCGAGGCAGGCCCGATGATAGCATCGATGGCGCGGAACCGAAGTGGAGCATCGGCATGGTCCGCATCCAGGTTCTCATCAGGATCAGCCGGTGGCGTGACGAACTCAATCGGCGCACTTGTAGGTGACGTTGTAGACGCAAGTTGTACCGGCGGTGTCATAGGTGCAGAGTCGAGGACGACTCCTTTTCAAGAGGGGGAGGATGATGAGGACTGGCAGCAGGCCCAAGGCCCAAGTGCGGACGCCGCCGCCGCCACATATATATATTGCACGGACGGACAGAACGGGGGGAGGCATGACTAGATATTTTCCTTGGAGAAAAGTTCACGTAACGTGAAGATGGTTGGATGAACTTTGTACACAGAGATTGATATTTTGTTAGCTACTCAAATCCAATAGAAAGTTTGTGAATTCTTGCAATTTGAGATCGTTCAACCTTTCCGCTGGGAATTGGGAGCGCGATAGGGCTTCGCCTGGTGGTCGTGAAGTTCGGCGCGTGTGTTCTTGCGAATTAAAGAGCGTTCGTTCTTGCATTGGCAACGGAGGATCGCTACAATTCGAGAGGCTACACGTGAGTATCCAATCCTACGTCGAGAAGATCGGACGACCCCGTATCATCTTGGTATCAGAGCGTGGTTTCCTCGGTAGGATTCTTACCCTTGTTTTAGATTGATTTATTTTTTTCCCATAATTCATCAACCCAAAAAGAATCCAAACCCTAGTTTTTGCATCTGTTATTTTTGTGAGTTTTGTTAGGTTTTAATCCATTAGAAATTTGTTTAGGTGCTGATCGTCGTGTTTCTTTGCGTCGCTTAATCGTTGTGTCAACGTAAAACAAAAAAGAACAATCGCTACTGATTCGCGCGCATTGCTACTGATCTTTGCGCGCGCTGCTCTGATATTTTGGTCGCTACGATGCACGATCCGCTACGATGATCGCCACCAAGGATGCGGATGTTGTTGGCGAGGGCGACAATCCAGAGCGAGGACTCGTCGACAGATTCCCCCTCCTTGAACGCAATCTCGCGGAATTGCTTGAGCAGCTGCTGTGCGTTAGCCTCACGCACACGCTGCACGCCGACGCGGACGGTCTTCACTACTTCCCAGGCAGAACGCGTCGTGCGCTTGCGCGCCAAGGACCCGAGCATCTCAGGCGGCACAGCGCACAGAATCGTTGCCAGCACGAGGCGATCCTCACGGTACTCGACAACATCCCCCTCCTCTGGCTCGATGGCCTGCCACAGCCCTTGGGCCTGCAGGTTCACGCACATCAGCAAAGACCATTCCTGTTAATTGGTACACGTGAGCATTGGGTACTGGACCGAGCCGCTCGCTTCCTTGACGATGCGCTCGATGATGACTTCGCCCCTGCGATGGCGCCCATGGCGCGGTGCTGGCGAATGCGATACCCGACGACGATAGGGGAGATGGCGAGTTGTTGAAGTTTCCGACGGGAGCCGAGTTGACGGACATGGCTGCCTGGGATACGTCCGCGCTCTGATACCAATTCTCGTGGATTCACCTCCAAAGGCGCACTCAAGAACACTAGAACTGGTATGAACTCAATTGTTTTGGTGCTGCCTAACTGGCTGCATTTTCCTTGTATATTATACTCTTATTTATAGGGTAAAATAAAGAGATAACAATGGCAATTAGTACTAAAGTGCCATCCCACTATCAGCACTATTGCCGCACATAACTACTGCATGCTACAAACTGAAAACTGATAACAATAAAGAGTGAGCAATGAAAATCACTAATGGAAAGAAATAAACAGACAGATGACAAATAGTGAGATGCTGGAGTAATTCAACAAGTAGCTTCTTGCTTAAATAAACCAAAAGTAAAAAAAAACTAGAAGAAGAAGCCAATTTGGTAATGAGATGGCCCTATAGCCATGTAAACCAGCAAAAGCTTTTCCTCCTTTTTCTACTCCTGTTTGGCAAAGGTGAACCTAAAACTATTGGCTCTTCCAAAAGCGAAACGAGGTTATTGCTTTCCCAGGAAAGGGGGATATATACTTTCATTTTAAAGCCACGATGATTCCTACTAACGAATTCATGTCCCCTGGCCTAGCAATTATAACAAGCGGCGGCGTCCAGCCGGATCGCCGCAGCTCCCCTGGCCTCACCAGAATCGTAACGAATATATGGCCGCTAGGATCCGTGTCACTCGCGGAGCACTAAGATGAGACAGGAATCGGCACGGAACAGGGAACCGGAGAGCTCGGAAGCGCAGAGTGAACGACTAACCGTAGAGCCGGCGGAGGGGGGCGAAGGGGCGGCGGCGCACCGGAGCACGCTGCCGCGCGGCGGACGGCGGGGCGTCGCGGCGAGGTGGTGGTAGCCTCGGAGGCGGGGCAGAGCGGCGGGGCGGCGGAGGAGGGAGGGGATGAGTGGCGAGGAGGAGGGGCGTCGTGGGAGGCAGAGCGCTGCCATTTGGCCGGAGGAAGCAAGCATGGTCGAGCCGAGGATCTGCTAGACATAGGGAGCGCGACGAGGCGGAGGCGTCGCGGCCTGCCTCGTTGCCTCCGTCGCTCTGTGGAGGGATCGAGGCTTCCTTGTGCTCCGGATCTTCTGCGGAACGGTGGACCTGCTCGTATTCGTTCCTGTGCGACCATGTGTAAATCTGTTTGTGTTCCCCTTTTGGATTCGTTTTGAAATGTTTGAACGCTGCTGCTACTTCTAGACTAATTGAATTCTTCTCGTAATACAGTGCCAGTGGTATGCAATAAAAGCAGTACCTATGGTTTTAATTGTTTTTAGATACAACACCGGTACCAGTAGTCACTTCGTAAAAACCAGATCCTCTGTCTTTGTGAAGCCAAGTGTTGACGATTGAATTTTATGAATAATAGAAAAAATCAAAGCTCACAAAAGGATGAAAAAAGAAATTTTGGTCTTTATTGCTACATAGGAATTACAACTTACTCTGAACAACCGATTACAGGAGAAATATTATTGCCCTAATGGGAATCGGTCAACGTTCTGGTCAACATATGGGGAGCGGGAGACATGAACCCATCCACGGCCTCGCTTCTCTCCTTGCTATGCACCGACCGAGCTCGATCTTGTGCGCGCGGCAGCTCGTCAAAGAGCAGATGAGCTGGAGAAGAAGCAGAAATAAGGCAGGGATGCGAGATGTACGCGGGCGGCCGCTTTAAGTCCACTTAAGCGAGAAATTGACCAGCGGGAGACCATTTAGTGTTTTTTGCGGGACAGGTTTAGTGAGGTAGCGTTCAGCATGGTTTATGACTTTTTTTATTTTAGCTAACTAATTTTGTACTGTAGCTAAGTTAGCTTATTTGATATAATTAAATTTAAAAAATAAAAATAAAAAACATACTAATCCACCAAAAAATAATACAAAGAAATACGAGTAAAATAAGAAACACAAAAAAATGATTAGTAAAAAAAGCTCAAGGCTAACTCCGAACGCGACGATCGGCGTCGCTGGGCATGGCCTGAGTATGCGGATGGCACGCGTCCACTTACACCCCTATTCCTCTGCCAAGGCATGAACAAATTTACATGCTTTTGCAACACTGCAAAAATTGCTACTACAGCTTGCAAGAAAACGACACTTAGCAAGCTGAAGACTTGACGACACTGATCGGCCATTAGTTTATTTCCTCTGGTGTGACTGCGAGTTGTGATAAGCTAGATCCAGAGAATCGACTACAGCAAGAAAAATATATAGAATAAAAAGGTAGGGGATTCAATCCTTGATCATGGGCCCATGATGATTTTCGTAGCACCTGCTAGTTGCTCTATCGGTCTAAGATGAAATATTGAGCATTTCAGTTTGGTATAACGCTGGGAAATCCGCATGATCCATGACCTGAAAATAATTACTCCAAGAGTTAGAAAATAGCTTAAATAAATATAATATCATGTATACAAAAGAAAGGTTTCACTAATCCAAACTAGTGCACACAAAACTATTTAAAAATATCAGATATATTTCTAAAATAGAAAAAATAGCCCAATGCCATTAAAAAAGGTATAAATTGGAAAATACATGTCGGCCTGGTATTTCCTAATTTGTTGATCTATGCAATGGTACTAAGGTCCCGCTCGTTTCAGCTTTTTTTCAGTTTCATCTTCTAGCTTCAGCTTTTTTTTATTATTCAGTAATTTGTCTTTTTTCTAAATTTTTTTAGATTTTTTGAGCTTTTTTGCATTTTTCTTTGTTTTCCCGTATTCCTTTGCATTGTCCGTGATGGGCTAACATATTTTTTCTATTTTTACATTTTTTAAATTTAATTATGCCCAAAAAGCTAAATCAGCTACAGTAAAAAAAGCCAACTACAGTGAAATTTCAGCTAAAAGTCAGAAGCCATCGCTAAAACGATCACCCCTTAAGCAAGCTTGTAAAATTTTGTGTCCTAGCGAGTTTTAACTTGTTTCAACAAAAATATATGCCCTAGTTTTAACTTAACTATATGAAACTTGTTAAGTATACATTCTCCTTGGAATACTTTTTTTAGGAACCCTGGGAATATATCATCACTTTTTAAGTTATATGCATAAGTTACTCTATCTAAATCAAATCCAAATAAACTTGCAAGTCCCATTCACATAGGCACTCTTGTTTTTTTTGTCTAAATAAATCCGACATAGCTGCACTTGGTAGTATTTAGAGGGTTGCTTAAAATGCTAATACATAATGATGGATGGAACCATTTATTTAAAAAGGTAAATGGGCTAGCTCAACTGCGCATGAGTTTTTTACGGTTGCACCTAAAGCCTGAAGACGAGTTATATATATCTCCTTTTTTTATTTTATAAGACAAGGTTCCAATTTTTTTTATGTCATGTTTAAAAAAATTTAGCCTACTTGTTTTTAAACGTATTTTAGCTTAGTGTTGTATTGCCAAAACAAAAAACAAAAGAGAAGGCACGTGATCCGGGACATTTCAAAGAGTCCATTGCGGCCAAAGAAAATGAAATAAATAAAAAACATCGGAAGTTCTGAACAAACCCTATACAAAGGAAGGCCAAAGAAAGACTCACTGGGATCGACGGTCGTCTCCTCGGCGAGGCCGCCGAAGTAGCACCACCCTCCGTACTGCTTGCTGAACTTGTTCCAGTGCGCGCTGAACACGTAGCTCGCGTGCGCAGTCACCGTGTCCGGCAGGTAGCACTCGCCACCGGGCCGCACGGGGTCGCACAGCTCGGTCTCGTCAGCGCATGCCGCCGCCACCTGCTCCCTCACCGCCGTCTCGTTCACCGCCCCGCGGTCCGTCCTCACCACGCACCACAGCTGCCCCGGGTATGGCATGTCGTTCGCCGCGGGCGGCAGCGGCGGGTACGACGCCGGTGCCCGGTGCCCCGTCAGGTCGACCTCGTACACCGAGCTGCCGTTGGGGTAGAAGAGGCCCCAGTGCCGCTCCGTGACGGGCCCCCACTTGAGGTCCTCGTTGAACAGCGCGAACACGAACGCCGGCATGCGCATCCCCGGCCGCCTCGGCGTGCCGGCGCCGGACGCCAGGTGCCGCGCCATGTTGCGGTTGTACGTGGCCGCGTTTCGCACGTTCGCGCCGAACTGGTCGAGATCGCCGGCGTTGGGCCAGCCGGTCTCGGCCAGTGCCAGTCTGACGCCGCAATGCCCCGCGCGGCACATGGCCGCGACCACGGCGTCGAGCATGTGGTCGAGGAGGTTGGTGTAGGACAGCTCCGTTCCGGAGTCGTGGTACTGGTACCCCGGCGCCGGCTCGAGCAGCGCGTAGGGAAGCGGCACGATGGTGTGGTTCGCCGACCAGGTGAAGTAGGTGTACGCGTCGACGAAGAGGTAGGAGCTGGTGCGGTCGAGGAAGGCGAGGAGCGGACGCATGACGGCGTCGGCGATATCCGGCCGGAACACCCCGGCGGACGGCGGGAAGACGTTCTGGCCGTCGAGGGCGTCCATGCCGAGCGTGGTGCTGACCTTAACGCGGCGGAGGCCGTGGCGGCGGAGCGCGCGGCGGAGGTTGGCCATGGCGGGGACGAGCTGGAACCAGCGGGGCTTGGTGGTGGCGTCGGATAGGACCTCGTTGCCGACGAAGAGGTAGCGGAGGCGGCGGTTGCGGCGGAAGGGGAGGAGGGTGGAGGCGACCCAGGCGTCGGCGGCGGGCTGGGAGGCCGCGAGGGAGGAGATTAGCTCGTTGGGGACGCCCGGGACGAAGACGAGGCCGGAGGAGGCGGCCGCGGCCAGGAGGGTAGCGTTGTAGTCATAGAACCTAACGGCGGCGCCGCCGACCGAGCGGACGAGCTCAAGCGCGCGGTGCGGCGGCGGGAGGTCGTCGCCCAGCGTGCCGTAGTTGACGCCCAGGAAGTGCGCGGTGCCCGAGGCCGACGCCGCGGCCGTCGATGTCACGGTGGCAAAGGTGGCGACGAGGAGGAGGTGGAGCGGGATGAGGGGTGCCATTGCCATGGTTGAGGTTTTCGACTTGTTCAGCGGCACAGTGGAAGAGCGGGAGTATACTGTATACACGCTCGGTTTATTACATGTCTTTTGCACTTTGGACTGCTGGGAGAAGAAATCCGCCAAGTACGGTGTCACATTTAACAAAATGCTCATCTGACTCACGCCTTCAACTAGAATAATTTCAAGGACAAACAAGAGAAACTGGGCCAACATAATAAAATCAGGTAAAACCCCTGTTTTTTAGTCTCATGTTTCAGCTATGGAAGATGCTTCTATATATCAGTCGCACAGAATATTGAAATATGAATGAAGGGTGGACAGTAATCACTTACCCCTCTCTTGCCTTAAGATTCGTGCAACACATATAAAGGGGTGATACATAAAAGTATTACTCACCAACTAAAGGGGCGTTTAGAATAGCGATGGTTTATAATTTTTAACTAAATTTCTACTGTAACTAGCTGATTTTTTACTGTAATTGAGTTGACATATTAGGTATAATTAAATTTAAAAAATATAAAAATAAAAACGACATATTAATCCATCACAAACAATATAAAGGAATACAGAAAAAAAACAAAACAAAACACAAAAATACTAAAAAACAAAAATAAAAAATAAAAAATAAAAAGCTACAGTTCTTTAGAAGCCAACACCTATCGCCGAATGTTAGCTTCCAAAGAAGCTGAGTGGGGCCAAAACCTCGATAGAAAGTTGACTTCACCGAACCTCCATAAAGCAACATTTGATTTGAATTTACACCAGGAACTTAAGCATCACAGATTCAGAGAGTCGTAGATATTAAGATAGCCGAAGATTTCGGAGGGTTGTCTTCGAATCCCTTGAGCTGATTACGTTAGCTCTCTGTTGGTTCTCCCATCATTTCAGAAGAAATAAACACAGGAAACGTGAAGAGGTACAAGCAAGATAAACAAACGACAGAATACTGAAACAAATCCACCAGCTACACAGTATAACAATGCACCCGTACTCAAGTTGCGTATCATTAGTTCAACCTTCAGAAAAAGAACAAAATGGGAGCCAGAATAGCGCATCTTGCGGGCACACCAATCCCAAGATGTTAAACAATCTGTACAGCAACCCTTTCTCCTATAAGAGGGTGATCGTTTTAGCGATAACTTCTGATTTTTGACTAAAATTTTACTGTAACTGATTTTTTTACTATAGCTGATTTAGCTTTTTAGGCATAATTAAATTTAAAAAATGTAAAAATAGAAAAAATATATTAACCTATTACGGACAATACAAAGGAACACGGAAAAAAAAAGAAAAATACAAAAAAGCTCAAAAAATCTAAAAAAAATTTAGAAAAAGATAAATTACTGAATAGTAAAAAAAACTGAAGCTAGAAGCTGGAGCTGAAAAAAAGCTGAAACGAACGAGGTCTAAGAATGTGATTGGACGTATAAGAATAACGGAAAGACACCCTTTCCATGCACGGGAAAGTACGTTTTTTTTTAAAAAAAAAACATTACCCCCTAAGTCACAAAAGTAAGTTGTTTTGACATTGAAACGATTTCTAAAATATAATTTTGATCACTCATTTCTATTGAAATATATTTGTAATACTTAATAAAAGTATAGTATCGGTAAAGTACTTTTAAAACAAATCCACACATATCATTTTTATTTTCCTATATTCAATCTAAATATTTAAAAAAATATTGATAACCAGAATTTATAATATTTGACTACTCGTAACCCAAAACGATTTCTTTTTGCGACAGGTCACAGGAGGGAGTATACTCTTTCTAGAAATTTCACGTCAGCAGCTTCAAAAACGAGTAACATGCGAGGATCTATTCTACTGTAAGGCAGTAACGTGAAAGCACACAAGAAAAGTTCCAAAGCAAAAAAAAAAAGCAAAATCACTTTGTACCAAAATATTATGTCAAATAGTCTTAAAAAACCATGTCAAATCAACAGGATTATGACACTTGACAATCTGAGATCCAACTGTATATCCATTCGTATTAACAAAATCACATCGCAGTCACCTAATAATTCAGTAGAAGTTCAGTGCAAAAAAACATAGAAATGACTTGTAGCCAAACAGCAATAACACCATAGAGCCACAGATTAGGAAAACCATGGATCTGATTTGACGTATAATAAGCTTTTGAACTAGGAAACAGCGATTAGTGATAACGTCACGATGAAGTGCACAAATAGCCATTACCAGATCATGAATTTCATCATCCAAGGATAAGAAGGTGTTAAGGACAGGCACCAAGGACAAATACTGAGGAAGTAAGGTTAAACCCATAGGCTTGAAGTGAAACCCCAACACTAGGATATTAGGTACTTAGCACATTTTTTTAGTAGTTCTACACTTTGCGCATTAGTAGAAAAAGCCTCTGATCCAGCTCGAAGCTGGAAGCATTGGAAGGATCACCCTTGAGCATCATTAGAAGACCACCGAATGATGCATAAATCTCCCTGGAAGGAAAAGAAAAGTACTGCATGAGAAACAATAGAAAATATAAAAAATCAAAATCCCTAGATATAGGAAGAGCTGGAGTTTAAATTAATCTAAACAAACTCATTAAAGAAATTTTGCTCCTTTTTCTTCATAAAATCCAGATTGATATTGGAAGGAATTTTCAGGTCCAATTAATGGCTATCATCATCAGATAAAAAGATGTGCAAATTCATTCTGATTGATGAAATATTAAAATCAAGTTCCTTTGATGTTCGATGCACTTTACAGAATTGCCTTTGTAGGCTCAAACTCTGTCGCGATCATGTTTCATCATGCTTAGACATAATATGCTACATCCCATATGGTTACATTTTCTCTAACACCATGAAAAACATCAAGTTAATTGTTGAGGTGTCCACTTCGACAAGCTCAAATGATAGGGAAATCTACTTGTTATTAGTTCAAGAATCAATATTGGTTGAGGATTTGCTAGCTGACATGTAAACTGAAAGAGCATATTATAGGACCAAAACCTTGTTAAAGAATATGTGGTAGGAAGCAACAGGAGAACAAAATACACCCAAGGGCCAAGCTAGTACAAGCATTTTTAACAGAATAGTCCTACTGTATTAAAAGGTTGAAAACCTATGCATTAGTTCACTAACTCCAGTTCATGGAAAACCATACACTTTAGCATTTTGACCAGAGGAGGTGTCTTCTGAGATCTTGTAAAGCTTTCCATGCATGACATAATCGAACTTATCTGCCAGAGTTTTTCTGCCAGCCTGAAAAGAAGACAATTCAGTGTTAACTTCCCAACACTAGTAGTTCTATCTATATGCCTTATAAGATGCAACTCCATGAAGAACATTGAAGAAATAGTATGAGCTGAAAACACATTCCAACTTGCATTTGCACCATTCAATATCATTACATTATTTCAAGGTCAACCTGTAAGACGCACATTTCACAGAATGGCAAGGCCAATCACCTGTGTATAGTAGCCAGTATCTGGGGCACCATCCAAATTCAGGGTAGGAGCTAAAACCATGGTAAATTTGTCCCCAGTGTGCATAGGATAGACCTCTGTGGCAACATCTAACTGCATATACATATCAAACTGCTCGCTGCGAGCTTCAATACGAGAAACTGCACACAAACAATACAAGGACAATATAACATCAGGTCATATTTGAACAACACTGAGGACAGTACTTGAAGTAGTACTTGTGAAATGATATCAAAATCACACTAGAGGGGGAAAAGTTATCATATTATTTAAGGTATCTATTGAAACAGAAATTCTGCATATTTACATTATATGGGGCAACATTTGACAGAAAAGAAAAGAACATTCATATAATTGTCTAATGCGCAAGCATATTGTTGGAAGTACAGCACAACTTTTTTTTTGAATTACACAATTCTGCAAAATAACTCCTTGGTTTAGCAAAAAAACCAGAAAGACTCCGAAGGAAAAACATAAAGGATTTTTTTAGTCAACTGTGCATCAAAAAATTATAATCAGTAATCGTTAGAAAAAATGCTTAAAATCTGAAAGCAGGATTTCAGGATACAATTAAGAAGGTGCTCAATGCCAGCACCAATCACATCAAGTGAACACAGTGCTTCAAAGTCACTAAAAAAGAACTGAAATGAGTCAAAGACAAGGATCCTGCCAGGGCAAGTAAAAAAATTCAAATTCACCCTGATTGTGACTACACTTCCATTGCTTATTTGCTCATATCACACTAAATTTTGCCTAGGACATCCTTGTTGCATCTAACCAAGGTTGTCGGGATTGTGATCTCATGTAGGATCATTTTTCGTCTGACGGAATCGGATTGTAGGATCGGATCATAGAATCACAATTCTATTAGATTTTTAAAAGTGTATATATTTTATATAAAAATTAAATTATATTTCTAAATATGTAAGTCTATATTAGAATTTTTTTAATTTAATTTTGTAATTAAGTACACTTATTCATATTATATTGAATTAAAGTCGATTTTTGAAACTTATTTAACTTTTTTTAATAAACTAATAATCTAAAAGTCCAATATGTCAAAGATAATACTTTTGTTTACCTTAGAACAACATGTAAACAACAAAAAAAACAAAGCAAATTAAATTAATGCAACTTAAACTAGCAATAGATAATATCAAATTTTATATGCTAATATAGTTTGTTGTCAGGATCATGATCCCAATGCAATGCTACCTGATCCTAATGATTCTACGAGTTGAATCGCGATCCCACTGTAATACTACTCGATTCCGATCCATATTGCAATCCGTGTCATCTACTTCTGACAAGATCGTAGGATCGTACGATACTACAATCCGTGTCGGGATACTGACAACCTTGCCTCTAACAGAACAAATGAACCGTGAACATAGAACTAAGGAAGAACATTGCATTGGCAAAAGCTTCCCAGTATAACATGAGCACTCACTCATACAAGCAACGCAAACTGAGCTTGGAAACACCAACTTAACTGTCATTACACTACTCCTACCCATGACTGTACACTGATTGCGAAAGGGCATTCAGGAATTACCTTTGTCAAACTTTTTACCATCAGGATCGAGCCTGGTCACGATGAAGATGTCCTCGAAGAGATGCTCGGCCATTTACCCTGCCAAGCGGGGGAGCAAGAGCAGCAAATTCACTCTTAAATGGATTCTACAGCAGATGAATCAACTAGTGGAATCCTATGATGAACGGACACAGATACGTCGACACGATATGACACCGACATGGGAATTCGCCATTTTCCTAAAAATACCGATACAGCGACACAGCTATATATATTAAAATAATAAATAAATTACATATATATATATATATATATATATATATATATATATATATATATGTATGTATTATTTTCTATGTTTCCTTATGCTTGTCAAACTGAAATTATGTAAACTTGTAATTTGTAAAGTGTATCCTACGAGAATGTCCTTACCTTGTTTGCTTTGCTCAATTGCTTAGGAAATTTGAGCTCAACTGTGAAGTCCTCACTGTCCCACACTAGATGCTTAACATTTTCAGAGACAAGAACCTTTTCACAACTAACAATAGCTTGCTGTTTTTGTGATACCAGTGTTGCTGGATCATGGACAAGATCATGCATTTTACAAGTTTGAATAGTTCAATATCAGTTGATGGTTGCATACCTTAGCAGTCAGCACGGCAGCAGCGGGAGGAAGTCGGAGGCGGCGTGGCGCACGGGAAGTCGGGGAGGGAGGAGATGCAGGGGAGGGAGGAGATGCGGGGAGGCGGCGACGGGAGAGGCGGGGAGGCGGCGACGAGAGGCGGCCAGATCTGGAGGAGGCGCCGAGTTGCGGGGAGGAGGCTGGAGGAAGGAGAGGCGGGGAGTGAGGAAAGGCGGGGAGGCGGCGACGGGAGGAGATGCGGGGAGGAGGCGGCGACGGGAGGCGGCCAGATCTGGGGGAGGCGCCGAGTTGCGGGGAGGAGGATGGAGGGAGGAGAGGCGGGGAGGCGGCGACGGGAGGGAGGAGATGCGGGGAGGAGGCGGCGACGGGAGAGGCGGGGAGGCGGCGACGGGAGGGAGGAGATGCGGGGAGGAGGCGGCGACGGGAGAGGCTGGGAGGCGGCAAGATGTGGACGGCGACGGGAGGCGGCGAGATCTGGGGGAGGAGATGCCGGGAGGGAGGAGAGGCGGGCGGTGACGGGACAGGCGGAGGGATCTGGGGAAGAACGCGGCGCACGGGAATGGATTGGGGGAAGAAGCACGGATCGTGACGGGAAGTAGGGCTGCGCATTTTTCAACTAAATCGAAAAAATCGGATAAAAAAATCGAGTCGAATTCAACTCAGTTCGACCGGTTTTCAATATTTGATTCGGTTTTTAATTTTTGGGTTTTGTTTGGTTTAGTTTTTTCAAAAAAAATAGGCTAAAAATCGAAAATATTATGCCATCGGTGAATTTCGAATCCATGATCACAGGTTTGAAAGCCACCATATCATCTATACCAATTAAGCTATACTAGCTATGTTGTTCAACTCAATGTACATATTACATATGTACATAAAAGCTCTAATTTTCTATACTTCAAGTTATAGCTCGCTTTGAATAGAGAAAGACTAAGACAAATATTTCTAATGGGCAAAGCACATCATTAATTATTATACATTATTACTTTATGCCAACGCCGTCGAATCTCCGTACTCCATTGAAGTGTTTCTAAAATTCTAATTCTATTGCCAGTAGTATATGTATTATCGTCTACTCATCTCGCTAGTCGCTCTATCGTTAACAATTCACGTTAACTTTGGTAAATATAGTATTTACCGATACCGCATCGAAATAAATTAGAATTTACCGAAACTGAACTGTACTTCTAAAAATACCGTATATAAGCGAACTACTAATACCGTATTTACCATATATACCGTATATATCGAACCGATTAAACCGAAAAAACCGAATGCACAGCCTTAACGGGAAGTCGAGGGGCATGACCTCGGTCGGTAATGGGGAAATTGGCCTGCGCTGTGACCTCGTGTGCCCTTTGATTTGATCGATCCAAGCCACACCTACTTGAATCTTGATTGATTGATTTAGTCCAAAGGCTTGTTAATTTAAAATACAGCGGTATGATATCAATGACTTGATTATTTCCCTCGATTAGTTGATTCAAATCAAAATCAATACTGTATGTAACATCAGAGATCAAACACAGATGCTTACGTTTTCATTGACTCAACACTACCACTCACTACATTTTCACGCAGATGCTTATATTTTCTTTTACGCTAAATGTCAGTTCAACTAGCGAGGCGAGGTGCTGGGATCATACGTATGTTTCCTGCTGCATTCTCCTATGTACGTAGGTATCGCGCAGGATCATGTAATCGCAGGTACAGACTTGACTAGAATTCTTTTACTAACTAACCATGGATGAATCCAGCCAAATAATAACACTCTACATCCCGGAAAACCTTCCCATAAAAAAAAGGCATTCCTCATCATCAAGAATTCATTGGCTGTGCATAATCCTAGTCGTTCTGTGCTAAAAATCAATCGAGCCATCTTCTAGTATGTGCCATTTCACAATTGCTAAACTAGGTTGAGAGAATGACAGGCTTCCTCGAGCTCTTTTTTCCTCGTTCCTAGTCCTCCATTCCACAATGACGTTGTGCAAAGCTACGCTAGGGCTTATCTCTGTGCTGTAGAGCTCTCTTTGTGTCAGTGGGCATGTCGCCTTCATCCTAAACATCCTAGGATATTTTGGATTGCCCACATCCTAGGCACATTTTGGGTACACTTATGATATTTTGATAATGGAAAATAAAAAGAAATTTTGGTTTGGGTATACTTAGAATATTTTGGTCTGGCATCCTAGGATATTTTGGACTGCCCACATCCTAGGCATATTTTGGGTATACTTAAGATATTTTGATAATGGGAAATAAAAAATTTTTGGTTTGGGTATACTTAGGATATTTTGAACTACCCACATCTTAGACATGTATATATATGTATGTCCATATTTGGTTTGGCTATACTTAGGATATTGGATACAACAGCAGTAGTAGTATCTTCGTAACGATCAGAAATATATATGTATGTCCATATTTCCCCAAGTTGGGGCTCGTGAAACAGGGAGAAAATTAAAATCATAGAGAGTAGACACCATGGAGCTAGCAGCTGTACATAAATTAAAATCATGGGGAAATTGGCCTACGCTGTGACCTCGTTTGTCTGGACCATATTTGATTTATGTATTTATCGTGGTCAGATATGTACAGATAATTTTAAAAATTAAAATTTATTTGAAAATCAGTCGATACGTCACAGACACGTGTCCGAACCGTGTCCATGTCGTATCCATGTCCGACACGGTGTCGGACACGGATACACCAGTTTTGACACGTGTCCGTGCATCATAGGTGGAATCCTGTGAGCTAGTCCACGCACCACATTTACGCAACTAGAAAGCAAAGCTCGGATGTACCAAATCAGAACGCCAAAATCTTCTCTATCTGACCAAGTGGAGTATATAGAGAAGGGACGCAGCGAGCTCACCAGAGATGGATTGGCGGTGGAGGCTGAAGAGAGCGAGGTCGAGCAGCCGCCTAGGTTAAGAAGAGGCGGCGGCGGAAGGGACAAGACGAGGTACCGGGAAAATCAACGGAGAGGAGAAACTGAGTGGCATTGCATTTATAGCGTAGGCCCATGGCATTTCACAGTCCAGTCCAAGGCCCATGAAGCTATCTTGTCTCTTCTCACAAAATGACCAAACTGCCCTCGTCGCCCTTATCCACTTGTTGTTAGTCCCACGACAATCGTCCCCGTTCCCCTCGTAAATCCCCGCATCCATTGGGGGTAGGATTGTAAATCGTCCACACATCGCCCGACGTTGTTCTTTGGTGTGGCCCACAGGGCTCGTTCATTTTAGTGATGGCTTCTATTTTTTCGCTAAAATTTCACCGTAGCTGAGTTGACTTTTTGGCATAATTAAATAAAAAAATATATTAGTCCATCACGGATAATACAAAGGAATACGAAAAATACAAAAAAGCTTAAAATATCTAAAAAAAATCAGAAAAAACAAAATAGTGAATAGTGAAAAAAATTGAAGCTAGAAGCTAAAGCTGAAAAAAAACTGAAACGAGCGGAGTGTACAACCAACTAGCTAACAGACGGATGGATGGACGTACAAAATGAGCTCTGTTTTTGGGCTGGGCTGCAGCCTGATCATCAAATCTGACATCGGAAGCTGCCTGTCGTGTCGCAAAGTTACTAGTACTCACCATCAGGATGAGTGAGTGGGTACTCGTTTTTATGCAGCATGTACTTATTTAGCTAGCACACCGGCTAGAGGGTCCATGGTTGTTTAGCTCAACGAAGAAAGATAAACAAAACCACCAGTACTGTTCTCGCCAAAAAAAACATGAGTACTGTTCATGTATATAATCTTTGATGTGTGCAAAGCTAGTAAAAGGAAAATATCTTAATGTAAAAAAGCAATACTATAGAGTGCCAAATTTTGCCCCTCAACACAGGTGAGTGGTGTTGAGTGTTGGCCGGAGCCCTCAATTAGTTTGGTGTGTTGCTCCTCTGAGGAGCTTGGTTACTTAGCGGTGTTTTAACTTGTTTTTGACTTGGTCTTTTTTTGGCTATGGCTTTTGGTTTTTGGCAGAAATTTTTGAATTTTAACAGTTTACGGCAGAGATTACAGAGAGAGAGATATTCGCTTGCGATTTTGGATGGTATAGATATTGGGCTTTTAACATGTACTACAATTAATTTGTAGACTCCATCTTAAAAAAAATACCCCGTTTGAAAGTTAGGTATTATAGCAGAAGCTAAAAGCCGATTTGAGAAGCTGAAAAGAACATGCCTGTAAACTTTGAGCTATGGCTTTTGTTAGAATTATACTGTAGCGATTATTATTTTTTAAAAAAAGAGAAAAAATAAAAAAATGATATATTATCACTGACAATGGAAAAAGAATAAAAGAAAAAAGAAAAGGAAAAAAGATCAAAATAAACCAAAATTAGAAGCGACGCATTCCAAGTGGCTTTTGGTTTAAATAAGCTTAAAGCAAAAAAAAAAGCCGAAATCGTTTAGGGCGGGGCCTAAAAAATTAGATCGACCACTAGATTAGCTAAGATAAGAAGGCAATAATTAATTATGTAGAATACCTCCAAATATCCCAAATATGGAGCCGATATTTTATGGCTATGTTCTTTTGAGCTACGATTGATGGTTTTTGTATGCGCTTTTTCGATGTGGCTGTGGATGACAGAGATATTGATGCCGACAACGCACACGGTTTTAAGTTTAGGAAGCCATTTAGAGAATTCGTTTTTAGAAGTCGTTTAGAGAAATCGCCCCCATTTATTTCAGCTTCCGATGAAACCGAAAGCAATCCAAAAGAAGAGAGCCCATAATGCCTAAAATGATACTTCGCTTAGAAGATGCCATTTAACCGGATTTTTGGAGTGTTGCTACTTCAAGCTCTGCTATGATATCCATTACCCTTCACAAAAAACGTTGTAACATCAATAACCAACCATACCACCATTAACTAAGGGGTATTCAGAATGGCATTGGTTTATAACTTTTTTTTACTGCAGCTGGCTTACGGTTTTTGGCTGAAATTTTTGAATTTTAGTTGTTTGTGACAGAGATTACGGCAATATAGATACTTGCTTACGATTTTGGATGGTACAGATATTGGACTTTTAACGTGTAATACAATTAACTTGTTGATCTCGTCTTAAAAAATACTCCGTTTGAAAGTTAGGTACTGTGGCAAAAACTAAAAGTCATTTTGAAAATTTAAAAAGAACATGCCTTATTTTTTTCCTATAGTTGAGTTGGCTTATTTGACATAATTAAAATTTAAAAATTTTAAAAAAGAAAAAACATATTAGCCTATCATGAACAATGCAAAGAAATAGAGAAAAAAACCTAAAAAATATTTCAAAAAACAAAAAAAATGAACAGTAACAGAAAAGCTAAACGTCATAGCCGAACGCAACGTTGAGCAGGTCGTAAATGCAAAAGGATTCGACACTATATTAACTGTATTTATTACCAAAAAAACTTTCTTGTATTCTTAGTAACTAACACCATGTCATTGCCATTGATGCGGTTATTTGTATACAATTATAGACGAGTAAACTAGATTTCGCAGAGATAGTATGAGCCAATATCACAATACTAGAGCAGGAGGAAGAAGGACGGAGCGCCTCAAAAGCATGAACCTAACAAGGGAATAATCCCAGCTAAAAAGGGAAACTAACGGAATATAATAGAATCTTAACCCAACCGGACCACCGGATGGTTCTTTTAGATTATGGTTTATACTTTTTTATTTAAAATTTTGAATTCTAATTATTTATGAGAAAAATATAGAAAGATAGATACTCATACATAATTTTAATTGATATAGATAAAATTAAAATAATATCTATTATAATTAACTTATAAACCTCAGTTTTAAAAAATACTTTAGTTACCGATAAAAGAGAGGCAATAGGCCGCAAAGAAGGGAGCCACGGCCACCCCACCGCAGTCTCCTGTCTCCAGTTTCCTCCCTCCTCTTCCACTTCTTCTCTTGTGGTGGAGCGAGTGCCCCCTTCCGCCTCAACCCTACTCCTCCTCCTCCAAATACGACCAAAGCGCCATCGAAACCGCGCCAGCAAAATTAAAAAAAGGGGGATCCCAACGAAATAACACACTGCTATTCGATTCCGATTCGGCGGGGGTTGGATCCTCGGACCCCCGCGCCGAGGAGAATTCGGGGCCGCCCCGGGCAGATCCCCGCGATTCCGGCGGCGGCGGCGGGGATGACGGGCCGGAGGACATGGTTCCGGTGGCCGATGGCGCGGGCGGGCCAGCAGGAGTGAGGCAAGCGCCGGCGCAGCAGGAGGTGGTCGTGGCTTGAGGAGGCGGAGGAGGAGGGTGGTGGCGCTGGTGGGTGATCCGGGGCCCGAGGCGGCCGTGCCATGTCTCGCTGCTTCCCGTTTCCGCCCCCAGGATATGAGAAGACCGCGCGCCCCGACGACCAGCTAGCCTCGCACCTGCTTGAAAAGGTGGAAAACCCCGCACATCTCGGTCATCTTGCTCCGTTGATCGGTCCACAGCCGCCCCTAGTACACGTGGGGATGGCTCCTCCGTCTCCGCAAGGACATTTTGAGCAATTATATGCTGTTGGTTGGTTGCAGAATTTTGGACTCAGCCGTAGCTCACATTTTGGTGGGGGGATAGAAATAAGGGGTTAGGGCTAGTTGATTAGGTATGATGTGTGAGGAATTTTTAGCAGCGTTTGGGTTCCTTGGGTTAGATTACAGGCGTGTCGGCTTGCGGAAGGCGTTGTCGTTATATGCGGGGCTCGCTCACTGATTGGGAAAGAACTGGAGAACGTAGTGTTGCTAAATCAATGCTTTCCTAAAGAGTGCCCCCAATACCTTGAACTAGATAATTAGGGCTGCATGTTCGCTTAGTTGCACGCAAAGGCAGGGGTTTATTTTGTATGGATTAACCGGAGAAAACATGTTGGTTTATGGTGGTTTTATTGTTTGGGCCATGCATGTTTCAACTGTATTAAAGGGTCCAGTAGATTTAGCATATTTAATATGTCAGGTAGGTGATTGAAATCTACTTGGGAAAAACCGTAAAATATTGTTTCGCCCCATTCCTGTGGATGAAAAGATTATGGATGCCACATTTCTATTTTGTTTGTATGCTGCTGAAAATGGATGCAGATAATGTTCTAGCGACGTTACTTCTGGTAGCTGCTGCAGGAAAATTTCTTTGGCCCATCACTAGACCACCTTCTGTCAGTATCTTGCTACTATAGTTGTTTACATGGGGAGTTAGACTGGTTGTTAGTGGTTGTACTTTCTCAATTTCTCATTGTGTAACATGTTGACCTAAGGGTTGGACATTTCCAGTATGCTCCCTTTTGATGGACTTTATATGTGTCCTTGTGGAAATTACCATGAGTGCATGATGTAGGTTGGCATAAAGCCATAAAGTTGTCTGTAAACATAAATTGCTGACCTTAGTCATTGTATGTTCATAATCACTATGATGAAATAAGTCCTGCTAATTGCTGGTTTCATACTAAGTGTTCTAAATCAATTGTGGCTGTGCTGTCTAGACCATGTGGGCTGATGAATTGGATTGATGAGGGAATTGTACTGTTAATCATTTAGTTGGCAAGGTATCAATCATCTCGGTGAGTTTAAGCAAGGGTATAATTTGATATGTTTGTCATCTAAAAATATATAACTGCTTGTTACTCTCTCTGTTACAAAACAGATGATGTTTTAGCACACATATCTTGTTACATAATAGATGGTGCTTTATGTTTTCAAGGTAGACTCTTTGAAATGTGCCCTTTTATTATTCATACTATTCTTTGTGGTTGGGATTAGGACGTACTAGGTGGGTTAATTTAGGGTGGATTGGTAATCTTGTGTGTATCTTAATATGTGTGCAACTTGCTAAAAGATCTTATATATATGTCCATACTGCTAATAAGACAGCCTATATTTCCTTTCCCAACCTAAAGGTTTTTAGGACGGTTCTGTTGGTCATTTTCATACCTGATTATGTACTGCCGAAGCTCTGCATTATGCTAGTAGTTGGCTGGACTTGTTGCCTCATTCAGTTGCATTTTCTTGCGTCATTGTGCTTATAGATGATTCCATCCTCAACAACTAGCAGGCTTAACAGCTGGTTCTATTCTTGGCGTATCACTATATCTGTTTGCAAGTTTGATGTAATTTACATATGTTGTTCCGGTGATTGGGTAGGTTCTGAAATCTAACGTTAGTAGCATTTCATGACACATCTATCTGCTTGTTGCCTATTTTCTTCTGCTTCAGGAAACTTAGTTACAGGCTAACATGTCTGTCCCTGCTGTTCACTCTTCTGTTTATTTATATTTTTAATAGCTATTGAATGTGATCATGTTTGATAATAATGCATAGGTAGAAAACATAAGTATCTTGAAAGTTCAAAGGGCGTGAAGCTCGGAACTTGAAACATGGTTATACCAGAAATGAAACGATTTGGATTGCCTAGTACCACAAATGCATATGGCATGTTTTTGAGCCTTTTAGGTTATGTTGGCTGTAAAGTATGCCTATAATGTTTATGCACTTCATCCTGAGAACATTTTAATTATATGGATGAATGTATCTAGGGAACAAATTCACAAAGCTCTGTCTTATCTCTATGTTATTTATGAAAAAACTTCGGTGTGGCCAAAGGTTATCCACTGTCGATGCTGTAGCATATAAATATACACATTGTTTGAAAGCTTACCAAATGTACTAAATATAATGACCTGAATATTTCAGCATTTTTTTGTCTATCATCGTTGTTGTACGGGAATCATATTTGGACATTCATGAGGTGCCTTCTGGTATCAGGGAACTATTTTCGCCCTGGTATTTTCCCCTCATAATTGTTAAGGGAATTAGAGATATAATAGGATTATTTCAGTTGTTTCTTTATATACCTAGGTTTCCTTTTCCCTCATAATTGTTAAGAGAATTAGAGATATAATAGAATTTTTCAGTTGTTTCCTTATATGCCTAGATTTTCTTATCCGTATATAGCATATTCGCCTGTAATATCCTCTTGTACCCTATAGATATATTGTCCATTGGACATCTTCAATACACACAATATTCATAACATGATATCAGAGCTTAGGTTAAAACTCTAACCTCGATCTACTTCCGCTGCTAGGCCACCTTGTTGGGCCGCGCCGCCGTGCTCGCGCTCTTCACCGTCGGATCTTCTATGTCTTCCTCGTTGCGCCCCGCCGTGAGTTCGCCCAGATCCTCCGCCTCACGCACAGCCTCGCCGACATCCGCCTCGCCAACCACGTCCCGCCCGGATCTGGCTGACCCGGCCATCTCCACTGCTGGCTTCGACGCACTAGACTGCCTCTCGCCCGGATCCGCCCGCTCCTCGTTGGCGTGCCCCGGATCTGGCCGTCGCTGCTCAGATCCGACCGCCGCTCCCGTTCGTGTCAGGCCGCCTGCGCGAGCCTCACTGTCGCCGCTGGATCCGGGATTCTCGTGGTAGACCCGGCCGCCTTCCTCCAGGCCTCCCTTGCCATCTTCTCCTCCGCCTCCACCTGCGCCCTGGCCACCGATGCCACCACGGTGATCTTGCTCACCGCGGAGGGGTTGCGGAAGAGGTCGGAGCGCCGCTGGGCGACGTCGATGGTCGCCTGGAGGAACGGGACCGCGCCACCCATCCACTTGAGCACTGCTGTGAGGGCCTCCTCGTCGACGTCAACTGTCGCAGCCGTCGCAGCGGGCTGCGGCGCCTCGTCCTCTTGGAAGTCGAAGATGATCGCCATAGGCCGCCGCTTCTGCTCTCCTCTAAGGTTTTCAGCTCCTGGAAGCGCCTTCTTAGCCTGCGGGCGTGTCGAGATCTCAGATTCACGAGGGCTTTGGATAGTGCTATAGAAACAGGCAAATAACACCTTAAAAAAGTGTGTGTGCCGAGCTAGTTTAGTTTTGTGTCTTCCGTTTGCGTCCATCTTAAGTCTGTAGTCTTTACTTTTCAGTTCGTCTAAACCATACGAGTCCACAAATTTATTATCAGTTATAGAAGTGTATGGATTTTGTTTTGCATGACAGTAGCCGTTGCTCTTCTCTCTGAGCCGCGTGCAGATCGTAGAAGTCGTTATGATACCACCGCTTCTTTAGCCGCCGCCCTGAGCTTCTAAGGCTGCCACACTTCTTCTGCACCTTGTGCACTGCGCCGTCGCCATCTTGGGTTTCGATCTGCACTATCATGCTTCTATCTATTTCTCTTCGGCTTGATTTGACAGTATTTGTCAAGAGTTGCACGCTATAACGACATTATCAAGACTCATACTTCAGATTTTTACTATTTTAGTGATAACTCTTTTCAAATGCAATGTTATTGTATACACTTTGTATTTGAAGGGGGGTGTTAAAGGAATTAGAGATATAATAGGATTGTTTCAGTTGTTTCCTTATATGTCTAGGTTTCTTTATCCGTATATGACATATTTCCCTGTAATATCCCCTTGTACTCTCTCTATATATTGCACATTGGGCATCTTCAATACACACAATATTCATAACAATAATCATCTTAACGATGTCAAAAAGAATTGTTATATTACACTCAATATGGCATGAATACATGATACACAGCGCTTTGAGGAAAAATGTTCTTATTTAGTGACTTCAACTTAGTTTTGTTAACTGGACTCGCGTTCGGTTTCCCAGTGTGAGGGTGTTTTGCGCATAATCTTTACTATACTCATTTCACAGTTCAATTTTCAATACTAAGAAGCTCTATGGTTAGTTTTGAAAATAACTGCCTAGGTAGCCTTACGATGCATCAACCAAGGTAACGCCATGAATGAATATAGTGAAGAAATGTTGTCACTCACAAATATCATGAATTGTAATGCTATAACACATATCAGATGGATAAGTATTTGCTTGCAGGTCTGGGTCTTTAGCTTGGTCTGTAGACATTTCTTGTTGATCTTGATTATTGTGTGTGCTTTCTTTAGCCTCTGATGTAGCAGATGTTTTTGTGGCCTACGTATAAGACTACAGAATCTTGATATACACTTGTTAGTTCCATATAGCCCATTTAGAAAAACTACAAAGGCTGCATTTGGGTACGCAGTTGTTACAAAAAAATGGTTTAATAGACTGCATGGTTATCAAGTCGTCGACTAGTCGGTGAGCCAGGACCGACTTGCGCCGGCGACTCGACTTGCGGCGGCAAGTCGGGCGCCTGGTCGACTGGTCGTCGACTTGCCCGTCGACTAGTCGACCAGGCGTCTTCAAGTCGGGCGCCGAGGAGGCAGTGAAGTGAGCCAGAGGATATGTGTACCGAGCGCGGATCGCGGCGATGAAGTGAGCAGATGAAGCGGAGCCGAGGAGCTCGAGCGCGACCGAGGGCTCGAGCGCGATCGCGGAGTGAGGTTGCCGCCGCCGCCTCGAGATCCAGATCCGGCCTCCTCCTCCTCCTCTCCCTCTCCCAGCTGCGATCGTCGTCGGCCGCCGCGATCCCAGATCCAGGTAACCTCGCCCGGCCTCCTCCCCTGCCTCCTCCTCCTCCACGGCCACCTCGCCCGGCCTCCCTCCCTCCTCCTCCGGTCCTGCTCGCCCGGCCTCCTCCGCTGGAGTAAGGGAGGCTGGGTGGCGCGCTGGAGAAGGAGGCCGGAGTGGTGGGTGGCGGCGCTAGAGAGAGGAGGCCGGGAGGCGGGGGGGTCGATGTTGGAGAAGGGGAGTGAAGGGAGGTGGCGGGAAGGGAAGGGGCGCGGCGCGGGGGAGGAGGTGTGGCACTGGAGAAGGGAGTGGCGGAGGAGGAGGGGGGGGGTGGCGGGAAGGGGAGGCGGGCGGCTCATCTGCAGCGCGAGGAGGGTGTGTTGAGAAGGGAGTCCGAGAGGTGGGGTTTGTGTGGAGAAGTTTGCTGCGAGAGAGTGCATGGGCTAATCTTCATGTTATATATATATGGTTACACTTTGTGCTGAATTTGGTATATATATGTATGTATATTTATGTGTGTGTGTGTATATATGTATGTATGTTTTCTAATTACTGCAAATTTGCAATATAGGGCATATATTTGGTGTATATATGTATGTATATATATGTGTGTGTGTATATGTATGTATGTTTTCTAATCACTGCAAATTTGCAATATAGGGTATATAATATATACATATGTATATGCCTATATGGTATACTAATATAGTATATATATATCACTGTCATATAAATAGTACCTGTCGACTAGTCGGCCGACTAGTCGACTAGTCGGTAACTAGGAGGGTAGTGTCGACTTGTCGACTTGATAACCTTGATAGACTGTTTTAGGATATTTGGTGGTTTGGCCTTTTGTTAACTTTTTCCTTACATACATAAAAAGCAATATTTCACTAAATATGTTTGATGCTCCTGTAGTAAGCTTACCCCCTAGCACACTGCAACAAATCGCTTGCAAACATGGCCTTAGTATGCATTGTGAGAATATTTGGCAAGTTCATCGTTGGACTTGCAGACTCTTTTCCACTTAAGGGGGACTGATTTGGGCTGGTTTGTTGGATGTGTAGCATACATCTTCAGTAAACTAGCTTATGTAAGCCATGATGTTAGTATAAACTTGCTTAATATCCTTTCCAAAGTTACAAACTCTACCCCCTCTGGCCTACGGAACTTCAATGTTTTCTAGCACAAATTTGGATGTGCAAAAGGATGATTAGTCTTTTCAGGCAATCCTTTCCTTATCAAATATAGTAAACATCCTTCCAGTCTTTGTTAACATGGTTGTCATGGTGTCAGAGGGGGACGCCGAGGCTCATTACCCTGGGCTGAGGAGTTAGGCGGCGGCCCTCCTCGTCGTCGGTGTGATGGTGGGCTGCGGAAGAGGAGGCTGCGGCGCTCAAGCGGCCACAGTGTCGGAGGCGGCAGAACAGGTGGAGTGAGAGCAGCGCGGAGAGCAGGATGAGGCAGAGGGAGAGGTGTAGCGCGTAGAGCACGGGGAAGCGGTATGCCCCAGCGGAGCCTCGCAGTCACGGGGTGGATGCGACGATGGTGGAGATGTTGGCTAGGAAAGTGTGGAGGCTGCCATCTCCGGAGGAGTAGGGAGGCGGCGGCGGGGGTGGTGAGGGGAAGGTAGGGAAGAAGGGGTAGGCGTCGGGGGCGGGGTTGGCGGAGAAGTGGTACTTGGGTGTCGGCGAGGTGGTGGGGGTGGGGGGGTGCCGGCGCCGGCGCCAGCAGTACGGAGATGATGGCTCAGCTGTGGGGCGGTGGTCGGTGGTGATGAGGGAGTTGGTGCAGAGGGAGGAGCGTCAGCGGCCGGTGGTGGAGAGGATTTGGGGTTGGGGGAGAGCAAGATGGGGGTAAAGGGAGAAGCTAATGCGGGCTCAGGCTTCCAATTGCTGGTGGCTAGGGTTAAAAGGATTGGGCAGTGTTTTGGTCTTTTTGTGATTTAGTCCTCGGAGTTCCTGAAAATTACGAATAGACCCCTCCCTCAATGGATTTCTTCTATTTTGAACCTCTTCAGCTTCGTTGCATGGTTACTTGGATTATTTGTGCTATTATGTGGCATAGTTATTTAATTTTCGGTCATATAAGGTATTGCTTGTATCTATTACTATCGTCTAACTGTCGCCATGGCGACTAGGCGTCCAGGTGCCCTAGTCTCGCCGCGACTCGCCAGAGCCCTGTGACAACCTTGGTGGTTAACTTCATGTATGTGGTTAGTCTCAAAGGAGAAGGCTTGGACAACGTAGAAACTATTAGCCTGTATTTCGATAGGATAGGGCTGTCTTGCCATGTGTGTTGAACAAACTTGTTCTAACCTTTAGACTTGTTTGCAAAATAAACAGAAGCTATAGTCAAAGAGCCAGCTTATTTGCTTCTTTTTATTCAATATTTGTGTAGTGTGAGTTATGTACGAAGATGTTGTGATTAACGCCAGAGCATGTGTTAGCAATACTAATGACTTTTTCATTAAGATAGGACTACACCAAGAGTCAGCGTTGAGCCTATACATTTTTGCCCTAGTAATGAACAATGTCATGTAGGACATACAAGAAGATAGGTGTATACTTTTTGTTGATGATGTAGTGCTAGTTGATGAGAGTATGATAGATGTTGATAGAAAACTGGAGTTATGAAGAAAGGCTTCAGAATCGAAGGGCTTTAGACTTAGAAAGACTAAAACTAAGTATATGGGTGTGATTTCAGCAGTACCAGGGCAGATGATGGAAATGGTAGTCTGGACGGACAAGTTGTGCCTAGGAATGACATTTTTCAATATTTGGGATAAATGTTATAGTGGGACAGCGAGATTGATGAAGACGTGAGTCACGGGATAAGAGCAGAGTGAGTGAAATGGCGCTAAGCATTGATTGTCTTGTGTGATAAAAAAAAGTTCTTCAAAAGTTAAAGAGTAAGTTCTATAGGACGACAATCAGACCTGCGATGCTATATAAAGCGAAATGCTGGGCGACTAAAAGACAACATATACAGAAGATGAGTGTAATGGAGATGAGAATGCTGTGATGGATTTGTGGTCACACAAGGTAGGATTGAATCCGCAATGATAATATACGTGATAGGGTGGGTGTAGCACTGATTGAAGAGAAGATTGTCTAACATCGCTTGAGATGATTTGGAAATATCCAACGGAAGCCTTCTAAGGCATTGGTACGTAGTGGAATTTTAAGACGTATTGAAAACATAAGAAGAGGCAGATGTCGATCAAGACTGATGTAGGAGGAAGCAGTTAAAAGATATTTGAGATATTGGAATGTATCCAAAGAGTTGGCTTTAGATAGGAGTGCATAGAAATTAGCGATCCACATATTGGAATCATGACATAAGAAGAAGGTTTAGGGGTGGTGTTTTAGGCTCTCAATTCAGGTGGCAAGATGTAGGGTTTTGGGTTTTGGTCTTGTAGGTTTTGTTACAAGGCTCCCATTTTTTTGATCTTAAGAAGATTTCATTCCTAGCTTATCCCAATTTGTTTGAGAAAAAATGTTTTGTTGTTGTTGTATTTGTATAGTGTGAGTTAACCTGTTCAAAAATAACATTTCCGTACAAAATAAGGATACAACGCTGAAAGCCAGCTAGTGTAATTCAACGATCATAGTGTTAATAATTTGTTTTTCAGTATTCCTTTAGGCATTTATATAGAATAGTCGTGTGGCGTAGAAGTTTTTATTGCGTTGATCATCCTGGAAGGTCACTGTTTATCAACTCGGATATTTTAGTGATTTCTTTTGACAGTTTTTGCAATAGTTTCATTCATTAGTGTGCTAGCTACTTGTTTTTTTTTTTTTTTGCATTTGCTTGCAATTTGTTTCACGCTTGAACTCTTCATAACTTGTAATCGACCTCCTTTTTTTCAGGAGAAACACAAGGAAAAGAAGCATAAGGACAAGAAGGATAGAGAGAAAAAAGAAGGCAAAGAAAAGAAGGATAAAGATAGGAGTAAAGATAAGCACAGAGATAAAAAAGATCGAAAAGAGAAACACAAAGATAAGAAAAAAGATAAGAGCAAAGATAAAAGCAGGGAATCAGAAGAAGGAACTGAAAGACATGGTGATGCTCCCTATGCTCAGAAGGTTGCTGAGAGCAGCAGGAAGTCTGAAGACATTAACGATCCCAAATTCAGGGAGGACTTGGTCAGAAAGATACGAGATGAGCAAGGCGCAGCAAGTCGACCTGTTGAGAACTTTGCTGTTTCAAATGAACGAAGTCGTGAAGGCTTTAGTGCTGGATCTGCGTCGGAGAATGAAAGAACTGCGGTTAATAAAATGCATGTTCACTCTATTAATGCTTCAAGGAAAAATGAGGGCTTGGGGCAACAGAGCATCAACATCAATCAACAAAAAAATGGGACAGCAGTACGCCGTGGCGAGAACTTCAACAGTTCATCTCAAAGAACTCCTGATGGCTTTAATACAGCACCTACAATGGAGAAGGAAAGAGTCAAAGTCACAAGACCTCTCTCTAACTCCACTGATTCCGCACCAAGGAAGGAGGGGATGGGACAGCGAATCAATAACATTAGCATACTGGTTCAGAAGAGAATGGAGAGTCCAAACAAAGAGATTGCGAAGAAAGAAATTGGCACCAGCTCTCCATTGCTTCCAAGCCCTGCTAATACTATACATAAGGGAAATGGTAAGGTTGGTCGGCCAATGGAGAATTCACCAACATCCATGCAGAGGTTTGACACTCTATCTACATCTAGCGCAACAGCAGGAATGGATAGAGGAATGCCTAGGTCCACTATACCAATCCCAAGCATTACAATTCGAAGGCCAAATGGGATGGTATGGCCGCCTGAAAGCTTCTCTGTTTCTACTAAGAAACCTGATGCAGGAGGCCTTTCACCTGCTATTGGGAAGGAAAAGGAACAAGGTGGAAGGATGCTACAGAATAATATTGCAACTGATCAGAAACTGGTTAATTCAAAACCTCCTAGTGTGGAGAAAGTTGCAGATGGAAGAGCTGAAAGGATGGAGAAGGTCAGAGACAGGGCACCTGTTGATGCAAAGAAAGAGGACAAAAAGAGCGATCGACATGAAAAAAAGAAAAGAAAAGAGAAAGATAAACACAAAGAGAAGAAAAAGGAAAAAGAGGCAAAGAAGGGGAAAGAGGAACATAATAACAAAGAGCATGATAAGCTAAGAGAAAACAGTATAAATTATCAGGTAGGTAGTCTTCACATGAAGCCCTCAACCCCTCCTTTAGCCCCTCCAACTGATGATGCGAAAGCTATCCTAGCTGATGAAAACCTGAAGAAGCGAAAGAACCATGAGATGAATGGTTACTTACAAAGTGAGTTCCTAGCTTTGCCTTTTTGCACTTACCAGCATTACATAGTCTTGTAGAACACCATTATACTTTTCTATGGTGCTTTATATTATAAGACTTTTGATGCTATACAGACCATCATGATGTGCGGCCTACAAAGTTGCCAAGACCAGCCCTCTCCAACAATCATGTGGAGAATGGTATAGCATCTCATGTAGCCGCGCCACTCTCTTCCATGAAGCCAGATGCCATAAATATTGTAAAGGCTGAAAGGCTCCCTAAGAAGGAAGAGAAGATCGATGGCAACCAAGAAGCTCAGCGACCCTCAGTCGATTCAGGGCTTCGGGATCCTCTGGCTGCATCTGAGAATAGCACACCTTCTAGGAAGTCGCCTCACCCTGATTGCAAGTATCTTAACCAGATATACACCATTCCTGAAGCGCCTCAAATGATGGAATGGCACGAGCCCAATGACCAGGACTGGCTGTTCGACCAAGGTAGCACTAGCATGCAATCAAAGGAGCCCAAGTCAGAGACTGAGGCCGATGGAGCGTCCCAAGTGTGGGCTCAGGCTTTGAAAATTGAACCGGCTGATGTCATCGCTTTACCATACGTCATTCCTTTCTAATACAATGCTGCCCAAACCGCTGAGTGAGGATCCTGTGAAGTAATTGAGCATTCAAACACCAATTTCACGACCTGTTTCTGCTGCTGCTTTGCTACAATTTGTGTAGCTCGGCACAGATGGATGATTCATCCATTCACGGGTAGCTGTTCCTATGGCCGCATGCACCCTTCTAGATTGGTGCATGACGTGCAGCACCTGTGAGAGTTGAGTTGGCAGCTGAAGAGTATCCCGACGAGTGCTGCATGGAGGAACTGTTACTTGTGATAACATATTCTGTAACGGGGTCATTAGCTATCCTGCTGTTATCGCTGCACAATTTTGATCTGTAAGGTGTAAAGCATTTTTATAACCAAAATGTACATTAGAGAGGGGGGAACGGTGGAGAGGGAAGAGGAAGAAACTGACGATTCATTTATAGTTGGATGGTTCCAAATGCTGGCCAAGAGAATCTGCTTCTGCTTGATTTATTCCAAAGTTGGCATTTTACCTTGTATATAACTACATAGATGTGGTGGTGTTCCGAGGTTTCTGAGGTTGCAACGGCTTCCAGGTTGAAGAGTCAATGTCATCGCGTGTCACATTATGAGGTACCATCAGAAGAGGATGAGGACTAGTTAATTTTGATTGACCTTTTTTGGTTGAAGTAGCCTGTTCCAAACTGTTTGCATGGGCAGGCATGTTGGTTTGTTTTAATGGAAATGGCGCTCTAGAGGATTGTTAAATCTAAGAGTCATTTGAAGTACGGCCACTGTTCTTTGTTACGATATTCATGTGCCTTTGGACTACTAGTATCGTCAAAGCCTTTGCTTCGAAGGAACCCTTTACCCATTTTCCAATGATATACTAGACTTGGTCGAAGTATTGTTTGTCGAGCCTTTGGCTCTGCTAAGCTATCCATCATTCTCGCATGCCTGTTCGTGCTCCAAAATTACAAACTAGTATCTAAACTTACCAGATGGTGCCCAAATGTTTGCTGCCTATGATTAGTGAAGTGTTTGAGCACATGGCAAGTAGTGGCACAATTAAGACGGCACGGCTAAAGCCCGGCCGGGGCCACCAGTGGAGCGCTTGAGCTTGGCAAGATTGCAATGGAAAAACGATTTCCATATGCAGTTCTGGACTTGGCTATCGCAGATGATGATGGATGGATCCTCAAGTGCGTATTGATATTGCAGCAGCAGGAAGCAATTTTTTTTTGTCACATTTGGTATTATTTGCAACAGTAATTACAAAAATAACTGTATGCAAACGGTACTAATAGAAATATCATTTTTGCCGTCCGGTGACGGGGCGTCGCTTCTGTCCAGTGGCGGGGCAGCAGCGACGGAGGACGGCAGGCCACCTGCCACCCCGTGGGCAGATGGCAGGGGACCTGCCGCCCCATGAGGAGACGGCAAGTGATTAGGTCGGCTAATTAGCCGACTTAATTACCTGCTATTTTTTAATTTTATTAAAAATTTGTGCAAATTTGTAATATAGCAAATGAGCTAAAAAATTACAAAAATTTATGTGCAAACTCCCGACACAATATAATACTCTTCAAAGTTTCTTATTCATTAGTGAATGGTATGCTCTAAATATGAGTTTGAGATAAAGGATTTAAAGTGCATGAAAAAGTTAATCATCTGCATAGATGCTACAACATTCGGTATTGCAGGTGCAATACATTCTAGTTATCATAGCTTAATATGAGAGGTCTATTGTAGAGATTATTTTTGATCTATTGACAACACAAGAGTTATTTTTGATCTATTGACAACACAACAGTTTTCAACCATGTCATGGAATTTAATTACTTTTACAGTCAGTAGTTTGATATACGTGATTGCCATACGTGTAAGTCGCTCTTCAATATGTATTGTTTGCTGAGTTATGTGTTCCAAGTGAAGCATGTAAAAAAATCCATGAGATGAGTTCTTCACTGTAGTTATCAAACATTACAAAGAAGCATATGTAGAAGACTGATCTAGTATTGCTCATTGATCAGTCTTGTGAACTCTCAACACATAAAGATCATTGATGGTGAATTATGTTTTGAGAAGATTTTATTTGTTTTTGGCTACATTAGTGAATTCATGCTATAGTAGTGAATTCACCTCGAGTTATAAATTATTGATTGTGTGATCTGAATTCATTTTAAGGTAAATATTGTTAAAATATGATATAAATTTATAAACGTGTCCAAGTGAACACATACGTCGTCTAGGTTTTGTAATCTTGTAGGACTCTTATTCCCTATCCTATACATACACCCAAATGAATTCCGCCTTTATACGTTTGTGGTTTTTCTGCAAATGTTTTTTACGTTGAATTTGTGTCTCCCATCTTTTTGTTTTTCTATTTTTGCTGTGCGTTTTACAACACCATCGTCAGTATATTCGGCAAATGCAAATCAATCATGCGCAACGCAGGGCTCCATCCATCCAAAGATCGATCGCCATCCAGTTGGCCACCTAGCTGCCACCGTGCGCGTGCTTCGTGGGCCACTAATGAAGCACTCACCACAAATTCTACTCACCAATAAAGGGGATATTTTTTTTTCTCTCTGGATCGCAATCGCCCTCTAATCTAGTACTATTAACTGGACTGTTCTACGATTTGTGCAATTCAGTTTCAGTGTTCACTAATGATCTTGTCTGTTCAGGCTAATTAGTAGCAACTCCGAGTCCAGGAAGCTGATGATTGATGGCTGGGAGAGAAGGGTAGGGAAGGAGCAAGAGGCTCGTGATTCCACAGTTAGCATCATCCTGATTTCATCCTGCATGCAGCACGGAAATATACACAGGCAACCGATCCAAGATGCTGTCGGAGCAGCAAGCAAGTTTGTTCGTCTTCTTTCTCCAATTAGTCAGCTGCTTGTGAGTTCAGAAAACAGGAGGAGGTCGATCCGGTCGGCGACAGAGCCTTGTTCGTTCGCAAAAAGCAAGCCAATCCGTGCTTCCGTCCGGACATGGATGCAAGATCAATCCTAGAACCTATCTGCGTGATCCTATCCATTTCTGTCTGCTCCAGCCCTGAATGCATAGAGCTGTGCCCAGAGGAGTTTTCACTGGGCAGGCAGGCAGGCAGTCAGTCCTCGTACTTCTGTACAGATCCTCCTCATGTGTTGAATTCAATTGACCACATACACTGTACCGTGCATGTGTGGTAAACACTGTCGACTATATGTGTGTATATCAGTCAGCGTAAGTATCTCTGTATCGGATCACTGTCGAGGTGTTTGCTGCAACCACCACCAACAACCACATTGCACTATCAGCTCACGCGACTGCTGCTTAGGCATGCAGCTAGTAGAGCATCACACTGCTTTCCAATCAATCTCGCCTATCTTGCTTGCCTTTTTTAGTGCTCCGGCCAGAATCGCTTGCACCCCACTCCACAAATCCTTGTCCATCTCCTCCATCCAGGAACTGCAGACTGCCAAGTGGTTGTTGGCTCCGAGTTTTCTGTCTTCTCCAAGGCTGCCTGCGGCAATAGCTCCATTGATCGATCCTGCATGGCAAGCTTGCTCTTTAAGGCAACTGTGTGTGTGTGTGTGAGAGAGAGAGAGAGATAGATTTCGTGTGGTCATTGATTTGTCTGTTGTCTTAGTATATAGGTATGTTTATCTCTCCTCGTCTGAATTAAGTACATGTGAACAATCCCTTTCTCATTTCCGTTGCCTCTCTTTCTTCAGAGCAAACGGCAGGTGGGTGGGTTGGAGCAGAGACAAGACTTGTTAACCTCAGCCAGATCCTAATAAGTTGCCTTATTGATAAAATTGAAGCATGGAAGATTATGAAATCGACTCTAGCGAAGATGATTCATGACCTGTAGTACACCTGCTAGATTTTGTTGGGGACTAGTGTCGGCTATATGGGTAGGGATCCATTCTAGGTAGTGGAGTACGTACGTACGTACGTACGTACATAAATACATCTATTACCAACTGGGAGAGCCGGACCGGCCAGTTAAGCCGGTCTAGGAATGTCCAATGGACCAGTGCAGTCTAGGAATTTTTAGTCTAGTCCTGTCGATTTGAAACAGAGAGAATGTTTCTCTTATCCAGATAAGCTAGCATTAAGATGGACGGCACATATGTCATGGCTCGAAAGAAGCACAAACCTACCTTTGGTTTCCGCAAGTGTTAGTGCGACACACACATCCATACGATTTATACATACCCCAAAGCAAAGACACTACAGAATCAAGCAAGATGTAAAGTCGAACCACAAAAGAGAGGAGATTGTGTATCTGTATCAATGAATGGCCTTGTTCTTAGTACTTCATCTGCCATGCACAACTGCACTTTTCTCGTTTCACTCCGACCGTAGTATAGATTTACACAGGGTAAGTAGTAGCAAGGGCACGTATCTATCATGCATCGTCAGTATTCAGTAGTACACCACAATGCAATTGCTAATTAAGACTGCATGTTAAATGTAATCGAGCATCACATCCTAACTGGTGTGGTGAGCATGGATGTTCGCGTCCCAGCACCGGCAGCAATAAAAATGAATCGCAAAGCCAAAAACACAAGCCAGGCCAACCCAACCCAAGCAGCAACTGATCGTCCATCCATGTACACAAGCTGGCCACTTGCACCATATAAATAAACCCAAGAACATAGTGTGCGAGTCTTGTCTGATCTTTCCCTCCACCATACATAGATGCTCATAACCACTCCTCCTTGTTCTCCTCTCACCCTCTACCTTCCATAATACCAATCCCTCTCCTCCTTACCCCCCTCCGATGAAGGACCGCCGCACCGGCGCCGGCATCTTCCCCTTCTCCATCGGCTGCATGTCGCAGTCCGCCGTCTCCGTCGCCGACCCGCACGAGAAGAAGCAGCCGCAAAACGACCCCTCGTCCTCTTCCTCCGCCACCGACGCACAGAGTAAGTTCTTCTTGATCACACACGATGATATGATTGATGCCATGCTACTATCTCTGACGGTTTACATGTTAACAACTGATCAAAAGGCGCGGGAGAAGGCGGTGGCGAGAAGGCGAGAAGCGCAGCGGCGATCGTTGCCGCCGGGGTGCACCGGCTGATCAAGGGGATCAAGAGCCTGTCTCAGATGTTTGCGATGTACGACGACGAGGAGGAAGGAGAGGAGGAGAGGGAGATGGTGATCGGGCTCCCCACCGACGTGCAGCACGTCGGGCACATAGGGTGGGATGGGCTCGACAAGGTCGGGGGCATGGGCATGGTGAACGCCTTCTCCCTCCCCCTCAGGCAGCTCGAGATGGCCATGGAGGCGGCACATGCTTGATTCTCCACTGCAATACACACTCTAGTCCAGCTTGAGCACTAGTAGTACTAGTAGAACGCAGTGCATACAATCGATGAATGATTGACATGGGTGCTATCGGTTTAATTTGCATTCATTTCCATGTGTTTGTTGATTACCTTGTCATTTGGTACGTACATGCCTTTAATTTTACCTTTTGGGTGAGATGAGATGAGAAGTACGTATATGCATCGATGTGTGTATATATATATGCAATTATATATGCATGTGAACTAGTATAGACTCTGGGAGTTTTCGTATCTCCATCGACATTGATGATGCTTGCTATTATGCGTACGTGTGACTGAGATTAATGTTTTCTAATCTCTTTTTCTTCTTCTTCTTCTATTTGCTCATAAATTGTTCTTGCACTCTGGAGCAGAGTAGTAGTACATGGGATCAATGTTGTCAGTAGTGACGGTAATAAATCTCTACTATACTCCGGTAGCGAGCAACACATTAATCGTGCATTCAAGTCTTCGCTGACTCAGCAACGTTGGTACATGCGGCCATGCGTACACGCATCTACTGCAGAATGCAATGCACCCTGCTACTGCTACTGCTCAAAATGATTTAAGACTAATTAATCGATCAATTTATTATAAGGCTGGATGGTACGCGTAGTAACAACTACTGTGCACGGTGAAGGAAGGGTGAGGCGATAATCCCCCCCTTTTTTTGGTTGGTTATCACGTCGAGAAAATGACACGGAGATAGAACGCACTGCTTTGTCGGCACCTTTGCATTGCGAAGGAGAGAACGTATCAGATACGAACACTGCTCATGGCACTAGTACTACGATGTATAAGAACAGTCCTAATATTTGAAATTATAACTAGTTTTTAATCTTTTAAGACACTATGATACAAACTACAGTTCCAATCCATCGTTTCTTCGTGTGGGACTAGATCAAATCGTGACTAATCCTTTCATCCTCTTTCCTGCACATGCATTGGCTGTTTCTTCTAAAACACTATGATAAGAAACAAGGTTCGCTGCAGCGCATCTCTCGCTGGTTTCCTCGCCTTGGATGACGCACCGAAATAGTTTCTTCATGAAGAAACGGTTTCCTTATCTCTTCTCTTTAATTACTATGCCACGTCATCAAAATGCTTATATAACAAACCTAATTAATGTAAGAAACTACAGCATTAGGACTGCCCTAATTGGATTACAGTGACAGTTTGATTAATTAGGCAGTGAGATTTGCTTAGAATATGTACAATAGAAGCAGGTTTTGTTCTGTCTAAAAAAGATCTTTTGTATGATAAAAAATATACATGATTTAAAAATATAAAATTAGTTAAGTATTTTTACGCATCCATTTCTAGGGGATGTTCACATGACCTAAAGCTTATGCTTGGGCTAGAGAAATACGGCTCCACCTGTCATCCTTTTTGGATATGTTGCTTACTGGGAATCTGAAGTGTACAGATGCTAGCATGATTGTTTTGCATTAAGTGAGAGCAATCGGTCCAAATGTTGTTTTTTTATGTGCTTAATTAATTAATTGGGAAGGAAACAAACAGTACGGCGGGGTAGAGGGTTAGCTCTTAAGTCCTTATTGTTTATGTTGAGCTTTGTTCTGGCAAAAACCCAGCCCGTGACAAACCTAACTGCGTCATCATCACATTACTTTTTGGTTGGTGATTGCAATGTACAAGTGGATTAAGCCTTAATATAGTTTTTACAACCAAATTTTGCTACTTTAATCTCCTGTTTTTAGTCCCAGGTGTGGGTGGAGGTCTTAATTTGTAGATATTGCTATATAGTCTGTTATTCTTACACTATAAATAAAAGGAAATTGCTAACTTTGCTAACTAGCACTTGAGCGTATTTTTTAAGAATTGAGCACTTGAATTTCTCACCATATGATTTTGCCTTGAGATTCGTGCTCCACCTCTTCCTCTGACTCCGGCGAGTTAGGGTTAGAGTTTAGGTTGAGTTCACCAGAGCCTCCTAGATTTAGGAGGAGACCGGAGGGAGGTAGCAGACCAACGGTGGGTAGTGCCAGCGGTGAGGCGGAGGTGGGGCTGGTCAGAGGGCGGTAGGTAGAACGGCACTCAAGCGTGGAGTTGAGTTAGGTTGGACGGGGATGTGTGGCAGCAGGAGGCACCGACAGCCATGTCGGGAGTTGGAAGCAATGGTAGGTAGGGCTCGCCGGTGGGCCACTATGGCACCAGGGACGGTGACAATGTGGCGAAGGAAAGGTGGCACGCCGGTGGAGGTGGGGATGTGGGTCAAGGAGGGGATGCAAGTGGTTAAGGAGGGAACGGCGGAGATAGACATTGATGGTGCTCGCCAGCGTCGAAGGTGACACCGACAAGGTGATAGGGGAGGTGGCGAGTAGGGCGGTGGCGGGGACGGCGTGTTAGATGGGTTAGGGTTTTGGGGTGGTATGAGGCGAGGGAATTTACATAATTGAGGGGTAAGATGAGGTCCATTGGATCTGGATCCAAATGCTTACAATCTAAGTACTCTTAAACAAAATATCACTCTAGAAATGGTGGTTGCAATGATGCACTATATGCTAATATTTTGGTACACGCTGTGGAATATTCGTGACCTCTTGAGTTGATGTTGAAACTTACAAGAACAGCTAGAGTCCTTGCTTAAGCAACCTTGCAACATGCTTCTGGAAAACCATGAAGGTGTACAAACTTGCACCTGATGCTTGAGCTCACAGTTAATGCAGATTGAGCCCGCCATTCTGAAGAGAACCAAAGAGGAAAGCTGAAAGGGAAAGGAAAACACGGCAATTGTTACTTACTGGCTAATTTGTTTCTTTTTGAAGAGAACTATGGAAAAAGCAGGATATCATTACATTCCAAGGCACTTCAGATGAAAAGGTAGCCACTTCAGTGGTTTATGCTTCATACTCACAAGAGGTCACATGCCATAGACCCTATTCATATTTTTGGCATCATGTTGCAGCTTGACAACTAACTCTTTCTTCTCACGAGAAAAATGCAATCTAATTATTTGGCCAAGTGGCCAGTCACTTGTTGTTTTACTCAAGTGTTGTTCATATGTGTCGAAAAGGCAGCCGATTGTGCTCTGGACTTGTTGGCCTGATCTGTGGTTCTGATCTCTCACACTGCGCAGAAGCATGTGTCTGTGAATTATCGAAACATCTCTGCCACAGTCTCTTGAAACAACAGAACAATCATCACAAGTTGCACACCATAATGGAATTGAGTTCACCATCAGCTGCTCCACTGATTGTCATGCCCTGGTCTCTGACGTTTATCAAGTAAGACAGTGAATCCAGCGTTACTACCTCACCTGGGATCAGCACCGGGATACCTGGTGGGTACGGGCAGATTAGCTCACCACAAATCTCACCAAGGCTGTCCTCAATGCACACTCTCCTCTTCTTTGTAAAGAAGGCCTCTCTTGGAGTCAGTTTGACAGAGATCTTATCAAATGGGCTACAAACGCAATTATCTTTTCTACATCTGGATTTATTTGCAAAGAAGTAATTTTCTGACAGCTGCTTTGCACACTGTACAAGCTTTTGAACATCTTGCCATCTGGTCCCTAAGTTGACTGCAAATGTCACCGCCTGTGTACCAACAAGCTCAGATAAAATTTGATGCTCTTCAGCTAAAATGTCATCTGCTTCATATCCAGATAAATGTATATCTGAGGCACTGAGTGTGATACGCAATGGATCAATAGCAGGGAAATCAGAAACAAAGCTTGACAAGTCCAGGACAAATATCCCTGGGATTATCCTCAACTGGTCTTTTGTTTCTAAAGCTATAGCTACCGGTTCATCAAAATTTTTTGCATTCTCACTCAACTGAGCTCTTGCAGCATCTAAAGATGAGAGTAGGAGGTAACTTGGGCTCGAACTCTGGAGCAATTGGAGGCATTGGCTTACTTTATCTGCATTGATGAGATCTCCAGCCATGTGAAGCATTGAGGACTGTGTAAGCGAGCACAGAACCTTGTGTGTGGATTGCACAGCCAAGTCAGCACCTTGCTCAATCGCAGTACTTGGAAAACTGTCATGGAATCTGAAATGTGCACCATGTGCCTCGTCTACTATGACTGGAATGTGTAACGGGTGACAAACATTTACGATACCTCGCACATTGCTGCATATGCCATGATAGGTTGGTGAAGTAACAAGAACAGCACCTATTTTCTTTCCATCCTCCTCCAGCTCCTTTACTGCTTTATCCACCTGCAATGGCGTAATACCACCAGCAATGTCCCACCCAGAATTGTACTCTGGTAGTATATATTTAGGCACAGCGCCAGACAGAACCAGTGCAGAGATCACTGAAATGTGACAGTTTCGAGGTATAATGAGGTAGTCCCCGGGGGAACAGGTAGCCATCACTGAGGCCTGGATTCCACAGGTGCTTCCATTGACCAGGAACCATGTTTTAAATGATCCAAAAAGCTCAGCTGCCCGCTTCTGAGCATCTAAAATCACACCCTTAGGGTAGAAGAGATCATCAAGCTCAGGTAGCTCTGGTAAGTCATGCAAAAATGCTCTCGAGCCAATAAGGTTCGACAAAGAAGACGGAGCAGCTTTCCCTCTATTGTGTCCAGGGAAGTGAAAGCAGGAAACATCTTGACTTGCAGTTGATTTCAGTGCCTGAACCAGAGGGGAAGTACCACCTTGGACAGCTGCTGAAGATTCAGCAAGTGTAACTTCAGTTTCAGATATTGTTGGAGTATTCCACGAAGTGCCACATTGTACAAGAATATGTTGTCTGGGCGATTCCTACAAGACAAGAAACTTTGGATTTGTCACACAGAATAGAAGAACCGAAACTGTGCATATGGTTCATTGGTCAGCACTCAGCAGTCAAAGATTGCAAAGTAGATATTGATATCTTAGGGCATATTCATATTAACTTCTACTTCTGACTTAAGCAGAAGTCAATATAAATATCTTAACTTCTATCAGTCACTAGTTTTCGCTTTTATATATTGTAATATACTTTGTATTTTATTATATCATAATTCCGTAAATTACATTACGGTCCGAATGTTGTAGTGCCTTTCGTTGTACCGTCCTTCTTACATAAAACAGTACTATTCATCAACCACTTCTATCAGCCATTACTATTTATTAGCCGCAGTTAAAAGCCATCAGCAAAAGTCAATATGAACATGCTCTTAATCATGACCTATGTTGGCAAAGCCAACAAAATGGCATCTTTAGTGGCCTTCGAACAATCACATTTTGGAGTCGTTAGTTCCCTTTCTAGTTTACAATCCAGCGTCCATTCTATCGATAATAATAAATATAATAAATCTGTAAATTCGAAGTTTTTTGCAAGCCTATGAGCAATTCCACAAACAGCTTGTGGGCACCACATCTCCTCCTCGACAGGCATCCATCCAGGACACACACGCAAGAACCACCAATTTTCTTCCAAGAAGAAACTCATGCAAAAGGTAGAACCAAGAATCCGGTACAAGAAACGGGATGCTCACACCACCACGACCAAGCCCGCGCTTATCTGTAGTGCAACTAAAATCTAGAAGAGCACACGGCAGGAGGATGGTTCCCTTGTGCAAAGAAGGCGAAGCGAGAGAGGCGCGGAGCTGGAAGAAAGGGGGTTACCGTACCGACAGAGGCGTGCGGCGGGGGAAGAGGGCGGGAGAGCTGCTGCTGAGAAGAAGACGATGAGGAGGCATTCTCACTGGCCGAAGTGAATGTGCTGCTGCTGCTGCGGCTGCGAGGTGCGGTGGTGAGGAGGGCTGGAGAGGAGAGGAGACTAGTCACGTATGGGCCTCTCTGGCCCAGCACAAGTTTCTGGCCTGGCCCACTGTCAGCGACCAATCCCGTCAAGTATTCCCGTCCAACTCGCTGTTCTTTTTTATTTTTTGCTTCGATTTTTAATTTCGGTTTATCTGAAAGCTAGAAATAAAACAGGTGGTTTCTCTGTACAGCTTCTCTAAATATCTCTCTGAGACCACCGACACATACACCATCCATGTTATATCTCTCTCGTCCATCACTGTAGCTCAGTTAGCTTATTTAACATAATTAAATTTTTAAAAAATAAAAATAGAAAAAACATGTTAGTTTATCATGGACTACGAAAAAAATAAAAAATCTAAAATAAAAAATAATCACAAAAGGATTAAAAAAATAAATAGTATGAAAAAACGTCGAACGCTGACGCAAACGTCGATCTGAACGTGGCCGTTCCGCTCATTTCGGCTTCTGTTTTTTTTCACTATTCAATATTTCGTTTTTTTCTGAATTTTTTAGATATTTTAGCCTTTTTTGTATTTTCTTTTTTCCTGTGTTCCTTTGTATTGTCCCTAATAGGTTAACATATTTTTTCTATTTTTACATTTTTTTAAAAAATTAATTATGCCTAAAAAGCCAAATCAGTTACAGTAAAAAAAAGATAACTACAATAAAATTTCAGTTAAAAGTCAAAAACCATCACTACACCTTATCTTTAAAATTGGAGTCGGCGCCATGGCATCACAAGCTGATGTTCTACGCTAGGTTGCGTCAAATTAAACCAGTTGAAATCGTAGACACCCAGATGCACTCGGTGATCCAGGTTTAATTCTTTCAAACTATTATATACACACACATTTTCTCTTAGGTATAATTACTCTCACATCTAATATACCACTTAAACAAATTTAAAATACTCTTTTATTACTTTAGACATACTCGTATACTAATTATAAGATACTCCAATATAAACCACATAAAAAGTTGCAAGATATCCATAGTTTTTAGCGTATTGTGTAATACCTTCATATATACATATAAAAAGAAATATGTCTAAAAAAATATACATACCACATCTGAAAAATTGTACATACTACCTAAATAGTCTTAAATACTCATATACTACACGTACACACTCTCTGTTACGCGAGATTACCCTATATTATGAGATACGATATAGAGAATAATTACATCCGGGAGTAAAAATGGGGCTTCCTATATAGGGAAAATACTACACGTACACACACTCCGTTACGCAAGATACTTTCTATTTTATGGGATACGATATAGAGAATAATTACATCCGAAAGTAAAAAAGTGGCTTCATATATAGGAAAAATACATACACACATATACATATATGTATATGTACATGTTTGTCAATGGCCGGTTTGAATCGGCTTTGCCTTTTGCTTTTGTATTTTGCTATAGTAATTAGCTTTCAAACGGTTCATCTTTTCAAGACGGAGTCTATAAATCAATCGTGGTAGACACTGTACCGATTTTAACTATACCAGTTAAAATCGCATGCTACTGTTTTTCTCTTTATAATATCTCTCGTAAACAGTCAGAATTTTAAATCTATAGACCACAGCCTAAATAAACTTACCCAATACATCCTCAACACATGTTACAATGGATCATCAATCACTAACCATCTATTATTACAAAAATTAGTTATTATAGACAGTATAAATATAAGTTAGCTGAAAATCGAAAAGTACTCAGCATACTATACTCCATGTCTCCATCTGCGCTGCACTGCACACGAAATGGGGGATTGGGAGGCCGCCGTAAACACCACGGGAATTCGCAGGTAGGCCGGGCCGTCTTGCTTTGCAGCTGACCCGATGAGATGGCCCACACCGCCACGGATTGGACCGACACGAAGAGAGGGCTGCAGGACCTCCGCCCGCTAAATAATCATTGTGTACAATAATACGGATAGTGATCGTGTGTAATATATTTTTATATCATCTATAAATAATAATTAAAGACAACTCACATAGTTAATGGATTGTCCATATAATTATTCATATAATAATATAGATAGTATAAAATTATCTATAAGAACATCTACTAAATACTAAACAATTTATTTATCTCTCCTTATCCCCTTTCCTTTGTATCACCCTAAATCTTATACGGTATAAGATTATAGACAACTCATGTGTATAGCGTACATGTCTCACGCTTGGTCGGTTCGGCCGACACATCTAGACCTGGCAAAATGGACTACATGTCGTGTCTAGATAGGGCACGACCCAATTAGACACGACACGATATGGCTGGCTAGAATAAGTTATCGTGCCATGCCAGTCTATGCGTTTGCCCTCTGACCCAGGTACAGCACAGAGAGGGCCAGGTGAAGCACGCTTAGCCAAACAGACATCGATGGCATATTGATTTTTACTGTCATTTACAAATAATTTTACTGCCAGTTACAGGTAATTCTAATACTAGTTGCTGAGTCATAAGTATTTTTTACTATTAATCATAGATAAATCTATTGTCAGTCATAGATAATTTTACTGTCAAATTATTCATCCACACTCAAAAAAGTATAACAGTTACTGTCAAATTATTCATCCACACTCAAATTATTGTCACTCAAATAATTTTATTGCACTATCATATAACAGTTACTACTCATATCAGGCCAGCCCAGCCCCGCCGCGCTGAGATGGCTGTCCCAGGCTCCCAGCATTGCACGCCCCTTTAGCCAGACCGATACGACCCGTGTATATGCATACCGCATTTGGGCCGGGGAAACAGTAACGTGGGTCTGGCCGCGCGTTTTGCCAGGTCTAGGCGCATTCTCCGTATTCCATTTCCAATGCACAGGCGGGAAACTACAGAAAACGAAAAAGAAATCGAGAGAGAAATCGCTCGCATTTGCCGTGGCGGCCGGAGGAGGAGCAGCTGCAGCATCGAAGATGTCCTCCAGCTTCTCGTTCCCGGAGATGACGCCGGCGCAGATCTCGGAGGCGCTGCAGACCTACGGCCTCGCCCCCGCCGCCAACCTCCGCCCCGGCGACATCGCCAACCCCCAGCCCGACCTCCTCCCTTCCGTCCTCTCCCTCTTCCTCGCCTCCGTCGTCGACCCTCTCGGGTACGCTGTTATACTCTCCTCCTCCTCCTCACCCACCAACTCACCGCAGGCAGGGTTTCATATTCCTTATTTTGGGGTTTCCTTTTTCCAGGGACGTCCTCGACGGTGACGACGCGCAGCTAGGGTTCGAGGCGCTGGAGGCGCTCGACAACCCGGAGCACCACGCGGAGGCCATCCGGGTGCTGCGCCTCTACCGCAAGGCTCGGGGCTTCCTCGACTCCATCCAGTTCCACGGATTCACACTCCGCGACCTCCTCCGCCCCGACCCACGCCGCGTCGCATACGTCCTCAGCGCCCTCATCAACTTCCTCTACTACAGGGACGACAAGCTCAGCCTCCTGCAGCCCATCGTCGATGAGTTCCCCAACTCGGATGAGCGCCGCATGGAGCTCAAGGCTAACATCGCCGAGGTCTGGTGCCGCTCCTTCTTCACCATTTATGTTATGCAGCTTTCTGTTTAGGGAAATGCTCCCACAGAAGAGATTCTTAAAGTTCCTCTTCTGTTCCTTTTTTTGGGCGGGGTTTTCTCATGCAGCATCAGAAGGCGATTGCGGATCACGAGATCGCGGAGCAAATGGAGGAGCCGATGGTCCAGCAGCTGGAGGCGGATGTCAATGCCCTAAAGCAGAAGATTCAGGACTACAACAAGCAGCAGATGGCACTGCGAGGAAAAGCCAAAGCCACAACTGACAAGAAAGAGGAGATCCTCAGTAAGGTGCCGATTCTTACCTTTTGTTAGCATCATTTTCTTTTCTTCCTTTTGCAAGGACGCTTAGGTTGCTATTCATGTCTTACAAGCCAATACCCTGTTATGCTGTGCTTAGGTCTAGTGCGATTGATACACAACGCAGCATTAGGAACATATATTAGGAACATAATGTTAATGTATAATCAGCGCTTTTGTCACCTGTTCCTCAACCAATTGGTATTCAGCTATCTCAGCTATACTTAGTGAATGAACGGTTGAAAATTTCAACTTGAAATTGCTCTCATTAACTCAAACTGTAATTATGATGCCATACAAAAGCAATAGTTTACTCCATAATGCTCATATAGAAGAAAAACTTTACTCTATAATGATGGATTTTCTACTTCTTTGTTTTCCTTCTGCAGATCTCCCAAGCTGATTTTGAGTTGATGAAACATGCCCAAGAAAATTCCAAGCTGCTGTCCAAAGTTGTTCAGTCCCCAGAAAAGCTTCAAGTAAGATCTCTTTCCTTGTTGATTTATCATTGCAGGCACAATGCTCAAATCTTGATATTGATGGTTTTCCATTGCACTCCAAAATGTTTTATCGTTGTTTATGACTGCTCTGTTCCTTGGTTCTTTTATTCTTCATTGCATTGTGCAATGATTTTCACTCGCCATGTTATTATGTTGTAAGTGCTGATACACGTTTTTTATATTGGCTAATGTGCTCCTAAAATAAAAGGGCTGTTGTTTAGGTTCGTATTATTGGCTGAGGAACATTCAAACGAACCTACGAAAGAGCACTATATTATAATGTCAAATTGTCAAATCCTTTATTTTGCTGCTTCAACTTTTGACTGAAGGGTCCATTTCAGCTGTAGAACTTTGTGTACAAATCCAAAGTATGCTTTCTAGAAAACAATCACCAGGTTTATTCAGTCTCCCAAGTCATTGATAGGTGAGGTCCACTAGTTGGCCTCATATAGTAACCGGGAAGGTTGTTATGGGCCTGACAAAAGACCTTTGAAGTTTGAACAGTTAATCCAGGGTGCAACTGCAAAATGAACCAACCCCAAAGTTGAGGGACTAAAGAAAGATATATTTAGAGGCAAGGTTCCAAAACCTAGTACCGGCCTAAACCTGGCCGGGGGCCGGTACTGTTTATCGGCCGTAACCGAAAAAACCGGGGAAAACCCGGCCAAATTTCAAGCATCAAAATTTGAATTTGAATCTGGTAACCGGAAAAACCGGCCGGTTGCCGCCCAGAAAGCCAAATAAAACCCGCTAAAAAATCGAAAAAATATTTAAAGACCGGGTTTTCAAATTTCAAATTGGAAATTCCTAATATATTCCTGGCAAAAAGGATGATGTCAAGCACGAGAGGTGTATGCATCTTCCTAATATATTCAATTAGCGTTAAACAATTTAAACATCATTAGGAAAATTAACTTTTACATTCAAAATTTGAAATTTGAATTAAATAAAAAACCGCCGGTTTTTATTCATGCATATTAACCTCAGACAATAGATAATCTAGCACAATAAAGACCTAAACCACCGTACCAACTGCATTATGTAGTTCTAAATTCAAATTTGAAATTGAAAATTCCTAATACATTCCTGGCAAAAAGTATGAAGTCAAGTATGGAAGGTGCATGCATCTTCTTAATACATTTCATTAGTTTTAAACAATATAAACATCATTAGAGAAACTAACTTTTATATTCAAAATTTCAAATTTGAATTAAATAAAAAACCACTGGTTTTTATTCATGCATGTTAACCTCAAACAATAGGTAATCTAGCACAATAAAGACCTAAACCAAGCTACCAACTACATTATGTAGTCCTAAATTCAAATTTCACATTTCTAATACATTCATAGCAAAAAGCATGAAGTGAAGTACAAAAGGTGCATGTATCTTCCTAATACATTTCATTAGTATTAAACAATGTAAATAGCATTAGGAAAACTAGCTTTTACATTTAAAATTTTAAATTTGAACTAAATAAAAAATCGTCGGTTTTTATTCATGCATATTAACCTTAAACAATAGGTAATCTAGCACAATAAAGACCTAAACCAACCTACTATCTGCATTATGTAGTCCTAAATTCAAATTTCAAATTGAAAATTTTTGGTCGGTGTTTTTTCTACCGGTAGGCACCGGTATTTCACGTTACCGGCGGTAACCGGCCTGTTACCGCCGGGTTTTCTAACCTTGTTTGGAGGAATGTTTCTGCTTTAATACGATGATTGAATGGTTCACAAACTGCATCATAATTTGTGAGATAATTGAAAATTTGAAGATTTTATTTTGCCATGCCCATGCTAAAAAGCTGAAAATTCCATTCAGAGAATCCTATGGATCTCAAAATTTTCTTCTAGAAGAGACAGTTAAACAATATACCATGTTTGCCCTTAGTGATTACAACTAATATTCCACGTTTGCCTTTAGTGATTTCAACTAGTACAGTAAGAGTACTGCAATTCTCTCAACTGTCAACAGAAGTTTGTAACTTAGTTTGCTTGGAATTAGATCTGAATTATTTATTCATTAAAAATTCGTAATTGTCACTCGATGCTCTATCTTGGTTCTTGAGTATATTATCACTAGCTTCCTTAGAAGTGCCTTTTGGAAGTACATACAACCTTGAATTGATCAGATCAACAATATGCACTTCTGTCAGCATTGTAAACGATTTATGGAAGCTAGCATAATTAATTGTGAATTTTATTTTCTACTAAAGAGGGCCCTTGAGGAGAAGAAATCAGCCCGTGCTGAGTTGAAGAATTCAGAGAAGATGGCAATGCAAAGTGTTCAAGAGAAAACCACCACTTTGGAGATCTATAGCAAGGTACTCTTGTTCCACTTTTCATCTGAACAGGCCAATGCTAGAAGTTCACTTGTTGATGCCAATTGGTTGCAGCAACTTCTTACACTCTTACTTAAATGTAATATAATAAAACGGAATTCTGACAAATCTATAGTAGTTCCTCTGTTTGTTATGTACGGTTTTCGAGGAGACTTCAGTTTCCTGATGTTTCTCTGCACTATTTTGGATCTATCCATTTGTTACTACAGCTGGTGGGGCTAGATTGTAGCACAACTGGCACTTACTGCTGTTCGTTGTCATGCTGCACCACTATTATTCCCAAATGCCCCATTTATGTAATTGCATGCTAAACTATCTCTGTTCTGCAGGCTTATGAAAAACTGTCGAAGCAATTCTCTAAAATTCAGGCTTTACAGGAACAAGTATGAATAGCTGCAAAGCTGGATTGTATGTTGTATCTGGATTGTTCTAACGATGAGACTGTAGTGACTTTTCTGTTTGTTGTCCTACTAGGTTACCGCTGCTAAAACTATTGAGAAGGAAGTTAAAGCACGCAAAGCTAAGCTTAGCGATGAAAGTGTCTCAATTATGGCCCTTGACGCAAAGATTGTTGAATGGCAAGGAAAAGGTTGTCATTCTAAATGTACCTTTTGGTAGTACGTATGTTCTTTTCTTCTTTTAAACACCCCTTTCCTCGCATTATTGCATGAACCCCTTCCAATTAGTACATGAAACTGAGGAGCGTCTCAAGGCGAAAGAGAATGAAAGGGATCAAAGAATAGCCGATGAATATCAGAAGCTGGCTACTTTGAGGTCTGAAATTGAATGGAAACTTCAGTGCCTCGAACCTAGAGAAAGGAAAGTAGAGGCAACAGTCGCAAAGGTGATGTTTTTGTACTGAGATTAAGGCTGGTTTAAACTTGGAAGTCTTTTTGAACTTACAGTCTTTCTGCTTAGGAGATATTGCTTTCAGTGATTCGTTGGAGGCTGATTAGTATTTATCACTGTCATTAGTCCGAAACACAAGCAATGCATCTCTTTGACAAGCTTGCAGATTTTGTTATCTTATTGATTGTATGTTCATTTTTTCTAAAATTGCTGACAGATTGTTTTTCTTCCTGTCATCACATAGGCTGCTACTTTATGTTCTGAAGCTGATTCAATAAGGGTTGCTGCCACACAGAAACAACAAGAAATACATGCGAAATTTGAAGAAATTGTGCAGGCGGTATGTTTGAGTTAGAAGCTTACTTCCTAAAATCATCGATAGAAAAAATGCTTGTTTTTCAATAGTATGCATACTTGCTAATATAATCTTTATCCAGTTCAACTACTACATGGATACTGTTAACCCTTTCTTGGAACGAGTGGAGGAGGTAGGCAAAGAAACATTACAACGATTAGATCGCCCTTGAGTCCTAAGAAGATGGAGCTGCTGTTGAGTTGGAAGTTCCCAGCTGATGTGGCTGCACATATCACAAATTGTATCTTGTTAAGTTGTAAATTGTTATGCTAATATTTCCACTTCTGGGAGCGGCAGGTTTTCAACCTTATGCCCTGTAATCTAGCGTGTCCTTGTGCATATATGATATATCTGGATATGGACAATTTGTAAGCCGAACCATCTAGTGAGTTAGTGACTCGATGTTTTTTAATTACTCCCTCTGATTGCAAATAGTACTTTGCAGTTTTGAACAGTTCATGCATGCCAGGTGATTACACTTTAATGTGATCAAAATGGCCTGGCAATAGTATCTCAAGCACATGTAACATGTTAGGGAAGTGAGGAAAAAGGATAGAGTTAATAGGGGTAGTTTGGGAAAATATGATTAGGGAGCTGTGAAGTGTTAAGCATTTGTAAACAATTTTTGTGTGTGTAACTAATGAATATTTGAGAACGAAGCGAGTATATATTTAGCATAATGAGGAGAAATGTTCATTTCTCTATTGCTGTCCGTTCCCATTATTATTTTTTAAAAAAGCTCTGTTGCTGGCTCGAGATTCATTCATGTTGCATTGCCCTCTGCTATTCGAGATCGTCAATCCTAGTGGAGTTGCCGGTCGGTGACAGGTAGTAGTATTCCAGGTCTTAAACACAAGGAAACGAGAAAAGTATTTGAATGGTGCAAGACGATGTTTGGTAAATACGCTTTTAGTCTATGAAGGCGTAAAGTAACCCGAGCCAAAGGGGCTCGGCCTTGCAGGGCAGACTGGAGACTGCAGAACGGCGCCCGGCCACGACACCAACACATCACTGGACTCTTTCCTGAACTGCTCCCGACGCCCCCACCGTCTCCGTGCAGCTCTCCGGCAACCGCTCCCGACGCCCGTCGCGGACCATGGTAAGCTCCCACCCCCCATATACCATTCCCTTCTCAGGTCCACCTCTTTGGATCCGGACCACGCCTTCCGTCCTTCCTCCCCCGGAACGCCGGCGAGATCTCGCCGTTCCTTGGTCTCAACCAGACGCTTCCTCGGGTCAGTTAGACGGTCTTGGAGGGGCCTTTCAAGCACCGAGCACGCATTTCAGAGTGTCTAGACGAGATCGTTCCATGCGTTCGGATTGTGTTGCCTACACCTTTGTTCGATCAGATTCTTTGCAGCGTTTGCTAAATATTGATGAGTATTAATTAATGCGTTGTTCTTGTTCTTGTAGGCGAATACGCTGCGGTTGTATCTAGCTTTCATCCGGAACACACTGGAGGCTGCCATGTGCCTTCAGGTAGTCAATTCAACTCCTTCGGGAATCACCATTTCTTACACGGATTTATTCATCATATACCCTCCCCTTAGATGGAAATTCAGGATTTACCCTCCTAGCCCACGTGTCAGTGACTTGTGACGACCTCACATGTCATTGAGTGGGGAGGGTAAATCCTGAAATTACCAAATATGAAGAGGGTATATGATGAAGATTCTTACACACCACTTGTGCTGCTGTTCTGAAATTTACACCCAGACAACTTGTTTGGCTCCTTAGAAGTGTAATTTAGACAGGACGTTTTTTTTTACCTCTAGAATTTCCCTTGCCAAGAAGTTGAGAGGTACAACAAACCAGAGGTGGAGCTCAAGTAAGTCATGCTTCAAACTGAATGCTGTTTATTCAATTTTTTATGCATTTATCTGTTCTTGGTGTACATCATTTGACTGAGACAGAGCGCAGTCAGTGCAATGGTGTTTCGATTTGTAGAAAATTTGAGAAACTGGAATCTGCGCATGATAGTCAAAACCGATGAAACCTTTGTGCTTGTAAAGAGAACAAACGATCTTCTGCTTCTTTTCTTTTGTGCACTTGTGGGTTCTGATATCCAAGATGTTACTTTATGGAGCCTACCATGCTAGAAACAGGCATACGCTTCTACAAGTTAATTTCATATAATGTAAATTGTTAAAGAGAGAAGAACACCAGCTCTATCTTTGGCTTCCTTTACATGTTTGTGGGAGCTCTACATGTCTATGTTACCTCTCTTGAACTGGAAACAATCGTTGTAAACTTTTTTTCTCGAACGCGCAGAAGAACTGCGTAGCATTATATTAAGAAGAAGAAAGGAGTCTAAGAAGACTCGTACAAAAACCTCACCAAGTAGGCGAGGCTAAGAACACAAGGTCAAAAAATAGAGAAACGGCCACCAATCAAAAAACAAACACAACACCTAAGGCCATAAGGTAGTTAGGCCTTTAGCCCCTGCCAAACTCCACAATTTGGTCTCATCTCTAATGTCTTGCAAGATGTTACTGACATTGGGTGAGGCGCCGTCAAAAACACAACCATTGTAAACTTGTAATCACGCAAGTCCATGTTGACTAATATATTTGTCCTAAAAAACTGTTGACCCATATAAATACTAGTATTTTTTAGTGCCTGTAGAAATTTCATTTTTCACTTTTGTTTTTACATGTTTCCTTGAAATTCAAGGGCATGAATACATCCTTTTTTTTATTACATCATCATTTTTTAATTCCTTATTTACAGGACTAGCCCTGAACTTCTGCTGAATCCGGTAAGGGAGACTCTTTTAGCAGCATCTCAAATTCAATTTATGGTTCTTTGATATTGCTAAAGTTTTCTTGCGAGAATGATTCCCTTCTTTATATTTGAACTAATTATTTTCCATGCATTCTCCTTTCTTCTACCAATTATAGAGCCAACAAATGTTCCAACTGCAGAATCACATGGTTACTACTTACTAGACAGAAGCATAATTTGCCTCTTTCTAATCTTCATATGCACCAGTATTGTTCATTTGTTACAATGGCATTACTCTTTCTAAATGTTGAGTCAAATATGTCCTCTTCTTGAACATGTATTGAGTAGGATATGTATTTTTATCACCTATGGTAGAAGCACATGGTACTCCATCAGGCGACAAACTGCCAACAAGTAATGAACTAATGATGGTGTCATCATTTTGTCTTTAACAAATGCACACTCTTCATGGACCATGCTTGGAATCTTGAACAGCTTATTTCAAGTTGATTGTGCTCAGTACTCTAGTTTACTTTGTGCTTAAACACATTTTACCTTCACTAGACATTGGATGTTCTTTCATCATGTGTTGAAATTGCAAAAACAGTCCTTTTTTTTAAAAAATAAGGTCTTTGGTTATTAGTTTCAAACATTTTTCTCAATATTTGCACTGTTCTTATGACCATGAATGCAACATGCTTGATTTTATGCTTTATGTACATGCATATTGGGAATTCAGGATTGAAGGTGGGTATTGCATTTCAGCACAATTTCCTGTAATTATATTGACATGACATAGCAAAAGTTGTGGAGTTCATTCTTGATGTTTCCTGCGTGAGATTAACATTAAAAAACTCTGGAATGGGTTACACAAAGCACATGCCGTAAGGCAGGATGTGGTGACGAGTCTAATAGCTCTCATATTATTTAACACTTCTGAACTCTACTGAATCCTTAGCGAAAGTTATTGTAGAGGGCTTGAAAACCGATTGTTAGCAGTTTGCTTGCAGATGTAGCCTACACCATCTCTTCACAACTCTGTTTGTTTAGAGAGGAAATTTACAAGAAGTTTTTAGTATCTTCAGAATTATGATTCATAGTCCCATATTTTTCCTTCTGCAGGTGCTTATATGCCGTAACGAAGCAGAGAAGTGCTTGACAGAGACTTCAATGAACTCTATCCATATAAGCATGTAGGTAGTGATGAAAAGCCGGTTGGATGTTATAATGCTTGTTAGGATAATGTCACTCAACCATTTGTCATCTGGTATACCGTCATATGTTCTCTTGTTTTTGACAGGTTAAGCAGGCAGATGAACTAGAAAATATTCTTGCAAAGAAGTTTCTTAGGTTTTTATCAATGATGGCGGAGGCATTCCAAGCGTTGAGGAGAAAAACGGTTCAGGTATTACAATACTCACACTGAGCACCTTCAGTAGTGCTGATACTAGTAATCTGCTTTTCATCATAGTACATGAACTGTCTTCAATTGAAATCTGTCTAGTAGTGCTACTAGGTACAGTATTACAGTATTCAAGATAACTAAATACTAGTCTATGTTGTCGCCTAGAGTTTTATTAGCTTTTAAGCTTTCCATCTTGATGATTTTTCACAATGTTGATTATCCGTGTGTATCATTTTTGTTAGTTGCCGAAAACTTTTTGAGTGAACTGCAATATATCAAGTGACACCATGTCACCATTGCATCACTTCATTGGAAAGTGGCTAACTTGGTTTTGTTCTGTTTCAGGGTTATGTATTAGCTTCCTAATAACAAACTACCATTGTGAGGACATGCACAAGCATAAGCTCATAGATTTCATTGTGCGATTTATGGAGGTAAGAAAAGGTTCTCCTTGGCCCTTCGGCCCCTTCCTTTTGCCTTTTATATGCCATCTATAAATGAATCGCTTGTAGTGTTCCTGTTTTGTCATGTGCGCCTCTGTGTAAATAAAAATTCAGCAGTTTCTTCTGAAATCACAAGGAATTCTTGATACTAATAATTATACAGTACTGAACTGGTGATGTCATAAAGCGGCTACCTTCCCAGCATAAGAGTTGTCAATCTTGGATTGCCCATACTACACAGGAATAAGAACAAAAGGTCACCCATCATTTTGGTGTTTTTTCACAGTACAGCTAAAATTCTGTCACCCGGGCATACAGAATAATACAATCTGGTGGAGAAGCACTTATTTCAATGCTATACTAGAAATTGTTTACAAAAAAGGAAGTAGAACAAGATTTGGCATGGATTACCTATGACAATCTGTAAAAAACAAATTCATGCTCTTAATCAATCAAGAAAAAGAGACAGTTAGCTACACATTATTTCATGGTGTTGTCAACCAATCTCTTTTTTCTTTTTTGTTTCTCTTCAAAGTAGGTTAGTTCATTAGTGTGTATGTGTCATAGTCGTAGTTCATGATTAAGCAGCTGAACTGTACATTTTCAAGTAGGTTTGAGTTTTGAACGTTCATGATTAACACCATTTTGTAGCTTGTGCATTTGCGTGATCAGTGCGCATTGTACTAGATTCTGACCATATGTTTACTCGCATCACATCTTCTTTGTACCGTAGGACATTGACAAGGAGATCAGCGAGCTAAAGCTGTCAGTAAATACACGTGGCCGGCTAGTGGCAACTGAGTTGAAGCAGTTCATATGACAGATCTATCTATAGCAGTGTTTGGAAGATCCATGGCCTCCATGATTACGGATACCCATGGTGGTGCTGCAGCCTCCGTGTGCAAGGGGACGTTTCCACCGTCTGGTAGTTACGCTGCCATTCCTCAAAAAACTTAGCCCTTTTTTCCTGTCATTTTTGGTTGAGCAGGAAGCCCTTTTGTAAATGCGTTGCAATTCTTGATATAAAAACTAAACCGCCTGATTAACAGCTGAGGCTTGCATTAACATCGTATCATGCGCAAAATTATCTATATTTTTGTGGTGCAAGATCGGGCGAGCTAATATAGTTACTGGGTCATGAGTAGAATTGGTATTGGGCCGTGAGCCATATTTGGATGGGCTGAAATGACTATGGGCTTGTGCCGCCGCATACAACAACAGGGAGGGATCTCGATTCGGATCGCTGGAAGGACGCGGCGGCATTCCATGTCAGATCAGAGTCCTTTTCTTTCCTTCCCTGCCCTTCCTCTGCGCGCGACGCGATGCAACGAGCCATTACGAATCCTTCCCCTCTTTTTTCACCATGGTAGTATTAGGAGTAAAAAAAAGTTTTGATAAGTATTACATAGATATTTTATTTTAAACAATCATTTAAATTTCTCATCTTTATATGTGAGCGAAGATTTGTACACCGCCACCTCCACTTTCTCTAGCGACGTTTTCTTCTTCCTCTCCGGTGACCGCTTCTTCCTCCTCTTTAACGACCCAAGGGGAGAATCCCACCCCACCCCTAAGGTTCACCGTTCCCCTCGAGTATAGAGGGAGGTTGAGGGGCAGTGTTCCAACGGTAGGCGGTGGTAGGGGCGATGGGCAGAATAAGATGGTAGTGGACAATGTCGGAGGGTGACGGCGGTGGAAGGCAATGGCTATTAGGTTATGCAAGGTCCGCACGGTAGGGAGGGGTAGGGGGCGGCACCGGTCATGGGTGGTGAAGGAGAGGGTGGGGGTGGGGGTGGGGGGGAGCTGCTCCAGCGAGAGGAGAGGATGGCACGGGGGGCGATGAGGGAGCGATGCGGCGGGGTTAGGGTGAAATGGCTGCTATGGGGCGGATGAAGTGGGAGGTGAGAGGTTAGGGTTGATGCACAAATCGCAAAGCAATCAGATGATGAAAATTTTGATTGATATTTAGGAAGAAAATATCCAGATGATTGATAGACATAGAAAAAGAACTTGGGTGCACGCACTGGCTGTACGAATCCGGCTCGGACTCGCAGTGCATACTACAGTACGCGCTACGTAAGGCGGTGCAACACCCATCCCAGCATAAGTAGCGACGGCATTGCGCGCGCATTCTCTCCTCCTCCCTAGTCTTCTCGCATCCACGCGATCCAATCAAACCCTAGAGCAAGCGAGCGAGCGAGCGAGAGAGAGAGAGAGAGAGAGAGCTAGCAATGGCGCCGTTCTCTTCGGCCTCCGTGAAGAAGCCGGAAGCTGCTGCTGCCCTTGCTGCCGTCTCCTCCAAGCCGATCATGAGGACCGCGCGCCCGTCCACGTCGTCGTCCACCTGCTGCCTCGTCGCGTCCTCCAAGACCGGCGCCAAGAAGCAGCCGACGCGTCCCGCGGGCCCGAGTTCATGGCGCCGCGCACCGTGCAGACCGCGCACCCCGCCCCGCACGTGAACTCCGTGTGCGTGCGCGCGAGGTACGTCAACATCACCGACAAGTGCTGCCTCGTGCTCTGGCTGCCGGCCAGGGTCGTCTCTGCCTCCGGGCTCCGGCGCCTACCACTACGCCGTCAGGTACGCCTCCGACCTCAACCCCATGTTCGCCGGCAAGGTCGTCCGTCTTCCAGTCAAGCACGTCCGCGACGCCCCCCGGCGTGCATCCTCCACCGCTGCCGCCTCCCGCCCATGAATAGCACAGCAAGAAGAGCCCGCGGGCCTGTGACTGCAAGCAATCGAGCCAAGTGATCTGAGCTGATCTCCATCAATGTGCTGAGAGAGACCTGATCGGTGCTGACAAGAGTTTCCTACGTAGTATGTAATTGTCATTCATGTGTTCTTGTTTTGTGTTTATTTTCCATTCATCGACGATCTTGTCCTGATTCTTTCCAGTGCCCCAATTGGCACTAGTGTACAAAACAGAGTGTAGCCTCTAATTATTTACTATTCTTCTGTGATTTATCAGTGTAACAAATATAAACATGGGGTTTCAGTTTTGAATGCCACGGTCATGCTTATTGGTTCGAGTTTTTTTTTTTTCTTTTGAGAATGCCTGCTAACAGTTCGTGTGTTTATTGTGTCAATTAAGGCTCGCAAAATAGAAAAAAAATGATCAAAATATGGATGGGCCAGGTGGCCTAAAATTTTGCATCATCTGGACCAGAATGCAGCAGAGTGTGCAGTCGTTAAACCCAATTCAGCTTTTCGACGCACATTCTGAAATCTGATCTTTCCACACACACACAGGAACACTGATACTGGATTCCCCATATATCCATTTCATCATCCCTTGCTTTGACAGTGGCTCAAAACGAACGGCAAGAAACAAAAACTACAAAATACACACTACATCGACCCATATCACCATGAGTTAGAGAGAGAGAGAAGGACGCCAAGAATCACATCCAGGAAGACCTCGGCTCTACAGCTACACCCGGCAAGAGTCTTGGTTAACTGATTCAATCAGCCTTTGTAGTGAAGCTGGGCTTGTAGAATCTGGTTGTCTTCCAGCACCCGGTCGTACTCCAGGAGCAGCTCCTCGGACTGCTTCTGTAGGGCGTCGACATGGGCCTCTGCCGCAATTGCTTTCCTCTCGTGATCTTCGGACTCGGATTTCAGCTTCTTCATACCCTCATTCAGCTTAGCAATCTCCTGCTTAAGCTTCACGATTTCACTGGAAGATTTCTCTTCCTTATCATGGAAGGATCGATTCTCCATTTGAAGTTTCTTGGCCTCCTCTCTGGAGGTGTTGCCTGCTTTCCTCAGTGTAATGACCTTGCGGAGGTAGTGGTGCAACCGGTCAATGACAAATGCAAGGAATAGTGTATATCCTACAAGTAACGATAAGCTGTTAGAAGTTGCAGGCATGCCAGATGTACATATGCTAAATGGTTGATATATATATATATATATATAAACAACCGATGAAATTTAAAACACCTCCTTCATTTTAAGGGCAAGAAAATCCCACAATAATCCTAAAAATAGAAATACATTCTAGAAATTCCCATATTAATGGAGAAAAAGAGAAGAATCTCCACAACTTATTTTGGTGGGACCATATTATAACAGTGTAGATTAATCATATATGTATATTAGAGTTGTATAGAAAATACAATTGTATTTCTATCATAGACAGTAGAGTAATGTTCGAAAAACAATCTGAAAGGAAGTGATCTTTTTTAGGCCTACTATTATCATTTTGCATCTGAATCTCCCAATCTTCAAGAAGGAAAAGGAGTAGATTGGAGATACAGCTTCAAAGTTCAAACAAGATGATGTGTATTTCAGTTAAACCAAGCTGGAATTACTTTATTGGTGTCTAGACGATTCATTAGATAATAGCACTGCTCTAGGGTAGGAACTGTAGTTAAGGACAATCCATTTTTATAGTTGTCTGGATGTAGTACTCTGCAGATCCAACAAATCCTCCACTGCATAGACTCATATCAACTCCAAATGTGTACATCGTGACTTATGACTTCCCCATAAAATATATGCAGAGACTTTGTGCCATACCCTAGAAAATCAACATTTTTACATACAAAAATATTTGATATCGTAATAAGCATTATTGCAACTTCACCAAGCTAGCTCTGCAGCGACTGGTAGGCGTTGCAATTCTTGGGACCCTGACGAGCACTGCTTAAAAACAATGTGTTCTATAGTCAGATAGTATTTTTACCGTCAATTGACTTCAGTTTTTCTCTGTTATGTATTTTGGGTTGTTTTGACATGGTGATTGTAAGCTGAAATATGTATATACCTCTTCTTCTTATAAATTAATGATATGCAGATCTCCTCGTATTCTCGAAAAAAACTTCAATAGATTACCCTGAAGCCCAAATATTTAACAAATCATAATAACCAAAACCAAATTACTTCTATTTTTATATCTGGCAACTGTCCTAGCTTGCACACCATGATTCCTAAATTGTAACTAAGAATTCTAACCCACGATGACCAACTAAAAGTAAGCAGTACTATGTTACTAAAAAAGTAAGTTGCTTCAGGCAAAATACACCTTATTTTGAAGCTGTATCTTGATCTACACCTTCATATGCATTCCTAATATGCTTTAGTAAGACAGTTCCCTAGCTAATTTTACATAATAGCTCCTGTCCTTTATTCTAACCTACCGCTTCGAGTCTTCTTCAAAAAACCTTAGCTTGTTCTATTAGAGATCACTTATTCCTAGATCTTAAACCTTATCACCAGACACACACCAACATACTCAAAACACCTGGAGAAGCAAGCTGAACTCTTGAATAACAGAAACATGTACATTGTTGTTAATTGAAATATTCAAAGGCTTCAGGCTAAAAGGAGCATTTGATCTCGCCTTTTTGCCTACATCAGAATTTTGAACATTTGCCATTTTATTTAATCCTCTCTCCTGGTTGGACATGATGTGATTAATCGGTAATACAACACATAGTTAAGCAAAACAAATTTGGCCCTGCACAGCTTACTTTCAGAAGGGGCTGGTCATCCAAATGCCCACCAAGCAATTGACTATAGTTAAATTCTAACCATACCAAACATTTTATAAAGAGTAAACAATTGCTCACGCCATGCTACCATATTTTGTTAATACCTAGGGGGGCAAGAAAGCAACAAAATTCTAATTCAAGCCTAAGCAATAGGAGTTCTTATTGTATACAACCCAGGCCACTGTAATCTAGAATTTCTTTACCAGTTGACCACAAGGAACATAACAAAATGACTAATTCATAACCAGCAGCAAAGCTAGGATGCTAACACTATGCTATCAGCAAAGAACTAAAGGCAGTTGATGGTGGAGAATCACCAAAGAAGGCAATGCGTGCTCACCAATGAGAGAGGCCTCGAGGAGGTGAGTCCTCCAGAGCACCTGGTCCATGGGGCTGACGGTGCCGAGCTTGAGGCCCCTGTTCTGGATCTTGAGGATGCTGGCGACGCTGGACATGAAGATCACCGAGAGCGTGCAGGCGAGCGTCTTCACGGTGGCCAGGCCCTTGCCCGTCTTCACCTGGTCCACGCCGCGCATCGCCAGCTCCCGCAGCGGCCCAACCTTCACCATCAGCAGCAGCGCCACCGCCCCCTCCGCGAACAGCACAAGAAACAGCAGCTGAATCATGATACCTACAGCTATGTTTCTCTCTACCAATCAATTATTCCACAACATCAACCGCGCACGAGAAAGCTGCGATTTTTCAGCAAAACCACCAACTCTGCTTCCTTTCTTCAGCATCGAACTTAGGAATTGGCGCAGGAACGGAGGTTGCTTCACAAAACGTCCACACCAAATAGTCGGTCACCTCGTTTTCGCCGAAGAAAAAAGATCACAAATTTGACGGGGAGATTTGGAGATGGACAAGAACGCACTACCTTTCTTGGCCTGCAAAAGGGTAGCTCATCAGCAATCAAAAGACTAAACCAAAAAAAGGGAGCAAATGGTAATTTTCCAGAGGAATGAGGGAAAGAAGAACCCCACCTTGCCTCTCTTGCCACGAACCAACCCAAGAACTCAGAGCAATCAAGAAACCGTGGCCTGCCGGCGCGGATTATGGGATGATGCTAAAAGAACTGGGAAAGGGGAGGAAAAGGTGAGGGATCAGAGTAGAGAGACGGCGGCGAAAGGCGACGAGCAGGGGGAGCGTGCAACCAGCGAGAGGGAGAGAGGGAGGGGGGAAGGGTGGCCCGCGGGGGGAGTGGAGTGGGAGTGTGAACTATGAAGTTCTAGGCCCCTTGCCTGCTCAGTGAGTGGTGTTCTTTTTTACTCTTTCTTTTTGATTAATAATGGTGCTTAACACTGCAAATCCTAAAGTTCTCCCGACATGCTTAACTTTCAAGGAATTTAAAAAGATATGAGCAATGCATTTGCAACTTTGTTGAAAAACAACTTTCTTTGCATGCAAGTAGATGGTAATTTTACTTCTCTTTGCACTTCTGAAAACAAAAATATAACATTTACCCTAAAGCATTAGATATTTTACTCATTCTGTAGTTCAGGGTAGTAATATAAAAGTACTGCACTGCTGGTTTTCTATTCGTTCCTGTATTGTTTTTGCACTGTCCGTATGGGAATTTGCAACGCATGTCTGTGAAATTGATCAATTCATCAGTGTGGCTCGTGTCTTGTCGGCAGTTTTCTGCTTTACACCCTGCACTTCCTCGTTATTCTAGACTAACGGCCCACATTTTTACCCTTCCCTACTTTTAGAAGGACGAAGCTCTATGCCTTCTTTTTGTCTTTTTTTAAGGTCTGCTAGCTTCAACTTCTTAAAATCAAAATAAATAGAACAGCTTGTTCAAACAGCTTCTCAAATGTACTTCTCCAAACAACTTTTTCAACCCAAAACCGTGTGTGCCATCTGCGTTGACGTCTTCACCGTCTGTCGTCTTCTCCAGATAACATGGCCATAAGGTCACAGTTATTTGCAAAATGCCTTTATATTTCTTACAATTTACATATAACCTACATGAATTTATAGAAATAATCCACTAAATATGGAATAATGATAATGTACCTTACACAATAAGAAGAGTGAGCATTGAAGAAAACAAGATTTCGGAGGACATTATGTTTGGGTTTTCTCGGTACCGAATGTGGCAGCCAGCCCTTCTCTATATTCCATTAATCATTGATCAAATCACGGATTACATGGGGATTACAAAGGTTAGTTAGGAAGGTTCACATCCTATACAACTTGCTATACAAGGCAAGCACAATATGTGCAGATCCTAACCTTATATATATCTTTCAACATCCTTCCTTATTCTCAATCAATGCCAAGATTGAGATTGTGTTTCAAATGTGAAAATGGTCAAATAGCGAGAGACTTTGTGAGAAGGGATAAATCGAATCTTCAGTAACTTCGATGTTAATCTTTCTCTGACAAAATGAAAGTTTGTCTTTATGTGTTTAGTTTGGGCATGAAACACAGGATTAAAAGTCAAAGTGGTCGAGGCTAGTAGATACCAAGTTCTCAAAGAACCGATTGAACCCAAATTACCTCAGCTGTAGCATTAGCTAATGACTTGTATTCGGCTTTCGTGCTTGACCGAGAGACAATGTTTTATTTGCGAGAGCTCCATGCAACCAAGTTAGAGCAAAAAAAAAACCACATATCCCCCACTTGATCGTCGATCATCTTGACACCCTTCCTAGTTGACATCAGAAAAGGTACTAACAAGAGTGGATGGTGATTTCTAAATGTAGAGTCCTGTGGCCGAAGTAAGCTTGAGGTAACGAATAATTCGTTTGACTGCTATCTAATGAGAGCTTGTAGGTGCTGAAAGAAACTGACAAGCCTTGTTTACCAAAAGGATATATCAAGTCTAGTGAGAGTAAGATACTGCAGTGCACCAACTATGCTTTGGTACTTGGAACCATCTTCAACCGAGAGCAGCTCACCATCTGTGCATGACAATTGTTCAGTAGTAGACGTTGGAGTTGAAACTCCCTTACAATGCTTCATGCCAGCTTGTGACAATAGCTCACCCAAATACTTGCATTGAGTCAAGAGAATGTCATTATGTCCTTTGAGAACTTCAATACCCAAGAAAAAAATGCAAGTCACCAAGGTCTTTTTACCGCAAAAATCTACTTGTAACTGCCTTAGTAAAAGCTTAATTGCACCATTTGAGGAACTTGTAACTATTATGTCATTAACATATATGAGCATATAAATAATTATATCTCTGTTGTTGTAGATGAACAATGACACATCGGTCTTGGGCGTCACTAAATCCAACTCTTGAAGCTTGGAGCCAAGTCTAGAATATCACTCTCGTAGGCTTGCTTAAGCCCATATAGAGCCTTATCAAGCTAGCAAATATAGTGGAGATATTGCTTATCTTCATACCCAGACACTTGACATATATATACTTCCTCCTTGAGAAGCCCATGTAGAAACACATTTGGCACGTCTAATTGCTGAAGACTCCACCCTCTTGAGATTGAAATAGACAGAACTAGGCGAATTGTAGCAGGCTTCACAACTAGACTGAATGTGTCATCATAATCAAGACCATATTGTTCCTTGTACCCATTGGCTACCAATCGTGCTTTAAATCCGTCTACCATGCCATCAGCCCTCTTAACTTTGTACACCCATCGACAATCAATTATATTGATACCCTTCTTTGGAGCAACTAACTGCCATGTCTTATTTTTGAGTAAAGCACCAAATTCATCGTTCACAGCCTTCCTCCACTATGGATATTGAGCTCAGCATAGCTATCTCGCTCTTTGGGAATTTCCTGGCCAGCACAAGCAAATAATGCATGGTGGCTGGTGGAGTAGGGCACCGTACCATCAGTGAATCGGTGAGGTTAGCGAGTGTTGTCCTAAAGATGAGTCATCATCAGATGACGTGACGTCAGTGGGTCAGTATGTGCGGCAGGTACAAGAACTCTTGGCCTTCCAATAGCACCATCACCAGAACCAGTTATAAAACCTCCTGATCCTTTGGTAGCACTATCGCCAGTGGCAGGAGTGTTTGTGCAGGACACTACAGCGGCCGACACATCACCTGAAGTGGCATGCATGTCACCTGAAGGCATGACAATAGCAGGAAGCTCCGTGGAACCCAAATTAGTAGACACAGGCAATATATGAGTATTATCATATCAGTCATTCACATGTGGTAAGCTAAGTGTGTGTGACAAAACATGAGGTAGGAAAAGAGTAGAATGTGTAAGCAAAACTTGGATGGAAGGATGTTTACATCAAGAGCAAAGGGAAAAACTTCCTCATTGAAGACGACGTCGCGAGAGATATACACTCAGCCGGTGGTAGGATGTATGCACTTGTAACTTTTGTGCAACGCACTATACCCTAGAAAACGCACTGTTGCAAATGGAAGGCAAGTTTGAGAGAATTAGAAGCCCTGAGATACGCCCAACGGGCACAACCAAAAGTTCAAAGAAACATGCAATCCGGTTTGGTTCCAAATATACGTTCTAAATGAGTTTCAAAATCAATGACACAGCTTGGAAGACGATTGATAAGAAAATAAGCCGTGGAAAAAGCATCGTCCCAAAAACAAAGAAGGACACGAGCATGAGCTAGAAGTGCAAATCTAGTTTCCATAATTTGTCAGTGCTTGCATTCTACCATGCCATTCTGTTGATGCGTGTATGGGCAAGATACACGATGAGCAATGCCAAGTTGATTGAAGAAAGAATTAAGCTTTTGATATTCCCCTCCCCAATCAAATTGGATAGTGATAATTTTCTTGTCTAGTGTGTGTTCAACATAAGATTGAAACTGAAGAAAATTTTTAAAAACATCTGCCTTGCTTTACAACAAATAAAACCATGTAAATTTATTGAAATTACCAATAAAGCTAACATAATATTTAAAACCACCAACTGAAGTTCTAGTAGGACCCCATACATTGGAAAACATAAGTTCAAGAGGAGCACTAAACATATTATTTGAAAGAGAGAATGCCAACTAATGACTCTTTGCCTACATACAAGCATCACACACATGGTTGTCATGTTTAGATGAGCATGATAATTTATTTGACTCTATAACTCGCTAGACCGTGAAGAATGATGGATGACCAAGCCTGGAATGGCAAACCTCATAGGAAGGTTTGACGACACTGAGAATGCTCTTGACTATCGAACCAAGGGAAGGAGGGAGTTGATATAGACCCCCCTCGTCCTATAAGCAGAGTATCCCTCATGGCCAGATCCTTAATGACAAAGAAATCAGGGTAAAACTCAAAGAATACTTGATTATTAGTGGTTAGTTTCTGAACAGATAGAAGGCTTTTATGTGATTGTCGATCATGCAAGATATTCTTGAGTTGTAAGGGCTTGTTAGAATGTGTAAGAATTTGTGAATGATTTTATGTGATTGTCGAGCATGCAAGATATTCTTGAGTTGTAAGGGCTTGTTAGAATGTGTAAGAATTTGTGAATGATTTATATGAGCAATACCCATACCTGATCTGTTAGAGCAACTCCAGCAGGGCCCCTACTTGAGCCCCTAAACTCATATTTAAGAGTCAGAACAAAAAACTGAACTCCAGCAGGACCCCTACTTGAGCCCTCAAAAATAGGGGTCTCTCAAATGAGGCCTCCAAACCCTCATTCCTAGGGGGCCCCTACTTGAGCCCTCAAACTCAGATTTATTCGTATTTGAATAAATACGTCCCTCATTCGGAACAAATTTGAATTTAAATTTGAATATTCGTATTTGAATTCATAAATTTAAATGTCCCTCATTGTGCTTTCAATTTAAATTCGGAACAAATTTGAATTTAAATTTGAATATTCGTATTTGAATTCATAAATTTAAATTCGGAATAAATTTGAATTTAAATTTGAATATTCGTATTTCAATTCATAAATTTACATATTGTCCCTCATTGTGAAATCATAAATATTTTATTGTGTATTGTGCTTTTGTCCCATATATATGCATATAGTGTGTGAGGAAATAGAGAGAATTAAGAAGTAGGGGCTCTGTTTTGAGGGCTTCTGCTGGAGTGCAGCCCAGAAAATAGGGTCCTCAAAAGTAGGAGGAGCCCTCAAATGAAAAGTAGAGTCCCTGTTTTGAGGGCTACTGCTGGAGTTGCTCTTATCTGGTCAGTATCGTTGTGGCATTCCTTGGTGCTTAGCTTGTCCTGATAGGCATGGTTGAAGCGGAAGTAGCAACGCATCGCAGTGTGGCCTATCTTGCCACACAATTTACAGATCGGGCACCCCTCATTGCTGTGAGAGGAGCGGACATCATTGCTGTGAGGCGCACCGTGGAATGCCCTGTGATCGGGCTGACCACCTCCTTGGTTGCCATGTTCGAGACATTCTTGAACTGGTAGTTCTTACCCTTGTTCTTCCCATTCCCACTCCAGTTACCATGGTCCTTGCCTCCATGAGTGTTACCGCCGCGGGAAGCGACATTGGCGAAAGAGCCGCCAAGTGAGGTCGATTCATCTTGCGACGCTAAACGAATATCATAGCTCAAGAGGTGAGCATATAGATCGTTGAACATCATAGGATCGGTTCTGGTCATCATAGATGTGACGAGCATATTGTAATATGCATCGAGCCCTGTCAGGATGTAGCTTATATATCTTCATCATGAAGTGGCTGCCCGATAGTGGCCAGTGTGTCGATGAGCTGCTTTATCTTGTTGAAGTACGAGGACGCTGAGTCTCCTTTCTTCATGTTGGTCAGTTAGAGACGAATCTACATCATGTTCGCTCATGATTCCGAGGAGAACATGCATTCTAGGGCATTCCACACACCCTTGGTAGTGGTAAGAAAAACCACTTGAGTGAGCACTTCCTCGGTTAGCGACCCGAGAAGGCCGCTAAGGATCTGTTGATCTTGTGGCACCCACATCTGGTATTCTGGATTGATGATTTGCGTCATCTAGGTGCCAACGATCCATGCAATCATTGCACTCGGCGTTGGTTTTGTCCCGTCAACATAGTCGAGCAAATCCTGGCCCCTAAGGATAGCCATGACATATGCTTTCCACAGGAGGTAGTTAGTATCGGTTTGTCGGACGGTCACCGTGGTGTCGAAGGATGGTGTGGCATGATCGGCAGCAGCGACAGGTCCAAGGGGCATCTCATTGGAGATGCTTGAAAGCTCTGATAACATGAAGAAAACAAGATTTCAGAGGAGATTGTGTTTGAGTTTGCTCGGTACCGAATGTGGTTGCCAGCCCTTCTCTATATATATTCCATTAATCACTGATCAAATCACGGATTACATGGGGATTACAAAAGGTTAGTTAGGGAAGTTAGGTCCTATACAACTTGCTATACAAGGCAGGCACAATATGTGCAAATCCTAACCTTATATATCTTTTCAACAAGCATGACAAGGGATGTAACTATGCAATCCATGCTCACTGCTGCCTATGATTAGATGCTCTGTACTACTCTGTCTCCAACAGAGGTTTCCTTGGTTATAATAATCCAGTTATGATGTAGCAAAAAGGCTCTACATAATGACTAGGACAGATCAGATTGCCCTCATCTTAGCTGGAGTAGATGTTGTGTTTCTAGCTTTTGTGGTCTCTCTCTCTCTCTACAAGTCAATGTTAAATAGCATAGCAAAATTTGAGGTATACTGGGCCCTTTTCACCATGTAAGGCCTATGTAAACTGAACTTTCATACAAGGGGCTTTTGGGGCACATCATGATAGGCTCCATGGTAGGTACGCTCATCCAATTCCTCTGCAATTAACAATAAGCAAGTTTCTGCAATATTATACTAGGCATAAATGGTACCACAGGCCATGTGTATAAAGTCTATGAATAGAATCTGTATATTCCGTTGTGAAGACAACTGCTGGGAAACAAGTCAACAAAAAAAAGCATGTGATGACTTGCCCTCAGCAGCAGCAGCAGCATCTAAGCTCTTACTGTTTACAGTTTACTTGGCGAGTGTGATGGTATGTATCCTTAAGTAAGAACAACCACCATGATGGCATTGACAAGGAGAAATAAGAGTTAGGCGAAAGGTACAAGCCGTGCAGGAGGGAGTGGTTTTAAACCATATTGGATGCGAGGAAATCTGATTAGTTGAAGAAAACTGCAGTTGACATGGTGATGATATGAGAATGTGCATATGTAATTGCAATAAACAATATGTATTCAGGCATGATCAAATAACAATGTTTATTTTTGCAAGAATTCAGAAAACCGAATAATTCTACCTCTAATTCCTATTGTATATGAAAGAAAATATGTGAGTTACAAGCCCATGTAGGTTCAGCATGCTGTCTGCTATAGACCTTTATTTTATCACTTACTCCAGTTCAGTTTCTGTAGTTTACTTAATATTCTAGGTGTTACTTTAATATGCTAACCGCAACCTAATGAGAAGGTGCTTCTTTGTTCCAGCATAAAGGAGTTCCTAAAATTGGAAGTTGGGAGGATGAAGATCAAGGTGATCACCTTGACACCCAGTATTTTGAAAATCTCCAGGGAGGTCTGTTAATTGAAATGATCATAATGGAGAAAAAGAAGCAGTTTCAAAGGATCCACCATCGATTAAGGCCTCTCCCCTGAGGACTGGATTGGATCCAGGGGTGCGAAAGCCCAAGGATGAAAGGCACGCAAGCCGAGAAGATGATCTTCCTCGGCACGAGGCCACCGCTCGAAAACAGCATGCTAAGTCACCTAACCATAGATACCGGGATCGAACCAATTATGACAGTGCAGCGAAAAAAACCAGCATGGAACGGTCGCCCATTCATCCTCGTCACCAGGCAAGAATTGCCTTCTCCTTCTTGGGATCGCAGGGGTTCATCAGAAGGAAACCGTGGAACTGCTCCCACCACACCTGGAAGATCCAAGAACAGATCAAGTGGCCATGGTGATGAAACGGTGAAGTCCTAACTAGTGAGGCAATATATTAAGTAAACTGTGCTATTGATATATTGACTATGAACAGAATGATGAGGCAGATCGTAACTGCATTTTAAGTTTTGCTTGTCCATATAATTTCTCAAGTTTCATAGCTAATTTTTGCACGTACAACCTGAGAGAGGATCAGCTGTGCCGAAGTTTGGAGAATGGGATGAGAAAGATCCTTCTGCAGGTGAAGGTTTCACTGACATATTTGACAAAGTGAGGAAGGAGAAGCAGTCTGGGAATGCTCCTGTCATCACCGGCGACGCAGATTATATGAACCGCTCAAATATGAATCCTCAGTAAGACCACTTTAATTTGTTGTTATGCCGCTGACTTAATCTGTTTTTTTATCAAATGTGTGGAGTAAGCTTTGTTTTGCACATATGCTTCGGATGTCTTTTTGAGTTTCCTTGCATCAGTTTGCTTGTGGAACTGGTTGCCACTTCATGTCAGCAGCATTATCCGTTGAGAGCAAGATAGTGGACCTAAATATGCCAGTACAACTGCTTGGTGCACCTCTACCGCTTTTAGGGATCATTGTGCCATGATTAGTTCTGCAACAATTAAAAATTAACTAAACTCTAGCTACTTACAATAGTGCAAAACCCTGCTCCTGAGCAAAATCATTGCAAAATATCAAACATACACCCAGCACTGTTAGTGTTGGTTTTGAACAAGTTCACTTGTTGCATTTGGTTGCTCTTTTTTAGTTCGAACTAATCGCACAGTGCATCACACAACTATGGTCACACAGGGATAGAAATCTCGGTACTGGAGAAGTTCCCGCCCGGCGGCCGGTAACGGTAACCGGCCGGTTATCGAAAAAACCCTGGTTAAAATTTAAATATCAAAATTTGAGTTCAAACTGTTTTAAAACCGGTAATGGAATCCAGTTACTAGAGAAAAAAAAACCACTAAAACACGGGAAAAACGATAAGGAAAACTTGGTAGTACAATAATTGATGCATATTTAGTTCATACAATTGGTAATCTAGTACAAAAAAAGGTGTAAACCAATCCAGAAAATGTATTATGTAGTCATAAATGTAAATTTATATTTTTAAAATTTTTGCCCTTTTTTTGGCTACCGGTCCCACTGGTTTTTCTGGTTACCGGCTGGTAACCGCCGGTTTTTCTATCCCTGATCACGCATGCGATAATGTAGTCTGGTTGGGTCGTTTTTAAGGAATCTTGTTAGGTAGTTGCTTACAGTAGCTTTGTATGATTTGATTAGTTTGAATGTAATCCTCTACTTACAGCCATTGCATGAAAGAACCCAGTTTAATTAAGTGCATTGCTTCCTTGCAGGGTTGCTCATGCTTCCGTTGGTTCAAGAACTGAGACCCCATCCTACATGCGAGGATAACATAAACATGTGGTAATTGTATCATTGTCAGATGAATGCCCAACCTGTTTGTTGTGATGATGTTTGGCAGGGAGACATGTCAGAACACGAATTTACAAGCTTGTGGTTTAGTAGTTTGAGCTTTTTGTAAGATGTGATTTCGTTTGTCTCGAAAGAATCGTGCAACGTTGTCTCATTGCCAGATTGAAGAGGAACTAGAGATTCTAGTTGCAAACCAACAAATAACCAATAGCACACTAGCACTACGAGTTGGTTCGCCTATTAAATCATTTTGTTCTTTGTTGTGGCTGGATGAACACTGCGTTTGAAAACGCGCCAGGGCTGAATAAAAAGGCGTATCCTTTTTAACATGAAAAGTTCAGGCTAAATAACCGCAGCTAGCTTTCTCGAAAGATCTGCTCAGCTGTTGTAAGATTGGAATATCAGCTTACGATCTGTCAATGCAAAGCTTCCAAATTTTTTTTCATGGCTTCCTGCTATATCTAAAGTATTAAAAACTACTATGGTTTGCTCGTGCGAGAGAGTGCTCCACGCAGCTGCGCAGGCCTTCGCGCGGCGCGCGCGACGCGTGGCGAGCTGTATTCACCCCCCTCGTCCCCCGCCGCCCCCTCCTCCCCCGCTCCCTCGCCGCCTCCTCGTTCCCCGCCGCCTCCCCCCTCCTCCCCCGCTCCCCCGCCGTCTCCCCACTCACCCGCCGGCCGGCGCTTCCCTCCTCCCCCTTCCTACCCCGCCGCCTCCCCCCAACCCCCTCCTCCCCCGCTCCCTTGCCGCCTCCCCATCCCCCGCCGCCTCCCCCGCCGCCGCCGCGGGATGGGATGCTCGCGGGGGTGGATGGACTCAGCTGTGGTTGTGGTGCACCCGTACCCGCGAGGTGGGGGCACGCCGACGCCGGCCACCGTGGCGGCGCCTCCGGGCTCTCCTCGCTGTCGTGCTGGTCCATGCATGGTAAACTCCTTCCCCTCTACTCCCTCTCTCTCTTTGCTCTGTGATGCAAGAAGGGCCTGTGCCCTCCCCGTGCCATGGTGATCACCATGGTCATGTGATGTCCTAGAGAAAAAGAAACCAAATTAGCCCAGTAAGGAGCACTAGAAGAAGTTTTTCTTAGGAGAGAAAGAGGTAAAGGGAGGAGCAAGAGAAGGGAAGGGCGGGAGAGGTTAAGAATGGCGGCAATGGCCATCGCTTTGGCCGGCCTCCTCCTCGCCCTTGTGACGGTGGTGGGAGCCGACACCGACGCCGCTGATGGTAATGCCGCCTCTAAGAGGCTGCATTCATTCCCCAACTCCGAGTTTTTGGTTTCTTGCAATGCATTCTATGTCATTTTTCACTACCTGATGTTTGCGGTGCATGTCGGTGTATGTGTGTACGAATGATCGGTGCATTGATTCTTGCGATTGCGGCTTTGGGAATCTCTACACCTCGAACAGCCGGCTCAGCTCACCGGTTGGTCGGCCGGCGACGGCGATCCTTGCGGCGCCTTGTGGATGGGCGTCTCCTGCTCTGGCTCTGCCATCACCTCAATGTAAAGATCCTCTCATGTAGTCCTAAAATGTTTAGTGATACGAAGGCCAAAACATTTGGGATTTTAGAGATAACAAGTTCTTTTTTGCATGCATGCTGTGAGAATTAGATATTGATGTAATTCTACTCTGGCACTGATTAATGTTGTTTGACTAGCTTTTTGGTACCAAATCTCGGAGAAGTCTTTATGCATGTCTTTTTTCCTATTCAAAGCTAGTGTAAAATGTAAATACGGTTTGGACAGAACAGTGTGTGTGTGATCCTTAACACCGTCACGCAATCAAATCTTTCAACAAATTTCAAGTAGTGTACATAGTTCTGCTGACTTTCATGTGTATTTTCATGTGTTGATTTGATGTGCATGGCTGTCTTCTTTTTTTCAGGTGCTAGAGACTCTAAGCAAAAATTGTTGGGACGTTTACCAGCACATCATTGAGCGTGACATATTAAGTGAAATGGGTAAGATAGTTAAGAAAAAGGTGATGAGAATACTCATCAGTGGTTAACAACTATTTTCCTACATTCATATGCCTTTATGGCTCTAAATTTGATTTTTAATTTATCTTTGCAGTCAGACTTAGATGTTCGGGAGAAAATATTGAGTTTGATTGACACATGGCAAAGCGCACGAAGCGCACCCGATGTTCTAGTAGACGTAAAGATCCGTATGGATTATGAAGCATTCAGTTTATCTCCAGCAATACATGAACAATGGATTGCTACCAGTAACTAAATCTTTTTTCAACAGAATCCAGATAATTTGAACGAAACAAGGTTTGATACACATTCTCAAATTTTGGATGTATCCTTATAAATCCGGAGGTGAATGTCCTAATAAAATCAAACAATGACAGTAATCATAATTCAAAGCTCTGTGTATAAATCACACGAAGTTCCAACCTATGTGAACATCTGATATATCTACGGATTTTTGAAGGACCTACAGGCAATATTTCTATCTATCGAGTATCGACAATGTTCTTTACATCAAAACTGAATGTTATCTTGTTTGTCTTTAGGGGCAACACACTGCCATAGAGATCTGTAGGATTCAATTTCTCTTGCATCTATTCCTAGAGCACGAAGATTTCGTGCATATTCCTGCGAAATAATACATGCAAAAGAAAATGTCAGTGGTAGTGCAGTGCATCCAATTCTTCCATAACTCAATACATCTTTAGTTCTATACCACGTTTAATCACATAAGATATCTCAACACTTTGCCTGATATCTTTTCAATTCTTCTTCTAAGCAAGACATGTGGAAACCTTTGTATGTGTATAATGTAGCACAGAATGTACCAAGTGTTTAAAATTGTTGAAAAAAAGGAAAATCAGGTTAGAAGAAGCTAGTCAAAAATAAAAGCTTGGGCATTGGAAGAAACCAAAAAGGAAGCGATGACCAAAGGACAGCTATATCCTTTACAGTCGATGCAAAATGAATTTACAAAGAGAATTTCTTACAGATAATACATAGCATCTATATCCTTTATGAGCATAACGGTCAAGGACAGCTAGCAAACCTGAATATCAAGAAATAGCTGCATGCAAATCTTATCAGTATCAGATATGATGTTATCTGAGGCATCAGTACTAGCCCCTACTCGTCTTTGTGCACCTTGGCGCAGTCTTTGCAATGAAGATTCAGTTTTCCTTGCCTTCGCATTGAAACAAATTTATCTAAGTAACTGATAGGTAGAACCGAATTTTCTAAGCAGATAGGCAATCCTTACTTACCACATTGACCACTTCGGATACCATGTCATAATAAATTTCAGTGATCTTGGCTGTAGATCCATGGCACAGCTTAGTTTTATCATCTTCACACAAATAGTGAACATGCTCTCCTTCAAGAAACACCTGGAAGAACAGGAAGAAAAATCTCATAATAAAACAGCGCAAAATGAAAATAAACATATAAACCTGTTATGAGAAATTTCAGCTGATTTTGACAGCAGTATAGGAATATACAAGAACCATACAAATGCAGAACATAACTGGTCATGCAATATGCCCAATTTGCTAACACAAAGCCCAGACCAATAAAAACTCAAAAAACTTAAGCTGAACTACTAACAAGGAAAAAACACCACTCAAACCAAACACCAGAGCATCTCAAGAAAAATACTCTGTGCCTGCATCTTTGTTGTCACTTGTCAGTATTCAGGAAAATTTCACTTCACACGGGTTCAAAACAGGCTTCAAGGGGCAGGACCACAATTTCCACTGAATTGAACATTTCTATTAGTAAATGTGCTACTATAGAACATACATGTGCTTTCAGTTCACTTTTGATGCTTGAATGTAGAGAAATATAAATTGTGAAACAGAAAAGTAAAACATGAAGTTTGTTCACCTTAAGTGGATGCAAAATTCCAGATACATATGGAGAATGCCTCACTGGAAGTTTGTTGGTCATCCTATATGTAGCTGTTATTCCCTTCAGGTGTTTCAGGTCCTACAATCAATCCAAAAAATAGTTAGACAATCAGAGAACAAAAGGAATACAGCTTAAAAATGTTGCATTAGATGAAATAATTTACAAATGCAACATTAGCCTCTATATCCAGGCAATATTTCATGCCAAAACAAAAGACACGTATGCCTATAGTGTTTCCCTTCTGCTGGCATTGTCTACTCACCTCATTCGACTTTTTAACTATGACCCCAATCATGACATTCATTATGGCAGGCAACAACTCCTTTAATGGTTCAACAGCTTGCAGTATGCTTTGTTTCACAAGAGTAAGTACTTCAACAGGGCATGATGCTAGCAATTGAATAACATGTCCCACAAAGTTGCCTGATTCTGAAAGCTCACCGATTACAGCATTAACATCATGCATTACCTGTACATCAATGAGCATAACATTTTGATCCAAAAGACAAAATATGTCAGAGCCATAAACTTCTATGCGCTCAACATTGTATACCATTTTCAGAATGTAACAAGAATTATGAAAATAGAGGCCAAAACAATAGGGATGCTGCACAGATATAGTAATATTGACTAGCCTCCAACCCACAACACAGTCATTGATAAAATACAACTGTCATGCCCTTTCATTGCCTCATAGTTGCCACACAGTGAGCTACCAACTGCAGATTATTACTTCCACTTCCACTTCTAGACCCCACCATATATGATCCTGGTTAAGCTAGAAGTGGAAGTAGTCAGCTTTGCGCTGAGCTGCTGACTCCCTGAGCACTTAGACATTAGCATGGAGTCAACTAATCAAATTATTGCCAACTTAATCTAGTAAATCCACGAACTTCATATGAAGCATACATCTACAAGATTAACGCATAGTGTTCACAACTAAGATGGTAATCCTCATTATTTCAGTCACAAGCAGCAGGGTTCACAGTGCAGAATGAAAAGCGCTAGGTCCCGATGACTGAAATGGCATGGTCAGGGTTCAAAGTGTATTGTAGATGTAACGTACATATACAAAATCCTCCACAGGTACAGATAGTGCCCATTCAGCATCTGCAGGTGACCTTGAACCCCCATCAGAAGCTTTACGTGCAGCCAGACCAGAAGAAAGCCATGTTGCATACCTTATTGTACAGGAACATAGAAAAAAGTCAACCTCCATATGTTAAATTATAAAAAGTGAGGAAAAGGAATATCCTTTGCAGTAGCCGGTAGATATACCTTGAAATAAGCTGCAAAGACAAACGGAGGAATTTATCAGAGTGAGAGAAAATAAGAACATCATCACTCCAGCAGGACTGCAAACTTTCTAAAAGCTTAATACTTGGCTTCAACAACAATGTCTTTGGCTTCGCTTGATTCTCATGCATTCCAACAGGACTAATTGTGGCTGTAAGAGCAGAATCAAGACCACCAGCAATTTCCTGAAATCTTGTGTAATTGAACCAGTAGAAATCAAGTTAGAAACAAAGTTCTGAAGCACATCTAACAATAGAATAGTATCAATATATATCCTTACCTTAGAGAAAAGTAGACATTAACCTGCCACTGCCGCATGAATTCTGTGTAAGCAGGCTCAGAGCGGAACTTCATTACAGCAGGCTTGGAATGACAGTAACCTACAGAACGAAATATTAGATCAATCACGACTCCGAATAGCCATATGCATCGATCTTTAAAAAATAGAGATGTCTTGCACTTTGCAACGCTCTGTAACACAAGGAGGAAAAGAATAGAGTGCTGAATGTAGCAGGTGGTACATATCAAAGTGCTCAAGACGTCACTTCCTCAACTAAGGAACAACCCAGTCTAATCTCATTCCCTTCTTAGTCCAATATGATGGTTGCTCCACTCATAGTACCAAATAGATAGATATACACCAGCATGCTTTGCAAACAAGCATATAATAGTATTCTAGTCGACTTAGCAGGTCGCATAATAGAAAACAATAACCACTTTGCAACATAATTAAGAATACCTTCCAGAAAATCAAGGAATCTTAAGCTCGCTTTGTAGTTTTTCAAGAATCCTTCAGGATTTCCAGAAGAAAAGGCCCCAGGTTTTCCCTTCATGATTGCAGAATGAACCTCTTTGAGTATTGAATTGGCCAGAAAATCAAAAACATGAAGTCCAGAGTTTGCTGCAAATCAAACGAGAGTCAATTAGATGATACATCAATCTACGTCCAAATGCAGCATGTAGGCTTCAGCTCATTAAGTAATAATGTAATTTTTGAATGGAATTGATAATTACCTGATGAAGATATTTCCAAAATAAATTTGCAATCTTTTTCTACACATTGCATTATCTGCTGATAATCATCTTCCAGTCCATCAGAAGATGCCCCAGCAACAGCTTTTGCATAGTTTTGAGGGACAATTTTCTGAATCAATGGGGACACCACTGTTGTACGGAAAAGCTCTTCAGCTGAAGATGTGTTGTAGATAGCAGCATAAGCGCGCAAGCAGTTGTATATTACTTTCGCATCACGATGTTCTAGACCATCCACAAAGCAACGCTCCAAGCTACTATCAAGTAGTTTTGTAGCACCTTGGACCCTCTTCTCCATGTTCTCAATAAAAGGAAGGTTCTGTACTGCCACAATGTAACAGAATAAGAATCATAAATAAGTTGCATTAAAATGTATATGATGCATCATGTTAGCTGTTAAGGAAATAGAGTTGTATTCTATTCCATATATGCCTTATCTCTATATGGCATGTCTTCTTATACTCTCCTATATATATATAGCCCCTTGGGTCTCATATCAATACACACAATATTCATCTACCCATACAAAACTATGTTAGCCCTATGGCAGTTTGGTCATAAGATTATAGCACAAAACTTGCAAAAAAAAAGAACTTATATAAAATCTTAACTATGAAGTACAACTAGCCAATATTTTCTTACTTTATTAATCCAAATCTTATGCTGCATTGTTGCTTTATTGTTATGAGCATTGTTCAATGTGGCAAAAAAATACCAAACCTTTTGTGCAAAAAAAAAGTACTTATAGGTTAGAAGTGCCTAAGGACCAGCAGTATACACTGGCACAGACCTGTGCGTGACTGATGTAGAATTTGAGCCGGTTCATCTCACTGGCGATTCTTTCTAAGAGAACGCTTTGTGTTTCTCTAACATCTGTCCCAGCCTCCACATTTGGTGGCGTAGTATCATTGCCTGAGTAGCCCTTATCAACTGAAACGACCTCAACATTCGAAGAATTAGATGGTGCGGTTGGTAATTCCTTTATCAGTTTCTCAACCTGGATAAACAAAAAAAAACAACTTTTAGATTTCAGAAGCAACATGGCATGGGCTATAGATCCACCTAAAAAATGAAATGATGACCAATACAAATTTGAAAACATAAATAAAACTTGCTGTAATGGTAACATTGATGAAATAATCCTAGATGGTCATCAGTTGACAAGTCAGATCAACTTTTCGAACATGAAACAAAAGTCGGCATTACGATAGGTTAAAGCATGCAAATTTGGGCATACATATGCATCTGTATGCAGGGATAAAAATTTAGTTGGCAATGAAATATCGATCATCAGTATGCTGGGATAAAAATTTAGTCGACAATGACATATATCTAGTTGTGTACTCAGATCTACCAATGTTGGCGAGTAAGTAGCTACATTAACGTTTAGCCAGGAGCAGTCTCTGATAGGACCTTGGAAACGACGTGCGATGTGTCAAGCAGCAGCTCCAGAAGCTCGCGGGCGGCCGTCGCAGCCGCGCGCTGCTCGAGGCCCGCGCGGAGGGCGACGAGCGCGGCGGCCGCTGCGGCGCGGAACCCGGCGACCTTATCCCGCAGTTCGGCGAGCGGGGCGCGCATGCGTGCGGCTGCCGCGTCCACACCCTTGAGTCGGGCGCTGAGGCCGACGAAGTCGGCGTAGTCGCGGTTGATGAGGCCGACGAGCTCGGCGCGGAGGGCGGCGAGGTGGGAGCGGAGCTCGGCGGCGAGGCTCTCGAGGGGCACGTAGGAGCGGAGCTCGGAGACGTAGGCGTCCGGGTCGAAGTCGGAGCGGAGGAAGGCCTCCGGGTTGAACCAGGGCGGGTGTGCCTCGATGGGCTCGCCGAAGAGGTCGGTCGGCGGCTGCGGCTGGGGCGCCAGGGCAAGATCCGCCATGGCGGAGGGTTCAGCGCTCGGATGGGGCCGTGGACGAGAGAGAGTAAGACTTGGATCTGGGGAGGGAGAGGGCGTGTGTGCTGCGGTGGGTTTGGAGAAGACGGAGGGGAGTCTCTTCTTCTAATGCTTCTCAATTATGGTTTTTTCGAAACAAATAGATGGTACGGTTTTTTTTCAGTCCTTTCTAAAACACCAATTTTTTTAAAACAGTTTATTATTTAAATAAAAATTATTAATCGTAGTTATAGACCACACTCAGCTTCTCCCATCGCCGCGTTCAGCGATGGATTATGGGCATTTTATTTATTGTTTTTGTTTTATTGTTTTGTGTTTTTTTGTGTTTTCTTTTTTTCCTGTATTTCTTTACATTATCCGTGATGGGTTAACATGTTTTTTATTTTTAAATTTTTTTAAATTTAATTATACCAAATAAGCCAACTCAATTACTGTAAAAAATTAACTAGCTATAATAAAAAAGATATAAGTCATCGTCATTCCAAGAGGCGTTCAGAATAGCGGCGACACGGTTTTTGATGAAATTTTCTCAGTAGTTGATGATTTTTCTCAGAATGATGATTTTTTATGTAATGAGTTGGATTATTGGGTATAATTAAAATTAAAAAATATAAAAATAAAAGTGATATTTTAACCTATCATAAACAATACAAGAAAATACGAAGAAAAAAAATAAAATACTAAAAAACATTAAAAAAACAAAAATGCTACGTATATGAGAAGCTATCGTCCGTCGCTGGCTTCAGTGACAGCTGAGCGGGCCCTAAACGCTACCGTAAACCATCCGCCGAAAATAAAGAGAAGCACCTAATAACAAAACAAGGAGAGAGGTTGGTTAGGAGTGAGGTGGGCTCGAGCGGCCCGTTAAGTGTGGGCTTAGTTAGTGACTAAATGGGCCTTGGGTTAGGACGAGACTGTCTTCCCGCACAAGTCTAAAATCCTGAATGCAAGACAACTTTTCTAAGAATTAGTATCCATGTGTATTAACCTCTCACCAAAGCTCCCTGACGTACGCGAGTCTAGCTTAAGAACATCGATCTGCGACCAACATCGTATTGGTTCATGAACTCCTAATTTGCTATCTCATCTCGAAATCGATACATCAAACGAATGTCGTCGTCGTCGTCCATTGGAGTCACAGCAACCATCGACGGAAGAGGAAGCTCGTGCGGTGGGCTCGCAGTCAAGAACAGCAGCTCATGCCGGCGATGAACGTGCAAGGTGTATGGGAGGCCATGCTTTCTTCTTTAACCTGTATATTCGCGTTAAGCTTAAAGAACAAATCATGCAGCGTGGCCATAATGTTATTTTTACACGAACGACAGTCCAACATTGTGGAATGCAGACTTAAAACCTGTCACATGGTTTGTTCTTTTCAGTTTCTCAAAACAGTTTTTAGCTTTTGCTATAGTACCTAACTTTCAAACGGAATATTTTTTTAAGATAGAGTCTACAAGTTAATTATAATACACGTTAAAAATCCAACATCTGTATCATCTAAAATCGCAAGCGAATATCTTTCTCTCCGTAATCTCTGTCACAACCAGCTAAAATTTAAAAATTTCAATCAAAAACTATAAACCGTAGTAAAAAAGAGCAAGCCTTGTACATTCAAAATCCTCCTCCTTGCAGTACCTTGCCTGGTCGTGCATAATGCACCGATCGTGCAAAAGAAGAAGAGGAAGTAGACCGTGCAAAAGGCGACGACGACGCAAGTTCTGAAAGGCGAGCCAAGTGCGCTAAACTATCCAGAGTAACCACGTTGCTTGGCAGCCGGGAATCGTCGTCATAACCCAGCCTCGAGTGTCCTGCTGTTTCTCAAGAAAGAAATGGAAAGAATCGTTAGGCTATCTCTAGCATTATCATTTCGGTTATCTTAGATATATTAAATGAATAAAATTTTATATAGATAAGAGAGTAAAATCTTATTTGCCTCTTAGCTAATCATTGTTGATATATACTAACTCTACTTAGGGGGTAATCGTTTTAGCGATAGCTTCTGGTTTTTGGCTGAAATTTTACTGTAGTTGGCTTTTTTACTGTAGCTGATTTAGCTTTTTGGGTATAATTAAATTTAAAAAATGTAAAAATAGAAAAAATATGTTAGCCCATCACGGACAATGCAAAGGAACTCGAGAAAAAAATAAAAATGCAAAAAAGCTTAAAATATCTAAAAAATTTAGAAAAAGACAAATTACTGAATAGTAAAAAAAAGTTAAAACTAAAAAAAAGTTGAAACGAGCGAACCTTATAGTATTTAATTTCACTTTGCTTCTCCGTGGGAGCACACAAGATCCTCCCGCATGTTCTCCACGTACTGGATGGAACACAAATACATTGTAGGACTCCACGTTGCGCTTAACAGTAACATCGATCCTCTCTGTCCTAAGAACCATGCGCCGTCGAGTATTTATAATCTATTGTGTTTAAAAATTATATCTTATAGCTTATTTTATACTATAACAACTAAAAATATATGTTAATTATTAATATCTTTTTCAACATAATTAAATTTTAAAAAATAAAAAATACATAATGTAAAGAAGTAAGAGAGAAAAAAACTAAAAAGCCTTCAAAAACTATATCACTAGAAAAATAAATAAAAGTAAAAAAGCTAAAAGTCGGAAACAAAAAATCTCTGATGAGCAGGGCCAAAGCTGTCGGTGGGCGGCTAAATGTAAACAACACCGGCGGCGGCTAAAAAACAAAAAAAAAAAAAATTCCCGTGCTTTGCTGCAGAACCGACGATTTCCAGCCAAGGCAGAGGCAGAGGCAGAGGCAGAGGCTAGGCTAGCCTTCCTTGCGGTACAACCACCAACCATAGCTGGTTAGCTGCTTCCAATTATTTTTTTTCTCAGGCTGCCAAAGCGCCTCGGAAACACCCTGTTCAATTGGACCTTTTTCTTTTCATTTTGGCTTGCTGTTTTTCCAATTGGACCTTTTTCTTTTCATTTTGGCTTGCTGTTTTTCTTGGTTAATTACGGTAACGTTTAGTTTGATGTTGACTTATATTTTTTTATCGTAGATGATTTATTTTTTTACTATAGCTGAGTTGATTTATTTAGTATAATTAAATTTTAAAAAATTTAAACATAGAAAAAATATGTTAGCCCATCACGGATAATACAAAGAAATACAAAAAAGACCAAAAAAAGCACAAAAATATAAAAACCAGAAAAATACGAAATCACTAAATTGTGAAAAAACAGAAGGCAAAAGTAGAAACTGACTTTAAACCGTTTTGTGTGTCGTGGTATATACCTTAGATAGATAGAGATTAGAAATAAATTTATACTAAAAATATATTTGTGTGTGCGTAATAGATAGAAACTAAGGTTAAAAATTTTGTGAATAGAGTAGTACACCTAGGGCTGTGCATTTTTTAACCTAACCGAAAAAACCGAACCCAAAAAACTGGACCAAATGGTCAACTCGGTTTGATTGGTTTTGGTATTCGGTTCGGTTATTATATTTTAGAGTTTTTTAGTTCGGTTTTTTTTAAAAAAATTGATTAAAAATCGAAAAAACTGAACTAGTACAAGTTGATCACACATATATTTGCTCTGTACACCGGTAACTCTACTAACCCATCAAATGAGGTGGTTACCTCCTTTTTGACTTGTTAAATGAATCAGGGCCTCGGAGGACACCAGCGACAAATGAGCTCACACGAGTTCTTTCCAAAGGCCAACACGGTGCCCTGCAAAAGCAAGGAAAAATGATCCGATCGATCGTCTGTGCTGGTGTGCCTGGATACATCCCTACATTCCCGTGCTAGTTGCTACCGGCTCGTACTGCATATCTGATTATTTCTTTTGGCATTCAGAACCGTTTGGAACGAAGGATTATGGCTGTATCACCTAAATACAGCAACTTCTCCACTGAGCAAAAGTTAGCAGCGGTTAGAGCTAGCCTAGCCAGGAGGTCCCCGGTTACCTGAAAGTTTTCAAAAAGTTTTCGCTTACAAACAGGTCAATCCGGCCGATATCCGCTAATTAGAAGCTTGCCTGAAATTCTCTTCTTTTCGGAAAGAGCTGGTACACTTGAATAGGAATTTGTTTCATATATTAAAATTACAAACAGATGAGATGACGCTAGGCCTCCAGCTGTCGTACAGGAGGGGAGGGGCATGTTTCAGCTCCATGAGCAAACGACTGCTGTGGACGCGTACCGCCGCCTCCCTCGTTTGCATTCTTTTGTTCTGTCTTCTGTGTGAGGGTAGCAACCAACCCTCGTCTACATGTTGCATCACGGATTCGCTAAAGTTTTATCGGTGCCTATATAGAATCCAACTAGGTACACCAAGCTGCCAGCCAGCTGTCGTTCGAGGAAAGTTCTACGACAATCCTAACAGCTGTCGTTGCAGGTCAAACTCTGCTTACATGACATGAGTTTGTGACCATAATCACATCATCGTGCGCCAAACTATGACCGCAAAGTGGAGTATTCCTCCCCCCATGATGGACGGTTACCAGTGCGTGTTTTTTTTAATTTTAGTTACGACTAATAATTTTTAAATTTAATATAAATATTTATTCTATCGTATTAAATTCTGATAAATCATTTCGAAGGATTCACCTGCCTATTTGTTAAGGAAAAACTATACAGGCCGAAAACAGGAGGGCCACGTTCTAGCGTGGTTCACGGCGCACGTCAGGGTGACTCATGCCGCGTGCTGTTTCTTTTTGTTTTCTCCCTTCCCCTAATTACCACACTGCTACAGTTGAAAGTAAGAGTTCCTGCAAGACCAAAGAACCTGGCCGGGTACCACCTGACTGCCTAGAAAAGCAAGACAGTATGGTACGTGTAGCCGTGCATGGTGTTATAAATATAGCTCTTAAGGTTAGGTTAGGCAGGATAACCTCCGCGTGTTATTAGTCTTTTGATTTTTGATGATACAGATATTAGTTTTTTAACGTGTACTATAATTAACTTGTAGATCCCATCTTAAAAAAATACTCCGTTTAAAAGTTAGTTACTTTAGTAAAAATCAAAAACCGCTTTTGAAAGCCGCAAAGAACACCCTCATAATACAGACAAGTGCGTAGCAAGGTCGACAGCTTTGTCATTTGAGCTATCTTTTGCGCAGTCTGGAGGGAGAGCACTGGGCATCGCTCCTTTGTTTGCTTTTTCAGCAGTCGCGGAGACGCCTACCTGCGCACAGTCATATCACAAAACCAAACTAATATACAACTTGAGTCAAGCCTTACCTACGCATGGACCGCTGCAAAAAAAAAAAAAAGCGTGTGAAAAACCGAAAACGATGTCCCTGCACCGACAGATTACATTATGCATATGCATGTTGAATTCAAAGACTAGTCTTGTGATTCCGAAACTAGCGGCAGAATGACGGGATCTCGTTAACCTGTGCGTGTTGCTGCTTTTGTTGAATACTATTCTCTTCCTTTTTAAATCCTTAGTCTGAAGAAGGCACGGCGATCTTTGGACTTGCGGGACGGAGGGAGTGGTTGGTTACCTACCAGGACAGACGAGTAATGAGGCCGCTTTTGTCGCGCTGCCCCGAGAGGCGATCTTCCTGCCCTCACCGACGCCTCGCAATCATCAGCATTGCCAGACACGCGCGAGTTCCCGAGAAAACGGAACCGAAATCGTCGTAAGGAACGGTGATCAGCATTGGTCACTTGCTGCAGAAAAAAATTCTTCACCCCACTCACCCGCTGCAAGCTCAAGCTCAACTCGTGATTTTGATCTACTGCGACACCGAATGGTATTTGACTCCGACCATGCGGGTGAATCGATCTCTATGAAAGTCCATTCCAGATTATGACCGCAAAGGAAGTAAGCTCATCATGCTGATCACTCTATGAAATGGACTTCAAATGGACATAGCTCAACTCCAAGATGAACTAACCATACAAATCCCAAAAAGGACTACAAAACAAGAGAAACTGCACACTAGAAAAATATCTCGCTAATTTCATCGCAATCTAGTACAGTGCTCCCGGACGGAATAATCAACGCCTCAATCCATAGCTAAACAAGTCTCGCCCGGAGCAGAGAGAGAGAGAGAGAGAGAGAGCACACCTAAGAACGTGGCATGTAACCATTGGCTTAGGCGCCCCCATTAGCACACAAAGCAGCGTAAACGAGGCCCCGAGTTGGAATAATCTGGCCCTCCACGGCGGTTGCCTCCGTTCCGTTCGCCCATTCTTATGGTTTCCCCCCCTGCTCCGCCTGTGGTTCCGCCCCTCTGCTTTCTTCTTAAAAGGCTCGCCTTCCTCGAGCCGGGTCCTGCCGCTTTGCAGCTTAGCTTACCATCAGATCAAACAAACTCGAGAGCTTTCGCAGTTGGGAGATGAAGGGCGGCGAGATAAGCAGCATTAGCCCGCTGGTCTCCTTCGTGCTGGGGGCAGCCATGGCCACCGTCTGCGTACTCTTCTTCATGTCCGCCAGCCCCGCCCGCCGCCTCGGCGACATCTCCGCCTGGAGCCACACCAACGGCACGGCCGCCCAGCGGACCGAGGGGCTGCTCTCCATACAGGAGGTCGCCGCCGCCAAGGACCAGACCGCGGAGCCCAACGTCACTACCGCAGCTCCGGCTCCTGCCCCCGTGGAGGTACGCTTGTTGATTTGCTTCTACTTCTTGCCTGCTCTCAAATCGATTCCATTTACCGCTGTTTGAGCGATTTCCTTTTCCGAAACAAATTGATTGCAAAGACCATTCCCAACTATTAAGGCTCATATATGCGTGCGTGCATGTGGTATTTTGATGTAGTTGAAGCGATTTTTTCTTCCTCATCTCACTTTCCTTCCTCGTGGTAACATTTCCGCCTTCCCAAAAAAGAAAGAAAGAAAAGAAAACAAGAACAAGAACAAGCTTGTGGAGATCGTGGCATCGATCATGCTACTATTTAATGGGGGGGGGGGGGCATCGGAGATGCCGTTTATATGTGCTTCAATCAGCAATTAGTAGAAAAACACACTAACAGAATCGTTTTTGAATAGGTTACGTAATCCGAAGGCGACCGGTTAACCAAAGCGCGATTACCTTATGTTTACCGAGTCTAAATTCTAAAAAAGCCGGCCTCCAGACCAGCCCCCGTCTCTAGGCTATGCCTGTGTGGACGTATGTGGGGTATTCACGGACGCGTTCTTTTGAGCTTATAACATTTACTCATGGTTTATTATTCTAACTTAAATGTGATGTTACAGATTTAAGATAAATCTGATGCGATGCTAGGTGAAACTTTTTTCTCCACAGTGTGTTTTTGTGAAACTTCAGATAAATTACCGTATACTAAGTGATTTAAAAAAAACTAAGACTTTTTTTTAATTTCTACAAGAATGTTTGAATTATTTCTTATAGTACCCTTACGTTCCTACGTTCGAAGCGGATCTTTTTTTTTTTTGCTAAAAAACAGCTAATATATCTGGTCTACACTATCAGTGATATGACATATCTCATTCTCATACGAGGGTGAGGTGGAGGATGGAGTAAACGGGTAAAGTCTCTTTTTATATTAGTAAAGATAAATATTTATTCGTAAGAGAAACTAAAAGACAAAAATAGTTGAAAAGCAAAAAAAAAGGGCTCATATGGACAGTTGCTGATACATTTTAAACGTGTTTGGTGGTTTTTATCTGAAAATAAATAGTATTGGGTGAAAGAAATAGCAATTAAAAGAGAGCAATCAGTAGGGACAGTAATCGAGAGATATGTATGTGAATGGGCTATTCACATTAACTATGGCTTCTAATTTCTGTTTAGAGAAATCAAAGCTAATACGAAAGCCTCAGTTTCTACAAGTTGCTTATATCAGTTACTACTATTAATCAATCACTGCTATTCATCCACCACCACTATTAGTTACTTTGCACTTTCGTATGCTGTAGCACTGTGTATTTTATTAAGTCATAATTCTGTAAGTCACATGATATCTAGAAGTTTTAGTGTGTTACGTCACACCATCATTTGCTATCTTTCTTACTTAATATATTCAGCAAAAAAAACTCTTACTTAATATACTCAATAAAAAGTTAAAAGCCATAAGATAATACGAATGTTCTATCTTCTATGAGATGTATTGTCTGTGATAGGTTAATTTATTTTTAATTTAATTATTCTAAAAAATTATTATTAGTTATAGTATAAAATAAAATAGCTACCGTAAAAAACCTTAAATTGTAAAAAAAAAAGAGACATGTTGAACACACACAAGTGATTCTTTCGTGACCCGGGCTTACTCCCGATGCAAGACCGGATGAAAAGGCTTTCTCCTTAAAACTAATCAGAACAGGACCGTATGCTTTCTCCTCCTCCCTCTTACCTTTGCCGACCACTTTGCCTCCTCCCCATGTAGCATTCATTACTCATCAGCCGCCACCATTAAAAATCCCAGTGACTCATCGGTCACACACTTGAAGCTTCTCCACATGTTACTAGATGTGTGATCCCAACTATAGGCCCATCATTGGCGCTATCTCCGGCCCATGTTCATGTATGGCGCGCAGCTGTACAGACGAAACCTACTCCATGTTTGTACATGTGCGCGTGACTGACACGGCACATGAACTGCAGTCTGCAGGTACAGAAAGAGAGAGAAATTAAAAAAAAAACTAAACTCAGATGGTTTTATGGCTTCACTCGTCTCGACTTGGGTTTTTACTTTATTTTTTTTTACTATTTTTAAATTTTATCATTTTCAAAATCTAGTAAGATAATATTTTTTTCTATTTTTAGATTTTTTAATTTTAATTATACCAATAAATCACCATCAACTACAGTATAAAATAGATTAATTAAAATATAAATTTAGTTATAAATTACCAATTTTTGTCCAAATAAGAGCCCTCTAGTTGATTTGCAGTAGCAACATGGCAGCTAGGCATTGATTGTCGTGTGCGTGTGTACCAACCGCAGCAGATGCAACAGTTCACCTATCCTGCATGGCATACATGCCGTCGTATACCGCCTAATTACCAAACAATACGGTCCCATGCAATGTATGACCCTCTTTTAAAAACTATTTTTTATTTTTTATAGTAATTAGTTTTTAAATAAAATATATTTTTAAGACGTAGTCTATAAATTAATCGTAATATATGTTATAAATGGTATTTGTATTTATCATAAGGCTAATGGGTCAATGTATATACTCGTATAAGTATGGTATATATGCAGGAAACCCTTTACACAACAGGGTAAATACACAGTTATATAAGATATCTAACATCCCCTTAAACTTATGGTGAATTAACAACATAAAATTTGGAGAGGCAGAAGCTGTGCTGGGCTCTGATTTGTGTCTCTGTAACGAAGTCTGCTAACTGAAATTTTGAAAACACATACTGAAGAGTAACAATCTGATCCAGCACCTATGTCCGTATGTAGGAAGTATCAACACCAATATGCTTTGTAACTCATGTTTCACCGAATCTTTAGTAATCCTAATAGCACCTATACTGTTAGATAAAATAGGAGTCGGTGCAGAAACAAAAACAACAAAATCCTTAAATAACCACCATAGTTAACAAAACCATAGCTCGCAACCCAGTATCAGTACCCGAGTAAGAAACTGCTATCTATTTTTTAGTCTTCCAAACAATGAGAGAACTACAAAGAAAAATATAATAAGTAGAGAGATCAACGATCATAAGGATCATTAGCCTAGGTGGCATTAGAATATGTCTGAAGCTGTAAAGTGTAGGAGTAAGGGAAAAAGAGACGACGAGAGATAGTTCCACAAAGGTATCGTAGAACACAAAGATGACTATAGTGCAGTTGAGTGAGAGTAGAAACAAACTGATTTAAGATATGCATATGGTACGAAATGTCAGGATGAGTGACACCAAGATAAATAAGCTTTATAACAAGATGACGATAGCGAGTAGTATCAGTAAGAGGCTCATCATCAATGGGACGAAAATGAATATTAAGCTGAGTACGGACCATGGTGACAAAAGTCTTATAGATGGATAAAACCTCACTACGAGATGATATAAAGTATATCTATGTATACCGAGAAAATCATCAATAAAAATAATATGTCGACGACCTTCTTTTGAAATGAAAGGAGCTGATCTCCATACATCAGAATGAACAAAGATCAAAAGGACGCTGAGATAACTCACTAGAAAGATAGAAGAGTTGAAGCTGTTTGCCAACCTTACAACCCGGACAATCTAGAGAAGCATCATCAGACACAAACTCTAAAAGATCACGACAAAGTAAATAAGACATATATGACCCACGAAAACGTCCTAAGTGATGATGCCACTGAGCAAAAGATATGGTGGAGGCTGCAGCAGATGTAGAGGCAGTGATGGATGCAGCAAGACTGATAGGGGCAGCGAAAGGAAGATGAAGTCAGTAAAGCTCCCACAGCTGTCATGAGTCACGGCGGCGAGGGCCAGTACCAACTAGAGTCCCCGTGCAGCGATCCTGAACACAACAAGAATCATAATCGAGATTAACACGACAACCATGATAAGTGAGTTGGCCAGCAGATATAAACTGCATGGTTAGTTTTGGAACATGAGAAACAACATAAACATAAAAAGATGAATTTGAAAGAGTGTCTCGTTCTGTGACAAAAAGAGGTACCATCTGCTGTTTGGAACAATGATAGAAGCAACTAAAGGACTAATGAAAGAGCGGTGGAATCAGATGTCATATGAAAAGGTGCACCAGATACCTAAGGAAGGAGAAGTAGAAGGTGGTCTCTCACCGTAAGATTGAGTGTCAGAGGTACTAGGACTACGCTAAGATGAAAAACCTCTAGTGCCCCTTGAAGGATGAGCACCACGACGAAAATCTTCTTGTAGCAGAACTGCTTCTCATGTCTATTCTTATTGCAATAGATGTAGTGGAGTCCTCTACCAATAACAGCTGTCAATGGTGGAGACACAATTGAGTAAAGGAGTAATTGGAGGCACAACAGGTGTAGAAGCTGCCAAAACCGAAGGAGACGACGGTGACAACAGCAAAGCAAAGCCAGCGGCTACTGGAAGACGAACTAGTAGCATCTTGACAACAAATTCTAGGTACGTTCTGATATCATATTATGAATATCGTTTGTATTCATTATATGAACAATGTGTTAATATGTATACACGTACAAATATGACATATATACAACAAACCCTTTACACAATAGAGTAAATACACAGCTATATAAGATATCTAACAATATACACTGTAGTGACTTTATTTATATCAGGTTAAACTGCACGTAAGCTTTTTTTATTCTATACTTTCTCTTATAAATAACTTAAAAATTATGAATCATAAATCACAGTTCAAAAGAACTACCAACCGCCTTCCCGGCCCGTGTCCAACTTTGTCACTTGGTTCTAAGTAGCCGCGTCCAATTTTGCCCCTCAAGTCACATGCAGCACAATCCATTTTAGTAGTACATACTGATCAGCGTATAGTGGCATAGGGTTGGCCGCATTGACATCTCAACAGAAATCAATTAACGACGAAGTTTAGGGGCGGCTCATTTAGGTTTTTTTTAGGCTTATAATTTACTTTTACTGTTTAACATTATAGCTGATTTATTTTATACTGTAGCTGCTGGTGATATTGTGGTGTAATTAAGTTTAAAAATAAAAAAACATTAACTCATCATAAATAATGCAAAAGAATATGAAAAAAATAAAAATCCAGGAAAAAAAGGGGTGAAATCAAGAAATTAGAAGCTAGAACCTCACCGAAATGAGCAGTGCATTAATTCGATTATTGTTGTGATCATTTTATATGTAGGTTGCGTCGCCGTACGGGGAGCTGGAGGAGTTGCTCCGGCGGGCGGCGACTAAGGAGCGGACGGTGATCATGACGCAGATCAACGCGGCGTGGACGAAGCCGGGGTCGCTGCTGGACCTCTTCTTCGAGAGCTTCCGGTCGGGGGAGGGCGGCGTGGCGCGGCTGCTGGAGCACCTGGTGATCGTGACCATGGACCCGGCGGCGTACGAGCAGTGCGGCGAGGTGCACCGGCACTGCTACTTCCTCCGCACCGCCACCGGCGTCGACTACCGCTCCGAGAAGATGTTCATGAGCAAGGACTACCTCGAGATGATGTGGGGCCGCAACCGGTTCCAGCAGACCATCCTCGAGCTTGGATACAACTTCCTCTTCACGGTCAGTATATATACTACTACCATCCTCGAGGCAGGGCCGACGAATTTATATAGTTGGAAAGATTGATCTGGCACTCGCAAATTAATAGTTCGTTGCAAATTATAGAAACGGGATATATCGTAGTACCACACTCGCTGACAGGTGGGTCTCGATCGATGATCTTCTGATAATCATCTTCTTGCTGAGCCGCGCAGGACGTTGACGTGATGTGGTTCCGTGACCCTTTCCGGCACATCTCGATGGCGGCGGACATCGCCATCTCGAGCGACGTGTTCATCGGCGACCCGTACAGCCTGGGCAACTTCCCCAACGGCGGCTTCCTGTTCGTGCGGTCGAGCGAGAAGACGATCGAGTTCTACCGCAACTGGCAGGCGGGGAGGTGGCGCTTCTTCGGGAAGCACGAGCAGGACGTGTTCAACCTCATCAAGCACGACATGGCGGCCAGGCTGCAGCTCGCCATCCAGTTCCTCGACACCACCTACATCAGCGGCTTCTGCCAGCTCAGCAAGGACCTCAACAAGATCTGCACCCTCCACGCCAACTGCTGCGTCGGCCTCGGCGCCAAGCTCCACGACCTCCGCAACGTCCTCGACGTCTGGAGGAACTACACCGCAGCACCGCCCGAGGACAAGAGGGCCGGCAGGTTCCACTGGAAGCTCCCCGGCATCTGCATCCACTGAAAAACACTTCAACGCACAGCTGATCAGATGGCCCTTTGGCTGTCCATTCTTCTATCGAGAGGTAGCATCGATTCAATTTTTTTTTTTGCCAAAGCTAGGATCAATCTATAAAGTTATAATATGTACATGTATACACAGTTTAGTATGGACATGTATCCCTGCTCTTCCCTGTAAACATGGATGTAACAGCTTATTTATTATACGTTCAGAGTTTTTTAGCCGTCTTCCTACATATATGAAGTATGGACCTATATATGATGTGTTCCTGAGGAAAGAAACACGCAATGCAAGTCATACTCATACAGGTGGAGATGGAGGAGAGAACCACGTTGTAAGCGGGCCAGGATTATGTGATAAGCTGGTCCTTTTCTTGTTTGAAAAAGGGCCAGGTTATTTTTTGTGAATCCACGTCTGCTGTGAATTATTAGCCTCGGATGGCCCGAAGCGGCCTCAGGCGTCGGTGCGTTCTAGGAGGGTAAAATGGGCCAATTGCATAACCGAACAAGGCCCAACATAAGAATGTGGGCAAGTGCCATGTAGCACTGGAGTGTTTTTTTAAGGTTTGAAGGTACTTGAGACGTCATCTTTATCTAACGGATTATTTATATTTCTTTTAAAAAATGAATCTGAAACATTATATCTTTATCCAACGGATCTTTCTTTTAAAAAAATATGAGTGCTTTGAATCTGAAATATTAGATGAAGATCTAACACTTAAAAAAACTGAGTGCTCACTCGAGTACTTCTTAGACATCATCAATAATGTGTTTGAGTACATTCACTGTTGATATCCTAAACTCTAGATTAATCGCGACGTTTCGTTCACGTACAAATGCGGTATTTCTATGGACGAGTATTTTGGAGCTAATTGGGGTGAAGCTTCGAGGGCCAGTGGGCTACGGTACACGCAAGAGTAAAGGGTAGCGCACTCTCTTAAATGCCACTGCCTAGGGGCGGGGATAACACGAGCCCCGGAGGATGGCTCGATTGACTTTGGAACAACATATTTCAGTACAAGTTTCGAAGAAACCACGCTATTTCTTTCGGAATTTCTGTATTCCAAACTTGCCCCGCTGAGTTTATATATAAGCTAGTATACGGTCGATAGTACTTCTTGCCTGTTCTTTTTTTTTTGTAGTTTATAGATTTTGATTTAAATTTTCGAATTTTAATTGTTTACCATAGAGATTACGGAGAGAGGTACTTGTTTGCGATTTTAGATGATGCAGATATTGGGCTTTTAACATATAATATAATTAACTTGTAGACTCCATCTTAAAAAATATTTCGTTTGAAAGTTAGGTATTATAACAAAAGTTAAAAATTATTTTAAGAAACTGAAAAGAACAGATCTGAAACTGAGCATGTGGAAGACGGATTGTCCACCGAGCTGGGGAGAAGCTGCTGAGAGTAGTCAATCCTGAAGGGGGACGGTGGCGGTTGCGCGCGCGCGTAAATACTGAAGCGGCTTTCAGCAGCCAGATCACACGTACAACTGTCCAGCCAGTGCTGGCTTATGCAGTGATGGGCTTGTTAACCAGTGACAGAAGAACCCAGTAATGAATTACTCGTTCAATTGAACTCACTGGGTGGTGAGATCACCCTAACATGTCGATCTGGCAGTATGTCTGTACTGTATGCACATGAATGAATTGGATTGAATGATCAGTGATGCGTGGCACTTCCAGCCACATTACAAGATTCTCTGGACGAGCTAAAGTACTATGCAGCATTTAATTGGTAGTACTGCGAACCTTCCCTCATGTAGACTGACTAGCCTAGCTAAGGCTTGGCCATCTATCACATCAGTAGACAAGTTAGTTTGCAAGTAGAACACACCGCAGAGAAGGCCAAGGACGGGGTAGCCCAACGTTACTCTCTGCAGACACCGAATCGTTGCACAGAAGCAGCACCATCGGCGCCTAATATTATTGTGACGAGTTTGATAGCCACGTAAGCATGATTTTCGCGGAAGTTTCGTAGGAATTTCACGCTTTAATTCTCGTAGAAATCGAAAGCAAATCCCACCGTCCAAACAGGTCTTTAGGTTTGCAGACCGTCGTGTCATGACCGGCCGATTAGCGCCTTCAATCACGGAGGAGGAGGAAATTACCGCTCGAGTCAAGTAGCCATGGTTTTGGCTGGCTCGTAGGAGAAACTGCATGCGAAGTGAATCGTTTTCAGTGGTTCGTGCGGTGAGAGAGACGTACTGCACTTGATTACTAGGCAGTTTAGGCTGGGTCGCCACGTATGTAGTACAGGCCGCGATGGATGGATGGATAGAACAGTGGGTGGTACAGAGACCGCACAACTAATTTGGCCAGGTGCATCCGAATCCGCCTAAGCAACGTCCCCGTCGTGCACGCTAGCAGCCAGTTCAATTCGTCGGTCCTAACTCCTGATGGACGAGAAGTGGTTTAAAAATATGAAAAAAATAAAAAACATTAACCCATCATTCGTCGGCCCCGGCACCAACTCTCAAGGCGCCGGCGTATGCCACCTCTCGTTCGCCGATGCAGATCAGCTAGCTAGCTAGTGTACTAACCTGAATACTATGCATTACATACACGCACTTCCATACCGATCGATCGATCCCGATGTGGCGTACCTTCCAAAGCACACAGTAGAATACCATGTCCATGCACTGCGCAGATGCTGCTAATACGGAGTTTTCTTTTGGATTTTTGGTTTCTGTCTTTTTCGAAAGTCAAAATAAATAAGATAATTTTTTAAAGAAATTTTCTAAATAGTTTTTCAAATCTAACACTATATGGATTACTTATATTGATATCTTCATCATCTACTATCATCTCAAAAAACATAAATAAAAACCATTAACCGTATATCCATCGTAGCCTAAAAGAATGGAGCCTACTGCTACTTGTAATTTGCGCTGTAATGTGTTTTAGTTTTACATACCTAGTTACGAGTAATCATACGTCTGCTTTTCGTCTAGTTCGTACGGATTCCTAGAGACCGCGCGCCGGAATGGCCAGGACCTTCTATTTAAGGGTAGGGAACCGCAGCCACACCTAGTAGTACACCATCTGTGCTGCACAATTAACAGGTGCTAAACAAGCTCCCGGCCGGTCATCGATGGCGAAGGTCGCGGAGGCCAGCCGGCAGGTGGCGTCGTTCGCCCTCGGCTCGGCGGCGACGCTAACCGTCGTGCTCCTCCTCCAGTACCGGCCGGCGGAGTTCAGCCTCACGAGGGCGCAGGTGCAGTTCTCCGGCTGGACAGATCACCGGAACGGAACAGCATCATCATCATCATCAGCAGCAGCAGCAGCAGAAAGACAGGCGATTGCAGGCGGTGCAGGAGCTGACCAACAAGTTGAGGCTAACGTCACAAAGGCCAGTACAACTACTGCCGCTCTAAGTGATCTTCCCAGCGCAGATCATCAAGAAGAGGTTAATTAATTTGCTAGCTAGTTTAATTCATCTATGGTACTTGTACGCGTTTATTCATGTTGGAACAACAGATCGCATCAGGAACTTCAGGGTGGCACTTGCATGTAGTACCAAGTACCAGTCAACTCACGTATTTCCATTTGGCGCAAGTTTAAAATTTCATCTTCTTCTCAACTTTTTACGAGTTATGACTACTGAATTCATCAGAACTTTTGTTGATTTAACTGTAATGTATTTCATCAAGATCTGTTTAAATTCCTACTACGTGTTCTCGTCCCCAAAAAAAAAAACCCCTACCACGTGTTCTTGTTAGAAATGCAGAATTAATGGTCATTCAGAATTGAAGTTTGTATGACTGCTCTACATCAAAAGAAATCTTCAGCTGGTGCAATGAAATTTATTAATTTCTTTTTGTTGGTAGTGTTGCGTAAACAAGAAGCAAAATCCATCTCATAAACCAAGTAGTACACTAGCTAGGATAACTAAGTTTTGTCCGTCATGGCAGGCGGTGGAAATGGAATTCCGGGGCTTGGCGGCCGCGGTGGAGCGGATCGCGACGGACGACAGGACGGTGATCATCACCTGCGTGAACCACGCGTGGGCGGCGGCCAACTCGCTGCTGGACCTCTTCCTGGAGAGCTTCCGCATCGGCGACGGCATCGCGCACCTCCTGGATCACGTCCTCGTCGTGGCCATGGACCCCACGGCGCTCGCTCGGTGCAGGGCCGTGCACCCGCACTGCTACCTCTACACCATGGACGGCGTCGACTTCACCTCCGAGAAGTTCTTCCTCTCCAAGGAGTACCTCGAGCTCGTCTGGAGCAAGCTCAAGCTCCAGCGCCGCGTCCTCGAGCTCGGATACAGCTTCCTCTTCACAGTACGTGTCAGCATCCATGAATCTTGCTACTAATTTCACATGCATGCAGCCTTCAAAACTGCATATACATATACATACATATATATCTGAATCTGTAAGAATTGCTTTCACCTATGCATCTTCGTAGGATGTTGACATCATGTGGTTCAGAAACCCGTTCAAGCATGTGACAGTCTACGCGGACATGACAATCTCCAGCGACGTCTTCTTCGGAGACCCTGACAACATCAACAACTTCCCGAACACGGGCTTCTTCCACGTCAAGCCCAACAGCAGAACCATCGCGATGACCAGAATCTGGCACGAGTCCAAGGACAAGTACCCCGGCATGAACGAGCAGCCTGTGTTCAACGGGATCAAGAAGGACCTCGTGAAGAAGCTGCAGCTGAGAGTGCAGTACATCGACCCGGCTTACATGGGCGGCTTCTGCAGCTACGGCAAGGACCTGGACAAGATCTGCACGATGCACGCGAACTGCTGCGTCGGTCTTGGAGCTAAGCTCCGTGATCTTAGGAGCGTTGTTGACGACTGGAAGAACTACACCAAGATGCCGCGTTGGGCCAAACACGCGGCTAAATGGACCATCCCGGGCGCATGCATTCACTGATCACAGCGAACGAACGTACAGAGTTACTTACACGCCGATTTTTCTTTCTACACGTGAGGAGCGTACATGATGTTTTCTTTTTTCTTTTTGGGTATACTGGCCGCCGAATATACAGTCTTTCTTTGTGAAATGATAGGTATATCCTCAATTTCCCGCAGTGCATCAGGAGACTCTCCTTGTAGACTGGTGATGTACATTGAAACACGGCTGCATGGTTCAAGACAGCAGTAATCATCGGACCGATGCCGACAATTAGACTCCAGCTTGCTGCATTGCAAGATATATAGCAGACAGTTCGGAGAAAGACTACCCAGTTCAGTGAATTCATCATCCTCAAGCACTGTGTTTCCACATGTTGATTGCATATGAACTGTGTAAGAGTGATTGCTCAAACCATCAAAAGTATTACATGTCATGCTAGCATATTCAGCATTCTGATCAGATAGCTTCTTTGTGCTCCAAACCTGCATGATCACAGAGTATTGGAAAAATGCAGACTGGAGTAGAAAGTAATGTGGTACCTATCACAGCATATCCACAGTGCATGTGACGTACAGATTTATCAACTCATCTTAAATCTTATTTCCTAGATACAAGCATGTGAAAATGCAAACACAGATCTGACACTTGCGCATGCTTCCAAAACACTGTGCAAATGCTGCTAATACGGAGTTTTCTTTTGGATTTTTGGTTTCTGTTTTGGATGCAGGCATATGGGTATATCTATCATTATGGCCTAAAATACCAAGAAAATAAGATGTCATGCCAGATAAGTTAGTAGTTTCTGTCTTAAAACATAAAAGTAAGACATGTTAATATGGTAAATTTTTTTTTTCAAAAGCTAGAATCTAGAGACAAGCTAGGCCTTTCATCCTTCTAATTTTGTACCTTTGCTCAAGCAATCAGTGCCATCTTCCTTGTGATGGTGGAATGTGGGAGAAAATATGGAATCACATGAGTTACCTTCATCATCTTCATGGGATTGCTAGCGAAAAAAGATCAAATAGATGTATAAGCATTCTAAGGAAAGAATAATTTAAGGGTCAGTCAAGTTTAGCTGTTGTAATTATTACTCCTACTCTGAAGCTTTGGTTCTAGCACCACTAATTAGCAGTAAAGACACTTAGTGCTAAAATTGCATAATTGTTACACTAAGGCTGACAGTTGCAGATGGCAAAAATCGGGCTTGTGGTATACAACAACACGCCTCAGGTAAGGTTTGTAAAGGACCTGCTGCAACTTGTCTTGTTCATCTTTACCTACTTGCCGAAAGGCCTGTTTCTTATGCAGAAAAGAATACTTAAAAAGAGAAGGTTTTGAGAATTGATAACTATCGTGTAGTTAGAGATGTTAGAGGTAATTTTGAGAATCTCTCTATGATATGTATATCTAACTTGTACTCGAGACTCTCTCCTCTGTATCAAGCTGTAACTCTGTTTTCGATTTAAATCGATTGTATCTCCTGTAGCATATCTATGTACAGGCTACAAATAGAGATCATCTCACTGTTGCGTTTCTGCGTGGTTCCCATCTATTCTCTTCTTCTTCCTTGCCTTTTATTTTACATGGTATCAGAGCCCTAAAACTCTCCACCGAGATGTCTACTGCCAACGCCGTTGCAAACTCCACTGCTCCCACATCTAGCTCCACCATTGTTGGCCTTCTTCCCACATCATTGTTTGGTCATCTAATCAACATCAAGTTAACATGAGAGAACTTGCTCTTGTGGAAGGCACAATTTATGCCTTACCTTCGTGGCCAACAGCTCCTTGACTACGTCGATGGGACAAACCCCTACCCGACTCATTGATTATGACCGACGAAGGTAGTACAGAGCAACCTGTAGCAGGACCAGATGGTTCTCAGTGTGCTGCTCTTCTCCCTTTCAGAGCAAGTGCTAGCCCGGGTGCTATTTCTAAGCACCTCCCGTGCAATCTAGGAAGCCCTTGAGAGCATGTTCTCATCAGGCTCCCGTGCGTGTGATGCAAATCAAGCGTCAACTCGCTACTACACAGAGAGGGACTCCTCCATGGTTGAATTCTACAATAAGGTAAAGAACCTTGCTGATGCATTGGCTTCCATAGGGAAGCCATTGCAAGATGAAGAAATTATTAGATAACTCCTTGTTGATCTCGATAATGAGTACGATCCGACTATTGCATCTCTTAGCATGAAGTCGGAATCTCTCTCTCTCTCTGCGATGCCTATGTGCATCTTTTCAATTTTGAGATGCGCCTAGAGCATCTAAATGCCATGCAGGGTACTGGCGGCTCCTCTGCCAACAATGTCTCCCAGAAGGAGCAGGACAAGAATATGCAACGCGTCAACCATGGACGTGGCCGCGGACGCAGCTTGCGGCAATACTCAACTTGGTGGACAAGGGAATAGCAGGCCTCAGTGTTATGTCTACGGCAAGATGGGACATGTAGCTCTCAAGTGTTACCATCGGTTCGAACATTCCTACCAAGCCGAAGACAACAAGATTTCATTTGTTGCTGCTACTGTTCCATCCTATGGCGTCGACTCCAACTGGTACATGAACAATGGAGCAACAGACCACATTACCAATGATCTGGACATGCTTAATGTTTGAGAGAAGTACTCAAGCGTAGATCAAGTACAGGTAGCAAACGGTTTAGGTATGAAAATTCTTCATGTTGGTTATTCTCGTTTCTAGACTCAACACCAATCATTACAATTGAACAACATCTTGCATATTCCTAAATCCGCCTGATAGCTTCTCTCCGTTTATAAACTTACCCCTAACAATGACATTTTCATTGAGTTTCATTCAAGTTGTTTTCTTGTTAAGGATTGTCTTACGAAAAAGGTCCTCCATCGAGGCAGATGTGAGAATGGATTATATCCTCTCAGACCGAGCCACAATCCTTCAACCAAGGAAGCCTTTTTCAGTGTCAAACCTACTCAAGTGTAGTGGCATAGCAGGCTAGGCCACTCTTCGTCAGTAATCATTCAACAAGTGTTAAGTTCCAATAATCTTCCAGTTTGATCTCCACATAAAAATTCTTTAGTTTGTGGACCTTGTCAGTTGGCTAAAAGCCATCAACTTTCTTTTGCTTCCTCATATAATGTTTATGTTCCCCCACTCAAACTAGCACATTTGAATGTATGGGTGTTGGAGCTCACATCTGTGTTCTTGAGGTTTCTTGAGATAATACCGAGAGAGAGAGAGGGGTACTAACCGTCCGACGTAGAGGAGGAGGAGTTGGCCATCGCGGTTCGTCGGTGAAGCTCTGCGCACGGGCAGCGACGGTCGGGGAAGAACGGCGTCTCCCGGTGCGCGGCGACGGTGACGGCACGGTGGAGCTTCCCGTCGCTGGAGCGCCCCCTCTTAGATCGGGTCTAGGGTTTTGTTGGTGGGGTGTGTGGCGGCACGGTGAACCTCGTCGTAAATGCCACCCCGACCCCCCACCTCTATTTATTGTGGCGCTAGCGACAGGGGCCCACCAGCCTATTAGGCTGGGCGCCCCTGATCAGGGCGCGAACAAGGGGGTCCGTTTGGCCGTTGGGCCAAACGGTTGAGATCATTCCAACATTCTCCCCCTTGATCTCAACTTATACTTTAACTTTAATTACTTTCGACTTTACTCATTCCATTTCAGATTAGAGCATAGAACATGTCTCATCGTCACGGTCAAACGCCGATAGATTCAATAGTTACAATGCACCTCTCTGTTCTGAAATAGTTATTTTAAACTTTTGGGCCATCTTTTAGTCCAGGAATCATAGGCTTTCCCTTAAACCCATGCCGGCTACATGTTCTCTGAACACGTTGGGTGGTAAGCCTTTAGTAAGCGGATCCGCTAACATCTTTGCGGTACTTATATGCTCAAGACTTATAATTTGATCCCGAACTTTATCTTTCACAACATAGTACTTTATGTCAATGTGTTTGGCAGCACCACTTGACTTATTGTTGTGGGCATACATTACTGCGGGTTCATTGTCGCAGTACAACTTAAGTGGTCTACTGATGTCGTCAACCACTTTTAAACCGGGTATGAACTTCTTTAGCCAGTTCACCTGCCCCGTAGCCTCATAACATGCTACAAACTCGGCATACATTGTGGACGATGTAGTGACGGTTTGCTTTGAGCTTTTCCACGATATAGCTCCTCCAGCGAGAGTGAATACATATCCGGATGTTAACTTTCTATCATCTCCCGCATAATCAGAATCTGTATACCCCACTATATGGAGTAAATCTGATCTTCTGTATGTCATCATGAGGCCTTTTGTTCCTTACAAATAACGCAAGACTTTCTTTACCAATTTCCAATGCTCTATTCCAGGATTGCTCTGGAATCTGCCAAGTAACCCGGTAACAAACGCTAAGTCAGGACGTGTACACACTTGAGCATACTGTAAGCTTCCGACAGCTGAAGCATATGGAACCGATTTCATTTGATCGAGCTCAGATCGTTCCCGGGCATTGAAAATCCCCATATCTGTCGCCCTTGACTATAGGTGCAGGTGAAGGACTACATTTATGCATACCAAATTTCTTTAAAACTTTCTCTATGTATGCCTTTTGTGACAGTCCCAATGTCCCTTTGTTTCTATCCCGGTGAATTTCGATCCCTAGAACGAACGAAGCTTCACCAAGATCTTTCATATCAAAGTTTGAGGACAAAAACTTCTTTGTCTCCAGTAGCAGACTGACATCACTACTAGCTAGTAAGATATCATCCACATACAGGATTAGGAAGATAAATTTCCCAACTTTAAACCTTGCATAAACACAGTTGTCCTCTACATTATCTTTAAACCCAAATTTTCTTATTGTACTGTCAAACTTCAAGTACCATTGTCTTGAAGCTTGCTTTAACCCATATTTCTTTAGGCGGCATCCCATTCTTTCATTTCCTTCCACAACAAAACCTTTCGGTTGTGCCATGTAAACATTTTCCTCCAAATCCCCATTAAGAAATGCCGTCTTTATATCCATCTGATGTAACTCTAAATCATAATGTGCTACTAATGCCATTATGATTCTGAAGGAGTCTTTACATGAGACTGGAGAAAAGATCTCATTGTAATCAATCCCTTCTCTTTGCGTAAAGCCTTTTGCCACAAGTCGCGCTTTGTATCTTTCTACATTTCCTTGGGAGTCAAGTTTTGTCTTGTAGACCCATTTACAGCCTACTGTTTTGGCTCCTTTAGGAATAATTTCCAAGTCCCAGACTTTATTAGTCTTCGTGGACCTCATTTCCTCTTCCATGGCTTCAAACCATTTTGAAGAGTTTTCGCTTCTCATGGCTTCTTTAAATGAGGTGGGATCATCCTCCATTTGAAATTCCTCTGTATGATAAATCTGATAATCATCAGAAATAGCTGATCTTCTTACTCTTTGAGACCTCCTCGGGGCCTCCACATTTGGTACATCTTCTGTTTAGGGTCTTTGTTGCTCCCCTCATCTGTGGCAATGGGTTCTCAGAGGATCTCAAGAACAGTTCCTCATTCTCATTCATTGTTGCCACAGAGGAACAATAACAGTGCCGGCACCACGTTGTCTTGCACCGTCGGTGCAATGACAAGCAGCTGCGAAGAATGGCTCTTGAATCATCGGAGTGGCGATACGCCCGCTTCTCTTCAAGGTCAAACCCTCGAGTTACCATGCTTCCCTCATCATTTCATCCTCTAAGAAGACAGCGTGTCTCGTTTCTACAAACTTTGTATATCGGTCCGACAAGAGAAACGAAACCTTTTGACTTTTCAGGTAGCCAATGAAATAGCGACTTCTTGCTTTGGGATCAAGCTTCCCAAGATTTGGGTTAAATACTTTAGCCTCAGCATGACTCCCCCACACACGTAAGTGGTGTAGTGAGGGAACTCTTCCTGTCCACAACTCGTACGGTGTTTTGGGCACCGACTTACTAGGTACTCTGTTGAGAATATGAATAGCGGTTTTTAACGCCTCCATCCATAAACTCAATGGCAGTGTGGAGTAGCTCATCATGCTTCGCACCATATCCATCAGGGTACGGTTGCGTCTTTCAGCGACTCCATTTTGCTGAGGTTCGCCCGGTGTAGAATACTGGGCTACTATGCTATTTTCCTGTAAAAACCTTGCAAAAGGTCCAGGAACTTGTCCATATGGGGTATGTCGACCGTAGTACTCCCCCCACGATCAGATCGGACTATCTTAATTTTTAAATCGTGTTGGTTTTCAATTTCAGCCTTAAATATTTTGAATTTATCCAAGGCTTCATTTCTTTCGTTGATTGGATAAATATATCCATAACGGGAGTAATCATCCGTGAATGTTATGAACGAGTCATATCCATCCACACTTTTCACAGGAAAAGGACCACAAATATCTGTGTGAATAATTTGTAGAACTCCTGTGCTTCTTTTGGCGTCTTTCTTAATTTTCTTTACATATTTTCCTTTAATGCATTCTCTGCATTGTTCTAAGTCTGAGAACTCTAATGGAGGAAGAATATCATTCTTAACTAGTCTTTCTATTCTCCCCCTCGAAATATGGCCTAAACGACAGTGCCATAATTTCGACGACGCATCTAGAGTTCTCTTTCGTTTTCTGTTTGCATTCGTAGACGAGGATTCATTTATTTTCTCGCACGCGACGTTCCCATTATCGCAGACGACATTCACATCATCACATAATGATAATAAATAAAGCTCATTTTGCAAGATGGCAAGGGCAACACATGCTTTATTAAACATTATTTCACACTTGCCATTTCTAAAATGACAATCATAACCATCATTGTCCAAACATGAAACACTAATCAAATTTCTCTGTAAAGAGGGAACATAAAGAACATCTCTAAGTAAAAGAGTGAAGCCATCAGCTAACTCTAATGAAAGATCGCCAACGGCTTCAACTTCAACTTGGACTCCATTTGCGACTTTAATGCATCTTTCTTTTCTTTGCGTAGTTCTCGTCGAACGGAATCCTTGTAAAGAATTAGCAACATGAAGACAGTTCTTTGCCATTATCATATTTAAGTAATCAGGATAGTTCTTCTTGTAGTGTCCTGTCTTCTTGCAGTGAAGACACTGATCTTTGTCTACAGCAAACTTATTCTGTTGAGACTGATGGACAGAGGTTTTTCCCTTGTTCTTTGAGAAGGAGTTATTGTTGAAGTTCCTTTTCTTGTTATCCTTCACATAGTTGATAGAACCACCATGTGAGGATTTAATTCTTTCCTCCTCTTGCACACACATAGCTATGCACTTTTCCAAGACCCATTTCTCGGACTGCATATTGTAGTTGACAACAAAAGTGTCAAACTCTTTCGGCAAGGAAGCAAAAACTAAATGAATAAGGAACTCATCCTTGAGAGCTAAATCCATTGGTTTAAGCTTGGATGCCATGTTACTCATCCTCAGTATGTGCTCTCTTATGCCACTGCCACCACCAGAGTACCTTTCATCACAAGTCGCTTAATCACCGTAGCATAAGTCTTTGAAGAGCCAAGAACCGACCTTTTATTCTCTCAAGGTACTCTGTGACAGTGTCACACTCTGCGATTGAGCCCACAATAGCAGGCTCAATCGTGTTCTTTATCACAGCCATACATTTCTTGTTGGCTGTGGTCCATTTCTCATGCTCAAGGTCATAAGACATCTGTAAGGGAGCATGATCACTCTGTCTTTTCTGCCAAGCAGTATCATCCTCATTTTGATCCCTCACCGGTGCCATAGGCTCAGTGGGACGTGTTGTAGTGAGGACCCAGTCCACTTCAGTCAAGATAAACTCTAAGTCTATCTTTTTCTTCCACTCTCCATAATTATCTCCTTTAAGAGTGGGGATCTCTCTGATACAACTCATCAAGTTGTATCCGCCTGAAAAATATTTCAAATAAAGTGAGAACATAACAGGAAATTATATGCCTTATTTCCAACGTTGGTCAAAAATACGACATACAATTAAATCAATTTTATCTATACATTAAATCTATATCACCGTTGGGCAGAAATAGAAATAATGCATAAAAACAGCAATTAAATTATAATACTGTTATTATCAACGTTGGTCAGAAAATAACAATATTATAATGCACAACAATGCCCAAAAATTAAATTCTCCCGTTGGTTCGAATTTAATTTAAAGACTAATCACCATTTAACTTTTGGAAGCGGAAACATCAATTAAAAATTATATCTATTTTTCCAAAATTAAATTCTCTCGTTGGTTCGAATTTAATAATGAAAATTATATCTTTTCTTTTAGATATATCATATATATCTAAAAGTACGCATACCATGAAATAATTTCATGTATACATATATATACCTGAACTTAAAACATAATCATAAAATGTGTATATATAAACTTGAATATATGAATAACATATATGCTCATCTTTATCCCATCCATGCCACCGACACTTTCTTGGTCAAAGCACAGGAAAAACTTTATCTCCTGGCCACAAAACCCCACCATTGAGCTTCACCACTCATTTCCCATCTCCCCACAAAACCAGGCACGTAACCTGTTCTCTCCCTTTTTTTACGGATCTGATGCAGAGGAAAAAGGGAGTTCGGCCAGGGGCGCGGTGGTCGCCAGCAGTTCGGCGCGCGCATGCCGAAGAGGCATCGGCGCGGCGGCGGCCGGCGAGCTTGCGCGGAGAGCCGGCCAGCAGCAGCGGCGCGCGCGCGCAAGTGGCGGCGGCCTGCAGCTCGGGCGTGAGCGGCGGGCCAGCAGCAGCGCGACGCAGCGAAAGCGCGCAAGACGCAGAGCGGGCCCAGCGGCCAGCGGCGGGCGGGGCTTGCGAGGAGGCGGCGGACGGCCGGCGCCGACGGGCTTGGCGCGCGGCTTGCGCTTGCGCTAGCAAAGCAGCGGCCGGGTTCCACCAAGCGCGCGAGAGCAGCGGCGGGCGGCCGAGTGGCCGCGCGCAGCAGCAGCGGTCGACGGGCGGGCGTGCGCGTGGCGGCGGCGCGCGCGCAGCAAGAAACCAAAAAATTTTTTTTTTCTTGCTTTTTCCGATCTGAGACGGATCAATCTTTTCTGGCTCTGATACCATTGTTGGAGCTCACATCTGTGTTCTTGAGGTTTCTTGAGATAATACCGAGAGAGAGAGGGGTACTAACCGTCCGACGTAGAGGAGGAGGAGTTGGCCATCGCGTTCGTCGGTGAAGCTCTGCGCGGCAGCGACGGTCGGGAAGAACGGCGTCTCCCGGTGCGCGGCGACGGTGACGGCACGGTGGAGCTTCCCGTCGCTGGAGCGCCCCCTCTTAGATCGGGTCTAGGGTTTTGTTGGTGGGGTGTGTGGCGGCACGGTGAACCTCGTCGTAAATGCCACCCCGACCCCCCACCTCTATTTATTGTGACGCTAGCGACAGGGCCCACCACCTATTAATGGCGCCCGATCGTATGCGAACAGGGGTCCGTTTGGCCGTTGGGCCAAACGGTTGAGATCATTCCAACAATGGGCACTAGCTCATGCTTTAGTTAATGGATTAAAAAATTATGTTAGTTTCATCGACGACTTTAATAAATTTACTTATATCGATTTACTGAAAAGAAAATATGATGTTTTTAAAACTTTCTTTAGGTTCTAGAGTCATGTTGAACGATTGCTAAACAAACACATAATCTGTGTTCAAACAGATTGGGGTGGCGAATATCAATGTCTCCACACTTTCTTTAATCAAACTGGTATATCACATCATGTATCATATCCATACATGCACCAACAAAATGGCACTGCTGAGTAAAAGCACCGACATATTGTTGAAGTCAGGCTCTCCCTCCTCGTGCAATCTTCCATGCCATTACAGTCTTGGGATGAGGCATTTCTCACTGCTAGTTTCCTCTTCAATAGACTATCGAGTAAGGTTATCAACAATCAAACACCCTTAGATCGTCTTCTCAAGCGCAAGCCATGCTACACATTTCTTCACACTTTTGGCTTTCATTGTTGGCCAAACCTTCAGCCATATAGCTCCACCAAGTTGCAGTTTCGTTCAAGGATTGTGTTTTTATTGGCTATAGCACAATACACAATGGATATAAATTTTTGCACAAACCCACCAACCGTGTGTTCTTATCCAGAGACGTCTTTGATGAGATGGAGTTTCCTTTTGCCAATGAAAAGGAATCTTCTCATATTCATACCCAATCATATTCTGATGCATTCTTCTTCCCACTGTACCTATTAATCATTCCTACTTTGAGTCTGTTAATGAGCATGTACCAACAAAAGATGATGCTAATCCTATACCATTGCAGCCTCACCTGTCGTTTGCATAGCCTTCACAGCACAGGAGACAGGAAGCAACTACTGTTCTTAGTGATAATCCTAATGCTAATTATGGTGGTTCAGGTGTTGATGCAGGCTTGGATAGCTTGGGTTTAGATGGTGTAGCTACTACTAAATAGGCGCAACCATAGCATACTATGTAGACGCGACTCAAAAACAATATTCGTCTGGCCAAACAATGAATAGATGGTACCATTCCATATCTAGCACGGAAGGCTTTTGTTGCCAGTATTGAAGAGCCTGAAGATTACACTAATGCGCTGCAACATCCTAAGTGAAAGAAAGCAATGGATGAAGAATATATGGCATTTATGAGAAACAAGACTTGGCATTTGATTCCACCTTGACATGGCTTAAACCTAATTGATTGCAAGTAGGTATTCAAACTCAAGAAAAAGTATGATGGAAGTATCGATTGACACAAGGCAAGACTAATTGCTAAAGGGTTCAAGCAATGTTTTGGCATTGATTATGATGACACGTTCAGTCTAGTCGTTAAGACGATTATGACCAGACTTGTTCTCTCCCTTGCAGTTTCTAGAGATGGAGCTTAAGCCAACTAGATGTACAAAATGCCTTTCTTCATGGAGTACTTTAGGAGGATGTCTACATGAAGCAGCCACCAATATATGAAAACACTCAGTTTGATGGTTATATTTACAAACTTGATAAAAATCTTTATCGGTTGAAGTAAGCTCCTCATACTTAGAATTTTTGGTTTAGTTCCAAACTTCAGGAATTGGGATTTGAAGCCTCAAAAGTAGACATTCTCTGTTTATATATAACCAAGATGGTGTAGTTACCTACTTACTTATCTATGTTGATGATATAGTGGTAACAAGCTCGTTAGATCACGCATTTGGAGATTTGTTGCATCAATTGCACAAGGAATTTGCCATCAAGGATTTGAGAGTATTGCACTACTTTTTGGGCATAGAAGTGAAGTGGAGCAAAGATGGTATTATTATTACTCAACAAAAGTACATAAATGAGGTGCTTGGTCGTGTAAATATGCAGAATTATAAATTGGTAACTACTCCTATGGCTAGTATTGAAAAACTTTCAGTACAGAAAGTAGGTCCTCTCAGTAGTGCAGAAGCACCTGCACCTACCTACAGAAGCATAGTTGGAGCCTTGCAATACTTAACTTTGACAAGACCTGATATAGCCTTTTCGGTTAATAAGCTATGTTAGTATTTGCATGGATGCCCCAACGTCTCTGCATTGGAGTGCTGTCAAATGGATACACAGATACTTGAAGTGTACATTAATCATTGGCTTGGCAATACAAAAGTCTTCCTCTATGTTGCTAAGTGCATCCTTAGATAATTATTGGGCAGGCTATGCTGATGACAGATGATCCATGGGTGATTTTGTTGTTTTCCTTGATAGAAATCTCATATCTTGGAGCTCAAGGAAACAAGCAACCGTATCTAGATTGAGTATGGCAATGTACTTTCTTTAATCGACCACATCGAGGGGTTCAGAGATATGTCTCATATTATGTAAGAGGGGCAAATCCTATATTCGACCAGTCGCATTTCTTCACATATTTCATAGCACGTTCGAAAGCTATCTTTATAACTATCTAGTTATAGAGTAGTGTTTAGTAATATCTAAGTACACTATTACACATGTATAAAACTATACTGATATCAGGTACACATATTATACATCATCATTACTTAAGACCAACTGATACCACATAAACATAATAATATCAACAATGTTTCATGATAGGTCAAACTAACACCATAATATCTAATATGTGTCTATATTATTGATTTGATATTCCCATATCTATGACCGGTAAAACATAGTCATCTATCAATACATGTGTTGGCCTATAAGTCACTAGTGATATTCAGCCAGAGATCTTTTAGAATGACATCATACAACAAATAAAAAACTTCACCAATAAATCACATACTTGCTAATCTTTATAACTAATAATTTATTCAAGGAGCATAATAATATTTATTTAAAAAATCATAAACATAAAAATGATACAAGCGGCTCCATAAGTGCTTCTGACATACCACTAACAAAATAGTAATGGACTTGCATGAGGTGATCAGGGCGTCGACATTTCGTCGATTTGATTCTCTCAAGAGCAAGTATAGAAAAAGGTAGCTAGAGAAGCACAGTAAGCCAAAAAAGTACTTTTTATATTGGAAATAATTCTCAGGAAAATGACGATAAAGCGCCAAAAATAGTAGCTGCAGAGCTCGATGCACGGCGATTGGCGAGCTCTTTATTGGCTGGTACGTAGTACTTTCTCTTCATCAACACTGCAACATTGGAGACAGAAAGAGTAGAAGTAGCAGTATATAGCCGTAGAAGTCCCCAATTAATTAATCAATTAGATGCCCGGGTAGAGGTGCACCGGCAGGCGCGGCTGGGCGTGCAGCACCAGCGGCTTGGCCAGGAAGGTGTCGTGCGTCGACTCACTCAGTTCGATGGCCGCCACCCCAGCCGGTATGCTCCAGGTGAAGCCCTGCAGGAGCCTGCCGAAGAGCATCACGCTCATCGCCGTCCCGAGCGACGCCGCGATGCACCCGCGGCGCCCCGTGCTGAAGGAGATGAACCGCAGCTCGTTCTCCGTGAGCGCCACCGCCGCGGTCGGGTCAGCAGCCATGTGGCGCTCCGGCTTGAACCGGAGCGGCTCGTCCCAGACGCTCGGGTTCCGGCCCAGCCCTGTCCGGCTGAGGATGACGTGGCTGCCCTTGGGCACGCGGTAGCCGGCGATGGTGGTGTCGGCGAGCGCGACGTGCGGCACGTTGAAGGGCGCGACGGGGTGCAGCCGGAACGCCTCGCGGATGCACGCCTTCACGTAGTTGAGCCGCGGGATGTCCGACTCCTGCACCAGCCGCTCCCGGCCGACCACCCGGTCGATCTCGTCCACCGCCATCTGCAGCACCTCCGGGTTGTTCATCATCTCCGCCAGCGCCCACTCCACGGCGTTCGACGGGTTGTCCACCGCCGCGAACGTGATGTCCTGCACGCACGCACGCACGCACAGTAGTACTGCTTAAAGCCCATGCAATGCAAGTACACGTTAGTTAATTAACTAGTATTTTCTGCATGCTAGCTGTGCAATACTATCGTCCGGCTCAGCTTAGGGGGTGATCGGTTTGGCTTCAGCTTCTAACTTCAGCTTTTTTTTCACTATTCACTACACTATCCACTAACTCATTTCTGATGTTTTTTCACTACTGTGTTTTTTTAAAAAGCCATCGCTATTCTGATCACCCCCTTACTTTGTTTCCATCGGCAGCTTCTTATTTATTGTAGCTAATTTGTTCTCTTTCTTTTATTTTTGTTTTTTTGGTATTTTTATATTTTATATTTTCTAGATTTCTTTGTATTGTTTGGGATAGGTTAACATGTTATTTTTATTTTTATATTTTTTTTATATTTAATTATATTTAATAAACTAACTCAGCTATTCTGAACGTTATCTATATTGTGTTTGATGTGCGTGCGTGCATGTTTTTTTTTGGGTTTTACGGACCTGAGACTCTGCTTTGACCTCCTCGATGGTGAGCAACGGGTTGCCCTCGGAGTCGGCGTCTTTGAGCGTGATGAGCACGTCGAGGAAGTCCTCGATCTCCTGCCTCTCGCCGCTCTTCCACTGCCTCCACCGACCGTCGATGACCGTGTCGTGCAGCCTGTTCAATGTCGCGTTGGCCTCCTTGACGGCCTTCTCGTGGCCGTCGAGGTCGAGGCCGAGCAGCCACGGGAGGTAGTCGGAGATGCAGAACGCGTAGAGGAGCCCCAGGGAGGCGAACACGGCGTCCACGTGCTGCACCTCGAGCGGCCCCGGCCCTCCGTCGGGCTGCGGCTCGCCGAAGTAGCGCTTGCCGAAGACAAGCCGGCGGATGACGTTGCCGCAGTAGTGCCGGGCAACGTGCCTGACATCAACGCTGCCGCCTGACCTCCTGGTGAGGTTGTAGACGTAGCGGGTGAGGTTGTCGGCCTCGTCCGCGCGCTTGTCGTGGAGCCACTTGTGGCGGGAGGGGCAGATGATCTCGGAGGTGAGCACCCGGCGCATCTTCTTCCACTGGTCGCCGAACGGCGAGAGCACTGCGTTCTTGTAGCCGCCGCTGAACGTCCTTGACGCGAAGGTGAGCGGGCGGGACACGAAGTTGGCGTCCTGCTTCTTGAGCACCTCCCTCGCGATCTTGGGGCAGGTGACGGCGACGACGTGGACGCCGCCTAGCCGGACGCAGGCAATGTCGGTGCCCATCTCCTTCATCATCACATGGATCCACCGGAACGCCGGCTTGTTGAGCATCATCTCGGGCACGTTTCCCACGACTGGCCACGGCACCGGTCCAGGCGGGAGCGGCGCAGCCGAGGACGCGCAACCGCTGATCTTTTTCTGCGGCCAAAGCCTTTGCACGAGGTAGATGAACGTTATTACGAGCAGCAGTGCTTTCACAAGTGCAGAGGAGGTGGTCGTTCCAAGCATTGTGGATGCCCCTAGCTCCATTGTGTCAGTTTTGGCTAGTTGTGGCCAACCTCCGAGCAGTGACACTGTGACAGTGAGGAAATAAATAGAGCTTGCTTCTGCACTACACTATCACTAGCAGCGGCCGGGAAGAAGAACAGAATAGATGGGAACCGCACAGAAACGCAGTAGTGAGATGATCTCTATTTATAGCCTGTTTACAGATATGCTACATGATATACAGAGTTATAGCCAGGGTTTAAACTTTCGGCCCCCAAAATTTTTCGGTGGTGAATTTCGTCCGTTTCACTCAAAATTTCGGACAAAAATTTTAAATTTTTTTGATGAAATTTAATTAAAATTTGAATGAAATTTAGACAAAATTAAAGTAGGGATAAATTTGGCCAAAATTTGACCAAATTATAACTCTTTCGGGGCAAACGAAAGGAACAAAATTTCACTCTTTCGGTGAAATTTTGTCCAAAATTTTAAACCCTGGTTACAGCTAGATAGAGAGGAGAAAATCCTGAGTACAGGTTAGATATACATGTCATATAGATATTCTCAGAATTACTGCTAACATCTCTAACTATATGATAGTTATCAATTCTTTCAACAGCTTCCTTCAATCTTATCCGATTAGAATGAATTTTAGATTGTGTCGAAGAATTGTGAACTGCCTTGCTGCTAGTGGCTTAGTAAAGATGTCAGCTACTTGATCCTGGGAAGGTATAAATCTAATCTCCATATCTTTGTGTCCAACCTTTTCGTGCACGAAGTGGAAATCTACCTTAATGTATTTAGTCCGAGCATGAAAAACTGGATTGGCCGAGAGGTAAGTTGCTCCCAAATTATCACACCATAGGCAAAGTTGTCTGCTCTAAAAAAATTTCAGTTTGCCAAGAAAGGAGTGAAGCCAAGTGATCTATGTTATAGCATTAGCAAGTGACTTGTACTTGACTCCGTACTCGATTTAGACATGGTTGCTTATTTCCTTGAGCTCAAAGAGGTCAGATTTCTACCAAGGAAAAGAGCAAAACCATCTGTGGATCACCTATCATCAGCACAACCTGCCCAATCAGCATATGAGAATGCAATTAGCACTTAGCAACATAGAGAAGACTTTTGTGCGAACCTTGGGCGTTGAATATCCAAAATCCTCGATGTGTTACATACTAGTCCCATGATCAGTAGCTAGTACATATATTCACAACATTAAAATTATATCTATGTACATCACATATATTTAATTTACAACAGAAGGGCATATATAAGTGATACATAATAAAAATTACAATATAGGGCTGACCAGTCAAATAAATATAAGTATTAAAAATAAAGTGCAGTGGAAGGCAGTTAATTCTACAAGAGTGTCTAGCGGTGCGCCACCATAGCCTATAGGCAATCGACTAGGATAAAGCCCTAGAAAGACCCATCGTTTAATTCTCCGGTACCAGGAGAAAAGTACACGTCGTCGGGCATGTTATCTTTCTCATTCTCTGAACAACCATAATTGAAGTAAGGTTAAGTACATTATGTAGTTAGTAAGACTTGTAGTATATCACAAAACATATATACAAATGCAAGGCTAACAATAAGTAATATTCTGTGCTACAAGTTATTTTCAGCATAAAACAAGTTTCATTTACAAAACTGAATAGTAGTAATTTGCAACGAAATTATAAAGAGCAGTTAACATGTAATTAAATAACATTTGTATAACTTTTAATAATAGTAAATCAGCCCCATTCATAACCCTCCTTGGCTGTGATCATCGAACAATTCCTGCCCATGGGCATGGCACACGCGACACGTACATGCCATCCCATCATTTCAACCGGAACAATTTTGTAAAAATAAAAGCTATACCCATCCAAATATGCTCATGATCACGAGCACGCCTATTTACATAGTTTTTAATACTCTCAAGAGGTTGTACAACTTTACCTATACGAGATAATCAAATATACTATTGACAACTTCACACTTCTTTGGGTGTGTGACAAAATTGATTATCATATAACCTTTATGTCATCTAGTCATAACATTGGACCAGTCCGATGAATGATGAACCTTTATTTAGGTGTGTCCCTCCCTCAAGTGAGCATTCATCATTATATTAGAAAGTTTTGGTCCCAACATCTTGGTGAAGGGATTCCCTACGAGCAAAATTTTTTGGAATGCCCTCACTTCTTTGGTCTACCAAATGTAAGACTAATTCTAGACAACTTAATCAGCTAAAGCTAGAACCTATATAGCACATGTAGTTATACGGTGTGACATAGATGTGTGACAATAGCGTTCAGTCCTTAATTGACTCGAGCGAGAATCTCCCCCTATCTACATGCGAGATACCTTCACACATTTGACAATTCATAATATGACTCACCCACATCTAAATCTAGGTTTTTTATTTCATTTTATATCAAATTATCAGAGGTTCTTCCTCTAGTCCAATATTTTGAAAATTTCCATGTCCATACGTAAATTGTTTCGAATAATCAAACTTAGCGAAGATATAACTCTAATCTCTATATCTTTGCGTCCAACATTTTCATTCACGAAGTGGAAATCTACCTCAATGTATTTAGTTTGAGCATGGAAAACTAGATTGGCTGAGAGGTAAATTGCTCCCAAATTATCACACCATAGGCAAGGTGGTCTACTCTGGAAAATTTTCAGTTCGCCAAGAAGGGAGTGAAGCCAAGTGATCTCTATTTTAGTATTAGCAAGTGACTTGTACTCTGACTCCGTACTCGATCTAGACATGGTTGTTTATTTCCTTGAGCTCCAAGAGATGAGATTTCTACCAAGGAAAAGAGCAAAAGCACCCGTGGATCACCTGTCAATAGCACAACTTGCCCAATCAATATCCAATAATGCACTTAGCACTTAGCAACATAGAGAAGACTTTTGTGCGAACCCTAGGTGTTGAATACCTGAAATTCTTTTATGTGTTCCGTACTAGTCCCATGATCAGTGGCTAGTACACATATTCACAATATTGAGATCACATCCATACACATTGCATATATATATATATATATATAATTTACAACAAAGGGATAATATATAAGCGATGCATAATAAAAATTTCATCATAAAGTGGACTGACCAAATAAATATAAGTATCAAGAGTAAGGCGTAGCAGAACACAAGTAATTAAACAAAAGTATCTAGCGGTGTGCCACCATAGCCCACAAACAACCGACTAGGTAAGGTCCTAGAAATACCCATCGTCAAATTCCCTAGTACCAGGAGAAAACTACACATCGTCGGGCATATTGTCTTCCTCATTACATTGTATACTCAATAAGACTTGTACTGTATCGCAAAACATATATATAAATACAAGGCTAACAATAAGTAAGGCTCTATGTTACAAATTATTTTCAGCATGAAGCAAGTTTCATTTGCAATACCAAATAATAGTAATTGCAACGGAATTATAAAGAGCAGTTGACATGTAATGAAATAACATCTGTATAACTTTTTGACAAGAATATAATAACCCTCTATTTATTATATCATCATATTCTTCAAATATAACTCTTAATGATAAGAGAAATTTTGTAAAGTAATCATAAATCATATTGCGACTACTCTGTAGTCATAAATTCTGCTACGACTACCAGTCGTAAGATCTACTACGACTATCTAGTCGTACGTTATGCTACGACTCTCTAATCATTCTTCTATGTTTAACTAACTTACTCTCATAGCGGGTTTGTCTGGTAAGACAGTTAGAACATGCGTTTATGCTCAATAACTGTATACGATCTTGCCAACATTTCTCTGACAACAATCGTCCTACAGCGAATGGCTACTCACGTTTCTTTGACAATAACCATCATCCAGCGGTTAACTCCTGAAGTGTCAAGGCGTCTTCTGGCAAGAAACAATTGTCGCCACTTTGTCGCTGATATAAGGGTTGATGTTAGAAAGATGTGGACGATCAGTTTTGGAAGAAGTGCTAGACTTTTCGCACTATTCACACTTGTAAGCTTTTCCTTAGTAACAGCAACATAGGACATAGGATTATTATTCTCCTAAAAGGAGGCCTGAATCAGTATAAAAATTCCTGTATCTTTACTCTGCATGATCATACGAGGGTCATGAGAGCTTTCTCCCGAATCCAAAAAATCATACATAAGATCGATATTAAAACATCGACAGTTGGCGCCGTCTGTGAGGATATGTTTGTTCTAAGACTCCAGTAAATTCCTTGTCGGCAGATTCTCTTCCTTCTGATGCCGTCATGGTAGAAGAATAGAATAAGGAGAACTGGTTCGACTTGGCAGACTATGCAGAGTCTACATAGAGGCCTACTACGACCACTGAGCAGGTTCTACTTGCTTCCGACGGTGAGGCTGTCATTGGAGATCCATCAGGGGACTCCGCCGCAGGAAAGACTGAGGAGGGATCCAAATCCCCTACAGCAGTATGCCCGCGGGAGAACTCATTTCTCCCAGATGGCAAGAGTCAATCCGATGGCGAACAGGACTCACAACGCCCTAAGGAGTCCAAGTCCACCAGCGATGACAACCTACCCAGTTTCAGCTAGTCCCGGTGTTCCAGATTCTTGGAAATCAGCATCACCTATTGGTTGTAACACTTCGCTGGAACCTTTAGAGGATTTGCACTTTGAGAGTTCGTCCATCCCATTGCAGAGTGCTTATCCAGCTGAAGACGGTTATAACATGAAATTCCCGTACCTGGCCGGGTTTACTCCTGGTCACAATGCGCTGTCAGTCTGTCACTTGAAGACTCTTCAGATGAGTGGACCTCCATCGAAAGTCAAGGTTCTAGACAGGAGGTCATGGCCCTGCCATCAGATCCTCATCACCTTTCTAATGGAGGCTCTCACGAGGTTTCCCTCCGAGCACACTCTCCCTCCTCGTTTGAGGATGGCACAGAGACCTTTGGTGATGAGAAAGATCAATTCTCTGATGAACGTGGAAGAAATCCTAGAAATAATCGCTCTCCTCAAAGTGAAGATCCTGATATTGCTCAAAGGAGATAACTGGCTGCCCAAGGGACTTTACCCGGGTGCGTCCAGTATCAGTCCGAAGAGGCACGAGAGCTCCAACACATCAATGACCTCCTCAAGAATCCAACTCTAGAGCTTGCTTGAGCGCCTGGCTACGACCGCTTCGCTGAGGGAATCACACGAAGACTTCGCAGTATGATGGACAGATTCAAACAACCTCATCGGTATAATTCTGGGAGTCGGACAAGCACAACTGCTTCTAGTCATTCACAGAACTCACCACATGGGGTTTGACATGATGACAGGTCATGATGGTTACCTCATCATAATTCCAGTCGAAGGAGAGTTCTTCAGGCAACTCCGAATCAGCGGATCAACCAAAGAGGCAATCGATCACCTCTTCGGCCAAGGAATCTACAGCAGCAAATAGAATACAGGGAGTACTACCCATGTATAGACCAGGCCTATTACGGGTCAGGTCCATATGCTGTCGGGCATCGTTGACTACAGTCATCTGGTGACTCCAATTACCCTTTCCCGCAAAGGAGGCGTCAAGAGGTGGTTATTGGGTGCCGAGAATTCATACCCAAACTCTGAGCAGTACTGGTTGCCACATTTCTGTCTAGTAAACACGGAGAGGTTCAATGGATCTAAGAATCTCATCGAGTTTCTTCAGATTTACACGACCGGTTATAGGCGATATGAGGTGATGAGCACGTTATGGCAAATTATCTTCCGACAGTGCTCGAGGGGTCTGCTCGATCTTGGTTAGTCAACCAACAATTCAAGTCAATTTATTCTTGGAAGCACCTTTGCAATTTGCTGCTAGCCAATTTCTAGGGGATGTACAACCGCACTTGGAAAGAGGATGACTTACATCGGATATGGTAGAATAGCGATGAGACCGTGCGACAGTTCATCAGGGGCTTTAGCCAGGTTTGTAACTCAATTCCAGCGGTCTCTGACACTTCTATCATCAGGGCATTCAAGTAGGGTGTCCGCAATAGGAGATTCACTGAAGACATCACCTTGCATCCTCCAACTACCACCGTCGAGCTCTTTGAGATGGTTGATCATTATGCGACCACTGCTGAGGCAGTCGAATGGATGAAAACTGTCAATCAAGTCAACCAGTGTGTTTAAGAGAAAGGCGAAGGTAGTAAGAGGAAGGAGCAAGCCAAGAGATCCAAGAACAAGGTCAAAGGTCAGAAGCCTCGAGTCGACCTGTCTTGGCCGTAGGTGATGAAAAGCCTTATATTCCCAAGCAATACTCTAGTCGGGGTAAAGACAAGGTATCTGCTCGGAGGGACAACAAGCCTAGGTGGTGCCCACTTCGTAAGAAGTGGGCCACAACCTTCGCAATTGCTGGGTTTTCTAAAGAAAACTTGAGGATTATTATTTTGGCAAGGGACCACTTTCCACGCTCGTGGAGGTGGGGCAGTCGAGTGATCGAAAGCACTCGGACGGGGACGGAGATATGCCTTTCCAGGATCTGAAGCATACAATTGAACACATCTATAGGGGTTGATTCACGAACGAGTCAAAGCGATAGTATAAGGTTGTCGAGCGAGAGGTAAACTTTGTCAATACATCCGTTGTCAATAATTTTCCTAAGTAGTTAGAAGTTACCGTCCCTTTCGAGAGGGATGACTACTCGATCCCTTTGACTAGACCTGGTCAGTTTTTGATCGTGGTCGATCCCACCATCAACCACTGTCGAGTTAATCACGTATTGCTTGATGGTGGTAGTTCTTTAAATATCTTATTTGTTAGCGCTTTGGACGAGCTACAAGTTTCTCAAACCAGAATAAAGCCAGTGTGATATTCCTTTCATGGAATCATATCGGGATCTTTGGCTAAGACTATTGGCCAAGTTTCTCTGCCTGTAACGTTTGGTTCTCCGAGCAACTTTATGATAGAGAAAATATCTTTTGATGTGGTTGATTTTGATGCGACATATAACACCATACTCGGTTGGCCAACTCCGGTCATTTTTTGATAGTTGTTCATTATGCATATCAATATTTTAAGTTGCTAGGTCCCAAGGGAGCAATCATAGTCTTTTGTGAGAAGAAAATGGTGCTAGCATATGACTGCAAAATGGTGCTAGCATATGACTGCAAGTCCCTCGAGATGATCGGCCAACCGCCAACTCGAGAAGTTATTGAGGCACAGCCTTTGAGCAAGCACTCGAAGTCTAAACCCGTGCCAAAACTGAACAAGGAGGTCAAGGAGTTTCCTCTGGATCTAGTGGAGCCTTCGAAGACTGTACTTATCGGGATTACTTCCGACCCTACATAGGAAGATGCTATCGTTGCCTTCCTCTAGGCAAACACATATATGTTCACGTGGCAGCCAGCCGACATGCCCGAAGTCCTCAGGGAGGTAACCAAGCACAGGCTAGTTCTACGACCTGATAAGAAACCCATAAAATAGAAATTACAGATATTTGCACCAGATCAGTGAGAAGCTATTAAATCAGAATTGGGCAAGTTAATAAAACCAAGCTTCATAAGAGAAGTCGACTACTCTGAGTGGTTGGCTAACCCTGTAATAATAGGAAGTCTAATGGTGCATATGTGTATAGACTATACCAATTTAAATAAAGCTTGTCCAAAAGATGATTTCCCACTTCCTTGCATTGATCAGTTGGTTGACTCTACTGCTGGTTATGAAGTGTTAAGTTTTCTATATGCATACTTTGGTTATCACCAGATTAGCATGTCTTCAGAAGATAAAGAGGAGACAACATTTATCGTGCCATTTGAAATATTTTACTATGTCAAAATATTGTTTGGTCTGAAAATACCAGTCCAACTTTTCAGCATTTAATGCAACTAACTTTTATACATCAAATGGGCTAAAATTTGGAAACCTATGTTGATAATGTAGTTGTCAAGAGTATCAAATGACTGAATTACATCTCAGACCTGCAAGAGACTTTTAATAACCTCAGGAAACATTGCTTGAAGCTTAATCCCAAGAAGTGTGTGTTCGAAGTTTCTTTAGAAAAATTGCTCGGATTCCTTGTTTTTGCAAGGGGTATTGAAGCAAATCCTGAAAAGATCAATGCCATCTAGCAGATGCGCCCTCCGACAATGAAGAAAGAGGTTCAAAAACTCATTGGCTACATGGTGGTTCTAAGTCATTTCATCGTATGCCTGAGTGAGAAAGGATTTCCTTTCTTTAAACTTCTTAGGAAATATAAAGGTTTCAAGTGGTCGAAAGAGGCTAATGGTGTCTTCGAAGATATGAAGAGATATCTTACGAGTGCTTCCGTACTGATTTCTCCCAAATCAGGCAAGGCACTACTCATATATCTTTTCATCATACCACAGGTAGTAAGTGCTGTACTCGTTGTAGAATGTGAAAACATTCAGCGATTTGTATATTATGCAAGCGAAGTCTTACATGGGCCTAAGGAGCACTACCTGCAAGTCCAAAAGCTGTTATATTCCCTCCTCATGTCTTCGAGGAAGCTAAGGCATTATTTTCAGATGCACAAAATTATTGTGTCATCTGAGTTTCCTTTAGAAGTGGTCCTTCAATGTAGGGAAACAGCGGGACGCATGGCAAAATGATCGGTGAAACTTGGAGAGTTCGGCCTCCATTTCATGTCTCAAATGGCCATTAAATCCTAGATCTTGGCAGGCTTTGTTGCTGAATGGATAAATCCTAAACCTATTTAGAATTTCCAATAGTATGATTACCACTACCAGTGGACGATGTACTTCGAGGGGTTATTTACATTAATTGGCTCGGGGGCTAGGGTGGTCTTGGAATCTCGTACGGGAAAGATATTAAAGTATGCCATCCAATTACTCTTTCCAGCTACTAATAATGTGGCTAATTATGAAGGCTTGTTGGCTAGCATATGAGTCGCTAAAGTGCTTGGGATTTGTCAACTGCTTGTGAGAGGAGACTTCCAACTAGTTGTGAATCAGATCAGCAAAGAGTATCAATGCTCGAGTTCGACTATGTCTCAATACTTGTCAGAAGTTTGCAAGTTAGGAAAACACTTTTTTGGTTTTGAGTTACGGTATATCCTTCGAAGGGATAACTTTCTTGCAGACCAGTTGGCTCGAATAATTTCCTCCCGATCACAAGTACCATCAGGAGTCTTTTTGGAGCAACTCTAGAAGCCGTCTTTGGTCGAAGGACCAGAGACAACTTCTAATGAGATAATGTTTATTGATTATGGAGATACCTGGATATCTTCCATCTACGAGTATCTTCGGAAGGGTTTTGTACTCGAGGACAACCTCGAAGCAGATCGTCTGTCCCACAAAGCCAAGATGTATAACTTGGTCAAAGGGGTACTCTACAAGTGGAGTACTCAAGGTGTTCTCATGCGTATATCACAGAAAGAGTGATTGCGACTCTTTGACGACATACATGGATTCATCTAGGGGTGCATGATTCCTATAGAACATTGGTCAGTAAGGCCTTTCGACAAGTTTTCTACTGGCTAGCAGCCCTCAATGATGCCAAAGAGTTAGTTAAAAAGTGCATACATTGCCAGTTTCATAGCCAACAAATACACCAACTAGCTTAGACTCTTCAAATAATTCATCTTTCATGGCTTTTTGTGACCTGGGGTTTGACATCTTACGATCGTTTCCGTGAGCATCGGGGGCTTTGAATTCTTTTTTGTGGCTATTGATATATTCACAAAATGGATAGATGCCGAACTAGTAACTGGAATGACAATGGAAGGCGCAAAAAGTTTCATGATGAGAAGTGTAATTACTCGATTTGGGGTTCCAAGTCATATAATTATAAACAATGGTAAGCAATTCTCTAGTGTGAAATTCCAAATGTTTTTCGATTAGCTAGGTACCAAGCTTTGCTATGCTTTAGTCGTCCATCTTCAAAGCAATGGGGGCAGTTGAGTGTGCGAATGGCCAGATAATACAAGGGATTAAAACTTGAGTCTACGACCAGCTGGTAAAGCGCTCAGAGGCTTGGGTACAAGAACTTTCTTCGGCATTGTCGATGTTTAATATTGATCTTACATATGATTTCTTAGATTTAGGGAAAAGCTCTCAAGACATTTGTATGATCACGCAGAGTAAAGACACAGAAATTGTTATATAGGTTTGGGCCTTCTCTTGGGAGAATAACAACCCTACGTCCTATGTTAACATTATTGAGGAAAAGATTACAAGCGCGAATAGTGCCAAAAGTATATCACTCCTTCCAAAACTCCTCCCCCCTCCTTCAGCATTAATCCTTATATTGGTGACGAAGTGGTGGCAGTTGTTTCTTACCAGAAGATGTCTTGACACTTTGAGAGTTAATCGCTGGATGATGGTTATTGTTAGAGAGACGTGGGCAGCCGTTCACCATTGGACGGTTGTTGTCAAAGAGACGTGGGCAATATTATGTGCGGTTATTGAGTATAAACGCATGTTCTAACTACCTTATCAGATAGACCTGCTGTGAGGGTAGGTTAGTCGAATATAAGAGAAACATAACTTATGATGGGACAGTTGTGGTAGATCTTACGACTAGGTAGTCGTAGCAGAACTTACGACTAGGTAGCTGTAGCATAACTTACGACTACGGAGTAGTCGCAGTAAGACGTATGACTACTCTATAAAATTTCTTCCTTATCGTTAAGGGGTATATTCGAAGAATATGATGACGTAATAAATAGTGGATTATTATATCCTCATCAGGTATTATAGGCAATTCGCACGGCTGCTAGTCGAGCAACTTGAGAAACTCCTTTTTCTTAGTCTTTGGAGTAGAAGCCATACTTCCTTCAGAATTAAAGATCTAGTTAACAAGGGTCAAAAACTTCAGTGACTCCAACCAAGAGCAGCTTCGAACGGATGACATCAACCTACTTGAAGAAAAGAGAAACCAAGCCTTAATCCAATCGGCAGTATATCAGCTAGCCTTGCGTAAGTACTACAATCATAAGGTTCAACCTCACAGTCTTACTGTAGGTGACTTGGTATTAGGGAAAATCCAATCCCAGCCTAATCGAAACAAGCTTTCCCCTTAGTGGAAAGGTCCTTACATTGTAGTTGAGATCACACGACCAGACTATGTACGACTTGCTATGAAAGACGACCCGGTTCTTTCAAACTATTGGAATATCGATCGATTGCGTAAATTTTATATTTGAATATTATATTTTTGTAATAAAGTTTTTCTATTTTCAATCTTTTTATGATTGTTCAGTGGAAATTCTTTGGTGTTTGTTCGACCGCTTCTAGCATATTCAATTGGTTTTACCTGGTTAGAGAAGAGGACAACACTAATCGAAATCTCTTCTCTCTACATGTGGTCCTGCCCACTAGAGGGAGCTTCCTAGTGACACGTTGTTTCTAACTCTTGTTGTCAGCGCAAAATAATTGGGTCATCTATGAACATGTTGGATGGATATAAAAGAAATAATTCAAATGATTATCTCGCAATCATTTGTGTCTTCGATTTGATTAATATGGTCAAAGTGTGGCAACGACTACCTAGTCAGAGACTTTTCTCTTTGCATGTGGTCTTGCCCACTAGAAGGAACTCCCTAGCGTTGACTCGTTCTCAATTTTTGTTGCCAGAACATGACGATCGAATTTGACAATGATAGTCAGATGATATACTCTTCTCAATACTATTCGCTTAGTTTATCCATATAAACAAAGTAAATAGTCGGAGGTTAGGATAGAGTTATTCATATAACTTCATTTCTTATCTCTAAGTTTATTTTTTCCTTTTTCCTTACTCTTTTGTCTTACGAGTGCAAAGAAAGAAGAATTGCAGGAAAAAAAGAGACTTTTCATTCATCAAAGAAAAAGGAGACTTTTTATTCAATAAAGGTAAGTCTTATATAAAATTTTTCATTTGCATGACTATTCTGAAGGAGAGTCAAGTTGCATTTTCTCTGCAACCTTTCAGCAAAGGGTTCAGCTTTCTCGATTAGCTGAGCTACTTTTGTGTGTGAGTAGTTGAAGTCATGCTCGATTAGTTGAAATGATTAATTCGGATCGTGTGCTTTGAGTTTTGCAAAAGCATAGATTACAACATCTCTTACTGCTTTCCGGATCGACTCGACCTGCTCGTCCTTCAGAGTAGCTAAATACTTCTCCAAAGTCTTCACTTGCAATTCAATTATACTCGCATGAGCGGTTATGGTGTCTTCGAGAAGATCCATCCTCTCAGAACTAAACTTATCGAGTAAATTGTTAAAGAGTTCAACATTGTCGTGGAGAATTTTCTTTACCGATTTTGTCTCCTCTTCACTGTGAGTTGAGATTTCAAAAAGTCATTTTATTTTGACTATAACTCCTGCAAACAGAATAACCCTGGTTAGGTCATGTGACTTAGCACGATACTAGTTCTCGAAAGTGAAGTTTTCCTATGACTAAATAGTCGTAAGTTTTCTACGCTATCTAGTTGAAGGTAAAGTTTCTCTTATTTGAAAGTTATGCATCAAGACATTCAACTTCGATTTTCATCTTCTCACCTTTCTCCTTGCTCATTCTGGAAAGAGCTCCGACCACTTTGGTCTTTTCTTCGACCTCGACGTGGATACTGCTCATTTCTGTTTTCTTTTCTATTGAAGGAAGGAAATAAGGAAAAATAAGGAAGATGTTAAAAAAATAAACTGTCTTGAGTTCATGACTTACTGTTTATTTTTTTCTTATAAGGCCTTCCCATTGGAATCGGCCTGTATTAGGCTTATCTTCAGGTCAGCGACTTCCTTCTTGAGCTTCTGTGTCTCGAGCTTTTCATTCTGAAGCGCAGCTACCAAGAATTTTATATCGCTCCTGGACCAAGAAAGATTGGCAACAAATATGAGAAGATTGGTCGAGCAATCGAAACAAAATTTGGTTACAAGAAACATTAACTTACCACGCTCTCGCATCATCTGAGTGCTTGACATTCTCTTGCCTCAGTAGAGTGAGCTATCTGTGGTACTCAGCCACAGTCGTCATGTTCTCCAATGCTCTCTATGTTCGAGGAAGCAGTAAGAAACCAAAAAAATCATATACGAATGTTTAAGTAGTAAATACTTACAGTCATCTCCCTTCGAGCAAAGTTCATGAGAACACTTGTAGAGTCATGTAGCTGGTCAAGTTCATCGACCCTTCTCCACCACACCTTTTCGAAACATTCATCATTGAAAATTTTTCCTTTGTTGGGTAGGTCATTTGGATGTGGGGTTTGAGGTCATTCATGTAACGCCCTAGGGTTTAAATCGGCTTAGGCCTAACCCCATTATGGATAAGCCATGCACACGTAATAACCTGCTTGCGCTTTTTTCCTCGCTTCACGCAAAACGGCTAACCGGTGGTTATTACCAATGGTGCTTATGTGTTTATATGTTGATGCTTCTCATGCTAAACTAGCAATATGGGACTAATCCACACCCTCATGTGCACACACACGGGTCATCATAGGTCTAATTTCACATAGGCCGAGGTGTTACATACATCCCCCTCAAAGAACTCGATGTCCTCGTTGGTCCAACATACCTACACTGGGCCAAATGACCAGGATCTCCCCCTCTTGAAACATGTTCATGCGTCAAGTGCTGGTATATATACCATGTTGTGTGTCCACTCCGGGCCCACATGTGCCATGTGTCATATGCCCATGCTCCTGACCCGTACATGCGCATGTAACCACGAGGGTTGGTTCTGATGCCATTTGTAACGCCCTAGGGTCTAAACCAGTTTAGGTCTAACCTCATTATGGGTAAGCCATACACACGTAATAACATGCTTGCGCTTTTGTCTTTGCTTCGTGTAAAACAGTTAATCAGAGGTTATTACTAATGGTGCCTATGGGTTTATATGTTGGTGTTTCTCATGCTAAACTAGCAATACGAGACTAATTCACACCCTCATGTGAACACACATATGGGCCATCATAGACCTAATTTCACAAGGGTTGAGGTGTCACAGTTCGAGAGAATACATTGCTACAAAAAGAGGGTTAAAAACAGATAAGAAGAAATGGAGAAGCTCTTTTTCTTCTTAGAGATTACCTTCTTGAAATCAAGAAGGAGCGTCTCCAACGAGTTTCCCAGCACATTGTTCAAAAGTTTCTCCTTTCTTCTCCATTTCAACGACCATCTCCGTGGTCGTGGGTGCTACAACGCCAATGTCAGCTTCCATAGCAGTGGTGGTCGTTTGCTCGACCACCATTTCTATCTCTTCCGCGATTGCGGGCAAAGTCATAAGAGACTCTTCTGCAATATCATCTTTACTTGATAGAGACACCGAGCTGCACATCACAAAAGTAAGATAGTTTTTAATAAAATATGAAGATGAAAAACTATGTGCATGTCTATACACATGTTGCTTTCGCTCTCTCAATTTTGAAATTAGAAGAAACATTTCTGGAGATTAGTTTCTTCAATTTCTTCTCTTCGATCATTTCTGGTCGGATGGGAACATTCTCGGGCACGTCTGGCCTAGAATCTTGAGCATGATTTGTTGCTCCTTGTCCCTCTTGGCTCTTCTGATAGTCGAGACCAGATTCGACTACCTGAAAAGTTGACCCCTGCTCGATCATAGGTCCTACTGTTGCAGCAATTCCCTTCACAGAAGACACGAAATCCTTCCAGTATTCTTTGTTGAGTTGCTTGATAAAACCTTGAGAAGCACATACTAAATGGGTTTTGGTATTATAGTAGAAGGGTACCTTGATCTTGAGAGTCGGTTGCTCAAATACAATTGCTCTATCTCAGATGCAGCATTTATGTCTGCAATGAATTTCTGGATTGAGTTGGTCTGAGCAACGAGGGGAAGAGTGGTAGGGGGAACAGTAGCACTTGAGATTTGTTTCCCCTTGTCAGCAGCTCTAATCAGCCGACACCTCTTAGCTGGAGGAGCGTTTTCTTTCTCTGCTATTTGTCTGACAACTATCAATTTGACCCCTTGGTCGTCCTAACGGTTATCCACGCCTACATTATGAAGAAAGAGAGAATAACATTTAGTCGTAAGTTTTCCTACGACTATCTAGTCGTAAGTTTTTTTACGACTATATAGTCCTAAAGGGCAATATTAATCTTTCAATTACCTTTAGACATTCTTTTCTATCTTTGGTGGACACATCTACCAAAATATGAGGAGCCTCCACTTCTAGTAATGGAGCCTTCTCGCAAATATTCCTAACTCGGGAATCAATATCCTCCAAGTCAAGATCTGATTGATTTAAACCGAAAGGTTAGTATATAGTACTCATAATTTAAATCTATCACTACGGTACGACTATACGTACTAGTTTCATAATCTCTGGTAGCATCAGCTGCACCTAAGTACATCCACATATGATGAGCTCGTCTCTTCAAGGGGCTGATGCGACAAGTGGTGTAGTCCTTCACTACATGCTATCCTGTAAGTCCCTTATTCCTTAATTCCTTGATAGCTGAGATGTGAATTCTTCTCAGCAGCCTTCCCCACAAAGGAAAAATTGTCTTCACTGGTAGTCTCCCAGTAGAACCACCTCTTCTTTCACCCTAGCCACGACGACCGGGTAAACATCGGGATATATACCTCCGATGTGAGAAAGGGATGAGCAGGGAGACAAAGGTCACACTTATAGAAGACTTGGAACACCAAGATTTGTCCAATCTCCTCCGATAGCCAGTGTTGTCCAGAGGCTTCAATCTACTTCACAAACTTTCGCGTAGGGATCTTCTCAGCCTCTTCCAAAGCCTTTAGCTTGGACCTATCCATCTCTGACTCCGCCCAGTTGGATGAGGACTTTGCTATTTTCTCGACTAGATAATTTAGATCTAGAAAAAGGTTGAAGTAGGAAGACGACTTGTTCATCAGAAAATGCAAGGAGGAATGGAAGCCATTGAGGAAAGTGAAGCTAAAAGGTAGCCTTTTTATCAAAGCATTAGTTACTCGTCTTGGGAGTTGAATGAATTTCTCAGGAAACGAATAGGCGAACAGAATTATGAGAAGAAATTAAAACTCTCTTTGAAGTCTGTCTTTCTTCACAACTTAAATGAAATTACCTTTCTGTCTAAACGCACTCCTGGTCGAGAATCGAGAAGACAATGCTTTCGATCATCTATGACTCCACTTGATTAAGTAAGTTATTTTCATTTGAAGTTGGGGGGCTAGATGACGAGGATATAATAATCCTCTATTTATTACATCATCATATTATCTGAATATACCTCTTAATGATAAGAGAAAATTTTCATAGAGTAGTCATAGATCTTACTGCGACTACTCCGTAGTCGTAAGTTCTGCTATGAGTATCTAGTCGTAAGTTCGGCTATAACTATCTAGTCATAAGTCCTGCTATGACTATATAGTCGTAAGATCTACTATGACTATCTAGTTGTAAGTTATGCTACGACTCACTAATTATTCTTCTATGTTTAACTAACCTACTCTTACAATGGGTCTGCCTAACAAGTCAGTTAGAATATGCGTTATGCTCAATATCCACACACGATCTTACCCATGTCTCTCTGACAACAACCGTCCTACGACGAACGGCTACCCACGTCTATTGGACGATAACCACCATCCAGCGGTTAATTCTCGAAGTGTCAAGGCATCTTTTGGTAAGAAATAACTACCACCACTTTGTTGCTGATATAAGGGTTGATGTTAGAAATGTGGGGGCAATCAATTCTAGGAGTGCTAGACTTTTTTCACTATTCATACTTGTAAGTTTTTCCTCAGTAATAGCAACACAAGACGTAGGGTTGTTATTCTCTCAGGAGAAGGACCGAATCTGTATAAAAATTCATGTGTCTTTACTCTGCATGATCATACGAAAATCTTAAGAGCTGTGTAAAGATACAAGAATTTTTATACATGTTCAGACTACTCTACGAAATCTTTACACAGCGCCTAGAGGTTCAAGGGTCTTCAAAATTCCTGTATTTTTACTCTGTATGATCATACAATGGCTCTCATGAATTACCCCATCAGATAACAATCTCTCAAAAATCTGAAGGCGCGATCGAACGGCTGCGTGGGCAAGAATTCGATCGGAGTGGGAATTTGAAGCACGCATAATTGTCCTATGGGTATGTGCATATATGTCTGTGAGGCCGGGTCCCTAGACTCATGCATGTATGTTGCATGTGAGTGCACAGCTACAGCAGCTGTGTAGTAGTACAAATTAATGAATCATGTCGGATGAATTCAAGGTTCAAAGCAACGACATAGATATAGCTAGTACAAGTGAAGGACTACTTTGCAAAGGACGACGGGACCCATTGCAACTTTCAGAATTTTCAGGGTACCAGATAGCATGCAACTAGCTATGTTTTTTCAGTGGGAGCAAGGACATATATGATTCCTTGCAGGAAAATAAGTGCAACAGTATATAGTACAAAGCAAATACGAGAAAATATTACAAACCGTGACACAATTTACAAAACAAATATAAAATTGTTAGAAACTCCAAAAGGTTTTACAAAACTATGAAGTGTATACGGGCGGCCCCACAAGGACAATACTTAATGAAGATTATATGGTGTGTGAAAAAGCTAAAAAAAGTTGGGGAATACAAAGGCATAGTATAGGTACACAAAGATCTCATAGCAAAATGGACAGTAGATGTGTTATGGAGACACCATTGTATGAGATATTGGTTCTGTTTTATTGGCTTTTTATTTTTACGTTTTGGCTTCTTCAAAAGTTAAAATAAATGAGATGATTTTTTAAATCGAATTCTTTAAAATAGCTTCTCGAGTCTAAAATCGTATACACAGTCCGTGTCGATGTCTATGATATCTACTACCATATTAAAAAAATACAGATAAAAGCAAATAGACCCAGTCAAAAGTTATCATCCCTGACCAAAAATAACATGGTCAAAACCTCGCGAAGACTCAGACAAGTGACATTATCTCGGGATATGAATAGATCTCAAAGATCTCTATGGTGCTCCAATGCGTGCAGATGATCAGATATGACTCTAAGATAATGCAAATTATCTCGATCAATCAGTAAAAAACATGCCACTCGATATGAGCCGCTAGCTGTTGCTACTAACCAATTAATTAAGATGCTCAAATATATACATGCAGACGATCGATCTGATCTGCAACGAACGAAATGACACGTGTAATGCATTGATACTGCACATGCTGCATGCAAGATCGACCAAGGCCACGAGTCATACAGAGATCTATCACTTACCTGAATCAAACTAATTGTGAGAAGGAAATCCGGTGGTTACGCGCGCAAACCGGAAAAGGCAGTACCAGAAGATTGCGATTTTTTTTTGGAGTAGAAAAAGGAAGAGTAATGCTTTGAGATGCGTGACACTACGTGGTAAAATCTAAAGAGAAGCCCTAGTGAGGGGTTGAAGGTCTCCCGCAGCAATAATAGAGCTCTTTTTGGGTCGAAAATAATGCTACAGGGATTGATATCTAGAGTATCTTGGATCGGCAATAATGGAGCTCTGTTTGTATCTTGGATGGGCAATAATGGAGCTCTGTTTGGGTCGGCAATAATGCTACTGGGCCTATATCCTCAATGGATTCTAGTAGTACTATGTATGACAACGGAGTTGTGTTTGGGTCGACAATAATGGAGCTCTGTTTTAGTCAGCAATAATGCTACAGGGTTTGGTACGTACTAGCTTGGATCGGTAATAATGGAGCTCTGTTTAGATCGGAAATAATACTACAGGGCTTGATTGATATCTAGAGTATCTTGGATCTACAGGGCTTGATTGATATCTAGAGTATCTTGGATCGGCAATAAAAACTAGTACATATTTTTTTGTGAATTTTTGAAAAAATGTAGATATTTTTCATCAGATTTGGAAAGGTAAATTGGAACAACAATTTGTATGAAACGATAGTATGCCTCAACCCATCTACAAGCAACTGACTAGGGTAAGACCCTAATAATTGACGTTCTCCTCACCAAAACCTTTTGTGCAAAAAGTAACCACAAGACGGATCTTCTGCTGCTTCATTTGAATATGTTCGACAAGTAAATGTGGATATGAAAGTCATACTCTGCGAGACTTTGTAGCAAAGTTATATAGTATGCAAGCTGAGACAAAGGTAGCTGAGACAAAGGAGGAATGGAAGCCATTGAGGAAAGTGAAGCTAAAAGGTAGCCTTTTTATCAAAGCATCAGTTACTCGTCTTGGGAGTTGAATGAATTTCTCAGGAAACGAATAGGCGGACAGAATTATGAGAAGAAATTAAAACTCTCTTTGAAGTCTGTCTTTCTTCACAACTTAAATGAAATTACCTTTCTGTCTAAACGCACTCCTGGTCGAGAATCGAGAAGACAATGCTTTCGATCATCTATGACTCCACTTGATTAAGTAAGTTATTTTCATTTGAAGTTGGGGGGCTAGATGACGAGGATATAATAATCCTCTATTTATTACATCATCATATTATCTGAATATACCTCTTAATGATAAGAGAAAATTTTCATAGAGTAGTCATAGATCTTACTGCGACTACTCCGTAGTCGTAAGTTCTGCTATGAGTATCTAGTCGTAAGTTCGGCTATAACTATCTAGTCATAAGTCCTGCTATGACTATATAGTCGTAAGATCTACTATGACTATCTAGTTGTAAGTTATGCTACGACTCACTAATTATTCTTCTATGTTTAACTAACCTACTCTTACAATGGGTCTGCCTAACAAGTCAGTTAGAATATGCGTTATGCTCAATATCCACACACGATCTTACCCATGTCTCTCTGACAACAACCGTCCTACGACGAACGGCTACCCACGTCTATTGGACGATAACCACCATCCAGCGGTTAATTCTCGAAGTGTCAAGGCATCTTTTGGTAAGAAATAACTACCACCACTTTGTTGCTGATATAAGGGTTGATGTTAGAAATGTGGGGGCAATCAGTTCTAGGAGTGCTAGACTTTTTTCACTATTCATACTTGTAAGTTTTTCCTCAGTAATAGCAACACAGGACGTAGGGTTGTTATTCTCTCAGGAGAAGGACCGAGTCTGTATAAAAATTCCTGTGTCTTTACTCTGCATGATCATACGAAAATCTTAAGAGCTGTGTAAAGATACAAGAATTTTTATACAGGTTCAGACTACTCTACGAAATCTTTACACAGCGCCTAGAGGTTCAAGGGTCTTCAAAATTCCTGTATTTTTACTCTGTATGATCATACAATGGCTCTCATGAATTACCCCATCAGATAACAATCTCTCAAAAATCTGAAGGCGCGATCGAACGGCTGTGTGGGCAAGAATTCGATCGGAGTGGGAATTTGAAGCACGCATATATGCTCCTAATTGTCCTATGGGTATGTGCATATATGTCTGTGAGGCCGGGTCCCTAGACTCATGCATGTATGTTGCATGTGAGTGCACAGCTACAGCAGCTGTGTAGTAGTACAAATTAATGAATCATGTTCGATGAATTCAAGGTTCAAAGCGATGGGACGGGGCTCTCTTGCGGCACACAATCAAGACGTACGGTTTGATGGATGCCCTGGTTGGACGTGACAGGCTTGCTGCGCCCTGGTTGATCGACACGGTTTGGTGCGTGCAGGTGATCTCTAAGATCGATCAGTAAAGAACATGCCACTCGATCGATACGTGGTGGATCAGAGCCGCTAGCTCTTGCCACTAGATATATCTTTTTGGTTACAGTTGTGGTTTTTGGTTGAAACTATTAGTTTTTATCTGTGTTTTTTTGTTACGGTTGATGACTTTTGGCTAGAGTTGATGGTTTTTATCTGTACTTTTTAAGACGACAGCGAATATCAGAGATGTTGATGCGGATAACAGACATGATTTTAGGATTGAAAACTCGTTAGAAAAAATCACTTCAAAAAATTATCCTATTTATTTTAATCTTTAGATAAACCAAAATTCCAAAGAAAAAAAAACAGACGGACATCTCATACTCATATGGTTGTTTCTCCATAACCCATCTGTTGTCCATTTTGCTATGAGATCTGTGCGTACATATACCATGCCCTTGTATTCCCTTGTATCCCCCGACGTTTCTAGCTTTTGCACACACCGTGTAAACTTCATTAAGTCCTGTCCTGATGGGGCCGCCCATATACACTTAATTATTTTGTAAAACCTTTTGGGGATTCTAACATTTTTTGTATTTGTTTTGTAAATTGTACCAGAGTTTGTAACAATTTCTCGTATTTGCTTTGTACAATTTTTGAAGTTTGTAACATTCAAATTCGGTACATATTTTTCCTACAAATTTGGTGCATATTTTTCGTATGACAAAATCGATACATAATTTTTTTTTGTAAAACTTCGAAATTATTGTGGGTACATAATTTTTGAAAACTTTGAAAAAAAATTGGCACATAATTTTACATACTTTATTTTGGGTATATACTCTCTTTATATATGAAAAATCGTATATAACAAAGATACAAGACTCCCAAGAGTGTGTTGCACCTGCCCAGTTTGTCTTTTAATCGGGAGAATGTAATTAACACCAACAGAAATCAAAGTCTACAGTAATAGCTATCACTTTTGGGCATATCTATATACTTAAGACTTGATTTTTGTTGGTGATATATACTCACGATTAAAAGGCAAACCGGAGAACGAGGTAGCTTCCTTCATGGAGAACGAGGTTTACGGTCTAATACATGCATGCATGCATGGCAGGACGCACCATGTACACTAGCTGCTAGGTGGGTACTTACATAACTATTAGCACTACGTACTAAAACACAAGAGCATGTTCATATCTCGATCAAGAGATCAGTGAAACACAAGAGAGCCGCTAGCTGTTAATTAATTAAGATGCTCATATATACACGCAGACGATCGATCTGATCTGCAACGAAGTAACACGCGATGTGCTTTGCATTGGTACCGCGCACGCTGCATGTTGACACTGGGATCATCAGCATCGACCACGCATGGTGCCTATCTCCAAGGCCACAAGTTCACCATAACTAAAATGTATCAACTCTACCGATCACAAAATAAGTTTACATGCAATCATGATTCATGAGGCACCTTGCAGCTGGATCATCAATTTTAAGTTCTAAACCCTGCGACGTGTACACAAGTGAACCAGGATCGTACACGTTAAACTACGCATACATTACTGCCATATGCAATTGTACTCCTGTCAGCAGCACTAACCTCGATCCATGCGCTTAATTTGGAGAAGTTTCCACCACACATAGAACTGCACATGAATTAGCTAGTCGTCAATGGTAAACCCAGCGACGTATGCACAAGTGAACCACGATATAATACCTCGGCTTAATAAAAACCTAAAATATCGTTTACAACTATTTCTTCTATTAAAAAATATAGGTGTTTTTGACTTTTTACGGTTTTTAATATAAAACTTTGACTATAATTTATTATCATAATATACTAACAAAAATAAAAAAAATATTATGAAAGAATTTTCTAAGACATATCTATTGGTATTATTTTCATGTAGTCAATCTATATACTTTAATATATATTAATGGTCAAAGTTTGAAAAACTTGACCACACGGAACCCACGATAACCTACATTTGTGGACAGAGGAAGTACTATCACTACTGAATATAACCAATAATTACACATTACCAACAACTAGACTTCAAAAATAATTATCCAATGAAATCATAAATGAAAATTTCAGCAACACAGTAATCAACAAATTTAACTTAAAATGAACCAAATAATCACTAATATGAATCAATTATAAAACTAAAACAATGAATGCATCCCTTAGCAACATTATGGACCATACAAAGCTAAGAAAAACTATTTATCGACTAATATTTGTATGAATAGTACTAAATTATTTATGACAATAAGAGGTAGATCGCTAGGTGGAGTGAAGAGCTATAAAAATACAAGATCGCATGTTTTACTTCCACCCATGCAGGTCGTCTTCAATGCTCAACTAAAAATAAAGCAAAGGTGTGCCCACGACTCAACAAGTACACAATATAATAATAAATAGTGCGACAACATAATTAATATTTTACATCTGTTCACCATTAACTCAATTTCATAGATCCATTCTCATTCATTTTCATTCTCATGTCTCAATATCTTATATCTCTTTTCTATGAATACAATGCACGACAACATAATTAATATTTTACATCTGTTCACCATTAACTCAATTTCATAGATCCATTCTCATTCATTTTCATTCTCATGTCTCAATATCTTATATCTCTTTTCTATGAATACAATGCACATGTCTCAACTCATCTTTTGCTTACTCTGGCATAGCGGAGTATAACACCCGTCGGTATTCACCCATGCATGAAATCTTTCATGTGGGGACCAATTATCTGTTCTCTTTCATATAGGGACCACAAGCCTGTCCTTTACAAACGGGGACCAAATCCCACTCATGTGGGTTACATCTGTAGGATCATCGACGACAATCTGAGTGGGGGTGAATGATTGTAATACGCAGTGATAGTATATTTCATCTTATTTTTCTCGTATATAAAATGATAACCATCAAAAGCACTAGTCTACGGACAAATGAAATTAATTTTTCTATCTAACAGTAGCATGTATGTACTTCTACAGTCTGTAAGCAATAATAATGGTTGTTTTCTATCTAGCATGCATGGACATCAAAAGAAATTTAATTCAGTGTGTAATGGAACTAATGTATAGTAAGCAGTAATATGGTTGTTTACCAATGATGAGCCTAGCTGCTTGATGCTTTCTTGATTTGACTTATCTCTCTCTCGCGTGAAGGAGAAAAGCAATGTAAAGTTACTTTACAACACCAAGGACAGCACACCATGCATGGCCAAGGAAGTCCAAAATTGCTGCAGTTGCTCCCTTTGATTACTCCAGTTGCATGCACATTGAGACAGCCAAATAAATTGAGATTGCTGCTGATCGGCTGTTGCACACGCACGTGGATCTTGACTGAGCACGTTGCATGAGAAGCCGGCACAGCCTCACGCTTAGAGATGCCTTGATTTTCTCGTGCTGCTTTCCGCTGGCGAGAACAGAACTAAGATGACAAAACCCACAGTGATGCGTCACCGTCGGCCAATTTTTTAGGAACAGATCTAAATCTATTTTTGAATCATGGTGGCTACAAAGTTCCCTTTGAGTACCCCTAAACCCTAGCACGAAATTAACATCACCAAAGCCCACAAAGTACCCTTTGGATTAGCTTCCAATCCTATCTCTATTTATAGTCTAGGGTCCAAAATATAGGCTTATCCTAACCCCATAAGTTCTAATCCAATTTCAACTAATAAAGGACCTGAAACCATTCCAAACTAGGTTTTTCACGATCATCACACGTCGTAGCCTCCGGATTGCACCGCCGTAGCTCACGTATCGATCGTCTTTGATCTCTACGCGCCCCAACTCGAGCACAATTATCTCCTCTAGCATCCTTGACCCTCTGGACAATAGCTTCATACCAAGCCATCTCCCGGTCCTCGCCGTAGACCACGATTGCCTCCGAGCTATCCTGCACATGCAAAGACCAAACCAACATTTTTCCCGAAACAAGTTCTTTCTAACTTGACCAACATTAGTCCACACAACGCCACACATCTCAAATAACACCGATAAACAAAGTTATCAATTATTCATCACTATAAAAATACTTGACCTAGCCACATGGTCTAACAACATCTTTTCATCATGTATGCTCAACATGTAATACAATGATTATATATTTTCCTTTAGTTCATTTTCAGCATTGAACAACTGCTATAACCATCTTTCTACCATAATCATCATCAGTTTATCATAAGCATGTGAGCAATATAAAATAGATATAGTCATATGAATAATCATGGTAAGTATTAAATTAACATAACAACAATTTCAAATACTTGATTATCATTCTATCATGCACTTACATTTCTAGTTACGAGAAGCGGTTTGATTTAAAGATGATTTAAAGATGATAAAAAACTTGACGCCACTCCTCCTACCGTAAATACCCTGTTACAAAAACACGCTAGCGATGGATGGTAGATGGCGATGGCAAAAGGTGTGCGGCATGATTGCGCTACACGGATAGGCGGCCGCTGGTGGGAAACACGCAGGCGCATGCACGTGGCGCACTGCCGTTGGCAGGAGCGATGAGCTGCACGAAATTGCGGGCCCATGCGGAGATGGGATTGCCAACGCGATGGAAAAGATGGGTGACAGAGACAGGAGAAAAAAAAGATGTCTAGGGCTTTAGGGTCGGGGACTTCCTCTCCCTTTACGTCCCTTTTTATCCGAGCACTAAATTGACTCGAACTACAACTTCCCCCTACGACTTGTTTCAGAAGAACAATTCCTCCTTTAAAAATACAGGTGTCCATTTTGCTCTGAGATCAGTGCATACCTATACTATGCACTTGTATTTCCTCGTATTCCCCTACTTTTCTAGCTTTTCCACACACCGTATAAACTTCATTAAGTCCTATCCTTGTGGGGCCACCCACAGACACTTCATTATTTTGTAAAACCTTTTGAATATTCTAACATTTTTGGGATATAGCCAAGATTTCTCCATGATCGAAGACACGACTATTCAAATAGATTTACACTCTGTAGAGATTTTACATTTTATCCGTACAACACAAATATCCCACTGTGTTATACATGTCATGTAATACCATCGGTACCCAATTTAAGAGTTCACGATAAAGCTTTTCGTTACTGGTCCTAGCAACCACTGTGTTATGATACCTTCTTAAGACGAGAGTGCTCTGCAGCATCCCAAGATTCATACGGTGTGTTGGTAAACCTTCCTTCCCGGCAAGGTTTCCTCCGAACATGGATACCCTCCATGCCCGCACTAGCTCCTAATCATCTACAATCTACCACCTGCGGTGAAGTTGATAGAGCATGGTAACTTATCATACTTAGGCCTTCCCATAAAGGCACATATGGCTATATGACTATACTTGAGTCCATGACACAATAGAATGGACCTTAATGATCTGGGTGAGACAACCACAAACTACAGTCTCATGCTAACCGCACCAGTCTTTACAACCATTTGCTCAAGTCTAAAACATGTTTTTCATTTCATTTGCTACTTAAATAATAAAGATAACTCCTCTAGACCATTTCTCAAATATCTCCCATTTTTTTAACATTTTGACCAATTTTAAATCTAGCACATCTAGTGTCATTATGAACATGGCTAAGCATCAATTACTTCGTTTAATCTACAAATTTCACATTTTACCAATAGTTGATATTAATGCTAAGGTGACAACAAGGGTATCAATTTTATTAAGGTGGGATCAATGCAACAAGTTGGTATAACTATCAACCTTACCAATATAGCGATTTTACTGAAATTATGCGTTTGTATAATAATTTTGAACACAATATATATATAACAGTGAAATATGGGATCAATTTTATTAAGGTGGGATCATTGCCTTACTCGTTGAACTCTTGGTTTTGCTCCGGCGCGCTGATGAAATTTTCCGGAACGTCGATATCTAAATTTTCATACGTTCATATGTTAGACGAAATGCTGAGCTGATGGTAGATATTAGCTTTCTTTCACTAATCCTTTCTAAAGTTTCGATGTGGGTCTCCGCTGATTACATGCGTCTTATTTCAAAAATATGTCACATGCATTGTGGTGTAGCTACTAGCACAAGCAATAGCAACAACAGGACAGAGATAGCACAAGCAATAGCAACGAGAAGCTCGGCCAACGTCCACGTGGACTAATGTATATCCGTAAATTAATCAAGCGTTCACAAAGAAACGTGCAGCGAACGGAGATGAGTCGAGCCTTCATTTATTCCAAATTCCACTCATTTAGAAATCGATCAATCTGGTTGAGTAGTCTAAGTAACGTTTAGGAGTTACTACAAACAAACTGACACTTCTTGTCGCCGGCCGAGAGGAGCAAGTCGGAGACCAGCTTCTCGAGGTTGGCGTACGAGCGCCCGCCGGGCTGCGTCGCGCGGACGACGGCCTCCCTCCACTCCGCCGCGCGGCGCCTCATCTCCCTCCCCTTCTCGCCGCCCATCGCCTCCCGTATCTTGTCCTCCACGGCCTCCCGCCGCACGTCCTGGCCGATCTCCATGGCCACGCCCCACTCCACGCATTTGTACCGGCAGTTTGTCTGCTGCTCCGCGAAGAAGGGCCAGCACAGCATCGGCACCGCGCTGCAGAGGCTCTCCATCGTCGAGTTCCACCCGGAGTGCATCAGGAACACGCCTACCGCCTTATGCCCCAGCACCGCCTCCTGCGGGCACCAGCTCGCCAGGAGCCCGCGCCCCTTGATGGACTCCAGGAACTCCGGCGGCAGCACGGCGGCGTCGCCCTTGACGAGGTCCGGCCGGATGATCCACAGGAAGTTGTGGCCGCTGTTGGCCAGCCCCCACGCGAATTCGACGAGCTCCTCGTTGGTCATCACCGTGATGCTGCCGTAGTTCACGTACACGACGGAGCCGGGCTCCTTGCCGTCGAGCCAGTCCAAGCAGGACACGTCTTCCTTCCACAGGTTGGAGCTCAGCGAGTCGAGCGGGCCGCCGCGCGGCACGGTCTCCTCGGCGAAGAAGGCGAGCGGGCCGACGGTGTGGATGGGCGCGGCGGGCGGGAGCATGGCGCGCATCGCATCGAGCGCCTCTCGCTCGAGCTCGTCGAAGGTGTTGAGGACGACGGCGTCAGCCTCCGCCAGCCGCTCCACCGCGTGGAGGGTGAAGTGGAGCATGAACTCGTCGGGGTCTGTCGAGCGGATGAAGCTCGGGAAGTCCTTGAGCCGCATGTGCCGGCTCATCCCCGTCGCCCAGTCCACCGGCGTGTCCAAGAACCCGTTCGTCAGCTGCTCCGCGTCTTCATGGTCACCATGCACGATAGCATCACCCGTAAAACACACACGTAATTGTTTTCGCAATCAACACTGACGCACGTAGTGTTGCTAAGAGTTGGCCGTTACCTTTGAGTGGGAAGATGCCCTTGTCGATGAGGGTGCGGCAATGGCGGTAGCCCATGAAGCCGCAGGCGCTGGCCGTCCAGAACAGCGCGCACGGCATGCCGATCTCCCTCGCGGCGTCCAGGGTAAAGCTCATGACGTTGTCGGCGATAATGCAAGTCACCGGCGGCGCTTCGGGGGAGGCATTGAGGTCAGCGAGGAGGTTCTTGAAGTGGGGGAGGCAGGTCTTCATGGTGGAGCGGCAGAGGGACGGCACGTCCTGCGTGGCGTCGGCGTCGGACGGCGGCAGGCCGTCCGGGATGGCGGCGAAGCGGAAGCCCTCGAGGCCGTCAAGCGCGCCGGCTCCGCGGGAGCGGAGGAGCCGGCGGTGGTTGAACTCGGAGTTGACGAAAGTGACGTGGAAGCCCCGGCGGTGGAGGATCTTGGCCAGCTTCAGCATCGGCGTGACGTGGCCCTGCGCGGGGAACGGCACGCACACGGCGTGCGGCTTGTCGGCGTCGGCCGGGATGGAGCCCATGTCGACCTGCGCCTGTATACGCCTCTGTACTTGTGATCTGAAATAGATAGATAGTGTGTTGAACTGTTTGCTGTGTATGAGAGAGAGGAGACGATGAATGGAAGCTGGTATTTATAGAGCTAGCTTGCTGACTTAGCTAAAGCTTCAACTATGCTAATGCAAGGTGATTGGCCAAATCAGCAGCCAATTATTGTGAGGATAATTTGGGTAAACTCAGCTGTCCTTGTCTATGGATCATGGTGGCTGGTCGATTGGGAATTTGGGTGCTTCAAGCCTTCTCTTTATAGTTTATAGAGCTTGCTGTTGTTACTGTGGCTGCAAGCTTATTTTAAACTCCTCCAGTTTGCAAGAAAACAAACCGTTTTAGATATTGACACGGTTCTCGAAATGTAACTTTGAGTATTAATTACTATTATAATATATTTATAAAATTTAACAAAAGTATAACATTATTAAAGTACTTTTCAAAATAAATCTATATATATCTAATCTAAATATTTAAAAGATATTAATAGCCAACGATTTCCAAATTTGACTATATGCGTTCCAAAATTATTTGTTTTTATACGTGAGGGAGTAGTTAATTAACCAGAGCACTCCACATTTATCGGATGGACAGTTAGGATGCATCACTAATTGGCAGCTGACAACGACGGCGCGCATCGTTGACTACCGAAAAGGAATTTGTCCTAAAGGATTCTTTGAGGTCTGGAAATCTGGATGTGATCGTGTTGTGCGCACCATCGAAGGATGTGAAGTGAAAACAGAGCAACTGAAAACCTACGTCCATGCTCTGCTCTTGTTGCTTTTTAACGCTCCCCTAGCCTTATCTCTTTCTTGATGACCTAACTTTTTTCTCCACACTTACTCTCGTTCTCTCTCCTTTCTCACCATCATCATCCCCTCACTCTTCTTGGCCACTGGATCCGACAGTCTAGAGAGGCGTTGTCATCGGATCTGGCATTGAAGGAGAGAAATATGGCTCTTCTGTTATAGGTTCACTTTTCTCCTAGCATAGGAGGAGGTCAGAGGGCAGCGGCGATCTGACGATGGGCGAAATCAGAGGACGGTGGTAGCAGCGGTTGTGGCAGTTAGGTTGGGCGAGCTGGCATGATGGGGAGGGCTCAGGGACTGCATGGCAAGGCGGCGATGGCACCGTCGGCTGCAGGTGGTGGTGGAGGGGGTGGGGGCGACGGAGGAGGCATGCAGAGCTACCTGGGGCGGCCGGCAACGAGGAATGACTCTACACTGTTGAAAATACTATCAATGGTATAGCGTTGGCTAGATGCTTTCATGTAGTAATCGGTTATTAAATGTTTAACTCTTAGTGTACATGACACAAAGTGACACAGGCCAGTGGGACAAAAATACTAGCATATACAAGTGTTGGGTTACTTCTGATACCAGTTGCAAGAACGAGAGCAATCCTAAACTTCTCCATCGTACATTATTTGAGCATGGGACTCGCGTGGCTGTTTTTATTGATAGGCCGCTTCACGCAGGCACATGCGCTAGCTACTCGGTGTCTAATCGGTAAAAACTAAATATCATAAATAAAAGTTAAATAAATTTAAATTAGGAGAAATTTTAAATATTTTTGTAGAATATGAAAGAGTATACTTTTATAAAATTTTAGAGATACAAATTCTTAAATTTAAAATTCATATGCAAAAGTTATAAACATTTAAATTTAGTTTGACTTGAAAAATACGGGAAAAAAAGATAAAACACCTTGCATGAGTTTTTATTTTTATTTTTAATTTTCTTTCTAAAGAAAAATTCAAGATTTACGGTGTCAGAGCGGGGCCTACTCGTTAGGATATTTTTGATTTCTAAAATGACTGACAGGTGAGGTTCATACGTCGGTGACTCAGATTTTAAAAGCAATTTTAAATACAAATTAATTTGATTAATCTACTCGGACCTATATATCATAGACTCATTGGTTTCAACCAAGTTTAATTACCGCTAATCTAATCTCACCCCACGTGGGGCCCACAAGTCAGGGAGCGGGAACAGGGAAGGTCGACGAGAGCCCACCAGTGGCGAGAGGGGCGGCGGAAAGGTCTCAGACAGTGGCAAAATGGAATGCGCGGGGTCATGGTGAAGCCACTGGTGGCGGCGACGGTTGGAAAGATGGACGGAGGCAGATACAAGGGAATATTGAAGTTCCATGACTAGTATCATAAATTTTTGTCTTGACAGATAGCCATCTAAGTCCTGATTGACATAAACAGAGATGCTTCAATTGTAACGGAAGAGCCTAGGAACAGATCGCCGTGGGACCTTCCCTTCGAGCTTCAATCATCTGTATGCTTCTCTACCCTAAGGAAATTTCAATCATTTATATACCGAAAGAAATTTCAAAGTTTCACAAAATCTATGTACCAAAATTTTTTCAAAGTTTTCAAAAAATATATACCCTAAAATTTTTTAAAGTTTTACAAAAAATTATGTACCGATTTTCTCATACAAAAAATATGTACCAAATTTGAAGGAAAAATATATACCAAATTTGAATGTTGCAAACTTCAAAAATTGTACAAAAAATATGAGGAAATGTTACAAACTCTGAAACAATTTACAAAACAAATACCAATGATGTTAGAAACTGCTAAAGGTTTTACAAAATAATGAACTGTATACGGGCGGCCCACAAGGATAGGATGAAGTTTATACGGTTTGTAGAAAAGCTAGAAAAGTTGGGGAATACAAGGGCATACTATAGGTATGCACAGATCTCGTAGCAAAATGGTCGAGATATGAACATGCTCTTGTGTTTCACTGATTGATTGATCGAGATATGAACATGCTCTTGTGTTTCAATGATTGATTGATCGAGATATGAACATGCTCTTGTGTTTCACTGATTGATTGATCGAGATATGAACATGCTCTTGTGTTTTAGTACGTAGTACTAATAGCTATGTAAGTACCTACGTACCTAGCAGCTAGTGTGGTGCGTCCTGCCATGCATGCATGTATTAGACCGTAAACCTCGTTCTCCATGAAGGAAGCTACCTCGTTCTCCGGTTTGCCTTTTAATCGTGAGTATATATCACCAACAAAAATCAAGTCTAAAGTATATAGATATGCCCAAAAGTGATAGCTATATACTGTAGACTTTGATTTCTGTCGGTGTTATATTCTCCCGATTAAAAGACAAACTGGGCAGGTGTAACAGTGTAATGTACACACACTCTTGGGAGTCTTGTATTTTTGTTATATACGATTTTTCATATATAAAAAAAAGTATATACACAAACTATGTTATAAAAATGGTCTTTGATAAAAATTTTTATAGAATTCACTTTGAAGTAACTTTTTGAAGTATCTTATAATCATTATTAAAGTATATTTAAAAGGATAAAGAGGTATAACAATATCATTTAAGCTGTATATTGAGAAGTAGGACTACGTACTCTTAGAAGTATAGAATTATATATATATAAGACATATATGTAGGATGTTGAAATGGGGCATCATGGTGTCTGGGCACCAGGCCTCCTTGCCTTTATATTGCTTTTAGATACATGCAAGTGCAATGGTATATAATTTATAAGGTAAACCCATTAGCATTCATTAATTCAAAAAACATCGATTTGGAAAGGAAATCATTGATTTAGCATGGTGAATCAATCATGAATGGAAAGTATTATATAAACATACAAAAAAATTATGTACCAATTTTCTCATACGACTGTGAGCTAACTGTTAGCCAAGCCGGACACACTTTAACCTGATACTCTACTATGCTAAATATATACATCGGGCTTATTATTTATGGCTCTAAGTACAATTGAGACCTTGCCTGTGATCATCCCTAGATAAAACTACATACCTATTGTGGAGTGTATATTAACTTCGATAGAGTTACTGGCTTTGCTTGTCCTAGATAGAATAATAGTCGATACGATCGATATGGTCCATTACACGAGTGAAAGTTTGTAAGTTATTTGATATTAACAACCATATACCTTTATCGTCCTAGACTTCCCTTGTATTAGTATTAATATTATAACGTTATTTGATAATTTTAGAATGGTAATAATTTCTTAGACAAGCTATTCGGTCACCATAATCCTATAGGTGAGAATAATGTTATCAAATCTCTAAATAATTATTTTTACTAAGTGTTTGGTAATAAATGTTGTCATTGGTTTATAAAATAACGTGTGATCCTGGTTCACTTGTGTACACGTCGGTGGGTTTACTGAACTTAAAATTGATGATCCAGCTGCAAGGTGCCTCATGATTGCATTTAAAATTATTTTGTGATCGGTAGAGTTGATACATTTTAATTATGGTGAATTTGTGGCCTTGGAGATAGGCACCATGGTCGATGCTGATGATCCCAGTTTCAACATGCAGCGTGTGCAGTATCAATGCAAAGCATATCGCGTGTTATTTCGTTGCAGATCAGATCGACCGTGTGCGCGCGCGCGCGCGCACACATATATATATAAGCTAAATCAAATAAGCTTCATTTTTAGCAAAGCTAACTAGGTTTGATAAATAATCCAGAATACTAGGAGGTATCTTGTAACTAATCTTGAATGTAGTTATAAAATCAAATGTTGCATAAAGAATGAATCGCAAATGAGTAGAGGTTATAGAATGTGAGGTTTAGACCATAACTAATGTCTTTAGAACTTGGAGCTTAAGGGAAAGAAGTATGACAAGAATGTTATAAATATCATAAAGGCTCTTTTTAATGTACTAGTAAGGTGTCCGTGCGTTGCAACGGAAAACCAAATAAAAGTGATACATACTATTAAATATGATCTCAAACTGAATAATAAAAATCAACTTTTTCTTACGTCATCATATATCAAACAAAACATACATGTTCATACTCGTAAATAAATCAAGCATCATATTAGTGAAGCATGATAGAACAAGCACGTTTTTCAACATCAATTGGGTAAAAATGTTTATGTATAACCGCAAATTACACTCATTTAGATCGGCAAAATGATACATTGTAGACCTGAAATCACTAAACCTGATAAGCTCGCATCAGCATACAACCTTATGCCCTCATGGCTATTCCGACCAAGTATCTAGTAGCTGCATTCATACAGTTTATGAAGGAGAAGTATGGAAAAACTTACTTTCCACATACAACTGACGCAAAAGAGGCAAAGGTGTATATGTCAATGCTCGATAGTATACAGAACAAGCATTGATGGAAGTAAACAATCGTGCAACAATATCGAGATTCGAGAAGAGAAGCATGGACAGACCATCATGTCTCTAAAAGGTAGTGGCAAAATACTTAAAAAACATGGCAATGGCACCATGGCACAAACAAAACCATAAAAGTATAGTATCAATGACAGGAAAGATTAAAATATATGCATCAGAAAATACAAACCATCACTGCATGTATTAACAGAGTGCATCCATGTAATATATAGAATGATCATGCTAAGTACTACACTACTACTTGCCAATAAATTGATGCGATCAAAAGCATGCCCACATAGAGACAATCCGTGTGGCCATACTATACTCTCTGAGCAGCACCATCTCTTGCTAGAAAAACTTTTTACAACAAAAGAGTAAGAAGGGGATAAGTTGTTCCTCGAGAAAGATTTGGAGGGCATAGATGGACCAGCTTGTGCTTGTCATAACCCTGCAGAGAAAGCAGAAAAAGCATTGCCCTTAAAATTTCTTTGTTGACTAAACCCAAGAATAGCAAGTTCAGATAACCATGGGTTAATATTAACAAGGCGTATGTAAGTTGGGTCCCAACCACTTCAAAAAAAGATAGTAAAGTTTTCTATAGCAATGTACATCGAATCTATCATACAAATTGCTACACTAATAGCAACAGAAATGTGTCTCTTTAATGAGAAAGTAGAAAAGCCATTGTAGGTTGTACAGAACTGAGATATTAACAAAGAAACAGCCCCCACAACCATTGGATCGTACCCTAATGTACAGTTAGATTATGTACCCTAATCTATAGTTAGATTATAATCCAACGGTTACCAGGGGGAGGGTCCCCATAAGAATTGCTTCCACAGTCTACATTAACTACAAGCAAAACAATGATGAAGGGCGTTTCAGAATTCCAAGATGCTAACCATTGTTCAGAAATAGCTACCAAATGGTCAAATACTTGTCGTCGATCTAACAGAACCAGAAACCTTCTACCAGATTTGGTATACTTGTCGTCGATCTAACAATATGGAGGGTGATCCTTGAGAAACTAAGGACTAAACCAATTATACCTTGAGATGAGTTCAATTGATGGTGATGGATATAATTGACCAAATTGCTAAAAGAAACCACAAATATGATAAACATTCCTACAGGATTGACAACAATGGAGCATATACGAGAGTAAACCTGCAACAAATATTTATGCCATAAATTGGTTAATCCATTCAACTTAATGGCCTACCACGTAAGATTTGAAAAATCAACGCCTGGAATTAAAAACCAAGCACCACAGCCAACTATGAAAATCCCATATTACTTAAAGCACCACGACTGGCATGATACTCATTTATCTAGATATCCAAGAACACCCTGTAATGCTTAACCAGGAAACTGTGATTACTTACCCTGCCATGGCCGCCAGCAGAATACCCAAAGAACATGACGCAACGGGCACCGAATGCGGAGCCGAGCACGACCTCCGCGCATGCAGCGATGGGTCAATCACCAAGCCACAGCCACGCCAGCACTTCTTCCCGACCCCAACCACGAAATCCTCCACCAAGAGAAACCTTCCTCTTCTCGCCCATGTTAAAGCATCCGAGAAGTGAAGCATGTACATCACCGCATAGCATCATATCTTTCTCAAGTATGAGAACTCTTTAAGTCAATTTACGTGCATCAGTATTCACAAGTGCATTCCTAGCTAAGAAACCGATATATCTTGTGTTAAGGTTACAATATATACTATTACTAACAAGAGCACTGCTCAATATCCTTATACAAGGAAGCAAGCACCCAACAAACGATCTAAATTTTCTTGCGCATAAGAAATTACGGTTCCCATACAGCGATGCAAAGAATTGAACATTGAACAATTAACCCATAGATAACCAAAAATAAAGGGTGTCATTTCAGTCTAGTTGTCCAATTATAATCGTATGCGATTGCTAGTATGCTTGATTATTCGATCTGGATGATGTACACATTAATACCTAGAGACTGGCAGCTTACCAACCTTTTTTCGAATTTAACAGGATACAAAGAACGTTAAGAATCTTTTAACAACAACACCTGATGATATGTTGATAAAAGTTTAGATATAACTAAAGCAGATTTCTCATTGACAACATCACCCTTGTAACTTAAAGCTAAGGGTCAGCAACAAATTGCATGCTAGTGAGGCAATGTAGAGTGGACTAATACTTCAAATGCAAAGAATACATGTCAAGACTTAACACTCATGGATATAGAACTTGAATAGAATCATATGGTGAACTCACTTGGCAATGTACTAATATTTGCAAAATTCTTGAAACATCAACAATTTCAGTAGCAGTCGTTGCAATTTTCACTATGTCAGCTCCTGTTGCCTGAATCTGCGCCACCAAATTTCCAATCTCCTTTGCCGATGGAGTGTTCTCAAAGTTATGGGATGAAACGATGGGCTTAGAATTTTTAGGTTTCTTTCCAGACACGAGTTTCATGAATTTATCAGCAACCTGCATAACAACACAATTATAGTGGGCAACTGACAACTGATTCACTTGTTTAAAGTACACATAATTAACATTATAAACACATAATAATATTGACCAGCTTTAGACAGGGTTTATTTTAGTCAGTATATCTCTTAAGTTAGCTTAAATTGGCATTACATATAGAACATGTGAAAGTCTCATATATGTAATTAACAATCATAGCAACAAGCCTGCTTGGCTGCTTTTTTCTCTCTTGAGAAGCAGCCTAGCATTATGCGACAAGTAAACAAACTTATATTTTCCATTTCATTTAGCTGAAAGTAAACAAACCTACTGAAATAAAAAAATTATTCGCCTATCGCTAGCGAAGAATAGTTTTGCGATTCAGTTCCTCAAAAGAAAAACGAGTAATCCAACGAACAAACGAATCCTGATCTGCACGATCCTAGCAATCCGCCGCACGTGACCCGATCAACCAGTGAATAGCTAACGTGAGAAGCATCAAGCCATTCGGATCTAGAAACGGATGAGAGGACTTGGGCGAGCTCACTAAATGTTCAATCAGGCGGTGCTTACCCCTTGCTTGCCGGGGATGGTGCAGTGCCAGACCATGAGGTTCACCGTCCCGTCGGCCATCGTCTCCGGCTTGGCGACGAAACCCTACAGAACCAAAACGAAATAGATCAGGCACCAGAATCGGCGAGGCAACATGGTCGAACAAATCAAGAGAGGCGGATGAAGCCGAGAGGCACGGACGTGCGGGTGGTTCTTCCGCCATGCCTTGCGCTCCTCGGCGAGGCGGCCGCGCGCGATACCCCCCGACATGGTGACTGCGGCGGCGGCGTCTCCTCTCCTCTCCTCACGACCTGCCCTCGTTTTTAATTGTGGAGCGCACACGTTCATTCCTTGCAACCGCCGTGCATTCAAGTTGGGCGGTTTGTAAAGGACGTGTTGTGCAGTCAAGGTCGGCGGTTGGCGAGGGAGTTGACGGTAGCAGCATGGCGGAGGATGGTTGGCGAGGGAACTGGCGCGAGGAGGGGCAGCAGCTGCAATGGCGGCGGCGGAGCGGAGGGGTGGGGGGAGGAGGAGGCGGTGCGCAGGGTGGGAGGAGGAGGAGGCGGCGGCGCGAGCGGCCGAGCGGGGGGGGAGGAGGAGGAGGTGGTGGCGGCGGGGTGAGAGGGGAGGGGAGGAGGCGGTGCGGCGGAGCGGGGTGGGGAGGAGGAGGCGGTGCGGGGTGGGGAGGAGGCGGCGGCGTAGGGTGGGGAGGAGCGGCGGAGCGGAGGGCGACGGGGCCGCGGGGAGGGGCGGCGCGGGGTGGGGAGGCGGAGCGGAGTGGGAGGGGAGGAGGCGGCGCGCGGGGTGGGAGAGAGGGGCGGCACGAGGTGGAGAGGCGGAGCGGGGTGGGAGGGAGGGGCGGAGGCGGCGCACGGGGTGGGAGGAGGGAGGGGCGGCGTGGGGTGGGGAGGCGGAGCGGATTGGGAGGGAGGGGAGGAGGCGGCGCGCGGGGTGGGAGGAAGAGGACTGCGAGATAGACGGTTCGGATTTTACCTTATAATTAGATCCAATGGCTAAAAAAATAAGGGAGGACGGACCAACCACCAACTCCTTCTTTTTAAGTAGTAAATATATATATATATATATATATTTGTGTACTGACAATAATTATGCATGTGTTTAACAGTAACTTCATTCACAAACAATAGTAACTTTCTGACGTGTATTTTATACCTGCGTGCAGATTAGTAATTATATATATACATATGTACATATATGTATGTATGTGTGTATATGTATATATATATATATGTATGTATATATATGTGTGTGTATATATGTGTGTATGTGTATATGTGTGTGTATGAGCATCTTAATTAATTGGTTAGTAGCAACAGTTAGCGGATCTGTTCATATCTCGATCATCAGCATGCATTATTGGAGTATCTTAGAGATTTGTTCATACCTCGATCATCAGCATGCATTGGAGTATCTTATAGATCTGTTCATATCTCGAGATAATGTCGCTGTATCTGAATCTTTGCAAAGTTTTTGACCATTTCTTTAGGGCTACAATAGATGTTTTTTGGCTACGATTGATGGCTTTTGTCGTGTGTGCTTTTAATATGGGACATGTAGCTCTCAAGTCGAAACTTTTGACTTTTGAGTTTTGGTTTCTCCAAAAATCGAAACAAGCGGGATAGTTTCTTGAAGCGGATTCTCTAACCTACTTTCTGAGCTTAAAATCGTATGCGTTGTCCGCGTTGACTTCTCTAACGTCCGCTTCTGTCTCAAAAAGCATAGATAAAAACTATAATTATAACCCAAATGAACATGGCCAAAACCTGGCAAAGACTCGACTTAGCGGGAAGGAGTGCTAGCTTCGTCTTCCCACTGAATTTTTTGAAATATTATGTATTAAAATTTTTTGCAAAGTTTTACGGAAATTATGTACCAGAAAAATTCAGAGTTCACAAATTTTATATACCAAAAGAAATTGCAAAGTTTCTCGAAAATTATGTACCGAATTATTTTTTCAAAGTTTCCGAAAACTATATGACCAAACAAATTTCAAAGTTTTACAAAAAATTATGTATCGATTTATCAAACGAAAAATATGTAGCAAATTTGAAGGAAAAAATAAGTACCAAAATTGAATGTTACAAACTTCAAAAATTGTACAAAGCAAATACGAGAAAATGTTACAAACTCTGACACAGTTAACAAAACAAATACCAAAAATGTTAGAAAGCATTAAGGTGTGATTGTGGTTCACTTGTGTACACGTCGCTCGGTTTACTTAAGGAGAATTTAAAATTATTTGTCGTCGGTAAGCGTACCCTGCATGCTCAGACACCAAAAATCGCACAACTAGTTTGATTCAGGTAAGTGATAGCTCTATAGATTTGGTGCGTTTTAATTATGGAGAACTTGTAGACTTTTTAGGTATTTTGACGTTTTTTGAACGTGTATTTATAAGAATAACCGTGTGCATCGTTTGTGTCATGTCTCTAACGTTCGTTATTGTATCAAAAAATACAGATAAAAACTACTAATTTTAACTAAAAACCACAACTGTAACAAAAAGACATGGCCAAAACCTCACAAAGATTCAGACGCAGCGGGAAGGTGTGCGTGCTAGCTTCATCTTCACGTTGATTTTTTTTTTTTGAAATATTATGTATTGAAATTTTTTGCAAAATTTTACGGAAATTATGTAGCAAAAAAATTTCAGAGTTCACAAAATTTATATACCGAAAGAAATTGCAAGGTTTCACGAAAATTATGTACTGAATTTTTTTCAAAGTTTAAAAAAATTATATGCCCAAACAAATCTGTTCATATCTGATCATCTGCACGCACCAAACCGTGTCGATCAACCAGGGCGCAGCAAGCCTGTCACATCCAACCAGGCATCCATCAAATTAACCGTCTTGATTGGGCCCGCATGTGTCCTACGCTCGCCCTACTTTTGCTCGTGAGGTTGCCGGCTCGTTTGCTGCTTGTGCGGCTGCTGCTCCCCTGCCAAGAGTACTGGGGGCACATGTAGTCTCTGCTCCCTCGGACTTCATGATCAGCCACCTTTTGAATGATCGCCCATCTAGTTTGAATTTTTTTTAACTAAGAGTTTATGGTTTACGATTGTAGTTTTTAAATTTTGATCTGTTTATAACAGACAGTACATAAAGAGAAATGGCTGCATGTAATTTTTAGCCAGTACAGCTGAATTCAATACAATCTATACTATAATTTAACTATAGCTCTATATTAAAAAACACACCGTTTAACAACATGTTACTGTTCATTCGTACATAAACAATCCGAACCCACCCCTAAGCTACTCCAGCTATCAAGCCCTGTGGCATTCTTGTCCACCCAAATAGAGCTCCTTTATTGCCGATCCAGGCTCCTCCAGTTAGTACCAAGCCATGTAGCATTATTCCCGACCTAAACAGAGTTCCATTATTACCGATCCAAGTTAGTACCAAGCCCTGTAGCATTATTGCTGACTCGAACAGAGCTTCATTATTGTCGATCCAAACAAAACTCCATTATTACACATAGTACTACTAGAATCCATTGCGGATATGGGCCCAGTAGCATTATTGCCAACCCAAACAGGGCTCCATTATTGCCGATCTAAGATACTCTAGATATCAAGCCCTGTAGCATTATTGCCGACCCAAACAGAGCTCTATTATTGCTGGGGAAGACCTTCAACCCCTCGCTATGGCTTCTCTTTAGATTTTACCACGTAGTGTCACGCATCTCAAAGCATTACTCTTCCTTTTCCTACTCCAAAAAAAAATCGCAATCTTCTGGTACCGCCTTCTCCGGTTTGCGCGCGAAACCACCGGATTTCCTTTAATTAGTTTGATTCAGGTAAGTGATAGATCTATCTCTATGACGAGCTAGCTCGTGCTATATGTTTGGTGAATTTAAAATTATTTGGTGATCGATAGAGTTGGTACGTTTAAATTATGGAGACGAACTTGAGGCCTTGGAGATGCACCTTGGTCGATCTTGCAAGCATGCTGGTGATCCAAGTTGCAACATGCAGCATGTGCAGTAGCAACAGCTAGCGGCTCTGGTTGTACTTAAAAGCCCCCCTAATTACCACAGGCAGCAGCAGCAGCAGCATCGCCACCATCAGCAAAGACAAGGAGCTAGCCCAGTGGCTGGCTAGTCCTCGGAGAAAATGGCCATCCCAGTCCCCTCGCAGCCCCTCGCCCTGCCTCAACAATGGCAGCTTCCCGCCACCCTCCTCCTAGCCCTCCTTCCTGTCGTCTCCCTCCTGATGCTGATAACAAGAAGCAGGGGCGGCTCGTCAAAGGAAGGGCTCAAGCTGCCGCCGGGCCCCGCGCGGGTGCCGGTCCTGGGCAACCTGCACCAGCTGGGCCCGCTGCCGCACCGGAGCCTGCGGGAGCTGGCGCGGCGGCATGGGCCGGTGATGCTGCTGCGGCTGGGCTTGGTGCCGACGGTGGTGGTGTCGTCGGCGGAGGCGGCGCGGGAGGTGATGAAGGCGCACGACGTGGACTGCTGCAGCCGGCCCGCGTCGCCGGGGCCGAAGCGGCTGTCGTACGACCTCAAGAACGTGGCGTTCGCGCCGTACGACGACTACTGGCGTGAGATGCGCAAGCTCTTCATCGTCGAGCTCCTCAGCATGCGCCGCGTCAAGGCCGCATGGTACGCGCGCCAGGAGCAGGTACGTATTCATGCAGCGTAACTTGACGTCTCAATCAGGAGCTTATCGGCAACACACTCATGATCAGGTGGACAAACTTATCGGCAACCTGAGCCGCGTTGGGGAGAAGCCGGTAGAGCTGAACGGGCACATCTTCGGCCTGGCCGACGGCATCATCGGCACGGTGGCGTTCGGCAACATCTACGGCACTGAGAAGTTCACGCACAAGAAGCACTTCCATCACGTGCTCGACGAGGCCATGGACATGATGGCCAGCTTCTCCGCTGAGGACTTCTTCCCCAACGCCGCCGGCCGCCTGGTCGACCGCCTGACCGGCCTCATCGCCCGCCGCGAGAGGATCTTCAAGGAGATCGACGCCTTCTTCGAGATGGTCATCGAGCAGCACCTCGACCCTGCGCGCGCCAAGCCAGACAACGGCGGCGACCTCGTCGACGTCCTCATCGGCCTGTGGAAGGAGCACCGTGGCACACTCCGCTTCACCAGGGAGCACGTTAAAGCCATAATCTTGGCACGTCAATCTCACACGTACATACAATATAGTCCGTCCTGGTAGAATAAAGTAGTAATTAATCAACTGACGTTACCGCGGTGGAATTAATTCTTGATCTAGGATACATTCCTTGGTGGCATTGACACGAGCTCCGTGACGATGCTGTGGGCGATGTCGGAGCTGATCCGGAAGCCGCGGGTGCTCAGGAAGGTGCAAGGCGAGATCAGGGCCGTGGTGGGCAACAAAGAGAGGGTGGAAGCGGACGACGTGCCCAAGCTCAGGTACCTCAAGATGGTGGTGAAGGAGACGCTGCGGCTGCACCCGCCGGCCACGCTGCTCTTGCCGAGAGAGACCATGCGGCACGTCAAGATCGACGGGTACGACGTGCCGGAAAAGACGAGGATCTTCGTGAACGCGTGGTCGATCGGGAGGGACCCGGCGAGCTGGAACAATGCGGAGGAGTTCAACCCGGACAGGTTCGAGGTGAAGGACGTGGACTTCAACGGCGCGCATTTCGAGCTCGTGCCGTTCGGCGCGGGGCGGCGGATATGCCCGGGCCTGGCCATGGGCGCGGCGAACGTGGAGTTCACTCTGGCCAACCTGCTCTACTGCTTCGAGTGGGCGCTGCCGGAGGGGATGACGGCAGAGGACGTGAGCTTGGAGGAGGCCGGCGGCCTGACGTTCCACAGGAAAACGCCGCTCGTGCTCGTGCCCACCAGATTTACACCAGCGGCGAGTGGCAAGTTCTGACTTGCTCGAGAAATTAAATAAGGAATATATGTGCATTGCTGCCATGTATTTAATTTATCCCTGGCCACAATTAATGATCTGGCCTTATGGTCAATTTTCAGTCCGCTTAATTTGTTTCCCTGGAGGGGCAGAATGCGCGCGGCAATCGCCTAATTGCATGTGCTAGCTCCAGGGCACGCACGTACGTGAATAATATACCCACGTTTATGAGTGGGAGCCATAAATATCTTGACCATATGTTTGAGATCTAAATACGTTGATTTAGACTCTTTATGTATTCTACACTAGCTCAGAATAATACTTACAAATATTATTAATTATTAGAGCGGCGATCTTATAACCAAGCTTACAAATAATAGCCTGAAAGGTCTAAATAGAAAATAGCAGCGAAAATAAAGAATAAATATAGTAACCATTCGATATGTCCATAGGCAATCGACTGAAAAGCAAAATCCTAATCTGTGAAATCGTTGAAACATTTCTCCTTGATTATCTCTATCTGATATGATTCTCCTTCAGCAACTAAGCAACAAAGTATATAGTCATTAATACATATAGTACTTAGCAAGTCGTGTATAACAAGATGCAATATATAATTATGCAAAGCTTAACAACGGATAGCCGAGTTGTTACTTCGCAGAAAACAATAATTTAGAGCAAATATAATAAATACATTGAAAGCACACTTTGAAAATGAGTGATAAGTAAATAAATAATGAAATTTAATGAATTGAATAAACCACAAGTGAACTAACCAGTCATTTCCCAACCAACCCAAAAAATTATTAAAAAATCTAATCCTCGTGTAAAATCACCGAGTATTGTCCATAATCGGGAATACGGCTATTCGAATAGTTTTACAATCTACAGAGATTACACAATTTTACCCACAAAAGATAATCAACTTATCATGCCATTACACGCTTTCTTAGGGGTGTGATTAAGTGATTGATTATCACAAGGCATTTACAATGCTCAATCTCAATCCGATTCTGCACGCTAAGGTTTCACTGCAAAGTAGACTATTCAACTAGTCAAAAAGTTTTTCCTTGCGCCATGTAGAAATATCAAACCAACACATACATTTATCTTAATGGAGAAACCAAAATTGAAACATCATAAATTTATTAGCCTCTAATAAATTTAAGTCTTTAATCATACCGAAGCGAGATATCCACATCCCAAATATACTAATTGCACCCTCTTTACTGCGCAATCACTCGTCCAAGTAAAAACCATTTTGTTTAATCAAGACCAATAACACTACCCATTTAATGGTACACCAATTTTATAACTGTAGCTAACCACTATGATTCAATATCTCATTAAGTCAAATTAATTAATTGATCAATGTAATAAAAAGCCCAACATATCAATAAGCATGGCTAAACATACTAGACGTACAAACCAAGTGGATACTAATATTGCATCACTGGATAATTAACCATCCTACGGTAACAATGAAATTATGGCACTCAAACTATCGAATGAGTTATTTATTCAAAATTGATTGATAACTACCAAGTACCAGAGTTTGTAACAAGTTATCAAAACATAATAATTTTAAATAATAAAATATTTAATTTTGAAATAATAAGTTCAACGTGCTCAACGAGGCCATGAACATGCTTGCCAGACCATCTTCTCTTGCAGAGGACTACTTCCCCAGCACCATCAGTCGCCTCGTCGACGGCTTCACCAGCATTATCTCCCACTGGGAGAGGGTGTTCAAGAAGCTCGATGCTGCTCTTGGTGAGAAAGACCATACGGCACATCGAAATCTGCGTGCAGGTACGACATGCCGGCGAAGACATGGATCTTTGTGAACGTGTGGGCGATCGGGAGGGACCCTGTGAGTTGGAACAATCTGGAGGAGATCGACCTAGATAGGCTCGAGGAGAAGGATGTGGACTACAACGTCGTGCATTTTGAGCTCGTGTTGGCAATCAGGCCCTGGTTACACACTCTTTTCCCATGGACACACGCTTGGGAGTGGTGTAAAGCTCAAACTCATGAACACGTATAGAAAAGACATGAACACACAGAGAGAAGATTTTGCGCTACACAACAACTGCAGCTTTTCTATTTCTTTTCCTTTTATTGGCATCAAAAGACTACAATTAGGCAACTAAAGATTACAATCAGATCACAATCTGTTAGGCCTACAATTATGTTATGGTTATGTCTTGTCATATCTGCTATAGTAGTTACCATAGCTAACAATACCTACCAAAGCTACCAAAACAAAAACTAGATTAATTCAACATTTACCTCCCTAAGTTGGTTGTGCCTTCTTCATAGCCAGCATCCCAATTTTTTCTTTCATCTCTAAGAATTTAAGTCTTCCCAATGGCTAGTTTGGGATGTCTGCGAGCTAATTGTTGGTGCTGACATGCTCGACCATGATCTTTCCTTCTTTCACACATTCACTGATATAATGAAACTGAGTATCGATGTGCTTACTTCAGTCATGATACACCGGGTTCTTACTCAGAGAGAGCGAACTTGTTGTCAATGTTGAGCACCACCTTGCTAGGGTTCTGGTTCATGCGATCACCAAGAAGGCTACTGCTATATACTCCACTTCACAAGATGACAATGTGACCACGTTTTGCTTTTACGACAGCCAACTGATTAAGCTAGAACCGAGGAAGAAAGTGACTCCAATCATACTCTTGCAATCATCAATGTCGTCGGCCATATCATTGTCGCTATAACCCACCAAGTGCAATTATTCTCCTTCTTTCTTCTTTTCATAGCAACAACCCAAATCGAGTGTCCATTTAACATACCTCAGTATGTGCTTGACCGTAGCCATATGTTCAGTTATCAGGGACTCCATGTATCGGCTCAAAATGCCGACCGAATAGGCCAAGTCTGGCCTTGTGCTTATGAGTTACCTCAGACTCCCTACAATGCTTCTGTATATGGTTTGATCCATTGGTGGTGATGAGCTTTTCTTGCTTAACCTGAGCCTCACTTCCATCAGAGCTTGAGTTGGATTGCAATCACTCATGCCATAGTTTTCAAGGATCTTCTTTGTGTATGTTTCTTGGCAAAGAGAGATACCACTTGGCGTTTGATGAATTTCTATGCCAACATAGTAACTCAATAAGCCAAGGTTGCTCATGTTGAAGAACTACTTCATTTGCTTCTTGAAGATCACAATCTCCTCAGCACAAGCTCCTGTTATCACTAAATCATCCACATACATGCCAATTAGGAGACAAGTTTCACCTCTATCCCTATTGTATACTGCATGCTCAAGTGGGCTTTTCTCAAATTCAAGTGACAACAACGTGCTGTCTAACTTGGAGTTCCAAGCTCTCGGGTTTTGTCGCAGGCCATACAAAGCTTTGTGCAACTTTAGTAGCTTATACTCACTTCCTTTCTCAACGAAACCAGGAGGTTGATTCACGTACACTTCTTCTAGCTCTTTGTTCAAAAATGCCAACTTAACATCCATATGATGCAACCACCACCCTTCATGCATAGCTAGAGCAATGAGTAATCTCATTGTTTCTATCCCGGCAACTAGAGCAAACACTTCTTCGCAATCGATGCTTTGTTTTTGCACGTACCCTTTTGCAACTAGGCGCGCTTGGCCTTTCACCACCACACCATCTAAGTCCTTCACTTTATAGACCCATTCAATCCCTATGGCTTGATGTCCAGTGGAGGATCAACTAGACTCCGTGTCTAATTGTTGTAGATGGAGTTCATCTCCTCCTGCATTGCGCACTGCCAACTCTTCTCCTTCTCAGCATCTTGGATAGTCGCTATCTCCTCTGTGCCCAGCAAGTATAAGACAGAGTATTCAGTCTGGATCAGCTCGGTGGCATCGTACAGATCATGCAAAATGTGCATCCGTACCGGCGCCTGCCATGGTGAGACCAGTGTGTCATTAGTTGTCGGAGTCGTCATGGGTGTAGCCGACGTCATGCCAAACGTCTAAGTCACTACAGTTGAAGCAGGTAACGCCATCGCACCAGACATCGAGGAAACTATGGTTGTTGCAGGCAATGCCGGTGTGGCTGCCCCTACATCATCTTCCACTCCCGGTACCATCCCGTGTACCGACATGGATGGTGCTTGCTATCCTCCGAATGTGTCGGTGCTCTCGTCAAAACCTATAGGCTGAATGTATTCATAAAACACATGAAACACTTCCCTAGATGGGAGCTGCTCCGCCTACGGTGTGGCACTCCAGTCCCACTTCTTCCCTTCCTCAAAGATGACATTGCGCATTATGCACACCCTCCTAGTAGCAGGATCAAACATGTGGTACGCCTTCGGGCCGCTCTCATACCCAATGAACACCATTGGGGAGCTGTGGTCCTTAAGCTTTCCGTTGTGACCACCCACCTTCTTCACGTGCGCGATGCACCCAAAGGTGCGAAGATGGTGTACCAACGGCTTTCGCTTGCACCAGGCTTCATACAGCGTCATGCCAACCACGCTCTTGGTTAGCGCATAGTTTAGGATATACACCATGGTCATCACGGTTTCACCCCAGAATATATCGGGCATGTCCATGCTCTTCATCATGTTGCGCGCCTGTAACATCATGAAATTTCGATTGAGCAATATTGCAAAAAAATTTAAAACTTTTTATTTGCCTCTTGCTGGTGTTCCAAATTCCTTTGCAATTTTAATTGTGATCTCCAAAATTGGGTTATATAAAAGTAATATCAGGGCATAACTCCCCAAAAGAAAACACTTAAGATAAAATAATAGTAATAATAAAACCATATAATGAATAATATATAGCAGATACAAAGTAAATTAAAATGCAATATATGGAAAACAAAATTTAGGTGTAAAACGGTAAAACAAAAGGAGAGATCCGAAATTTAAATAGTGCATCCGAAAAGTGAATGAAGATTTCGAGCTCAACAATTAACTACAAAAGTAAATTAGATGAAATAAAATAAACTTCAGTTTATAATTCAATTCAGAAATTAGTTTATGGATAAAATGATAGTACAGCTTTCTTCAAATTTTCCTGTTTGGACGTACTCCCTATTTCCTTTTTCTCTTCTCTGCAGGCCCCACCTCCTTATTCCTTCTTTTTCTCCCCTCTCCATTTTTCTTCCGTGCCCCCAATCCCTTCTTTCTCTTTCTCCCTCCTGCCCTCATCTCTCTGCCTGCGGGCCTTGCGCCCCACCTCCTCTCCTCTTATCCTTCCCCACGGTCCCATCTCCCATTTCCTCTCTTCCCCGAGCGCCCGCCGCCCTATCATTACTTCTCCACTGTGCATGCCCCCGGTTCCTCCGCCGCCGCCCCTGGGTTTCCCTGTCTCCTCCCCACGCCGCCCTTGCGCCGGCCTACTTGTCCCACGCCATGCCCTGCTCCCTCGCCCTGCCCCGCCGCCCGGCCACTCCGCCGCCCCTACCGCGCCCTGTTCACCGACCTCAGCCACAGCAACCGCACAGTCCCTCTCTCCCCTCCTCCCGGCTATAAAGAGCCCCAAGCCGCCGCTGCCCCTTGCGCCTTTCTTCTTCCCCGCTCGGCCTCACCGGGCAAGCCCCCCCCACCCCCTCGCCGCCGCCACCGTTTTCGGCCGCTCCGGCGGAGCTCCCTACTCTCCACCCGCGTCATAGCGCACCTCCCCTGGCAGCCGATTTGATTTCTTTGAAGCAAGCTCGCCGCACGACCACTTTCCACGATTCCAGCCGGCCACCGCCATTTTCGCCGCCGCCTCCTCCTCGGACCATTCCACTCCAATTCTTTGCGGCTGAAGCTTCACCCCGACTGCAGCAACCTTCTCCAACCACCGCCCAGCCCCCTCGTCGCCCGAGCCTCTCCCTCTACGGCGACCCCCCCTACGCCACCACGGGCTCACGCCGCCGGGCCGCCTCGACGTCTCCCCGTCCCCGCCGACTGCACGGTAAGTTCCCTAGCGTCCATCTCTCGCTCGTGCTCCTCTCAATTTGTCCTTCCCCTCACTCCGGCACTAATGCTCCATCTCCCCTCCATGGCCGGCCGTCGCGAGCTCTGCTAGCCACCATTCGCTTGACCCCGGAAAACATGCCGCCTCCCACAGGTCCACTGGTCTACCTTGGGCCCATTTTGGCGGTGGCTTCCCCTCTCTGGTCTCCCAGCACCGGCGATGATGTTACTGCCCAGCGCCGACCGCCTCTGCTCGGGTTGGATTCAGCTCGGCCGAGCGCCCTTTTCACCGCCTGGCTTGCCCCTCTGTTAAGTGAAAATGGCCTCAACTCATTGAGTATATGGCAGATGGGCCCCATTTGGTATGGCAATTAGCAAATGACTAACACTACATTCCTACATACATTGTAAGATTTTGAGAAATTGTGCTATGTAACTACTCTTGAGTACAAGAAATTGAAGGTTGTATAAGGAATACATCACAGGTCCTTCACATGAGTAAAAGAATTATAGAGTTGAGTAGTTGACTAATGTGAGGTATAAAACATAATTATTGTTTCTAGACATGAGAACCTAAGTTCAAGTAGTGTGACATGTTAGTTTATCTCTTAAGTAAAAGTGGCATTGTTGGTAATTGAAACTCAAAATATCATGTAAGCCTTTTAAATGGTAGCTAATGCAAGTAGTTAGTGTAAACCCATATAAGAATGTAATGGCCTACAATCTAGTTGTGAGTATATATGTGTATGTGTACAAGTATGTATGATAAGCAATAGGAATAAGTTGTTAAAAATCAAATAAGCTTCATTTTTAGCAGAGCTAACTAGGTTTGATAAATAATCCAGAATACTAGGACGTATCTTGTAACTAATCTTGAATGTAGTTATAAAATCAAATGTTGCATAAAGAATGAATCGCAAATGAGTAGAGGTTATAGAATGTGAGGTTTAGACCATAACTAATGTCTTTAGAACTTGGAGCTTAAGGGAAAGAAGTATGACAAGAATGTTATAATATCATAAAGGCTCTTTTTAATGTATAATAGCTAATACCATCCAATTAGCCTAAATCCGAATAAAAATATAAGGTATATAATCTAGTTATAAGTATGTATGTATATGTGGTAAATAATAGGAAGAAATTGTTGAAAATCAAATAAGACTCAATATTGACATATAATTACTTAAGGACCAAACTTGAAAAGATAAGCCTTATTTAGACATTGTATAAATTATATGTAGATATCAGGAAAGCGCCCAAATGTCACAATGTAGTAACCCAGAATACTTGAGTTGTTGATAGCAAATAATTAGCAGGGTATCTTTAATTAACAACGATCATATGGAATGTCTATTAAAGTCCCCTGAGCATTGGTTAATAACATAGTTTTGCCTATTATGTTTTAATGAGCAAGTTGATAATAGGACCACATAAAAATAATATGTCTTCAATTACTAGAAATATAAACTATAGGACTAATTTGATAAATCAAAATAATCGTGTACCTTATATATGTAACACACACCTTAATTCATAACTACTAACCCCGATAAAATAATGTTCGGCTAAAATTTATACATCTATACTCTAACTCAAAGAACTTCCTTGATAAATATAAAATTATAAAAAGAAGATTATTAAATAAAGCGGGTCGAGCCGTGATATTCTACCATCAGCTACACCTAACCATCTTTAAACCCGAAGCGGAATACTTCGGCGAATACCCTTTCCGCCAAAATAACTCACTATCCTTTTCGCCATTCATTGCTCCGCTCCAACTCCGTTGACTCCGCCAATTCTCTGCGTCTAATCAATTCTACCAAAATGTCACCCTTTAACCCGTAATAAAGCTTCAGTTAAGTTATTTGGATTTTACTTGGATTTTTTTTGAGTTATTTGAGTTTATTTGCATTTATTTGTTTAGCACATAATTAGAACTCAGAATCCTGAAGAATCAAAGGATCAAACGAGACCAAGACCCAGATGAAGATGAAAAACCAGGAGCTCGAGATCAACAAACGAGAAAGCCTTGAGTGAGCTCAAGACCGCGGTAAACCACGTCAGGCGAGTCAATACTTTGTCATGTTTAAATACCATTTTTGCAAGTTATTTCGATTTAAATTACCAAGTGCATGCCATTATTTTATGTGCTATTCTATGTTTGTTTTGTCATTCTAGTTAGCTGTCCTATTTATTGGATGCCACTATTATAACTTTCCGGCATATTATCTTGTGAACCTTGTTAACCCTAGTGCAAACTTTAGAGGTAGTCATTTTTTAAAAATGGGTAACATGTTTATGTCATATAGCTTAGAGATGCTTAGTGTCGGGAAAGTCGAGAATACCCCAATGTCATATGTAAATACAAAAGAGCAAGTTTTGGGAAAAGTTGTGGTTGAGAATGGTTGGGTATGTTTAAGATGATTATTATTTTATGCTCCCAAAAATCTACAAAGCTACTGGGCGGATGGTTCAGGGGTGTGGTGCACCGGGTGCACGAGTGTGTGGTTCGTGGTAGAACCGTCCAGATAATTCAAGGACCGAATCGGGTCATGACCTTCCATCGTAAAATAGTACAACCACAAGTCTGCAAAGTGCAACTTAGCTAAATAAATCCTACTGAACTTTGGACTCATCTCATAAATTGGGGGAGAGAAGGCCAGGGCCTGAGGTGGCTAAAGGGACACCGAGTGGAGGGTGAATTGTTTCTCTTATTTTACTAGCGTATGGGGAGTGGAGCTCGAGGCGCTAGTAAAAGAGTGATTAACATCCCGTGCAACTATGGGTCCCACCGCAAGTGGGGCAGACTTATAGGGTGAGATGAGACCCTAAGGTCAGGTAGTGTTGAAAAGTTACTGTGATGATCTACTCGACTGCATGACCAAGGAATCATGCGGGGCAATGGATGGATTGCCTCTTGTGAAAGTGTACAAACTCAGCAAAGTCAAAATTATTCGAGCAGCCGTGCCCACAGTCAAGGGCGGACATGGGAACTTAACTTTGATATAGTTCTGTTTCAAAACAATTTTTAAAAGGTTAGAATCTGGAATGGAAAAATAAAGGACGAAGGATTGTCCTAGTTTGAGTTTTCTTGGGTGTTATCCCAGTGATAAGTTAAGCGGTTATAACGCTGAAAACTGATTTTGTGGTATAAACAACCTGGATTGATGGATGAGATCTGTATTTATTCTATAAAATCTTTTATTCAAAAGTATTATAAATTTTGGCCCAAAAGCTAAGTCTAGGAATATATATATATATATATATATATATATATATATATATATATATATATATATATATATATATATATATATATATAGTCTTTTAAAATGGAACTTCCGGCAAAATAAAATAAACCTGAGCCTATCCTTTGTCAAGCCATACATGTTATATACTTGCATTCTGTGTGTTGGCTCGCTGAGCACGGTGGTTGGTGTGCTCACACTCGCATAACAAAAATCCAGAATCAGGAGTTGAATCGCTACACTTCAGCAATGCGTCAAGTCAGAATGGAGAAGAAGATGGAAAGGTCAAGGACTAGGTCGCGAACCCCCAGTTGGCTGCCTGTGGATATGTTCTGTGGGTCTCACCTGTGTGCTTCATTTCCGCTGCTGCTTTCGTGTTTTCGGCCTAATCGACCCATGTGTAAGTATTCTATTATAATTACACTTTCGCTTGATATGTACTTTGATGTTCAGTACTGTATCTGTGAGCACTATCTACTGATCCAGGGAATAGTGCGGTGGAATCACAGAGAATTCCGGATTGAAAATCCGGGTCCGATAGCGCCATGGCAACAACCATCCGGTTTCTTTGCTCGACCACCCCATTTTGCTGAGGACGATACAGGGCACTCACGTATCTTCATATGTCCATCTCCTCACAATAGACAATAAATTCTTTTGACTTGAATTCATATCCCCGATCCATGCAAAGCACTTTTAATTTTGCCTCTGCTTCAACCTCGCCCAGTGCCTTGATCTTCTTGAAGGCTTGGAAGGCTTCATCCTTTGATTTCAATAACACAATCCACATATATTTGTTGTAATAATCTATTGCCAATAGAAAATACTTGTTACTGGCCGTGGTTGGGGGTAAGATAGGCTTGCATAAGTTGCCATGCACGAGATCCAGTATTTTGCTTACCCTGAACTTTGCCTTTTGCGGGAACGATGTGTGGTGTTGCTTACTAATGAGACAGCCATCGCACAATCGCTCTACATGACTCACCCGTGGGAGTCCTTCGACTTGGTCTTCTTGGCCCAGTTTACACAGCGCCTAGAAGTTCAAATGTCTATAGCGCACTTGCCATCTCTATGCATCATCGTCGAGATGTGCCATCAAACACACCAGTTGCATAAGGTCAAGATTGAGGATGTATAACATGTTCCTCGCTCTCTTGACCCAAACCAATAGCTGTCCCTAGCGATCAAACACATGCAAGTAACCATATTCCAACACGACCTTATAGCCGCGCTCCTCGAGCTGACCGAAGCTGATTATGTTGCTAGTCAGCTTCGAAATATAGTACACATCTATCAACGCCTTGTGCTCACCCGTGTGTCCTTCGATCAGCACCGTGCTTTGGCCGCTTATGGTTACTGCCGAACCATCACCAAATTTCACCATGCTTCCAATCGATGTGTCAAGATCAGTGAATCGCTTCTTACAACCAGTCATATGATTGCTAGCTCCTGTGTTGAGGTACCAGACATTACCATCGTCATTCTCGTTCACTCCGAGATAGAGTTGAACATTCTCCTCCACGAGCATCACTTCATCGGTGGTATATTCCTTGATCTCCATCAACTCGCATGCCTCGAGCATCAGCAGAGCAGGCCCATCGTCATCCCTCTCTACCATATACACCTTCTACTTCTTAGGCTTGTGGCACTCAGACGCAAAGTGCCTGTAGATCCCGCAATTGAAGCACTTGATCTTCTTTTGTCAAATTTGGGCTTGGGATTATTACCGAATTTTTCTTCTCCTTGGCCGGCTCCTCGCTAGCCCTTCATGCTTTGGCCGCGGCCATTGCCGCTCCCAAAGCTCTTCTTCACGCCGCTGTCAGAGCTCATATTGCCTTTTTTCCCTCGAGCAGATGTGCCTCCAATTGTTCGCCCTCCTTTGGATCACTGAAGCTACTTCAGACCGTTTCATCATAGGCTTTATACCGGCCTACAAGATCTTCAGTTGTGAGCGTTTTGAGATCCATACATTGCTCAATCGATGTGACGAGCTACATGTAGCGTGGCAGGGCTGCACGAAGAAACCATCAGACGATGTCGATCTCTTCCAGTTTCTTCTCGTCGAGACCATGAATGCCACTCACCAGGGATGACACCCTGGCGGCAAATGTTTCCACTGTCTTGTTGTCCTGCATCTTCAGTCCCTTATAGTCTCTTTTGAGCATTTGCAGGTTCGCCTCCCGAACATGTTCATGCCCCCATATGTGTCATCTTGATCGCATCCCACGTCACCTTCATCGAGTCCTTTCCAACAAGGGATGACATGAGACTCTCTAGGATTGCCTAATAAATCACAGACAACGCTAGACGATCCTTGCAGAATTTGTAACATGATACACATCTTCATAGCCCAAATAGTGTAGTTGTTGCGCATGAGCTGTAGATAGGCCATCTGTACTAGGCTCTCTTTCTTCACCTCCGAAGCCTCCCCATGCTCAGACAGAAGTCTTCCTCCCGCCATAATCTTCACACACGAAGAGCACTCGTGCTCTGATAACAAGTGTTGGCAATCAAACTCTGGTTCCACTCTTTTCCCGTAGACACACATACGTGAGATTGTTGTAAAGCTTAAGAACTCTTGAACACACAGAGAGAAGATTTTGCGCTACACAACAACTGCAGCTTTTCTATTTTCTTCTCCTTTTATTGGCATCAAAAGACTACAATTAGGCAACTAAAGATTACAATGAGATCACAATCTATTAGGCCTACAATTATGTTATGCTTATCTCTTGCCATATCTGCTACAATAGTTACCATAGCTAATAATACCTACCAAAGCTACCAAAACAACAACTAGCTTAATTCAACACGGAGTTCACGTTGGCCAATCTGCTTCGACTGGGAGCTCCGGGAGAGGGTGAGGAACGAGGAGGTGAGCATGGACGAGGCAGGAGGGAGGGATCACCATCCATTGGAAGATGCCGCTCGGGCTTGTGCCCATCAGACACAAGTGCCAGGGCTGAGTTAATTAGCCATCATCGTTTAACTGATGTTATTGCTCTGCCTCTGCTGTTTGGTTAAGTTTCTTTTTTGTCTAGACTTACCACAAGTCGTTCTATATACTTCTCCAAATTGTTTGCCTAAGTTTCTCTGTGATTACTCCAAACTCTCAAAGTTTGTGGCAATTACAATGAAACAGCGTGATATAAAAGTGTTGGAGTATACGTGTACTAAATTACGTACCGTCAACTTACCTCATTTCAAAGAGATTAGGCCCAATCCTAAATCCAGCATGCGTGGCACATTTTCAGACGATTTCAGCTGATACTAGAGGTGCGAATTCCCAGCTAATAAGATGGCGATTTCACAGGAGGCAGCACATTCAGTGGTGTGAGTATGGCGAGTTTGGACCAAAGATGGGAGCTAGGCGACTAGGACAGAACGAATAATTGCGCTGACCTTCTCGATCTTTTCATGGGCGGACCTGTCGAAATTCTACTCGCCTCGGCTCTTCGACCCTATTCATTTTAGTTGGGACTATTTTAGCTGAAAATAAAATAGTAGCAACTAAAAATAATTTTTAGAAAGAAAGGACAAGCGGTGAAGGAATTGAAAGAGAGATGCGTGCGTGATAGGGAGCGAGAGAAGTGTAGTGCATAATAAGCTTATGACCTTTTACCTTATCTTTAAAGTAAGACGAGAGCTAAAGAGATAAAAAAAACCACTTCAGAAAACCAATTATTTATATTAACTTCTGATTTCTCTAGACAAAAACATGAACTAACATGAATAGACGCTTCAAAGCCTCTAAAAGCCGGCCCTGTTCTTCATCCCATCCTTTTCGGCACAAGTGTACAGCGACGGCCTTATCGCGTATAGAATAAATCGCGCTTCCGTGATATACCTGATCCTTATCCCCTTCCTTGGTGTCAATGTTCTTTCTTCACATGCACATATTCGATATGCCCGGTCATATATGAGCAAGGTCATCCATGTCGCTGGGGAATGGGAATTGGAATGGAACCCAAGTGGGTGTGCACGGGTCAACCAATGTGACCAACTCTTCCATGTCGAGAAGAAGAGCATGCATGAAATACAAATCCCTGGATGCCCTCCAAAAGGAAAGACAGCCAAATACAGATCTCTCTCTCTCTCTCTCTCTCACACCCATCCAGCAGCCCAATGATCCGCTCCTTGATCGACACCTTTTGCTTGGCAAAGGGCCAAAGGCCAATATTCTTTCTGTGTCAAACACGCTGCCCAAGCAAAAGCCATCTAGCTCCCTGGCTGTAGGGGCGCTGTTGGGTCGGGTATAGGTAGCCCATACCCATACCCAATGACAATTGGGTATATCCAATGAGTTTGGACATACCTTTGGAATCTATGCGTTGTTTTTAATTTATTTGAAGGGGTATGGGAAAATATGGGTAAATGGATATTACCCCCTCCTTTCCTACATTCAAAATGGGTATTTCCTTCTTACCCATACCCTACGCAAATAGTGTGGGTATGGGTTTGGAAAAGGGTATTAGGTACCCAGTGGCACCCCTACCTGGCTGACAGACCCCATGGATAGGCTAGCTCATTCTCTATAAATACATGCGCAAGCATGCAAGCATCGGTACAGAAGCGCAGGGGCAGAAGAGAGGTCTTGCATGCATGGACGTACGAGGCCATCTTTGATAGCCAAGGATGATTTGCCTGTAGCCTCTTGAGAGCTCTCAGCGCCACAGGCACTCGAGAGCGGCAAGCCGGTTCTATGGGCAAGTCATCCTAGCTAGCTGAGTACCTCTTATGCTATCCCATGTCAGACCTGCTCTTCTTAGGCTTTAGCGATGAACAAAATTCACAAGACCAACCACGAGGTATGCACTCTACACAACAAAAACATCTCAGTGATTAACCTTGACAAGGCGCCCGTATGTGGCGAAGGCATCGTCTGCGGCTGCAGTAGACTTCTTTCTGCATTTCATTTTCACCTGCCATTCAGCCCAGTGGCATGGGCATGGCACACTAGCTGCCTTCCACTTCAGCCAAAGAAACACAGCTTGTTTGGATGTTCGGTACATCTGGAGTTTCCTTTTTCTAAGAATGATCATGGTTTTGGAAAATACTGTATTGGTTGGTAAACATCATGAGGTGTTTTGTTTAGCTTTGCAAATTCCACCCCATAACTTCACAGGCACCACGCAATCCCGCCATATGAAACAGGGCAACGTCCGAACACACTGACGGTTCTTGAAAGTGCACAAAACTATGGCTTTTGGATAACGGGTCCACTCACTATCCTTTAAACTTACAATGTATCAATATGCCTCACCCTATCATTCCACCCTTGACGTCAAGCCGTCCAGCATGTCTTAACCAGGAGCTATTAAGAAAGACCTGAGAGGAAGGAAGAATTGGCTAATTATTTCAATAGAAAAATCCGTTACCTGAATCTTGTGCCTTACCAATTACAGACAGCCAGGAGTTAACCTGACAATACATAAAGGTATTTGTTCTACTTAATTTCTATCTGCTAAAACTGCTCTTTTCCTTCAGGTATACAATCAGCTGCAACCCCTTAGTCCCCAAGTATCCATCACCAGCATTCCTTTTCTGCCTTTAGTCGGTTCACCCCATTACTAATTCAGGTTGGAGAATTATCCCACGATAGTTCTACATTGTACAGTGAGCTTGCAGTCTTGCACACATTACATTATTATCTACCATTACAAGAAGTGGGACGCATTCCAGGCTACATATATAAGCAAATATCAAGTAATGCTTAAGCAAATCTACCTTTCATAACCAGACATAGACAGGCAAATTGATTAGAAAGTTCACCTGTATGGGAAATTAACTCGAATTATGTTATGGTTGCACGACATGCACAAACTAATCAATATCTGAGGCACGACAGAGCTCTAAAAATAGGCTTAATAGAAAACATACTCATACTGTACAAGGAAAATGCAGAAATAGCCAGTGGACTTTATGAGGAATCAATTCAATGTAGAAATGCCAATGACCAGTTGAGGATATGAATTAAATTAGCTAATGCCTTATGCTAAAAATTCGTTATTACAAATCAAACCTCAGAATTAGCATCAACTGTACCAGGAGATTAACTAATTCAGCATACTGAAAAATGTATTTGCTAGAGGATTTCAAGTGTTAAAATCTTTGATAGCGTTCAAAGTTAATAAGCAATTTTGAGCTCCATACATGGGTTGTTTTCATCATAGTAGAAGTGATAATAAGCATACAAGGGAAGCAAACTAAGCAGAAGTACAGCACAACATGAATGATAAGTTTAGTAAAAGAACAGGACAAACAGATAGGGTAACAATAAATTGACAGTTGTAAGTAAATTCTGAGAAGGATGATGACCGAAAAGAACAAAATGGAACGAACAATTGCTTTTTTCTGATCAAACAATGTTACAGTTGGAGTCCATGACAAGCTGAACTGAAAGAGTAGATCACCTTATTTGTGGGCCACTCAGTCTAAAAGCCAACCAAAACCCAGCATAAATCCATTACTCTTTTAATCAACGATCATCGGTTGATCACTTGCATTATTTTTCATATAAATGCACCTTAGGGACGGAAGCTACATATATGGATGATTTTCCATAGCGTTCATGAATCATGCTCAAGAGTCAAGAAGTTCAGTATAAGCTTTGTTTAGTATCTACAGGAACATGGTAGGAGGGGATGATTGATGCAAATTGGTCAAATTTGAGAGGATGAAATTGGAATCTTCTGTGAGGCACTTGGCGCTGAGTTGCTGACTTTTCCGTTGGAACTGATTTTAGTGAAGAATAGTTGCTCCCACTTGATGAGGAATAATTCCTCGTAGGGATTATGTGTTGACCCTCTATAGCATTTTGGAAGGATGTATCCTATGCATCAAATTATGGCCTTAAGGGAGCTCAAGAGGTGAAGATGTTTCAAAAGAAATTATGTTTCATGTGATTCCTGAGAAGATGGGTAAGGTCAAAATAAAGAAACTGGTCCCTGCATGATTTGGGGAATATATACCTACCATGATCAAGAAAAGATTCAAAGGGAAAAAGTGCGCTGGTGTGCCATAAAGAAAACTATAGTTGACACAATGATTTTAATGAAATTTATGTGGATGTCTTTGTGCATCTATCATATCTATTTCTTTGCCACACTATAAATAGGAATGTAAAGAAGAAAGGAGCCATATCTCACTTCAAGCGTCAGTCCAGAGGATTGGAGGAGGAAGTCTTGCATGGCGTAAGGCATGCCCTTTGCTAGCCAAAGGGTGACTTGCCCATTTCCTATTCGAAGATATAACCCTATCTCGCCTTTACAAGAAAAATGCCCCATGTATCCTAATAGGCATCTCCTTGGCTGTTCTCAGTAGCTCTTGCCCCCTTGATACACCTATACAGCTGTACCTCTTACTACACTACCGTAGAACCCCGGTGTCACCCAAAAACTACTGAGGAGAAGCTCGATAAGGTATAAACAACCAATCACCTAACACTAGGAAACCGATCTTAACAGTGCACATTGCAATAAAATAGGTTAGCTCTGATCACCTAAGTTAGATATGGGCATGCACGTGATATGATGGAGTTACTAAATAGTGCCCATTTTGAATCGGTTTCGTTTTGTAGAGTTTAGTCTGATGAATTTACAATTACAAATAGTTTTACCTCTATACTGAAACTTTTATTCTTCTCTCCAGATTTAGGTTTCACCCAACAATAGCGTTTTGTAGCAACAATTAGCGCTTAGCGATCTCCAATTTCGCAACACAATGCTTCTACATTTCTAATGCAATAAAGTTCATCTATATGGTAACAAAAAGCCAAAAAGGTTGTGGCAAAGTACTTAACTAAACAAAATTACCAGGTCAACGACAACCAATACAAAAGCCAATACACAGACAAATTTGCACCCAAATTGTAAAGTAGATAGCATGATTGTCAGGTTCCTTCAATTCAGAAACCCAATCGCAATATGTTGCAGGTAGAGTCCAAAGATAGTACTGGTTCAGCCTACACTGCCGTTAATTTTTCAGAGCTAATGGCAAGGCAAGTCAGAAAATAGGGCTCTAACATAGTAAATTAATGACCAAAGAAAGGGGGAAAGGGGGGCTCACAAAAATCATGAGGCATCTGGTTACAAAGGCACAATCTGCTTTATTACACTTTCTATATCATGTACTAATCACATTTATTTTCATTGTATAATTATTTCCACCTGTTTCCAGTCTCACAATTCGTAATGGAACTTCATTTAAAATCTTGAAGTACGGCAGGAGAATCCGGATAGGAAGTAGTATGACAAAAACAAGCAAGCAATGAAAAGACCAAGCGTTGATCGCATTTTTTATGAGCAAACACGGCAATGTAGTGGGATGACGTTCATACGATTTGTTCACCTTATTGCATTCATTATTTCAAGTTTTTTCAAACAATTCCTTTGAAAAAATTGCTCAACAGCACGTCATGTGACAGAGAGGAGATGATCATCAAACTTATATACACACTCGGATTGCCAAAAGCATCATTAGTTATTGCCCTCGTCACTACTAGCTTTCTATGGAGAGGAAACAAAAAATTGAGACAGCAGAAGCTAGGAGCTCACCAGCTCAGGAAACGCTGTCGCTCCTCCGGAGCTTCTGGATGGCGGCAAACATCTTCCTCCTGGAACCAACGGCGCCGATGCCCATGTCCTTGAGGTCATCTAGGGTTAGCAGCGGGAGCACTTCGTCGTCCACCTCGTGGATCTCGAACACCGGCGCGTACCGTGAGAGGCCGAGCCCATCCAGCCAAGCCTTCACGCCGCCGTAGCCCATCGCCACGGGGAGCTGCCCATTCGGGAGGCCCCAGTCCGCCACGCCGTCCGACTCGTCGCCGCTGGCCTCGCGGCTGCCCGAAACCCTAGCCCTCGCGGCGGCGGCGGCGGAGTCGGACTGGTCCGCGTCATCGTAGTAGTGCTCCTCTTCGTCCTCGTAGCCATCGGCGCCGGAGGGCGCCGGGATCCAGGCGGTGCGCGCGCGGCGTTGAGCGGGCTTCGGGCCGCGGCGGTGCGCGGCGGCGCCGGCGGGGTCAAGGCTGTCCTCCGGATGGGCGCGGCGTGGTGGGCGGGGGTGGGAGGAGGAGGAGGAGGGCTTGTGGTGACGGCGCGGGAGCGGGATGTCGGCGGCGGCGGGCTGGACGCCGATGTCGCCCAGGCGGACGCTGGGGCGGCGGCGGCGCTTGGAGTAGGGCGGGGCGGGGGGCTGGGCTCCAGCGGCCTCGGCGGCGGGGTCTCCTCCGGGTGGCACCTCGGCGGCGGCGCCGTTGGTGTCGGTCTCCGGCGGGTGGAGGTCGGCCATGGGGCGGGGCGCGCGAGATGCGTAATGCGTGGGTGCGGATGGATGGACGGTTCAGTTCAGTTGGGCAGGGCTCGTCTCGGCGAAGTGGCAACGAACTGAACTGAAGAACTGGGCGAGTGTTGAATGTTTCCTTGCGCTTCCTCTGGAGACTCGCTCCTACCACCCCTGACTCGCCTGGAGACATGGCCAAATGGACGGCACGGCCCGGCCCGGCCCGGTCCGGTATGAACCGTTAGAGACGGTCTACTTAGCCTGTTAGATACGGTCTATTCAGTCTGTTAGCTTGAACAAGATATGTCATGCTCAGTCTGTATGCTCAATCCATTGGACAAATTTGTCTCGTTCAAAGCCCGATCGACGATGTACGCGGTCCTCGATCGCGTCTGAAGAAAGAAATCTATTGATTTTGGTTCCGCTGAAGCCTGGACTGCTCAGTCGCCGCCTTGTTGTTTGGGCGCAAGAGAATATCGTACTGCATCTTATGGCTACTACCGCTGCGCCTTTCTTCATCGATGATTCATTCATTCATTCGACGACATGCATGCAGGCCTGTGAAACAAATGGCGCCGAACCCAAAGAGGTCGAGCAGCCCATGTCCCTTTCACGCAAATCGCTCTCTCTTGCTGTCCTCTCTGAGACCAATCGTTTTCTCTTCCTGTGTATATATTCTAATGAATTTTTTCGAGATGTATATTCTAAGGACTTTGTTTGTGCGTATCTTTCAACACAACAAATTCAGAGAGCTTACGTAAGCACGTCTTAACAAGACTGCAAGTCTACAGAGAGTCTTTTTTACCCGTCCGACAATCAATCCCCGCTTGCATGAAAGCTACGGGGGCAGTCGGCGTGTCCCGTGCGGCTCGCAAACGAAATTTGACCACAAGCCACGAAATCCAACTCGAATTGAATTGCCTAGCATTTAGTAATTATATGACAAAAACTATTCCAAACCACATGATGTAATAGTCCGGGAAAGGAGATGGCATTCGCTATCGAAAGGATGACAACTCTTCTCAGATGGCTTAAAACATGTGGCAGTATTCTCTTGTTCAAGTTTAGCCTGAGATCATCCTAGTCAATACCATTCCGAAGGCCATACCAGTTTAGCTCTTAGAATGGTACATTCCAATATCGATCCATACTGGCATAATGTTTTAGAGTATTATAGCGGCGGGTACAGAATTTTTAGAATAGGTGTTTGAAGTAAACAAAATGTTGTTCAATAGAAAATATAAAGATCCACAATAACTAAAATCTCTCTTCAAAAAAATAATAGCTAAAATTAAAAGATAAATTACTCGTACTAGAGACAACATATGAAATTAATCTTAAGAAATTATAGAATAATTAAAAAATAAATTAACTCAATGATTTTTCATGCCTTAGAATCACCTGTGTTGTCTGAACACTAATGTGCATAGCCTTCGTGCAACGGTGCAATCCCTGTTGCGCCCTCGCTTGCCCTATCGCCGCCTCACGGCCCAGCGACCAAGCCCCGCTCATCGCTGCCCACTTGCTCCTCGCGGCCTTACTGTGTTCCAACACACCGTTGCGACCTATCGAGGCCTTTCTCCTTACCACTTGAATTTGGAATGGAGCGGTGGAGCATGAGATGTGAACTTTGGATGAACTAATGAGCCAGTTCGAGGATGGAGCGGATGGGTTGTTTACCCATACTACTTGAGGTGAATTGGGAAGGAGAGGTGTGAAAGTGAGTTACAATTAATCGTGGGTATGAATATGAAGTATTTTACTATAAAATTTTGGCGTTCAGCTAAACACCTTTGAACCATGGCAAGATCATCCCTGGAGTATTATATATACTCCATACTCCTATAAGTATATATTCCCATTTCCAGAACACACACACACACATATATGGAAAATGATTTTATACTCCTGAGAGTACGTACTCTTACTTCTTATATATTGTTTAAACGAATAAGATATACATCTTTATTCTTTTAAGTATACTCTAATAATGATTGTAAAATACTCCAAAGTGAGTCCACGAAAAATATCATCAAAGCCCACTTTATAGCATAATTTATGTACATACTCCTTTTACATATAGAAAATAGTATATAGCAAAAATAAGGGGCTCTAATGGATTTTTTCAACCATATCGTATTGGAGTATCTTATAATATACACATATATGTGTATGTATGCGTACGCATGTGTGTATGTGTATGTATATGTATATACATGTGTATATTATAAGATATATTAATAATTCTACTCCAATGAGACTTGGTTGAAAAAAATCATGGAACTCCAAGTATGAAAAATTATATACATGTCAAATTTCACTTGTAATATTACCTCAAATACATAGTAGTAAAATCAATTATGATGTATAGTTCAATGAGTTTAATAGATGGTATTATCAATTCTGTCGGTGTTGTCCGGTATCAAAACCAGTATTGACCGGTATCAGATCGGTATGGCCGATATTGAACGGTATCGAAGCGGGTATAGAACGCAGTGCTGTTCTATACCGTTTTAGTAACTAAAATGGTATATACCGATCATTTCAGCCGGTATCAGAAGGATATTGATAAGTTTGCTTGATATATCTAAAAAAACGTTTAGCTTGAGATCAGCTTAGGTCTGGTTTTCTGTTGTTTCCTGAACTTGTGCTACGTGCCTATGTTGCCTCCTCTTCTGCGGATGATCAGACTTGTTTCTGTATGTTAAAAATGGAAGGAAAATGGGTCTATCCTCAAAAAGGGTCACGATTCACAGTGACCATTCACTATTGCTTCATGATCCTTCTCTGACGAGACACACTGTGACGAGATCGTGTACCCTGAGTGCGTTACATACTTCAGACAGCTTCTTGGATTTCAGAGAAGGATGCTTATTTGGATATACCACGAAACTTTCGGTGGAAGTAGACTCACAGGCCAGAAACATCTCCTATATACAAGAGTGCATAAGATAATTAATTTCCAATGATGCGTAGCTAGAGGCACAAGATACTTCTTCCCTTGTTCTTTTTTACTTAACTTCCTAACATTTGTATCATCAAACTTATAAATTATCTATACAAAAATTATATCATTAGATTTGTTGTTGAAACTATTTTCATAATATTATAATATTGCTAAAGATTATATGTCTTTTTGTGGATTCTTTTCAGCTGATTTTTACTGACAAATTGTCCTTCTTGGGGCATCTCATGTGGACACATCAGTGGTTGCACGCTTTTCATTTTTTTTCTTTCACCGTATCCACAGTGTATCCACTATTGTGTTGTTGTCTTCCTCAAATCCAATCACTACCACAAAAATAATAAAAATAATAATAAAATGAAAATGCGGCGTTTAGTGTATTTTTTTCCTTGGTTGCACTATTCAGAATTTCTTCGGGAAAAGTTGCGAGCGGTTCATGTTTACTGGTGACGTGTTTTCGTTCCTATTTGAACATAAGAAATGATAGTTTCCACTATTTAAGCCCTACATTTAGAGGGTGATCGGAATAGCGATAGCTTTTGATTTTTGCTGAAAAAACATTGTAGCTAGCTGAAAAAACACTGTACCTGAGTTGGTTTATTGGATATAATTAAATGTAAAAAAACCGAAAATAAAAAACAAAAAAGTATAAGTAAATTTTTATTAAAAAATTCAAAAAAACGAATTTTTTTCATTATAACACGCACTGTGCGCGCTACAGTAAAAAATCCGCCCAACACCTAACGTGACATCCATCACCGTTCTGATCGCGACCTTAGACGACTACGTAAAACACTCCATACCACTTAACTATACTTTTACACTCTTCTTCGCTGTACAAATATTTTGCATGTAACAAAACACAGATATGTTTTGTCACATCAAAGATGGTACACCAGCAATTAATTAGCCGAGTAGAACCAAATCGATCACCTACGAAGAAAACACAGTGACATCACAATCCAATGCCTGCCCATTGTTGGTGCCACCCGAAATGTAACGATCACATCAATTAACCTGTCTTTTCAGATTTGTTATTAATCAACTAGTATATAGCATTACGTTGTAGCCATCCGGCCTAACCCGGAGAGGAGCAAGAATTAAAACCAACTCCCGTGGACGCATTCACCGCTGGAATCCAAAACCGCAGCCCCCGCTGTCTCGCTTACATGTGGGCCAGGAGATCCACCCGCGGCGTCCACGAGTTTCTTTCGCCGTTTGCTTCCTCATTTTTCTGCGTCCCCAGCCAGCCCACCAGTCCAGCGGGTCAGCGCGGCCGGCCCCCGGAGTTTGATCCGCGCCGTCCACTGGCCGCGCAAACCCAGCGGCTCGCCCCTCCCCCGCCGTCCGTTTCCCCTCCCGCTGTATAAAGGCACGCGCTGCCCCCTCTCGCCGCCATCTCCGCTTCCCCATCCTTCTCTCTCTCCTCGCGCTCCTTCTCCGGCGAGGGAGAGGAGGGAGGAGAGATCTCGACTCGAGGAGCTTCTGGATCTCGCGTCATTTGGAGATGGCGGTGGCGCTCCGTCTCCCCGGGGTCGCTCGGGAGTCTCCGGCCGCTCTCTCCATCTGCGCCGCTTCCAAGCTCGCTAGGGAGCCGTATTTTGTGTGTAGGGCTGCCAGGCCGGGAGGGCAATTCTGGAGGAGGAGGGGGTTGGTGGTCCGGTGCCAGAGCGGCGCTGCTATTCTGAAGAATGACGACGCCGCGGCGGCGCGGGATGGGGAGAAGGCCACGGTGGGGTTCACCGTCGTTATGAAGTTCGGCGGCTCGTCGGTGTCGTCGGCCGAGCGGATGAGGGAGGTGGCCGACCTCATCCTCAGCTTCCCGGAGGAGAGGCCGGTGGTTGTTCTGTCCGCCATGGGGAGGACCACCAATAACCTCCTGCTGGTACCATTTTTAGCCTGGTGTGAAATGTGTGGATGTTGTTAGCTCCATTCCATGCTAATGGTGCATACTTGTTCGATTATGTAGGCCGGAGAGAAGGCGGTGAGCTGCGGCGCCCCGAAGGCGTCCGAAATCCAGGAGCTCGCGGTCATAAAGGAGCTGCATATTAGGTAGGTGTGTTTTGTTTTTGTTCTTTCGTGGTCTCTGTTAGGTTGGGCTGGTTTGGAGAATTCGATCCTGATTGCTCGTTGTTTTGCTCTGCTCAGGACGATTGACGAGCTTGGATTAGATAGGTCGATTGTTTCAGGTATGTTATTGCTGTCCTGCAATTGTTGGTTAAAAAAATTCAATGCTGCTTTTGGCAAAAAATGAACATAAAAGGTTCAAAGACTCACCTTTTTTCTAGACTCACTCAGATAAGGAAGTAAACTCACCTTTGGCCAATTGCAGTTCATCAGTCATCCCATAAGCTCACTGAAGCTTTCCATTGAATATACATCTATCTTTCTGTTTACCTTCCGGTTCTTGAACTTCTGACCGATATTCTTGCCACTTTGGGATGGTGATCACTAAGGAACAACGAACGAAACCTTTGGTTCATAGCATTACCCCAATTTACTCATTTTCCTAATATAAAGTTAATGCTTACAATTTAATTTCTTAAGTTGTTGAAGATATTTTTTTTGGGTGGGTTTAGCTTTTTATATTTTTTGTCTTCTATGAAAGTAATTTCTGTAGCACTATACAAACAATGCCTTTTTCACTCTTAAACTCAACAGGTTTATTAGACGAATTGGAACAACTTCTTAAGGGCGTTGCTATGATGAAAGAGCTGACTCTTAGGACACGAGATTACCTTGTTTCCTTTGGTGAATGCATGTCTACAAGAATATTTGCTGCATATTTGAATAAACTTGGGAAAAAGGCACGGCAGGTATATACTTCTAGCAAATGCTTTGTTTTGTGGGGTTTGCTTTGATCTAGATTCTAGACCCTTTTTTTTCTGATCGAACTTTTTTGTATTGTCTCAAAATTAATGTCTGGACTCTGGACCTGTGAACGATAGTGCAACTGAGATTTCCAGAAGGGGTTATTAATATCTTGTTGTCATAGCAAACTGACTTGGTTATAGAAATAAGATTAACAATTCGGAGTCTTTGCTTCTACATATTCCTTGCCTTTTGTTTATTTGATTTATGGAAAAGTAGATAGATTATTGGTGCCTAGTTGTTCTAGCCCAAACTAAGTAATTTCTTTTCTTCTCAATAGAATTAAAATTTGAACTTAAAGTTTATATTCCAGTCAAATCGATAGTTCAAGCCTGGTGTGGAAGTGGTGCGAATGCAATTAGCTGATATATAGGCTGTATGGCCGGTAAACATTCTCGTTAGTAATTCACAAAAACTATTAGTTCTTTTCATTTCTTGTTACCCTTTATTTTTTTCGTTCAGTTCACCATAAGAAGCGTTTTCGTGTTCCATAGACTACTTTGCAACTGACTTTATTGTTCTTCTTTACGAGGAGTCTTTTCTGGTGTACTAATTTTATAATGATGATGATTTAAGTGATATTCGGTAACTTCGGTTCCATTAACTACCAAAAGGTCCCAACCATGCAGCTAATTAGGTGAACTTCCAGTGCTATATCAAGCGTAAGAAGCAAGCGGTTAGTAGGATATGATTGTAGACCAGAGTTTGGACGATTTGCTAAGTTCCTGGATAGTGCCAAGACCTGTAGTATGCCTGTCTGCCGCTTTAGCTATCCGACGCAGGAAAGTAGTCAGCTTTTTGGGATAGCCAAGTGTGAGGGAGTTGATAAAGGTGAGAAGTTAGCTTTCCAAATTAGCAGGGGTACAATCTAGAGTTAAACCTTCTCTATAATACTGTGCTTAAATCTGTCCTGGCTATACCCTACTGCATGTGGATGTCGACATTGTTGAGAAATATTTCTTTAGATCATAGAGCAAAGGCCCACAACTATGTGATCATGGTTTGAATGATCTAATGAATTTCACATCTTCCTGATGTTTTCCACCCAACAATGTCTTTAACTAATTGTTGCTTGTTTGCAGTATGATGCGTTTGATATTGGCTTTATAACCACTGACGATTTCACAAATGCGGATATTCTCGAAGCAACTTATCCTGCTGTTGCAAAGAGGCTACAAGGAGATTGGATTGATGACCCTGCTATTCCTATAGTCACTGGTTTCCTTGGGAAGGTCTGTATTTTACATAACTCATGTGCAGGGGCATCAGGTTTATTCTGTTTGTGTTTATGATGATGCACATCAAACTTCAGGGATGGAAATCCTGTGCTGTCACTACTTTAGGAAGGGGTGGTAGCGACTTGACTGCTACAACCATTGGCAAAGCTTTGGGATTAAGAGAAGTCCAGGTTTGTTTTCTAATTTGGTGATAAATGGCACAGTTTCTTAGATCAATCCATCCAGAATCTTTGTATTTGGATTATGTTCATTAAGTTTCTTTAGTTGAGAAGTTGTCCAGATGTTTAACCAAATAAGCTTACAGCTAAGAATAATGGGATGTGGTATCTTTGTGGTCCTATATATTTTGCAATGCTGCAGGCAGTTATAGCTCATTTTCCTAATCTGTAATAGGTTTGGAAGGATGTGGATGGTGTGTTGACGTGTGATCCTAATATTTGTGCAAATGCGATATCAGTACCCTACTTGACTTTTGATGAGGCAGCTGAACTTGCATACTTTGGTGCACAGGTATTCTTTGTTGTTTATTACCATTTTGTTGATCTAATAGTAGATGGTTGCCAGTTGCACCAGAAATCTCAACCCAGAGGATTTCAATGTACATGTTTACTCTCCTTGGCTTTTCAATTTCGTTTTTGTTTTGTTGTTCAGGGGGTTGGTTGTGTAGGCAGGGAACTTCACAGCACTGATAACTTTTTTGTTATATGTGTTGCTGGAGTTACCTGTGATACTTCGCTGATTTGGCAAGCATGATCTTTCTATATTTACACTTATGGAAATACTCACCAATTGCTAGGTTTTGCATCCCCAATCAATGCGACCGGCTAGGGAAGGTGGTATACCAGTTAGAGTTAAGAACTCATACAACCGTCAAGCACCTGGTACCGTCATCACTAAAGCAAGAGATATGAGCAAGGTTTGTTGTATGACTATATCTATATCAGTGTACTGTGATTCTTCCATGTGTAATTACTTGTTGCTGGTCCCTGATTGTACATTATTTTTCAGAGTATATTAACCAGCATTGTGTTGAAATCAAATATTACCATGCTGGATATAGTGAGCACAAGGATGCTCGGTCAGTATGGTTTTCTAGCAAAGGTACATATAGCAACAGACTTGTGCCTCTTTTCCTTATTTTTTTGAGTTATACATATTGTTAGTTTGATTATATTCTTTATGCATTTGTGTAGGTCTTCTCAATATTTGAAGATCTGGGCATCTCTGTTGATTGCGTGGCTACTAGTGAAGTCAGCATATCGTTGACACTAGATCCATCAAAACTGTGGAGTCGTGAATTGATCCAGCAGGTAAACATTTGAATCATGTTTCATTTTATGTTCAGTTCTCTGCCGATACAGCCAATTTTGTCCAACTGTTATGTTGTTTTACTGTGCTACTGATACATTCGTTTGTTGTGATGATGTGGCAGGAGCTTGATCATGTTGTTGAAGAGCTTGAAAAAATCGCAGTTGTTCACCTACTTCAGCACAGATCAATCATCTCCCTGATAGGGAATGTACAGAGGTCGTCATTGATTCTTGAAAAGGTAAGAGCTACACACGATACTCTTAGCAAGTGAAACTCTGTCCAGACATATTGTTAAAGAAGAAGATAACACGCGATTCTGCACTGCTGTCGCAATATACAGGCTAGAATCATGCTTGAATAATGCTAGGGGATGCACGCCAAAGAATGAAAGTCTGTGTGAATTACATGTTTGCTGCCCAGTGAAGGATCGTTTCACGCCTTGTCGCTTATATCTGTTGCTCCATGGCAGGCATTCAATGTTCTACGAAGAAATGGCGTTAACGTCCAGATGATCTCACAAGGGGCGTCCAAGGTACCCCCCTTACCCAAATGAAGAAAATAATTTGCTTTTTTTGCACACATCTGACGGATTAAGGATGGTAATCATACACAAACAGGTGAACATTTCCTTGGTGGTCCACGACAGTGAGGCAAAACGGTGTGTACAAACCCTCCATTCCGCATTCTTTGAGAACGGCTTCTTGTCAGAAGTCGAGGGAGCTGATCTTCCACAAAACGGCTCCGCGGTGAACTCCAATGGTGCTATTCGTGGAAACTAGCTGATAGGTTAAGAGGTGATTCATACCTATTTATTTTGGCCACCTGATTGAATTCCTTGATGTTGTAGTAGCCTGAAAGGAGTACGGCTTAATGTTATAGTTTAGCATGGTCTACCATTCTTTCGTGTGCTACCGAGGAGTAACCATCAGAAATTTGTATTGCACACCTTGGGTGGTGCTAATTAAGTGCATTGGCTTTTTAAATTTAAATCAGTAGATTGAGCATCATCAGATCTGTCAAGGGAACGCCATAAGTCATGAGTTCGTATTCTGATACGTCTACGTGATGTTAGCCAAGTAATTTCTGCAACCGACCGAGCTCGATCGATTTCCCAGAGAGAAAATGGCCGCTACTAAACCCGACGTCCTCCGCGACAAACTCTCAAAGTACTGGTGTTGTACTGTAATCGTGACGTACGCCAGCCAGCGCCACAGATTCCCCTATTCATTACGATCGCCACAAATAAACAAGCTGTTGCAAGGGACAATTATTGGCTTGCTTGATTATGCTGTGGGCTTCATCTCACTTCGGAAACACAACAGAAGGATTGTTGTGCACCAGTGGTGGTAGTAATACCGAGAGAAAGCCCTATCCATGGTCCTTCAACTCTTCCCGAGGTTTATTTTTGGAGACCACTAGTGAAGCTATAGCGTTGCAACGGTACAACAATAGGTTCCGTTAAATTTTACAGAGTTTCATCAAAACACAAATTTCGATGAACTCACCATGGCAACGACAGCGACAGAACCAGCAGTGCTTGTGCCCACCTTGGCCAGCACCACTTGATTCTTGCCAACATTGTCTCCAGCCAACATGAGTCGACAATAACTATTGTGTAGTATTCAAGATCTTAATTCTGGCTATTTCTTCGTAGTCAGTACTTTTTTGTGATGGCCTGATGGGAACCTAGATTGTCTGTTTCTAATAGCAGATGATCTAGATGGAGGTCATCTACTCATGTTGGAATTTCAACATGTTTCTTCATAGCAAGTATTGGTGATTATCAGCAGTTGTGTCAGTTTGTTAACATCCTCTCATGACAATACTACATGTCGTGTTCTTCAATCTATTAGCAATTTGATTTTACGAGATTGCATATCTTGTGCACGTAGCATAATAAGACTCCATCCCATCCTCTGAGAGGATCGACATCGATCCCAAAGGTGAGTTTCGACAAAAAACCTTGTTGTACATGTAATTTCATATTTGCATTTGACGTGATTTCTTGCACAGATCTACTTCTGGGCTTAGATAGTATTATGGTTTCATTGCATATAGAACAAACATACAGTACTATGAGACTTTATTAGTTTCGTTCCCATTAGATCATTTCATTTGTTTATTATGATTTCATTGCATACAGAGGAAACATACAACAACCTTGGGAGGGTGCACTGCGGTAACCTCAAGAAACACACTCAGAGATAAAGTGGTAGAACCTACTCAGCTGCTGTCTTTGGAGGTCAGCATTTTTCCTTCCAGATATCTTATGCTTCATCTCTACTAACAAGAATCTTTGATGTTCAGTTGTGTAAATCTGATAACTTGCATGTTTGATAATGGATAAAACTTAGAGTTCCTTTAAGCTAGAAGCAAGCGTGTAGTACACTATCTCTGAGCTGCATTTCTACGTGTGGTTACAAAGAGCAGTATTATCCTTGTGTTGTTTCAAAAATCTGAGCAGTATTTTTACAGCGGTGTCGGGAGAAATGAGGTGACGGCAGTTGTTAGTGTAATATTGTATCAATCAACCAATATCTTGTGGTAGCATTAATAGGATGTCATTTGGGTTTTCATTGCAAACGCATAAGCACTTGACTAGTTAAAGTATAAAGCAAAAGTGGATAAACCATACTTACCTCTCTCGATTTGTGTAAACCTATGCAAGCGTATGCATCAAAGGAAAGAGAAAAACGATGGCGTCGAAGCTAAGGGATGTGGCAATCGCTGCTAGGGCTGATTTGCATGGCACTGATGCATTCTCTGACAGCCGACGCTTGAACTTGAACGTTTCTTTCTCTCCCCTCCTCTCTCTCTCTCTCTCTCTCCCCTTGATGTACATGCTCTGAGAGGAAAAGGAATGGAAGCATTGCCCTTAATTTTATTGGTTGAATCTCATTCTCTCTCTGCATGACACGCGGGCCCCAACTCTAGTTTGACATAGACACCGGCTCAAATCCAACTTAGATTCCAGGTGGATCAAAAACAAGGTCAAACGAGCTGAAGGGTATCATTTAACTGGTACTGAGAGATAGAGAGTACGGATTCTATACGGTACTGCACTTGAGGAATAAAAATTTAGCTATGGAAAGAGTCGAAGGAAAACGGATGCACTTTGTCCAAATGCTCATGAGCAATAGTTCGATACTGTGTTGTTATCTGTACCGGATGGCTCGATTCAATCAGCCCGTTCGCATTTGTTTTGTAGGTAGGTCCATGGAACAGACATGATCAGCCCGATTCGGCCGTCTCGTCTCATCTTCCCAAGTTCGACGTATCAAGCCATGCTCAAACAAAATTTCAGCTAAGTCGGTGAGGACACAGCTAAGTAAGTGTACATTTCACCTGCTCAGAGCAGCCACGCATGGTGTAGATTTCACTTGCTCGAATCCTCATAGGTACAAGAGAAGATCCAGAATAATTCCCATCTGCCCTTACAACTCGCACAGTGCAGACAAATTGATGTAACATGGATTAATGTCCACGAAAAACGTTGATGGCACATGGGCATATACAACCGCTTGCTAACATTTTCAGATCTTCGAGCGCCTCCACACCAAGACGAACACACGAACAGCCTCACGGCAGTCTGATCTTGGGGATAAAGCCCTCGCCATGCTCATGCCCATCAGAGATGAGGTTGTTGGCTGTTCCATCCTCCTTGGTGAAACAGTAGTCAGGTGCTTGCCATTCTGCGTCGTCTAGCACTGCCCCCACCTCAAAGCTCATGACATGGGTAGTTCTCCCTACAGGTTGCAAAATGTCAATATAATCGACAGTCATGCAGAGAGTTAAGTATTTGACTACATCTCACGGTGACTTCACGAAAGAGCCATATATCTGTGGTATGACTAAACTAGAAGGCAAATAGTGTAGTTGAATACAGTCATACAGAGAGTAAAAGTGCTTAATTAGATCTCACAGTGACTTCAGGAAAGAGCCATGTATCTGTGGTATGACTGAACTAGAAGGCAAGTATTGTAGTTGAATACAGTCATACAGAGAGTTAGTGTTTAATTAGATCTCATGGTGACCTCAGGAAAGAACCATGCATCTCTGTGTTATGACTGAACTACAAGGCAAGCAGTGTTCGTTAATTTGGGCGACTAAATTAGGTGTGTCAATTCTGGCTTATGGTCATCAAGCTGTAAGCATCAGTCTTGGCATGTTTGGTTGTTCATGAGCGTGGCAAACTATACGGGAACTACAGGTTGCATCACCCCTTAACATATCTATCTTGCAAAAATGAATGTTTAACTAAAGTGTATCTGCTGATGATACACTAAGCAACACAGAAAGACACCTTCTAGTTTAAGGGAAGCTAACACAACATCGTTAACTAACATCCTTAAATCCAGCTCGGTACCTATAAATCTTGACCAAGCAAGAGGCAGCAATGCTTGCAGCCTTGCAGGCATGTTTGGCTGAAAGCTGGGACATTTTCCAGTCAGATATTTGGATTTGCCTCTTTCTGTTGTTAGGCTTAAAACTGCAGATTTGAGAATGATCATTGGAAAATTGGCAGATAGGTTGAATGGCTGGATGGCCAAGGATCTGTCAGAGGAAGGCGTCTCATATTTACTGATGCAGTGTTGCCCTACCCAAACATTTTACTTAGGTTGAATGGCTGGATGGCCAAGGATCTGTCAGAGGAAGGCGTCTCATATTTACTGATGCAGTGTTGCCCTACCCAAACATTTTACATGAGTATGTAATGTATGGTCCTTTTGAGAGGAAGGTTAAACAACAGGATAGGCCCAACCGCCCAACAGAGCTTTTTTTTCTGGATGGGTAAGGCCAATTTTCATGGGGGACAATGCTTGGTTGCATGGAAGGATGTACACGACAGTAAAAAAAGGATGGGGGGATTAGGTACAAAAAGCCTGGAAGATTTCAACATACGCTTGGTTATGAAGTTCCTCTTCAACCTTTACAACAACTCTCATAGGCCATGGACCTCTCTGATATGGAGAAGCTACTGTAAACTAGTATTAGTAGAGGAATAAGGATTTCCTAAGGTAGTGGCATAGCAAAATAATCAAGGTTGGCAGACGAGCCGCAAGCCTATCAAAGCTCACTCCTGCCAAAGTTCAATGACTTTGTTAGTATCGAACCTGAGAGTGGCAAACTGGGAACCACTTATATATCATTGTGATACACATGGTGTATCGAACCTGAGAGTGGCAAACTGGGAAAAACTACATGTCCTCATGAAGAGAAAGTAGCAAGCAAGTTTGGGAAACTATAGTCACTGCACGACTGTGCAACATCTTGCCACTTAGGAGTGTAGCAACATTTCAGAAGGAAAAGCCACCTAGCGACAAGTGGAAACTGTAAGCAAATTTTATGGACCCTTTCTCACAATGGTTGGATTGCGATCAAAATCACCAGTAGATCATCCACCAGCTTCTGTATCTATTGAGTAGGGGTTCTCTCTCACAGTCACACTAAAGTTTTTTCTGTGGAATTCGATGATAAAAAGGTATGAGATAGATATTTGGAAGGTCAGAATTCCATTGAAGTTAGAAGAAGAATGCTGTACCTGGTGAAGCATATTTTAGATCATTCCAATTCCACACAACTTACTCTCCTTGGTGTTCTTGTTTAACTTGTACCTGTTATACTCTTATATCCCTCCTTTTGCACAGCCCCCCCCACCCACCCTCACCACCCCGCGATCAGATCAAATGCGAGATACGGCACGAGCGTGCATGATATCAAGAACGAAGTAGATGAATTCGCAGAGAGAACCCAATAATGATGTTGAAATAATCACAATGAGAGAGATTTGGCGAAGCCGACTGCAAATTTTTTAAGCACAAACTCAAAAGTGCATAGGGGATTGTCACTCTTTCATAACCCTCTTGGACTTTTTAGGACTCTCGGATCCTTACCTTACACGAGAATTTAGTGGTAAAGAATAATCTAGCCTCTTAATTCTCTCGTGTGCCTTTTGCTTTGGATGAATTGGTTTATGGCTTGGGTTTTCTATAGCCACACTTATGGCTATAGTTCTCCTAGTCCTCCTTCAAAGTGAAGTAGAAATCTTACTCTAAAGAGACGTAGGAATCCTACTCCGATTAGTATTCATCTAGAGAAATAGGAATCTTGTGGCACACCTCTCCAAGTTCTAGTAAGATTGGGATATAAGTCACCATGCTCAACAGTACCCACCCAAAGTTGTATTTGTAGCATTATCCCCATTTCCTTATCGATAGAATTAGCACTCCTAATGACCAACTGGTGGATTCACTAACCACTTATGGAGGTTCAAAAAAAAAAAACTGAAGTGTAACCTTAGTAGTCAGCATGTCCTAGATCACTAACGAGATCATAGACTACATGCATGCATGTCGTATGTTAGACTCTGAATATTGCCACTTATGGAACCAAACACTGTTAGTCTGTAACACATCGGTGTCTCTTCTCTTCGAAATTAAAAGGGAAAGGATAAAGCCTCAACTACACATGTACAACAGTACACAAGCAGTAGGATCAGGGAATTAAGAAGAATGGAGGCCTAATTAATTACCTGTGTAGAAGACCCACTTGACGGGGCGCTTGGTGCGGACGTCCTCGTAGTAGGTGATGAAGTCGGCCTTGGCCCATGCGTGGCAGTCGAAGCCGTCGGCGGGGCGGCGACCGAGGTAGACGGCGCCGGGGGCGAGCCAGTCGGGGCGCAGGATGCCGACGCCGACGGCGGCGGAACGGCAGGAGCGGCGCGCAGGCGTGTAGAAGAAGGATGTGCCGTTGTTCCACTCGGCGTCGTAGAAGGGCGCATCGGCGGCGAGCTGGTAGCGGGTGACGTGGAGGTTGCGGCCCCCCGGCCAGTCGTACCAGAGGTCGGCGAGGGACAGGTTGCCGTGGTAGTCCATCAGGATCTTCGCGTGGAACTGAGGCGGCCAGGGCGTCGGGCGCGGGGCCGGGCCGGCGGCGTGCGCGGCGGGGAGGCAGAGGAGGAGGCCCAGGAGAGGCAGAGGCATCATCTTCTCGCACGCACGCTCTGTTTTTTTTTTCTTTATTTTTTCGGGTACTCGTCTTGTAACTCCTAGTCGACCAACCGGAGTGGGAGCATTTCGTTCTGTTATGTGACTAGCTCATGTATTATTACCAGATAGTTGTTATCTAGGTTGCGATTTCTATGTTTCCCGTCTTTCGTTAGGGCATTCTGTTAATCAGTTGTACTAACGCACCACATGGGATTATGCAGCATTCCTCTTTTGTTCTTATAGCTATGTTTAGTTATCGTGTGTATACCATCAATGATATGTAAAGTTTACTACTGTGTCACATAAATTTTTTTTCTCTGTCGTTTCTCTATGTTTATCTGTGATATGAGATGAATCTAAATATGCCAACTTATTTTCACATTGCTAAATGTAGTTTACCTTCTTAGCATACTCAAATTCGACCGGCGTAGCGTGTCGCCCGACCCTGCCACGTATTACACATGCGCCAAGATTATTATTGAGTTAACACGAAATCCGTCCCCCAAACTGATAAATGTCCGAGTGAGAGATGGGCCGGCCCATGGAAGACAACTTATACGGCACCCAGCCCAGCTCTGTCACCAGGGCCTAATACATAGAACGGGTAAAGTCCAGGGGCTCGTACGCAAAATCGAGAACCCTATAATCCTCCCCAAAACCTACGCAACTCTCCTTGCGCCGCCGCCTCCCTGCTCGCTCGTCTGTCACCGTCCCACCCAATCCTTCAGCGACCGCGCCGCAGGCCGCACCCCATCGAGGTCAGTCTTCCTCCACTCCTCCATGAAAGATCATTGCATCCGACCAACCAATCGTGTGTGTGCTGTTTCGATTTAGATCAATCCACTCTGATTGCTCGACGCCGTAGGGGATAGATAGAGCCAATCCGATCTTGTGCTCGATCCATGCTTCTGTAGTCTCCTATCTTGGGTCTTAGCCCGCTTTGTTTGGTTGATTCCGCAGATGAACAAGGAGAGGCTCATGAAGATGGCGGGCGCCGTCCGCACCGGCGGGAAAGGCACCATGCGCAGGTAGGTGTTGACTCACTCAGGAGGCACCATCGATTGATGCGAATGATTTATAAAAACTTGGACTTGGCGTGTTAATCCATCTCGGCACAGCGTATATGGGTGTTTGCTGAATTAAATGGGCTGCCTTTCGTTCGTCCAGGAAGAAGAAGGCGGTCCACAAGACGGCGACCACCGACGACAAGAGGCTGCAGAGCACGCTCAAGAGAGTAGGGGTCAACACCATCCCTGCCATCGAGGAGGTCAACATCTTCAAGGACGATCTGGTCATCCAGTTCTTGAACCCCAAAGGTTTGTTGGGCGCAATGCTTTCTAGTTGCTGATTATCATGTCGTGGAAATAGTGGAATGCTTCTCGGTGCTAACTTATTTCTGTGGTGTCTTCCACCGATGCAGTGCAAGCTTCCATCGCCGCAAACACATGGGTTGTCAGTGGATCTCCGCAGACCAAGAGTATGACTCTTCTTCCTGCTCCTGCTCCATTCAATCCTAGTTATGCTGCATGTTCGAGTTCTTTTTACATCGGTGGCCGTTCTAGTTTTCTGGTTGCATTGCTCTAATGCAACAACTAACACATATTACATCCATTTGTGATGCCTTGGTTGTGATTTCTGAGTAATCCATGTCCATTTTAGTTTTTACACCTGCATACTTCTGCACTCCCTACCATAACAAGTTTATAACACGATCACTCAAACTTTCAGCCAGTTTACATATAAAATTTTGTAGTATTCTTTGTTCTGTGCCTGATTAGTCTTATAACTATAGAGTACTAGACTTGGTGGGTTTGTTATATAACTTGGAGATTTCTGTAAATCTGGTACTAGTTTTTGTCGTATCGAATGGCAAATTTTTATGCATCCAGTTGCAACGTTTGAGGGTAATGTGCTCTAGGGTGGAGAAATCTTAAGAGTAACAAATATTAGTTTTGAGCAAGGCATTCGCACTGTCTGCTTTATATAAAAAATGCTTGACTCTACCCTTGCCCACTACCTTTGAATTACTCTATGCCTCTACATTTTCTTGTATTTGTTTTATCTTGTTGACTTATGTTCATTGTTTTGACTTGACAGAGCTACAAGATGTTCTTCCTGGGATCATTAACCAATTGGGTATGTGACTTAGTTGGATCATCCAATAACTTAGTTTAGTTTTATAAAATGATTTGTTGATTTAGACTTCTGTGCTGGCAATTGAATTTTAACATTTGACTCTTCTGTTCTATTAATTATTCAGTCACTGATGTTAGCTTGTTGTCTTTCCATTATTAGAATTATTTTTGCCAGCCTCATATGTAGCTGCATTGCTCCAACTTCTCTTTCCTGATTCTCATGTTGGTTAGCACAAGCTGGCCACTAGAATAAATGCGCTCGCTCGTCACTGGACATTCGGATAGTAATGGGCATCTATTATGTATATTGTCTGTTAGCTGGCATTCCTTTCACTTGCTTTGAGGTGGGAAATGATGCTTGTTCAGTTCTTGTTATATTTCATTTGTATCTGACTTCCAAACATACAAGGCAACAAAGAAACAAGCACTAGCATGTAGCCCAGTTGCAAAGTTTATGACATAGTACTAGTCTAAGACCTACTTCTTTCTTCCAGGTCCCGACAACATGGAGCACCTGAAGAGGATTGCTGAAGAGATGCAGAAGCAGGTGGCTGCTGCAGGTGCCACCGCCCAGGCCAAGGAAGAGAATGACGATGATGTTCCAGAGCTTGTTCCCGGGGAGACTTTTGAAGAAGTAGCTCAGGAGGCAAAAGCCTGATCATAGACTCCTATCAATAGCACTGTTATGAGGTCATGGTTTTCTATGACGGCCCTCTTCTGTTCTCTCCTCTTAGCCCACTCTTTGTATTTGCAGTTGGAAACTTTTAGTTTCTCAAGTTTTTACCTAAAATATGAATGTTGAAATGCCATGGAATCTATTTATCTGCTTTTTACCTAAAATATGAATGTTCTCTCCTCTTCTGGTTCGTTCGCAATATACTTGATCCCCAGGGGTTTTGCAGAGCTTAACGTTTTTCCTCGTGAGGTCTTTCTGGTGGAGCTAGCTCACTGCAGCGGTGCTGCAATTATTTTTTACCTTGATCGGGCTTGATAGATATCAACCCTGCTCAGTTTTCATTTCGGTTCTGCTAAAGTGTTTTAAGAGTGTTCGTCATGTTCGCATTTCAATGCGACGCCAGATGTTCTTTTGTTTTTTATTTTCCTCGCAAGAATTTCAATGTAATACTAGATGTTATTTATCAATTTCTTTTCGTCGCAAGGTGAAACATTTCAGGTAAGGCAAATACATTTTTTTAGAATAAATATGTTTTGAAATGGATTGCCCATAATGTGCTTTGCAATACGTTTGGTGGTATCTACTTACAATCAAATGGATCCTAATCATGGTACCCTCGTGAAAATAGTCTCTTACCATATGATGCAATCAGAGCGGATATAAATAAATATTATTTATCTTATATCATATTTTATACTTTTTCTTGAAGTCAAAGCTAAACATAGATAATACCAGATATTTTTTTTCATTCTATATTCGTTTCATAAACCTTTGGACGGTCAGATGAATGAAAATTATCTGTTTGTTTATACAGGATATATATTGGACAGTAGGTTACAATCAGAGCGAATACGAAGAGATTAATCCTCGAGATATCAAAGAAAGAGCCATTAGTATTTTTTGCCTATTTAGATGTGATAATCTGTCTATATGCTATCTTGTTCCTTAGTGAAGTCACAGCAGACTCTCATATCACTTGATATATAGATATATACGGACGGATATCACTTATCTCGTATCTTATTCCATATTTTTTCCTCATAGTCGAAGTTGGACACAGATAGTAACAGATACCTATTTAACTCTTCTGTATTTGCTTCGTGGGTCTTCAGTCGGGCGAAAATTATCCACTCAGTTTGCACCTCTACTCTTGTGTATATTCGCTGAAAGTTGACATTAAACAATTGAGATTTGGTCGCTTATGACTGAAATTATACTGTAACTGGTTGAAATTGCACTGTAACTGACGGTAGCTTAATTGACGTAATTAATTTTTTAAAAAAACTAAAAATAAGGAAAAAAAATAGGTTAACTCATTACATATAATGTAAATAAATACGAAAAAAAGAACCGGTAAAAAAACTCAAAAAATGCTGAAAAATTAGAAAAGAACAAAAATTATGAATAGTTAAGTCCAAATGAGGAGGAGGTACTAGAGTTTCAGCTAATTCGATCTTGTTTTAGTAGTGCATTGCTCTACTAGAAACAAGCTATTATCAGCTTATCTGAACAATTATCCGCAATTGAGTCAAAGCGATGCAGCATAAGAACAATAGTTAATACATATGATCATGTAATTACTATTGCACCAATAACCAACAGAAGAAGATTAGATCGAGAACGATCATGGAAATCGACAATTGAGAACAAAAGAATAGATGCCATAAATTGAGTAAAACTCAGCATCTGTACATTAGTTCGTGCCAGTTTAAGCACGGGAAAGAATCGGGTCGAGATCGAAATAAAAAGAAACCAAAAGGAGAAATCTCTGGTCAGCATCAGGTCTCTGCTCGGTCCATGGACGAACATCTGCTTGGCGTTCTTGGCTTCTTTCACGCTTCGCCGGCCTGCTGCTTTCTGTCACCAGTAGGGTTCTTCTTCCTTGGGCGCTCTGGCTTCTTGCTCCGCTCGGCGGCGGCGGCTGCACGGTGGGTCGCCTCCTGGACATGGCCGACAGCAGGGGCGGATCCAAAGAGGCTCATGAGGGCGCACAGGACATCAGATTCGGTTTTATTTTTCTATTATATAGCTCATAAATTTAGATGTGAACTCTTCAGCTCAAATCCAAAGACACCTAATCGGCCTAAATATTGAAGCTCTTGGCCTCCCAGCTCTCGCTGCTCTACTCGGCACTCCCCAATTGGGTTCAAGACGACACCAATAGAGGCCCACAACACAGAACCTAGCATACACAAGTGCAACCTAGCTGATACAAACATGAACCATGGCACTCGGTCAGCAAGTCACTCTATGAAGGAAAGATAGTAGACAAAGAACACACCGCACGTGCGTCGCATTGCCCCAAGTTACTCGTGTCAAATTCTCCCCCTCCCTCTGTCCTGGCTTGTGCAAAAACAAAATCCATCATCTTACTTGGTCACAAACTCGTAGCCCTCAGTTATCGGAGCTAGGAGGCTTAGGCTGCAGCCCGTCAGCCATCGTGTTTCCTAGTTGTCATCACCTGTCGATCGTCTCGTCGAGTATTTGGCGGCATGAATTAAGTCCTGAATCGACACAGAGTATTACTAAATTTCTCTCGATTCTTTCATTTTTTTTAAGCAAATTGATTGAATTTAGGAATTATGGTTTGAATGTTATGATTGTTAGTTGATTTTTTGTCAAATTGTAGGGTTCAGAATTAGAATTTTAATATGGGTTTTTAAAAATTAGAATACCATGTACTTCATTACAAATTAAAAGCAAAATCCCCGTGCTCTTCCAAAAGAAAAAGGGGAAATCCATATAACACTTTGAACTTTGCTTTAAAGTTTATTCACACCCAGAACTATAAAACTAGATATTTTACCTTAAACTTTGCAATCAAGTTCAAATAACACACTGACCTAGTCTCACATAGTGGTATTGTCTGCGTGAGTAAACGGTTTTATCACATAGAACAACACGTTGATCAAGTTTAAATTAATGACAGGTGAAACTCAGAGGACCTTCTCTTCCAAATCAAATTAGAGAAGGAAGGAACTACAGGGGTGGTGGCCATGGAAGAACGACTAGCCAGTCAATTCGTGCAGGTTTGCATGAAACATGTGCCAGTCACCAGCATCGCGAGGATATAGCCTGCCACATCCCCGTGCTCTCCCAAAAGAAAAAGGGGAAATCCTACGTGAGTAAAGCTGGATATTAGTCAATCAACACCTAGAACTATAAAACTGGATATTTTACTCCGAACTTTGCAATCAAGTTGAAATAATACTCTGACCCAGTTTTACGCAATGGTATTGCCTGCGTGAGTAAAGAGTTTTATTACGTAGAATGGCACATTGACCAAGTTTAAATTAATGACAGGTGAAGCTTACAGGGTCTTCTCTCCCAAATCAAATCAAAGAAGGAAGGAACTACAGGGGCGGTAGCTATAGAAGCACGACTAAAAGCTCGGTTAGGGAGAAGCTTATATGGGTTAGGATATTATTTGAACTAGATTATAAAGTTTGAGAGTTAAATATCTCGTTTTATAGTCTAGGGTGTTCAACGGATTTTCGAGCATGGACTGGACCCAGGTGGAATCGATTACTGGGGGGCGTTCTGTCGTTCCTTAGCTTTCATTATATCGAGCGTCGAAACCATTCGCGCATCGTCGCAAAGTTGAACCGGATGACATCGGCGGGGCGGAATAGGATGTTCTCGGCGCGGCGCTCTCACCGGCCAGGCCGCACGACGCCGGCATTGCTTGTAATGTGGCGTGTCCATAAATCACAAATTAATTATTCTTCTTTTAGAACCAAATCACAAATGTATTAGATATAGTAAACAGGGAAAACATTTTCGAGTTTTCTCGGTCCACCCTAAAAAAAAAGTCCAATTCAGCCCAAATTTTTGACCTGTTTTGAAATTTTTCGATCGGCTGGCCCACTCAAAAATCCAACCTCTCTCCTGTTATAAACACGGGCTGTTTCGGCCACGCCGGCCCATCCTCGCTCTCTCATTCCCGATCTCCCCTCTTTCTCGTTCCATGGCACCGGCAAAGGGGGAAGCGGCGCCGGTAGGGAAGGGAGAGAGAGGTGGCGCCGACAAGGGAGCTACACGACCATGCATGATGGTCTGCTGTATGGATAATCGGATAGATGTGCTACACGACCATGCATGATGCAATACAATCATCGACCACGTCACCTTTACTCAAGCAAGGCCAAGCAATACAACAAAGAGCTAACGCATGTTCATCCAAGACTATAATCATGGCGGTAATGTATTCACTGAGCAACTAACACAGCAATAAAAAGATGGGAGTGGACGAACACCGACATCGATCATAGAAAACGCCTATGATGAGACTTGTCTTATTCAACCACCGAGCTATGCCCGTGAAGCGTGTTAAGGTAACTTACTGCGCTGTCATACAGCAACAACCCAACAAAAGGAGATGGTGGCCATGCATTCAAAGAAAACGCGTACCGGTTCCCTCGCACTTTGCTCTCATATGTTGCCGGTCGGACAAATCTTTCATATCAACATTCATTTGCTTACTAATGCGAAAAATGTGGAAACAGATTAGCTCATAACTTTGGAGACAACTCCGGCACCGACGGTTCTCCCTCCTTCCCTCAGTGCAAATCTTTGCCCTGCATAGCAAAAAACAGAGGGATGAAGTCTTGCAATAATTAAGGCAACGCCCATACCGAAAGTTCGATGTCTAAAATGTAACCATACCTGGCTCTAGCGGAACGGCTGATATCAACTCAAAAACTGCAGTTACATTGTCACCAGGCATCACCATCTTCACGTCTTCAGGCAACTCAACCTTTCCAGTGATATCAGCAGTCCTGAAGTAGAACTGTGGTCTGTAATTTGAAAAGAAGGCAGTGTGGCGACCACCTTCATCCTTTGTAAGGACGTAAATTTCTGCCTCAAACCTTTTGTATGTTTTCACACTACCAGGTTTGCAAATCACCTGAAAAATAGTAGAAAATGGCAGCCATGGAACATCAATAAATGAAGCGGCAAGATTTTTACTATTGGAGGACTGCCAGTTATGGAACCATGCATCATTGATGATAATGGAACCATGCATCATTGATGTATGGCAATGCCCTGATACATCAGTTCGCTCAAAAGCCATTATGGCAAAGAGTAGACAACATTGTGCCCCAAATTCTCTAGGTTCAACTTAGAATCGGGCAAACTAACCTGGCCACGCTGTACGTCACCACGCTTAAGACCACGAAGAAGAAGACCAACATTGTCACCAGCCTGCACACAAGTTGTAAAAGTATGAGACTCAGCATCAATAAAAAACATCGCATGGTCTACTTTCAGTATGTTACCTCTCCATGATCCAATATCTTTTTGAACATCTCGACACCAGTAACTGTAGTCTTCAAGGGACCACTCTGTGACCAAGAATATGATCCATCACAATACATCAAGGTGGCAATGTAATGGGTACTAAACTTGCGAGAGGAAGACTAGGAAATTAATGCCCAGTTTTCTGCAAACTGTTGCATCTAGAGGCCAACATAGTAGCATAGTACAGCTCAGACGAACCTTATATTATGGTGAAACTAATATAATAGCCCTACATTTTTATTAATAATCTTGGGTGCAACATAAGTTCACTTAGATTCACCATGATAAATACATATATGAAGTGTTGTGTCTGTACCTGCATGAAGCTACACAAACTTGCATGTGGTGACATGCAAAGAAAGTACCATTATGGGTCAGCCATAATACAGATTTGGTCAAAAGAAATGTGTACACAATTGTGATATCTCGAGAACACCCACGAACATCGTTCAAGGGTAAACTTTGACTATATAAGAGAACATAAATGGATTTCAGAAAAGAAAAAGGTAAATCAGATTACTCACCTGCGTCAAGCCTAAAATCTCAACCTCATCACCAGTTTTAATTGTGCCTTGTTCAACACGTCCAGTTGCAACAGTTCCACGACCCTACATAACAAAACCAATTAATCAATGTTACTATTAGTTGCCAATGATAAAGTTCTGGCAAGACCAATATCTCATTTGTCATTAATAATTTATGGAGGAAGTGACCCTTAAGGATACTAAAACTCGTGATTATACCAAAAACATATTGACAAACATAAGCAAGAGAGGAAACTGTCAAGTTTAGAAATAGAGTACACAGAAATAATGACTGAGAAAGTGTCCAATAGGCTGAACTTGAGGGGGGTTGTATTGGCTACGACTAATGATTTTTGGCTGAAAATGACTAGTAATGACTGAAAGAAGTAGCTTTTAGAAGAAGGGGACGAGTAGTGCGAAAAGTAAAGGAGAGATGCATGTACGTAATGAAAGCGAGAGGAGTGGGGTGTGTAATACACCTGTGACCTCTTACCTTATCTCCGGAACGATACGGGAGCGAGAAGAGTGGGGAAACCACTTCGAGGAGCCAAGTGTTCATATTGGCTTCTGGCTTCTCTAAGCAGAAGCCAATATGAACAGGGCCTGGATCAATAGCATTTTAAAATGAAAGACCCATATTTTAGGGTACAACACCAAATGCTTTGCTCAAGTTAAACAGAACAGCACTTGAAGATACCACGATTAAGAAGGCCAAGTCTTAAGCAAATGGAATAGCCCAAAATAGAGTATTTAAAGAGGCAAAACTAACATAGTTTGACCACGAGTAACTTAGTAAAAAGGATGCCTTCTGAAAATACCCTCTATGCCACAAGACAACCAGATGAACATAAACCACAGGTTGACAGGTATATTGAGAATCCAGGAGAATTTTCGTAATTTCACAATTGAAAAAGGAAAAAAAAGGGAGAGATGAAAGGATGCGGGGCCCACCTGTTGGTGGGCCGGCACGAACGGATAAGGGGTCTCCTCCCGTGAGGCTCAGTCCAGATCTGTTTGCGGCGGCGACGGAGGGCGTGGCGGCGCAGGCGGCAAACACGGGGTTTCGGAGGCCACCGCGCCGAGCCTTACAACCCCTCCTCTTCCTCTCGGCTATAAGAGGAGGTCTTCTCCTCCCTGTGAAGCATCGGTGAAATCGAAAAGTTCGATCTCTTCTATCCTCCTTTCTCCTCCAATTTGGCTCTGGATTTGGTACTTGGGGTCCCTTCTTCGCTGTGAACCGCCAGTCTCGGTGGTGGTTTTGCGACCTATGGTGCTCGGTGGTGAGGCACTTGGCCGGTGTCTCACGTATTCTTGTGCGGCGTCTCCTTCACCTCGGCTTTGCTTGCTTTCCTCCGAACGGCAAAGAGAGGCATTGTATCTCCGACGACCACACTCTCACACGGCGGCACAAGGGGTGCTAGGTTTTCTAGGTTAGCACCTTCAGATGTGCCTTGCCTAGTTTTGCCGGCTGAGTTCTTGCCGGCAGCTTGGTTGCTTCTAGACGGCTTTGAGTGCTGTCTGCATCGTGAGTATTTCGGTTCCTTTCTGTGCAAACTCTGTGAGCTGTACTTGTTCTTTAATCTCTGATTCAAGTTCAAGTACTGGAAGACATTGTTTACTTGTGGCTCGGTTTAAAGCTCTGTGATGAAGACTGTCATATACTGAGATTGATCTGATTATCAAGTCCAGATTTGTGCTCTATTTGTAGTGCTTACTGCTGTCACTAGATTCTTAGCATCTTGATAGATTACTATCGGTTGTTTTGGCTGTTATCTTTGCTGAAATCCCTAGTTTTTCAGTCCTCGGCTCTTTGACTGGGGTACTTGTTGTTTTAGATAATCTATGATCATGAGTTGAAGATGTTCATCTTATCTAAAGGCTATTAAAGAGTATTGTTGATAAGAGGTCATTCTTTTGTTGGTGATCTATTGAACCGACAGTAATTGGTCTGAATGCATATTTATGTGACAGTACAATAAAGCAAATTTTAGAGCTCATAATCTGAATTTTGATTGTCGTTTCAATTAGTGAAGAGTGTAGACAGTGTATGAGAAGGCCAGAGCCTTGTGCAACTCTACTCTGAGAGCAAAAGTAACAAATTCAAAACTTGAGCTTTATGCTAGTTTATTATTTGTTACTTCATGCAAATGCTAAACATGCTCTTTTCGGTAGTATTTTTATACTTGGTTATGATGGTAGAATTACATATTTATATACAATTTATGTCACTTATATGTTGCTGGAAGTATTCTTTAATTATTCTATATTATGCTTGAAATATATCTAAATATATGCTTATACCGCATAAATTACATCATAAATTGTTATCTTCCTGATGGGACTAACTCAAGGATAAGCAGAATGTGGATTTTAGGGGTAATTGATCCACGATTCCACAGCATGCCCATTAAGTGTACACACTATGGAGAACACGAAAGATGAAAACGTGAAAAAGAATTATGGTACAATATTATACGAGATATGGATGTCTCTGTAAAAACTTACAAATGTGACTATTACCGAACAGTGGAGGTATTGTTTTAATTCTCGTACAATACTGCTATTTACTTTTCTAGGCTTCCTACCGCTCATTTATTCACACATCAATAGACTTGAACGTCTAAATTTATATACATAGATGTCAACAACATCAGCACTCACTGAAACTTGGGCTTCCATTCTAGATAATACACTATCGACTATAGCCTTTTCATTTCCACGGGTTAGGATCTGTCGATTTTTGGTAGTTTGGCACAAGGGATAGGTCATTCAAGATTAAATGCAACCAATTAAACATCAGATTGAAGATGTAACATCAATAATTGTATATCATAGTGCTTCCTGCAGTAGTCATAAAATCTAATAACCTGGATTGAGAAAACATCTTCTATTGGCATCAAGAAATGCTTATCAAGCTGCCTCACGGGATCAGGGATATACTCATCAACCGCATCCATCAATTTCAAAATAGCATTCTTTCCAATTTCATCGTTGGTCCCCTGCAAGGCTGACAGCGCAGATCCACGGATGATCGGAATTTCATCACCAGGAAACTTGTAGAAACTAAGGAGCTCTGCAGAAAAAAAGGAAGGCAATAAAATTACCTTGGAACAGGAACATAATTGATCAACTAAAAACAGTTTAGAGAAGTGGAAAATGTTAGCATACCACGAAGCTCCATCTCTACAAGTTCTAGTAACTCCGGATCATCAACAGCATCAACTTTGTTTAAGAAACAAACAAGTGATGGCACACCAACCTAAAAATCACAGAGGAAATGTTCATGTGATCAGAAATGCAAAGACAGCGTATTAAAGAAGCGCAACAAATGAGAAAACAGGCAAGAACACTCAGGAATTTGAAACCTGTCGGGCAAGAAGAATATGCTCCTTTGTTTGCGGCATCGGACCATCGGGAGCTGATACGACAAGAATACCACCATCCATTTGAGCAGCTCCAGTGATCATGTTCTAGAATTGTCACATCAAATTAGTGTCATACGCAGCAGAGATGTGCATGCTGGACTAAATTTAACGAGCACAACCACATACATGATTTTAAACAAACAGTACCTCTAGATTCTCTAGACACGATATTAAAATAACAGATCTAATTACCTTAACAGACTCCAGTTAGAAAACAGAGATATTTACCTTGACATAATCAGCATGACCCGGGCAATCCACATGAGCATAATGCCTTTTAGCGGTTTCATACTCCACATGGGCCTACAGAAACAATCCCACAAGATCACTATTTGATCTGCAACAGGATATAAACCCTCCCAAAGAAAACATCTGTCCGAAAACAATAAAACAAGTGCTAAGACCCAACCGTTGCAATGGTGATTCCTCTTGCTTTCTCCTCCGGAGCCTTGTCGATCTCGTCGAAAGCAACCGCTTTGGCTTTCCCTGCCTCGGCTAACACCTGCAGTGACAAGAAAGCAAAACGCATTCGAATCATCCAAATAGTTTGGGAGCCAAAGCGAGATTTGAACCAGAACTATATTTAACAAATATAACCTTGGTAATCGCAGCAGTGAGGGTGGTTTTGCCATGATCGACGTGCCCAATGGTGCCGACGTTCACATGAGGCTTCCTGTCACAGATTCACCCGAATTTCAGAACACGAAACGACAGAGAAAACACGGAGCACATGGATCGATAAGGAAAAAACAAGAAGAGATGAACAGATCTGGGCGAAGGAGGACTCACGTGCGGGTGAAGGTCGCCATGGACCGCGCCCAGAGGCTTCCAGCCAACGGCGAAGGCGCCTGAGGCGACGGCAGCGCATCTGGGAGCACCGCGGGGCCAGAGATCGCGGCGGCGCGGAGGGTGGGGTAGGAAAAGAGGCGGCGGCAGTTCGGATTCCGGAGCACTGTGGTGGCGGCGGCCATTGCGGCGCGCGAGGAGAGGAGAGGAGAGAGGGGTTTAGTTAGGGCTTTAGGAAGGAGTCGGCGTCTGGGAGGGTAGAAGAGAGCTGCTCCGCGTGGGCTTTGAGGCCTTCCAGTTTATTGGGCTTTTGATACTAGTTGCTCCGGGCCAATTTACCACAATCACGACTCCCATCCGTCGCCGCCGGGCGCCGGCGCCCGAACTCCACAAGCCCCCGACCGCGATGGCCGCCTATGCCTCGGCCGCGACGCCGCTCGCCGGCGCCTCCCTTATGCCCTTCCTCACCGCACAGCCTCAGCGCGCGAGATTCGCAGTGCTCCCTCGGACTCCTCCCACCTGGCGCCTCAGCCTGGCCCGGACTGGTCAGCTTTCCCCCGGCTCGCCGCGCGCCCGGTCGGTGCGGTGTCTGGCGGCTGGCGGCGCGCTGAGCCCGGAGATGCGATCGACGCTGGACAAGGTGGTCGGGTCGCACAAGGTGGTGCTGTTCATGAAGGGGACCAAGGACTTCCCCCAGTGCGGCTTCTCCCACACCGTCGTGCAGATCCTCCGTTCGCTGGACGTGCCTTTCGAGACGCTCGACGTCCTCACCAACGAGGCGCTCCGCCAAGGGCTCAAGGAGTACTCCAGCTGGCCCACCTTCCCCCAGCTCTACATCGACGGCGAGTTCTTCGGCGGATGCGACATCACTGTTGGTATGTATGCTGTCTCACTTGTGTCAGACGCACGCACTTAAAAACCGAGTCATTTTTTCCTTGCTACGCTCGTGACTTCATGATATGGGAATCTAATCAAGACATACTAATTTTGTAATTTGTTCATATTGTGAGATCGTGACTAAGATTATGGTAGCAAAGTAATGATAAATTTGGCAAATGGATACTCCATGCTTGTGTAGCTCTTTCAAGCAAACCATAATTTGCTGATGCTCAAGGCATACTGCTAGTACTATCCACTCAATTGCCTTATAGAATCCTTAAAAAGAGTGACAGACATTCCTTTTGTTTTTTGTGGTTGAAAGGGGTTCTTTATGTTTCAGTGCCAATGACAAGAGATAATGCTATCGCTACCCTCTGGGATAAGCTAATCATTATGATGCTCAGACTATCTGAACACCAATTTTGCTGTAAACCAAGAAATGTTGTTCTATTGTCTGCAAGTTCTTGGAAGGGTGTAAAATTCCCATCCGATGACTTAAATTGATGACAGGCCATTCCAAATTCCCTTCCAGCTGTATGACTAACAAAAGAGCAGCTTGCGCATTGCTGATTCATGAACCCAAGGTCAGATCCCATATCATCTTACAGTCATTAGCATCACCAAAACCATTGTATCATCAGTGTTTGCACCACCTCTGATTAGTATCCGGTTTACTGTTTTAGGCTATACAGCTGATGTTATAGGTTTATTCCATCACAGGATGTGTTGGTGTTGGAAAGTACATAGTCAATTTACAAGGCTCAAGCTTTTTGTAAAAAAAGATCAATTCTAAGTCTCCGTGGTCTCTACCTAGTAGAAAATAGAATGTGTGATCTCAGTGTTAAAAAAGATGCATCATGTTTTTTGTACTGAAATTAAGGTGCCACTCAGAATGGCTTTAAGCCAGCGTCTGTGTCCAGCAGTGACTTTTTTTTACTATTGGTTTTTTTGTTTTTTTTTCTGTTTTATTTTTTAGTTTTTTTGTGTTTTCTTTTTTCCGTATTACTTTGTATTGTCTGTGATGGGCTAACATGTTTTTTCTATTTTTAAATTTTTTTAAATTGAATTATATCAAATAAACCAACTCAACTACAGTAAAAAAAATAAGTTAACTATAGTAAAAAAAAACCATAAACCACCATTATTCTGAACACCCTCTAAGGTGAATGGTGCACTCAACTTGACCAGAAGAAAAGCGTATGCGAGCACACAAATCCATAAGGCAACAAATCAACACCTTAAATTTTCTTCACGGTAGTATTTTTCAGATGCATCAGTAACCTAAATGAACAATTACATAAGATGTCGAGAATGGATATTCTACTGTACTCAAGTTTGTATTTTATCTCCAATGTTTCAGCTGGGCAGGCCCTCTCGTTTTGGCGATGGTTTCTGCTTTTATTTCACTGTTCCTTAATTTCATCTTTTTCTGATTTTTAGTATTTAGGGGTTTTTTGTCTTTTATTTTTTGTATTTATTTACATTGTCTATGATGGGTTAACATATTTTTTCTATTTCTATTTTTATTTTTAAATTTAATTATACTAAATAAGTCATATCAGATATAGTGAAAAGTAAACTAGCTACAGTAAAAAGATCATAAGTCATCGTTATTCTGACCGTCCCCTTAATGCTTGCATTGTTGTATATTTCGCAGAAGCATACAAGAGCGGAGAACTGCAGGAGACATTAGAGAAAGCAATGTCTTCTTAGTGAACATTGAACCGCATCATACAGTAAATATAATTGTTATGGCCCTTCTCGCTGTACTCTTCAGCCATGACACAGAACTGGAGATGTTAAGATGTACAATCAGTTCATCAAGCATTGAGGTCCAAATGTCGAATGCACTTTGGCTGTAATAAATTTTGTGCAATTCGTGGTCAATCGTACAATATCAATCCCGATGTACCACCCAATTGTCAGGACCATTTTGAACTCCACTGTGGTCTGTAAACAATTGAGGTAGCGAATTGTCGCACCTGCCATACTTCAGCGGTGTCAGTGATAGATTGCATACGGCATCTCTCTAGCGTTGTTTCTCATACGCCTAACAGCGATGTGGGAATCAACCGGGAGAGCCTGCCCATTTCAGATCTGGCGAATTATCACTTTGCGATTTTGTGAAGTACATATATAGGACAGTCGCAGTACGTTATATGAAAGAAATTTATGTAGAAACAACCGAGATTGCTGGGAGATAATCTCGCCTCAATTTACATAACCTGACCACGTTTTTTCCAACAGGTTACATCGCCCAGTGGTTTGGACATCAACACTTCATACGATGTCACATCTAACGTCATCACCGTGAGGACTGCTCAAATGACCAGCACTGGGCAATCGATGCCGAAAGTTGAAGAGCTGACAATTTAGAACCCACTTATTTAAATTTAGATTTCTAACTTCTGACTTTTTTATTATTTATTATTTATCTTTTTTTAACTTTTTAATATTTTTTTAGCTTTTTACTTTTTTTCATATTCATTTGCATTACATATGATGGGCTAACTTGCATTTTATTTTTAGATTTTTTAATTAATTACACCAAATAAACTACTGTTAGCTACAATGTAATTTTAACCCGCTACAGTGTAATTTCAATTATAAACCACTAAATTTCAGTCCAACCGAGCGGCCTCCTAGTTAAACTAGGAAGAGAAGAATCTGATCGAAGATCTACGAGTTCAAATAATATTCAAGAAGATACATGAGTTAAGCAATTTGGAGGATAGTGATTAAGCCCCCAACAACAAATATTGTCATCATTTTGTGGTTACAATATTTTGAGATCATTCACGCACGCATTTCCAAAGCAAACAGGTGATGCTTGAGCAGAGAATAGATAGAAGCCCTGTGATTGTAAAATTTGACCATGGTAGGCGCTTACACATTAAGCTTTCAACACTGCCTTGTGGATCATCGTCTCCTTGTGTATTTGGTGACAGCTCTTCTCAACAAGGTCAAGAAGCTTCTCAAGGTTCATTGCCCACGAGTTTAGTATCCCATTACTGTCCTGAGCAGTCCGGAAGCATATAACCCCCATCGGCCTGTCAATCTTTGCAATCAGGGACTTCGAGTTCACCATGTCCGAAAGATGCTTCTCTGCTTCCTGAATGACAGTAAAGTAGGGCGATTTAGATCTTGGCAGACACCATATCTTTCACAAAGAAGAAAGAAGACAAGGTGCAATGCAAGGGAAAGGTAGGAAACACAGACTTGCAAGCTCAAGCAAAGAAGATCTGCAAGCCTCCTCAGGGTAATCCTTGAATAGTACTTAGAAACGACCAGGATATTCTGAACAGAACAAGAACTGAAAATCAATTGACAAGCATAAAACAAGAGAACTAAATAAACACATAATAAAAGAGTAAGCAATACATGTTCAATGATCCTCAGCTTCAAATCTTCCGCTGCTTTAGCACCCAGAGCTCCTCCAAGAAAATTCTTCTCGTTCTCATATTCATCCATGAAGAATTCCCACAGGCTTGTCCATTGAATCACCTCCATGGTAATGAGCTGCTTCAGCAGTAATCTTTTTTTTTTACATAAAAAGAGTACAAAGTTAAGTGATCATTAGATAAGGCCATCTGAAGTTATGATAACTTGTAATTCTAAAAGCCACGCAAAGATGCCTGAAATTTGGGATCTCAGAAAGATTTTTATCTTCTAGTGTAGCATTGAGAAGGCTCGATTGCATTGGATCATGAGGTGACAGCACCAAGTACCAACAGATCTTCCTAAGAACCTACAAGTGAATTCAGGCAGTCAGATAACTAGTAAAGTACACAAATCTACAATTGAATTCAGGCAGTCAGATAACTAGTAAAGCACACACAAGTACAAAGACACAGGCACAGGCACACCCACAACGAGAGAGAAATTACCGGTATCCACTTTGCTGGATCCTCTTTTATTGATGGAATATCATAAATCGACTTGTAACAACGGTGGATTTCTAGGTACTCATTATTATGCGAGTAATAGCTGAAAAGCAATATGAAACATACATTTAGTAACTAACAGCACGAGAAATTCAGCTATCAGTAATTCAAAACAGGGAAACTACAGCAGAAAATAGTTTGTTTTCAGAATGGTAGCCCATATCATAGATTTCTGTAATGTACAAATAAGGCATTCAAGCACTAACATAACATGAAAATACAAATAGAACATAGACATATTGGACAGCTTATGGGAAAAGCAGAGAAATTGAACAAGACTTTCCAAATATAAATACAGGCTGCAGCAATGACAAACAAATAGCAGTTGAAGATATGCCAACTTGTAGTTCTATTGTCTTCATTATCTAGGCATACCATACCAGATAACTTTATATTAAATAGTTAATAATTGTTATGTATTAGGTCATGAATTATATATTCAAGAGTAATTCCTTGTTGAATTAAAAAGTAGCATTAACTTGAATCAACATTACCAGAAAAAAAGGCATTTGAACTTATCATGAATTAATCTCACTGAGCAGAAGCACCACATACCGAATCATCAGTTCATAGTAGATGCGCTTCAGTTCTAAAAGGGAAGGTATCTCTGCAGGGGCTTCCTGAACAATATTGTCACCTTCTTTTGGTTTCTTTTTTTCCTTCGATGGATCTGCATCAAATACCCTAGGACTGATTTTCCTGGATAAAATTTGTGCTCGGACATAATCTTGACGATCTAGGCACAGACGGACCTGTGACCATGATCATAGTAAGTTTTCATGAATCGAGCTTTTGTAACAATGCAAAGCTTTTATAATTGTCAACTGGCAGCATACCTGCTCAAGAATGAATGCGATTTTCTCTGTCTTCGCCATTGAGCCAAATGTTTCAACCTGAGGATCAACTTGTTAGTCGACAAGATGTTACATAGTCAGAACACAGCACTAGTGAATGACCAAATCAAGATTATAGTAGATGAGCTATAGCATGTCCTGAATTCTAGTGCGTGTGAACTTACAGCAACTTCTTGCGTCAAATCAGCAGCCTCATCAATTTGTCCCTGCTCCTCTTTGATTTTTGCAAGTCTTTTGATCAATCTTGCTCTCTCTATCTCCACATATATCTACAGTGGATGCACAACAGTGAGATTACACACATGAAAAGCCAACGAATCTTACAGAAGTAAACAATAATCAAGTAGCCATGCTTCTCACTTTTCCAGCAGAGACGCTGCTCAATGTTTTGATTAGCTCAATACGTGTTTCCATGTCTGGTGTCAAGTCAATGTACTCCATTGCTTTCTGAACCATGGCAGTAATAGCCTGCATATAATAAAGAACATAAGAGTAAGATATATGCATAGTTAAAAAAAACTAAAAATAACAGCAGTTACAGACATAGCCAGAAGTGCTTATGATATAGTGTTCAATTATTTAGTAAATAAGATGACAGATAAATGTTAAGCGCAAGATACTGGCTCTAGCGAAACAATGTTTCACTGTTTTAGAGAGAGGGAGGGAGGGAGCGCTGGATGCGAGTTTTTTTAAGTGAAAAAAAAACCCAGAAAACTTTACCGCTCATTTAGCATTCTGATACGGGATAAAACATTGTCCATAAGTGATTTTGCATAAGGCTCACAACCTGGTAAACAAATTATATAACTACTGACGCCATTGTTGTGGTTGGAGTATTTGCAAGTGACTTCCAACTAACAAAGCATTGCAGACATGGGCATAAAACAGCTACACATGTACACTACTGCAAGTAAACAATAATATTGATGTTGTTCGACAATGTCTGCTGCCAATGAAAATAACAGTATAAACACAATTGTTCGCTGATGCTATATATGAGAATTACCCTGATAAACAACCAAGTGACAGTCAGTTGCTAAAATAGAATGGTTAGTAAGTTCAAAAGAATTGAACCAGCTTAAAGCGACAATCAAAAATAGTTCTGATGACACACAGATGTGAAGCCAGACTAACATAATGTGACACTAAGCAGATAATCAATGCGCCAGAAAAATAATCAGACTAGAAAAAAAATGGGATGCATGCTTAATCTTGTTCCCTTGCTTTTTTCATAAGTGTGCGGAAAAGATATACAGAAAATTAAAAAAAAGCCAATGCGGAAGCATGGGTGGCATATATTGGACAAGAAGAAATCAGTCGGTATTACTTGAGTAGTTGAGCCTCATCTAAAGGCATGGTGTTCAGTGTTCTACAATAATAATGGCCACTGCAAGAAGATACAAGGCAATATTGCATATGTTCCCTACTATCCCTTACAAATGCTAGTATGCTACAAATATCTCCTTACATCAGGCTAAATAAAACATATTTGACACCTACTTCCTCCAAGCAAAAATGATTTGAATGAGCACGCTTTGATAATAAAAACATATTTGCACTCAGCCAAAGAACTTTGAGGGAAGTTTGGATCAATAGCTAAAACTTAAAATAACTCTTTTACGTTAACGCCAAGGAAATAGACTAGGGCAGTTTAGCATGACAACATAGTAATAGTGGGTATATGTTGTTGCTTCAATCACATGTGCTTCACGGAAATTTCGAAGTATGAACACGACTCTAAGGTAACATAAATCAGTTAAGTAGCCAAATCATAACTAGAAGGTCATGTAGACATAATCGAACACAAAACATAAAGAGGGGTAAATTCTCGCCAGCTAGACCTGCTTGAGCTGGCCCCTCCTCTTGGAGAGGAGAACGATCTGATCGTTGAGCGTCTTCCACGCGCCGGCCTTGAAACAAAGCTCGACGATGTCGACGACGGCCTTCCTCGTGCCGGCGACATCGCCAGCCAGCCTCATCTGCTTCTCCACGTTCAGAAGCGACTCTATCGACGCATCGAGGTTGGTGCTGCCCCCCTCCTGCATCCACCCGGTAACATTAGTGTAGCGCGAGATGAAACCCTAGGCGAGGAGGGCGAGGGCCGGTGGGCAGCCGAAACCCTAGGGGGCGGAACAGCGTGCGGAGAGACGGGGAGTGGATGAAGAGGGGGAGGCGAGCTCACCATGGTCGGGATCGCGAGGAGACGGCGGCGGCGGAGTAAGGCGGCTTTCGCTTTGCTTGCGGAGGTGGGATGGAAGAGCCGAAGAGGGTAGGGCTTTGCCTTTGCGCCTTTGTGGTGGCGTTTTGCGGGGACACCCTCGCGCTTCTCCGAATTTCGCACCGTTCGTTTATTTTTCTTTTCTTTTCTCTTCTTTTTGGGCTTCCTCGAGCAGTTAGGATTGGAACTATAATTATAATTAGAATATGAAATATATTTCGTGGTTTAAATTTTATTCGATAGAGCAAAACCCTTCAAATTTTCAGATGCATATTATAGTGGTGAAGATGGAGATCTTGCTACGTCAAAAAAATAAGTATTATTTAGCATTGTATAAACATGGAACATAGACTCTTACATTTGGATGTTGCTAATAGAGAGTTTAGTGTTTTCTTAACTTGAATTGCACATATTTTAGGTCAAAGAGGAGGAGGAGGAGAAGTTGCGGCGACGGTGGTGACGTGAGAAGACTCTGGTGGTCGGGAGAAGAGACTGAGATAAGAGAGTAATATAAGGGGTATGGGTTGGGGTGCCTAGGTGGGTTGGGTTGAGATTTAAATCGGGGCTCAGTAGGGAACTCGAGACTGCTAATTGGAGTGAAAGGTTTTTGAGTATGATGCCCATTATGGTTGACTAGGTCAAATGTAATGGAAACCATCACTTAACATAGTAGTACCAAGATCAGCTAAGAAAACAATGGCATACATAGATAGAATTTTTCATCGTTTAGTATAAAAGTGTCTCATTCATATAGCACATATAGTGCTTTCTTAGGTCTGACTACTGTGATACTACATTGTCCGCTTAATTATTGTATTTTAAGCCTCCCTCTTGATGGTCACCTACTCCTCAAAGTCTTGGTTGTTGGCCTCCCTATAATCACAACCCTCCACAATAACATCAGCATCAACATAAGGGTTCACATCAACATGAGTACAAATTTCTACCTCATCATATTAGCACACATTATCGGGTCTAAAAACAACAAATTAGCAAGACCAAGTACAGAAGTACTCAGTAAGCCATGGAAAGGTGGTGCATGCAATAGTATATACTCTTGACCATCATACCATTCTTCCCAAAAGTAATTTGATATCTAAAATAACATAGAATTAGATACCACTACCCATTTGTTAGAAAAAGCCAGATTTTAACTTAAAAATCTATTGGCGGCAGAGCGACGTAGGATCTTACAACATGTGTTAGAGGAAAACCCATATGACACACTTCCAAACCCAGAAGCTAGGAATGATATCACATTTTACTCTGGTCAAAGGCGTATTGTTTTGTCATACACTACCTTTGCCACACGACCAAGCCAAAGAATCAGAACCTTTAACCAATCTGTACCCTAACCTTTGTTATCCACCCAGCCACACAAAAGGCACGTAGGTAGAGATACCTACTTGGTAATCTCACCCTATGATGGTTGCCCATACCCGAGAACAACCACCATCTCACCTATGCAGAGGTAGCTACTTGGCTTGTTACTTAGTTTAGCCCATTACATTCTAGGTCTATGATTAGTATGATCTGCGTCGTTTTTTGAAGTGAGCACCAGTTGGTTATGTCCTTAAGTACTATCCCTACGTAGAAGAACCCTAACTTCTAAAACGCAACCCTATATGTGTTGTTTTTATTTTAGCTTACCCTGAGTTCCTCTACCACCAAATAATTCTATAACCATGACTAAGTTACGTCAATACTACTGGACCTCTTCGGTCTAGTCTCAATATCATCCGATGGATCTACTCGACCTACTTAACATGTTTTAATTGTTTTTATAATTTAATTTGAGGTTGTCAAATATGCAATATTTTAAAAACAACCCACCAAATTAATCTAGAAGACATGATCAAAGGAGCGACTTGCCTAGGTAATATCCGACCAGCTTGAAAACATCAGAAGAACGTCCTTTGGGTCCTAGGCAGCTCTTGAGATAGACTGCTAAAAATGATTTTAAGTTTTAAAGCATTCCCTAGTTACGTCTTAAGTATGCTGCAAATACTTAATGATGCATGCTCCTAAGTACGATACACAACCTAATTCATTTATGTCGTGTAATTTTTATAGGGTTATGTAAGTAAATCATCTCCTATTGTTGAGACTATTGATTTTGTTTTTCAGGGTTGTATGTGTAAAATACAACATAAAAGGAGAAATAATTAATTGAATACACTATTATCAATGGGCTTAACCCAATTCCTTGTCGCCATTCTCTCTCTACCCTAGCCAGTCGGCACAGTTGGAAAGCTCGCAGTCCATCTTCTAGGCTGCTAGAGTGACATTTTCCTCACTCACCCGTCCCCACCCCCTCTCTACCGAGCGCCGCCACCTAGATCCGCTGCCCCCGGCAGCCTCCATCGCTGATCTATTTGGCTATTTGCTGCTGTTATTAAATCTTAGTGAAGAGGAGTGATTCTATACTTTTCACTCCTATTAGATATGCACAAATCTTAAAGCACAACTAAAGAGTAAGTAGCATTAATTCACCTTTAAAGATACTTTAATATTTATGCAATTCACTATTTGGGAGATAATGGAATCACCTCCTGTGCTAGTGAATGCTAATGCTGGAGGTAAAGCAAGTCCATATTAAGTATGCATTATGTTTGAGGTAAAGCAAGCACAAATAGGAAAGGGCAGTAAGGATTGATGATTGGCACCGTCCGTGGTGGCAGGAGAAGAGAAGAGCACAAGGCGCTGTGATGCCACCCCGCAATCCCTGATGGCTGAGCTTCCAACAGTGGCAAAAAGGGCATAGACCCTAAAGAGGTTGGGCCTCGTCCAATTCATATTAGCTTTTAAAAGCTGTTTTTTTAATAGTAAATGACTTTTATGCAATATCTAGATTTTAAACGGAGTATCTTTTTAAACTGAGTTCTACTAGTCAATTGCAGTACACACTACAATGATTTTATTTATGTTAGCAAAAATCTCACTCGAATATCTTCCTCTACTAGCTTTTCTATAAATTATTGCTATTTATACGCTAAAACTAAAAGTCTATGGGCCTGTTCTTTGCGGCTTCTAAAAGCCGCTTTTGGCTTTTGCTACAGTAACTAACTTTTAAACGGAGTATTTTTTTAAGATAGGGTCTACAACTTAATTGTAGTACACGTTAAAAAACTAATATCTGTACCATCAAAAATCGCAAGCGAGTATCTCTCTTTCCGCAATCTCTATCGCAAACAGCCAAAAAATCATCAGCCGCAGCCAAAAAGAACAGGCCCTATAACATGCATGCATGCCGAAACATGAAGCTTGCCACCTGCCTTTTCCCCCCACTCGGCTGTGCACAAGTGGCCAGGGAAGGAGACAGTCTTGCCTGGAGCATTGCTGGCAGCAGCTGCCTGTAGCATTGAATGTTCTGGACTGTTAAGCATCAAGTGCTGAAATGTAATCTTGTAAAGGGGTTGGATTGAAATGTTATTGTACAATTTCTTTTATTCTTTTAATTATCTGGCTTTTGATGTAATTATGAACATGTGATCACGCCAGTAATTATGTTTACCATCATTTATTTAGGAAAATCAATTTTTAGCTTCTTGTTTGGATAAGGACAACATGATCTAAAATAGATGCTAGAAAAATACTTATTTTAGATCATGTTACTATAATGTCTCAGTTAATTATAGTATATATATATATATAATTATTTTCATATAAATATATATACAATGTTTCATGCATCATGATGTCTAGTCACTCATATTAGATGTGCTTTGAGATTCATGAAGTTTGATGTAGATATTTTCGTATATTTATAAAAAAAAATGTATTTGAGATATCAAACTTCAAAAAAATCAACTTTAGTTTAACTAGTTTGAGCTAGTTTTATGGTATATATTTGCTCTAGTTATAGTAAATTCAAAAGTAATTTAAACTAGTTTAAACTAAGTTTAAAACTTGCTTACTATAAATATATCAAAAGTATAAAATATTTTTATACCTAAACTCTAAATTTCTTATCGATCACACGTGTTTTGGACAGTTCTTGATGTGATGCCTAAACGCCTAAGTATGAAATATTTTCTTACCTAAACTCTATTTTTTTTTATGGATCACATGTGTATTGGATAGTCCGTCCGTCCGCCCGCCCGCTTACAATGAAGATGAAATGCATGGGTGTTGCAAACTTTTACGAGTTTAAATGAGACAGCATGTGTTGGTTAGAAAGTGTGTAAATTAATGTTTTTGGGTTTTTGTAGTCTGACCCGTTATTGCTTAAATTATTTATTGCACAATAACATATGACGTACTAGTTTTTTTGTTGTTGTTTATGAGTTTTCGAAATTACCACAAGAATGATTGTGGCGTTATACATTTCTAATTTCCATTTAGACGTAGAACATGTTACGGTAATGATAGCACTGCGTTTTATATGACAAGCCTTAACTGGTTCCCAATTTGAAAATTGAAATAGGATGGTACTACTACCGGATCTTACCAACTTTGAGCCGCCTAATAACTGGTTCCCAATATTGCGGACAGCTCAATTTATCACATTGAGCTCTCTGGATATTTTGTTGCTCATGCATCCAAAACAGAATGAAACGATAATTCGATTAACAAACGCACACCAAACAATTAATATCAAGCTCCAAACGCGCGTTGAATACAAATGTTTCACTATAGGAAGGGAAACGATAATTCGATTAACAAATACATCTTCAACGGGGAAATTTTGGAAACGATGTGTTCAGTCGAGATCAAACAACAGCTCTCCCTGTTCTTTGGGCTGTCATTGAAAAATTAAGAGCTGGATAGGTGCTGTACCCAGAAATAGATAAACATCATTCGTTTTAAACCCAACAAGATTTGAACAAAATAAAAAGTATCAGTATATGAGGCCGACAAACTCCACTTGGAAAGGCCATAAGTAGGTGGAATAAAATATATCAGTAAACTGGAGACCATGCACATGCACTGCATGAAAGAAGTTTCACCAACATTCAGGACAAGTATAGAGTCTACAAATCTAGCAGTGCTGGAAGGTATCAAACACCCAATGATTCTTTCCTCAAACTGAACAGGGTAATCTACTGAAAATTGTTATTAGCATCCACAAGATACAGCAATACTGATGCTAGGCAAGCGATCAGTGATAGCATTCCACGAGATTGGGCGTCCCAGCGTGGTTTTGCCCCCACAAAAACCGGCAACCCAACTCTTACAGTGGTCCCAGATGATACAGCTCTGTGCGCATGCCTTCAATCCTGCGAAGGCACAGAAATAAACACAAATATGAAGGGAGAAGCAATTAGAAACATGGTAGTATATGAAATAAAAGCAAAAATATACAGTAAACATTATCATCATTACCTCTTGAATTGGGTTGCTTTCTTCATTTTGCTTCTGCTCATCAGCCCCATTCTCTTGGTTCTGACCATCTGTATCCATCTTGTCAGTTTCCTCTGAAGCTTCAGCCATATTCGTGTCTGGCTTGGGAATTGCAAATTCAGCAGGAATTTGGCCAGTGCTCAATGCCTAATCACAACAACGAAGAAGAAAATGTCAGTGCACAGTTACCTACTCCAAACTGTACAAAGCGCCAGAGCAAAACAACATGACATATTACCTTTTCGAGCCTTGCAACTTCCTCAAGTGTCTGAGAATTCACAATAGCAGCCTGCCAATGGAACATTTGTTAAACCAAATTTCGCAGCCAGATGTATTATATACCCCCATAAATATAAGATACTGAAATCTACAGCATGCCTTAAATATAATTGGGGATGCAGGATACCTCAGTAACTAAGATGAACTTTGTGGTAAAACTAAATCATACAAAGGAAAATATCAAGAGCGTACCAAAGATGCCAGTAAAAAGACCTGGCCACATTTTTTTCTGAATGCAACAGTTAAAGTAATAGCGATTCTGCTCAACTTGTAATAATCACATGAACAGACGGTATTCAATTTATTAAGAGGAAATCAAATACCTTGATAGCTGTGATTTGTTCAGGTGTTGGAGCGACTACTTTTGGACCCTGCTCCTCCTTTGTGGTGTCTTGAGCATCCAACACCTGTCCTGGAGTAAAAGTTTTGGCAGGTACCTTCTTTGCCTCTTCCTCTGCCTCCTTTGAGTGAAACTTTTGCGCTGCTGCAATTCTCTCCTACAAAAACAAAAAATCTCATACGTACTTTCAGAAATAGACACAATGCCATGCACACTAGATAACGCGAAAAAGAAAACATGTCAACCAAAAGCATTCCATGGTATTCATGCATCTAATTCATGGAAATCCAAAGTTTAAAGAGTTGCTCTTTTGGCCCTTTTGCTGCCAGCACTTCTGCAGTCCATTCCAAAATCATTTTGGAGGGAACGAATGAACAACCTGTGGGGAATAAATCAACCAATCAAGCAGCAACGCAGTTTTTGTATAGATCCACATCTTTCAAAAAAACCTTCGTGATAAAATGAGTAATTGAGTATGCCATAATATAAATCAACAAAACTCCTAATCCTATTCAGATAAATGCAAACATGTAGAGGGTGCAAAATGAAGGAAATGATTTAAAGAAAGAATATAGCCGATGACAGTGCTCATAAACTATCAATTAGTGACAACAACCAATTTTTTACATTTTCAGCTTTTCTTGACTTGATGCCCTAAGGGGTTAGCAGTTAGCACGATAGCAACTAGATGATAATTCCACTAGATATACCCCATTTATCAAATGGATTAAAGGATATATATACAATTAAAACATGAGTTAATGGCTAATGCAGCTACAGCTTCGTCATTGACTTAAACTACATAACCTTGCAATGCTATTTAATTTGAATTCCTTTTACCTCAATTGTGTCCTAGATAAGTAAAATATACAATATTGAAAGTGTAAGTAGATACATGGAAAAATATCACAAGATTCCTGGTTTCATTAAAAGGGCAAATGAGAAACAGTTGAATTTTCATATATAGGTAAAAGTTTCTCTGCAGCAAAATTGCACACAAATGATGTCACATCATGAAAACAAATAATGCAATAAGTTAGGGTGTTGATCTTAGAAACTACCATTAGTGATCAAATGAGAAACTACTAAGAAAAACTAAAAGTAAGTCATGCAGAACAGAAGCATTGACAGCTAAACATAATAAAATTTGCATAACATGATTCTCAAGAAATCAAACCTGAGTGCAAATGACTTAACGAACTTCAAAAGCAGAACAAACTCGTATGCTAAAGAAGTTCATGGTTGCTAACCTGCTGTTTCACTTTTTTGAAATCCAGCAACCGCAAAGGCTTCAATTTATGGATCACATACAAGCGGTAGTCTGGCTGCTTAGTTACAATATTATCCAGTAAGCTGAGAAATTGCAGCTTTGGAAGAGATGCGAGGGGATCAATCTCCGCAAGATTTGTAAGACGATTGTTTGTAAGCACCAAAGTATGCAGCTTTGGCAAAAAATCTACATAAGAGCAACCCAAGAAAATTGAGTAAAACATGGGAGGTGTAGAGCAAAATGTGAAAGTGATAAAAACACATGCCAACAAGACAAAATATTTGTTCTCTTACCACCAAGGTTGGGATTAATTCGTGTGATTCTGTTATTGTTAACCAACAGAGTGCCAAGACGGTTCATGTAAGGGAAGTTCTCGAGCTTGACAATCTCATTGTCCGACAAGTCAATTGTGTCAAATTGGTCCTGTTAGAGAGTGAAGGAATGAAGACACTGTTAAACACAGCTAGAGAAAGAACCCATGAAAGTAAGAACTATTTCAAATAAGATAAAAAGATCCTATTATTTCTGATTTATATCAAGTTAAACCATTAAATATCAAATCATTGCTATGTCAAATAAAAGAAATCGCCAAAAACTGTGTCACTCGTAGTAACAATTAGACAGGCACATTAGACAACCCAATTGAATTAACAATTTGTCGGTTCTTTCTTGCAAAGAAACTATATAATTCCCCTATCAGAACTGTTAAGAATATAGAGTTTGTATTCTGTTCCTTATATGCCTTCCTTATCTCTATATGGTATATTCCTCTTGTACTTTCTATATATATTACTCATTGGGCCTCTTTAATACATACACACAATATTCATAATAAGAGCAAGAAACAAACGCCCCCATAGAACTCTTATTTCCTCGAGAACTCCACAGAAGAAAGCAAAAATATCCAAAACCCCAAAAACGTGCAGATCAAGGGAACACTAAACTTCCCAGTGGCAACATTTACATGCAAAATTTAATGTCCGAGAACCCCAAAGACGTGCAGATGAAGAAAAGAGAACACTAAATTTCCTAGTGGCAACATCTACATGGAAAATTTCATGTCCGCTTCTGATCCGGTGGATTCAGGCTTCCCAAGAACGCCGTTGGCCTCTTCCCGCTCAAGTTCCGACTTGTCTTCACCGGTTTTCTACTTCACAGGCTTTCGTCGCTGCTGGATCCCACCAGCCATCGGCTCCTCAGCCTCCTCTTGCGTGGCGGACGCAATGGAGAGATGCTAAGTGGGGATGAGTGGTTGTGCGAGTGCCTTTATTGCTGGGTGCTTTGATGTGATAAGTTGAGATATTTTAGTTGAGCTGGTGGTGTAGAAGATGCTAGTTCTGCTGTTTAAAATTTTGTGTCTTTTAGGTTTTCGAGTCTTCCTGCGTCCATTCTGTGTCATTTAATCGATTGCTTTGCTAGCTTCAGTCCATCCTTTAGGATTTTGTGTGGTCCTTTGCATGGCAGCAACCGCTGCTCTTCTCCCCAAGCTTTTAAGGCCATCGCGCTTCTTCTGCACTATGTTTTTATTGCGCTTCTTATGCATTACGCTGCCGCTGTCTCTGGCTTCGATATGCTTTATGCGCTGCCACCATACTTTATGGGCTACCGCACGACCTCGGATGGAGATATTCTATTTTCGACACAATTTTCAAGAGCCGTATGCTATGACGACGTTTATAAGACTTGGATTTTGGATTTTTCCTATTTTAATGTCAACTTTTTCAAATTCAACGCTATTGCATACGCCTTGCATTTGAGGGAGGGTGTTAAGGATATAGAGTTTGTATTTTGTTTCTTATATGTCTTTCTTATCTCTATATAGTATATTCCTCTTATACTCTCTATATATATTGCTCATTGGGCCTCTTCAATACATACACACAATATTCATAACAAGAGCAAGAAACAAACGCTCCCATAGAACTCTTATTTCCTCAAGAACTCCACAGAAGAAAGCAAAAATATCCAAAACCCCAAAAACGTGCAGATCCAGGGAACACTAAACTTCCCAGTGGCAACATTTACATGCAAAATTTAATGTCCGAGAACCCCAAAGACGTGCAGATGAAGAAAAGAGAACACTAAATTTCCTAGTGGCAACATCTACATGAAAATTTTCATGTCCACTGCCCATACAATATTGAATAGTACTTATTTTCGATGGAGAAAGGCCTCCACCTTCAACACAATAAGAAGCACCTCTTGTAAATTATTATACAAGGCACTTCAATAATTCATCCCTCACACCCTCACCTTGTATAGCAGAGCTTGAGACCCACTCTTCTGAACAATAATAACAAATTACACCTCTCTTCGATTGAACACCACGCCTAAATGCTCAAACAAATTTTGTAAAATGTTTTCCATCCCAACAAAACATTACCACCCCATACACCAAAACCAAAACAACCTATTTGATGCACAACTTAAATATGCAAAATGTATTTCCTTGAAAAGTACAATTTCCCATAACGATAACATCCAGCGACAAAAATGAAATTTCCATCTTAATACATGGTGAAATATTGCAATCCATGATATATTGCTTGGCTTGAATCAAGGTAGTACAGAAACCCATTTATTAACTTGAAAAGAGCACAGCATTAAGCATTAGCCCTTCCAAGCTATTTAGCTACTTTAATTGCAGTGTTACTAGCACAAAAGGGATGCTAAGCACTTAGATAGTAGTGCGTACTACGTTTCCTGCATCACTGCCTAGGGCACGCCGATATCTAATAGTGTCTCACATGCCATATCCAAGAGCACGTACCGATATCATGCTCCTGATTTTACTACAACATGATTCCACCAATAAAAGAACCCATCATACTAATTCAAATGAGAGTATAGTGCAGCTGAAGAATGGAAGGCATGGTAGAGGCCGGTGGAGCTCACCTCAGTAGCGCCGAGGTTCTCAATGACGGCGATCTTGTTACCTGCCGTGAAGGAAAAGACAAAAAAGTTAAGACTCCGAAGAGGAAAAAAAGGACAATAGATCTAATGGGTGGGGGAAGTGAGCAACCTCGGAGGTCGAGCTCGCGCTCCTTGATGCAGTTGAAGAAGTGCGGGCTCTTCCATATCAGGTCAGCGGTGAGCCTCACCATGGCGTGGCCGGGAGGGAGGCGATGGGGGGCGGTGGCCTGTGCTGGGGTTTGAAATGGGGAGGGGAAGAGGTAGTCGGCGAGGCCGCAAAGCAAAACCTAGTAGCGGAGGCGCAGATTCAGATTGGAACTGTTACACTCCTGCATCCACCAGTAAAAGCGGAGTCAGATTGCAAAGTCGCATATCAAATTATCAATCAGCGCGAGAGCGAAATCCTAGACGAGAAGGGCGGGCCGGCGGCAGCCGAAACCCTGGGGAGCGGAACAGCGTGCGGAGAGGTGGGGAGGGGAGGAGCACGGCGGAGAGCTCACCATGGACGGGATTGCGAGGAGACGGCCGCGGCGGCGGCGGAGCAGGGCTTTGTGGTGGGTTTTTGCCGGGGCACCCTCGCGGAATTTCGGATTACAGCAGCTGGATGGGCCTCTGCCTCTGCCTGCCCTTGCAACACGAATCGCACCGTTCGTTTACTCTCTTATTTTCCCCTTTTCCTTTATGAATTACAAAATTACAAAAATATATTTGGTGGCTCGAGCCTGATGGCTTCTGGTTTAAGTTTATAGATATTAATTTATAGATAGCCATAGAGAGAAACTCGATGTGATTTTATCTGATATAAATGAAATCACTATAGTATGTAATACAATCGATTAGTAGACATCGCCTTGAAAGACACCGCGTTCAAACATTAGCTACTATAGAAAAGCAATTTTTAGAAAACCAATATGAACAAGGCCAAATCAGGTACAATGAAACCCTACTCTGGTAAGAGAAATTTTGAATAAAAAACTTCAAACTGCATAAACATCCAATAAAAAATAGATCCCGTTTTATTATACACACGTGCTAATTCTTTTCTATTTCAACTTTGAACTCTTTATATTTAAAAAGGATTTATGCAATTTCATATTTGGCTTGAAATGAGAGTGTTCAGCCGTTTCAATTTTAGTTTACTTCAATGCCTTTTGTTCCTGTTTTATTTTTATTTTCATTGTATTCATGACTATAACTACAATATATGTTTTACTACTCTGTTAACATTGCAGTGTACATGAGAGTGCTTATCGCAAGGTTCGGTTTTGGCCTGTGTCTATACTATGAAGACGAGACGCCATAGAGGACATCGCTTCTCTCTTTTTGTGCTAGGTTTCTCGCTCGATTTACGTTCAGAAAGATTGTGGTATCACTCTACTAGATGCCAAGCTTGGCACATGATGTTATCCTTGTTAGTTTTCACTTGAGCTGTTGTAATGTTGGTGTGATAAAGAGTGATACACTTATTTTAGAACAACCTGAGAAATAATCTCAGTTACATTTGGTACGGATCATGTCTCGTATTTGTTGAAGTTGCTAGCATTACGATAGAAGAAAATTATTATTATAACCTTTGACATTTATGTCCTATTTAGAATGCAGAAATTTTTCTCAGTTTCTACAAGAATTATGCTGTTTTCTGTGAAATTTTTGCAGAATTCGGGTGATACGCCGATCTGACATGGAAATGGTGCCCCCTTTCACACCCCAAGATAAGGAGGTCCGGCTAACCCTAATGACAAGCTTCCTTCCGATCGGTGCCACTGCCACGTGCAGCCACAGCCGAGGCCGTGTGCGTGGTGCGGCGCGACGCGGCACGGTTGGGAGCGCACACATATACTCCACTTCCACACGCGCGGTCGCGTCGCCGCCCGGGCACACACGAAGGCTCCCCCCCAGGCTCCCCTCGTGCCGTCCGCCCGCCCGCCGTCGGCCCGCGCCATGGGCGACTCCCCGACGCTCAAGAAGCCCAAGCTCGAGAAGGAAGACTACGACTCCACCTACTTGCCTCGTCCCTCCTCCAATGGCTCCGCCCCCAAATCCCCAGCCTCCGCCGCGGGGCCGTTGGAGGAGGAGGACATCGCGGAGGAGGCTGTGCTCGCCCTCATCGCCCACCGTGAGCGCGACGTCGAGCGCTGCAAGCTCAAGCTCCTCCACTACCAGTCCCTGGTACGCCCGCGCCTCTTCCCGTCCCGTCTCCCCCCTTGGTCTTTGGCGATGATAAAGTTGCGATCTTGGTGGGTTCTGATGGCCGCCGTGCGCCGCAGCTGGACACCGCCGAGAAGAAGCTGGCCGAGGCGCAATCGCGGCTCGCCCGATACCGAGATCGCGCGCCCGATCGCAAGCTGCCGCCTCCGAACCAGAGGGATCCCAAGCCGCCGCCTCCGAGCCAGAGGGACCCTAAGCCACCGCCGCCCGACCAGAAGGCTACCGTGCCGGCGGCCAGGCCGCAGCTTGTCATCCCGGGGGCCAACACCCGGCCCACCCCGCGGCCTGCGCCGCGTCCAGAGCCCATGCCCGGGTTGAAGAAGGCCGCCGCGCCGTCGTCGTCTTCATCGTCGGTGCCACCCGAGCGGGCAAGGACAGAGGAGAAGAAACCCAAGAGAAAGATCGGTATTTCCTGCGGATTTTCCATTTTTAGGAGAACTAACACGATCAAATTTGATCTCCATTGATGTGCTATACATGTCTGGTTGTTTGTTTTTCTGGTTTACAGAACAGAAGGAGCATCAGAATTTGATTCAGAGCGTGAAGAAGTCGTCTGCGACTGTGCTTAGGTTCCATGGCGGTACTGTGGTCTCGAGCCAACACAAGAGGAAGCTTAGGTGTCTTGAGCTATGCCCTGTTAATGATCAGCTTGTTGTTACCAGGTATGCTTTACGGGCTATGATTAACGCTAAATACATATCTAAATGCACTGATTGTAGAAAAGAGTATTGCTAAATTTGTCGAATTCTGCGTTGTTTTAATGATGTAGCAAATTTGGTCAAAATTATCGCTAATTCAAAAAGAATGATAAATGATACGTGCACTGCCCAAAAAAAGAGAATATTTTTTATGTTTGCTTTTGGCATTGTTCCAATCATTTTTCTTCCTCCAGAATTTATGGCAGACTTGGATGCCTGCACTTATTTAGAAACTTTTCTTTCGTAATTGGTAGCCTGCAAGTACAAGCATACAAAGCAAGCTTCTCTTAAGTTGGACTACTTGCTTGCATTTCTGTGTGAAACTAAATGGGATGCTTGCATTGATGTGCGAGCTTCTTTAGCTAACATTCCATGCTTTATCCATCTATTTCTAGGTGTGTTATCGTGCTCCATCAACTATTTCCATCGGTTTCTTTATTTTCTTTTGTTTGTTTGAGAATGGACAAGTATGGACCATTTTTATTTTGTCTTGTATTTTTTTTCTATTTTTCCCATATAATCTCAGTGAGTGCATATGTCGGACTGAAGTGTAAAGATTAACATATAACTATAAGAGATTAGAAGATGAGAACAACCAAAGAATTGGTTGTTTGCCTGATGTTCCAATGAAGCAACTTGGCATGCTAAAGGGGAGAGCTATTAGCCTACTACTGTTTGTTGCAGGCTGGTAATCCCAAACAACCATCAAGTGCTGATTTCCTAAAGGCATAATTGCCTGAACGCTAACAAAGATATAATTGTAAACTGGGACTGGGTGGAGTTACAAGTGCTAACCACTGTTTAGATGGATATGCTTAGGGAAATTGCCGATTTTTGGGTTAGTTCTTGATCTCCAATTACATGTGGCAGAGTAAACTATGTAACTTAATTCCATAACCATGAACTGTTAAGTTCCCTTAACTTTTTCTGGCTACAGAACATTAATCTTATGTTTTCTTGTGATGCAGTGCGTTGGATGGATTGGTTACTCTTTGGCAAGTGCAGCCAAAAGGGTAGGTCTCATATTACTCTGATTTCTCGTCATGCTATATATCCCTTTTATTTCTGGAAACTGTGAACTGGCTTTCAAACATTTGGGAGATAGGGTTACTTGTTAAGACTTCTAGTGGAAACCAAATTAGGAGAAATATGTGTCACCATTATAGTTGCAATAAACTCAATAAAAGATTTAAAAGTGATTATGGTTGCTTGGAGATGAAAAAAATGTTGTCTTTGCGAAAAGTAAAGCTCATAATTTCTATATGCCTCAATGGCAGACTCAGCAGTCGTTAATGAGGGTGTTACCATATTAAATATTGAGATTCGCTGCCAATAGGAGCCTTAGCCAATGGTTTTTACTCCCTTTATGGTCATATTGACGCTATGGAGAGAATAAATGTGTGCTAGTGGTTGGTACTTTGTATGTGGATTTAGTATTTTGTTTATGAAGTTCACATGCTACTTATTGTGGAAGCAGTTAAGAACCCACTTGGCCACTTTAGCACCTCTGTCTGGGTGTTGTGTTCCTTAGTACAAAAGCCAAGTAAATTGGCTAATGCTCTCGTATTGTTTATGCCTTGCCTCACCTCATTTACTTTCGCTACACTGGGATATTAAACTCAGCATCTTAGGTTCAGATAGAAAAAATCCTTGCAGTGCTACTGCTATGAGAAAAACTGAAGTTGTATGCAATTAGTGGCTATCAAGGATATGCCAATACCTTTACCAAGTGGCATGGGAAACACCAATATTGCCAAATCCCCCCAACACTCCTTCAACATGTGTCAATGAAGTGGTGGCCCTATTAATTTAAGGAGATTATATTTAACTTCAACATTGTATGGACATGCATGTGACAATTTCATATACTATTGTTATCATGAATGAGCTTTTGATTTTCCAAATTTCATATGGTATTTAATTTAGCTTGTGGTTTATGTAGAAAGATAATACTAGCAATTGATAAAATTTCGGCAGGAGTTCATGTCAATGTTGGTGCATGTAATCATGTCAATGTTGGTGCATGTAACCTAGGTTACTAAGGAGATTTAGGTCTCTGTTAGATCCACTTGTTGTCCGAGCAGATTGTAGAACACTTCCAACTCATGGTTGTGGAGCTGTGCTTTGTTCTGTTGGGTTTGAAGCATGGTTTGACTATCACATCTATTGTACTTGCAGACCGTCTGTCTCCTTGCTTAGCAAAACAGATTGCTTTTCTCCAAAGCATAGGTGGCCTGAAGATGTAGCTTGGCATCCAGATGGTGGCACAATTTTTGCTGTATACAGTGCTGATGGTGGTGACTCCCAGGTTTCAATGATCAATCTTAACATATCAGGACAAGTAAGAGCTCTGTTAAAAGTAGCACAACTCTTTACATCTCATATTCTCATTACAAGGTTTTCTTAATTCAATCAGAACAGTTGTTATAATACAACTAAACTGATGTTATAGTGAACTAAATTGGTTTCATAGACAGTATAGATCCGTGAAGCTCTATCATTTTAGCTTCTTCAATGTGGCAAACTGCTAACAAACAATGACACCTGAAGGATTTTTTCCTAGTAAAATTTATCTTTCTGCATATTTAATTCTAAATATTTTGTCATTTTAAATCAGGTTGCCACAGAGATAGGAATTAGAGAGGTGTTTTTTAGAGTTATTCCTGTTCTTATTCACCTAATACCCTGCAAGGCTGCTAATTATAGGTTGGGACTAAATTTGTACTTTTTTATGCTTTATGCAACAATGATTGCATGTTGATACTGTGTACCTCAAATTAACAACCACGACTCTCAAATTAGATCTTCTTAAATCTTATATATCACCTAAAACAGTTTCATTAATGTTACTATCTTTATGTTATTCTTCTATTTAACTGTGAGACGTTAAGGACGTAATGTAATGTGTAGTTATGTCTGTTGCACGCGGAGCGGAGGTTATAAGTGTGGGCAATGGGAGAGCAGACTCTAAACTGCCGGCGACGTGGAAACGCCGTGCTGGTGGAAGTGCAGTGGTGCTTCGGTAGAGGCGCACGGGCTATAGGGGAGCAGAGGCGGAGAGGAAACTCTCTTTTTCTTATTTCTTCTTAACCGAATCGGTAGCCCATATATAGGATTAATCCTAACAAGCAATTCTAATTCAAAAGGAAAGCAATCTCTAATTCCATATCTATAACTAATCAATTGGAAAGCAATCTATTGCAAGTAGGAAGACTTATCTGAGTCGGACTAGACTCTCCATGCTTGGCGCTGCCTGTAGCGCGTCCGGCATGGCTACGCCCCTTGCCGCAGCCTTGCCTGCGCGTGCACCTCCGGGTCCAGCAGCAGCTACTGCCCCTGCATGCTTGTGTCGTCATATATATTAATTGCAGACCATAACATCTCTCTCGTCCTCCGGAAATAGCTCGTCCTCGAGCTGAAACTCCGGGTAGCGCTGCTGAAATTCCGTCACATCTTCCTACGTGACGTCCATAGGAGAGGTGCCCTGCCACTCAATAAGCACTTGTCGTTTACCCCACGCCAGGCGCCCCTTGAGTGCGCGAGCCGGAGCAGGCAGCATGCGACCATGTACCATTAGTGGTAGTGGAGGAATGGACGGTGGCGGCTCCCAATGAAACTTCTTAAGGACACCCACGTGGAAAACATCAAGAATGCGTGTCCCGGGGGGCAAACGAAGACCATATGCCACCGAGCTGATCCACTCCGAGATTTGAAACGGCCCGTAGTAACGGGCACTCAATTTGCCGATCGGTGTGAACGATATGGAGGTGGCGGAGCGGTGAAGCAAACGTAACTAGACCCAGTCCTCCACAGCTTATTCCACCTCCCAATGAAGTTTGTCATACTGGAGCTTTGCTGTCTGTTGTGCTTGAAGTAATCGCTCCCGAACCTCGGCCAAGAAAACATCCCGCTCCTCGATGGACTTGTCAATGGTAGGCAAACGCGAATCCCCTTTCTCATAAGAGCGCAAGTAAGGGGGATCACATCTGTAGACCACGCAAAATGGTGTGGCCTGAAGGGCTGAATGATAAGAGGTGTTGTGACTATACTTCGCCCATGGGAGCCAGCGAATTCGATGCTTCGGATGGTCATCGGTAAAACAACACAAATACATAGCCATCACTTTGTTGTCTGCTTTGGACTGACCATCGGACTGGGGGTCGTAGGCGGAGCTCATGTGTAACTTGACGCCTGCCAAACGAAAAAGCTCCTGCCAGAATAAGCTGGTGAAGACGGTGTCCATGTCACTGACAATGGAGCTGGAAATGCCGTGGAGCTGGACGACCTCATCAAAGAACGCCTTACTGACCGTCGCTGCAGTGTAGGGGGTATGTTAGTGGAATGAAATGCGCAAACTTGAAGAAGCGATTGATGTCAGTTAGTATAACCGTTTTGCCACTGACACGTGGCAAACCCTTAATGAAATCCATCGCCACATCTGTCCATATTTGAGAAGGAACTGCTAAGGGTTGAAGGAGTCCAGCGGGGTGGAGATGTTTGGTCTCGTTGCGTTGACATTCTTTAACGAAGTCCTGAACAAGCTAACGAGCCCCCAGGATGTGGAAATCAGCGCGGAGGCGGTGAAGCGTCTTTTGAACTCCTTTATGGTCGGCAGTGTGCCCCGTCTCCAAGATGGACGGTAGCAGGGGTGAGAGGGCAGGGACATATACCCGCCCTTTGAACAACAGCAACCCGTCCTTCACTTCCCACTTGGAATCCCATTGCCCGGATTGGATTTTCGCTTGTATGGCTTGCAGGTCGGGGTTGCTTAGCGCAGCCTGACGCAACTCGTCAAAAATAGTTAGGGACAGCCTGCAGATGGCATGGACACCAGCCACTGGTGCTGTGGGAGGACCGTCCGATGATGATTGGAGGAGCGTCTCGCCATCGCGTTGAGATAGAGCGTCGGCGATGGTGTTGAGCCGTTCGGGTCGGTAGTCCACCATGAAATCATAACCCACGAACTTACTAGCCCATTGATGTTATGGGATTGTTGACAGTCGCTGATCCAAAAGGAACTTGAGGCTATAATGATCCATATGAACCAGAAACGAGTGCCCCCAGACATATGGACGCCAATGCCGGACAACTTGGACCAGACCAATCAATGTACGCTCATAGGCTGCCAATTTGGAGTGATGAGCCGCCATAGGCCAATTGAAGAATGCAATGGGGCCCGAACCTTGGTGAAGCACCGCCCCAAAACCCGAACCAGAGGTGTCGCACTCGACGATGAAAGGCTTGCTAAAATCGGGTAATTGAAGGATTGGAGCCAAAGACAATGCACCTTTTAGTGCTATGAAAGCGGAGTTTGCCTCGGGCGTCCACCGGAATGCTTCTTTGCGGAGGAGGCGCGTGAGAGGAGTAGCAATGGACCCATAATCTTTGATAAATTGGTGATAATACCTGGCCAAGCCGAGGAAAGCGCGGACTGCACGAACAGAAGAGGGTGTCGGCCACTCCTCAATCGCCGCCACCTTCTGTCTATCCATGGCCACACCCGCTGCCGTGATGACACGCCCCAAGTAGGATACTGAAGTGGCGGCAAATAAGCACTTGGAGTGCTTCAAGGCGAGGTGATGATGGCGCAATTCCTGGAAGACCATGCGGATATGGCACATGTGCTCGGACCACGATGAATTGTAAATCAAAATATCATAAAAAAAAGACAAGGATGAAGCAGCGAAGAAAAGGATCAAGAATGTCGTTCTTGAGCTCTTGGAATGTGGCCGGGGCGTTGGTTAACTCGAACGGCGTGACGAGGAATTCATAGTGTCCTTGGTGCGTGCGAAAAGCCGTCTTCTTGATGTCGTCAGGGTGCATACGGACTTGATGGTAGCCCGACCGAAGGTCAAGCTTCGTGAAAAATTTGGCGCCTCGAAGTTCGTCCAAGGCTCTTGATGCGGATACGCGCGACCCCGTATCAGCTCTTCCACCACCGGTATGGGAAACTTGTCCTTGATGGTCTTGGCATTTAGGGCGCGGTAGTCGACGCAAAATAGCCATGTGTCATCCTTTTTACGGACTAGCAGCACGGGCGAGGAGAAAGCCGAAGTACTGACACGAATAATGCCTTGTTGTAGCATGTCCTGACATTGGTGTTCGAGCTTGTTTTTCTGCAATTGCGGATAGCGATACGGTCAAACTACCACTGACTCCATCCCTTGGGCCAAGTGGATGTGAGGTCATAAGGTCGTGCCAGCGGTAAGCCGCTGGGCATGGTGAAGAAGTTGGTGAATTCTGCCAAAAGTGTCTCCAAGATAGCACCATTACCACTGGCCATACTCCTGGCGGCAGCCCCTTGTGCTACGCGGCCATGGAGGGTAACGTGGCGTGCGCCGTGGATAGGCAGTGGAAGTCCCAAGTAATCGGCCCGAGTGTTGCAAGCCATTGAACGCCGAGGACAATGTCAAACCTGGCCAATGGTATGGAACAAAAATCCAAGCTGAAGTGTTCGGTGCCGTTCTGTAGTTGCAACTAGCGACAAGTGCCAAAGCCGAAGAGTTGATCCCCATTCACGACAGCCACCCACAGACCGTCCTGCGCAGATTGCAATGGAACGCCCAGTCTTGCGCGGATAGCTTCGTTGATAAAGTTGTGAGTTGACCTCGAGTCCACCAGAGCAAACAGGTGATTATTGCCCACGGTTATATCCAACTGCATGGTGCGGTCGGTGTTGACCTTGGTGAGGGCGTGAAGAGAGATCTCCGGTTCAGTCAGCACGGGCTCCATTGCGTCTTCCGCGGACTCAGCCATCTTTGGCGCTATCATGATGGAAAAAAGTTGCTTGCAGACATGTTGCGGTGTATATTGCTCTTTGCAATTGTGGTAGAGACCGAATCGCTGGTGTTCCTCCATTTGAGAACGTGTCAATTTGCGTATGAAGCGCTGGTGTGGCTCGTCGGACGTGGTGCTTGTTGGTGTGGCGGGCTTGCTTGCGGGCGATGGCGTGGTGGATTGGAGATGAATCGATGGTGGCGCCGAGGGTCGGACTGGAAGCGCCCCCTAGACGGCCGACTTGGACAGGACACTCGACTGGGCCACCTCCATGGCGACCTGCGCTTGGCGCTCATATGCCCTCGCACGAGTTAACAAGGCCAAGAATTGGGATTGATAATCGGCCATGGTACCGGTCTAACGAAGATGCATGAGCTCTCTGAGGGGATTGTGGCGCATTGGTGGTCCAAAACGCATATGCACCATCTCTGAAAAACAGCGCCAACTGAGAGTGCCCTCATTCCTTTCCACATGATAGTATCATTGTTGCGCGACGCTGGTCATGTGGTAGGATGCCAGCCAAACTTTCTCTTCCTCAAGCGTGTGTTGGCCCTAGAAAAACTGCTCACATCGGGACAGCCACGGTAAGGGATCTTCGTCGCCAGCGAAAACAGGGAACTCGAGGTGGTGGAAATGTGGTGGCTTGCTGTCGGCCATGGCGGGCTCCCACACCGGCAGTGGAGGGGCAATTGGCTGCTTGGATGCCTCGGTGTGGCTCCTGCCTGCGCCCTTAATAGTTGCGATGCGTGCATCATGCCGATCCAACCGGGTTGTCAGAGTGGCCAGCTGGGCAAGAATTTGATCCAGCTTCTTGTCGGTGGAGGTAATCTCTTCGCCGCCGCTGGACATGTCGTCGAGGACAGCGGTGGTCTCTGATACCAAGTTGTTGCGTGCAGAGCGGAGGTTATAAGTGTGGACAATGGGAGGGCAGACTCTGAACTGCCAGCGACGTGGAGGCGCCGTGCTGGCGGAAGTGCAGCAGTGGCTGGTAGAGGCGCACCAGCTGCAGGGGAGCAGAGGCGGAGAGGAAACTCTCTTTTTCTTATTTCTTCTTAACCGAATCGGTAGCCCATATATGGGATTAATCCTAACAAGCAATTCTAATTCAAAAGGAAAGCAATATCTAATTCCATATCTATAACTAATCAATTCGAAAGCAATCTATTGCAAGTAGGAAGACTTATCCAAGTCGGACTAGACTCTCCATGCTTGCCACTGCCTGTAGCGCATCCGGCACGCGCCCCTTGCCGCATCCTCGCCTACGCGTGCACCTCCGGGTCCAGCAGCAGCTACTGCCCCTTCATGCTTGTGTCGGCTGTATAGTAATTGCCGACCATAACAATGTCATGTAATATCTTGTAAGAATCCATGTGGTCATTCTTACTCTGTAGTTATGCTTTCCTGTGCCTTCTTTTGATGATTAACAGATGATTTACTTTCTCGAAACAATGCTAAAAGGTGTTTCATAATCTTTCCCGTGAAACAGAAGAAAGTTACTTTCCTACCAGTGAAGCCTCATACTAAGGGAATCATAAACAACATAAATTTCATGCCCTGGTCTGATGCATGCTTTGTGACTGGTGGAAGTGACCATGCTGTCATACTCTGGCAAGAGATAGATGATTCATGGAACCCCAAGAAAGTGCACAAGGACTTGCATTCTTCTGCTGTGATGGGTGTTGCTGGATTGCCACAGAGAAAAACAATATTATCAGCTGGCTGTGACAAGAGGATAATAGCATTCGATCTCTCAGCTGGAAGGACAGAGTCCAAGAACCTAATTGATAGCAAATGCATGAGTGTATTACCAAATCCGTGTGATTTCAACTTATACATGGTGCAAACAGCGTAAGTAAAATTCAAATGTTGTTTCTGGATTAATGGGTTTCATACTTCCATTTTGCATCTCAACCTCTTCTCGCATTAAAATCCTTGTTCAGAAGCTCAGCAACAGGCAGTAACATCAGCTTGTGATGGTTCAAGCATTTCAGTGTAGAGTTCAAGCTCCACTATTACAAAAATCTATGCATCAATTGAGATCATATAATCATCACTTGGAGGCTTTATGTGCAATCGATTCTTTTGGTGCCTTTTGGATGCCTGTGCTGCATGCTAAAGCCTTGTGTGCTCTTTCTTGTTTCTGACAGGTCACCAGGCAAGCAACTTCGCTTGTTTGACATCAGGCTTAGGCAGACTGAGGTTCACACACTTGGTTGGAAGCAAGAGAGCAGCGAGTCTCAGTCAGCTCTGATAAACCAGTCATGGTCTCCCGACGGCTGGTACTTGTCATCTGGCTCGGCGGACCCTGTGGTCCATATCTTTGACATCAGGCATCATGGCCAGAACCCCAGCCAGTCCGTTCAAGCGCACCAGAAACGAGTCTTCAAGGCTGTTTGGCACCAAACGTTCCCAGTTCTGACCTCCATATCATCGGACCTTAACATTGGAATCCACAAATATTCATGAAAGAAGTACCAGTTTCTGGGCTGATTTTTGGTGCTGTGGATCAGCAATGTTTTTTTTCGTGTGGCGAAGTAGCAAAATTCAGAGCATCAAATCCCAGGAAATTTGTTTGTCCACACGTCATGCATCAGTTTGAGTTCCAAAGGAAGTGGCAGCAACATCTGCACTTTTTGAGCTACCGTGCTCAGCCTGCCAGGCTACTTGGCTTTCCAATATGGCAAGAGTGACGCATCTGAATAGCCCCCTATTGAATGTTTTGCCCTTGTTACATGTAAAGAACTAGATGGGGAATCAGACATATGTTGAAAACTATTCCAAGATGCTTTTCCCCCTGTTCTTGCCTTTTTGCAATGCAAGTGTTGGTCAATTGGTGTGGTGCAAGCATCTGGAGATGTAGGGTCAAAATGACAATCTCGACTGAAAGGAACCTACTTGTTCAGTCCATAATGTTGTGTCTGGTCTAAATCATGTATTGGGCACTAAGTTGTCCAATACCAACACTCCAATAGGAATTTGACAGTTGGCCTCTTGCTGAATTCTGTTGTTCAGCCGCCTACGTGCTGATTAGACTGACACGTCATACGGTGTTTTACCATCTGTGGCACGTCATCTTTCACTTGTGCTACGTTTTTTTTTTCCAGTCAGTTCATAGAAGGGCCAGAAATCTAAGTTGTTGAACAAACATTACACATAAAATACATAGAACCCAGCAGTTAATGGAACACGGTTGATAAAATTTGTGACACTGAAGAAATCAGAAATCAGAATGGCTACAATACCGTCGTCAGAGGCCAAATACTGTACAGCACTAGGGATCTTGTGGCAATAGCAGCACCCATTTCTAAGAGCAGGTATTTCATCCGCACATTTGTTATCCCCATCTCCCTGGATCTTGTGACAAGGAAAATTCTTAGAAGCTTCTCCTTAGCCATGAATCAAGTTTACTATAGATGACAAGTAAATGAAATACTCTATGTAAAAGATTATCTCATTGATGTAACACTGATATTTTTCCTTTCCATTTTAAATTGAAAACTGCTCCGATTAATTATTTCTCAATTTGTACGGCTTACTTAATCGTAACTATTGCGCGTAGAAGTTTTGGCGTAATCGCTTTGCCGTCAAAATGAGGTGTAGGCCCATCTTGCCTAGAGGGCAAAACGAAAGTAGACGGGCAATAACTCACTCTTCATCTCTCAAAGTTTCAACGCGCTTGGCATGTGACACTAACTATGAAAGCAAGAAGCCTTTTTTGTGGATCTCTAAAAAGCAAGACTTTTTTTTCATAAATAACTGAAATTACTTCACTAAAATAAGATAAAAGAAAACAGTGCAATATTTTCTACACTGGTATTTTTTTTAACCATAAGAAACACTTGCCACTTGGAAAGAGAACTACCTAGTGTGTTCTTCTCTCCTTTTCATTTCAAAGGAGATGCTCCCTGCTGCGGTGATGTGTACAAATTGTAGTCACCCAAGCGTCTGATGTGCCCTTCTCTATATAAACCACAAGGCGAAAAATACACCAGGAAACCTCTGGTTGGTCGCACTCGCGTTCTCCTCTCTCCTCTCCACACCACCAATACCATCCATTACTACCTTATCATCACCACCACCACCACCAAGAACAACACCAAACGCCTCTCCACTGCCATCGCCATGGCTGCTCAAGGTTAGTAATTCATTTAATCTCATTTTTCTTTAATGTTTCTTGGCATTTCAAGTGCGCGCGGGGTTTCTGGTGATTTAGTTCTACCTCTAGCAACGCATGGCGTGCGTGTTTGGTTGCTTTCTGACAAGGAGGAGGTGAGACAATAATTGTTTGTGCAGAGGAGAAGACAAGTGTCAAGCCCGAGGAGCCTTCCTCGGCGGAAGAGCAAACACATCAGGCTGCGCCGTCGGCGCCGGCGGGGGCTCCGGCCAATCCCTTCGATTTCTCACCCATGATGAATTTGCTCAATGTAAGATACCTGTTGTACACTTGTACTAGCTAGCTAGCTAGCTAGATACTTTGCTGAAGCATTTGCCCGTAATTTTCTTTGGCCTTTTTGCTACAGGATTAGCTGCTAATCCTCTGTTCAACATGTAGCTCATTATTAGCAAAGATGATAAAATTAAGTCTGGATTAACACTAGCACAGCCCATCCAAAGCATATATTTACTCACCCATCTAGTCTGTTGAGCTGAACTCGATCCTTGATTTCGTAACTAAGTTATACGGTGGCTAGTCACAGTCGAATTAATTCTTAGGCAATGATCCTGTGGAGACGACAGACGGAGATTTACCTGTACCAGTTTCAGTTGGTCCTTGTTTCGATACAACGAAAACTCAATTTATAGTCATTTCATTTCATCTTGCCAGTTAAGGTGTGAGCAATCTGACTCAATTTTGTGCCGTTTGTGATGTATTGACAAATGGATTAAGCAGGACCCGAGCATCAAGGAGATGGCGGAGCAGATCGCCAAGGACCCGTCGTTCAACGAGATGGCGGAGCAGCTGCAGAAGACGGCGCAGTCGCCGCGGCCGCAGGAGAGCGTGCAGGCGCTGGACCCCCAGAAGTACGTGTCCACCATGCAGCAGCTGATGCAGAACCCGCAGTTCGTCGCCATGGCCGAGCGCCTCGGTAGCGCCCTCATGCAGGACCCCGCCATGTCCACCATGCTCGGCAGCCTCACCAACCCGGCGCAGAAGGAGCAGCTCGAGGGGCGCATCGCAAGGATGAAGGATGATCCCACCCTGAAACCCATCCTCGATGAGATCGAGACCGGCGGACCAGCTGCCATGATGAAGTGCGTGAGAGCACCGATCCAGCACTAGCTAGTACTCGTCGATGTTCAGTGGCTCATTCCTAATTTCTGTGAGCATTCGACAATATTAATTAACGCTGCTGCTGCTCTTTGGTTTCAAGGTACTGGAACGATCCTGAAGCTCTGCAGAAGTTTGGACGGGCGATGGGCGTCGGCCCGTCGAGCGAAGGCGCCGCCGCAGGCTCCGCCGAGCAGGAGGAAGAAGCCGGGGAGGAAGGTGACTACGAGGACGAGTCCATCATCCATCACACTGCTAGCATTGGCGATGTCGAGGTCCGTCTGATACAGCATCGACCTTAGCTTGTACAAACTGATCAGTCTTTCGTTTCAGTATGCATGGGTCTACCTGACACTGTGTGTGCTTTCTCCCCTTCCCTTTCCTTTCCCAAAACAGGGCCTGAAGAAAGCTTTGGAGGATGGAGTTGCCAAGGACGAAGAGGATTCGGAGGGGAGAAGAGGGCTGCATTTTGCATGCGGATACGGCGAGGTATGTTGTATGCTTCAGTTACATCGCCACATGCATATCGATTTCGTACAAGGAAGGCGATGCTCAAGGCTCTCGTCCTCTGATTCCCCATTCTTGCCTCGATGTGCAGCTGAAATGCGCGCAGCTTCTTCTGGAGGCAGGCGCGGCGGTGGACGCGGTGGACAAGAACAAGAACACCGCGCTGCACTACGCCGCCGGCTACGGCCGCAAGGACTGCGTCGCGCTTCTGCTCGAGCACGGCGCAGCTGTGTAAGTCAACTGTGATGACTGCAACTCCATCACGTCGGCCGACCACTGAACTTCTGAAATCTGAACCATGACTGACCCCTTCATCTGAAACTCGTTTGCTCGTTCAACTATGGTGCGTGCAGGACCCTGCAAAACCTGGACGGCAAGACGCCCATCGACGTGGCCAAGCTCAACAACCAGGAGGACGTCCTCAAGCTGCTCGAGAAGCACGCCTTCGTATAGACGCCATCACCTTCGATTTGCCCCTCTGCTGCTCGGCTTGCTGCTGCATGCTTATTCCCAGTTCCTCTCTTTTGCTTAATTTCTCTAGCTCTCCCAGAAAGAAAAAGTCTGTATCGATCTGTATGTATCGAGTGTGGTGAATTTTAAGGTGGGATTTGGGTTCCCGGGTGATTGCTGGATTCCTGTTCTATTGATCTCGTTCCAGAGTTTTGCTTAATGAATAAGGGAGAAATTTCCGCTTGGCAATTTCTGTGCTTCATAGTTCATATTTGGCTCGATACAGAGGCATTCTGTATTCCAATTCCCAATAATCATTCTGCCAACGACAAGCTCGCCGCCCTCGCGCCAAGGAGCTCTTCCTTGCGGCGCCGCCGCCGTCTCGTCGCCGGCCATCGGTTCACCTCCCGCTCTCCCGTCGTTGCAATTGAAGGGTCACTTGTGTGAAATTACACCTGCCAATTCTACTCCGCGTTGATCTGGGCCGCGGATATCCCATCCGACGGTTCATATTGGTACAGAAATTGGATGGCAAATTTTTTGGACGATCCGATTCGGGGTACTTTTTTTAGAGGTGTAAGTCGGACGCACACAATCTACGCTCAAATATTCGTGGGTGTCTTTGAACGTGGACTCTAATACTAGGGTCTCTTATGCAAAAAAAAAAACCTTTGCCGCTCTGCCCCACCTCGATCCGCGCCGCATAGATTCGATCCGACTGCTCTCAATGATCCGATTCGGGGGTGCTTTTTTGAACATGGAGTACAATAGGAGGGTCTCGTGTGCAAAAAACTTTGCCACTTCGCCCTCCTCGATGGAGCTTCGGTGGAGGAGAGCATGTCCCGCGTCTTTCAAATGCCTCGCCGCCGCCCGCGCCTCCTCCGTACCCCTCTTCCAGAGCTCTTTCTTCCGCCTCCGTGGCGCCTTGGCAAAGCCTCATCCGCTGTCGCGACAGCCCGCCCACTGCGACCTCCGTTCTGTCAACGACAAGCTCGCCGCCCTCGCGCGGCAGCGCGGCGCCGCGGCCGCTCGTGCCATGTTCGACGAAATGCCGCACCTGAATGAGGTCTCCTACGCCACCATGGTCGGCATCCACCTCAAGGACCGTGACCTCCCCCGCGCGGAGGCGCTCTTCCGTGCGGCGCCCGCGGTTGCTCGGGGAACCCCTCTTGACATTGTTATGCTCGATGGGTACGTCAAGGCTGGTCGCGTCGACCGTGCCCGCGAGCTGTTCGACGGAATGGCCTTGAAGAACGTGGTCGCGTGGACCTGCATGGTCTCTGGGTATTGCCGTGCTGGCCGTGTGGATGAGGCGCGGCAGTTGTTTGATCTGATGCCGGTTAGGAATGTTGTTTCGTGGACAGCGATGGTTCAGGGGTACGCACGCAATGGGATGCTGAGGGAAGCCAGGGAGATGTTTGATAAGATGCCGGAGAGGAACGTGGTTGCGTGGACGGTCATGGTTAAGTCCTATGTTGATCATGGTCGGATTCTTGAGGCAAGGGTCTTGTTCGACAGGATGCCCCAGCGGAATTCATATTCCTGGAATGCCATGATCTCAGGTTTGCTCAGTGCTGGGAAAGTGGATGAAGCAGTTCAGTTGTTTGAGGGCATGCAACATAGGAATGTGGTCTCCTGGACTATAATGGTCACCGGCTTGGCACAGAATGGTTTTGCTTGTAGGGCAAGAGAGTTCTTTGACATGATGCCAAAGAAGGATACTGCAGCATGGAATGCGATGATCACTGCTTATGCCAACGATGGCGAAATGAATGAGGCTCGAAGGTTATTCGATTTGATGCCTGCAAAAGACCCGGTGAGCTGGAATATCATCATTGATGGGTATGCCAAGAACGAGCTGAAGGATGAAGCTTTGAGCTTATTTCTTCTTATGCTCCGCTCAGCAGTATCTCCTAACAGCACTACATTAACTAGTATCGTAGTTATATGTGAGAGCACAATGGAAGTTACGCAAATTCATGGGTTGGCTACCACACTAGGACTCCTGGCAGAAACTTCTTTAGGAAATGCGCTGGTCACTATGTATTCAAGAAGTGGTGATCTGCACTCTGCATGGGTTGCTTTCAAGAGAATGGAAGAGAAGGATTCCATAACATGGACATCGGTAATGCAGGCTTTCGCGAACCATGGCTGCGCTTGGTATGCCTTGCAGGGTTTTGCTCAGATGCTGAAGCATGGATATAAACCCAGTTCGACCACCTTCACTGCTGTGCTGTCAGCTTGTAGCCATGTTGGGTTGGTCGAGAAAGGCCGAAAGATCTTCAAATCAATTCAGCATGCTTATGGAGTAGAACCGACCATTGAGCACTACTCTTGCCTTGTAGACGTTCTAGGTCGAGCAGGGTACGTGAGGGAAGCCAAGGAAGTAGTCGACGGTATGCAGCTGGACATGCGCGACGAGGCCATTCTGGGGACCCTGCTGGGAGCTTGCATGATGCACAACGAGGTAGATGTAGCAAGAGAAGTGGGTGATGATCTTGTCAAGTTTGACCCTTCTGGTTCAGGAGGCTACACACTTTTAGGCAATGTTTTCGCAGCGCGTGGGATGTGGGACGAGATGGCGAATGTGTGGAAGATTATGAAGGGGAGCAAGGTTAAGAAGACGCCCGGTTTTAGCCGGATCGAAGTGAACGCAAGGAATCATGTGTTCTACTCAAGGGACCAAATGCATCCACAATGTGCAGAAATATATGAGATGCTAAACAATGCAGTTGCCCCTCAGATGAAGGATGAAATAGTCCGAGTCAATACAGTTGCAGCTGATCCCTTTTGATGAACCATACCTCGGAGGATGGATTAAAAAGCTTATTAAGAGTCTCTGGTGAGGTAAGCATGCTATCTCCTGGCACAATGGCGATGTTTATTATTTCAGGGAGTCCAACCTGGGATGCTAAACTTCCTGATCCTATTGGCTACTGCATTGTTTTTGAATAACTAGAAAAAAAAAGTCCTCCTTTTCCCTCCCATATCAAGTCTAGATAGTGGTAGTACCAGTTGAGTTGACCTCACAAACTCTTATCCGTCGCCTCCCCTCCCATCCCCTACTTTTTCCTCCCATGGCGGCGGCGAACGAGCCGGAGGTGATCCGGGACAAGGCGGCGATGCGCGCATGGTCGCGCAGCCGCCGCGCGGAGGGCAATACCGTCGCCCTCGTCCCCACTATGGGTTTCCTCCATGAGGGCCACCTCTCCCTCGTCTCCGCGGCGGCTGCGGCCTCCGCCGATCCCGTCGCTGTCGTCGTCTCCATCTACGTCAACCCGAGCCAGTTTGCGCCCAGCGAGGATCTCGCGACGTACCCCTCCGACCTTGCCGGCGACCTCCGCAAGCTCGCTTCCACCGGCGCCGTCGCCGCCGTCTTCTGCCCCCCGGACCTCTACGTCCGCGGCGGCGCTACAACCGACCGCCGGGCCGACGCCTCTGGGGGCGTGGTCTCCTGCTTGGAGGCGGCTGCTGGGGATGGGCACGAGACGTGGATTCGGGTGGAGCGGCTGGAGAAGGGGCTGTGCGGGAGCAGCCGTCCCGTCTTCTTCCGCGGTGTGGCCACCGTGGTCGCCAAGCTGTTTAATATCGTTGAGCCGGACGTTGCTGTGTTCGGGAAGAAGGATTATCAGCAGTGGCGCGTCATCTGCCGGATGGTAACAAACTTGACACTTGTGCACACATGTATGCAGTTTGTTCTGACGTATTGCTTCGATCAAGTAGCAATGTAGGAAAAGGACAGTCTTATGAACGAAGTAAGCTACCTGTCATGACATACAACACGAAATTTTGTGTTCATGGTCCTCATGGACAAGAAGCCTTGATAAAACATATGTTCTACCATGGTTGTCAAAAAGAGGGGGATTTCTCCTGTTCATCACAAAATGAATGGCAATGTGCAATCCAAATATTTGCAGTGCATGATAATTGGCTGTTGTGATTGCACCTCTTGTCGTTAAGTGGTTCTCGCCAAGGGCTACCTTGACTTCTTTCAATAAGTAACTATTTAGAGAGTAGTTTTTTTTGCTTCAGTTTATTGCCTTATTGGACAACTCGACAACATGATGCTGATGCATAATGTTTATTTAGGGAGAAGTTTTTTCTCCACTTAAAAAAATCATTTTGAATTGATGCTCTAATGGTTGACTTGTTTGTTTCCTGTTTGATGCTTCAGTTATATTTCTCAAGTATCACAGAGTAATTTCAGTTGCCTCTGTTACTGAGATATGCCCATGCTATTTTCAGGTTCGTGATCTTGATTTTGCTATAGAGATAATAGGATCAGAAATAGTGCGAGAAGCTGATGGTCTTGCAATGAGCTCTCGCAATGTGCACCTATCGCGTGAGGAAAGGGAGAAGGTTTGCCTATTACTGAAACTGACAAAATGTTTCTGTAAACTAATTTTCTAACCATTTTAAGGTTGCAATTGTTAAAGGTATTTAGTCCTTTTCCTATTATTCTAGGGTTTGTGTCCTTCTACTATATAAGCTCCATGAACTATTGCAATATATTCAAGTTTTCTTTTCATATTTACATGGCATCAAAGCTATAGGTTGTACCCGAGCCTCTGCTCTTCCTTTGCTCAATTGTTGCCCCCGGGAGACGCACTGTCCACTCCTGGGGGCGGCTGTCGTCGTGCGCCACAGCCAGAAGGCCTCCCAGCCACCACCAACCCCAGATCCGGCTGTCTCCAGGCCAGATACAGCTGTCCTCGCCCCGCCTGGATCTGAGCGCCTACGCTCCAAATCCGGCCAAGCTCGCTTGTGCCGCCGTGCGCTCGCCGCCGCCAGATCCTGCCACGTCCTATGGCCGCTTGCTCGGATCCAACCCTCTTCGTTCGCCGTCCTTGGGTCACCGCTGCCCTCCTGGATCCGCCGCTCCTCTGCTTCGTGCATGTAGCCCCGAATCCAACCGCGGGGCTAGGGCCGCCACGCAGAGCCGGGCCGCATGCGCGCCCGCCCCTCCCGGTAGCTCGAGGTGCGCCACGCCGCCTCCCGGTTGCCTCTCACCCGGATCCGGGCGTCGTCGCCCCGGATCCGGCCTCCAGCCAACACTGGCTGCCCCGGTCTCCTCCCGCTCATCCTCCTTTTCCCTCATGTGCTGCTGGGGGTGTGAAGGAGGAAAAGGGGATGGGCGAGCCGGGCATGGAGCTCCGGAAGGAGACGAGTGGAGGAAGGAACCCATCTCTTCATCTCATGGACCCATGCCTTCTTTGTTGAAGGAAATGGGGAAGGGAGGACAGAGAGCAGCATATGAGGTGGACTGGATCTTTACAGTTGGTGGTGGAGAGCGATGCTAGAATTCGCTGCCTTGCCTTTAAGTTCTTTTCGTTTTGCGTCTTCCATTGCATCATCCAAGTCCGTTGCCATCTCTCTATCAGTTCGTTAAAGTTGTGTGAGTCCACAAAATTCTTGTCAGTCAGCCGATTACTTTGTTAGCCACGTTCCATCCTTTTAGATGAGTGTGGTCCTCTCCTTCCTTTCGTATGACCGTATCCACCGTTCTTCTCTTTAAGCCACTGTAGATCATAGAAGTCTTCATGATGCTGTGGTTTTTCTTTGAGCTGTTGCCTTGAGCTTCTAAGCCCGCTGCATTTCTTTTGCACCGCGCCTCCGCTGCGCTTCTTGTGCACTGCGCTGCCGCCGTCTCGAGATTCGATCTGCGCCGCACCGTTGCTATGCTTCTATATCTCTCTCTTCGGATTGATTTGACAGCTCTCTCTATTTGTGTCACCTTCCACATTCTCTCATCGTGTTGCCGTGATTGATTTTTCTCCCGCTTATCTCTATCTTCTCGGCATCTACACTTTGTGCTTTATAGGCTGCCGCACGATTTCTAATAGAAAGAGATCACAATTTTCCAAGAGCCGTACGCTATGATGATATCTTCAAGACTATGATTTTGGTTTTTTCCCTATTTTAGTGTCAACTCTTTCAAATATAATGTTATTGCATATGCTTTACATTTGAGGGTGGTGTTAAGAATATTTAGGTCTTTTTCTATTATTCTAAAGTTTATGTCCCTCTGCTATATAGGCGCTATGGGCTATTGCAATATATAAGTTTCCTTTTCATATTTACAACAAGTACAAGAGACGTAGAAATTTGTTATAGTGTCTTAGCATTTATTATCGCCTTACTGTCTAGTATACCTCTTCTATTGAACAAACTTGTTATGAGGTTTCTTTGCTGTTTTGTCTAATCATTGAAATTCTTATATCAACGTTTATACATTGGGCCTTGTACCAAATCAACCAACATTGTTCTGACTTGTTCAATTGAATCTAGCTATGAAATTGTATGGAAATAAATTTCCGGGAGGAACTTGCAGAAGTTCAGAATGAGCCTTCTTCACTTGCTTGGCTCATACTAGTATACTAAGTCTGTAAACATCTTTGTTCCTTTTCGCCATAAACCTGCCTTTGATTTTGGTTATTTCTTTTGTAGGCATTATCCGTTAGTAGATCACTGGTAAATGCTAGAACTGCTGCCTTGAATGGAAACAATGCTTGCGAACAACTAAAAAATCAAATAGTACAGACACTGACTGAAGCTGGTGGTCAGGTTGATTATGTTGAGGTAATGTTGGAGGCTTTTTTCCTTTGCAGTTCAAGTGCTCTTGGAGCTGTTTTTAAGTAATATTTTGCTTCAGCCTTTTATCTATTGATTGAATTCTCTATTATCTCATTTTGGTTTATTTCTTTGTCATTTTGTTGTGATACTCATGCTGGTTGTCTCCTGGAAAACCTTTGTAATCATATGGTATATTTGTGTAGTTTGTAGCATCAGACAGCCAAATTCTGTATAATTATCTAAGTATTATTTTTGTAGAGCAACATACTGCTGGCTTATAAAAAGTTATGTTTGGTTCTTTTGAAAATCAATAATGCTATAACAGGCATCTCTAGGGAGATTTTATGGTCAAGTGATTACAAAACTCATTTTTTATTAATATTGAATGTATTGTGATGTCTATGCAGATCGTAGAGCAAGAAAGTTTGGTGACTGTGGAGATTATCGATCGTCCTGTTGTGATTTGTGTCGCTGCATGGTTTGGAAAAGTTAGGTTGATTGATAATATCGAAATTCATACATGATCCTGAGGTTTTAGTAACTCAGTTGCTGTCTACTGTGGCCTTGGAAATGTATCAATATCCTGCTCTGTACTTTTTTTTTGTTTCCTAGCCCCTACTCCTTACACATTCATTTTATCCTAAATAATAGTCATGTTGTACACTGACAATCACATTCAGAGAACGGGTAAGGTCCTTAGTAACAGTGTCCTTTAGATTGAAGTCACTTCCTGGTAATGCCAAGGGCACATTAATATTTTGGATCAACTGATGGGATTCTCATAAAAGAAAAATCATTGCCAAGATAACCAAATCCTCTATAACAGCTTCAAGGCAATTAATGGCAATAATAGCCTAGCCAATATAAGGCTGCGCTCAGAATAGCGATTGCGGCAGCGTTCATCGATTGCTTCGGCTTTTAAATCACTGTAGATTGTTTGTCTTTCTCTTTTTTTTTTTGGTATTTTTGTGTTTTATTTTTTTCCCGTATTCCTTTGCATTGTTTGTGATGAACCAACATGTCGCTTTTATTTTTATATTTTTTAAATTTAATTATGCCCAATAAGCCAACTCAGCTACAGTAAAAAAAATCAACCAGCTACAGTAAAATTTCAGTCAAATGCCATCGTTATTCCGAACGCCCCCTAAAAAGGTGCTAGATCCATAAAAGAATCAGTATTATACGACTGAGTTCCTAAGTCACCATGTTCAAAGTTACTTCCAATTCATCTTCTCCCGATACACTTGTTCAGCTTTGTCATGGCAGGTGCTATATGTGACTTGTATCCTAGTTTTTTAGGATTTAAAAATATATGTTATAAAGAGTTTTAAATGAATCCTAACAGAATTAGGATTCCTACTTTTTTTAAAGTAGTAGGATTTCTACTCTACTTTAGAGAAGGCAGGAGGAACCATATAAAACTATGAGAGGTGGTCATAGAGAACCCAAGTAACAAAGCAAAGAAAGCATTCATCTAAAGGTAGATGTGAACGAGATGATATGTTATCCTTTAGCATTAGATTTTTGTATAGGGTAAGGATCTGATGGTCTTAAAAGATTAGAGAGAGTTGTGAGAGTGATAATTCCTTGCACTCCTTCGAGGTTGTAATTAAAGAATTTGTGGTTGGTTTCGCTAAATTTTTTATCTCTCGTCATGGTTGTTTCAATGTCGTTATTTTGGTTCTAATCTTACAAACTCTAGTTTGATCTAGGGGTTGCTGCGCATAAGGAGATGTATCAGAGTGTAACAAGTAGTATTAAGAGTCAAGGCCGTAATAATTTGATTTGTGAGAATGTTGATAAAGCATCAGGTAGCATAAAATTAAGATCAATATCGACGATGTGGAATTAAGTAGAGAAATTTGATAGCGTAGCAAATTTCAACGTGTGGTAATATATGGTGAAGGATGTCTTTGTCCAATAGGAGCTGATTAATGCTCTTGAAGGCATTGTTTAAGTAGACGTTAGGCGCTAGACAGGTGGCAAGGTAGGGCCTAGCGTCTCAGCCGCCTAGGTGGGGCCTAGGCGTCCGACTTGGCCAAGGGGGGACAACGAGTAGAGCATCAGTGCATGTGCATCACACTATCAGAGTGACTCACTCTTAGTGAGAGTTAAGTGTAGAAGTGTAGAACAGCATATCACTATCATAGTGAGTAGCACAACAGTAGAGGTAGAAATGTAGAACACAGTCGCACGCCTGGTCACCCGCACACATCCCCTCGTCCTTGAGTTCTATCCCTCGTGGCCGCACCTATTCACCTCCCTTTTACCGACGCCTCCAGCGGCCTCCCCTTCTCCCCTCAGCTACAGTGGTAGTAAATCCTCGGGGAGTTGAGGGTCGACTGGCGGAGGTGAGGTGAGGGTGGTGGTGAGGGCGGACCAGCTGAGGAAAGGGGAGGCAGTACCCGGTGACCGACGTTGGGGAGGATCCAAGGATGTAGCACAGTAGCGACGAAGGTAGAAGCGCACACGGAAATGGTACTTCCAGTGGAGGGAGCTCGAATCGATGGCTGTGACGACAGATTCCACCATCAGTGAGCTAGAGGAGGCGGCACATGCGACTCGGTGGTGGAGGCGAAGGAAACTTTTCCCTCCTAGAGCAGTGGCGGACCTAGGATTTTACCAAAGGGTATGCCGTACCAAAATTTTCATATGCAATTCGGTAAAACCATTTGCCAATTCGGTAAATAATTGTAAAATTTGCACCGTAATTCGGTATACATGCACTAAATAATATGATAAATCTTAAATTCAAGTATTAAGTTGAAAACTTGCACAAATTACAATATAAATAGTTCAAATACTATACTAATAGTCTCAAATATACATAAAAGAGACTTACAATACTACTTGTCTGACTTTTTTGGTCTACGCTTTCTAAAGGACATGAAAGTCTCGATTATATCATCTTCGTCCATATCAAAGAAAATATCATGTTCAATGAATGTGACTAGATAATCATCTAAAAGACTATCACCCATCTTATTTCTTAACTTTGTTTTCACTAAAATCATTGCAGAAAATACCCTTTCAACACTTGTTGTTGCCACTGGTAGAAGCAAAATCAATTTGAGAAGCATGTAAACCATATCATACACTTTATGCTTCTTTGTTTCAACAAGCTTAACTGAGAGATCAACAAGATTGTCTAGATCTTTGAAGCTATCAGCTTATCTCATGTCATCAATATAAATACCAAGTTGCAATTCAAGTTTTAGCAAATAATTGCTCAAGAACTCTTTAGGGTAAAACTCAGCTAGTCTACATACCTTCTGTTGTTGACTAAAGGATCTATCATACATGAGCTGCATATGAGTGGTAGAATTAATAGGAGGTTCAAATTACAAACCTGAAAGAATTTGAAGGCAACCTCATATACGTAAAAACCTGAAAAGGCATTATTAAGTTGTAATGAGATATATCATATCATTGTTTAAATCACTACAATGATTGCAAGTGGTCAAGCATACATGCTATGATTCTAGGTCGTGGAATCGCTGCAACACAACAATCAATGACATGTTCTGATATGCAAAACAGAACACCATGTCATGTTCACGGTTCACACATACCTCTGTTGGACCACCGAAAGACTCGAGGCACCTTGGTGGCATCAACAAACCGTCCGTCATCAACTAGCTTCGACAACGGCAAGGGCGCAGTGTTTTCGGTCGGTGTAATTTCGACGACGCCATCCACGGGTATCATCTGCAAGAACATTTGGAGGCAGCACGTTATGGCTACTATCTTCACTTGCCTTGTGCCAACATAATGAAAACGCAGGAACATATGCATGGGTTGGTTGGGGCATTTTGTCGAACGCCTTCAGGGCGCCATTCTTGGACTTGGAGCAAACTCACTACCCTTCATCAGCTGATCCCCATGCTAGGATGGAAGCATCAAAAGAACCAAGAAACCGGAATTGAACTCAGAGACCAGGGGGAAGTGTAAGCAGAGGAAGGCGGTGACGTACGGTTGAGCTGGAGCTTCTCGGTGGCGACGCGACGTTGCCAACAGGCAGGCGAACCGTCGGCAGGGTATGCAGGCGAACCGGTGGCCGGACGAAGTGAGTTGGGAACTTCTGTGGGCCCCAGGGTATGCCGTGGCCCACCTGGCATACCCTGTGGGTTCGCCCCTGTCCCAGAGTCCCATCCCGTGCAGCGCACAAATGGAAATAGGTAAATCCCTTCCACTTATTTCCCTCTCCTCTGGCTTGCTTGCCCTTCGCCCGCTCGCTCACTAACCCTAACTGTGCCACCGCATCCACCTAGGAGGCCATCACGCCGAGCCCACCTTTGACCCACCTTGGATTGACTAGGCGGATCCCCTCCTAGTCACTCGACTTAGGGGCAAGGCACAGTGACAGGGTGCCACCCAACACCTACATGGAGCCTAGGCGGCTGCCTAGGCTGCCTTCTTGAACACTGCTTGAAGGTGACAAACTAGAAAATACGTCCACTGAAGGTTGGAAGATGATGTAGCGAAAGTCTGTCAGTTCAATCCATCTATGTCTCTCTGATGAGGTAAAGTACTCGGTAATCAAGAAGAATTCATCAAAGAAATTATGAGAAGGCTTAGAAGAATTGTATATGGCAAATCTACTGATAAACCGATGGGTGCTGAAATGACAACTGTGTAGGTTATGCATTGAGGAGGTACATGGTCCGTTAACCATCTTAATGCCTTCAACAAACTTATCACACAACTAACTAATGTGGATGAAAAAATTGAGGAGAATGACAAGGTCGTCATACTGGCATCATCTCTACCACCATCATGAGAACAATTGATGATAAATATTCTTGTCAAAAAAATCACTCTCAACTTTAATGAGGCAATTGCATATCTATTAGAGACGGAGTCCTTAAAAAGCCATTGAAATCTTCATCTTCAGGGGATCAAGCATTGGCTGCAGTAGGTATTGCAGGCAGATGCCAAAGTCACAGGAAGAACAAGGTTGTATGCTGTCTATGCGATGGGGAATATCACATGATAAAAGATTGTTCGAGTTTGAAGCAAATAAAGGGTCTATGCTTAGTAGCGGTAAGGATGATTTAGACATACTAGTCCTGAGTCAATCAGATATTTCTTATAGATGGATATTAGATTCAGATTATTACTTTCATGTATGTTCGGCAAGTAAGATGTTTGATGAAGGATCTCTATGCCCAGCGTATAAAACCATTCATTTAGCAGATTGCAAAGAGTATGCAATTACTGAGATAGGAATGGTTACCTTGAAAATGTATGATGAAGCACATCACACATTGATGGAAATTCAATATGTTTTTGGTTTATAGAATAATATAATATCTGTGAGGTCGCTTGGACTCAAATGTTGTGAGGTATTACTTCGAGACAGAGTTATACAAGTTACTTACAAAGGACAGATGATCATAAAAAGTATCTGAAGTAATAGAGGATATTAATTGATAGGTACAATTATAGGAAGGGCAACCAGTGGGAGATCTGATAAAATTCCTAGTTAGGTGAAGAAAACCGTGTCGTCAACGGTAGGTACTTAGATCTCATCTATAGTTATGTGCGTTGTTGATAAGGCGGGTGCAAAATCTAGTAGACGCAAAGGCGAATGTACGAATTGTTGGAAGAAGAAAGACGTGATGAGATCAAGCATGTGGTACCGACGAGCAGATGGAGTTCGAAGGCAGTACAAACCTGTGGCATAGAAGGCTGTAGGAATAGGATGTGTGTTAATCAAACTACAAAATAAATGAGCTCTCAAGCAGAGGGTTCGGGCAGGCTAGCCCAAACATTGACACACACACATTGTGGTGATGTGCATGAGCCATTATGGTGGGGAGACTCCTAAAGGTGGAAGGAAAACCAAAAAATTGAAAAACAAAAAAAATATGGAGCCGACTTAGATTGAGTTCTTAGATGAACACAGTGAGTTCAATGGATTAAAGTTAAGATTGAGATTGTTGTGTTTGGTGACTCATATCCTAGTCTTTTAGAATTTAAAAAGGTGTGCAATAAGGAGTTCTAGATGAATCCTAATATGATTAGAATTCCTTCTTTCTTTTGGAGTAGGATTCTTACTCTATTTTGGAGAAAGGCTGGAGGGGATTATATAAAGCCATGAGGACTGGTTATAAAGAACCCAAGTAACAAAATAAAGAAGCCACTCATCCAAATATAGAGGCGTGCTAGAGGATTAGAGGTTATATTATTCTTTAGCATTAGGTTACTGTATAGGATAACGATCCGAGGGTCTTAAAAAATTCAAGAGTGTTATGAAAGAATGACAATCCCTCGTATTCTTTTGAGGTTGTGCTTAAGAATTTTTTGGTCCGCTTCGCTAAATCTTTTCTTTCTTGTCGTGGTTGTTTCAACACTGTTATTTTAGTTCTCTCTATCATTTTTGATACCATGCACACTTGTGCCGTATCTCACAAACTCTGATCCTATGTGAGAACTGTTGTGCATAAAGGGGCATCAGAGTGTAACAGTAGGGGTTCAATCGGGCAACATGACCGAACTAAGCTTACAGCTTGTCGCCTACGGTGGGGGTGGCCAATGAGCATGCCAGCGACAATGGTTCTTCCTACATTACTGACGAGTTGTGCTTGTCGATCTCAACGTCAGTCCAGCTTGCATACGATGTGTTCGTGATGATCAGCACCAAAGAAGGCACGAAGCTATAAGTCCTGGCCAACGGCGGATCTAGAAAAATTTGGGAGCCTAGGCAAGCCTTACTATGACTGATAAGCGCAAACAAGTGAAGTCCATATACACATCACACAAGCAAAATTGATAATCACAATAGTTTTAAACTAAAAGCATGATCAAATACACATGGGAATATCCATTGAGAAAGAAGATACAACAACAAGTATCTCACTATGACACTACCAAAGCTTCAATGACTTCCCATCCTAATGGAGTGCTAAATAAATTCGTCCACACTAGCACCACCGCCAGCTTTGTCGCGCACCGATCGGGCCGGCAATGGCATGGAGTCCTAATTTCTAGGCGTCATGCATGGTCGATTAATTAGCACGCTCGACGGTGCAGTGCATGGCATTATATTCCACAATGACCACTTGCCGCTCTCACTCCTGGTGCATGATCGATTGGGCGGCGTACGTTCTCTCCCTGAGCCGCTTGCCGCTCTCAGTACTCGTGATGCATGCGTCGCTGGTCCTCCCAAAACCCAGCCCGGCCGCACAATCCCCATGGCTTCCTCCGGCTTGGCGCTGACGTTTTGAGCCATGCATTCTCCAGTCCAGGGGCACACACGACAGGCATGCCTCACCGTGTACCCCGGCCGGCATCCACATCAGCCTGGCGAACGAAGGTGGCCAGGGGACGAAGGTGGTTGCACTGTCAGTCAACCCAATGGTGATCATGACGAAGATCGTCCATCCAGCGTACCATCCATACCATGCAGTGCAGCACGTGGTGGTGGTGAACATGGCACGGCTAGGCAACAAGGTCAGGTCAGAGGGGGTGTTCAAGGTGCAGGGCAGGACAGATAAGGTGTTCAAGGTGGTGGGTACAGAGACTATCGGACGGTGACTGGGGCCAAGCACCAAGTCGACACACGATTCACGCTTGATGTCATTGTGCGTAGGATGGCCTTTGCACCAGAGGACAACGGCGAGCTGCGTGTTAGGCTGGAGCAGGTGTTCGAGGTGCAGGGTAGGATGGAGCAGGTGTTGATGGTGGTGGGCAGCAGAGACCATCAGATAGTTATCGGGGCAAGCAGCAGGTCAACATGTGGTTCACGTTTGATGTCGCCATGTGTAGGCTGGCCCTTGTGCCAGAGGATGGCGGCGAGCTACACGTTAGGCCGGAGTAGGTGTTCAAGGTGCAGGGCAGGACGAAGCAGGTGTTCAGTATGATGGGTAGTAGAGACCATCGGACGGTGATCGAGGCCAAGAAGCAGGTCGACATATGGTTCACGTTTGATATCATCGTGCGTAGGCTGGTGTTTGCACCGGAGGATGGCGGTGAGCTGCGCGTTAGGGCGGAGTAGGTGTTTGAGGTGTAGGGCAAAACCGAGCGTGTGTTCATGTTGGTGGGCAGTTGAGACCATCAGACGATGATTGGAGCCAAGCAGCAGGTCGACATGTGGTTCATGTTTGATGTCATGTCGCCGCGTGTAAGCTAGCCATTGGGTAGGACTGCGGCTCAGACATGGTAGCCTAGCTAACTTTGTGCTTTGCTCCAAGAATAGTAATTGCGCGCATATAGAGTATGGGTGGGTTCTTTTGTGCGTATGTCTTGACTTTCTACAGTAACTATTTTTCAAACGGAGTGTTTTTTTAAAGTAAAGTCTATAAATTGATTATAATAGATACTATCCTGATTTCATCTATATCAGGTAAAATAGCATGTGAGTATCTCTCTCCGTACTCTCTCTCACAAACAGTCAGAATTCAAAATTTTAAGCTAAAAACCAAAAGCCACAGTCCAAAAAAGCCCACCCATATATCAGCAACAAGCAACTGCAATGAAGTTGGTTGGATGGTGCACATTCACTTAAAGAGCTGTTTTTTTAGTTTCGAATTATAACTTTTGGTTGTGAATTATGAATTTTGGGCTGTTCTTGAAAGCGAGTATGGGATAACAGAAACTCATATACGGTTTTGGCCGATATAAATGAAGTCGCTATAGTATGTAGTACAATAAACTTAGACACTTTTTTGAAAAGACATTTCGTTTAAAAGCTAATTAATGTAGAAAAGTTAAAAAGCAGTTTTTAGAAGCTAAAAAGAAGAGACCCCTAGCCAACAAAATGGATTCTAATTAATGGACGAGAAGGAAGATATCCTCTGAAAATGGTTCCCGCATCAATTAGCCATGTCTGCAGTGTAAACTACACAGTACAGACATCCCTATTTCCGACCTTCCACCATTTGTAATAACTCTAGTTAATGCTAATATTAGAATATGTGGACATTTTACTAACTAAACAGTATATAAATTGAGCACTACACACACTTCCATGGACACCAAAGTGCAAGCTTGTGAAAGAAACGAATGAAGACAGTACTCTTTAATAGATTATGCTCTGAGTCAGTGTCAGTCTGCGAGGAGAAACGAATAGAATGATACAACAATACAAGGGAGTGCTGCCTGTCAAATGGATGGAGCTGAATGAGTAGAAGTGATACTATTTTTTCCCAAGAACTACAGGGCCCTGCTGTCGGACCGATGAGCAATGGACAAGCCGGACGTGCCCCAAATACAGTGGGGTCTGCATTTCTATAAGCCGAGATATCTGCGAAGATGCATATCACAGTTAACGTAAAGGTGAATAACGATATCATCTTAACTCAAAATATGATACTGACAACGTGGGTTAGCAATTGCAAACGAATACAGGTCCAGAAAGTAATGTCTGCAACTGAAGAAATACAGGTCCAGAAAGTGATGTCATGAATAGTAGCCCCAGCTTGTTTTGTTTTTCCTTTCAATTTAGCTGATATGTGGTCTATGCCTACATGCAGAACGTAGTGCTTAACTAGTCTTAACATTATAAGGAGTTATAACCCTGAATTTAGCAAACTGAATAAGAAGGTTAGCTTTCTGAACAAAATTCAACTCCACAGTGCTAATGAAACTTCATTAATACTTTTGAATCATTCAAGTAATTAGCAAAGGTTAGTACATAAAAAGGTAAAATGTTAATTACTTACCGCCCTGCGGAACGCAAACATCTCTTCTTGACCAGACAACAGCGACACTAGGCCTGTAGGAGATGGCCCTACACCAACATTACCTTCTGCTAAAACATCCCTCCTTAGCCTTGTCCCTTCAGCTTCAGTTTCAAACTGAAAACTGCATAACATGACCTCCCATGTGAAAAATCATTCTCAATTCCATTGCAATTCAAATGCTTTGTATTTTACAGACTGCAGAAAAACAAAGTTCACCAAGACATTCAAATTCGGGACTGTTGTTCTTTCAAACATTTTGTATAAGATAGTTTGCTAAGTAACAAACTCCAAAATATAGTTCCCTAAGTAACAAATTCAAAAGTTTGATCCCTGTAGAGATGAAGATTTCAGAAGACCACCTACATGACTGTTATCATATTACCACAGAATGTATGAAATGTTGCAAGCTGAAGAAATTGCATTGAGATATGCATAACTACAATGTTACAGGGATCACTGAAGTTCGCTATTGTAGTCATAGGATCTTGCAGCCAAGTATAAATGCAAACTTTACCTCTCTAAATCAAAAAGAGGTCCTTCATCAGTTCCTTGAAAAAGATCATCGACGGATGAGGCAGCTAGACATATAAGACGGCAGTGATGATTGTACAGCTCATCAATAAGGGTGATAAATCTTCTAGCCTAAATGAGACATATTATTAGCAAAAAACAGAACACGTGGTTTGGCAGCAAAGAATTAAGTACATCTTAATAAAGTCAAAGAATCAGGACAAACAACAGATAAAGGAATACCTTGTCACGGATCTTCATACTCATAACTGGAATATCTGATATGAAAATTGTATGGTAGTTCCTAGCTATTGCTATATAATCTGCAGATCCAACCTAAGTATTGGCATGAGCAATACATTAGACAAAGAGCTGTGATATTTTACATGATCAAAGCACATCTTATTGGATTTATTCATTTATGTATTATCTCAGACTGACTCTTGTCCCATCATTACAAATATGTCTATATATGGCATTATAATTCAGTTCCAAGTTCACAACATTTAGAGAAGGATGGATGCTGTATCATTTTTGTAAAGTCATCAGTGCCGTGATCATGGATCACATAGGTTTTTTTTCCACATTCTACTTGAAATCTAGATAAATATAAATTAAGAGAGTGAGATATTACTGGGCGGCCACACAGATACTCGAAGTCAAACCTTGCCACACCATTACAACTTTGAGGAATCTCAAGAGACCTGTTCACATAACATTAAAGTTAATCTAGTTCATGTTCATTGGTATAGTGATGCTTTATGCTATGGACACACCTCCCAAACATTACAGGAATGGTGACAGCAATAATGTTTCCTCCTGTTTGGTTAGTTATGTCATGCCACATAGCCTCATACATACTCCTAGTGTCAGAAGTGATAGGCCAAAAATAGTGAATCTGCAGACAAGTTAGCAAACGATTAGTTGTTACATGAAGATAAACCTAATAATGCCGATGCCATCCAAGAATAATGTAATAGAAACAAGCAGCATAAGCACATCCAATTCCCAAAGAAAATGAGAGTAAACCTGCAGGTACTCAGAAAAGGATATATCTAACTAGTTCCACATTGGAGTTTTTATGGGTACTACTGTACTAGATCATTACAATTATAAGGCTCACATAATGTAGCTTAATGGTATACCAGAATTTGGCACGTAGAAATAGATGCTTGAGGTTCTGTCCTTGCAACATACTTGATAGCTAAAACCCTGTGTGATCGTTACCAAAAGATGAATATAATTTTACAGCCCAGGATATGTGAATTTATCAAACTCAGGTAGCAAAGGGAGTTGATGTTATCTTACTAAGAGTCTAAGACACTGCCCTGAATGGCTAGACTCTAGGGAGTAAAGTCCTACCACACTTCCACAATGAGATTAAGTCCAGCGATCACCATAGTACAACGCAAAGGTTTTCAAGAGAATGTCAAATTGTCAACTAGAAGATTTTGCAAACTAAAATTCAGTAACTGAAAAATCATGTGATCTGATCACCTGAACTTGTCAACCCAGTCATTGATTTCTAAACAATTTAAAAATATGCATATAAAGGATCGCAATAGCATAGAAACTACTTATTTTTCAACATGTTATCATATAGTAAGCAGCATGTTTATCTCCAGAAAATGTGAAGCAGATGTTTTATGCAGGTGATTAGATGAAGTGTCATAAATCTCCTGCATTTATAGTATGATTAGAAGTCAACCTGAGTTGAGCCATCTACTGGAATTAGACGGCGATAATCCATTTCAGTTCCGACAAGAATCTTACTGCAGTTCTCGTCCAACTTACATAATAACTCAAGGAAGATTTCCCGCTGCATCCCATCCTACGAAACAAACAGAAAAGAATGAAAATGTCAAAAGGCAGTACAGCATTATTTGAACACAAGACCTAGTAAGGAGTTCAAACGGCCAATGGGAAGGTAGGAACCACTTTACTTAAGGGGGGTGACAATAAATGACTTAAAGTTAGCTATTCAGCCATTTATGTATCACTTCATGCTGTCATGCTTATGGTGTATCAATAGTCTAGAACTAAGATTCAGAAATTAGTGTCTTGTCATTTCTTGTAGATGGATAATGTGTTTCAAAATCCAGTGACAAGAAGAAATCCACGTGCAAGTAAGTAGTTCATAGCCATGGCATGCTACTTCAATGAATTTTAATTGCTCAAATTACCATTAGCTGATTCTGTACCTAGGACTAGGAGAAATAAAGATGCACTATGGTAATTCACTCACCCCTCGTGGCAAACCATTCTAGTTTAGCTCCTCTACATTTCCAAAGTTGTTACGCTTTTATAACATGATAGCAACCCAGCGATCTTTACCTTCTTTGCCATCATATCTAAACAGTGTGTCAAAGTTATTCCTATCGGTAGGAACAATGTTCTAAAAAGGTAGTGTAGTTTAATTAAACAATTTCAGCAGGTCAGAATGTGGTTATGCTTTTCATTCCCATGTTCTATTTTGGTCAAATATCAAATGTTTAATATATTAACAAACAAAGAAAATGAAGAATAATCACAAAAAGGACCTGCCTGATTCAGATCTTCAGGTGCTTTATTACTGGTAGCAACAAGTACAGTCCCTGTGCTTAGCAGCCTGCTCAGAATACCAGACAGGGCCACAACAGCAAATACATCGATAGTCTGCATAAATGCAGTTTCTTAGTACAATTAAAAAAAATCTAGGTCGTAGAGTACATTTAAAAAAACTCTAGGTCGTAGAGCATATTAAGTTAACACTGACAACTAAACATTTCCAGGTGCTTGCAAATTATTAATATAGACACAGTAGAGTAGCAAGAGGTGTTTGTAAAAGTTTTTTTTTTAAAAAAAGTGCATACTTCAAATTACAGCACGAAATTGAGATTGAATGTGAAAAAATTGTCAGATGTATTAGCCTCATGAAAGCTTATTGAGAAGTTGAAGTTAGAATTATGCTAAGTCATGTGGGCATCAGTGACCGGTCTTATTTACCATCAGCAATATTAACTGACACTTGTTCGATTTAGTTTTCTGTATGTGTGATCAGTTATTACATAGCATGCCTGTTATGCAACATATGTAGCGCAGACTGTAAGGACTATTGAAGACGTGACCTAGAAAAGGAAAATTAGATTGACAAAAACGTCCCACAAGGCTATCCTTTATGTAATCACAGCTGATTGCTAAACATGGAGGTAATCTGGTAAGCATGCTGCTAAATGCTATGAAAGAAATGACAGTTCTCTTTAAAAAAACGGAAAAGGACACCCTCAAAACTTCAAAGTTCAGGTACCTGTATCTCATCAAAGCATAGAATGCTTGCTCCACTTTTATTGGCTTGTCTATCAACAAGAAATTTGTCTGCAACAGCTAAAAGGATATGCTTTTGCTGTGTCTCTTGTTTATATTTCTCTTCCCCAATCAGCCACTCCTTAATTTTTGCATCGAAAGGGAGGTTTGATATCCAACTAAAAGCACTCGAGTGAATAGACTTGCCATCATTGCGTTTCTTCCATACATCATGCATATGATCATGTATTTCAAGCATAGCCTGAATCAAAAGGAGTAATTCAACTTTATGCAAATGCTAGACAACAGGATCCCAACTGAAATATGATAATCAACAAATTAGTTCACAGAATTCTGTTTTTGTCAGCTTGCCAAGCCACACCTGTGTACATGAGGTCAGGACCTCAGGTAGACATGCATGCTCACAGGCATGCTACGCAACAAATAACAGATCCAGTTCAGAAAATGTCAATCCAATATTGATACTGTGTGTACCATGAGCCATGAACAATTTTCTTCAATCAAACAAATTATTCTCCAAAAACAATAGCTATATAAGGTTAAGACTGAATGAATCAACTATCATGAATAGTGCTAAATAATTTACCTCGTGAAAGTGAAACCTCCTCCTGTGTTTGATGACACCTTCTGTGGCCCCATAGAACATGTCCATCAACATTGTCTTCCCTGTGTCACGAGTTGTTCCTTAAATTAGTATAAAAAGCGCAGCTAGAAGGGCAACATTATCATGGTAAATGGCTCATGACTGTTTTCATAAGAACATAGCACAACAACCTAAGAGAAGCATTTATCACTTATGTGTAGGCCATGTCAGGATATCAATAGAAAGATAGGATCCAAATAGAAAAGAATCACTAATTCCAAGCATGCTACAAGACGAAGTTATTGATTAGCTTACCACTTCCAACATTCCCGTAAAGGTACATTCCTTTTGGAGCAATAGGTGCAACTGGTTTCTGGCCAACCAATGTATCTAGTTTATTCTCTCGGTTCAAATATGAGACCCATTTTCCAACTCCAGGTTCTATATTCCCTCTTCTTCTCCTGGATTTAATCATCAAAAAACAAGTCAAACAACAAAATTCAACAGAGTGCACATCAATTAAAAAGACTTATAGGTTGTTGATCTTATCAGTTACATTGTTCTTGGAATACTTATAAAATATTTCTAAGCAAGCAAAATTTCCACAGATTATGCATTGTATGGCATCCTTGTTTTATCTTCTATTCACTGTTAATGTTCTTGAAGGAGTTGGTAGTCAGTAACAGAATTCTATTAATAAGGGATAATAAAACTTCATCTATTCACACCCTTGCTAAAAACATCAGCATGCAAAATTTAAAGTATTCGGAAAAGGATTTACAGTCATCTATGGACAGCAGCACTATAGAGTGGAAAGACATGTGGCTTGATATCAAGAGTTCTATACAATGAATAAATTCCAGGCAGGAGAATAAATATTACCGTGAAACCAACTTATCAAGAAATCCCCTTTGCTCATCTATCCACACCCCATCACGCTGCTTATCCTTGGCTTCTTCAATAAGAAGCCTTCGTCTTTGTTTCTCCCTTGTATTTTCCCACGTAGACAGCCTGGTCTGCACTTTACACAAAGGCAGACGCAATGAAATAATCTTAATGAACAAATACGAACAGTACCGACTATTTAGTAAACACGAAGCAATGTGCAACTTACATGGTAATCCTCCATTTCCATCTCATACTGCTCCAGTCTTCTAAGTAAGCTGTCTAACTCAGATGCAACATTTTCCTGGTAAATATCGTGTTGGAGTTTCCCTTGTCTTACTAGATTCCTGTAGAGCGTAAGAGGACCTTCAGACAGATCACAACAGGATGAGAAAAACAATTAAAAGCAATTATTGTCATGAACTTTGAGCAGTACAACTGTACAAGTATCATCATCTCAAAGATCACATAACAGATGAAACGATGCAAGGTTTTTTTTTTTTGGCCAAAGGGGAGGTGTCACAAGAGTAATTTGAACGTGTCGTGGCCTGTGGCAATGGGGAAAAAAAAGGCGACACTGCTAATTTGGATAAATAGAAATCATTACAGCATGCGTCGTACTAACACGCAGTAGGCAAATTCAACTCTGCAAGCATATGAAATGCACTGATTGACTTGCCATTAATTTGTTTTCCGGCCTTGCATGGCATTTTGAATCACTGATCGGGAACGGCGGCGAGCAGTGGAATTAGAACCACGAGATGATCGGCAGCGTACTGAACTATGAACATGCTATGGCACAGACACTTTTCCCTAACCAAGCCAGAGAGTGATCGATCGGATCGCGCGGTACCTGGTTTCCGACCGTGATCGGAGGCGCCCGATCCCGCCTCGTCGTGGAGGCGACGCGCCAAGGCCAGAGGATGAGGCGGCGCGGCGCGGGAGATGGCGGCGAGGAGAGCGGCGGAGGCGAGGGATCGGCGAGAGATGCGGCCATGTAGCCGGAGTAGCATCGCCGGGGAAGGGGAGAGGCGGTGGTGGAGGTGGGGCGAAGCGGACGGGGAGGTGGCAACTGCGCGTCTGCGCCTATGTCGATGGACGGAGGTGACGCGGCCTCTCTTCCCACGGGACACTCTGCTGGGCCTACCAACCACGGAGAGCCCGTGTGGATTGGATTTACTCGGTCCCGCAGGCCATGCCATGTGGACTCAGTTTGCTGGGCCGAACGCAACATTGGCCCGATCCGTGTTTGATTGATGCTGTGCCCCCTCCCCGTTACATCAGTTGAGGATGAGTAACTGAGATTTGGTACTCCGAACGCAATATAGGAAGCCTTTTTGTACTTCTAGAAGTATATATTTCTATTTTTAATATATTATTTAAATAAATATATTATACTTATTTATCATTTTTGATACACTTAATTACCAATTCTAAGGTACTCCAATGAAATTTGGTTGTAATTTTTTTTATCAGAAATCTTTATTTTTGTTATATACCCCTTTTCCATATATAAAATGAGTATATACGTAAATTATACTATAAAAAGTAAACTTCGATAAAATTTTTTTTATGAAACTCACTTTGGAGTATCTTATAATATTATTAGAGTATACTCAAGAGGATAAAGAGCTATAACAACATCATTTAAGCGGTATATGAGAAGTGGGAATACGTACTCCTAGGAGTATAGAATTATTTTTTCTATATGTGTGTGTGTATGGCTACGCTAATGAGCGCATGCGCGCACGCTACGCGCAGGTCCTTGGTTGGATTCCTAGTGTGGTTGGTGTGTAACTTCTTGAATCATAGATGCTAACTTTTTTGCATGAGATAGCAACTTCGCAACTGTAAGCAACTTGATAAATTATCAATGATAACTTTATGTTCAGTAGATAGCAACTTTTTATAGCATTGCAATGTGAAAGTTTTCACATGAGAACTATTAGTAACTTTGTGAATTATAAATCATAACTTTTTGTGCATGAGATGTTAACTTTGTCAAATGTAATTAACTTGAAGAATTGTAGATGGTAACTTTATGTTCATAAGATAGTAACTTTTTTATAAATAACCCCAGTAAATCTCAGAAAAAACACGTAGTATCGCTTGCGAAGGGGGGGCGCGCGGGTCTAACGCGCGTAAGATTTATAAGTAACTTCATGAATTATAAATGATAACTTGATGTGCATATGATGGTAACTGTAACATAATTAACAAATGCTAGCAACTATTCTGTTGGGTGGGATGGCAGGGTATTGGCTGGTTGAGTCGGTCAGGGTCGCGTACTTATTTTACGCGTAGCCACTGAATAGTACTTATATATATTATCACTTTCGATATATTTAAACATTAATTCTAAGATACTCCAATGCAATTTAGTTGAAAAAGTTTCATCGAAGTTATTTATTTTTGCTATATAATACTTGTCATATATAAAAGGAGTATATACACAAATTATGCTATATACACAAACTATCAAAGTTCACTTTTATAGCATAATTTGTGTATATACTCCTTTTATCTATGGAAAAAGTTATATAGCAAAACTAAATGACTTCGGTAATAACTTTTCAATTAAATCACTTTGGAGTATTTTATAATCATTGCTAGAGTATACTTAAAGGATAAATGTGTGTATGTATGTATGTATTTCTATTTCTCTTGATTAGCTATTAAGTATTTTAATAATTATATTATAAAGTATTCATTTAATCTCTCTCGTGAGTGAGCAAAGTTCATTTTTAATTAAATTATTAGTACCTATGTCTTCTTAGTAGGTATAAAACCATTTTTAAATTAACAGAAATGTAACTTTCTTTTGTATTGTTATGTTATATTTTATGTGATTGCCACTTTCTTTTAAAAAAAATATCATCTATGTGGCCTCCTCTACGTCCAGATCCTGGATCGGCCGGTGGCAACCAATATAATGCGATAAAGTTGCCGTAGCTAGACTCGTCCTTGTCGTACGTTGGTGGCGATCCGTCCGTCGATCGATCCATGTTGCTAGCTAGCTAGCCGCTGTACCTACCGGCTGCACTAATGTAAGAATAATAATGTACCAGATCGTAAGAATGTTTGGTCGCTGTCCCCTCGATCGTGCACGCATGTATCTCTCTCCAGTAGAGCTAGCCAGTGGCCATGAGAAAGAAAGAAAGAAAAAACCTGTATCCCTGTCGTGTCGTCGTCGTCAGAGGAGCTCGATCCATCCTAGCTCCTGCTAATCCATGTTTTGGAGTTACAATCTCATGGGTTAATTGCATTGCATATTTGCATTTCAATTAGGACTCTAATCTTGTGCCAGCATGATGCATTATCGCATGTCAAACTGCAGGTAGCTAATTAAGGAGCCCGCGGAGACTTCAAGCAAATAAGCTTGCGTCGGCATCCATGCATTACAGGCGCAGCTAGTTGGAGCCAGCGGCGATACGCACCTAGCATTATATTAATTCCTCTTGAGATAGGTATGCTTCACACGTCAGCGCTCCTGGGATAAAATAACAAAGGATCGATGAACATATTTATTCATTCCATCCTCTCAAAAATATTTCACAAACAGTTGTTTGAAAGAGCAGGCATAACTCTGACTTGTTGTTTCCACAGAGAAAAACCAACCAAATTTGCAACAGAGTCGAATTTAGGAGTCATGCATGGTAGTATAATACAACCTTACTTGGCCCAGAATCGCCAAGAACGACCAAAAAAGGCCGGTACAGATCGACCGAACGGTGGCACACCAGAAACGAGCTTCAGTTCAACCCCTTCAACACATTTTCAGTTCATAGCAGCATTTATCCACACCCTGTTTGCTTAACCGACGTCAATAACCGAAACATGCACGGGCATGCTGATCTTGGATTTGGGTGTTAGCAGGGAGGTTTTCATATCATTCAATCAAAGAATGCTGAGCACGTACAAAAGCAACTGAGTGTGGTTTCGTATGCAGATGCTAACGATTTCATGATCAAACCGAACACTTGACTTGCGCCTCAACTTCGTTCTTCTCTGCTTCAGGCAAGCGCATCTCATGTGGGCAGGGCCTCGCAAAGAATCTGGGGACCTTATCCCCAGGCATAATAACGGGCAGGCCACAGTCTCTCCCCACTTTCTCGCTCTGCAGACAGGACATGGGACCATTAATTCTCAGCTCAAGCTCTTCCAGGGAGAGCTAGGCTAAAATAAGATGTGCGTAGAGATTAATGCTAGCTACTACGTACCTTGTGATCGGAAGCTGTCTTGCCCGGCGATGATCCGATTGAGATGATGGTATGCTGGCTAATTTCCTGGAGCATGCCAGGACGGCGAGACCGGAGGAGGGAGCGGAGCCTGTCCCAGTGGTAGCAACACGACAAGATCCCACTGAGGGAGAAGATGACGATGAGCAGGAGCGCCGTCCCGAGGGGAAAGCCCAGCGTCGGCCTGGAGGAATGCGCGATCGGACTAGCCATGGACGGAGCAGGTGTCAGATCTTCAAGCCCATGCATATGCATCGATCAGCTGGCTTCTGCCTATTTATTTGGTTGAAGAGCCCAGACCTGCGCGCAAGGTAATTAAGGAGGAGACTCTTGTAAGCTAGCTAGCTGGGCACCTTGCCCGGCCGTACCAATTGGATGATGAGAAGCGGGACCGACCTGCACGGCCAGGAAGACGGAACCATCCGTGGTACTGGCCGGCTAGTGCTGTGGCCCGCATATATATATATATAATATATGCACCTGCTGGTGGAAGTGCTTGATGCTCATCTCACTGCCGGTCTTTTCCAAGAAAAAACAGGCCGGCTGTTTAAACTGCATGGATATATATATATATATATATATATATATATATATATATATATATATATATATATATATATATATATATATGAGACTTCAGAGGTTGGGAAGAAAGGCGATGGATTCGCTCTTATCGGATGTGTTACACCTGGTACCCTCTTCTATTCTAGGTAAAAAATATAGTACTAAATAATATACTATTCTGATAAATCATTTCAAAAAGGCTATTCCGATAAGTCATTTTAAAACGACACTAGAGAAACCGTTCTAGCTATTTGTTTATTAAAAAAATTATAAGGCATAAGTTATAAACTGAGAAGAACAGGACCACAAGCTTACCGAGATTCAAGAGTTGTAAGATCAATATGTGTTACTCTTAGGAAGGAACTAACAAATTTAACCGAGTAAAGAGTAATCAGAATGGAGTCATGGACCCAAAGATAGATATCCAGATCAAACTAACACAAGTGGACACACATAATAGAATCTACTGTGCAAAGGGCGCAGGTGAGATGAACATCCAACGCTTTATCTCAGTGTGCATCATCATTAACCTTTTGAAAAGTATATGGCTTTCAAATAGATAAATTGCCAATAGCTTGAGTATTCCTTGACGAAATCCACACATGAGTACGGATGGCACATTTGCAAAGTTATCAAGAAAATGTGGCTATGCTAGTCTCAAAACAAAACAAAACAAAAAGTAGCTGCTAGCTATAACCTTACTAAGCCTGGCAGCTAAAGGCCTAAACAAGGCAAATTGGTTGAAAAGCTGAAAGCTGTGGTATGCCATAGTTCTAGCACTAGTCATTGGGGTGCCATTCACAAACTTTTCTATCTTAAAAGATCGCCATGACTGGTACATTTCTAAGGGTTCAACAACTTCATAACTCATACGTACTTAACTGCAGATAGATCAGCACGTACGAAGCAATCTGTTCTTAGCCGTACCATTTTCCTAATTAACCAATCTTTTCTATCAAGCATGTTTTTCATTTTTTCTGAAGCAGCCAATAGGTGGTAATATGTTTGCTAGCTATGTTCAACTGATGACGAAAGATGAGCTGCATGCATGAGCTATCTGATTCACCTGTTTCCCACTTGAATTGGAGGCTCCCACCTGCATAAATAACGACGGAGAGGAACCCCTTCTATGATCGCACTACCTCCTGTCGGCTAAATTTTCATGCACGTCAGTGCGCTCGATCCCTTCCTCGAATGGATATTGTTTCTTCAATTAATGGTTCATGACCTGGTACATGGAATCAGCAAACATACACATGACTACTTCACGTATTTGTAGAAGCAGATAGATCGAGGGCAAACATATATACGAGCAAATTTAGTGACCAACAAACAAGCATATTGCATTGAGAGGGCTACGAATTACTGCCCAGTTGCAAAAAAAAAAAATTGTGTGGACAGTGTCGTCAGGGCACGTGTATGATTTGACATATTTCAGTCAATTTATGGAGCAAAATATAAGAAATTCATGTGGCTAAGCTAAATATATATCCAGCATTACAATTTCAGGTTGTCTAGTGCAGAAGAACGCAAACAAGATGTGTTGGAGAATTAGGTTGATAGAATACTTACACATCAGCCACTAATAAGCCATCTGTAATGGGGCCTAGCACCACTAACAATGCATGCTAGCCCACCTACAACAGAGCTATTTAAGAGGGACCTGATGTTGTTTAAGTGTTCTTCCAGGTTATTGCAGAACACATAGGAAAAGTATCACGCACTACAGAACATGGTTCAGGAAAACGGGTATTAATTGGATGTGTACCAATTAGCTTCTCACACCGGATCCCAATTCCCAAAACCCACAAGACATACTGGGAAGTACATTACCCATATTAGACATTTAAATTATAGATTTTATTTCACATTTAAAATCAAAATATAATACGTACGTAGAGTTCTCAGTCTTATCTTATGTCTTGAGCAGCCCAAAAAGCTCCAACTATTGGGATTTTGGAATGGATATATATGTTCCTTATTTAATGCTTTAATAGCTTGCTTAATTTGAATATGTAAGTATCCATAATTTTTAGTTTGGTGTGGCCGTGTGGGTTTTCCCAAATCATACTAACTCATGAGTCACGACAAACTTCTAAGCTATAGCCAACATATTGGACAGTAAATGCAACAAAGAACAAACTGATTGGCCCTAGAGACACTAATTAAAGACGATGGTAAAACGATTTACAATAACAGTACTGCAGATGAATATTTCAGATTTTGTAGTTTGGTATCAGCACGAAGTAAACTGAAGCTAAATATTACCACAGTCCACAGCACAGTTTCAAAGAGCCAAAAAATACTGGCACAAAAAATGACTTGCTGTTTTCAAACCACATATTGAACAGACTGGTCTAATGAAAGTACAAAATGTACAATGCGAATGTAATCTACATTCCTACAAATAATTTATTTTGAATACCATACGAGGTCGATTAAGGTTACCGGAAGAATATTAAGGATCTTGCTTGGTGCACCAATTTTGAATAGCCTTCTTTGTATCAATTTTCTAATGGGACATGCTTTTGGTAAAGTTGCACCAAAGTTAGCGTCATATGCACTAACAGCAAAAAGCTAGTAGAAGTGCAATTAGAAAGCTAAAGGTAGTTCATAAGTCCATAGAAGCTGACATAAAATAATATTAATTTTACTTCATAACAAAGAACCACAATGAATTTACTTGGTGAATGTAAATATTAACCTTAGTGCATTTTCTAACGATGGGCTGAATAAGGCAGTAAAGTGGAAAAAATGTGCATATTAATTTAGAATTAAGTGGCTGTAGAGAATTGGAAATGCATATACTGTTTTGGGGAAACGACTTGTCGAAATAAGAAAGGCATTAATGATGCTCGTTTTCCTCTATACTTCTTTGAAATGGAATTCCATGTATATATGCTGATGGGGAATGCTGTTGGCAGAAAGGAAATGATATTGTTTACCATCAACAGACAGAGAACTTTTAGCTGATAGCACAACGTTTATAATTCTGTTAAAAGAGTACAAATTTATGCGATGCCAGATTGAAAAATGACATTTAATCTCATAAAGGAGATGTAAAGTTGCAGTATATGCAATCAGTGTAAAGTTGCAGCCTGCTTCTTGGTTTGCCCTCTTGTGTGTTTCCCGCCTTGGGCACAAGCCTTCTGCCGCTCCGGCGATGGTTCCTCGGATGTCTCGGAATTGTCAGAGAATGGGGAATACACAAACTTCCTTGTCTTGCCGTCATGCACACAGGACAGCTTGACGACCCTTCTTCCCGTCATCCATTTCAGCAAGATCTTCATGTGGGTCTTACTGTTCAGGCCGTTAATGCCTGCATCCTGTTGTAAAATATGCCACATGAGTGCAAGCTCTTGAGAAGCAATAGATAGTGCTATATGACCTCAAAATCATATGTTACTTTTGTGCAATTATTATGTGAGCTAAATTCGCACAAGGGTAAGCCATAACTTGATAAATAAGCAAGTCCAAAACTTCCATTGGGAAATTAAAAGGCACTACTTTGCAGCATGGGAGAACGGTAAACAGATTGCCACTGTTCCCAAAGGCGAAGAAATGATCAAGCAAGCACTCAGAATAGTAGGGCGTATTAGCTACCAAGAGAGGTTCAGAGTTTCAGACCGACTGTTTGTGGTTTGTGCTGCGAGCTGTCCAGAAGGGCAAGGATAATTTCACAAACATTTCCAGATGCTTTGATTAATAGACACACATAAACGAACTGACATACAAAACCACACTGTGCACCTAAACATAAGTATCTAGGCCCAAGAATCAATGGTATGCCTCACTGAGTGTTTTGGTCATCTATAGCACCATCGGCTTGTTCACGCACAATGACCAAAATAATGCAGAGTCAGTACTAACTGCATAAATTTCCTAGTTGTATGCAAAAATGTGATATAATGGTTGAATTGAAAAATACACGACATGCCACACCATTTAATTACGAGCTGACTGAACATTACTGAAACAATCTAGACTTGTCATAAAGACATGTTGGCATATACTCTAGTAACAATCTTGGATAAGTGTATGCCAAGCAGTCAGGAACACATCTTGCATATAAAAAAGTACCAGTTCAACCCAGATTGAACGAGCTACAAACTGTAGAATATAGCACGAAAAGTGGCAAAATAAATGTGGTAAAATGGGCTCTGCCCTATCGCCGGTAGGAACTCACGAAACTCGGGCTAAGCCTGATTCCCCGAGATAATGGAACGGATTACGGTGGGCGGCTCAATGCCAAGGAAGTAGAGTAATACTATCTACTCTACTGTTCCCTCCTCTTTTTTTCTTACTTAATTGCTTCCCCAAATGCAGGAGGTTGAGGTACTAAAAGGAAAAAAGAAACTATCATTTTATCACGGGGAACTTCATCATATACCCTCCCCACATTTGAGGAAATCACTGGATGAGTGACGGTGAGTGGCAGTATAGGTATTGTACCTTGGCGTGGTTCCAGGTGTTGCCGACGGTGAGTGGCCCGTGGTCGGCGAGGATCTGGAGGAGCCGCCCGGAGATGGCGACCGCCTCCTCCTTGGGCACTTTGGGGTTGATCCGCCGCACGTCCACCGCCCGCTTCCGCGAGAAGTGCCTCCGCACCACCTCCCACGCCATCCCTCCCGCCCCGCCGCCGCCGCCGCCTCGGAGGAACTGCATATCGCCGCCGCCTCGGTCGCTGCTCGCTTAGCGGGGTTTGAGTTTCAGAAGAAAGACGAAGCCCAAAGTGAGAAAAGCAAAGCGACCGAATGGCCGACGTGACAAAGCCCAAAACGGATTAGAATTAAGCCCATGAGCACCAGATTTGGTGGGCCAGCCATCCCCGTCTCGGCTCGGCGGCTCCCGACCGTCCATCCAACCGACCAAACCTCTCATCTCTCTCTCTCCGCCGCGATGGCGACTGCGGCCGCCGGACCAGCCGCGAGCTCCGGTGGTGACCGGTAAGGCCGCAGCCGATTAACTACTAGTCCCGTTCGAGGTAAGCAACCTGCTACTCCACTCTTCTTCCTTTTCCTCATCCTTGAGCTGCCTAGATGGGCGCGAGCTCGGTGGGTGGCCATGAGAGGCTGAGACCACTGGGAAACGCGATGAAATTATCTCCGTTTGGTCCGATTCGAGTTCGATCGGCTTATTTACGGTGGCCGCGGATGAAATGATTCGAAATGTTGCCGAATCCTGTATTTGCAGTGCAGACGCTGCCTGGTCAGTCGCCGCTGCCCGCATATGTCAGCTCTCCGTTTACGCAAGGGCATCATCAGGTCTGTTGGGAAGGTTCCTGCACAACCTTAGGCCCACATCCAATTTAAAGCAAGGACGTAAGGTCGATCGAATTATGCAGATCGGCCAGAATACACAAGGTCGATCCTAGGAGGACCTCGGACGAATACACAACGTCAACCCTAAGAGGACCCCGGACTAACCCTAGTTAAAGTACACAAGGACAGCCCAGGGAGGACCTCAGGCCAATCTCAGACGAAGTACTCAAGGTTCGGATCCGATGGAGCCCGTGCGGAGCAAATGACCGAAATATCCCTAGAGGTAGACCAAACCCTAGGCAAAACTGTAACTACATAGGCCACCCATCCCTCCTATAAATAGGACCTTTTGTAATGGAAAGGATGGTCACTCTTGTAATCTTAAGACACTTTTTTTGAATTTATTTGGTGGTGATATTTCGAGGTGGTTGTGACACTTCGAGGTGGTTGACCTACTTCGAGATCCCTTCGCACCTATGACGGTCTTCGAATCCGACCAGGGGTGCTTATAAGTTTACTATTCGGACTCGTATCGACAACAATTGGCTCGAACCAGCAATGAGGCAGCGGCTTCCCAAGAGGCCAACCTCCCAAGGATTTGTGAGAAATTGGAGAAAGAGTCGGAGGACTTTAGAAGGCAGTTGAGAGGCGCAGATCGAGGCCCTATGGTCCGCAGCCAAAGCACGTCAGGTGGGGGAGCTCCGAGCACAACTTGAGAGGGCGTGGGCTAAGGCCGACTCTCGCCGACCGTCAAGATGCGAGAAGCTGACGAGCTAAGGAGTCAACTGGAGGAGGCGCACGAGTCTGCACGAGAGGCAACACGCATCGAGGCATATGAGGTCAGAGCCCTTCAAGCCGAGTTGGCTGGAGTCAGAGCTTGGGTGAACCTACAACCATCAGCCGAGGCTCGAGAAGCCGTTAGCCTATGGGCACAAACCGAGCAAGTGTGAAGGGAAACCCTAGCCTCAACAGGGGGCGTGGGAACAAGCCGTGGACACCAAGGGACTAACCTCGCCTAGGCCAGAGAGGCGCATGACCTTGTGCTCAATCTTGCGCCCCCCCCCTCTCGTGCTTCTTCACCTCAAGGGACTCTCACCCACGGGGTAATCCCCCTCGTCGACCACTCGAATCCGCTAAGTCCGAGCCGGCAGGCTACCCTATGCCCATGCACTTCTGGATGCTCGAAGTCGCCAAGTACACGGAGTGCTCTGACCTAGTAAAGTTTGTTCGTGTGTATGAAACCGCCATCACAGCGGTAAGAGGGGAAAGGCCATCATGGTAAAGAGTCTGCCTCTAGCCCTCTCGAAGGTCGCCCAGTCCTGGTACATCTCCCTCCTGCCATGCTTAGTGTACTCGTAGGAGCAACTCTATGAGAACTTGAGCAACCAATTCCATGGACGCCGGAACAAGCCTGTCACATCCTCTTATCTGCATGCCCTTAAGCAAAAGCAAGGCGAGTCGATATGAGACTTCATGCGCCAATTTGTTTGCGTTCATTGCCAAGTCCAGGGCATCTCTGACATGAGCACCGTTGAGGTGGCACAACGGGCTCTGCACAAGGGGGAGCTGGCCGACAAGCTGGATCGAAAGGAGCCAAGAACGGTGATGGAGTTGCTGTTTATCATGGAGAAAAATTCTAAGTCAGAGGAGGGAAGGGCTCGTCGGGAGGCGGAAGCCTCAGCAGCCATGGCCCTAGCACACCCACCTAACCCTGAGGCTGTTGAGAGGCGACGTTGTCGCCTCAATCCTGTGTACCACGTCAAGTCTAAAGATACTCAATCGCACCAGGCTCAAGATGGTCACCGCGCTAACCGCCATGACGACCATCCCGACAATCACAACGACCATTGTCATGATGATCGTCACAATGACCATCAGGATCACCGCAAAGGGCATGAACAGAAGAGTAGTCGAAGATGGGAGAAACATCCTAACCATGGTGGCAACCGTCACTTTTGTGCTTTACATGGGTGGATATTTCATGAGACTTCGGGGTGTATCCTTATCATTTGGTCTGACAACTCCAGCAGCAACAAGCCCGAGCCACGGCCAGTATGAACCCGCCTCCCACGCCTGTGATAGCACTCATGCTACCTACCTCGGTCGCTCCACTCTAGCTGGAGGGCAGGGGGCAAGCTGCCGACCCCCCGCATTGCTAGTGCTTGCAATCACCGGCGGGAACTCGCACACTTTCGCATCAAAGTGACAACGCCGAACCTATGCCCACCAAGTGCACCACATCTGCGCATCTCCGCCAACTGAGCTCCCACAGTGGGTCAATACCCCAATCACATTCGGTATTCATCTTGTATTTCATGTGAGTCAGCTGAAGAAGCATCTGGGGAAGAAAGCAGTCCCCTTTCCTGGTTTACCACTTGTTAGAGATAATGGACTGATCAAAACTGAACTAGTTGCGATGCTGGACAGAAGTATTGTTCCAAGGAGAGAAGCAATGGCTCAATGGTTGGTGCATTGGCTCAATTTGCCGTCCACGGATGCTACATGGGAGAATGCATCTTCCATTTAGAAAGCCTTTCCAAATTTTAATCCTTGAGGACAAGGATTAAGTTGGCTAGGGCAATTGTCAGCACCTCAATGTAAAACTATTCAGAATTTCAGAGGGGGTAGCAAAGGCAGAGTGAAACCGGTGGCCAAAATATCGTTTGGACGACTATCTCTTAAGGGCATCGGACGGAAGTGATGACGAGAGAAACAAACGCAAGACGATTGGACAGCTGGGAAACATCACCACTAATTTTTACTCTATATTGTAGACGTCACTTGTTTGTCGTTTTCGCTCTAATGCAGACTTCTGAATGTTAATTTGAGAGTAATTCCATTTTGTAATCTTAACTGGGGGTATATAACCTAGAACTCGTGGAAGGAAATGTAAGAAAAAGAAAATTACTTAGTAGCTCTTGTCCCCTAGTCTATTAGTATAGAACCCTAGTTTCTATCCCCTTCTCCGCTCCACATCTAAACCCAGAAATCTTGGTCAGAATTGGGAATTTTTGTATCTCGCACGTCCCGATTCCTGACAAGGAGGGAGACAGGGAGGAGGCGGGCGAGCCTGCGGCGCAGGGAGGGCGGAGAGGAGGGAGGCAGGGAGGGAGGGAGGGGGTGAGGAGGCGCGGGTGGGACTCGAGGTCGGAGAGGACGCGGTCGAGGATCGCAGGAGGTGGCGGCGCGGCAATGGCGGTGGGGAGATGGCAAGAAGGGGGTCGGCGGCAAGAGGAGGTGGAGGTGGAGTGGCACCACCGCGGGAGGGCACGGGTCGCGTGGGTAACGGCTACGGTGAGCGCCATTGGTCAGTTGGTTTGGTGGTTTTGCCGGCCAATCCAATATTTGGAAGATTGGGTTTATTTTCGGTAAAAAAAATGGATTTATATTTTTTCTGGGACTAATTTGAAAAGTAGGGATTTCTAAGAATTTTATAGAAAATAAATATCCTTTGTCGCAAACATACTCTATTTACTGCATATATTTTGCGAATCACCTAGCTTGAGTAAGAATGGACTGTGCAAGCGTCTTCTTGTATAAAGGGGTTGTGATCCTCCTCTTGGTGGTGTCGTGCTACTCGCTAACCACGTTGTAGCCTGACTAACGTGGCACTTGGATGCACGGTCAAAACATCAACATTCAAAAATTCTAGCACTTGCAAATTATAGGTCGATGATTTTTTTTTTTGGGTGAACACGAGTCACATGATGTAGGCGCATGGCTAATTGTTGTTTTGAAAGAGCAGCATTGTACTAGCAGAAGCATTTGAAACGGGAGGGAGGCAGAGCTGTAAGCAATATGATGGTAGGAGAGTGGGGAAGTGGAATCTAACTTTGCATTGAAATATGCACTGGACATCTAGGCAGTAACTTCAGCATCTCCAAGCACACATCAGTAGTATTTTGTTCTGCCCAGCCTGTCCTAATTATAGTCTTCCAAAGTAGGGTGACAATTTTTTCTCAACTGGTCATTTTTTAACATCATCAACCCACAACATGTATTTCATATCAAATGAAATGTATCTAATCATTCTCGTTCATTCCATTTACATCTGGGAAAAGAAACAGACAAGTGAAAAGAGGTGCCTCTATTTTGTCGTTGAAATAAATGACCGACCAATTCTCCAGGTGTAAGTTCACTCAAGAAATATTGCATAGGACATCACCAAAAACAGAAACTGATGTAGAGCAGGCAATGGAAATATGAGTGGAAACAAAAACAAACAGAGCAGCTCAGCTCAATTTTACTGGAAGCGAGTGAATTGCACATAACTGCTAGAAATGACTACAATGTTACAACTGATGTTTCAGAGGCAGTAAACAGGCCCACCAAATCAGTAATCACCTAGTACAACCTGCAGTATTAGACATTTGACACAAAAATGAAAGACCTGCTCAACAATTGCGGACTGATAATGCTACTTTGTTTACCTAGGAAACATTGAACAGGTTTAAGCATAATCTCATGCCTTCAGCTCAAGAGGTTGAAAGTGGGATTGGTCTAACAGCATCCTGTATGCGGCGGAATGCAGTCTTAATCCTTTCTTTCAATGTGGCATTTTCACATTCAACATCACCACTCCTCCCATCCAAGTGTGCCACATCCCCATCCAGAGATATAACAAGCTTACCTTCCTCTGCAACTTTAACATCACCAAAAAGTGACACCATAAGAGCGTATACGACCTTTTGCGCCACCCTTTCTGTCTCCTCCTTTGTCTTCACTGCTTCTTCAACCGGAACAACCTTGGGACCTTCACGGCCTATGTTCAAGATCATAGCCACCACAGAATCAGACACCATATCGCTTATGGGATTGGATGACCACTGCACTGTAACATAGCTTTCTGATTCCAGACGAATGGTCACTCTATCGTGTACAATCAATGTTGGAACATCGTATTCTTCAGTTGGTGACTCCACACTCTCATATATTTGCTTCAGTCTGTACTTTACGACTTCAAAAGAACCAGAATATGGAACAGCGATCCGTTGGGTAATGTTAGCTGTAGATAACTGCGTGTACACACGGAGATCCTCTGGAGCCATAATCTGATACGTGAATCCCTTCTTTACAAGTAAGCCACTAACTGATTCTCCAACTTCTGGCACCTTTTCTGCCAACCTGCCAATTGTCTTAGCCATTTTCTCAGAACTGAAATACATCTCCACCGATTGGCAGTTCTTGGGATTAACAACTTTTATGTTTGTTCCATCAAATTGAGAAATAAGTTTCTGTTTAAGCCTTGACATCTCATTTGCTTCTCCATGTACAAGAACAATGTTGGGTGGCCGGAGCTCATCCAAGAAGGTGCTTGTCTGAGGGAAATCGGCATGGGCAGAAAAGGAGATATAGAAGACCTGCATATGAAGAGGAGCAGTGAGCCCATTCGCTAGTGTCACTTCTCTCGGCTCGTTGATAATGGTCTTTGCAAGGGTGCCTTCCACAACATAACCTGGAATAACACAGGCATTCTTCTTATCTGTGCACCACTTGTCAAAGAGCTGCCTGGAGAGACCACTCTGGAGAGTACCTGGACTTGCCATCACAACTGACGGACCCACATCATGAAAGTTATCTATGCTATTCAAAGGCTCAATATGCTTGAAATGGAATGGATTGGATTGTGCAAACTGGTTCCTGATCCTTTCATTCATGGAGTTTATGTATGTCTGGTAGACAGCCATGCACTTCTTGGCAAGAGGGGAGGCATAATAGATTGGAATCTTATGGAGCTCTGGGTGGTTGGACCAATACTCATCCAGGATAAGTAACAGTTCTTGAGCTCTACCAAGAGCAAATGCCGGGATAAGAACACGACCCCCTTGTGAAACGGTTGAGTGAATGACATCAATGAAGCGCTTCTCTCGTATATGGCGGGGTTGGTGTTGTTGCACACCATAAGTTGACTCGATAATGCAAATATCAGGTGAGAATTGGGGGAGTTCAGCAGCTCGCAGGTGGCGGTCTTCTTCACGGGAGTAGTCACCAGTGTAAAGAATGCGAACACCTGCAATATCCACCATGAACATGGCAGCACCAAGTACATGGCCAGCAGTATAGCACCAGAAGCGTATCCCGTTAACCTCCAATGTCTGGTGGAAATCTATGACCTGCATGACAATTTTATGTCAACAAAATGTTCATTCCCTGTGGAAAATACAAACTTTCAAATATCACATGTAGAATTCTGCATTTGCTGTAAAGAAGAAAATTGCTGGTGTTTGGAAAGCAACGGCCAGATATTATAGGGTATATAATTAATTATAACCAATAGTCAAGTACCATTTAAGGGATTTTTTACCATTCATAATTGTACTAACATAAGCATTTGAAAGGGGGAGCAGGGAGGTGCTAGCAGGATGTGGGAAAATGGGGAAGTGGAATCTAACTTTACTTTAAATTATGAATCTAGACATTTAGGCAGTAACTCCAGCATCTTAAGCACACATCAGTATCATTTTTTCGTGTCCAATTGTGTGCATGTCCTAATCAGTGTTCATAAGTAGGAGTGACAATTTTTTGTCAATTGGTCATTATTTAACATCATCAAACCACAATAAATATTTTATGAAATGAAATGGATTTAATCATTCACATTCATTCCATTTAGATCTGCAGAAAAGAAAGAGACGAGCTACAAAGAGATACCTCTGTTTTGTCCATGGAACGAAGAATGTCTTGCTCATCATACAACATATCCTCCACTGAAACTTTGCTCACTTTGACGTAATCTGAAAGCATAAGTCTGTAAATGGCCTTTGTCGCGTGGGTCATGAACACCCTGCCCTTGAACGTGGTCTGCAAACCAGAGCAAATTCAGATATCAAATAGCACCGTAATCACCTCACCGCACCATTGAAGCAAAAATAGTAGGCATTGCCTTTTCCAAGAAGTATGGCAGCGAGGCGGCGTGGTCCAAGTGAAAGCTGCAATTTCAAGTCCAGAAATTAAGCAGGAGAAACGCAGAGGGGGAGGGGTCCAAAGAGGGGCAATTACTGGGTGACGAGGAGGACGTCGATAGTGGAGGGATCGATTTCGTCGAAGTAGGGCAGCGCCGCCATGCCGGAGTAGGCCGGGTGGATGCCGCAATCGAACTATCCGCGCACCACATCACAATCAAAGCAACAATCAACAACGACAGCAAGGAGTCCAAGCCCGAAAGAACAAAAGCTAAGCCGAGAGGGCAAGGTAGGGTTTGGAAAGGGAGGGAGATTGGTGCGTACGAGGACGGTGCGGCCCTTAAAGGACATGTAGACGCAGGAGCGGCCGACCTCGTTGCCGGCGCCGAGTGGCGTGATCACCAGCTGGTCGCCCTCCCGGCCACCGGGAGCCTGCCGCTTCCCCGCCGGCGCCGCGGCGACGGATGCAGCCATTTTTTCCCCTTTATGATTAGAGCAAGAGAAATGGCTGAAACGGTTTTGCTGCTGCAAACGGTTAACAAATGCTCCACGCCAGCCAACTGGTCCCGATTCTGATTGGGCAATTCCGATTCTAATTAGGCAATTGCGATGACTACAGAGTTCCATACAACAATTGGATCGTTTGTCTAAAAGCTTAAACTGTCAAAAAAATATGATAAAAGAAATACAAGTAACAAGGTCTATTGATACTCATAAGTTGTATATATGGATAAAATTTTTTGGCTATCATTCCTTTAATTTCTTCAGACGTTGGTATGATCGATGAATTGTGCAAAATATTCCACATGTATTTCTTATAGCACAGTTGTATACAGCTTTTGAAATGGAATTTGGTCGCTTACATCACAGGAGTGGATAGACAAGTTACTTCAAGATGTTATCGTACTACAGAAATCATAAAACTAGACGCCAAATCATATATGGTTTCGGTTTTAATTTGGTGACCATCTGTGGTGTTGTTAGCGGAAAAAAAAGTATCACAGACGGTTCTTACCGATGAACTGTCTGTGATACTGGAATATCACAGACGATTTTTTATTAAAAACCGTCGGCGATAATTCCAGATTATCACATATGATTTTTAATAAACAACCATCTGTGATAATTTCATATTATCACAGACGGTTTTTAACGAAAAACCGTCTATGATAATATGAAATTATCACAGACGGTTGTTTATTAAAAACCGTCTGTGATATTCCAGTACCATAGACGATTTTTTAAAAAAAAATCGTCTGTAATAATCCGACTAGGTATTTATTGCACCGCTTAGAGCGCATCTCTGTCTTCATTTCATCGAGATCTAGCCGGCCGGTGCTGCGCACTTGGAGGAGGCGATAAGGTTTTCAGACCATTTAATTTGGTGGGAAAAGGCTTTATTTGGCAGGAAAGTTTTGAAGATTCATCTAGTTCTTGGTTGCTTTAGATATGGGCAGTAATGAAATTTATTTTTCGTTGCATCAAAATTTAGATCTAGCTAATTTTCGGTGACTGTTATATATATACTTTGAAGATCTAGCTAATTTAGATTTAACTAACCTCAATGCATGTGGTATATATATAGTAGTAATTAATTTAATTTTTAATACTAAGTTGTTATATATGTGCATAATATAGGACCGAAGCTGGATGTATATTGCAAGTCGTGTGAGTGAAGAGTACATTAATGGTGTGTCTGCTTTTACAAGAACTGCCGATGAGGATATGTTGAATAAAGGGGTGGAATATATGTATTGTTCATGCAATGACTACGAGAATTTAAAGATGTTTAAGAATCGAGAGCAGATTAAAGTGCACTTGATTTGGAGGGGTTTCAAAAAAGGATATACTTATTGGACCAGTCATGGTGAAGTCAATGATATGCCGCCGAATGACATCGCGCAGTGAAGTCAATGATATACCGCCGGATGATGTCGATTGTGGTTCGGATTCGGATAAGCTGCACGATGATAATCTGGATCAGATGCTTCGTGATGAATTGAGATGTGAATTGTATGTATATATGTACATGTTGATTTGCTTGTTTCAGAGAGCATGGCTAGTATTTCCTGAGGCTAGCCAATAAACAGAAATATATTTAGAGATAGAAAAGAATATCACAGACTGTTTTTAACTAAAAATCGTATGTGATATTTACGCTACAGACGGTTCGAAAGCCGTCTGTGATGATCTCGTATTATCATTGACCCATAAATTTAGACGGTTCAGAAAATCGTCTGTGATGACATTTTTGAACCGTCTGTGATGATAATTTCTGTAGTAGTGTGCTCAACTACATAAGTGTGAACAGGGTTCAGAATCCAGTAGTTTGGTTGGTCGTGTAGGCATATACATGGTGCCTAGTTAAGTTTTTCGTACCTGCTTAGTTGCCTCTGTTATATAAGTTTCTATTCATATGTAGATGGAGAACCTAGGTGGTTTTGTCGTGCTCAAAATTTAACTTATGTAAAACTAGTATATAATTGATGTAAGAAGGCTATAAATAAAATAATAATTGTATTAGAGTATTTCTCAATGTATCATATTACATGCTAATAAATAATGAGCAAACTAGTGGATGGAGATAGATATGCATCTAACATGTAAAAAATTTGAGTACTCCTTAACAAAACAGCACTCAAATAGGAGGGAAGAAGGTAAAGTGATTTCACCCATTGTATCTAGATCTAAATGCTCAAAATTTAAGTGATATTTAACAAGAAAAATAAGTTCTGAGTAGTCAGTGTTCCTCACGGTGAAGCAATCCACAAATAGGCTTAAAAAGGAGCAACCCAAAAATATACAGGGAAATATGTACGTTTACCATCGTTATTCCATCTAAGAATGTGGTCACCTTTCACACATACATGTTCATGGCCCAGGCCAGGCCTAAATAAGCCCAGCCCAACAAGCACAAGTCCGACGGACAAAAAAAGTATTATTTATTATATTTCGAATACAATATTATCCTGTAATTATTTTCGTAATGAAAAAAATCGATTTTATGGGGCTTTGGGCAAGTCGACCCGGGTCTGAAAAAAATCAGGCCGGATTTTCCCATGAATATGCTCACAAGAGAGTGGTTGCCAGAGCTGTCCAACAGGCCGTATCAGGCCAACATAGTACGAGCTTGAGGTAGGTATAACCTATTTAGGTACGAATAATAAACGTGTTATGCCGTACCGACCCACGGGCCGAGCACCGGGCCAGGCACGGTACATGATTGTGTCATGCCGGCATGAGCACGATTAGAACTAAATGGGCCGTGCTGGCACGGTTGGCCCATTTAGCCAAAAAAGGAGAAAAAATTCAAAAATTATAAAAAATTAAGAAAAAAATTATATAAAATTATAATAAACGGGCTGAACAGTACCGTGCCATGCTGGCCGCTCGGCCTAAGCACAGCATGGTCCACCGTGCCGTGCCAGCACGGCTCATCATTTAAATGGGTTGTGTCGTGCTTGGGCTGTCCGCAACAACACAGCTCATTTGGATAGCTATAGTGGTTGCTGCAAATTCTCTGGGTCGCAGATTCACCAAGCGGTATCCTTGTGACAAATGATGCTTGCCTTACTCACATATGCAGCATTGCAACGGGCAATCCTAACGTTGGGAGACATCTTGGGGCACTGCAAGCAGTAACATATATATCTTTCATTATTGATGGAGAAACATTAATTTTGTACACTATCACTTAAGCCTGCATTGTGCCCGCTCACTAATAATCTTCAAAGTATTAATTTATATTGACCACACCAGCAGCAAATTCCATCGGGAATAAAATTCAAACAACACATACGAGATTGAATAGAAAACATGAACATGTTCTTGACAATGGGGTACATGAGATGAGCATTGGAAAAAGTAAGCTGCAGTTAACACACTTGTGGTGGCACCACATAACACAAGTCATACTATGCAGCATTGAAAAAACCACGTGACTACTAATTTGTACAATCCAAAATAAACATTGGAACCGCAAAAAAAAACTGTTGCTAACTTTCCTATAGAGTTCATCAAGAGCATTAGTCATGATGATTTCTGAACCATCTGATTTTATGTGTATGTAATAATAGATAGATATTACAGACGGTTCTTAAACTATCTATAATAAATTACAATACAGACGGTTTTTCAAAACAATCGCCAAATATCATAGACAGTTCATCGTATGTAATTATTCGATATATCACAGATAACTAATTAATACCAAAAATCAAATATCATAGATAATTTTTAAATATAGCCATGTATGATATCTTACATGTCATGCAAGTCATATGTGAGACCACGTGATCGTCAACTTGTATAATAAAAAAATGAACAATGAAACTACCAAAAAAAAAAAACTGTTGCTAACTTTATTGCAGAGCTCATCGAGGGCATCAATCATGATGGTGCTTGACTGTGGATGTCTGGAATGCAAGGCTCTCCACCATGTTCTTCACAGCGGGATCTCGGACTCGGACGCGGCGAGGAGCGCCATGGTGGAGCGGATGGGCGTGGACTCGTCGGCGGGGATGTGCATGGCAGCGAGGAATCCGTCGTGGAAGGTCTCGACATCCATGTCGCCCTCGGCGGCGGTCCAGAAGATGATCTTGCTCTCGGTCATAATGGAGCTAGCTGAGCACCAGTAAGAAGACCTGTTGTATCTTGGCCTCTGTCCAGCATGCGTGGCAGTACCGTCACACAGAGATGTTACGCACGCATGCGCCGCCGCTTCTTCTTCTTCTTCTTCTGGCTGGTTGCAGCGTGGAACGGATTCCGCAGGCGTGGATCATTAATTGTCCGCGGTGCGTGCGATCGCGCATGGCAAAATCAAATCGATCGCCGCGCTGCCTGCAAAGCGGACCTACCGGTACGTAGCCTTTTGTCTTACGTGCAGAGCCGTATACCAGCCATGCGTCCTACCGCTTAATTCGATGGATGCGATGCGAGCCTGCTCGTTCGTCATCATGCCTTGGCTTGTCGTGCGGCCGGCACGCAGCTGCAGCAAGCATAGGCATAGGCATAGGCACAGGCACAGCAGTACGTACTGGCCGTCATTATTATACCTGTGCCGACCGGAGACACGATGCAGCACCGCTGCAGCCCATTGTCTCTCTCTCTCTCTCTCATCGGCCGTCGCGCCGGCCAACGTCCTGCTCCCGCTTCTCCTCTCCTCCTCCTCCTCCTGCTGTAGTGCTGTATGCTGGTAGGAATATCCATGTACGTACGCCGCCCGCCCGGCCGGAGATGACATCGGCTTTCCTACTCTACTTAGCCTTCAAAAAAGTATCTTTATAAAATAAAATCTACTAATCATCAATTATAGTATATACTACAGTGATTTATTAAAATAGAAGATAAACAAGAGGAAGAAGAATAGATTGGAATCCCACACATGGGAAGATGCTGCAACCTATACTTGTATTGCCGTATCATGAATAGTACATAATATACACGGAAACTACAGAATCTGCAGATAAGGAACTTACAACAACTAATCTGCACTCAATCTCTTTTATATAGATAGAGATCAAAGGCAATTGTATTACTTAACATGACTTTACTTTATATTGATCAAAATTACATACGAACATCTCTCTTTATTTAAACTTCTTTAGAAATTATTACTATTTATAAGTTAAATCCAAAAAGCCATTCGAGACCCTAACAAAGGCAGCTCCTTGATCGATCAGGCTGCTTGAGTAAGTCAAGTGTACTTTAATTTGTAAATACTGAAGCATGCGCCGTGAAGTGAAGCCCACATCTTGGCCGTGTAGAATGTGATTAAGGGGGTGATCGGAATAGCGATGGCTTTTGGCTTTTGACTGAAAAAACACTGTAGCTGGCTGAAAAAACACTGTAGCTGAGTTAGTGGATAGTGTAGTGAATAGTGAAAAAAAAGCTGAAGCTAGAAGCTGAAGCCGAAAAAAGCCGAGTTGAGCGCCCCCTAACTGGGCGGGGCTAAGCATGGCATGATGGCTATTTTAGGAGCGTTTAGTTGTGTTTTCTTTATAAGCTGCTTTATGTTTTTTGTTTTGTACTGTAATTGCTGATGATTTTTTTGATATAATTAAATTAAAAAATTAAAATAGAAAAACAGATTTACCCACCAAAGACAATGCAAAAGAATACGAAAAAGGCAAAAAAAACCTAAAATTCTAAAAAAGATAGAATTAAAAAGCTATAAGGCAGAAACATAAGCCGGTATACATAAACCGAAATGAGCATCGCCTTAGATCAATGGCAAGTGCAGGGAAAATCGGCAAAGGTAGCTAGCGCACACGCACGACTAATCAAGTGGAGTACTATAGCAGTAAAGTAGCAACCGGCTGTTTTTTTAATCTGTGTGTGCATATGATGTCGTGGCTTATCATCATATAAGTGCATTCACGAACAAACCCCCGCCCCTTAATTTCAACTGGCGTCAATAATTAACGCGGTCGATGGGTCGCCTCCTGTAATGGATCACCTTCATGATTCGTCCCCATGCAGCGTGCATGGTCTCAACATTTGGAGCAGTAGCCGGTAAAAACCTATAAATCCCAAAAGAAGTAGCACTAAAGATTGTGGATTTTTCTTTAAAGAAATATCTCACCTCTTTACTAATATGACACTGCACCGAATGGTTTGACGGCTTGGCTTGTGTGGTCAGGGGGTGTTCGGAACAGCACATGTTAAAACGTGTTAACCTATCACGGATAATGCAAAGTAATACGAGAAAAAAAATTTAAAAAAATTTAAAATATTTAAAAAAATAAAAAAAGATGAATTAGTGAATAGTAAAAAAAAATAGATGGATGGATGGAGTGGGAGTGGAGAGCGCCAGAGTTTAGACCGGCTGCCTGCAACGGCACACAGGTAGCGGCCGACCAGCACGGGTTAAAGCAGCGGCCATCTTAATAAGGCTGCACCCGGGAAAACATGGTCAGCAGCAGCAGCAGCTAGCCAGGCGCAACGACAGCAGGACGGGTGTTACCTTACCTTACCATCGCTAGGAAGAGTCGTAGGATGTGTGTGGTATACGTGGCTGCTTGGCTGGGCACTGCAGCCGCTTCGTTCTATCCGTACAAATACAATACAGCCCTAGTCCAGCATAGATATGTAACCCTGCCTGGCCAGCAAGAGCTAGTGCTACGAGTTGAAGCCAGGCCCAGCTGCTACTGGCGATCCAAGAGCGGAGTCGGAGAGGCAGCTGCTGATACCTGGAGGAAGGGGGAGAAGATGCTGGCTTGCATCGCGTGCGTGAAAGAGGAAGGCGACGGCGCGCGCTCCGCCGGCGATACCCCGACCTGCAGGGACCCCGTCAAGTCGCTCACCTCCCAGGTTGGTTGGTTGGCCTTCTCCTCTTTACCTCTACGAGTAGCCGGCCGCCATTACCTTGTTCTTCTCCTCTGTTTCTTTCTTATTTTGCGCCCAGCCGAGCCGAATCGATTAGATTAGATTTCGATGGTAGCTAGCTGCCTGCAATCAAAGTTAATCACGTCGGAAAATGCAACACACCAATTAGTGGCGCTAGCTAGCAGGGCAGATCACTGTAGGCGGATCGTAGAGTAGCCAGGGCAGCTCTGGAAACTGAAAATGCATTTTTAATTTAATTTTTTCGGTTTTCGTTATGGGTAACGGCAAGCAAGCAAAACAAAACTAGAGCCGCCCACGGGCCCATGATGATGGCAGCGAGCATTGCAATGGTGTGGTGGTGCGGCAGTAGCAATTAGTGAGGCGTGGGCGTGGCGTCGCTTTCCGTCGCATGCATGCGTCCCCCGGAAACCAGCGACATGTCCTCTGCTTCGCCTGGACTCCTCTTCCAGGTTTGGGACAAAAGCCATGGCCACGAGCAGAGCCAGAGCCAGAGACGGAGACGGAGACGGAGCCTGCCTGCCATGAGACCGACCGACCACTGAACACAAGCTCTCGCCACGACTGCCGAGGCGGGGAGCGAGGGGGGCCCAATGGGCATGAGACCGAATCATGGCGGCCCCTTCTTTCTTTTCTCTTCCCTGCACGACACCGGCCGCTAGGCGCCAATCCCGACCCATCCTGAGCTACAGTAGTACAATGCACACGCAGCAGCAGCAGCGGCAAGCATCGCCGCCCGTGGGCTCCGTGCCTGCTACACTAGTACGAAGCTACCTCTACGATCGATGCAGACTTGACTAGCTGCTCCCCTGTTCCCACAGCTACAAGCGTATCGATGGATCGGCCTAGAAGAGAGTGGCTTTCTCTCTCTCTTATTTCTCTCCTCATCATCTTCTTCTTTAAACCGGCTTTAATCGGATCACGGATGCCGCTAGGCTCTACTGCCAAAAAGAAGACACGCATCAGGTGAGGTCTCTCTCTTTCGGCAAAGTGAAGAAGCAACAGGCCAGCCTTGCCGGCCACTGCATGCCAAAGTTTCTGCTCATAGTATATTGCTCCTTTTCGTCCTTTTGTTAATACATGCTTGTAGAAATAGAATACAAGAATGGGAATCTGATCATCAGCCTTTAAGCTTTTTCTTTTCTTTTTTTGAAACTGGGCAGAGGACTGCCTTGTATTTAATTCAAAGGGAGAGCAAACAAAGAGACGTTCTGAGAATACAAGGGTGTAGGGGGGTGTGGCCAGACGCCGGCCAAAGGGAGATGAATGTTACAGGAAAAAAAATGTGAACTCTTGTAAGGATTTGGTCCCCCGCAAATGCTCAAGCCCGACTTCCCCCCTTAATGTTGGCGATCAAAAGCGGGTGCCGTTTCCGTCGAAAGGAAAATGCGAGCGTTCCGCTCCTTCCAAATTTGCGACATGACCAGCATCATAAGTGATGCCATTGCCTTTCGTGGTGTTCCAAGTGATAGGATGACCTCCAGGAAGCTAGGTTAATTGAGTTATAGGCAGTCCATTGTGCTATAGAGTTCCAAATCCTTGTAGTGAAGTGACACTTGACCAGCAGGTCGATGGCAGACTCCGGTTCGTGCCTACATAGGGGGCACCTAAATTGGTTAGGCCAGCCATGTCTGTCCAGGCGGTCTACGGTCCAGAGTCTATTTTGTAAGGCCAACTAGGCAAAAAGTTTACATCTCTGTGGTGCCTAGGTTTTCCAGATCAGAGGGTTCATGTTGGTTTGAATCGTCCCCAAGATCTGTGCTTTGTAAGCTGAGGTTGCCGTGTACGTGCCGTTGGTTGCTAGTTTCCATGTGATTGTGTCGTCGGTTGCTTCATGTAAAGTAATCGCGGACATGTATCCCTAGATGGAGATTAGTTCGTGTATGTGCCGCGGTGTTGTACCATTCGTCCATGTTAGGTAATGGAGCCAGCTGTTGTCCGTCATGGTGCCATGTGGAGGGTGCTTTTTTTTTCCTTTTGGAAGCTTTGAAGATCAGTGGTGCGATATCATAAAGTCTGTTGCTACCCGCCCAAGAGGTGGTCCAGAATAGTGTCTTCTTGCCATGGTCAATTATTATGGTTGTGTCCGCTGCGAAAAGGCAATGATCTAGGTCGTCGCATGGGATTTTTGTTCCTTGCCAGGATTTGGTTTGGGCTCCCCATTTGTGTCCGCTGCGAAATGGCAATGATCTAGGTCGTCGCATGGGATTTTTGTTCCTTGCTAAGGTTTGGTTTGGGCTCTCCATTCCTGCCAGAGCCATCTAAGCCTGAGGGCCCTGGCGAAACGCTCTAGGTCTAGGAGGCCCAATCCTCCCATTTGAGTAGCTCTGCAAACAATGTCCCAATTGACCTTACAATTTCCACCCATTAGCTGCTGCTCTGCCCCAACCCAGGGGAAGCGTCACATCCGTCTGTTTAGAGTTTTGATCACACATTTCGGCGCCTTGATGGCTGTAAGAATCTAGGTCGACTGGGAAGTAAGGACAGATTTTATTAGGGTCTTCTTGCCCGCCAAGGTCATGAACTTGCCCTGCCATCTCGCGAGACGGCTAGCATATTTGTCTTGCAGTACTTGGAAGTCAACCTTATGAAGTCTTTTGATTGCTAGCGGTAGACCTAGGTATTTCATCGGAAAGAAGGCATGTTGCGCAGGTAAGTCAACTAATATCTGACTTAGGTCAATGTGGTCGGAGCTTATTGGTGCCACCTGGCTTTTCTGAAGAATTGTGCACAGTCCTATAGCTTCACCAAATTGTTGTACAATTTGGACGAGGGTGCAGATGTCCTGTTGCTTGGGTACCAAGAAGATGGCAGCATCGTCTGCATAAAGAGAAGTTCGGAGGGTTATTGGACGGCCCCTAAGGGATGTAAAGCTCCACGCTGTGTTGCAATGTCTATAAGTTTTTGTAACGGGTCGATCGCTAAGATAAAGAGGAGTGGAGAAAGGGGATCACCCTGTCGGACGCCTCTGTGGTGTTTTATTTTATCCCTTGGGACACCATTTAGGAGAATTTTGGAGGTAGCGGTAGATAGGACGCATGAGACTAAGTCGAAGGCTTTCGCTATGTCAAGCTTGAGCAGTGTTGGCGATCTGTTCCGGTGGTATCTTCTTGCTAGGTTGCGGACGTAAAGGTAATTGTCTTGGATGCATCTCCCTGTAATCAAGGCACTTTGGCTTGGAGAGATAAGTTTGTTCATGTATGGTGTGAGCCGCAGTTCCAAGATTTTTGCAATGATTTTGGAAACTCCACATTTAAGCTAGCTGAACAACTGTTGAACCACACGCGCACTAATGCCTGCTGCTTTAAGTGGATTCCCTACAGTAAGATCTTCAAACTGGACTAGGCAACAAGTTAAAAGATGGTCAAAATGAGGGGACACTGGACAGAATAGTGTAGGCTGAGGCTGCCTGGTGGATATCACCTTTCACTTTGTGTCATTTCCTTTCTTCCTGCTCCTTGCCTTGGGGAGAGATCCTGGAACGAAAGCAAAGCACAGATGCATCATGTGTGTATATGGTGTGTTTGTGTGGCGTTCCTTAGCTTCCCCACAAAGAGTGGCCATGGATTATTCCCTTGTTCTTTTGCGATAAAGAAGTTTTGAGCTTCAACTTTCTATGGCTATACGATTAATGTGTCCATGTCTTTGTTTGCTTCTTTTTCTTTCTTTTTGGACAGCAAAGTACGTAGATATGTTCAGATGAGATTGATATAAGGATGGGTTCCTAGCTGCTTTCTCAAAAAGAGAGATTGCTGCTGCAATGCAAATCGAAAAGAGATGCCCTGGATGGATGGGGATGTTGCATTGCTGCTTGCATTCAGCAGCACGGCAAGAATCTAAGTGTGGGGATCTTCAGTTTATTTTAACTTCGTAAAAAGAGGTCAGGCCTAAAAAGATGAGTGATATCACGAAAGGGGAAAATTAAACTGTGGATGAAACATACAAGTGAGTAAACAGCATGTACAGAAGTATGTGGATAAAGAGGAAAAGGTAAAATACATTGAGAATCCATCCTTGTTTCAAGTGGCCCTAACTTCAGAGGAAAACAACAAGGTAGCTCCAATGAATTGATTCTGTAGTTTTCTTACCTCATGGTAGAATAGGAATTTACCACATAGTATCAAGTGTGAAAACAGCCATCCAAGTTCTTCCTCACTCTTGTGTGAGCAACATCACATTGTGCAGTCTGAACCGAATAAAGATTACTAATTGACTGGCTATAGGTCAAATACTGGATCCTAGAGTGTAACATAATCTTTGAAAATGTCGTTGTCTGACCCCTAAAGGGGCAGCAGCAGCATTATCTAGCATTCATATTTGACGGGAGCCGTCAAAATAGATACACTAGCTCCACTGGTACTAGTACTGCAATATAAAATGCCCAGTTGAATGTTGAGACAGATTTGCCTGGACCTAACTGCTACTGCAGATAGGTGCAAGATGATAGGTTAAGCAACAACCTAACTAGCTCAAATTTCCCGAAATTCCTCTCACTTTGACGATGATCCAGATAGGTGCAAGATGGTACTATAGGCAGCACTAACCGGTCCAGAACTGCTGTAGTGTGAGCCCAAACGAAGAACGGAATGGATCTTGCTGAAACCAGCCAGTTTTACTGGTTTCCCAGAGAGATTCAGACTTTTCAGAAAATTATGATGTTTTCTGTCCAAAAGTAATACTAGTACATTCGTATGGAAGTTTAATGCAGAAATCACCCGAAGTCAGCGTACTAAACCTGCCAGTTATGCTGAAATTTGGTTAAAGAGGCCAAGTACTGGTTGGATTTCCAGTACATTGCTGGAAACTGTCGGAGTTTCTACCATTTGTTTACTTTCCAATGCCTTTACTGAGAGAGATGCAATCATGCAAATGCTACAATATAGGAGTAAGTACATATATATATCTCAAAGAGTATTTCCATCGAGTTGCCTAGACTCTGTTACATCTGATGCATGGAGATTAATTGTCATATCGGAATCTATTGCATTCATTCACATATACCTGGAACCCACATGATCTTGTTTGTCAATTGGCATTGACCACCACTACTAATTGGTTCATAGTTTTCCACTTCTCCTCTAATGCAGCTTGACCAAAAAATTGTAGCTAGTTGATTCGATGCATAATAGGACGTGTGCTGATGAAGGATGGATTAAAACTAATGCTGCAGCTCAAGGACATGGTGCTGAAGCTGTCCGGCACGCACCGGCAGGGCCACAGGCGCGGCGGCTCGCCGCCGCCGAGGGGCCGGACGACCTCCCTGTACCGCAGCGGCTACTACCGGCCGGGCGTGGTGCAGGACGACATGGCGGTGCCCCCGACGACGTACCTGGGCGGCGGCACAGGCAAGTCGAGCTCGAGCTCGACTCCGGCGTGGGAGTTGGCGCGGCCCGAGGGCGACGCGAGGGAGTGGGTGGCGCAGGTGGAGCCGGGCGTGCAGATCACCTTCGTCTCGCTCCCCGGCGGCGCCGGCAACGACCTCAAGCGCATCCGGTTCAGCCGGGAGATGTACGACAGGTGGCAGGCGCAGAAGTGGTGGGGCGAGAACAACGAGCGGATCATGGAGCTCTACAACGTCCGCCGCCAGGTGCTCCCGACGCCGCCGCGCTCCGAGGACGGCGAGGTCAGTCACCCACCGCTCGCTCTCTCTTGTATTGCAGAAGAATGGGCTAGTCCTGCCGATTCCTACAAGCAAACGTTCCTGCATACTTGCATTGCACGATGCTTTACTACAGCTACAAAATCTGCTCGCGAAGACTAATCTCTCTCCATTATGAGCAGAGGGAATCGTTTTATTCTCAAGTTGGGTCTACGAGGGGGAGCCCTGCCGCCACCCCGTCGCCGGCTCCCCTCACCCCGGACAGCTGGGGCGCCGCCTTCGCCCGCCCGCCGCCCTCCGCCGCCGCGCGCCAGCACAGCTTCCGCCCGCTGTCGCCGCCGCCGGCGTCCTCGTCCAACCAGTCGGAGCGGGCCTGGCAGCAGCAGCGGCGGCACAACGGCGCTGGCAAGAGCCCCGTCTCCGACGCCGTCGACGCGGCGAGGACCACCACCTCGTCCAGGGAGGAGGTGTCCATCAGCAACGCCAGCGAGCTGGAGGTCACCGAGTGGGTGATGCAGGACGAGCCCGGCGTCTACATCACCGTCAGGGAGCTCGCCGACGGCACCAGGGAGCTCCGCCGCGTCCGTTTCAGGTCATCATCATATCGCATGGCTTAATTTACATGATTGAGCTCCTACTGCAGCTACTGATAATTAATGCTTGTTTTTGCAGCCGCGAGAGGTTTGCAGAGCTGAATGCGAAGCTGTGGTGGGAGGAGAACAAGGAGAGGATACAGGGCCAGTACCTCTAAGAGTGTGCAACTCTGCATTGGAAAATCTAGGGCTTTGAGTTCAAGTTGGCGCTTGGAAAATACATTTTTATTTTACAAAGAGTGTATAGAACTAATTTGTGTTTCGAGTTGGAGCTGGGAAAGATAAGGCGGCGAGGGAGATCGGGAAAGGAAATGTTAAAAAGTTCCTTGAGAGTATGTTTTATCCTCCTCGTTCTGCAGTGCAGGCATGTATTCTTGTTTCAGAGGAGGAAGGTGACCATGGATGTATTCCTTCCTTTATTTATTTATCCCCTCCCCTGCAGATGCAATATAGAACTTAACTAATGAAGTCAGTCAGTCACCAACAGTAATCATACAACAGACAAAGCGATCTACGTAGGTCAGCAATTACAAACTAACAAGATTAACGCAGTTCAGTCCAAGACATGTGCTAGCTACATACAGTATTCTGAACCAATATGTCAACCGAACGCCTCGGTTCGTGCAAGCTCGTCCTTAGAATTCTCGACACAAATCCTGATAAATGTGATGAGAAGTGATCTAGAGCATGATCAAATTTTATGTCAAAACTCGATACTGAGGAACTGGAGACAATTTTCTAGAACGTTAGTTAGAATAAACACTTACTGTAAATCATTATTTCTGTCTAAGATCACTTCTCTCCATATTTGTTGAAGCTTGCAAGAACACCAATTAAGACAAAGGGGCTCCATGACTTCACATGTTCAACTTGCACGGTATTTTACCTGATGAAGGTGTATCAATGTGCTGCGCACAGCGATGACGCAGTCACTATAATAAAAAAAAAAATGCCTTCGATTTTTCCGTTGTTTTTGTTATGGTTGTTTTAGGTATCTGACGTGCGCATAACTACACACACTCAGAAAATAAAAAAATGTGCCTTTTGTTTTATGTATTACATTGTGTGCAAAGAGATATAATTGCATTCAATTTTGAGCAAGGCATGAAGACCGCAGTTTACACTACCAACAGCATTAGCTTGTATAGAAAACGCAGGATAACACATCATTTGGTGCTTTTTGACAGGTTGCAATACAGATTGACAACGATTACATCATATGGATTCACCCCTGATCTTTGAATCATGATGAAATCATCAAAAAATTTAACTATCCAAATTCGTTAGAAAAACGCAAGCAAGGAAAATTTATGTTAAAATATTGATGAGACAGTAAGGTAGCGTTCGGAATAGCGATGGCTTTTGGCTTTTGCTGAAATTTTACTGTAGCTGACTGATTTTTTTACTGTAGCTGAGTTAGTTTATTATGCATAATTAAATTTAAAAAAATATAAAAATAAAAATAGCATGCTAATCTAGAGCGGACAATGCAAAGAAATACAGAAAAAAAACACAAAATACCAAAAAATAAAAAAAAATCCCTACAAAACAAAATATGAACAATATTTGAGAAGCTACTAGTAGAAAAGCAAAAGTGCTTTTGAGCGCGCCCCACGAGGGTAGTAACCTGTCTACTTTTAATGGGTCCACAATCGAAGACCATCAGTAGGTGGCCACCCCAACTTGTCATATCTAAGAGGAAGAAATAAATTTCACATTAACTAAACAGTCACCTGAACTGAAACAGCATCAGCTAGACAGCCATCCTTTTAACTGAGTAGACTGACTGTATTCAAATGACTAGACAGCTAGACAGTCCAAACTCTTGCTTATTTGGTACTGGATAATTGATAACTGTGGTTAATGTTGAATAGTGAACTTCATTTCTAATGTTGTAGTTGGGACCAGTAGAACAAGGCACAAGTATGGGCAGGCAGGTGGTTGTATAACTCCATATACCCTCCCTGCCACACTCAAGTAAGAGTTTAATTTAAAATAGCAAGTAGAAACTCACTTAATTGTGGGTACTCAGCTGAAAGTGTATTAAGTTAGAAGCTGATGTTGTTTTTAGTTCAGATGTCTGTTAAGTTGATGTGGATCAGTTTCTTCTTTAACTGTACATCTCGTCCCAGTTTTCCTTTTCCTGAATCTCAATCACAGGGGAGCCCCGCCCACAGCCTAGACTATGACGGAATCCTAGTCCTCGCTCATGACGGCATTGTCGTGTACGTAATCATGCCGTGCCTCAACGCATCAGGCTCAACCTGTTCCAGACGGTAACTTGAAGACTGCACATATCTCAACCTCAACACGTACTTAACCGACCGACAGTGCTTACATACCTGCCTGTGCCTGAGACCGCGAGGGAACCAAGACTTCATCTCAAGCTACTCCCATGCCCATCAAACCACGCTCATGCAGGTGTGTCCACAACCAAGGGAGGGACGTTCACAACGTCACGGAAATTTATCGGAGAATTCGTACCAATGCAGGCATATATATGATGCTCAACTCGCAACCTCTGAAACACAACCTGAAACTCGTCAATCATGCTGAAAACCTAAAACAAATGCCATCGTACATCATACAGATAGTACATAACAAACAGTTGAGTGAGCTAGATTTTGCCATCTCCATTCAAACAGTCACAGGTATCATATGCAGTAACAGATATGCCTATTTATCTACAGGTTTTTTAAGCTTCGCTTGTCATCGATCTGGTTGAAAGTTCCAAAATGTACCCTAGCACTACTTCTTGCCAGGTTCACTACAGGAGTAACTTTTAACTCTTCACTATGCATACTGTTCTATATCAAGCTTACCAATGCTTACTATTCATGTATGGAATCACTTTTTTTCTTCTTTTCCAACTAGATCAAAATAAACTTATGATCAAAAAGTTTACTCAAAAGTCCCTATGCATTTCCTGAGCTTGAACCACAGAAACATGCATGAAGTTTACATAGGGAATTCCATGTTGCACAACACAAAGTCCACAAGTAATATTGGAGCATTAGTGATGGAAAAACTTTGAAGAAACTAGTAAAATACACTTACATTTAATATTTGAGATGATCCAATACCAGAAGCAATCAGAGGTGGAGGATCAGCACCAGACGCAGTTGGAGGTGATGGATCAGCTGGGGCTGCAGTCAGAGGACACAGAACAAGCGGAGAAGAGCTTCGGGCAGTTTGCGCACAGCAAAACAAGTGGTCGGTCAACAAGGTGAGGAAGGGTTAGATGATCAGGCAGAACTATGTTGAGGGAGGCAGACAGGGGTGGTGGTGAGTAGAGGTAAAAAGGCTGGGGGAATCAGGGTGAGGACAGACGAATAGACAGTAGTCACAATAGTTCATTGAGGATGGAACAAAAGTGTAAACAATGACAGCAGATAATATTACTGTTCAATCTTTTAGTGGGGAACAGAATAAATGATAATTCAAAATTTTATTTTAATAACACAGGTTAGATATTTACATTGTTTTCTGGGTACTTACTGCAGCTTCACTATTAAATACTACACTATTCACTTATTCTACTGCTCCAGGCTCAAGTGCACTAGACCATGGTTGTCACGGAGACATTGGCGACCACGGCGCCGGGATGCCATGGCGACGCCAAGGCGAGTGCACGGCAAGGGAGCATACGTACAACATACATACATAGATGAATATTAATCCCGTCTCCACTCCTCCCGCTGTCTCCCCCCCCCCCCCCCCCCCAATATCATATCTCTCTGACTCGTCTCTCCCGACTCACTCTCCCGCTCTCTCCCTACCGCCTCCTCCCCCCGTGCGCTGCCTCCCCTCGTCGCCACCTCCCCTCCCCGCCGCCTCCTCCTAGACCCGCTCTGCCTGCTGCATCAGCGGCGGAGAGGGGCGTCGGTAGGGGCAGGCTAGAGATTGGCGCCGGCGGTGGGAGCAGGTCGGAGATTGGCCCCGGCGGCGGGAGCAAGCCGGAGATTGGCGCCGGCGGCAGAAGCAGCCTAGGCGAACAGCCTCGGCGTCCCTCTCCAGCCGCTAGGACGCCTTGGCGTCGCCGTGACAAGCTTGCACTAGACAGTAAACTTGTTGCATGATCCATAATAGACTAACAACATATGTATAACAGAGAAGACCAATCAAAAAGTGCTAAACACAAAAGGGATGGAAATCTTCTTCAAAAGGTCTCAGGCAGGCAAATAGAAAAAAGTACGCAACAAATTGATTTAGCATTGGAACATACATAAGAAAGAACTCCTGCAGGATGACCTTGAGTGGTATTTCCAGTAAACATACATAAGAAAGAACTCCTGCAGAAATAGAGTGGTATTTCCAGTAAACTAGGATCAACTATTTGACGATAAAGGGATATATCTTTCACAACATGTACCATGAACATACTACTCTAAATCAGACGAGCTCTTGAATAGTGAACATTTGATATACAGCAAGCAATATTAATTATGATCTGAATTACAACAAGAAAAAGGAGCCTTCAGAAGGTAACGAAGTTGAATAATAAGTGAGATTTTCAAAACACGGTGCTTAGACATGTTGATTATTCCATGCTAAGACTGAGGAGTCCTCATAAGTATCACTATCAACCATAATAAGAAAGGCCCTAGAGACTACAGTTGATTTAGGCATGTTGGCCTCCTCCGTTGCCCCTAAGGCCAAAACAAACTCCTATATGGCATACTTGTAAACCCAAACTACTCAATGTGATGTACGCCTTATATAAAAGGTGCCTAACAAAAAATAACAAATTTATGCTGCCAGATCTCCACGAAATTAGGGATTTAGATGATAACCTCAACATTTTGTATTTTGCATGTTCCACACTTTTGATGAACCATAACTATGTGTTTAAAGCTCAGAAAATCGCATATCTCTGATATGTAAAAGATTATTTCAAATATTTATTTTATGCTTCTTATATAATGATTGTAACAAGACAGTTACCTCTGGGTTATGTAGAAACAGGTGACAACTGTATAGCACATTGGAACTTATAGCATTAATCAAATTCTAAGGAAATGAAACTCATGTAACTTGAATTTGCAGCAGGTAGTTTATTGAACCAAACTTAGCATGTTTACAATTATCCATCACACATAAATCCAGTAAGTTAGAAAGCCTGCATGATAATGTCATACTATGTTCATATTCACAAGGATTGTGCTTGGGTGTATGTTCATATTCACAAGGATTGTGCTTGGGTGTCCTGGTATCATTTGCAGATTGCAAAACCTTTACCACCTACTAAATATAATGAATCCCGGCTGTTCCAATATGTTCTGACCTTTCATTAAATGCTAATCCTTGCCCCTTAACTTGTGCCTGGAAGTGGAATCTACTTTACCAAGTTGGCCTATCAGTTATCAAGGAATGTAACCTGACTAACTTCCCTGTTCCCCTGCTGTGTGCCTCAAATGTCCATGCTCACTGCCCTATAAGTCCTATAGCCAAAGATCATGAACCAAATACTATATGAGAACATGGTACTCCGAAAATATTCGGAGCAAGAACAGGTAAACTGCACTACCCAAACAAATTCGATACAAAGCACCACCCAAAGTGAAGAGAGTAGACAAGCATATAAACAAAGTTAAGAAGCTTAAGTGGCACTCTAGAAAATTGTGGACTTCGTGTTAAACTTATGTAGAATAGACGTGCTCATGAGCTGTTCATATACCTTGCATCTTTCAAGTAATATATGTTCAGGCAGTTAAATGTCAAAAAGGAGTTGATAACGCAAACAGTACTAGTGGTTTAGCTCAAAGCCTCAAACTCTCTTAGAATTGGCCACAACTTAACACATAAAAGATGTCTAATGCAGGAAAGTGCTGAACAAAGATCTCTTTTAAATCAGCCAATTACCATTGGTGGTTATTGAAAATGACAATAATTGATGGAAGCTAGAAGCACCACAAAATTTATGTGGATAGCATCATGCAAGATTGAACTAGGAATTCATGAGCATTTGATGTACAGATAATCAGAAGTTACAACATTTCCATAAATTGAAATGATTTAGAACCTGTGTCGCTGTCAAAACTTGAATTCTTGTACCACATTGAGGAATAGCTAAAGAGCTTCTCTAAGCTGAAAGGTCTTCAAAATAGCTCTAGCTTTATCATATTCGTTCAGTGCTACCAATATGCTCTTCAAACGTCGAGCCAGCCCACGTGTCTCTTCCTCACTTATGCCTGACGTTTGTCTCCTCTCCAACTTGTTTGCTAGATCTACCACAAGATCTATGAACGGCTGCAGCTTCTGATTTTGTGAAGACCAAACTCCTGAAAGTGATGCAGCTATTCGCTCAGCCCTAGTGATTGCATCATGGACATCCAGAATGGTACTCTTCATATGAGGAAGAATCTTCCCCCTCAAAAGCTCTTCTAGGGCAAGCTTCTCCACAACAGGTTTTGCAAGTATGTCTTTCCATAGACACACATTTTTAAGCAGACGTGTAGCAACTCCGAATCTATATACAGCATACTGTGCAGCACCTGGTACAGCCCTTGTCACCATTGATCCCCAAGCTGGTACTGAAAGATTAGCAATGGCCTCGGTCAGACGACTATTCACAGCAGCCAGTAGTTGATGCAAAGCCCTGCTCGAGGTTGGTAAATAGCTAACCACCATATTAATTGCAGCTACAGCGTTTTTGGTTCTTTGGGTGCTCAACATGTCCCAGCAGTGCATAATACGATGGTGCAAAATAGGAAGAGCCACCTTTTCTACTAGAACTGGAATGAGGTCCACATCTGCATCATTAGGGTCAGTGGCATTTTCATTATCTTGCACACCATAATCGAAAAGAATCTTGTGCCACTCCATGTCAAAGAAATCAGTTGTTTCATGGAGAGGATCCCACTTCAGAAGCTCCAGTCTTACATAAGGGGTGAACACAGATGGTGCACTCAGAGCTACATGCGCATCTCGGTAGGCTGAAGGATACTGAGTTTTCCAACCTTCAAATTTGTCCTTGACAATTCTAAGGCTTGAGTATTCCTCTGCAGCATCACTGAATACAAGGTCAGCAGTCTTGAGCAACTCATCATGGCTGGACAGATAAGCACTGCTCTCACTATCACTCTCATCAGTGCTTAGCTCTCCTTCAATCAGCCCACTGTTATCACTCTTCCCAGCAGATGACAATCTTTTGGATTCTGAATGAGCTTTTCTTCGCCTCCTGTTCTCTTCCCTACGCTTAAGATCCATACGCTTCTGGAGATTGATATCTCTGCCAAACTCATCCAGCTTTGGTGGTAGGTTTGAACTTTCCCTAGCAGCAGCTGCTGCTGCTGCTTGTGCAGCATTTGATGCACCAGACAGGTAAGCTGAGCTCGATCCTTTGCTAAGAACAGATATTGCTGCATTCACAGCAGCTTCGATCACACTTGATTCATCAGCTAGGTCGGCTGCCCGCCTCTCTGAAACAGCCAACACTCGATTTTCGTGCAGTTTCTGCATGTGCTCCTCCAACTCCTCTATAAAGAATGCCTTATCATTCAAGAAATCGCACATGACAGAAATATAATTTCGGAGCTCCTGCATGTAGACAAACTTCTTTTCTGCATCATGCAAGCTGCTCTCCAGGCTAGATATCTCTGAAAGAGCTTCGTTAAGATGTGTGTCAGTCTTGACTAAAGAGCCCACTGTTGTTTTGTGGGTCTCCTTAAGCTTTCTGATGTTCTCCTGCAGGGCTTTGCTTGCTACATCAGCTTGTTGAGCGATGGATAAGAACTCTGCACTCCCCGATGCAAAAACAGATGCCCCAGGCACAAGCCCGCTAAAGGAGGGCGGATAACGAGAACCCACCGAGTATCCAGATGGCTGCGGCTGAACCTGCACAGGAGCTGGTGCACCGTTCACTGCTCTCTGAGCAGATGCATCGTCCATCCTCCTACCAAGCCCCTTCCTGAACTGCTCCTCCTCCCATTTCCTTTCTTCCTCATCATCGTCATTGTCCCTATCATCCTCAGACCCCCTGAACCCATCGCTGATAACCCCCAAACTGGCAGCAGGGCCCCTATTATTGATCCCGCCAAATACACCTTTTGTGCTCCTTTGTCCATCGCTTGACTTGTCACTGTACATCGCAATCCGGCCCTGTATCTCATTGTCTTCCTCGTCACTGGATCCACCACCAGCATCCCGGCTGCTGAGCACACCACCACCGTCAAGGGAGATGTAATCCGGCGCTGCGTGCCTCGGCTGTTGCAGTTGCTGCCGCTTTGCCCGGATGGCTTCAATCGTTGCCCGGTCGGGTATCACTGGCCCATTCTCCTCGCTGTCTCCTTCCTCCTCTTCCTCAGACTCATCATCCTCTGCGTCCTCGTTCAGCAATGGTTTCCTTGGTCCAATGCTCGCCTGTGACATAGGTTTCACCAGACCTTTGAGAACCACCACTGGTTCTGCAGCAGCTGCAGTGGTGGTGGTAGCAGGAGCGGGACTGGCGGTACCTCCAGCCAACCGCTGCTGCCGGGACTCGGTCGCCAGAGGAGGCGGTGGTGCACGCATGAGGCTCCCAGGAAGCGGGCGGGCGTTCTTCTGGAGCTCTCGGAGGCGTTCCGGGGTGTACTCGCCAGCATGCGACTGGAAGTTGGACGGCTTGGGCGCGGGCACCACCGCCGCGACGGCCGGAGAGCTCTTCAGCCGGTCCTTGGCGGGCGTGAGGCGGTGGAGGGACGCCGCAGGTGGCGAGGCCGTGCGTGCCGGCCGGACAGAAGAAGTCGGGCGGCGGCGCTGCGAGAACGGGCCCTCCTCGGCGTCATCTTCGTCCTCGTCGTCGGCGAAGCTGAGGCGGCTCGCGCCCTGGCGTTTCGGCGACCTGGGCTTGGGCACGGCTGGGCTTTGGGATTTGGTGGCGGCGGGCCTGGCGTGGCTGGCATCCTCCCCGTTGGCTTCGTCGGTGTCATCGGTTCGGCGGCGGAAGTTTTTCCGGTGGCTACTCATCCCAGCAGCTTGACTTGCCGGAGCGGCGACAAGAGGAATAATCTGAGGGAACTAGATTAAGGTGTGCGAATACAGAAAGCTTCGATTTGAAGGGTGAGATAGAGGATACGGGGATCTCACCGGCGGCGGTGGGTGGTGGCTAGGGTTCCGGCGAGGGAGAAGGCGGTGCCAAGCGGGTGGGGGCAGATCCGCGAAGAGAGGGGGGAGGCGGCGCAAGCAAGTCGAAGAAGTTGGTTTTCGGAACCGCCTACCTGTTGCTGAGCCTACATTTTGCCCAGTTGAGCTTAGGCCCGTTCCGTTCGGCTCATCTCTTCTTCACCACATCATTCCCCCGTCCCCACGCGACACAAAAACCCTAACTATGCTAGATCCCCATCCCTTCCTCGATCGGAGACCATAGCGACGGCGAGATTCCAATCCGTGGAATCCTCCTCCACCACTGCTCCGTAGGATCAGCCTCAACGCCGTCTCCCGCATCTTAGATTCATCCCCATCTTCCGATCGCTCTCCCCATAGCCATCTCCTTCGTTAAATTTGATTCATATGGTGTTTGTTTAGCTATGAACTTAATTGTGGTGCTGTAGACTAGAGAGGGGAAACATGTCTTCAAACAAACGAACTTCAAAAATCTCTTGATGTCACTACATGAAGAGTTGGATTAGTTCATAAATGATTCCTTCTTACGGATCAACCTCACTTGTATGGCAAACTCTACTACTTCCATTCTCACTTGAGCTATGACAATTGCACCTAATGGAGCTACTAACAATAAGAAAAATGTGGATGCTATGTTGTCACAGCGATAAGACGAGACAAGGCACTCCAGAGGCATCAGGACGCCTAGGCGCCTAGGTGAGCACCTAGGCGATGATTAGACGATGGCAAAAAAATAGAAAAATGTAATGTATTATTGTAATGTATAGACTATAGAGCTATACACTTGAGCAAGTGAGCAATGAGCTCCAACGATGTATAATGTATATGTATTGGTGTTGTCCTATATGAGAATAAAAGGTTTGAGTTATATTGAGTACATGAGAATGAATCAATTAAATATTATTGTTATGACTCATGAGTAGCATATGCTTGCTTACCTGTTGCCTCAGAGGGTGATCGGAATAGCGATGGCTTTTGGCTTTTCTTTGAAAAACACCGTAGTGGGTGAAAAAACATCAGAGTGAGTTGCATGTTAGGCATAATTAAATTTTAAAAAATATAAAAATAAAAACGGCTCGCTAGTCTAGTACGGACAATGCAAAGGAATATGAGAAAAAAAACGGAACGCAAAAAAACCAAAAAAACAAAAAAAAATCACTACGTGACAAAAGTGCTACAGTGATTCCGTCGCTGCTACAGTGTTCCGATCGCTAAACAGTGAAAATATCTCCGTTCTGATCGCAGCCTCAATCAGTGGCTGCTTGCTAAGTTGTCAACTTGCCATGAGTAGCATATCCAATTATCCATACTCCTTTCAATCTGCACAAGAAAAGATTAGCAATATAGTCGGTATTCGCTATTTAGTAATCAGTATATATTTAAACATCAATACAAAACATCAGACTCATCACTCATCAGTACTTCATAGACTGATAAACATCACAACACGTCTACAACTAGCAGTACAAATCCATAATACAAATCCACAACATCAGTAGCAAAAGCAATAAACATCACAAGTCCACAACTAGCAATACATAAACATATACAAATCATTCATCATCCAACATGAACACATCCAAATGCTCCTCATCATTAGCATTTCCTTCACCCATCTCTGCAGTAGTAGTTGGTTCTTGGCCAAAATTATCATCAATTTCCTCGTCATCACAAACATATTCTTTTTTATTGTCGGAGTCTTCTTCATGAGTGTTTGATGTAGAACTACAATCTTGACTTCGAGAATAACAAATGACAACCCCACAAATCTCTCCTAGGAATATTACGACCCCGAAGAAATCTTGATGCACCAATGGCCTCATCAACATGAGCCCATGAAAGATCATCATCACCTCCATGGACTTGTGCTGCTTCCTTGTCAACCCATTCATTCGTCCACTGGAACTCTTCTAGGAGCAAAGAGTTAAACTTTTTTACCATTAGATTTAAGCTTTTGAAATCTAGTTAAAATCTTTGTATTGTATTGGATATAAACCAAGTCATTAAGCTTCTTATGCTCCAATAGGTTTCCTTTTTTGGTATGAATCTAAAATTAAAAAAAGTAATCGAATTATATGAAATATTGTATAATTCTATGTTTGTATATTAATTTGATTGGTTTATATGCTTACAAACTCAAAAGTACTTCAATTACGCTTGCAACCAGAGAGTGAACAACAAAGGCTTGTTATGCGCTTTGCAATTTTCTGGAGCGGCAAAGCTTTACCTCCATATGCTCTCCACTAATCAACTGAAAATGACATAAAAACAACACCAATCAAATTTTAAGAACTATAGCTAATTTGCTTCTAAAGTACAAAGTGGATAATGAATACAAATAGACTTACGAGGACTCTTCGTTTTTCTTTACATCTTTGGTAGTATGCCACTGAATGTGCCACGGGACTGCTCATAGTTATTCGCTAGGACATCGATCCTAGATAGCATCTCTTCATCATCATGACACATTTTGGCAATCACCACATTAAATGCATGGATTCAAGATAAGATAGCTCCATGTAACTTATGCCCCATTTGATCCTCCCACCGGTTTTGAACAATGTCCAACACTTTGGTTCACAAATGTTGCTTTGTAGCAAGCATATTTTTTTTAATTTTCTTCATGGCCATCTCCATTGCCATGTATAGCTCCGACATTGCGGGTTCCTCATCACTATCGACAAGCCTCAACACAATGAGTAGCGGTTGTGATTCTCTTAAGTAATCTTCCACTACATTCTAAAATTGCATGGACAACACAATTTCACTTACTTGCTTTCTGGTTTTAGATTTGGCCAATTTTGATATATTCCAATCATCACCAAGAAAGAGTTTCCTCAAAGCATCTCGATATCTACACATACTCTGCAAAGTGAGGAAAGAAGTGGCAAACCGAGTAACATCGGCTCTCACAAGATTTCTTCCACCAGTCAAATTTCGCATTGCATCAAGGATTCTTCTATGCCTATAGATAAATGTGGCAACACGCTTAGCTTTGGCAATAAAGCTCTTGAACTCTATCAATTTTCCAATGTCCTCCAGCATTAGGTCCAAGCAGTGGGCAGCACATGGGGTCCAATATAGCGTTGGAAACTTCTCCATTAGAAGCCTCCCCTTTGCCTTATAGTTAGATCCATTATCAGTGACCACTTGTACTACTTTATCCTCACCAATCTCTTTAATTTTCTTTGCAAGGAAACCAGCCAACATTGGTGCGTCATGTGCCAAATGTGATGCATTAACATATTCTAAGAATAAAGTTCCCTCTAGACTAATTAATCAAGTGGCGCCCCCTCTTATCTGATCATGCATCTAACATGCGTGTACAATCATAGTTCTTCCAACCCAGCTCATGTCTCTTCTTCACATCTTCAATGGTCTCCTTATGCTTCTCAGAAAATGACTCTCTCATCTCATGATAGCTGAGAGGCTTCAAGCCATGTCCATATTGCCCAATGGTCCTTGAATTTGTGGCATTAAATGGAATGCTATTCTCATAGAAAAACATGGCTATGTAAAAGAATGCAAAGTCCCTTTCTTCCTTGCTCTTTTCAGTTCTGTACAAGCTGACTTGATGTGGCCCTTTGGTATGTCTTAGCCACACAACTTCTTCAAGTGGCTTCAAGATCATTGTCGAGATTGTCTTAGCTTGTGCTGCTGGTTTCTTGAAGCTAAATTCAGCTGCTACAGCCTTCCTTTTCGCTACTGTCCCAGAGCTTGGAGTTAAATTTCGACTTGGACGAGAGGACCTAGATGATACAACTTGTTCTCCTAGATGTGGTTGTGGCTATTCATCCCCTTCAAGGGCATGAGCATCATCATCTTTCTCTTCTTCTTCATCTAGTTGGAGCTCTGGTCTTCTTTTGGTCTTTTGCATCCATACTTGCATGTTCCTCATGATTGCAGTAGTGGTTTAGAGCATTTTTGGCAGTCATCAAATCCTCCTATGAGATGTTATTTCAACCTTTTGATTCTCGAGTGCACCCGAGTGCCACATAGAGTGCATTGTACCAAATCCTTGTTTTCAGTCGGCCAAAATGCATATTTCAACCCTGGATCTTTGGACATTGCTTTCCTCTTTGGATCGGTTGTTGGATCATAACTTGCAGTTTGTAGCACCACTCCCTGTACCTTCCTCAGGTTGATGAGACATATGTAAGTACTGCAGTAGATCACTTACTAAGTAGTAAGCACTAGAGCACTAGGTCCAAGCAGTGCACCACTCCATGTACCTTACTAAGTAGTAGAGCAGTGAGCATATATTGGAGATGACTAGAGCACTTATAGTCACATAGCAGGACGACAGGTACAGAGAGAGGAGCCGGTCCAGGCAGAGGTGGAGGTGGCGGGGTAGAGGAGCGGAGTCGGTGCTGAAGCTGGAGGCGATATGAGCAGAGATGTAGGGCGCAGGTGTGAAGGCGGAGGCGGCGGGGCAAAGTCGGGGCGGAGGAGGCCTCATACTGGCGGCTGGAAGGAGCCAGGTCAGAGTGGCATCAGGGCGAAGTCGGGACGGAGGCATGGAGCTGGAGGTAGTGCGGAGTGGAGCGAAGCAGAGACACATGATGCAGCGTAGAGCCAGAGGCAGAGGCGGAGGGCGGCACGTCGGCGCACGAAGCAATCAGCACGAGGGCGATGCGCTAGAGCTGAAGCCAGTGTGAAGGCAAGGGGCGGTGCACTGGCGCAGGACACAACACAGAGTTGGAGGCGGAGGGCGACGCACCGGCGCATGAGGTTGGATTGCTAGATCTATTTTATCTCTCTCATATCTTTCCAACCCACCCCTTTGTTGCCTCATCTTCTCTAGGCAAGCGCCGCATTTCCACCTGGATGCCGCATCTTCCGCCAGGATGCTTGGAATGGCTAGTCGAGTACCTAATCGTGAACAACCTAGGTGACGGACCCTGACGTCCACCTTAGAGCGCCAGGACGTATAGGTGTCGCCTAGGCGATGCCTTGATAACATAGTGTGGATGTTTTTGATACTATGTGGACAGCAGCAAAATTCCACCTTTGTCTGCTATGCGCAAATAGACTACTCTTCAAATACCAAAGCCCCCCAACTTTTTTGCGGAACTTTGGAATTGCTTCAGCTTTAATGGCCATCACTAAGCCCATTTCCTTGTAATTCTTCATCTGCAAGGGCAGACAAAATATACTATCTATTAACAAGGTCTAAATTTCATGAGCAGATAGGTATAAGACAACATCTAAGTTGGTGAACATGCAGGTATGGATACTGGTGGAAATGACAAATTACAAATCATTGTTAGAAGGAACATATAATCAAGAGTTCAAAACACATTGAAAAACAACTATGGTTCCTACTTTTTGTTGAGATGTGATAGGATAAGACTTATCCCCCCCAACACACACTTCAAATTTCAGAATTGAATGCTTGGCTTTGGCTACCAATATTTTTCTTAGCACATGAGAGCAGTTATGCATTTCGAATACTAAAACATAAACAACAAACATCTATAGTGCCATACACACAAGTGAAGCAGTCAGCACTTACACATGATGCAGAAACACGATAAAAGGAATAAAAGAACATCACATCTCAATGCATAATAAAGCATCAAGTAATTAAATGTAATTGACCTGCTGCTGAGCTGACTGTTCAGCACGTATTGGGAAAGTGAAAGACCATCATTTAAGCTGAGGAAGAAAGATCTGTTAGCACCTAGACAGAAATACACAAACAACCAATATCTCAATAGCATGTTCTGATACCTCACAAAAAATTTCATCCTCCCACTTTGGACAGATGATAGGTTCATCCTGATGTTTTTTGCCTTTTGTTTTGCAGGAGTTTTCCTCTGCATAGTGACAAAAGACATGTATTAGTTTGACTGAACGATTACCAGAAGACTTAAGGGCACTTTCAACATGGCGCACATCTATGAGCAACAGAACAAGCTACTTCAAATATCCTTGAAGCAGATACTCCTTAAGATACTTTCAGTAGGGACTTGAGCTTGTTCTTGGTATCCTTGTCACCACAAACAACAAGCAGATACTCCTTAAGATCCTTGATGCAGCGGTGCTCCTGCAAGGCAATGGCAGCAAGCTGTTCAATCAGAATCCACTTGAGCAGGTGCCAACATCTTGTTTGTAGAGCGAGTAGGTTGTGCATACACCTTATCTTGCCAAATTAAGGAGGAAGTGGGTGAAGGGGGAGAAGCCGGCGAACGGAGCTCGATGCTTTCAGCCGCCAGACATGTCTCGACACGGAGGCGATGGCGCAGGGCAGCAGCAGCAGCTTCGGAGTTACTGCCATTGAGGCCCATAACTGTCATTTTTGGGCCTTATCCGCCTCCCCTACTATATGTTAGCCTCCCTTCGCACTAAACCCTAGCCTTGCCTCACTCGTGCCAGTGAGGCTCACTAGCCCCTCTGACGAAAGAGACAGAAGGGGAGCATTCAGTAGTGGCAAGTTGGCTACCCCTGATGCACGACACGAGTCATGATACAAACCCAAAAGATAAATATGCGACTGAAATACCCGAGAATATGTGATAAGGAATGGGATGGTCATGGATTCAATATCTTAGCATTGTAAGAAATGTGCGAGTTTGACGAAACTATTTGTGTTCTTAGGCCCTATTTGTTTAGGTTTAGACTTTTTGGTTTATAGCTTAAAGCCAGTTTTTTTTGGATTAAGCAGTTTAAAAGCAGTTAACTTTTAATCCAAGTTAGACTATTTGGTTTACAGCTTAAAGCCAGTTTTTTTGGATTAAGCAGTTAACTTTTAAGCCAATTTAGACTATTTGGCATCTTGGCTTTTTGTAAATTTAACTATTAAATGTACTAAATTGAGAATTTCTGAGCATGCATGATCTAAATCTTGCCAACCGATCATCCTTATGACACTTTAAATTGTACAATCTCTCATGTTTAAACACAAATATGATGAGATAATTGAACAATCTCTCGTATGAATTCATGTCAAAAATTTAAACGGACAACAATCATAGAGCACATCAATGATGGCAACCAATTTGAATCCATGTATACAGTGTGATCTGTTTTTCATTTTTCAACAAGCACAATCTATTCTTGCAAACTGATCATAGACGAGAGCAAAGAAACCCACCTCCCGCGTAAGGCCCCACTCGTTTCAGTTTCAGTTTTTTTTACTATTCAGTAATTCGTTTTTTTCTAATTTTTTTTAGATTTTAAAGGTTTTTTTTACATTTTTCTTTTTTCCCGTGTTCCTTTACATTGTCCATATTAGGCTAACATATTTTTTCTATTTTTACATTTTTTAATTTAAATATACTTAAAAAGCTAAATTAGTTATAATAATAAAAATCAATCGAAGAAGGTGCATAAGCGGGCCCACGCCACATGGACCCACCTCGCCCAATAAATGCACCTATGCCGTCCCCCCGCAACAAACACCAAAGGGGAACGAAACGACGGGGAGCTTTCGGTCGATCGATCGCACATGGCCACGGCGGGCGACGCGGAGCAGCCGACGAGGACGCTGGTGTTCACGTACGGCACGCTGAAGCGCGGCTTCTCCAACCACGGTCTCCTCCAGGACCTCGCCCGCGACGGCGACGCCTCCTTCGTGGGCGCCGCCACCACCGCCGCGCGCCTCCCGCTCGTCTGTGGGCCCTACCGCGTCCCCTTCCTCCTCAACCTCCCCGGCGCCGGCCACCGCGTCTCCGGCGAGCTCTTCGCCGTCACGCCGCGGGGCCTTGCCCACCTCGACGAGCTCGAGGGCGTCTCCCGCGCGCACTACGAGCGCCTCCCCATCTCCGTGCTCCTCGGCGAGGGCGCGCAGGTGGACGCCGTCGCCTACTACGCGCACCGCGGGTTCGCCGCGGACCTGTGGGCGCGGAGCGGCGAGAAGGGGCACCCAGAGTACTCGCCGGCCGTGGCCGCCGGCTACATCCGCCGCAAGGATCGGCCGCAGGACGTGAGCTTCCTGGAGCAGATCCGCATCTTCGTCTCCTCCCAGTCGTAGGAGATCTTGTTATCTCTAATTTTGGTTGGACGGATCGTCCCTATCATCAAGGACGGATCGTCGTACGCTCGGTTTGGCTCTGCCACTTTGCTTATCTCCGTCGTCTCTATCTGCTTCTCGTATGCCGCATCGCCTATCGTATCATGTCCACTGTGATCTTGTATGTGTGCCGCCTGTGTGGTAATACTCTTCCTGACTGATAAGTCGTTGGCTATGATCCCGACGACTTTTTTCTTCGACTTACATGGTTTTTAACTGCTTTTTATAGCTCTTGATTGTTCAACTCATATATGGTTTTGATCGCTATAGTGTACACTGGAATTAACATGAAAAAAACACTCTTTTTGATCTCTTGCATAATTGATGCGTCCAAGATGCGCCTCAGCTTCGAAATTTCAGAATCGCCTTCGAATCTTTCAGACCATCCACCAGAGCTGATGGATACAAAATTATCATCCATTAAAGTAAGACGAGTCGGATTGGGCAACTGCCTCCGTCGCTCGCTTAAACTAACAAGCCACATACGAGAAAGAAGAGAATTTGCCTCGTGCAAGATTATCCAAAAGCTACTAGAATCTGTTGCTGTCGACCCTTCCTTTGGCCTCCCAACATCGCGATAAAAAAAAAACGAACATGGAGCACAACCAATATTTACACATCAAAATAATACGAGTCTTGCGTGGAATCTATGTCACTAGGCATGGTTCTGTAATGTTGCCAGCCGAAATCCTTTACGGCTCTTGACCATTTTCTGGTGGCCGTCAAGAAAACAAGCAATTGCATGGATGCCGATGGTTCACCAGAGCCAGCCGCCAGCTTTGGTCAGTGTCGGCCGAATCTTTGCCTTCACGGAAGCTTTCTTTTCACGAAATAGTATGGACCGTTGCCGACAGGTAGGCCCTCGCGGTTTAGTTTCTGTCGCTTCCGTAGACAGGGCCCACATGTCAGTCACAGTTTGTAACAAATTCGTATGGAAATAGACTTGACTGACATAGCACAGCGAGTGAGAAATATGCAGGCTGGCTTCATTTTGCACAGGCACATCACACTAAATTTTCTTCCAAGATACAAGCAACTGGCGTGGATACGATCGCATGTTCACTGTTGTCATGGAACGAATGAAAATATCTTCATGTGGACAGGGTTGGATCAATGGTAAAAAAAGAATTACAAATGCATAATAAGAATCCTCTACTATCCTCTACATAGCTGTGCAAGAAATGCTTGGAGATGCACCACAGTTGAAACTTTGAAGCAGTATTCTGTGCAGGTAGGGGAAAAAAAATGCTGACGGTCTCGGCCCGTCAACCGCTCAAAGGATTCTGTCGAGGTCGCTGATGAAATTGGAGGCTATAGATGTCAGCTTCTTTCCGGTCTCTCCAGCCATGTCCTTGAGGGAAGACAGATCCTGTGAAGCCTGCAGAACAATTCCAGGGAATGAGAGAAGTTAGTTGTGCAAGTTACATGGATCATCCCTTCATGCAATCTTTTGAATTGTCTTCACTGTATTAAAGAATATGCAATAATCTCGGTTGCCAGAAGCTAAATATGCGAGGGATAACATACTGTGGTGATGATTTACAAAAGGAGTACCTGGAAAGATATTCTGTTGATGAGATCTGCAGCACTTATGTCCATGTTAGAATCGTCCACATCACGTCCAAAAAGATCAGCGCTTGAAATGGATGAAGAACCCTGTATTAAAGCAACAGATGATCTATAATGAAAAAAAAAGAAGAAAAGTTCTCCAGAATATATAAAAAGAAGTTTATCAACACGTAAATATAAGTCCTAGACAGATTGTTCCGATTCTTAAACATGAATAGTTCAAAGGGGATAGTAGCTTGGACTGAGATTAAATATATATAACAGCGTGATGATAAAGTAATACACACCGCAAACTTTTGAAGGGACAGTTGAGCTTCTTTCTCTTCTCTACTTTGATTACCGAAAAATTGAGATGATGAAATTGCCTTTGCATTGGAGAATTTTTTCCTTGCTTCGTCACTCTCTTGTATCTGAAAAGTACTGCATCCAGACTCAGAATAGATAATAGTATAACAACGAGAATCTACCAAAGGAAAACATATTTCAGCACAAACAGCCACATTATGTACAAGCTACTTGCCACGACAGTTTCCATTTCCAATGTTCATGGCTTCAAGTGGCAAAGCCAAAATCAAAATCCAACCCCAAACACTCAAATAAACACAGAGAAAAAGTCTGAATTACAGTGCAGCAACTTTGCACAGGAACATAGCACACTGCTTATTGCATGTTAAAAAAGCAAGCAGCATAAAAGGTGCTCGTCTAGATGTTAGACAAGCTATTTAAAACCAAGCCATTGAATACAGTCAAGCGTGTGTGAAAAAGAATACAAAGACCATTTGTAACAAAAAGAACAGGCTAGCAAATGTTTGCAGAGAGCTGAGTTCCTCTATGTTAACAAGAGATGTCAGAACTTTATGTAAAAATTACAGACCACAGAAACAATAATTCATAGAGGAAAAAGGTACCCTATGCAAGGATGAAGCATAGAAGAGACATGAAACTCAAAACAAGAGAAGCTATAAGAAGCAACAAGATCTAGTGTAGCAGTTTGTATAGTAACTCTTATAGAATTAAATTCTGTAAACCTTTACATTAGCCAGAAAAAGTGAACCAATGTGCCATTTCTCTTACTGATGTAGCACTGACATCAGTGCAACTTTTACCTGAGTCTTTGAGGCAGCTGTGCTTGTTTTTCTTTGGAACCCATTATTCATTCCATACCCTTGAAAGAAGTCTGATGATTTTGGTGGTGCTACATGGCCAGCCACCTGAGCTCCTCCAGTTCCTGAATCAGCTGATGGCTTATTCTCCACATATTCGAAACGTGAATGTAAGGATGGGCCACTTTTTGCAGCTGAAGTAGACAATGATGGCAAAGCAGGTTTTGGCTCTTCAGGTTTCTGGTCATACAGGCTCTCATTTGGCTGCCGTACGCAATGAAAAATGGCAAAGGTCAGTCCTTAATTCCCACGACATATAGCAGAGCACAAGTATACTATTTTTAGAACTTGGGAAACACACACATGCATTAAAGTTGCCTAATTTGAGAAACAAGAATGAGTCCTTTGATCAGCAGTATTACCTTTGTAGTTAGCTTTCGTACACCAAGCCCTCCAGTCTTGCCTCCAACCTTCTTTGCACCAATTGGCTTCTTTACAGAACTGGCAAAACTGGGATGAGTAGGGGCTTTTGTTGAATAGGTAGGTGCTTTTTGCGAGTTAGTGACATCAGGTTCCTGCTTCCCATTGGTATTCTCTTCTGGTGTATCCGATAGCTTGAATTCAGGGAAGTCATTGGATGGATTTGGTGGGAGAGGCGCTGCAACAGGTGATGACGGCAAGTCGGTATCGGCAGTTAAACTCTTAGCAACTTCCTTTTGTAGTATCTGCCTGTACAATTCAGCAGCTCTTGATGTATACTTTGCCTCGACTTTGCCACCATCCATCCACCCGTGCTGTTTAAAGAAAGCATGCGCACGATTGTTGCCTCCAAAAGCCATCATCTTTAGTTGATCTGGAGTCCATGAATCTAGGTTCGTCGACCTAGAAAAGATACATATACAGTTTGCATAAGAGGGGCTGAAAATAACATGAGACTGCTGTAACCCAATCTCTTCAGTGGGTTGTAGGTAGGTAGAATAGTCGAACAACAAACTTTACTTATGGATCATCGTGCAATAGTGCATTTACTGCAAATGCACTTATGGATCTGTTAGACTATCAATGTGCCACCTGTGGATGAGAGAAGTTTGAAGTCTATTATTGTCTAAAAAGGCGAAGCAAGCTCTAAATATCGTATTGGTCTTAATGGTCCAAGAACTGAGATGTCCATCTGTGTTCCGGTTGGCTGCACCAAATGCCTCAGATCCACCCAACCAGCACAGCTTGTTTTATTTGAATTGGTTGCCTTACGCTTCGTTGTAGGATCAAAACAAAACAAACGCATAAATAAAGATGTTAGTTTTTAGCTGGGTCCAGTGGTGTAGAGTTGTTTCCGGCCGGAAAGCATGGGGTTTGCTGAACCGGAAGCAAGCAGACAAGCATTGGAACTGCGGTGCGGCATTCTGTCCCATCCCCCAGGGGTCGGCAGATCTCGGGGGGCGCAGATCTACTATACTAGCAAGATCTGGAGCAAAGCAAGGTAGGGTGGAAGGGTGTTGACGTGTTGCTGTTGTACCTGACGAAGGTGATGTGGACGCCGAGGCTGCGGTGGAAGGCGGAGCAGTCAAGGCAGAGGAAGATGCCGTAGGTGACGGAGGCCCAGGTGGGGTTCTTAGCGCTGCAGTCGAAGCACATCTGGCGCAGGAAGGAAGGGGGCAAGCACAAGAAGAGCACATCAGTCAGAGATCAGATCTGAGGAAAACAGCCGGGCGGCTTGCAGAGATCTGGGTGGCGGTGAGGCAGGCAGGCGGGGGAGGAAGAAGAAAATAGGAATACTACCTTGTTCTCTGGCTTGGCCTTGAGGCGGCGGAAGACGGCGTTCTTGTCGGTGAAGGCATCGAGCGCCATGACTGCGCTGCCCTGCCCGCGGGATGGATGGAATCGACGAGTTTGGCTTTGCGCGCGCGGTGTGTCGGAGGGAGGTTGCGTTCGGGCTTGGGACAGCAGGGGGAGGAGCTCAGCTAGCGCTATATAGGCAGCGTTAATTTTGGTGTTGTCTTAAAAGACTTTTTTTATTATAGGTGATTTATATTTAAAAAAATTAAAAATAGAAAAAATATATTAGTCCATCACGGATAATACAGAGGAATACGAGAAAAAAAAGAAAAGGTAAAAAAGCCCAAAAAAACTAAAAATACAAAAAAACGAAATTACTGAATAGTGAAAAAAAAAGAAGCCAGAAGTAGAAACTGGCTTTTAACCTGTTTTGAGCGGTGCCTGCACTCGCTCTTTTCTTTGTTTACTGATGTTTTTATTTTCTACGGTGGTTGAGATACGACTTTTATCACTATTTTTATAGCTTTATACTAACATATACTAATAAAATTTTAATATTATAAAAAGTATTTTTAACCACAGATCTAACGATATAATTTTTATATAATAATTTTAAATTTATTAGTAGTCAAACTATAGAAAGTTTAACGGCACGGATTTTAGTACATCAAGTAAAAAAGAATGGATGGAGAATATGATTTATTCATATTGGATTCTGTTTAGAGAAATCAGAAACTAATATGAACATCTGGCTTCTCCACTCCTCTCAGGATAAGACAGGGGGCTACGGGCGCATCACGTACATACTCCTCACACTCCCGTCTTACGCACGTATGTCTCATTCACTTTCCCCGCTGCTTATGTTCTCATTTTTAAAGTTACTCCTTTCAACTACTATTATACATTTTTAGTCAAAACTATTAACCGTTACAAAAAAATTAGTCGTAACCAATGCAAATATACCCAATCAAGCACACGAAATCCACAATTTATTGGGACTGTTCTTTTTTTTATTTATGGCCATGACTTATGGTTTTTATCTAAAAATTTTAAACTGTTCGTGACAGAAATTACGAAAAAATATACTTACTTACGATTCTGACTGATACAAATATTAAATTTTTAAAGTGTACTATAATTAACTTGTAAATTCCATCTTTAAAAATATTTCTTTAAAAAAGTAGATACTATAATAAAAATTAAAAACTATTTTTAAAAAACCACAAAGAACACGCCTATTGCTTACTCGAGTGACAGACAGCACACGGCCATTCCCATTCTCAAAGAGTCAAGAGTTGTCGGGTAGTTAGGCCGTGAGTCTCGCATGAATCACCACGGAATGAAAATCCACCCTTGCATGTGGCCTCCCCCGAATCTAGTGGTCGTAATACCTAACAGCTTAGCCTACCACCTCTACTTCTCCGAGAAGCAAAATAAATAGTTTTTTAAAATAAATTCTTTAAATAATTTTCTAAGACCGTGCTCAGCGTTCGGTTTTTATTGCCGATGCCAGCATTCGGTGTTTTTTTACTATTCATTTTTTGTTGTTTTCTTTTTTTGATTTTTTTTCGTATTTCTATACATTATTCGTGATGGGCTAACATATTTTTTATTTTTAAATTTAATTATGTCAAATAAGTTAACTCGGTTATAGTAAAAAATAAACCAGTTACAAAAAAAAAATCATAAACCACCGTCATTCTAAATACCCTTTAAGTCTAAAATCATATACGGTATCGATATCATTTCAACGAGAACAGACAAAACTATTAACTATAATAAAAGACATCAACTGTAGTTCAAAAGATGTAGCCTTGCCTTAGACACAGGCGGTGTTTGTATTGTCTTTTATTGATATCCGTGGTTGTGTATAATAGCTTTTGACTAAAAATAAATAGTAGCTACTGAAAAAAGTTGATTTTAGAAGGAGAAAATGAATGATGTAAAAAGTGAGAGACAGATGCGTATACAAGATAGAAATGCGAGAGATATGGTATGTGATGTACTCACAAACCTTAACTTATCCTCGGAACAAAATAGATACAAGAGAAATGAATAAACTGTTTCAAGAAATCAGATTAGTTGTGACTTTTAGAACGCAACATGAGGCCATATGCTAGCCGCAGCTGGTTTTTTCGTCCTTTTTGGGTACGAGGACCCTGTTCTACCAAACTTATTCAGACAGAATGCACACATCACAAAAAAGAGACATCAAAATCGGTTGCATCCCTTCGCTTCCACGCCGATTACTGTACTACCGCCCGACCTGGCCCCCCCGCGAACGCACCGCGACCTTCCCCGTACAATGCCATTACCATTTACAACAGCGTGTCCACAAAGCGAGCACCTCACGAGTAAACTAACTGCCCGGATCAAGTTAAGGTCGACAGCACTTCCTTGCTATTCATAATTTCAACATTCGCAGCTACACAAGGAAATACATTCCTGTGCCATGTTGCACACTTGCACGCCAACCTAAGGCCCTGCTCAGCAATGCTTCACGGCGATGCAATACTGTTCACTATTTTTTTGTGTTTTATTTTTTCCCCGTATTTTTTCCCCGGAATAAGCTATCGCTATTCTGATCATCCTCTAAAGATACATTGGTGTCCCAGCGCCCTCGCGCATTTCTTTCTTATCTTGGTAACATGGTCCGCCACTAAATTGTACTGGACTGTTACATCGAAGCACACTTACCCATGCTTGTTAGACATCTTCTGGTGCCTGCTTCTGCAAGGTCGTCCTGAACTCCTGATAAAATCTGAGATCCGCGAGAATGCAGCAAGACCCCTCTCTATACAGTTCAAATAATCGTCCTCTGAACACAAAACACAAGGGATAAGAATTAGGATAGCAAATCCTGCATCTCTGGAAATGCCTAGAAAACACACACGAAGATAGATCCGCACCAGACATCACTCCGTGGGTGATAGAAGTTATCAATCCTCGCTCAGAATGCTCATCTTTCTGGTTTGATTCTTTTGAATCAACAGACTTGCGTGTATTGGGAAACGCCAAATGAGCAAAGGATCTCAATTGCTGCAGTGTGACAAGGGATCAATATGGTACCTGTCCTCAGAGTTGAGGGACCAAAAAAAAAAAAAACTCAGAGGGCTTAAATTGGAGAAAACCCCAAAGTTGCGAGAATTAAAGGTGTGCTTTTCCGTGAAGCATAGAAACATTTATGCCACCCGAGCACTCAAAAAGAAAAGAGCATATAATTACTGTCCAGGAGTTTGAACAGCACACTATCAACCAGCAGTACAAATCAGATCACGATTTGTGCTTTCCTTTCCTAGAGTGGAGTTCAGGAGACAGAGGGAGAGAGAGGGAGGTACCTGCTCTTCTGCTTTGCTTGTGTCCAAAATCACTGCACCATCCTCCAACACCCCACAGCCAATTGCAACTGCAGCAAACAAGCGTGTGACGTACAGAGTTCCAACAGAAAACATACAAATATCACCGAACTTACCAGCAAGATGTTTCAAAGGGATGCCAGCAAATACAAGGGCAGCGCAGGAAGCATTAATTGCACATGGAAGAAGCTAGGTATTGTCAAGGACTATTCTTGATTGAAATCAGGAAGACAAAAATATTCAGATTTTATGAATCTTACAAGCACAATCTACATTTCAATATTTACTGAAATAGGTCATGCATAAAGCATGACAAAACAGGAATTTGTTGACAACATGTTGGTTGGAAGAGTATTTAGCGGAAGCTTGGAACTTCCATCAAGTCTTGCACATGTTGTGGACATGGGCTAGTCAGGCTGGTGCACACAGCAACAACAAATGTCATAGGTGGCCAAATGTTGTGAACCTTGGTTCACAATGAGATAACTAACATGCAAAGGAAGGCCAGACGGCATGGTTTGAAGGGGATTTGGGTATTAGAAAGGGGAGATAGACATAGATTGGGATGAAAGAACTACAAGGGTCAACAGATAGCAAATAGAGGAGACAGATTTATTTCTTGCTTGATCTGAAAGATTACAATGTCTGCTCTTATATAGAGCTACTTAACTTGAACCCTAAGACTAATACTCTAATGAGCAAACAACTCAACTCCTATTCTATCTCTTTCATAATTCTCTTCCTCCTGAACTGCTACTGCGTTGTCCCTTTCCTGCTACTGGATGGACTCTACTTCCTAACCAATGGATTTTATGTTCCGACCTCCTAAACAACGGACTCTATGTCCTGACCAACTCCTAAACCACACTGCTATTCCTCTCCCTGGATTCCGTCGTGAGCTTCAATCACATCACTGCTGGTGCTTATCCTTGAGCCCATACGGCCGGCCGACCGGCCGTGACATTTGTTATTGCTGTGTGCACCGGCCTGGCTAGCCCATGTCCACAACAACACATATTTTCATCACCCATCAATTCAAGACAAGGTAATTCATGGCAGAACAAATGGTTTGCAAGGCAGGGATTTAGACCTAAAACAGATAAGCTGATATTGTCAATCAGCTGGACACCTAATTGAGATTATCGATGAGCTCATAAGTTATTCACAAATAAATGGAAAATTCAATTAAAAACACCAATATACTGAAGCCACTAGACCAACACCCGAGCCCTTTCTTGTGAGCACAAGCTAACAGATGCAGTACTCATAAGTCATAAAACAACCACAATACATTACTGCAAAATTAAGGTGGAAAGATACAGAACCATCATCGCCCACAACCTGCAAAAGTAGGACAACCAGGGATAAGATAAAACTGTATAAGCAGTGGCACGATGCATTAAATAAAAGGCTCAACTAACATAAGGCAGCTTGCTGTGATGCGCTACAAAGGAAGTTGACAAGAAAATAGCAAGTTTGAAAGCAGTAAGCAAACCTGTCCCAAAAATGGTTGCAGGCAAACAAAAAAAAATCCACATAGTGCACATAGTCATTCCTATAGTTAAACATATGTATTTTTATTGTACACAGGGAATGCATGTCAACATACTGTTGGAAACTCCATGCTAGTGGGCGCGCTAGTTACAGTTTCCATGTTTTGCCAGTACTATCAGTTTATCATAAGTCTTCATCATGTGCGTGAGTTGGTGCTCTAGCACGTATCCACACGCACAAAGAGTGGGCTGGGGAAATGCACCAGGTGCTGTTGCTAATCAGATGGCTTTAGAAGCCTGTGTACAAGCTTGTAATGAAGGACACGATCTTGCGTGAGAAGGTAATGACATTATTTGGCAAGCTAGCAAATGGAGTCCTGAACTAGCCGCAGCTTGTGAAGTATGGAAGGCGATCAAATTCGAGTTCGATCCGGTAGATACAATAGATCAGTAGATAAAACTAGATATAAAGAAGGTCTAAATAAAAAAGAAGCGAAATAGAAAGAGAAAAAATCAGTTACGAAATGCAGTAATTCTTCTTTATTCTTCATAGCAACCCTCCAATACTTAGAGTTCATTCCACACAAGCTTTGTTGAATAGCATAGAGGATCATCACTAGTAGCCATAGGATTTCCAGCCCAATTGATTGCATTGAGTATACAGAGAAATTCCCTTTTTAAAAAACGAGTAGTTAGATTTTGATAATCAAGCCTAAAGTGGGAGACAATAGAATGCACAACAGCAAGCAGCACAGGAGAGAGGAAGCTTCACCTGAAGTATGACAGAGGTGGTGGTGTTTGGATGAACAGTGAGCAAGGAGATGCTCTGCAAAGTCCTCTTGAGTGTCATCTCATACTCCTTTTCTTGCCTCCCTGTAAGGAAAAAATTGCGGTTTCAGTGAGGCATATCCTTGATTGCCCACCACGCAAGCAGGCAGCAAATGCAAGTGAATTAGGGGGACGACTATGTACGGACCGCTCTGGCCGGTCATGGGCTTCCAGACGACCTCGATGGAGGCCTTCTCGGGGTTCTCCCCCTTCCTGGTCCCCGGCTTGGGCCCGTAAACGGCGGACAGCACGGTGGTGTCGCCTGCATAGACAAACAGGGATGAGCAACTGAGCAGAGAGCAGCCGTGTGGTTGGCCGAACGCAGCGCAGTCACCTTGAGCCCAGCGCGCGGAGCCGTGGGCGCGATCGAGGGGGTTGCGGGTGCAGGAGAATGGCCGGAGCTGGTTCGGGCTCCGCCGGTCCGGGCGGCTCCCCTCCATCCTCGCCGAGACGAGACTGACTGATGTGTAGGTGACGGCGGCGCGGCGGTCGTCGAGACGGAGGGAGCTCGAGAGAACTAAGCACAAGAAGCCACCTAGCCCTCGTGAGCACACGCCGCCGCGGCTGATCCCTCGATACGGACTAATCTGGGCCGTTAACAAACCATCGGACGGCTGTGATCGCTTGTGCCAACTACGAAAAGGCAAGCCCTCCCTCCGCGTCTGGCCGTCTTGTCTCCAAGGCCGCAAACCGCAACGCCTCGCCGCCGCAAATGGCGAAGCAGCACAAGGACCCGGCCCCTGAAGCTGCGGCAACCGACAACCCCTTCCGCCGCAAGCCCTCTTCCCCTCCTCCCGCCGCAACGCCCCTCCGCAAGCATCCCAACCCCGACGCCGACCAGCCGTCCGCGAAGAAGCGCAAGGAGGGGCCCTGGCGCAAGCGGAAGCGGGACGAGATCGAGGCCAGCTACGAGCGCCGGAAGCTCGGCGCGCCCGCGGAGGAGCCCGCGCAGCCGCCGGCCGTTGGAGAGAAGAGGGTTGCGGGTGCATAAGATTGTGCCAGACCAGCACAATCTTGAGCAATACATCACCGAAACATAGATCCATTATATTTATGGAATGTAAATACAAACTTTTTTCAAAGCTAACATTGGTTGTACATATGATAGTATGATGTTTGATTTGCTCTACTACTTCAGTAACTAAGAATGTTCACTATAATCTGTAGTTCTATAGTTATGCATCCTGCTCAAGTTTTTATCCTTCCTACTTTCAACCAAAAATAATAGAAATAACCATTTCTGTATTTCTATAATTCTGTATTCTGCTCAAGTTTTGATCCTTTTTGCTTCTAGTTGAAAATTTACATGACGAATCTCTAAACTCCAATTATCCATTTCTTTATTTGTGATTTCTCTTTTCATTCTTCTAGCAGCCAATGTTAAGAACTGATCTTTTTAACCACCTATACACATCAAAACAATAGCTTCAAATAGTGTAGTTCAAATCGGATGCTTAGATAGCGGTGGACGGTGATGCAAATGGACAGTTGAGATGACAGCAAAGTGGGTGGCTACATGGATAAGGACATGGACGAGGAATCGAATGCAACGGGGGCAGTGGTGCAACCATGCGGTGCCTGTTTGCCATTTTTGGTTAGGATTGGCCTCCGTTTCGGAGGAAGCGAGACGACAGGGCATTTTACAGAAACACCCCCGAGTTATAAAAAAGTATTTAAAGTACGGCGGCCCACTCCTCCTGCCCCCATCTCTCTTATCTTGTCGGCTTTCCTCCCCTCGAAACCCAGAAGCGCAAACGCGCACAAAATCCCAACCCTTCCATCCGGGCGCGATCCCCATCCGCTCTAGCAACCCGCATGGTGGCGCTGCTCTGAGGGACTGTACGGATCTCGTGGGATGATGGAGGGCGGTGTTGCTGCTGCCGCCGCGGCGCACGCCGGGGTGACCAACGGCGGTGGGGCGGCCGCCGCGCCCCCGCCGTTCCTGATGAAGACGTACGAGATGGTGGACGACCCGGCGACCGACGCGGTGGTCTCGTGGGGGCCCGGGAACAACAGCTTCGTCGTGTGGAACACGCCCGAGTTCGCGCGCGACCTCCTCCCCAAGTACTTCAAGCACAACAACTTCTCCTCCTTCGTCCGCCAGCTCAACACCTACGTACGTGCACGCGGCCGCTACCGCTTACTTGATTCCTTCTCGCAGTTAAATTTTGGGGGTTCTTGTTCCGGGGCGACGGAATTTTAGACTAAAGGGGTAGGAAAGATCATGTGTGGTTCTACTATACCAGTATGTGATCTGAACGCCACCGCCTACGAACCGTTAGTTTCTGGGCTCGCATCCGATTTGGAACCTGAACCGAATTGAGACTTTAGGAAGGTAGTGTTGTCGGTATGAGTACAGACAATAAAATTGTAGGCACCCAATCGGATATGAAGACCGCTATGGGCGCGAAGGGACCTCGAGAGAAGCATACAACCCCAAAGTCCTTGCGGAAGGCCTCCTCTCTCTTCCAAGTGTATTTTATATGAGTATTCTAGAGTTACAAAATGACGCCCCTTCTATTACAAGGGATTCTATTTATAGGGGGAGAGGAGCAGGCCAACGCTGTTACAACTTTGTCCTTAGGGTTTGGCCTACTCCTAATGGTATTTCGGTCATTTGCTTCGTGCGGCCTCGCTGGGTCCAGGACCTCAGGGTCGGCTTGGGGTCCACCCAGGGACGGTCTTGCATATCTCTCCCGGGGTCCTCCTAGGGACGGTCTTACATACTTCGCTTGGGGTTGGCCTAGGGTCCTCCGAGGGATAGTTTGCGTGCTTCGCACGGGGTTGACCCGGGGTCCTCCCAGGGACGGTATTGCATACTTCACCCGGGATCCTCTCAGGAACGGTCTTGCATACTTCATCCAGGGTCCTCCCAGGGACGGTATTGCATACTTCACCCGGGATCCTCTCAGGAACGGTCTTGCATACTTCATCCAGGGTCCTCCCAGGGACGGTCTTTCATACTTCGCCCGGGGTTGGCCCTGGACGCCTCTAGGGCCGGTCTTGTGTACTCCGCTCGGGGTTGGCCCTAGACGCCTCTTGGGGGTCGATCCCATTTACTCTGCCCAGGTTCGGCCCCGGGCGCCTCCTGGGGTCGGTCCCGCGTACTCCGCCTGAGATTGGCCCCAGACTTGGCTTGGGGTAGACCTTCCAACAGCCGTCGCCGCTCCGAGGTGGTTGTGGATCCGAGGTAGCGCGGGGACCCTCCTTCAACAATAGCCCCTCGCTGATCTGGGCGGTCGACGATCGCCCGCCCGGGCCGGCGCACCAACTTACAAAAGGGGTCGACGCGCTGTCTTAGGTCTACGATCCCACGGTAGCCTACAATGTATTTTGACAACATGTCAATATACCTTAATTCTTGCGTGAACTTCAAATGATAGGCCGTGCCAGCGTCTCCAAGTGGGGTTCCTTGGGTGCTTGCCAAGGGGTCGTTGATCCGCTGATTTTGGGTCGTGTCAGGGAGTTCACTGTTGCACAGGACGTGGGGTCATGAACAGTTATGCAGTCAAGTGTCGATTGCCTTGGTGCCGAAGCCGCAAGAAGGCACAGAGTTAGGATTTGGCCCAATGAAGTGCCTCATGAGGTCAGTTCTCGACCTACGGCGTTCGAGAGGCGAAGGCAGGGAGTGCCGAGCCTGACTCACGTAGGCATGGCCGACAAAGGACGATAGAATCTGAGGGGCGATAGGCTGACCCATGTGCACATGTTAGAAATAAGCGCCAAACTTGTCATTTTAAGACGCGTGGAGTCCTTGGGTAATCAGATCATTGTGTGACATCTGCGGGATGGGCATGGATATGCCGCTAGTTCAAGGTATGATGGAGCTACAAGCGCCTGAAGTCGACTGGGGTGTACACATCCCTACATGTGAGCTCGATTGGTGATGCCGAGTTGGACGATATTTGGAGACATGATCGATCGATGCATGCCAACACGCTGAGATGTTTAAGACCGATAAGTGCACCCCTGGTGGTGTTCGACCATCGAGATGAGAGGATACGGGCTAAGTTGTTGCTTGCTCGACCCATCAAGCTTTCTTGAGTTCAGCTTAACGAGTCCAAAATTTAGGCCTACAAGCCTATGTCGCAAGTGTGCTCGCCCACTCTAAAATTTGTGGACTGTTGAGTGCTTTGATTGGTGTAATACTTGGCCTACTAGAGTCACCTCTTGGCAGAAACCTATTGAACTGGCTAGATCTGTCTGTTCCCTTTCCATTTCGTGCACATCATGAGCTATTTCTGGAAGTCACCTAAAGGACACATAACTCTGATTCAACATAGTTTTAATATGTTTCTAATACTAGAATACTAGATGCATCATAATTTGGTTGGGTGCCTGTGTCTTACAGATAGTCTTTATATTCACTTCTAAGGTTTCATCCCAAACCACAGCCGTAAGCAAATAATCTTAGCAAACTGTTCTGAATAGATATGTTTTACTTCAGAACTAATTTGAGCCCTTGGTGGCATCTAAAGAAGTGTAGTTCCGAGGTGCCAAGGGCCCAAAGCTCAGAGGCCCGGAAATACTTGACTGTTGCTCTCGCACAATAATAATATGCTCGCCTTTAAAGCGTTTCCTGGTATTTGACTTAACAAGAAAGAACAACTTAGGATTTTTTAGTATATGAAGAACTATCGATGTCCTGTTGTAGAGTAGATAATAAATGCTAACCAAATGCTTATGGCTTCACATACATATAATCATCATCGCCTCATTATGTACTGTTTTGTAATCTCCCCAATCATTTGATATTGGAATGAAGCATGAAGCTGCATGCTTTATGAATTGATATTTGGATTGTTAATTGCTGAGGTATTTAATCAGATCTGAAGATATGGTTACTGACGTAACATATTACAACCAGTCATTTTGCAGTAACAAGCTGCCTGCACTTTGTAACTCTACGGGGTCGTAGAAATTATCCAAAAAGTAACGCTGTAAGAACACACATAACTAGATTTGTTCTTTGAGTTTGCTTGTTATTTTTAAGCTTGCTTTCTGAATTAGTAATTTTCGAACTGCACCCTGCTTCAGGTCAAAGCAATTACAATTTACAATATATCCAATGAAGAATTATTTGTTCCAGGTAGACTATCATATACCAAATTGTCTATAGCTTCGTACCTTTCCGATGATTGTCGAACCAGTGTGATTAAATACTCCTTAATTGATGAACCCATGTGAGATTGCTATTCAGATTTAGTTTTGAACTGTATTAACACTTTAACAGTTGAGAGAGACAGTTACCTCAGAGACAATGGCTCTGTCATTGTCTGGGCCGCTTGGCTAGTGTGTTTCTTCCCTACTTCCCTTTTCCTGATGCTGCAAATTTCGTAACAGTCAAAGCACATACACTGCACGATATGCATTAGCCCTCCCTAATAATCTCGTTGGTGCATTTTTGAGCAGGGATTTAGAAAAGTTGATCCGGATAGGTGGGAATTTGCAAATGAGGGTTTTCTGAGAGGACAAAAACATCTACTGAAGACCATCAACAGAAGGAAACCATTGCATGGAAGCAACCAAGTGCAACAGCAGCAGCCCCAGTTGCAGAATGCCCCGTTACCTGCTTGCGTAGAGGTGGGAAAGTTTGGGATGGAGGAAGAGATCGAGATGCTAAAAAGGGATAAAAATGTTCTAATGCAGGAGCTTGTCAGGCTGAGACAGCAACAGCAGACAACCGACCATCAGCTGCAGACTCTGGGCAAGCGTCTTCAAGGAATGGAGCAACGGCAACAGCAAATGATGTCTTTCCTGGCTAAAGCAATGCGGAGTCCTGGCTTCATAGCACAGTTTGTACAGCAAAATGAAAACAGCAGAAGAAGAATAGTCGCTGCAAACAAAAAAAGGAGGCTGCCTAAGCAAGATGGTGGCCTAGACTCCGAGAGTGCTTCGTTGGATGGCCAAATAATCAAGTATCAGCCCATGATCAATGAAGCAGCCAAAGCAATGCTAAGGAAGATCCTAAAGCTAGATTCTTCACATAGATTTGAATCTATGGGCAATTCAGATAATTTTATACTGGAGAATTATATGCCAACTGCCCAAGGTTTTGACAGCTCTTCATCAACTCGGAATTCTGGGGTCACCCTTGCAGAGGTACCAGCTAACTCAGGTATGCCATATATGGCTACAAGCTCTGGACTTTCAGCTATTTGTTCATCTTCAACTCCTCCTGAGATCCAGTGTCCATTTGTTTTGGACAACAACTCATCCAAAGAGCTTCCCAACATGAGTGCTGTGCCGTCTGTCGCAAAGGCTGTGGCACCAGGTCCAAGTGAAATCAATCTTCCGGAATTTCCAGATTTGCAAGATATAGTAACTGAAGATGGTGTTAGTATTCCTGGAGGAAGCTTTGAAATGCCTGGTCCTGAGGGTGTATTCCCCATACCTGACGAGGGTGATGACACCGTCCCCATTGAGACTGATGAAATTTTGTTCAGTGATGGCACCGAGAAACTCCCAGCCATCATTGATTCCTTCTGGGAGCAGTTCCTGGTTGCGAGCCCTCTATCTGTGGATGATGATGAAGTTGATTCAGGTGTACTGGACACGAGAGAAACACAACAGGCGAATGGATGGACCAAAGCTGAGAACCTGGCCAATCTTACAGAACAAATGGGCCTCCTGTCATCAAACCATATAGGGTGAGATCGATACAATAGTGCACTCATAACGTCCTTTCTCAAGGTACCTGGGATTCCGGTAATAAGCTCCCATAGCATCGCCTTCTCTTTCGTCTATGTTAAGCTACCCTTTTGCTCAAAGCAAACTGAAATGTCAGCCTATATGCGGGAGGATTCCAATCTTCCACCTATGGAACTTGGTACTACCCCAGGGATTTGACCTGCTTGTATCTAGGTTTGGCAGGCGTAAGAATGGATCGACGGTGACTTGTCAGATTGTATGGTAACTACTAGCTTGTGCTGTAGCTTCTGATAGTTTATATTTCTGCTCTGCTATATGGTTGCAACTGACGTCTGGTATCCCTTGGCTTCCTTCAACAGCGCCGTTCTTTCCCCTGCCAAGTGCACCACATCCTAATGACTGAGCTACCACTGTGGGTCAATACACCCATCACATTCGACCCTGAACTGAAGACGCAGTCAGAGCACTTTACTAGACGCGAACAACGGCGGCCGAGAAACCAAATAAGTTCAGCATACATACATATATGGATTGGCAGGTTGCAATTGCTCAGCTTACTCGGTTCGATGGCAGTGGCGACCAACAGCTCGCAGCTTATTAGCTAGCTCTTCACGTGCGACGACCTACTCTACTTAACCACCCATCACGGCCTTCCTTCCAAACTCCAAGAAAAACAAGACACGGCCACCAAATTTGTCAAAATTTTGTTGCGGTCGGTACGAGCATGGCGGCCAACTAAAAACTGCTGGCATTTCTTGGTACATCCTGTACTGGGTTCGATTCAGAGAGTAATAAATCTATCAATTGCAGACACTAGGCACTAGGACACTACGATCAGTAGCAAAGCAGCACTGCACAACGCATACCAGAGTGTAATCGGATCAGATTTAGACAGATATTATTTATATCGTATTCTATCCATATTTTTTTTTAGATTCAGAGTCGGATACGATAAAACCAAATACGAGTACGAATTTAGAGTATTCGTAGTTTCAGATACGGTACCATCGGGATAAATACATACCGATTTCGGATCAGAAACAGATAATATAGATGAACACTATGTACATACATAAAGGAATATACACTGAATCATATCACCATCACTTCAAACCTTTAACTAGCAATAAATTCATCTAAATTATTTAAGTACAATAACCGACACAACACAAGTTCAACATAAGCGATAAATTCATATATAAATTCAAAAACCAATAAATTCATATATAAATTCAAAAATCGATAAATTCATACGTAAGTTCAACATAAGTTAGGTTAGAACTTGAGCAAAACCTAGAATGATTGATGTCAATGATAGTTAATAGGTTAAACCAGTTAGGGTACTAATTTGTTTATCGGATATCCGATCAAATAGTATCCAATTTATCGTTTACCAACGCTATTCGGTCAGACTTTAGCTTTCTTCTTTTCGCTACCGTATCCGTCAACAACTATCCGGTACCGACCGAATTTGATACTGGACACTAAATTACCTTCCCGCATTTGGTATCAACTGGATTTGATATAGGATCGATCTGGATTAACCCATACTGTTTACACCCCTAGCACATGCATACAAGCTTGAAGAAATTTTGCACCGGAAATGGATTCATGCCCCAGTTACAGAGTTTACTTTTGACGGTAACAACGACAACAACGGTACTACAACAATGCGGGTACTACAATACCTCAGTGTTCAGATTAGTTTTGTTTTTGTCAAGAACTAACTTAATTTGAGTTTGGGTACTACAACAAACGATACCATTGGATTTCACAGGCTTTCCTTTGAGCTCTCTCCCCTCGACTCGACTCCATGCCCTGTTATGTCGACAAACTGTTGTTTCTGGAGGTACTTAAGGACTAGTACTCCCTCCCCTGCCAAGTGCTCTTGGTACTAGTCCAGCCGCTGCCATCGGTGGTAACTGCAACAGTCATCAATAATAGAACGTTAGCAAACACAGCCAATGGTAGACTATAAAGAAACAAAGCTGCTGATTCCTTGCTGCATGATTGAAGCATGATATGTGGTCCTTTGAAAAAAAGAATCAATATAGCTCATTATGTAACTAACGATCTCAGTTCATGTATTATAGTTCTCCAATTATGCAGAACAGGCTTCATTGAAGATGAGAAAGGCTTCAAACAAAGTGGCATATAAATGAAGCACAGGCTTCAAACAAAGTGGCATATAAATGAAGCATTAGCACAACCAGAAGTACCTTGTGCTGAAGCCTCATTACAGTAGAAACCAATAGCTTGTCGCCAACTATCTGTCTCAGCCGTTTCACCAAGTCACTCCTACTAATCTTTCTCCTCTATTTCAACATTAAGAGACACACCACAGTTAGCATGCCAGTAGGCATATTGAATGTAACTGAAAATCTCCAAAGGAAAATTAACAACCTTGAATTCTTCATAATATATGTGAACCAAGTCCATGTCAGAACGAGGCACTTTAGTGGAAATGGCAGCAAAAAGCATCGAAAAGGGCATCCAAGGTGAGCTAGGAGACCTTGGACTTGGAGCACGCCCAAACATAGGTGCCTGTTGCTGATCAGCTGAAGATGCCAAGGCTTGGAAACTATCATCCTGATCACAACAAACAAAGAAGAAAAATGACTAGTTGAAAGTTCCCCAGGAAATTGTCACATTGAAATCAAGTCTGATATAAGCTCAGCCATTACATTATCAACTATTCAATTATCAACTGGCTTTCTGGACAACATAATCTATGATATTATTTTTCCACAAAGATAACACAGGGAAGTCAGACTAACAGAACTTCAATCCATTTCAATAGTTCTCATTTACAACCAAAGAACATGGTTAAGAATAACACAGAACGAACACCAGCTAAACCATAGTAAGCATACCTTGGTTAGACTGTCTGGTGAACCAGAATTTCTTATCTCGAAGATGTTGGATGCAGTATCTTTTGTAACCAAATATTCTGCAGTAATATCAAATAAATTCTCCTGGGCAAACAACACAGAAGGAAAAATGGAAGAGAGAGAATCAAGAACCATAACGTAGCAGTGGTAGTACCATTGGTCATGGAAGGTACTTTGATAATAACAGCATATTCAGCATAGATGTGTCTATGCACGTTAGCATCCCATATGATGTAATGCTTTGGCTTTTGGAAATCGTCCACACCACTATCAAATCTTTCATTGGTTGGCTGGAATTGCTCTGATCCAGGAACAACAACCTCAACATTTCCCATTATTACACGGCATAGCATTATCCTGATGATGCCATTTTCATCAACATCTGCGTAGCTGGCACTGCGAATAAACTTCAAGTAAGACTACAAGAAGCTATTGTATACCCAAAGCAAGAGCAATAACACCTGTAGCAAAGCTAAAGCTATATATCCAAATAACTATTCTTGGTGTTGCACTGGAAAAAAAATATTTGAGAGAGGAACAGAAGGCCTCAAGACAATAAAACGAAAAGTCAAGCATACCACATAAAACAAGTCAGAAACAGAAAAAAATTTACCAGATATTTGAGCAGTTGGCTGGAGCAAGATGAGTCCCAATGCCATACATTGGCCCCAGTAGAGGTTTTGTAATTTCTAGAGCACCACGCATCATCATCTCCTCCATGGTACCCCTTGAGCAAGCCAGCCACGCATAACGCACATTTGCGTTCCCACGATGACTTTTGGTGGATTCTACTTCCTTCTGGAAAACATTAAAACGAGCCCGCCCTTGCTGATCTAGCAGTGGGGTTTTATAGATACCGATAATATCTTTTTCATTAAAAAGTTGGCCCAATCCTTGAAGTAATAAGTCTCGCACAGCTGAATCAACGCGTGGACCACTGTTTTGCTTGCTGGTAGCAGCTTGTATGGCTCCACTAGCTACGTTATTAACCTTCTCAACATGAGAAATTGCTTCGTCAGCAGGCACTGAACTCCCAGCATGCTCATCGGCTTCAGATGTACCACTGGGGTCACTTTTTCCATGCCGAGAAGGTTTAGATGTTATCAATCCAGCACATAAATCTGGGAAGAAGCCTTTACCATGATCATCAATCCATGCTATTGGCTTGTTTATGGTCATCGCAGGATCTAGGCAAATCACGTGCATAAAGTCCAACAGGACTTGCTGGTTCTGGAATACAGCGAAAGTAATTGGTCTCTTCAGTTGGAAGTCCCGTTGTACCAGATTGACAACATCCTCTGGAAAATCTCTCCATTCACCAAGTTGGTAACAAAGCACACGTACAGGCAACCCACTGGTCTTAAAGTTCTTATACCACTCTAGAACGTGGCCATTGGCACAGGAGGTCACTTTAGACTTCTTACATACAGTCCCATCATCAAATGTAACAATGTTTTCTCTCGGAACATGCTGAGAGAGCTTAATAGCATCATTTGCCTCAGTACTCTTCATAGCATTCTCATGCTTTCTCTTGCGAACAGTACCTTTCAGCACATGTTCATCCAATGCCATTACATTCTTCATTTCCATTTTTTAGACAAACCTCAAATAAAACCAGGTATTGATTTTCTTTACAGGTTAACACCACTGTCCACTAAGTCAAAACAATTAACTTAATCCAGCTAATGAAACCTAGATTGTGTTAGCACAAAAGTAACTCCAAAACGAGCCGTGTTATCCAAAAGGGTAAGTGCAATGGACCTGGGACCAAAAGGAAAAAAAGGAATAAAAATGGCATAAAGATATGTGTGTGTGTGTGTGTATAGAGAGAGAGAGAGAGAGAGAGCATAAGTGGCAGAAAAAACTGAAGTACCGTGTGACAGACCATTTATATATTCTTCCGTGATACACCATGCACAACCAAACCATGAAATTCTAATTAAAATTTAAGAATAATTGCCCCCAAAACACACACACACACACACACGAGAGAGAGAGATAGGGAGGGAGAAGTGAACAAATGTGACACAGGTCCCACACCTCCTGAGATATCACTGGAAAAGAAAAGGGCAATCTACACCGCTATCTACATTACGAAAGAAAGGCGTCAAACAACTTTTCATGCAACTTGTAAAAAATTTAGTTAGGTGTGTTAAGGATATAGTCCATATTAGGATATAAAGTTTATATTCTATTCCTTATATGACTTATCTCTATATGGCATATTCCTCTTGTACTCTATATATATATTGCCTATTAGACCTCTTCAAGATATATATACATACAATATTCATAATATGGTATCAAAACTAGAGTTTGTAATCTAACCTCCGCTTGCTTCCGCATCTGTTGCCCCCAGGAGGAGCGTTCTCCACTCCCGGGGGCGGCTGTCGTAGCCTGGAAGCTCCCCCGACGAGGGGCTGAGCTCCCTTGGCTTGCTCTTCCACTGCCGGTTTCTCGCGCCAGATCTAGCGTCTTTGGTTGCCGCCACCTCTTCCAGATCAAGCCATTGCCAACATCGCCTCTCCCGGATCTGGCCTTGCCCCGCTCGAATCCAGCCTCATTCGCGCTGGATGCAGACTCCTCCATGCCGGATTCGGCTCGTTGCCGCTGGTCTCTTCGCGCATCTGGCAGTTGCCGCCACTTGGTGCTAGTCGTCGTCGCTGTTCATCGTCGCCGAATCTGCACTCGATGTCGTCGTCGTTGGTGCGCGCGTCCTCCTCCGCTGACAACCTCCGAGCCGGATCCAGCTTGTCGCCGGCCTCAACGAGCTTGGATCTGACCTGACTCAGGACGCCTCGTCCCGCTTGGCGCCACCGCGTCACCCTGCCGGATCTTCCGCCTCGGCCAACCTCGACCGCCATCGACGCAACCTCTCTGCAGACCGCCGCTTGCTCACGCTGACATCCTCCGTGCCTCGCCACCGGCTCATGCTCACCTCCGCTCCTCATGTCTCCGATGATCTCTCTGGTTGTGGTGGCTAGAGTGCTTGGTGCTGGAGAGAAGGAAGCTGAGGGGAAGGGGAGGAGATCGGAGTGAGTGGGCTTTGGTTGAGATGGATGGACGGTTTTGGAGGAGATCGGAGTGAGTGGGATTTGGCTGTGATGGATGGACGTCTTTGGGTTAGTCTCTTGAGCGGATAGACGACTGGTCCTTCATCTTGGTCTCTTCGAGCGGATGGAGTAATGGACGGCTGGTCTTTTGTGTTGGTCCATTTGAGGTTTGCTAGAGAGATTGATCAGGTTTTCAAGATTGATCTTTTATGCCTATTATTTAGGATTTTGAGTTTTCTGTTGCGTCCATTCAAATCCGTAATCTTTTATTTTCTAGTTCGTCTAAACCACGCGAGTTCATAAATTTCTGTGTCAGTTAGTCGATTGCTTTGCTAGCCTTAGTCTATCCTCTAGGATTTAGTGTAGTCCTTCGCATGACAGCAACTGACGCTCTTCTCTTTGAGCCGCGTGTAGGTCGTAGAAGTTGTTATGATGTCGCCGCTTCTTTTTGATCCGCCGCCCTGAGCTTTTAAGGCCACCGCGCTTTTTCTACACTGCACTTCTATTGCGCTTTTTGTGCATTGCGCCGCCGCCATCTCGGGTTTCGATCTGCTTTATGGGCTGCCACCATACTTTATAGGCTACCACACGACCTTGGATGAAGATCTTCTATTTTTTGACACAATTCTCAAGAGCCGCATGCTACGACAACGTTTACAAGATTTGGATTTTAGATTTTTTCTATTTTAATGTCAACTCTTTCAAATACAATGCTATTACATATGCCTTGCATTTGAGGGGGATGTTAAGGATATAGTTCGTATTAGGATATAAAGTTTGTATTCTATTCCTTATATGTCTTATCTCTATATGGCATATTCCTCCTGTACTCCTTATATATATTGCCTATTGGGCTTCTTCAAGATATACACATAATATTCATAACAAGGTGAGCTTGGCAAGAGAAGGAAAGATAGCTTTGTGGATTAAGTTCTTGTAGACCAAGACATGTACTAGAGCCTAGGGCATCCATCATGCTCAAGATCTAAGTAGGGTTCAACAGTGTGGTCAGCTGAAACTGTTTCCTTCTTTAGGACCTAGTAAAAGTGGTACGATGCTTACGTCCCTCTATGAGAACTACTCTGGAAACATGTATCATAAAACTGCATTTGACTGCTAATGGATGAGGTGAAACTTTGTACATTTAATTTTTGCTTCTACCTTCGTGTTCCCCTTTTATCTCTCAGCTGTGGCATGAAAGTGATTTCAAGAGCATATAGAACAAGTCAACAGTCCAAAACATTACTAAGACCATGTCTTATTTGGTCCTGAGGCATTTTCACAAACTACTTAATGTATCATGTTGAATGAAACCAAAGTTCTCATATAGTTATGTGCAGTCAGTTGGAACGGACTAGACTAAAAATTACATTGCCAAGTCTGAACAAAAATGTGCATAGCTTCGGAAAGGTGGTAAAGTTGATTGAAAATGACAAGAACCAAACAAATACATCCAGGTTAACATTCATTATGAAAAAAGTGATTGCCAATTCCTTCATATGGTAACTTGGATATCATGTTAATATTCTGAAACCATTATTAGGTTGATGGGTCAGTGAGCCTTCCAACTTACAATTAACGACAACATGAAAATGTTCTCAGCGCTACTGTTTTACAGAAAGCAGTACGGAACACCATTAATAGTAAGTTGCCAAATGGCAAAGAGGTGGGAGCTTCTTCAGGAGCAAATTTACCAAAAATATGCTAATATTGCATGGAGGATGGTAAATACTATCAAAATGAATTATCAATTTATTATGTTCTGTTTCGCTGAAAAAAATGCATCCTGGTCGAGCATCCTCAACAATAACCATGGAAACAATTTTTTCAAAGAAAAATCCCCATGGAATGCATCAAGTTGAATTACATATGCTATAGGATGGCATCTAGGGGAAGAAACATTATTGTACATAGATTGTTAAAATCCTGTCCTGGATGCTTACAAATGCTACAGTGGCATCTAGGGGAAGATGCATTCTTGCCAGTAGTACTCTATCTCTGAACAAGGCAAATGAAGGTTTTTTTTTTTGCCTTGCTCATATGGCCTTATATCAATGTAAAAGTAGGTACTAGGGAAATTTCTTTTTGTTGAATAATACTGGGTGCAATTAGTAAAAGCAACTCTGCCGCTGTGATTCTTTACCCCACCCAGGGCAGAATTGTGATTCACACCATCACTCCGACGACTGCTGGTGGCAGGTGCGGCCACATAAGAAAGCAGCAGCAGCAGCAGACAATGATGGAGAGAAGCTAATGCTGTTGCTGCAACAAACATTAGGATCGTGTCCCGGTAGCAAAAGGACATTCTTGTCCTCGCTAGCCTCCTCCCCATGGGCATTGCCCAAGACACCAAGATCAACGCCACGGTTTAATCCCATGGGTATTCGGGATGGACTCATGTAATCCCGAATACGGATGGATGATGCACAAAGCTTGTTTGGTATGCACTGCAACATTCAATAAATCAACCTTCCAACGCTTCTTTAATTAGCAAGTATATATGCATTGCTTTGTTATGTAGCTAGCAGACACGATGAACAAAGGCATCAACTAGAAGTGGCACAGACCGGCTTTGATGCCTTGACCATGGTAACCATTAACCAATACTAAGCAGTAAGCAGCAACCAAATTTATGATGGCGGCACAAGACTAAGAAGGGAAACTTCGTCATATACCCTCCTCACATTTGAGAGTTTCGGGATTTACCCTCCCGAGTCACTGACACGTGAACAACAAGCACGTACAATCACAACATGTCCTTGAGACCATCATTTGGGACGAATAAAAACCTTTTTCTTCCTCCCTTTTGGATCACACCTGAGCCTACCACCACACAACAGACGCATGACAAAGAAATATACGCGCAAGTGGCTATCCTGCAAGCTATGTGTATGGATATGCCGCCACAACTACTCCCTGAAGTCTAAAATGAAGGTAGTCCATCCATTTTGATCGATCACATGACGCAACCTACAAGATCCAGCCCCGAGCTACATATACAGCATAGCAAGAGCAACAACAGACCAGGCTGAATCACAGCACAGGCACCAGACTGAGCTAGAAAGAAGCAAGGAATTAAGAAGAATTGGTATCGGTATAGTGGTACCAGTGGCAGCAGTTCATGGCGGTAGTAGCTTGGATAGAGATGGACTGGATTCCCTCCTCCGATTAGATCAGACAGGAGCACACGAGATAGGTAGGGGGATATGAAGGTTTTTTAAGCCGCCGCACGCGACGGGTGTGCCATGGTGCCCTCTCCTTCCTTCCTGTGGGTGGGTCGCCGGCGGGGAGACTGCCTCTCGTTTCCCGTGGGCGAGGGGTGCGGGGTCCGAGGCCAGGTACGTATAGCGAGGGACCGACAGGGGAAGGTGGCGATCGGGCCGTTGGTTCCCTTCTGTGGGCGTGATCTAACGGTCAGGATTGGATTGCCGGGTGCGTGGGGGTGCGCAAGGGAATTTGGGTCTGTGTGGTGCTTTCTTGCGAAGGGGGGCGTGGACTTAGCACCGCTTCCGGAAGGAGTGACGTGGCCTTAGCGGGTCTTTTTTCCCCTTTTGCAAACTATATAAGCTCATCTACGGTATTACGATGAATTATGAAAAACATCAATGAGGCTTTGTTTCAAACAGCTTTTATCTTCTAGTTTCTATATTTTAAAAGTTAAAAGTCATTTGAAACACATTAACTTCTTAACGTACCTTTTTTTCCTTTGTATTATCATGAAGATGTAATGGTGTTTTCTATTTTTCCTTTTTTTATTTTTTTAATTGAACACCTCAAGAAAAGCTATCGTCCAATGTATCACTGTTTCTGCCAAAAAGACATCAAAAAAAAGCTAACTGTTGGTTCAAAAATAGGCCACGAAATTGAAATTAAAGAGACAGGCAAGGCGCCACTGAGGAGACGGTAGTACAACAGCAGGCAAGCAGCTAGGCCAACTAGCCAGAGCTTGGGCCATGTCCCGGCTTCGTCTGCACACAAGCCTTCTTCTCTTCAGCTTCTACTCCATCTTCCCAAATAACATTTATTAATTTGATCCACTCTGTCTTCCCAAATATCGACTAAGAGTTCATCACAATTTGATCCTTGTTTGTATATATGGCTTGTCCTCGAATCTTTTGTGGAACCAGAAGAATATCAATGGTTCATCTGTATTGAACAATTAACAATCGTGTCGAGTTGAGATTTAGATTTATGAAAGTTTGCAAGTTTTTAGATTTTCATATTTGCTGTCAAGTGACAATGGTCTAACCAGCCTACAGAGACTATACAATCGCTGTGCTGAGGCAGTCTGGTTGCCCTGTAGAGGTGGTCCTACTGGGGTTGGCCGAGCGGTTAAACCAGCATGAGTTCCATGGTCTGACCAATTTCCTTGTTACTGGGCTTTGATTGGATTGACCAGAGCAATCCGGTCGGTCGGTCAATGGTGGTCAAACCGATTTTCTTTGAATATATCCAAGAGGATTTTAGGAATTTGTAGGAATTGGTCATGGCTGAGTTATGGAGTCTAAGTTATTGTATTCATATGTATGAAATATGTTTGAACTAACGTGGATCAAGTTGTAAATAACTTATGCCCGAAATTGATTTCTTGGTCTTTGATGTGCAGGGAAGCTAGGAGACAACCATGGTCGACAGCGTAGATCGAAACTAGGTTCATGGATGAGCTGAGGTACAGTCAAGGAAGCCAGACGGGATGGCTGGCCTCAAGTAGGGCACATGAAAGACAAGGGATGTTGAAGGAAAGGTTCAAACAACGGTTCACCGTAGTCAAGGAGAATTGACACAGAGAGACTTGCTAATACATGAGCCATTGGTAAATCTACACGTTGCAAACATGGTGATTACTTGCAAACGAAGAGATAAATATGAACTAAGCTTGGGGAAGAGATGAGCTCTACGGTCAAAGTGAGGGTGTTTTGCCGGGGAAGCCAAAATACTAAAAAAGGTGATGGGACCAAAACTATGACGCTTAGAGGGCATTTAGAGAGTGGTTTAGATAAGGAGGTGTTGAGGAGGCTAAGTGGATGAAAGCTTGCCTCTTAGCCTGTTTGGGCTCATATACTTTGAAAAGCGTACATGAGTTAAGTGTGAGTGTAAAACATATATTGTGTGAGGTTAACGGGTTTTCTCCAATTGTATTGTGGATAGTATTCATTAGGGTTAGATGTAAACTGGTTGCTTCATCTATTTAGTGGGTTGAGAATAGAGGCTTGCAAGTTAGCCATCCAAACCAATCCACTCTTTAGGGTTTGAGAGAGATGCTTCCTTAGAGGGGAAGTGTTGGGTGAGTGCTCTTGGGAGAGAGCTCTGCCCTTCATGGTAGAGTGGTTATAAAACCTACATATATAAGTTAAAATAGATCAATCGTGTTCATCCTACATGAAGTGTTCTTGTCTTGGTTGATTTACTCATGTTCTTGTTGGTTATTTGCCTCTTCTCTATCCCTTTTGATCTTACTGTGTTTCAAGGACGTGTAAGTGATGGAGATAACTCATGTAGATTAAATTTTGTCCATCTAGGTATTGTGGTTTGTAAGATTTTGTAGTTGCCCGGTTCTGACTTGATTTGTAGCCTTTTTTTGAGTAATTTTGTTCATAGAGTTTTGGCATTGAATCTTTGGGTGCTTTAGCTTGCTATGACATGTAAGAACTCATCTAGAGCTATCTTAACCATCTTCAACCCATGAGCAAGGCATACCTCAAGTTCTTAAGTTTTGGCTAGTTTTAGTGTAATCTTTCTTGCCTTGAGATAAGGTTAAAACTTTAACTAAGATCCATGCAATTCTTGGATGGATTAGGTTTATGAGATTCTCAGTAAGGTGTGTATGCAAAGTTTTATATCATTTGGATATGCATTCTGGAGAATCAAGGTGCGGTCAGACCGACCCAGACCTATGGTCTAGCTGGACTCCGATTGCGATCAGACCGCTCAGATCGGTTTAACCGCTCTTCAACAGTGGTTAGATCGGCCAGAGCAGTTAGACTCTGTTTAGCTTCTTTCTTTCTTAAATAAAAGAGAATGTAGTGTTTAGTTTCTTTCTTTCTTTTTCATATTCATATGCTACCTAGTCACCCAGGGCAGAATTGTGATTCACACCATCACTCCGGCGACTGCTGGTGGCAGGTGCGGCCACATAAGAAAGCAGCAGCAGACAATGATGGAGAGAAGCTAATGTTGTTGCTGCAATAAATGGTGCCCAACGATTGAACGATTGTATTATTACCGTGAAACGGTTAGGCGACACATTCCAGTCGCTCAACCATTCGGTGATAGGAGGCTAATTCTGCAAATAATATAATCATAGGTATATTTTTTTATTTTTGAAAAAAATATATTATTTAAAAAATTTGAACTATTGGTACCTGTCCTAGCCCATTTGCCTCAATGGACATTGAACCTTGGTACCTGGAAGAGAGGCTGCTCCAATCTACAGCCAAGACATTCTATAGATGCAAGTATGCAATGCAACACAATTTGCTTGATGCCTCAACATTACACTTCACATATAAGCTTGGATCTCTAAGAACTCAAATGATCAGTTGTACAGGGCCTGTGCAGTGCCTGTTTGTTGGATCGATGATAGTAATCAGAGTGATGAATGATTATGGAAGCTTTTTTTTTCAAATTCTCAAGTATTATAAATCTTCGTTCAAATGATTATGAGAGTCATAAAGTTCAAATCACACCTCCTACAAGAGAATCACAGAAATTTGGAATCAACAAGAGCCAACAACCAAACTTTGCGAGTTGGTTCGGTAGTACCACTCTTAGCATGCTGGTATGACCGTGCTGGCACTACCATCAACTTGGGGCCAATATGACCGTTGAGGATGCCGGTGCTACTGTTTGCCCTGATCCTGAGTGCAAACCCTTTAGAACAAAAACCAAATTTGAGGATCATAAGCAAATCAAGTCCAAATGCTACCAAAATTGGTATGGGCCTAGGCAAGAATGTCATGAACGAAATTAAATCAAGAAACATGAGGTTCTAGGATTTGGATCTATCCAATTTGGAAGAATTTTTATCTAGGTTACAAAAAACACACCAAACCCTAAAACCCAAATTACTTCTTACTCATGAGGATCTAGGTCATGAGATTATCCAGATCATCTATTACATATCCAAGCAAGGTAATCTAGTCACAAGTTTGTGCTAGAAAGGCCACGGTCATGAAATCACAAATCTTGGTCAAGACAAGGCCAAAACCAAGTAAGATTTTGATTCTTGTTATAGAGTGATCTAGCTGGATAAAGATTGATTCCATGGACCTACTATTACCTCTTACACATCATGGATCACAGCAAGATCAAAAGGAACACAAAAAGATCCAAATCAACACAAGCAAAGGCAAGAACTCATGCAAACAAAAGACAAGAATACAAGGATTGCTAGAACTTGATATATTGTATAAAGACGAATAATTCTTACAGCTTGCAGGTTACAAAGGACACTCCACAAGTCTACTCTTACTCACATAGGAAGCACTAGCCTAAACCTAGAACTCAACCCTAATTCTTTTTTTTTAACCCTAGCTAGCCCCTCCTCCTCTAAATAGCTAAACTAGCCCACTTAGTGGGTCTAGACCAAATAAGAGTTGGGGAAACCCGTTAACCCCACTAACACCAAGTTTTATACTCTCTCGCATGTTTTTCAAAGCACCCACAAGACCAACCTGTTAACATGCTAGGGATTGATCCACACAACACACACGATCCTAGACTAACCCTAAATCAGTTTCCTTGTGTCTCCTGACACCGCGGTTTTGTAGTAGACCTCAAGTTCAATATTTGGCATTTTTTCCTCAATGCCCTTGACGAAGTTTGCAAGCACCATTCCTTGACTCCGTCTTCATCTTGTCATGCAAGCCACCATGCACATCATGTGTAGGTTGATTAATGGCTTTCCTTTTATCGGCAAGTCTCCCCCGTTTTGGCTCTCACCGGACCACGCCTTACTTGAACTGATGAAGTCAACTTGATCTAACCCGTTGCTTGAACCTTCCTTTGAACGTATTTCTTTGCATTGCCATGCGCCATGCTTGAGCCCAACCATCTCACATGACCTCCTTGACTGCTTGGATCTTGATCCACTCTAATTTAGTCCTAGGTGGCCGTTGTTGACCATAGTCACCTCTAAGTATCCCTACACATTCAAAGACTAAGAAATTATTTTTTAGGCATAAGTTCTTCATAACTTGATCAACGTTAGCATAAACATACAACGTGCAACTCGATGCAACCATAATAGGAGTTTCAATATCACCCCATGTTAAATCTCCCATAATTCCCAATTTTCAGAACCTATTGCCATAGCCAGTATGATATCACAATTCATGTCAGTCATACCACTCCGGTAGTACCGACAACCACTGGCTGGTACTACCGGGCCTTACCCATTACCAGTAATAGGATAGCCAGTATGACCACTCACATCATACAGGTACTACCATCTCGGTAGTACCGCTGTTTAAAGCCTGGTCATACCATTATCTCTAGTAGTACCGTGGATCCCATCCGGTACTACTGGACCCCTAAAACGACCCTTTCAGAAAAATAGCTACCTCCATCTACTTTCCAGTCATGTCGGTACTACCATCCCGGTAGTACCACTAGCATCTAGCTGGTACTACTGAATGGTACTACTGACAGCAATCTTAATTTTAGAAAATTGCAACCTCGGCCCTTTGTAAAGTCTTATATTCAATTCAACCTAGCTGCTAATTGCTCATATTTGAGAAGAATAATTCCGCTCAATAATTTTTTTTTTGTTTTTGGAAAAACTTTATCCTCAAAACTCTGAGTACCCGATTAACACCCAAGAGCGCCATAGTTGAATGCTTTGGGATTTGAGTTTTTTTACCATCTTTCAAAAGTTACTAGGAGTCACCGATAACTCAATAAATTATATATAAATTCTCATTAACTCTTGGACCTGGATTTTGTTTGTTTTCGTGGGAAATCCATCAAAAGCTGCTTGCCTGCTGCCTCTGCAGCCCCACAGGAGAGAGAGAGAGAGAGAGAGAGAGAGAGATGGACCAATGGACCAGAGACCAGTGGTGATAGGCTAAAACGTACGCTCTCCTACCGCCCAAGTTTCTTTGTCGCTTGATCGATCACATCAGCTCAGTGACTTTGGTGCCCTGCATGCATCTGCATCTACTCCATCTCCATCTCCAACTCCAACTCCAACTCCCTTGCTAGAATGTTTATTTCCGCATACATGGAACGTACACCTTAATTGACTAGTTGGTTGATTTGCTTATGTAACGGCCGACAAGATGAATTAACCGTCAAATCAATCAATAAACCTCATTAATAAGGAAAAAAAGATAACTCCATGCCTACTTGATGTATTTGTGTAAAGATAACAGAAAAGCAGCCAGTAAACTAATATGGGTTGTTTGAGACTACTTATTTTCAATTGCAAGGGCAAGGTATAAAATCTCAAAACAGTGTAGTTAAAAGCGCTTTGATCTAGTTAGTTATAATAATCTTTACTAATTCCAAAAAAATTCTATTATAACTAAAAAATGCACTCAACCTATTACTATTCTATGCCTGCGCGTACTATGCGCACCAGAAAGTTACTGTCACACGTGAGTGAAATTATTATCAAATATATATAGAGTTACTACCAGTTGTGTAGTGTTACAACTGACAGTAACTCTACATGTGTTTGGCAGTAACTCACTCACACACGGTAGCAATTTTTCGGAGTGTATTTTACACCTGCGCGCAGAATAGTAATTATATGTGTGTATATGACGCTGAAATGGAGCACTATGATTTCAAATGTGCGGATTCAACCCAAATTTGGGTGTATTTTTTTTAGAAAATATCAATTTTATATCTATAACAATTCAAATAAAATGTATACATTTGAAATATATACTTGGTTTCAAAGTTTTAAATGAATTTAGATCACATGTTTTGCTGATTTATATACATAATCAGCACAACTGCAATTCAAATTTCAGTTCAAACTTATTTGAACTAATAAGTAAACTAGTTAAACTCGACATTAAAAAAATTCTAAAATTTTTTATACACAATATATAGAAAAAATATCTATTTTAGATCATGGTGCCCAGGCACCATGATATCCTAGTAAATTACACTATATATATAATTATTGTTCTGCGCACCAAAAAGTTATTGCCTCGTGTGAGTAAAGTTACTGTCAAACATATTTAGAGTTACTATCAGTTGTAACACTAAATAACTGACAGTAACTCTATATATATTTGATAGAAACTTTACTTACGTACAATAGTAACTTTTCAGCATGCACAGTGCACACAGACACGTATAATATATATATGTGTGTGTGTGGGAGAGAGAACCCTCATGATCTACACTAATTCTAACAGCCCAAACACCATAGACAGACGAAGGGAGGAAGACAGACACAGATGCAAGCAGGGAGGAACAGGTAGCTCAAAAGTCGGTTAATTAATTTGGCATACCATGCACATCTTATATAAACTTGGCAAAGCAACAGTTTATGCCATAAAATGCTCGAGTACATGCTCACAAGAAATGCTCGAGTACATGCTCACAAGAAGAGAAAGTGACGCAACAAAGTAAGTTAAATTAAAGACAAAAGTGCTACTGTACATGCATAGGGCCAGTCCGGTGTAGTACGGACGGAAGATAAATTTTGTATTCAACATATTTTGCAACGACGAAGTGGCTGATCACGAACAGGTCTGAGTTGGTTTGAAATGTTTTGATTCATATAATCCACTCATCAAATACTATACGTATGTGCATACTGCTGATTTAGTTAAGAGAAATACTAGAACCTTATACCATTTCAGCGACATCCACCGTTCATCTCATCCAACGAACCACTCCCATCGTCCCTTCCCTCTCGCTCTCACCTAGTCACCCACACCACATTGTACCACCTCTCTCTTCATCATCTTCGCTAGATATGGCGGTGTGCTGGGTGGCTTCGGCTTTAGGGGCAGCTGGATCTAGTACAAGGGGCTAGTCGGCGTCACTGGGGGTGCTTAGATTCAGCACGTGGTGGGCTAGGAGACGAATGGATCCAGCGCGACGGGGCCATGCGACGTCAAGGGCTATCAGATCCAGCGGCAGCGGGGCTAGGAGGCGAACAGATTTGACACGGTAGGGTTGGGCAGCGTCAGAGGGCAACCCTAGCTCTAGACTAGATTCGATGATGGCCAGCGTTGCAAGCGTCATCACATCTGGGATGTGGGATATGGTTGGCGTGGTTTCGCTCCTCGCCCTCCTCTCCTCTCATTGAGGAGTGTGCTCGAGCTGTAGATCTTGGCGCCAAGGCTCACTCACCATTTCCAGGGAAAACGACTAGCCATGAGACGAAGCAATGGTGTCCAAATGGCCAGACTCCCCTGCTCGCCGCCTCACCCTCCACGTCAGGATAGCCACAATGAGCTCGCCAAATCTTGTCGAAACATGTTCATGCTTCTTGAAACTTTGATTGGAACTTATTGAAACTTTTGGTTAAAACTTGTTGAAACTCTTCGATTCAAACTTGTCGAAACTTAGTTCTAAAAAACTGAAACTCATTGAAACTTGAGTTCCAACAATCTGAAATTCATTGAAACTTGGTTCAAAACTTTTCTAAAATCTTCTAGGAAATTCTAGAAACGCGCAAAACTCACTGAAGTATAAAACTTTTTTCAAACATTTTCATGAAACTTGCTAAAACTGCATGAAAATTTTGCTAAACCGTTGCAACAGTATGTCGTTGTCTAGTTGCTTCCTTTAGTTAAACAACATATTTGCAAATACTAAGGTTCCATTTTGAAGTACAAAGTTTGCTTTCGATCAATTGCACTCTGATGTACTATATAACACAGTTTTGAAATAAATACCTACATATCATTTGCTAGAAAAGATTTTGGTGTGTGCAGTCAAATTTTCTCAATTAATTAATGTTCATATAGTCATTTCTTTTTTTCAAAGGGGTACAGTTGGTTAACACAACTATCATTGGAACTCAGCTAATTCCTAATTTTATGTCTCTAGGTCAATTTTTTTACCTTTAGATTTGTGTATGGAGAATGATGTGTCATAGGTTGGATGTTGATCCAATAAATAAAGATGTGAATTATGCTTAAGAAAATTTTAGTCGCCTTGCAAATAAAAAACCCCTTATATATACTATTTGCTTATTGGATAAAATTAAAAATATGACTTATGTTTAAGAAAATTTTAGTTACCTTACAATTAGGAAACCCTTGTACTGTTCACTTATACAGTCGCATAAGCCCTAATGGGGTGGGGGTGACCGTCCGCTTACAACCTTTTAGAGTATTGCTATGCGGTATTAAATACTTCGTGTGTCCACAAATGTTGGTCACCGTGGATTCCATACGGTTAAGTTTTTCAAATTTTGACCATTAATATATGTTAAAATATATAGATTGACTATATGAAAATAATATCATTGAATTTATCTTGCAAAATTCTTTCATAATATATATATTTTTATTATTTCTGCTAGTATATTATGATAATAAATTATAATTAAAATTTTACATTGGAGACCGTAAAAAATCACAAATAACCTATATTTATAGACAGGGGAGTAGCTTGTACTTGTGAGTCTTTCCTATAACTACATATATTCTCCAAAGCAACAAAAAATAAAGTGAAAGAAAGACGGAAAAAACAAAAGAAGTAAGCTAGTCAGCAGTATTGCACATTAATGTCGAAGTTATCCTAAGTTTATCGTAAATGGACGCAACCGAAAACAAAAGGTGATAGGAGGAAGAAAGTGAGGGGAAGAGTGAAGCAGCCAAGCCAACAAATGAAGGCGAAGGTTGCCCTACTTGCCCTCTCTCTATCATAAGTGCCACCATGTCCCTGTCCCCTTGTCGTGTTCCTCTCTCTCTACTCTCTCTCTCTCTCTCTCATGATGAGGGACGATCGAGATCAGGAGATGAGGAAAGGCTAAGCTAGCCAAGGCAGATGCAGCACAGTCGTCCTTGCATAGATGGATGGAGCGGATGGAAGGATGAAACGGCCGTATGGTCATCGTCTCGTGGCATATTTCACTCTGACTCCCTGTGGTGCAATAAGCTGCCCACAGTTGGTGTGAACAGTGCCTGGAGCTGTAGCCTGTGACGACTGAAAAGACGCACACGCACTCGCTAGTATCTAAAAACATCCCATCCATATATCGATCAATCTCTGCTTATGCTCATGTGACACAGGGAGAGCGAGAGGGGAGAGAGAGAGCAAAAACTGTGTGTGTACTGCTCCTGCAGGCTGGTTGGCTGGGAGTAGTAGTAGAAACTAGAGTGAGCACACCACTATGGATATGGAGGAGGCCAACGCCGCCACTCCTCAAGGCGACCTCGCCGACGTCGTGACTCGTGCCAATGCAATGGCCGCTGTGGCGTCCACCCACCAGCCACCTCCTCCTCCTGCTACTGCAGCAGCGGCTGCTCACATGTCGCCTCGGTACTATCCTGGCCAGATCATGATCCCTTACGAGGAGGAGCGACGGCCTATGAGCATCGTCTGCGGCGACGCTGTGATGTTCGAGGCGCCGTCGACGGTCGATCCATACCTGTCGTCGGCGATGGCGCCGAGCGCCGGCTACGGGCTGCCGCAGCAGCACCAGCAGCTGGCGGTCCAGATCTCTCAGCACGCCTGCTGCGGCCACGACGTGCTGATGGGCGGCGCCGCTGCTGCCGATGACGGCGACGACACCACGAGGATCTCGCCGCTGACGCCAGCTGCTCATCATCAAATGATGAAGAGGTCACTAGCTAGCTACATATATATTTTGTGACTTATTTCTTGGAGTTGTTCTTTCTTCATCGATCCTTCCTTTCTAAGAGAAGAGACCTTCTTCCACATTCGTTGCTTCACTTGGCCATTCCCCTCTCTCTAGTTCCTTCGTTTACTAATTCCTCGCTTTCCCTACCATTAGTTCATGTACACTCAACGATATATCTTTGGTAGTTGTACATATTTTCATTGACTCGTTGCCGCATTGCTTCAGTATATATATATTTAGGGACTTCACATCTAAGAGATTGAGTCATTCTGAGTGTCAAGCTAGCTGCGTTAAATAGATATTTTGATTCCTGACGTTTGATGCATGCATATGTATGCTGCTTGTCATTTGGTCAGAATATTTTCTCCTGCATGGATTCAAGGCTAGTAGCCAGTGTAGATCTCTTTACCAAGTTTCGTTAAATCAGGCCTTCCACCTTAGTTCGTTTCATGTTCTTTACTAAGAGATCGATTTCCAAAAGCCCTAACTATTCTATCAGTGCATTAAACAGTCATGCGTTAGCTGATATGTACACATATAGTACCATCTTAAATTCCAATTAGTGTTTATTTACGGATAATCTTTAGTTAAGTAGTTCCCTGACTAAATCTTTAATTAAGCAATTGCCGCATGCCTTGCACACTACAGGAAGATCGAGGTGAAGAAGGTGGTGTGTATCCCGGCGCCGCCGGCGACGAGCGGCCGGGCGGGTGGAGGAGAGGTGATTCCGTCTGATCTATGGGCGTGGAGGAAGTACGGGCAGAAACCCATCAAGGGCTCTCCCTATCCAAGGTGTCTAGCTAGCTATTTAATTACATGTTTTTTTTTCTGACAAATTAACAATCATCTGTGCAAAGTCGAAGTTCATCGACATCAAATCTCTTTCTTTGGTACTGTGCCTACATTCCTTATCCTTTTTTCTTCCAAAAGACGCGCGCTACAGTCTTTATCTTGCCTAGATATGCTGTGCATCAAATGTGTGGATTTTATTGATATCTATTGTCGTATCTGCAGGTAGAGTATCCGAAAAGGGCAACAAAATCATGGCCATCTTAATTTAGATAAGAGGCAGTTACCATGCATGCATATTCCTTGCTCAGACCATTTTACTTGGTTCAGCAATAGAAACAACTTTGAAATATAGCCTCAAAACAACATATTTGCAATCCCCACCTTTCAATTCAAACAGCCAATTTTTGCTTGTAGCCCACAATTGCATAATCACATAGATTGCATTATTATTATTATTATATATATATATATATATATATATATATATATATATATATATCCTAAACTTACACCAAAGTTGCACTTAGCCTCCTAAACGGCCAAATTAGTCTGGCAACTTTTAATTTATCGTCTTTACTCAAATAGGTCTAGTCAATTAATGGATTTATCTTATTTATGTGGGTGTTGGTTGCCGGCTAAAAATCAGCCAGTAACTGATTTTATCGGTGACCCTCGGTGAAATTTTAAATTAGCTCTGAAAATTTTGTAAAATTTAGAGGGATTTTTTGCCTAAATTTATTCTGAAAAAATTTGGCCAACATTTTCAACCGATTTTTGGCCAATCGACCTTTTTTAATTTAAAATTTGGAAAATTTTACCCCAAATTCTCCAAAATTTTCTTATTATCGGTCATACTGGTCCTACCAGACCACCCCCCCCCCCCCCAAAAATAAAACCAGGTTTGTAAACCCTGGTGATGAATTCCATTATGATAAACGGTATGGAAGATATATATGTCGCATGCCGACCTAGCATATTCCTCTCACGGTAAGCAGATGACCTAACAATCACAAACAAGATTTTTAGTAGTTGAGATGGAGAAAAGAACGTAAAGTTTGCAACTTGACGAGATAATTATGCATGTGCCTAAAATTCGAAACTTAGCATGGGCCTGGTATCGATGGCAACTAGACCTAATCTGGCGACCCCTTGATGGGATTTTCCATGTAACCATGTTAGCAAAATCCATCGACTTGACCTACTCGACTAATAGGCGACAAAAGTTAAAAGGGTCTGCTAAGATGATTGCAAGAGTTTATGGGGCTAATAAGTGAATTTTCGGTGCAAGTTTTATGATCCCTGGTACAATTTACTCATCAAAATTTAGTAGTTGAGATGGATAAAAGAGCGTAAAATTTGAATGTTCCAACGATATACACGCGCCTAATTTCTGTTCTGCCTCTATTTGGATTGTTTGGTTTCCAATCAGATAGTGTAAAGGTTGTGAAAGGAAAATATATAGCATGCCATTAATTTGTACTAAAGGCAGTGTGTGTAAATCCTCTAGAAGAGAAGATTAGATCCTCCTTTAATTTGGTATTATTCTTCTAAGGCCCTATTTGGAACACATCAATTTTGCTGTTCCGAAAGATTCCTACAAAACTTCCGTGTTCTGAACATGGCCTAAAAGTAGTAGTAAATTGTGAATGTCTCGATGGCTAACAGTAGCGCTTGTTTGGTTAGATTTAAGTTGATAGGCAATATAATTTAAAATCAAGGCTATAACAAGAGCAGTGAATCACGCTTGTTTGTTCTGGTTTAAAGTTAACAAGTTTATGAGCAAAGTAAATCTATGTCAAGACCACGTATTTATATTATTATTCAGTTTTATTTTATAAATCAATGATCGTAAAGAAGTTGAATCTATATATCAATCGATCACTCATCTATTTGATGATCAGTTGTTTCACAGCTCAATCCATCTTGTTTCTGTATGTTAATTAATTAACTGAACTGAAGCTCACTCATTGATTATATATACCTAGATACAATTGATTTACATGTATTAATATATCTCTTCCTGCAATTGACATTAATCGATCGTATGTGATTTAATTTGCTGCAGGGGTTACTACAGATGCAGCAGCTCCAAGGGATGTATGGCGAGGAAGCAAGTGGAGCGCAGCCGCAGCGACCCCAACATGCTGGTGATCACCTACACGGCGGAGCACAGCCACCCATGGCCAATGCAACGCAACGTGCTCGCCGGATACTCGCGGGCTCACACTCACGCATCCACCAAGAATAAGCAGCACAAGATCACAAGCTCATCATCTTCAAATCATATTCATAACTATTCAGCTTCCGACCACTACCAGAATGCTGTTCGCGGTGACCTCGACGGCTTGCCGGCGAACATGATGGAGGCGGCGGGAAATGGCGTCGGCACCGTCGATGCCCTCGGCAGCAGGGAGGGTGGAGTGGTGTATGAGCCCTGCAACGGCATCCAGCCTGATGAGGTTTTCGCAGAGCTGGAGGAGTTGGAGCCTGATAATTCCATGAATACCAATGCAAACATCTACTCCAGGGGGGTAAGTTACGATCAGTGGCACAAGTTCTAAGCTTCTAATATATCAGAAGGGGGAGCACTACTGCCACTACATAAGCAAAGACTATCACAGGATGCTCGATTAAAAACGATCTTAAAACGTACGAGTTTTTCTTTGTATAACAAAATAATATTGTTTGGACCTGTGATGCTGAACTAATACTATATATTTACAAGATAAGAAAATAAAATCTACATGCATTGATGTCCACATCGATCTTTTAATTTTATATTATTAGTACCACCAGTGTATCTATTGAGGTACATATGTATATTCCTAATCAGATTGTTGGATACAAATAGATTACACTAGTGCAGATTAAAATTTTCTACCACGTAAATTAAGAAACCATACGAGTAAGAGATCATATATTGTTATCACTACACGCGTAGTACACCGAAAGTAGAGTTGAAACGACCAGTTCAATAAAGAGCGCGTTAATGCAATGGAAGTAGTCGATGGTCCTCTGGCAAACCGTTTTCTCCTCATTATCGTCCCGATTAGTGCCGCAGTCACAATCGCGCCTCTACTGAAGTCCACATGTTCAAAGATAGAATGCCATATGATTTGTGTTAGCACCAGCGTGCACAACAGGAGTTATAAGATGTGACGGCTAATGTTTCGATAGGTATATCTCAGGATTATTTCACTTAACCCTCGTACCTCCCTTTATATAATCTTCAATTGGATCCTTACCTGATATTATCACATATAGTATCCAACTCAAAGCCTCAAACTAGATCTTTATCCAATATGAGTAGAGATCGTATCTCACTCGGATTTTATCATCCGAACTCTTATCATTCTGACCCATTAATTTTGTGACCCTATAAGTTCATGTATATTTGACCATAGAACAAAAACTCATTAGATGAAGTTGAAGGTTCAATAATGCCTTAGATGTCCTCTGCCATGTTTAAATAATAAGCCACAATGTTATAGCTTCTCCAATTAACCTCTTCGGAGGCTAGATTTTTCTCCTTTCCCAACCAACTGCAACGTACTTTTTTGTTTTGACTAGTTCTTGTTGGAAAGTTACTGGTCAGAGCTTGAATAGGGATATACTATGCATTCTCCTTATCGGCCTCTGATGAGAATCCCGAATTAATAATGTGCTCCACCTGTATGCTAGACTTTTACGACTTCTCAATGGGAGCATTACTGGTCGTAATTCCTTTCAACAAAGTAAACTCATCAAAAGTAACACTTTTCTCATGACCACCCTCTGTGTTTCAGGATTCCACAATTTATAACTTTTAACTCCAGGCTTATAACCGAGAAAGTTGCACTTAATGGCTCTTGGTTTAAGTTTACCTTTATTAGTATAAGCATAAGTAGAATAGCTAAAAATCCTTATGCTTGAATGCTCTGCAGGAGAACCAGACTACATATCGAATGGAGTTTTCTTGTCAATGGTAGTGTTCGGTAATCAATTGATCATATAACAAGAAATGGAAGCAGTTTCAACCCAAAAACTCTTTGGCAAACCAGATGTAGATAGCATGCAACATACCTTTTCTATGATGGTTCTGTTCATACGTTCAGCCACATTGTTCTGCTGATGTTTGCCTGATATTGTGTAATGCCTTACAATGCCTTCCGATCAGCATAAGGCTTCAAATTCTCTCGAACATAATTCCAGGCCATTATCTATTTGAAGTTTCCTGACTTGCTTGTTAGTCTATTTGTTGATTATAATCTTTTACTCTTTGAATATGTCGAACATATTAGAGTTGTGCTTGATGAAGTATACCTATACTCTTCGATAGTACTCATTGATGATGATCAGCATATAATTGGCACATCCAAAAGATGGAACATGGGACTTACCCTACAAATCAGAGTGAAATAATCCAATATGCCCTTTGAAGAGTGATTTTGCAGAGCTGAAACTCATTTTCTTCTGTTTACCAAAGATATAGTGTTCACAAAACTTTAACTGGTTAACGTCTTGACCATCAAGCATACTTCTTTTGCACAGTTCCTAAACCAGCTTCACTCATATACCCGAGATGCATATGCTATAGAATTGTCTGATCAGCATCAAAGATGATAGAGGTTTGCTGCCTCCATATCATCCTTCATCACAACAAGAGAACCTTTGGAGATCTTCAGAACTCCACCTCCACCGAAAAACTTATATCTTTTGGCATCAAGAGTACTCAATGAGGTAAGTTTCCTCTTCAAATTTGGAATATGTCGGACCTCTGACAGGGTTTTGATGGTGCAATTAAATATCTTGATCTAGATGGAACCGATGTCTCCAATCTTACACAAAGTATTATCTCCCATTAGTATTGATCCACTTGTAATAACCTCATAAGTAACGAACCAGTCATAGTTCGAGCTCATATAGAAAGTGCAGACTGAATCAAGAATTCACTCATCGCTGGTTTTGGAATCACCAAATCTATTTCAACTTTAACTATAACGTAACAACAGTGATCTCCTTTATAATTTTCTTAGGGATATTATTAGAAAGATAAAAGATGAGTTCGAGATAGATTGTAAGGCTCTCCCTCTCTCCAGTACTGCTGCAGCAAATGAATTGCGAGCGAGAACCACGACAAGAATCTAACACAGTGAACTGGCGGCATGCAGATCTGTGGTAGACCCAGCTTGCGATCGATACGAGTGAATTAAAGTACACGTACGTACTCAGCCTCACCCTTCCGGCCGACTGGGATGTGACAAGTGAAGGGCTTTGCCAAGAAAGCTGAAGGAATTGACGAGCTCCCAGCGCTGCCTCCGCTCCGATCGGCGCGTGGTGTTGCTTTCCACAGCCGAGAGAATCCATACAGCACGCCCTGTTCTCCCCGTGCGGCGCGTGTCGCTGCCGCGGTCGAAACGCGGCCAGGCGCATTCCATCCTCCTCGCTCTCGTCGCCGTCGCCGTCGCCGTCGCCGCCCACTCGCCCTCCTCCTCGCCCCTCGTGGAACCAACATGCACACTGCTAGCTGCATTCAGTGTTAAAGGAAACACTAAATGTTTCTGGACACCTTTTACGGTTTACACTATTCACCTGTCCTCAGTGCCGAGCTGCTGACCGACAACTCACACCTATAATGCTTCAACTGATCTGATCTATCGCTCAAGTCCGGATCAAGCAAACTTGTCTTCACCAGTAGTCTCGCTTTCTTAATTATGTTGATTTTATTCTGAAACGATAGATGCCTAACCTTACTGTACGTACACCTACTTCAATAATCCACACGTCTGCGGTTGCTCTAGCAATATGATTGTTGAAATAGAGATAAGTACTATTGCATATAGTAGCATGTTTGAACCTAGTCCGATCCAATTCATGCGTCTCTCTGTATGAAAAACACGTTCTCCTCTGGCTGTCATATCTGATATACCATCTAAACGATTTTAACATACTCTTTTATCATTTTAGGTTTACTTGTATACAAATTATAGGATACTGTAATATGAACCACATGAAAAAAATTACACAGGAGTCTATAGTTTTAACGTATTTTGTAAATACTTGCATAAACGCATATAAAAAAATATGTCTAAAAAATATACATACCATATCTGAAAAAATATACATACCACCTAGATATTTTATACACTCATATACTACACGTACATGTCCTCTGTTATACGAAATACTTTCGGGAGTAGAAAAGAGATTTTCATATGTGTATGTATGTATCATGCATCTTGGTTAATTTCACCAGTGGACAAATACAGTTTCCAACTATGGAATATATATATATATATATATATAGGAAAAATACTTTTTACACTCGGGTGTAATTACACCCACATCTAATATACCACCTAAACAAACATGAAATACTCCTTTATCACTTTAGGTATACTCATATACTAAATATAAGATACTCCAATGTGAACCACATGAAAAAATTGCAAGAGAGTCTATAGTTTTTAGCATATTTTATAAATACCTTCATATACGTACATAAAAAGAAGTATGTTTAAAAAAATATACATACCACCTCTGAAAAATTATTCATACCACCTAGATGATTTTAAATACTCATATATTATACGTACATACTCTCCGTTACGCGAGATACTCTCTACGTTGTGGGATACGATATAGGGTGTAATTACACCCAGGTGTAGAAAAGAGGCTTCCTCTCTATATATATATATATATGTATGTATGTATGTATGTATGTATGTATGTATGTATTTGGTCACAACAAAGCTAGTGTTACACACTGTTCCCAACATCATAACTAGAAAGAAAGATACATCAGTTGACCTATCCATCCTGATGTCTACGTTACAAATTCCGGCTAGCTAAAGGCCACCAATCCTGCAGGCAGTTGGTGCTTAATTAGGCCATGTTCATCGACTAGCTAGAAGTTGAAAAGCAGCGGTTTGAAGTAGCCGATAAAAAGGACGACGACGACGCGTACATGCACCGATCGAGGGCGAGGACTGTAGGTGACCTGCGTCTGCATATCCTCGATCTCTCGCTCTCGCTCTCGCTCTGATCCTGGCGTCTCAGCTTTTGCATGCATGCATCCATGTCTTTTGGTCAGAGGAACTGGCAGTGGAGACTGGAGCTAGCTAGCTAGAGGCTGAGCTTAGCTCACGTGAACAGAGCTTACTGTTGCGTCCATGGGGCGCACAGGAAAACCAGCCTGCATAACACCTGCTATATAAAGACAGGCTTGGAGGGTAGCTATGATAGGTATTGCTTGCATATGTATTGGCTTGGCGTGCGTGCACATCGACGCCCCAACGACTGTAACTGTGACTCTTTCCTCTGTGTGTGTTTTTACTGCACTTTTGAGGTGCACGACGCATCGTTTCATGCGTTCTGAGGACTGGGGAGAGAGATCGATCGATGCACCAAGGCTAGCTTTAACGCGCTGCCATGTGATGAGATGCCATGGCAGGAAGGAAGATCACCAGCTCGCAGATAGAGTACTATATATCGATCTCCTCGATCGCCATCTTCGTCGTAGTTGATTTATCCCCTCTCCATTGTTGATGCGTGCAGATCAGCTCAGCTGACGGATATCCCGCGCGCGCAGAGGTGACTGACAGAGTGGGCCAGAAAAAGCAAATTCATACTCGCGTACTTTTCAGTTACTACATTTAATTGCTACATGCAGAACCAGAACCGATCGAGCCTTAATCGATCTGTCTGCACGCACGTACTCTTCCATGCTGCAAATTAAAGGTGGTGAGACAACGTGGAGGTCATGGTTGTGTGGAATATTTGACTTTAGTGTGTAAGTTTTGTTGAAATTTAAGTTTGATTCTAAAGTTTCTCAGTTTGTAGAGTTGCTATCAGGTTTTAACCGGTCTGGCAACGGAGGTGAACACCAAACACTTGTGTAGATATGTTTGAGAATATCTTTGCACTAGGTATCACTCAATTCAAAGTTCTTGATTGAAACGGCACGGTTCTATTGGTCTGGTCTAGAAACGGCATAGTCTAGGACTAAACGGGCCATGTTGGTTCGGCTCGATGTGGTGTGCCGTGCTTGGGTCGCAACCTTAGCCCATCGGGCCGGCCAGGCATGGCACACACACAGTACTATGCCGTGCTAGATACAGTTCAGGCATGGCCTATTAGACTCAACAATGTGGGAATCGAGCCAGCAGTGAATTTGATGGGTGACGGCGACGAAGTAGTCAAGGAGGTGGGTGAGAGGTAGCGCGCTGGTAGAGGAGGTAGGTTGGTGGTGAGCATAGCGGCAAAGGAGGTGGGGCGGGCAGCTCCCCTCTTGCATGCGGTGGCATCGATGGCGGCGTGGACACTAGGAGGTGGCAGCGGGCTTGCATGCTAAATGGGCTATCCTTGGCCTATCATGCTACACGTGCCCGGGCCAGCATGGCACAACTCAAAACCTCATTGGGCCACGCTTGGGTTTGAGGTTGAGGTCATGGATCGGTACGGCACACCCTATTTAGTTAACTAGGTCAACCGGGCCCGTGTTGAGCTATTCTGGACGGCCCATTTGGCTAGGTCTGTCCCCTTGCAAAACAAACAGGCCTGCAGTAATCCAAGTTTTTTATTTACAAATATGGTGGCTCAAACCTTTTCCTCACACGACCTATCACTAGTGCTCAAATTCTAACCGACAATCAAACTTGCCGAATCTCAAGTCAGACGATGAACCCTCGAGAGCCCCATTGTTGATTCGCGCTGCCTGACTTGCTATCGCCTTCTGTCCTGTGGATACAAAGGAAAGCATAAGGAAAGGTTAGCTAACTTTATTTACAATTTCTCTACTACTTAAAAGAGTGAGTTGATGGTTCATCTAGCCTCCTTCACTCTGCACTGAGTCACGCGATTTTTTTTGCATTTGGAATATTGGGACCTTTTGGACGAGCCACTTTGAACCGAGTTCTTGGTGTTTGCTAGGTTTTGATATGATATGCCCTATGGCGAGTGGTCAGACTGCCCAGGCCGGGTTAGACTGGTGTGCTGCCTACGGTCAGACCAGCTAGCCGATGCCTTGGCTCGTTTGTTGCTTCTTGTGTTCTCTTAGCTTGTTGGTTTCTGCTTTGTGCTTGTTTCTGTTGTGCATCTGATCTTATTAGCTTCTTATACCTAATTGAGTGAAGAAACTAAAGAGGGTTATTTTGTAAAAGTTAAAAAAGCTAAAAAAAATCATTCACTCTCCTATGATCTCCGCCATCAGTCATACAAGGGTCCTTTTAATTTGGTGCGTGTGCATAATCAAAACTTACGGGGATTGGCCTGCACATATCTATCATACATATACAATGTACCTAAGATGATAAAGGAGTTTGTTAAGTCTATTTTGGTGGTATATCATGGGTGGGAGTAACTACGCCTGAGAGTATATGCATATATAATATTTATGATTTTGGATATTAAAGAAAATATTTATATTGCCCTATATATTTCGGAATATGCATGTCATCCCAGTCCTTGATAATCATGTTGCAAAATATTCTTTTGATACGAAGCTAGAGGTCATCTACGATTGCGGTTGCAAACCTATTTCCTCTGGAAAGGAGAAAGAGCATCCCTTGTAGAGGTAGTCAAATGGGTCAGCTAACCCTGCCGGCCCGAAGCACGGTTCTATTAGTCTGGTCTAGAAACGGCACGGTCTAGGACTAAACGGGTCATGTTGGTTTGACCCGATATGGTGTGCTGTGCTTGGATCGCAACCTTAGCTCAGGGGGCCAGCCAGACATGACACACACATAGTATTATACCGTGCTAGATACAGTTGATGGTTCATCTAGCCTCCTCCACTCTGCACTGAGTCACGCGATTTTTTTTTTGCCGCGCCCCTCTCCTCTGAAAGATTGCATGCATCACGATAAGCTGGAGGTGGGCCGAGCCCATACTCCCTCCATCGTCCATCACTAAACACTAGCCCATTATGGGTTTGCCAACCTGTGTGGCAACGCCGCAAGGTCGAGCCTCCTCTCCTGGTCGGCGAACCGAGGCCAAGGTCTATTGAATATTTTCTGCTACGTACTTAACCTTACATGTGTCAAATATTTTTGCTAGCTTGAATTAAACATCTTTTTGTGCCTGCTGAATGATAGGGAGGCATAAGGTAGGGAAGCTAGTAGCTCCAGACAATGAAAAATCCTCAAGCTCAAAGACGGAGTAGAGGTGTGGTCCTGTTTTGCAGTTTTTTTTTACTTTAATTATCCTAGATTGTAATCAAGCATTGTAATTTGCACGGTTACTACTTTACAAACAATGCAACGCCGAAGAGAGGAAAACATGTTCGTGGGTTATGATTGCATTCCAAATATGTAAGTACTCAACAGTTTGGTTTTAGATTTACTATTGACATTAGTTTCGTGTTAAGTGTGTTATTGATATTATACAGAAAGTTTTTCATTTTGCATTTGGTTCCAGCTTTTTGCTTGACTTAAGCATGGTAGTAGTAGGGTATGATGTCCGTGGTAGTTTACTTTTTGTGGGTAATATGATTTTTTATTTATAGCAAAACATGGATATTGAACTAGTTTCCATGAAGAAATGGAGTCGACAAGATAAAGGGTGGGAGAGAAGCGCCTGTGGTCAACGGAAGGCCGTCATGACCTCCCAACACAATCGCCACCGCCGGGACGAAAGGCAGGGCGCCGCCCAGTCCGCCTGGTCGGATCTCCCACCGGAGCTCCTGGATCGCGTCATGGGCCTCCTCGCGCCGCTCGGCCGTGTCGCCGTCCGCCTCGTCTGCTCCTCTTGGCGCGCGTGCGCGCGGGCTTCGTTCCCGACCGACCTCCCATTCGAGGCCCCGCGACTCCTCATCCGCCGCCCTGGCCCCGGCGGTAGCCTCGCCTTCTTCAGCCTCCGCCGCCGCGAGATCCTCCCCTTCGCCCTCCCCGCCCGCGTCAGCGCCGGCCGGTGCTGCGGCCACATCGGCGCCTGGCTCGCGATGGTCTTCGACGAGGACCGCGCGATCTCCCTCTGCAACATCTTGTCCGGCGAATCCGTGGCCATCCCCCGGGCTCCGGTGTTCCCAGTGGCCAAGATCGTGCTCTCCGCGGCGCCCACCTCCCCGGGCTGGGTGACCGCCGTGCTGGGCCGATCGGGCACGATCGTTCTGCTCCAGCCGGATCTGCCCGGCGGCGGCTGGATCACCATCGACGAAGGAGCGGAGCACGGAGGGTTCCAGGACATGGCGTTCTGGCGCGGGCGGCTGTGCGCGCTGGGGCACGACGGGGCGATCCTGGCGTACCGGGCGAACCTTGGCGCGCGCGTGGCGGTGGTGTCGGAGCTGCGGGAGACGCAGCATCCGTCCGGCGGGAAGTGGCGGCTGTACCTGGTGGAGTGTGAGGGGGTGCTCATGGTGGTGAGGAGGCTGTACAACGTGTGGCGGGACTCTGTGGAGATGGAGGTGGAGGTGCTCTGGTTCCTTCCGGAGGAGCGCAAGTGGGAGGCAGTGGGGGAGCTGCGGGGGCGGGCGTTGTTCGTGGGGTCGGTGGCGTCGGTGGAGGTGGCGGCGGCGGCGGCTGAGGGTGTGCGGGAGAACTGCGTGTACTTCGTGCGGCGGCACGTGGAGATGATGGTGCCGCACGCCATCGGCGTGTACTCGCTGGGGGACGGGGAGACGACGGCGGTGGCCATCGCGGGCGGGCACTCGGTGGACGTGGAGCCCGTCTGGATCAGCGCCTCGGTGGTCTGATTACTTAAATTGCTTGGTTAGCCCGTGGGGTGGATGGACCGGCGCCGGCGCCGGCGTGCAAGAACAAAAGCCTCCGGCTCCTCCTGGCATCTGCTCTGCTTTGCTGTGATCGACTGATGTGTGACTGTGAGGAGTATTTCGTTTCGTTTTGGTGTGCAAGTAACCAACGAACAGTACAACCAGCTCTAACGACGAGTGAAAATGTAAGAGATGTTGGCCTTCTTATGAATTCGGATTATGGATTTTTGATCGTTCGTAAGAAGGAGTAAGAGGGAATAGAAACTTACGTGTAATTTTAACCGATATAAATAAAGTTACTGTAATATACTATAATTAATTTGTGTACTCCATCGGATGGAATTCTGCTTTCCATCCATACTTGTCTCGCTAACCTGGGGCTGGGGCTGGGGCTGGGGAGAAGGTGGTGTCTAAAATGGCCAGTTGGGCCTATTCTACTGGAAGCAGGGCCTCAGAGACAAGGCCCATAGCTGTTGGCACGACGGAGTCCACAAACTCTCTGTTTGTTGGTAGGAAAGAGAGAATGGAACAAGGGAAGGCGTCGATAAATGCAAGGGAATCTGAGGAGGGCGCAGCCGCAGGATATCGTCGGCAGCAGCGAAGCGGCGGCGGAACGGCAACCAACCTAGGGGAGCGGACAAAGGAGGGAGGAGATGAAGACGACCGTCAAGGGGCGCTACGAGGGCGACAAGGCCACCGCCGCCGCCACCGTCGCCGTCTCCGCCGCCGGCGACCTCCGCCTCAAGGCCTCCGCCACCGACGCCGCCTTCGCCAACGGCCCCTCCCTCCAGGGCCTCACCCTCACCCTCGAGAAGCCCGGCGCCTTCCTCCTCGACCTCAAGCCACACAACCAAGTAACCCAATTCTAGCCCTCTCTTGGTCTCAATCGTTCTCACCAACAACGACCAAACTCCGCTCGCATGTGATGTGCAGGACGTGCGCTTCCAGTTCATGAACTCGGCGCTCGTGCTCGACAAGCGCGTCAGCCTCACCTACACGCACTTCACAACCCTCGCCCCGGCCCCCGCCGCGCCGCCCAGCCGCACCGGCCTCGACTGCACCCTCGCCTTCAATCCGGCCAACAAGGTCAACTTCAGCCACACGCTCGGCTCCGCTGGCTGCCGCGTCAAGTACACCTACGCGCACGGGGCCGACCGCCTCACCACCATGGAGCCCTGCTTCGACACCGCCAAGAACGCCTGGGAGTTCGCCGTCACCAGGAAGTTCGAGGGAGGGGATTCTCTCAAGGGCACCTACCACGCCTCCACCAAGCTGCTGGGCCTCGAGTGGAACAGGGATTCCAAGACTGGTGGATCCTTCAAGGTGCGTCTCTCTCTGCTTCTCCCCACTTCTATGTAATTGTGATGTTCAACAACTTAGGATGAAGAATTCAAAAAAATGGAAGCTTTTGAATGATATGGAACTGATCGTCCTGTCTAGGACTAGAACCAAATGGAAGCTTTTAAATGGTATGGAACTGATCTTCCTGTCCAGGACTAATTCAAACCAAATATGTGCTACAAGCGTATTTCTGTTTCTCTACTGTAATGGTTGTTGCTCTCCACTCCAGTACGTGCAACTGTGCTAGGACGAACTGCAGGGAGGGGGTGAAGTTCGGAGATGCACGACGCGTTTGCACGTGTGTGCACATTTCATTGTGGGCAGTTGGGGGCTGGAGGGATGTGAGTGGAACCTGTTCATTATTGCTAGATATGAACATCCGTTACACTCCTTCCTAGCTGCCTAGAGCATTTGCGGTCGTAATCAGAACCGGACGAGGGATTGCCAATTTGTTGTGTTGGAATTGAAATGCTGATTTCTCACACTCCACATCCAATAGTAATCCCAACTCACCACTTTTGAATTGGACATCCCCTGAAGGAAGTAAATTCAAACTGTGCATTTCGTCAGTAATGGAGGGTATGCTGTTCTTGGGTGCTTGTGGCTATAAGAGGTCGTGTGTGGACTGTGGAGTACAGGTGGTGCCATGGAGAGGAAGGGGGTGCGGGGATATCTTGGTGGTGTTAGGATAGGAAAATAGAGTGGTGATGGAAAGAGAGTGGAGAGATAAATTTTGTGCCCTATGTGGTTCGTTAATCCTAAAGTAGTCCAAGCAACATAACTAACACTGCATATTATTTAAATTTAGTTTCTTTAATCTTTCTGACTGCACCCTACAAAATTATAAGGTAATTTCTGGTGAGGAACTTGGGAATAGTTTAGTCTGTAAAAATCTAGTACTATCCCTTTAACACCCCCGAAAAATTCATTCCCATGTTTCAATGTTTTACATCGCCTTATGTGGTTGGGGATACTCTCTGCTCTGGTGTGTTTTTTCAATGGCTGTGTGCCAAAAGTGCTATTATGTGGGTAGTTCTCAGGAGTGTGTTAAGACCATAAGACCTTGTTTTTGGTTTCTATGTAACTGGGAACTGGGGGTGTGATGCCTTCTTTCTCAAAAACTGTGTAAGCAATTTATTGAAAAGGTTGGGGCTGTCCAGAGTGTTAGATGTGTATTATTAATTGTGTATTTCCCCATTATATAAGGGGTTATTTACATATATACCATACTTGTACGTGTATATATATCAGCCATGGGCCTCATGATGAATACAAACACTATTCATAATATGGTATCAGAGCAAACCTAGAGTTTGTCGTCAAGCTGCCGTTGATTCATCTTTTAGCCGTTGCCTGGCTTTCCCATCTCAACCGCCATGCTTGCCGTTCTTCGCCTATCTCCACTGCGGCTTGCCGTCGTCCTACAGTCGCCGAATCCCGTGAGGTTTTCCTGTCGCTGCTTCCTGCCCACGACCACTGATCTGTCGCAGCTCGTCAAGTTGCACGTCGCACGAGACGCCGCTCTCCTGCCTTCGCTCTCCTGCTGTCCGCCGTCACCTTCGGCATCTGGTCGACCACACGGAGTGCTTGGATCTGTTGCCGTTCCACCCTCCAAGCCGCTGCCGTCGTCAGTCACCCGCCACCCATCACATGGGAGGCCGCTCTCCCGCCGTTGCTTTCCAGTCGTCCATCGTCGCCTTTAGCATTTGGCCGATCGTCGCACGGGGCACCTGGATCCGTTGCCATTCTGCCCTCCGAGTCGCTGCCATCGTCATCGATTTCCCCTGCCTGCCGACTCTTCTGCCGAGATTCAATGCCGCTACGGCCATCGGCGCTTCGTCCACTGCTGCTCTAGCCACCATTGAGGCTTTCCTTCGGTCGTTCGGTCGTTTTGACCGACCGATTGTTTCAGTGGTCTTTTGTTGACCAACCAAAGAAAAGAAAAGCAAAAAAAGAAATGGCAACACTTGGGACCAGTTCCCATTGGACTAGTGAGATGCCACTGTGGACTAGTTCTATGCTCAGCTGTCCGTGGTATGGTGTCAGATTGACTCTTGGGACCAGATGTTTGCAACACTTGTCGGCTCAGCAGTATCACCTGGAGCTTTATCGCATCTACAACTTTTTGACACATCTCCGGTCTGAATTTGAGCAGATTTATGCTCAGTTGTTAGCTCATCACCCTCGTGTGACTCTGTTGGAGACTCTTGCAGCTCTTCATACTGAAGAGATTCATCATCGTGGTAGGGTCTACTACTATCATCGTCGTTTCCTTCGATTTTGACAGCTCCTCTAGCTTCTACACCTGCTGCACCTTCAGCTACTCCTTTGCCAGTTGCGCCTCCACCAGTGACAGCCGCTGTCGGTAGGGGACTTCACTGCACCTACTGCAAAAAGAATGGACATGTGGAGCAGTTTGGTACAAGAAAAAAAAGGATTTTTGTCATGGTGGCTGTCCTCCGAAAGGAATTGAAGGTTCCTCCTCTGACACTTATGAGCTTCTCACACTTCTGCGTCGCATGGCTGCCTTTGTACCATCCAGTTCTGCTGCACAGTCTTGTAGTGAGAGATCACCTTCTACTTCTTCTTACTCAGGTATATCATCTTGTATTCTTGATTTTTGTGCTTCCTTTCATATGACATCTGATTCCACCAGTCTTAATTCCATTAGTCCTTTAGCTGCTCCTATTACTGTTCAGACAGCAGATGATACCTCTGTTTCTGTTGCAGGACGAAGCACTCTTTCAAGTTCATCCTTTCATGTTCCTACTGTCTTTCATATTCCAAAACTAACTATGCAGCTTATATATGCCAGTCAGCTCACTGATCATAGCTGTCGTGTTATTCTAAATTCTGATTCTTGTTGTGTTCAGGATCGTCGCACGGAAACTCTGGTTGATACTAGCCCTCGCCGTCGTGACTCACGATGGCTGTGGGAGTTTGATTGGCTTCATCTTCCTTCCGCTGCCCCTATCAATCTTGTTGCCTCCACCACTGCCTCCCCATCTGCTATATCTTCCACTGCGTCTTTTGCTCAGTGGCATCATCGTTTAAGCCACCTTTGTGGGTCACATCTGTCTTCATTAGTTCGTCGTGGTCTTTTAGGGTTTATGTCTTGTAATGCTTCTCTAAATTGTCAGAGCTGTAAGCTTGGCAAACAGTTTCAGCTTCTCTATCCTTCTAGTAAGTTAGTGTCTCAATGTCTTTTTGATCTTTCTTTCTTGTGTATGGGGTCTAACTCCTTTTGTTTTGAAAGGTTATCGATATTATATAATTTTCATTAATGATTTTTCTCGGCACATATGGATATGCTTTATGTTATCTCGTAGTGAGGTTATATCCATCTACAAGACTTTTGTCACCATAGTTTGTACTCAGTTTGACTCCTATTCGTGTTTTTTGTGCTGATTCTGCTGGAGAGTACTTGTCGGGAGTCCTTCGTGATTTTCTTGCTAAGTAGGGCACTTTCTCTCAGTTTGTTTGCCCTGGTGCTCATACCCAGAATGCTGTGGTTGAACGAAAATATCGTCACCTTCAGACAACTCGTACTCTCATGCTTGCTTCTGTTGTTCCACCACATTTTTAGGTTGGAGCTGTTTCTACTGCCACTTTTCTGGTCAATATTCAGCCATCTTCTACTCTTCAGGGTGGGATCCCAGTTGAATGTCTCTGTGACAAGACTCCTAATTATTCTAGTCTTCGTCTTTTTGGGGCGGTGCGCGCGCTATGTTCTTGTACTCCGTGAGCGCACCAAGCAGACCGTTCAATCCATGGAGTGTGTTTTTATGGGCTATAGTGTTAAGCACAAAGGATATCATTGTTGGCATCCTGTTAGCTGACGGATACGGATTTCTCGATATGTTACTTTGATGAGTCTCGTCCTTTCTATCCTCGTCTTTCTCCTTTCTCCACTTCAGTATCTCTTGTGGTGGTGGTAGTAGTGGGGTGGGGGGTCTATGTAGGTTATCTAGAATTTTGCGAGGAAGATGGCTTTTTGGAATCTATTTTTAGATGGACATAACTACAAAATGGTTATCTTGGTGATTTTAACACGAAAGAGCTGAAGCAAATTGACTCTTAACTAAACTTGAAGGGTGCTGGCTTTGTTCTTATGTATCTACATTAGTCTCACACACACACATTATGATATGTGATATATATGTATTGTATTTTTTGCAATGGTATTGTGCTATTGACGGCAAAGAAGACTGATTATTTGGCTGGATATGTTAGTTTGTTCTTTCGCTTGTCAGAGAACATTTAATAAAGAATGTGACAGTATTTTCTGTATTGTGCATCTTCTTAACTTCATTTTGGGTGTTTGTATGGCCTGCACTCTGTTTATATTTGATCACGTTTTGAGGCCTGATTGTATTATGCTCTCTTTGTGCAGGTTGCAACAACGTTTGATTTGTCTGATCAAAGCAAAGCACCAAAGCTAATAGCGGAGAGTACGTGGAATTATGAGATCTGATCCTCCTTAAGAAGCACCCTTGTCCTTGTGATACTGCTTACTGTATTGGATCTCGTACTGTGGAACTATTCTTTTTGGGTGCAACCGTTATTCATTTTTGCCTGTCATATGATGGCGTTGCCATCGGCGATGTTATGACATTGGAAATGAACACTCAGTCGAGTACCCTTGTATGCATACCGTATGATTGGAGAAAATTGTCTTTTGACAAGAACCCCAGGAATGGCGATTGCTGTTTGTTTGGCGATACGTCTGAATGTTTTCATGTGGAAGGAGCATCAGCGATGGTGTCGGATGGTATATTGGTCTGTACTCGCATGGTTGGTAAATGCTGTGCAACTTATGGTAATAATTTTTTTGCAACATTTTGTTGCATCAACGAGTGACATATATGCAGCAACATGGTTTAAGCCTTGGCACATACTAAACTTTGGAATTTGGAATACGTGCAGGGGGGGCACTGCCGAGCAAGCTAGCTCCTAAAGAGAAAAGAAAGGAGTCTGATGAATAGAGCCCTGCTTAGCGCTCAAGTAAACCGCGTGCGCTGCATAATTTGGAAGGAGGAAAACTTGCGGGCGACGGGCGGGTAAACACGGCTTACTGCTCAAGCATCCAGCCATCAAGGAACCTAAAACGCATGCAATGCATCCTCGTCTGGTCCATTCATGCCATGCCATTGGTATATGGCACTTCTCTTTTGGGTTTTTTTTGGCTTCTTCGAAAGTCAAAACTGAAGGACTATATAAGAAAGTCTAGGATAATATTATGATGAACCATTGTAAGTTTTGTAGAGTAGTTATTCGATTTTGTAAAGATTATATTTTGTTTGGATCATTTTGTGAATTTTTCAGGGAAACCGATCGTACCGCCGATATGGCAGCGGTCATACCGCAGAGCGGTAGTACCACGATTTACTTGGTGGTAATTATTTTCTAGAGTTGTCTAATTGTGACATGCAAGGGGTGCGGTAGTACTAGTCTAGAGGGAAATTCTTGGATTTTAAAAAATTAAGTCATGAATTGAATTGGATTGACTTAGGTTAGTGCACTAATGTTGCATGAATCACGTTTTGACTAACGTGGGTTAAGTTGTAAAGAACTTATGACCGAAAATGATTTTTTATCTTTGATTGTGTAGGGTCGCTTATGATCAACCACTGTCAACGGCGAAGATCGATGCTATATTCATAGAGAAGTCGAGACCCAGAACGATCGAGTATGCTGGATGAGATGGTGAGCTCAAGCATAGCATAAGAAATTCAAAAAATGTTGAAAAGAAGTTCGAGCGACGGATTACACCATGTAGCTTGATCGGCCCAAGTGAGGCGTGGTCCGGTGGAACAAGAATAGGATAGACTTGCCAATACGTGGTAAGCATGGTGATTACTTGCAATGGAAGATGAAAATCATGTCAATAAAAAGTATTTTGATAGTTTGACTAAAATATCGGAAACTACTTTGGATCAAAACCGCGGGGTTTGAAAGAGCAATTTAGGTCAAGAAAAAGCTGAGAAGATCAAGGCTAAAAACTTAGCGGATTCAGGCTTATACGTTTTAAAAACATGCATAAGTGTAGTGTGCGAATTAAAACCCATGTGGGGGGTTATCAGGTTTTTTCATTGTGCTAAGTGGATAGTATCTACTAAAGATTAGATGTTACTACCTAGCTCATCTATTTAATAGATTGGGATGAAGACTTTTAATCATCCAACCATCCTCTCATTTGAGACCAAGTGTTCAAGAGTTCTAGGGTTAGGGTTTGAGATAAGTATAAGTGTTGTGGTGTACTCTTTTGTCCTCCAGTAGAGTTGATGTAAAATATTCATCCTCGAATAGTAATATATCAATATTTGTTTATCTGCATGTATCTTTCAAGTTTTAGTTTATTTGCTCTTGATTTAATTGGTTTTTATCTCTTCTCTCCTCATTTTGATCTTGTTAGATACCAAGGACGTATAAGTGATGGAGATATTCTATAAAAATCAATCTCCATCTATCTAGACATCAGATTTGGTAAATTCTTGAAATTGCCTAGTTTTTGCTTGATTTCGCCTCTCCTTGAGATTTCTTGATCTAGTTGTTTGTGGCTCGATTCCTTATGTATTCTAGTTTGTTATGATATGTGAAAATACATTTAGAGTTATCGTGGCCATCATTCACCTACTAGCATGCCGTATTCACCGTTCTTGATTTTTGCCCAGTTTTAGTGCAACTTTCCTTCAAATGGGAAAAAAAAGAATTTTGATAACAGTTCTCTTAATTGGTGCATGCCAAGTTTGAAATCATTTGGATCTATGGAGCAAAAATTGCATGTATTATTTTTTTTGAAATAGTGCTGAATTTACCATTCATCGAGTTGAGTCCACTGTAATGGAACTACCTGTAGTGTAACTTGGCACTACCGATACTGTAGCGGTACTATCATGGTACTATAGCGGTACTACCACGATTACTGTTCCTTCCTCAGTTTTTAGCTTTTTGATTTACTGGGTTTTGTCTTGGCTCTCTATCATTAATCTTTATAGTTTTGTAGCTATTAGAATGAACGATTAACGAATTCATAGAGAAAAATTTTAAGGCTTCATTCACCCCTCCTTTGTTGACATACCAGTCCTACAGAAATAAATGGGGTGGCTTCTTGAAGTGGATTTCTCAAACAGCTTTTTATACCCAAAACCATACACATCGTCCGCTACCGTCTCGAAAAGTATAAATAAAAATCATCAGCCACAACTAGAAGCCACAGTTCATGTCCTTTTGGGTCTTTGACTTCTCCAAAAGTCAAAACAAACGAGTGAATTCTTGAAATGGATTCTCTAGTTAGCTTTTCGAGCTCAAAATTATATACGCCGTCCGCTGTCATCTTAAAAAGTAAAAGTAAAAATCATAAACTACAGCTAAAAAATAAAGCCTAAATTCCTCCCTTGAGGCATCAGCTAGCATATATATAGCATCAGGTAAATAAAACTGCTAGTACCTAGCTGCGCTAGCGTGTGAAACAAACATCACATGACAACTATTCTAATTAAATCTAAAAAAATATTCTAGCTAAGGTGCCTAGTTCGAGACTTGTAGATCTCTGCTCTGCTCAAGTGAAGACGGGCTTGTCGATGGGGCGCCTGCTGTTTGCCAAGGAGGAGATGCGGATCCTGATGGTCGGGCTCGACGCCGCCGGCAAGACCACCATTCTCAACCATCGGTACGCCATACACCTACACCGATATATATATATATATATGTGTGTGTACGCGCGCGCTTCCTTCCCGTCAAAGCATAGGATTCATCAACGTTCTAGTATTATCCTAAACTGGTACGATTAATTAATTTTGTAGGATTACTCTTATATTTGTGCGGCATGATGAGCATGGATTACTCTTGGTTAATTTCTTCCTTACAGATCCGCCCGTCATCGAAGTACTACTTCCGAAACACCCTAGGTTTGATCTTTGTCGTTGACAGTAACGACTGGGAACGTGTTCTTGAAGCCAGGGATTGGCCTTCCACCGACAGCACAACCAAGGTTTCTTATATATTGGGGTCATTCGAGTTGCGGTTTATATTTTTTGGTTGAAATTTTTGAATTCTGACTATTTATGAGAGAGATACTTGCGTGTAATTTTGACTGATATAGCTAAAGTCGGTACAATATCTACTATAATCGACTGATAGACCTCATCCTAAAAAGACACTTCGTTTAAAAGCTACTCGCTGTAGATTAGTCATAAGCTAGAAGCCTAAAAGAACGACCCATATTGGCCAATTCTTTGGCTTATCTTTAGTTATAACATGATATAGAGGGAAACTGCTAAACAAGCAGCCCCTTTCTTTTCCTAAAGAACAGTCACAAATTTAATTTTGTTTTAGAAAAAAAAAGACTGCTGTTATTTATCTACGAGCAGCATCTCAGGAAAAAAAAAGTAAATTCACCTCAAGGCTCTTGCCTATAATCCTATAACTATATGCAAGACTATTTTACGACAACAGTTGAATCATACTATCTACTCCTTCCGTTCACAAATGTAAAATCATTTTGGCCTTTTAATTTTGTCCCTAAATGTACGTTGTTTTACAATTTTCTATACACTTTTTCCTCTACTTTTCCTATTGTACCCTTAGATCATTACTCTTATGAATAAATGAGTCATTCCCAATGCTACTCCTCCTCAACAAACCTAGTCGCCTAATTATACATAAAGTCTTAAATACATTTAGACTTTTCCAACCACTAGCTCTTTATATAGAGTACACTTCATTTGTGCATTATAGCTATACTGAGTACTAGTAGTACAGCTCAAACATGGAGAAGAACGAGCCAAACAATCACAATATTTCCAAGTACTCTGCCATTGACAAGAAAGAGGTTTGATTTGTTAAAGACCAACATGTGGCATAAAGTGGAAGGTGCTCTAGCCAATCACAACAACTACTTGGATGATGATATCTACATGTTTGATTTGAATCATGGTACGACAAATGTGAACTCCATCCGAATGAAGCGATCAAGCGAGTAATCCTAAAGATGTTGAAGATTAATCATCCTAGGTTCTTTTAGTGAGTTTGTAGTGCTGGATTAAACTTTATTTGGTGTCGCTTCCGCCTTTCATGCTACTACTATGTTAGGTTCATTTCTCTCTCGCTATTATGGGATTAAACTTTGGTGGCAACTAGTTAGTCCATTTGTTCAGAGTTCATCAATGGTTATCATCATTTGTCCTTTTATTTTTTTTCTCATAGTGGAGTAGAAGTAAGGGGGGAAAGTAGACTAACAGTTCTTAGTTGGCATCACATAACTTGAAAGTGTAAACACAAAAAAAATGGAAAATGCATTACTAGCATGCCTTAGACGTCATCATATAACAAATCTTACAAGACTTATGCTATAGCATCGGAATCTAAATAATCTCGAACACTTGTAATAAAGCAGCATCATAAGGAAGTTGCAAAGGAAGATGACCCTGTCTTTCCAGTTCTTCTTTGTTTTTATGTGGGATCTTATACCCGTTGCCTCCTCTACATTTCATGATTTCTACCATGCATGATTGCTGAGTAAAAAAAACTCTCTTCAACTTTGACGAAGAATATTCATCAAATTCCTTTTCAACCACTTGAATTAGATCATCTATCATCTTCGAGCAGTGTTTATATTGCAAAGCTTGGATGGAGCTGAAGAAACCAAGGTCTAAATATTTAAGTCTGGTGAATTAGGTGGTTGACACATTAACCGAATGTCAAACCCGTTTTACGAAGCTGCTGTGCAAAATTTCTCATCTGTTGGATCAACATGGGTCCTTGCATTGTCCTACTAGATAAAAATAGTATTTCTGGCATCTTCTCTGGGCCACTTAGCTTGAATGGCTGGTATGACCTTTTCAATCAAAATTGATCTCATGATTTCTCTATTTACCGTAATCGCTTTTGTCATCAAATCTGGGACGAGCCAAAGCCATTAGGAACATCACTTTTCCAATGTAATTTTTATTTTGGTATGTACACAAGGGGTCTTCTTCTTCTGGAAGCATGTAGAAGGTCTTGAATCTTTTTGTCAAGTTAAACCACTTTTTATCTATATGCACAATATTGTACATATTGACAAATTTTGGTTCATGAGGTAAAGTGTTCTGGTCTAGCATCGATACACAGAACCGTAGCCGTGCTCTTTTGTTCTCTTCCCTCGGATGTGGTTTAAGAGCACTTGTATAGTGCCGAAGAAGGCCTTGCTTGAGCAGCTTGTGCAATGAACTATGCCTGACATGAAGGCCTTCAGCTAATGACCTTAAATTTGTTCTTTTGTTCAAAGAATATCATGAACTACAGTAAGATCAACTTGGGCTCTCTTGCGACCACAATTCTTTGCTCTTCTATGCGACACATCTATAGCCGCGCCATTGGTAGGGGGAGTATCCTTTGCTTGCTTCCAAATCCTTTGCACTGTTCTCAAAGACAAAGAAAATAACGAAGAAACTTCATTAGTCAAGTTTCTCCTAAATTTTCCATTTACACTTCTTGCAAGTAAAGCATTATAAACTGCCTATCTCAACTCATTTGATGTGAATTTCTTTATATCTTGTTCTTGCAGTATGTCAAAAATGTATGCATAATGGCCATGAAAATGAAGCAATTAAAAGGAATATAAACATTAAAGAGAAATTTTACAAAGAAAAAAAATCATTTTTAAAGTCTAGGGTCCCAATTTTTACAAACAAAAAATTAGAACAGCCTAAACTCAATAAAAGGGGAGTCTTATAGAAAGAATACCCCCAAAATAAACATCAAGAATAAGCAACTTAGTACAGCAAGAATATCTAAGAAAACACCCATGTCGAACACATCACAATTAAACAGCGAAGTGCCATTGTCGTACCTGAATTCGAAATAGCAAAGCCCTCTTGATCACCTTCTGAAAGGTCCTCATCTTCCTCAAGCAATGGCTAGTGAACATCTTCTTGAATTTGCTCCATGTTCATATCAGACCTCATAGTATTACTGTTGATTTGTCATCGTCAATGTCTTGAGGAGTATCAAATGGCTATCTTTCCCCACTGCTGCTAGTAGGGCTAAGATTAAGGTCAAAATATGGTCTACTAGAAGCCATAGTACTAGTGGCAGTAGAAGCTATGAGTATGCTTAGGTGAACACTTTATACACTCCATAGCTCATACACCAACTAATGGAAGTTTTGGTTCCAAAACTAAATTTTATTTCGGTTTTCAGCTGTTCTTTTGGGCTCCAAACTCAATTTTTTGAAGAGGCATTGCTAATCCTACACTCAAGTACTCTAAATTGATTTACTTGGCTCCAATTTTTTTTTTTTTGCTAGTGCAGTGAGTAGAACAATTAATTGGAGTTGCATGCTGCTTGAGCTTTGTGTGTGTTGTGATTAATTGGAGAGAGAGAAGTTGTGTGCCTTAATTAACTGAAGAGAGATTAAAACAAGAGAAAGGTACGGTGGTCATTTCACATCATACCTTAATTCTTGTTGTCATATCTAAAACGACTAACATTATAGAACAGAGGAAGTACATTTTTCTTTCTCTTTTAGTGTGGTGCAGACCTAGGGAAGTCGGATCAAGTGATCAACAGATGTGGAACCGACAGGAGTTGGCTTGGTGTATTTAACGTCAGGTGTAATTTTCCGGGGACATAGAGTTGATCAACAGATGCTGCAGAATACAAACAACTTGTGCTGCATAGAGTTGATGTGTGTATGCAAAACAAGAGTATTGACTGCTTTGTTGCATAGTTGAAAAATGAGAAGGCAGAAATGTTCTTCCGGTGTGCGATGGAATTTGCTTCCTGCTCCTAATGTATATATAGAGGTATAATGAAGGGGGGCCTTATTGAGAACACAATGGCAAAACGAACAACGATAGTCGAATTTCTTCTGTTCTAGTCATAAAAGAGCAAGCCAGATGCATAGTCTATAGATGCACATGATCGATGTGTTCCCCGACATCAGCCTCCAGGAGATGGAAGAGGACGGTAGGGAGCTCCGGCGAGCGGCGGCGCCACCGTTTGTGCGAGCCCCAACCGGTCGGTGAACCATTCGCCGACCAGCTTGTTTTGGTTTATCTGCTTATTTCACCTGTTCTCTTCGATCGTCAGAAATGTTCTTGGAGACTTAAAAGAGCGTTGAAACATTTACTAGATCAACTAGAGGACGAACAAAATATGTCCACTTGAAACATTTGGACGACTAATTTTGTTGTTCTAAAGCGTCGGGGGGACCTTTGCGTGACATCAACAAGGATCATGCGGACCATTTCACTTTATTTTTTTTATTTTTTTCAAGGAAAGCAGACCTTTTCATTAGTAGACTGGATGGAGACAGAAGAATCAAAGTACTCTATACAGATTTTGTCAAATTCTTTTTTTTAAATCCTTGTAAAGAAAAAGATATGCATATTTCAGGTTTAATTCATTAGCCAAGTTGTCCATCAAAAGGAGGCAACTGACAAGCAAAAGTTGATCACTGGAACTCACTAAACCGGCGGCTGGTCTAAAACCTTTTCTTTTTTTTTTGAAAAAAAAATTCTACAGTATGGCTAGCCGGAGTTCTTCCTTGTATCGAGCAGCTTGTGATTGATGATTGTAATGCTACCCTTGATTAATTAATTAATACATCTCTTTTCCCCTAAAAAAACTCACTAAACCGGCGGCTGGTTGGCGAGAAAGGTGTCTAGCTAACCTAGCTCTCAAGAACACTAGTACTAACTTTGTATGTGCGGTACAAAGATATTAATTGTACCAGCTCAATTCGGAGCACTGAAATCTTAGGAAAATTTCTATTATATTATAATTTAGAACTAGTGGTTGTCCTCTTTTCTCCTGAGCAATGCAATGCGAGTACTTACCTTTGCTCTTTGGCACGCATCAGGTTCTGCAAAGTGTGTGTCTCGTCCTGCATTGCTTTGCATATCCATGCTTGTGTGACACGCTTACGAAGGGCAGGAATATATGGTGAGTAGCTACGGTTTATTAAATTCCTAGGGGAGACTGTCTGAAAGACTGAAACTCATTTTGATTTTAGCTTCCGACTTATTTTTCATTATTCCTAAATTTTGTTTTTTTCTAGCTTTTTTGAGCTTTTTATCTTTTCTTTTTTCCGTGTTCATTTGCATTATTTATGATAGACTTACCTATTTTTTATTTTTTAATTTAATTATGCTAAATAAACTAGCATCAATTACAACGTAAAATAAACATGCTATAATATAAATTTAGCTATAAACTATTAAAATTTTGTCCAAACTGAACAGGCTCTTTGATGTGAATGGTGCAAAATCAGATTAGGCATGCATAGATTGCCCTACCTACCTACCTTAACCATAGAAAAGATGTGAATGGTGCAAAATCACAGGCATACACGGATTGCCCTAGCTACTTTAGGTGACAACACACAAACCATAGACTCTTTATATCCCGTTGGTTTCAGCTTTGATTTCTAGCTTCTAATTTATTATCCCTAAATTTCATCTTTTTTTTTGCCTTTTGATTTTTTTTTGTTTTTTTTCGTATTTATTTACATTGTCTGTGATAAGCTAATATTTTTTATTTTATTTTTTAATTTAATTATATTAAATAAATCATCATTAGTTGTAGAAAAAATAAGTTAGCTACAGTGTAAAATATACTATAAACCAACTAATTTAAGCCGAAATGAACGCCCTATTAAAGAAGAATCTATGCTGTAAACACGAAGACTTCGTATATACTGGTTCTTTGTTTCACGGTATTAGTCTGCCGTGCATACTAAGAAGACACATAATTTAAGAAATATTTTAATAGAATTTGAACATATTTGTTTCTATTAGATATATTATTTAAATAAAATTGTGTTCTACTTGTTTCCGTTAGATAGACTACTCTACCTAATAGACACAAGTACGGTGAAATTCTATTAAATATTATTTGATTTTTGTGTCTTTTTGGTATTCACGCAAAATTAATATTGTGAAGCATACTATTTTGACGTGCTGTGTTATTCATCACGGTAGGAGTAACAGTACATGGTAAACGATGATATTGATGGTGTTGTACCCGCACAAATCTCTTAATTAAACTCGAGCATCTAACCTTTCGGCGCCCACAAAATTTGAAGGGAAAGTTAACATTTTCCCATGATACACTAGTACTCCCGTGTAGGAATGCAATGTGCGTATTCGCAGAATTATTAATTCTCAACGTATGCATATATGCATGTTTTTCTTTGCTTCATGAATTCCTGTCTAATTAACATTTCGTTTTCTTCTTTCTGAAATAGATCGAGCTCGATCTGTTCCCACGACGAGTTAGAGTAAGCAACCAAGCAAGCATGCATGTCCATCGTTTCAAGATGCCAGGATATATAACAAGTTCAACATGCATTTCTACTCAGTTGCACTAAAAATTTCACGACACAAATACAAGTATAAAACTACGTACCGATATCAATCAGTAACAAAGGCCCTTTCATTGCACCATGCATCTAGCAGATTGGGAAGCCATGCTCATCCTTGGTTTCATTTCGGACTCGCACAGATTGGGAAGAACTTACCAATCCAAATCTGGTTCGATATGATCCCGGACATGCATGCAGTGTAGCCGTTCACCAAAGCATGCTCCCATTAAAACAGCACAAACTGTTGCATCATCGTATTCTCCCAGGTGAAGGGTGCATCGATGCATCGTAATGCAATGCAATAACTAATAATCCACTTGTTAAATGATGTACTCCTGCATAATGTATGTTGCAGGAATCTACGTACATATGGTCCTTCCTTCCAACAAGTTAAAGCTAGCAGCAATGCATTCTTCCTTGCCAATCGAATTTTCCTATTTGTCCGGCCATGATCTCCAAACGAGCAATTTTCGAACCTGAAGGTAGAGGTAGCTGTGGTTTTGTGGTTTAATTCTTGCAGTTATAAAACCACGATAAAAGTAGCTGATCAAAAGAACACGTGAGATGAATTTAACATAAAAAACCCTTGTGAAAAAAATCACGGATGCACAAAGGCGGAGTTCACTATATGAAGAGAGATTACAAACACGAGTAACATTGGTGTATCTCAACTGTGCGACTACATTGGTACATATATAGACTAGATAACAAGATTCATAGAAAATTATAAAACCAAGACGACGTTGGCGCATGTGTCCACTTGGACACGTATATGAATCCTTATCATATTTTAACAATCCAACGCTGGACAAATATACAGATTCGTAACATGCAGAGCTGAGGAAGAAGATCGTTGATAAAGATGGCGCAGTACGATACCACGGCATGACGTCAGACAGTGGTGATGGTGAACCTGACAGTAGAACAATCGCCAAGATAGATCGTGAATCAACACTCAGTATGGAGTCAAGGTTGCGGAACAGAGTCGAGGTGAGTCGAATCGCCAAATTGAGATACGATTTCTTGTGTGCACTTAGCACAGGGTTTATGAAAATCCTTGGTATACTTCCGTGTACGTGAAGCAAAATCTCAAAATACCCACGTAGCACTCCAGGCCAAAAGTGACTTTCGCTAGTGCTTTGCATGGATTTGTGTCCTGATCGAATCCAGTGCCATCAGCTGAATTGATTTCCTCAGAATTGATGACGAAGTATTGCTGCTCTTTTGCTTCCAATTTGATGTCCTGCAGGTGCTGTCCGAGGAGTACGTCGTTCCTCCCGAGGCGTCGGCTTAATTGGATCTTGATCTAGAGCTTTCGTGCTATTTATTATAAAAATATATAATAAAAATAGATGATTAAAAGAATAGAAGATATGAATTTAATATGAAAAACCTTTATAAAAAAACAATGGATATATAAAGGTAGAATTCTCAATCGTAGATGTACAATATAGGCTAAGAAATAAGAGTCATTAGATATTACGAAACCGAGACGAGGTAAGTGTATGAATCCACTTAGATACGTATTAAAATTCGTATCATACTTTTAACACTTGCTCCTTTAGACGTTGGGCATAAAGGCGTGTTTGGGAAAGTTAATTAACCCACAGTATTATTTTTGCCCGGATGGAATGGAACCTAGCTATGTCATGGGCCATGCCAAATTTGTACATGATTGGCTTATCTTGTTTTCAGTATAAGGCAGTCGGTCAAGATGGCCATTGATCTAGCATTCTAGCTTTATTTGTTGGAACCATTTCTTTCCCTGTACACAAAAGAAGTGAGGAGTTCTTGACAACCATTCCAGAGTCCTTGCATCTATTCTAGCAGCAATAGGTCGCATGCTCGATCTTGCCAGATCGTCCTAGCTACATGAATGGTGGCTAATTAATTGTAGCTTTAACTTTGATTTTGTCAACACTGAATTAAGCTGGCCTACGTACCCTCGATCTGTATACAGATATGCAGCACTTTTGCTAGCTACGTCCTCGATCGGTTGGAATAAAACGCCGTCCGTCCGACTGATCAATTCCCATGCATCTGTCTCTGCCTGCCAATGCCATTAGTTGTTCCATATCTGTCTATCTCCCCCTCCTGCAATGTGCATCGTACTAGATTGTTAACCATGCGTACATTATTCCATCGCTATTGCTTTAATTAGTATAGTGGTTTTGATTAATTCGATCCATGCCGCGACAAGATTAAATTACTTAAGAAGCTAGCTAGCCTCGATGAGTATAAATATGAGCCCGCCCAGCTTCACTTGTTGGTGTGCAACCAAGACACCAAGCTAGCGATCGATCGAGCTGAGCGCATCGATATCGATCTATCTCTTGTGCAATTAGTACTAGCTAGCTAGCTAGCTTGCTTAATTAGTTATGGCGTGGAGCACGAGCGAGAACGAGAGGTTCGAGCGCGCGCTGGCCACGTACGACCGCGACACGCCCGGAAGGTGGGAGCGCGTAGCCGCCGCGGTTGGCGGCGGCAAGACGGCCGACGACGTCAAGCGCCACTACGACCAGCTCGTCGACGACCTACGCCGCATCGAGTCCGGACAGTTCGACGCCGGCTACCCCAACGGCACCAGGAGCAGCAGCAGCAACAATAGCAGCAACGGCTGAACCAACCGGCCGACATGATCGATTCACGGAGGTTGCAGCTTCACGTACGTGACCATGATGTGCTCCCGTAATGGAGCGGTTTGCTTAATATGCATGCTCTCCTCCTACGTACGCAAAAATAACGTACGGTTGTTGTTCTATCTTGTATCACGACCCCGGCCCCGCGCTTAACAAATAGTATGTGATTATGGCTGCATATGATATGTGAGAAAGCACTCCTGTATATATTGTTTGCGCGAACCTATTTTGACTGATCCAGTGATCTAATATACCCAAGGTTCCTCTTATTCTGAGAAAAAAAAATACCTGAGGGTCCACTGCAATATATTATGTAGGTAAGTAAGAACATACTCCTTCCATCTAAGTTTATAAGACGTATTTTTTTAAACATATAGACCAATGAGATAATGAAAAATAGCTATATTACCCCTAATTATTATCTATAAGCGCTATATTCAATGTATGCATGTAGATAATAGCAAATAAAGTTGTATATTTATTAGAGATATAAAGATAACATCACACTAATCTTGTATTGAAATACGAAATACGTCCTATATTTATCGATAAGGCCATTCAAAAAATACGTCCTATAAACTTAGACACATGATCAGTACTGTATTTGTCATGCTTAACCGTATAATGAAATGAATAAGAGTGTAGTAGACTAGCTAGCAGTTACCTTTTTAATTACACACACCTACAGAACGATCAGCTAGCTACTAATACCAACTGTTGTTTGCCAAAGCACTTGGTTCAACCTGAATCCAGAAACAATGTGAGGCTGGCTCTTTTAAGTACTGTTCCTCCAGAGATAGGAGGAGGGAGTGAGGCGGGTCAGTTTGCATAGGGGGTTTTGGGCCCAATTTCGGCTCATGAGTGTTTGGGTGGGCTGAGAAAAAGATCCCAGGCCTTCCTTGCTGTCGGCTAGCACACTTGTTTTCTCCGGCCGTGCCTAACCGGCGGTCGCTGCGATGCGATTTATGATAACAATTATCGTTGGTGGTAGCTGCCGAGTCAGCGTCACCACCTACTCTTAGGCGACAAAGGAGGAGTCAGCGGAACCGGCCTGCGTCGAACGCTGTTTTTTTTGTATGCGTCGAACACAACAAATTGGATTGCCATACATGCTTCGTGCATCATAGATGATCAGTAGACAAATAAGCGGACGTACCAAACATTTTCCCCAATTACCCAACGTATTTTTGTTGATCTACAAATTAAAACATGTACATGGATCTACATAGTAGTCGGAATGGTAATAAGGGTATTTCAGACTTTCTGGTAATAAGCCACAGCACTCAATCCATCAAAAAGCCAGGATACCAAATAGTCTAACTTGGCTTAAAAGCTAACTGCTTTTAAGCTGCTTAAGCCAAAAAGCTGGCTTTAAGCTATAAGCCAAAAAGCCAAAGCCTAAACAAACAGGCCCTCAAAATGGCACCTGAAGCTAGTTAAAATCCCTCTTGGAGGTGTTCAGAATGACGTTGTTTTATAGTTTTTTTACTATAGTTGATTTAATTTTTACTATAATTGAGTTGGCTTATTTAACATATTTAAATTAAAAAAAAATTAAAAATAGAAAAATCATGTTAGTCCATCACGAATAATACAAAGAAATATAGGAAAAAAGAAAATGCAAAAAAACCTAAAAAATAAAAAATAGAAAAAATAAATAAAATTAATGAATAGTGAGAAAAAAAGTAGAAAACAGAAATTAAATTTAGTGATGTCTTAAAGCTTATCGGCAGGCTAGCTACACCATGGTTTGCTAGCTACTAATCCTACGAATTAGCACGCTATAGCCATCTGCGAAATATATCAGTGTTTGGAATAGTGATGGCTTTTGATTGAAATTTTACTGTAGTTGATTTTTTTTACTGTAGCTGAGTTAGTTTATTGGACATAATTAAATTTTTTTAAAAAATATAAAACTAAAGTTAAAAACTAAAACTGAAAAAAAAAGCTAACTTGAGCACCTTAATCACCGTAAGTTAATGCGCACTTGTACGAGATGGTTGCCCGAACACACATCCTTTCGGAAGCAGCAGCAGCAGTGTCGAATCAAGCGGTATGGACGACGCGAAGCCGCGGGACCTGGGGGGCTCACTGCCGGTGCCCAACGTGCAGGACCTCGCCGCCCGCCGCGAACACCTCGCACCCGCCGTCCTCGACCGCTACCTGCGGCCCTGCCCCAACACCGACGACCTCCTGCTCGACGACGCTCATCATGACCAGGAGGGCGTGCCCGCCGTCGATCTCGGCAGGCTCCTCGATCCGGAGCTCGCCGAGGAGGAGGGCGCCAAGCTGAGGTTCGCCTGCGAGGAGTGGGGCTTCTTCCAGGTCAGTAGTGGCTCCTATGCATCTTAGTTTCTTCTCCCGATTAAATGGTAGAGTAGAGTAGTGGCATGTTTTGTCTCGAGTGCCATGCGATGCGATGCGATGCGATGCGATGCGATGCGTGCAGGTGGTGAATCACGGGATACCGGTGGAGGTCGTGGAGGAGATGAAGAGGAACATCGTGGGTTTCTTTGAGCTTCCTCTGGCAGAGAAAGAGGCGTTCGCGCAGCAACCGGGGTGGGTCGAGGGGTACGGCCAGGCGTTCGTCGTTTCGGAAGAGCAGAGGCTTGACTGGGGAGACATGTACTTCCTCCTTACGCAGCCACCGCACTACCGCAACCTCAACCTCTGGCCTTGTCACCCTTCCACATTCAGGTCAGGTGCTTGGTAATCGAAGAAATGGACGGATGGCTTGGTCACTCACACCTGCAATATGAGATTTCCTCTTGTGCTGCTGCACCGCAGGAGTTCCTTGGAGTGCTACTCCGCGCAGGTGCAGAGAGTGGCCACCGAGCTGCTGCGGGCCATGGCGAGAAACCTGCTCGTGCAGGACCCGGAGAAGATGACTAGGATCGCTGGGTCGCAGTCCATGAGGTTCAACTACTACCCGCCCTGCCCGCAGGCGCACGACAGGGTGTTGGGCTTGTCGCCGCACTCCGACGCCGTCGGGCTCACGCTGCTGTTGCAGGTCAACCCGGTCGCCGGACTGCAGATCAGGAGGAAGGGCGGCTGGATCCCTGTGAATCCCCTTCCCGGCGCTCTCGTCGCCAACATCGGCGACGTCATCGAGGTACCTAGTACCTCGAACAGCTAATAAATCGATCGATATCAGCAGAGTTCACCCGTTGCACCGGTGATCTGTTCCTTCTTCTTATCCCCCCTGCCCTGCGTGCAGGTTCTGACCAATGGCAAGTACAAGAGCATCGAGCACAGGGCAGTTGTTAGCGCGCACGAGGAGCGCATGTCCGTCGCGGCGTTCCACAACGCCAAGTTCGGCGAGACGTACGGGCCACTGGAGGAGATCGTCGGAGGGGACGAGGTGCGCTACAGGACTATCAGCGCGGAGGACTACTTGAAGCTCGTCTTCTCCAGCAAGCTTGATGGCAAGAACATCATGGACGCCATGAAGATCAATCCTTGACGACGAGTGTCCACGGGAGTCACCGTTGTCGATAACTTGTGCCGCTTCAAGTTTCTCTTTCTTTCTTCTTTCTTGCGAGGAATATCGTCGTCTCCACTCATGTTCACTCGAACAACGCTGAACCCACCCCTGGATGGGTCGGGTGACTCGAGCGATGTCACCGCTCGGCATAGGCTGCCCTGGCCCATCAACATGCATGAACCGCTATGTATTAGACGACCTTGCCGTATTTTCAACAGTAGTATTTGTCGCTGCTATGCTTGCACAATGCACAGGAAAAAAGAGAGGTAAAAATGGTTTTTTTTAGAGAGAAGTAAAAGGATCTGGTATCAAGAAAGAGATGAAATTTATTATGTGTTACTAGGCCGGCGGGGACGTCCGCTCGGAGATGGCCGTCGGCAAGCAATGTAGAGCAAGCTTACATCCCACGAGGCCTTGCGTTCTCGCCGTGGCCGTAGGAAGGCGAGACATTGCCGATGTCGGGCTCTGCGTTCGTTGGTGGTTGCGGCATTGCCGATGTCGAGATTGTCGCCTTGTGGTCATGCTCTCATTCAGCTTCCACTACTTTCTTGTCTTCGACTCTCCCCACTCGCACTCGGTGGGAAGAAAAGCTCTCTGGCCTTGGTGAAGTTAGGATCCTCAAAGGTCGACGAGGCGCTCTTGGTTGCTTCGCATGCACAAGTATATATGCATCAGAAGCAAATCTAGCTTGCCGGTCTTTGTGTTGTGGTCAATGTTACGCACTGATCGGGATTATAATTACTTAACCCGATTGAGATTATTTTCTTTCACTGCAAATACGTGCGATTCAAATGCATGTTGCCGCACGCTAGGTGGATATCATGCCGGCCATTTGGTTGTTGAGAATTAGTGGAAACAATAAACATTGAGTTCGGACACTTGGCGATTTAATTAGTTCGTGCTGGCCGGCATATCTGGTGTAAGGATTAAACGAGCTATTTCTCTCGTTAACCCTTCTTGACATCTATCCCCGGAAAATATAAATCTGCCAGCGTTACTGCTCCCTTTATATTGCATTGTTGTACTCAAGCTAATCCTTATTGCTCTATTGGTTGGCATTAAATTTTTCTTTAAAAGAGTGCTTTGATTCTGCTCTTTTTAAGTTTTAAAAATTTGTGGTAGTAGCTCTGAAAAAAATTCTATCTTCATTAACCATAAGGTTCAACAGTTTTAACAATCGATTGACAACTTCGGTAAAGTATAACACTCTGATTAGAATATATGAAAAGATTGTCATTTTTTCCCTCACCGTAAGGCTTTTCAACGATGAAGGATTAACAACTATTCATGCCTATTTGCATGTGATGCTACTATGATATGTGAAATACTGGTCCATTTTCCCAGATCAGTTTCTAACCATCTATGTTTCATCTTTGGTATACACCTGTATGTCTGTCATGTGGGGCCAAGTTTATAGCCGGCGCCACAAGCCCAGGGATCAGCCGGCCCTAGAGGCGGCAGGTTAGGCTTTAACTAGTAAGATGTTTGCAATTCAGGAAGGTTTAGATATTTCCTTTGTTAGGTAAGATCCTTAATATCAGTTTGGATCCTTTTTCAATTCGGTTTTGATTTGTAATTCATTCTCTATTTATAGGAGGAGATAGCATATGAATAAAACAAAGCAAGGATTGGACAAAAAGTCTGATCTCTTGCCTTGTTCCGAATTCTCTTCGCCTCGGCGCCTAGGCCCACTGCCCTAGCCGCACGTCCGTTTCCCTCCTCACGGCTCACCGGCGGAATCCTCATTCGCCGGAGTCGAACTTGCCTTACCGCCTGCGCTCCCAAAGATCATCTCCCGACAATGCCAGTGGTTGGTTCAATACCTGCGCAGTAGCAGTAATGTAATATTGTAATACCACTGCTCACTAATATTGGTTCATTTCATTGCTTGGTATGTGTATTGTTTGTAGTGTCCGAGGTGATTTTTGCTATTACATCAGCAGTGAAGGATGTCTGTGGAAAACCTCCAACTGAGCGCCTCTTCCTTACAAATACGGGAGGATCTGCTTGTGCCTTGATGAGATTGTTTGGAAGGTAGAACTTCGAGTTAATTTTCTGGTCGCACAGCATTCCCATGTGTCTTCACCATGGACTTGCTTATTGGATACTGATAATATACTATCAACTGCTTAGCCTATCAGAATGGAAATAACGGTGTCCGTTCAGTTCCTGCCTGCTGTGAGTTCTTCTTACGGTCATCCCATACACACGATGTCCCAATGTTTTCCATTCTGATCTAATTTAGATCAGAGAATTTTTCTGTCAGGACTCGTTATCTCTGTTAAAAAAATAAATAAAAATATATCAGTTGGGCTGTTGGCTCCCTTTCTTCACCGTTATGATGTTTTGACCAGCTGCATTTGTTGTTGATTCAGGGTCTGCTCGTGAACACAGAGAAAGACAGAGTCCGGAGGTTGATTAGATTAAGTAGCGCTCAGTTAAACATTAATTTATAATTTTTTTATTATAGTTAGTTTATTTTTTAACTGTAACTGAGTTGGTTTATTTGACATAATTAAATTTAAAAAAATATATAAAAATAGAAAAAACATGTTAGACCATCTAGAACAATACAAAGGAATACGGGAAAAAAAGAAAAGGCAAAAAAAATCTAAAAAAATTCAAAAAAAAATTAGAAAAAGATGAAATTACTGAATAGTAAAAAAAAAATAGAAACCAGAAGCAGAATCTGGATTTAAGCCAAAATAAACACAGCCTAAAGCCGCCTGTTGAGCCATGATTTGGAGTTATAATGATCCGACCGACCTTGCTTTATTAGAACAAATTATTATTCACACTTGCGTCTGTTTCTGCCTGTACTGTCTGTATGTATCATCCATATCATTCATATATTAAACATGGGGGACTTTCTGGGCTCTACTTATATCCACGTCATTGTTTTTCCCTCTTTTGGTGGACGTGTGTGCGCACACTTGCTTTCTCTTCACCTAACAAGTTTGTGCGCATTTACTTTTCCTTCGCTGCCACTCTTAATCACTAGTTAGTCGCTCGCGGTTTGCGTGGCGTGCTGCTGCACAAGTGCAGTTAGTATATACCATTCCTGGGGACATTGTTATTAAGGTGTCGCTTAAGCAGTAAAGCAGCCCGGAGGTTCAAGGAGTCACCCCCGCCTTGCTGTCTGTGCCCAAGGCGTATGGGGAGGCGGCGGCGGCCTGGGGGGGAGACGGCGGTGGCCTGAGGGGGAGATGGCGGCGGTCGACCGGATCTAGTGGCGGGAAGCCCCGATCCGGCGTGGAGAGGCCGGATCCGGCGTCGTCCGGGTGGCGGCGGCGGCGTCCGGATGGAGGGCAGCGGCGCAGGACCGGATCCGGTGGCGGGGAGCCTCGATCCGGCGCGAGGAGGCCAGATCTGGGCTGGGGTGACGGCCGAGCCGGGGTGGAGGGTCCGAGGTGAAGGAGGCGGCGGCCGAGCCGGGGTGGAGGAGGCGGCGGCCGATCCGGAGGGGAGGCGGCGGCGCTCGGAGAGGAGGCGACATCTTGGGCGACATGTCGGGGGAGGAGGCAGCCGGTGCAGTCCCGAGAGACTCTATCGATCTAGGGTGTGGGGTGCGGCTTAAAAAGGGTTTGATATTTTTAAAATTTAGTCCTCCAAGTTCTATAAAATTACAATTAGATCATTCTCTTTAGAAAATATTCTAATTTAGATTTTGATTTAAACTTCTAGAGTTCTATTTTCTTCACCTTAGAATATATGTAAAACGTTATCTCGTCTCACACTTTACCGCTTAAAAATTACAAGGGAGTGGATCGCCTTAGCTAACCTTGCCTGGGGACCCCGGCCCCGAGAGCACAGACGCGCGGCCTTTGCGGAGGCGGCCCGTGCAATTACCGTCATCCCTGCAGCAATCGCCACATCCGATCCTCGCGCCAACCTTCCGGAACTCGCTGGGTGAACAGGCTCTTCGGGCCACGTCTCACTGCGAGGTGGGCTCGCACCGACCGGTCCACTTCGGCTTAGCGTAAAATGGGCCGGCCAGCAGTAGACCTGCACTTGGAGCTTGGGAGCATCAGCAGACGTTACTTTCTGCACCTTCGTGTCCTTACTTAGCTGTGCAAGGCAAAGAGTGAGCAAATCGAAATCCCTAAGTGAGCTGTTCTTGCTCTATAGCCCTATAGGAGCACTCGTCTCTTGTGCTAAGGCTAGTTACTAGTTAGTACCTGTGGTTTTGTTTCTAGTCTGTTTCTTGCTTGCTTGTATTACCCAGTTAGCTTGGTCAATTTTTGAGTATTTTGGGGGCTTTCCCCTTTCTCTCTGATTCCAATTGCTAGGGTTTAGCGGGAATGGCTTGTTCGTGTGATTTTGTTAGTGTTTCGCAACGAGTGTAAATTTGGTAGGAGCAATGGTTTTTCTTTGGCAGAAGAAGGATGATTCGTTTATGCAAAAGATTCCTGGCAGGCTTGGAATTTTTTGGGCATTCTTTGCAGTATCGTTCGTACTCTTTATCTCCATGTTTTCTTTGCTTGCTACGAATTAGGCCATCCGGCCCAGCAGCCTAGGCCGAATTAGTAAGCATGCAACTTTCAGCCCAACCAAGCGGGCCCAATCGCCGCTACGCTCGGCTCCTTCTCCTTCCTACCTTCCACAGCAAGGGACAATCCTCATTCCATCATCCCATGGCCATGGAGGCTGCATAAAACCTCCCCTGCTCCGCCGTAAACCCTCCGCCGCCGGCATCACCGATCGCATGGCTCGCAACAAGGTACGCCGGCCCCGCCCTTCCCATCAGCATCTTCACCTCATGTTTGATTTCATCGGTTCCAGTCCAGCAGTCCCCCCTTCCTTGGAAATAATCTACTTGTACGAGGCATTTCGCTTCCAAAAGTGCGAATCCCCTTTCCCTCCCCTGTTCTAGGGTTTGATACCTTCATTTAAACTGGACCTCTTTTTCCATTGCCAATAAGCACATACGGTAATGTTTTCTATCTGCCGATCAATTAATTCTTGTGTAGGAAGGGTTGGTTTTGCTATTGGATGTTGGGCCATCGATGCATGGGGTGCTGCAGGAAGTTGAGAGCATCTGCTCGACTCTTGTGCGTAAGAAGGCAAGCACATGTTATTTCCGTTCAAAGCTTCTCGATTTCCCCAATTCAAATGCTATTGTCCGTCAATTAATCGTAAACCATCATTGGGACAAGCTAATCGCCTCCGCATTTTTGCTCTCTGTAGCTAGTTTATAATAGGAGCGATGAGGTCGGTGTCGTCCTTTTCGGAACCAAAGGTGTAGTAGCTATTTGCAATTGCGTTAACTAAACTTTTGCTTCTACTTCAAATCTTCTGTTGTTAATCGTGCGATTAGCTTTCCTGAAATATCTGGGTTTTCCCATTAGCTAAACTATCTTCTGATTCGTTTTTGTTTTGTTCTTTTTGCTACTGCATGTAGGTTATGATGCTACAGTGAACTGAATGTAACTTTTATTTGCAAATGCATGTATGGACGTATGGTCTCATCAATGTCACTTCAAGGAATCCTTATCATATGTATATTTACATTGAGCAAGTATATGAATGACATTGGAAAAGGATCACGTAATCTATTGTTTTCCTTGTCATGCATCTAGACCTTGGGGAGATTTCTTCTAAAGTCATTACTGCACCATAGTTCTAGCTATATACATCAATATTCAAATTTCATTGCTAGAGCCTTGAACACTGGCCAAGAACATTACCTGGGCTGCATTTTTCTTGCTTCTAAAACTTTAAAAGTGGGCTACTTGATTTGTGCTGATTTATGCAGAAACGTGCAATGACCTCGCGAAAGAGCTTGGGGGCTATAAGCATGTGGTGGTTAAACATGATATTAAAGTTGTGGATGAAGGAACAACATATGCTCTACAAGACCTTCCAAGAGGAACTGCCCCTGGTGATTGTATCCATAAATAGCAGTATGTGCTGGTGTTTGGTTTTTTTTCTCGAACACGCAGGAGAGCTGCGTATCATTATATTAAGAAGAAAGATAGTCAAACAGACTCAAACAGACCCTAAAGGGCCGGGAACAGGAAAAACAAATTACAACCCACTCACAACACCAAATTAGGACCAAATACGCCTAAGACCTTTGGCTCCGGCCATACTCCACATTTTTGCCTCATCGGTAATGTCCTGCACTAAAGCACTAGAATTAGGAGAGGCCCCCTCAAAAACACATCTATTCCTATGCTTCCAAATCCGCCAAACCACCAACAACACTAGAGAATTAAAACCCTTTTTGTGTTTGTTTGTCCAATGCTGCTGCAGAACTTGGCGCCACCAAGCAACTAAACTAGAATCGGTAGCCCGGGAGCATGGTGTTGCATGCCGACATGCGACAAAACTGTGAACCACACTATTCTTGAGAACACACAAGTGGTGAGCAGATGCTGGATATCTTCCTCCTCTTGATCACAAAGTGGATATTTTTCGGGATGGTCTAGACCACGACGAGCCAGGCGGTCGGCGGTCCAACATCGATTGAGAGAGGCCAACCAAGTGAAGAACTTGCAACGAGGGGGGCCCATGATTTCCATATTTCTTTCCAAGGCTCAAACTCAACAAATTTCCAAAGAAACGCCTATAGGCGATTGGTGGAGAATTCACCCGACGATGATGAGGCCCAAACATGCTGATCCTCCACTCCAGGGGTAAGATTCACCTGAGCCAGTAGATCCCACAACTGAAAGTATTCCAGTAGCGCCTTTGTTGGCAGACCACCACCAATATCACTGATCCAAGTAGTGTCAGTTAAAGCCTCGTGCACAGTTCTGCATTTTGCAATTCTTCGCTTCACATACTTACACAGGGATGGCGCAAGATCAGGCAAAGATTTTCCATGCAACCATTTGTCACACCAAAAGAGGGTTCTGGACCCATCGCCTATAGATGAGATGACTGAGACGTTGAACAAAGCAACCGAATTGGGATGCAAATGGATATCATAGCCAGCCCATGGACGGTCAGGCTGTGTCTTCTTGAGCCATAGCCATCTCATCCTCAAGGCCCAACCAAGCACTTCCAAATCAAGAATTCCCAATCCACCAAGATCAAAAGGCCTCTTTACTCGCTCCCAAGCAACAAGGCAATGCCCACCATTCACTTCCTTGCGACCTTTCCAAAGGAAAGCTCTTCGAATCTTGTCTATGGATTTGATGACCCATTTGGGGAATTCCAAAGCAAAGAGCTGATAAATAGGTATTGCTGTGAGAACTGCGCGAACAAGAGTGGCCTTCCCTGCCGGATGCATCATGGCTGCTTTCCATGCAGGTAGCTTGTTTGCTATCTTATCAATGATTGTGTAGAAATCAGCCTTGGAAAGCTTTTTGATAGACAACGGAAGCGCAAGGTACTTACAAAGGAACTCTTGTACTTTGCAGGGGATGGATGTTTGTATTGCCTCCATGTCGTGCTCTTGGCATTGGATTGGGCTAGCCGAGCACTTGGTGATATTGGTGACCAGCCCCGATGCTTCACCAAAGACTCGAAGGATTTCTTTAATCATTTCGAAATCTTCCACACAAGGCCGCAAGAACAGCACTATATCATCGGCATAAAGCGAAACCCGCTGGCTTGATCCGTGTGGGAAAAGGTCAGAGGACACCATCATCACTCGCCTTGTTGATTAGAGCATTAAGCACATCCATGACAATAATGAACAACATTGGGGATAAAGGATCACCTTGTCGTAACCCCCGTTGATGATGAATCACTTCTCCTGGCAATCCATTTACCAATACTCTTGTAGAAGAGGTCCTCAAGACCTTGGATAGAATGTTGCACCAAATAGGGCCAAACCCCAGGTGTCTTAAAACCTGTAACAAGAATGCCCAAGATACCGAGTCGAATGCCTTAGAAATATCCAATTTAAGGAGCACTCGAGGTTCCTTTTGCTTATGGAGCATTTTTGTAGTTTGCTGGACCAGTAAGAAATTGTCATGAATGCACCTTCCTTTAATAAAGGCACTCTAGCTGGGAGAGATCAAAGTTTTCAATTTAGGAGCCAACCTGTTGGCCAACAGTTTGGTGATCAATTTTGCAAAGCTATGTACCAAGCTTATTGGTCGATAGTCTTTCAGTTCCAACGCATCCGGAGTTTTGGGCAGCAAAGTGATGTATGCCGAATTAAGCAAGAACAATCTGCTCACATCTCCCTGCAGCACCCGATTAAATGCAGCCCCAAGATCCTCTTTTATGATATTCCAACAGCTCTTATAGAAGCGTCCCGTATAGCCATCCGGGCCGGGTGCCTTATCCGAAGGAAAAGATTTAACTGTTGCCCAAATTTCCTCCTCAGAAACAGGCATCTCCAACGAAGTCAAGTCATGAGAGCCCTGATAAAAGGATTGAAGATTCAACGTACAATCCCGCTGTGAAATTGTACCAAGAAGCTTAGAGTAGAAATGCCATGCTGCCTCTTGTTTCTCATCTTGGCCCGAGATAATGTTATCCCCCACCTTGACCTTGGCCATAAAGTTCTTCCTCTTCCTGTATCTAGCTTGCTGATGAAAAAAGGAAGTATTTGCGTCACCTTCCTTCAGCCAACATAAACTAGAGCGTACTCGAGCGATTGTACGCTCAAGCGAAGCTAAGGCGATTGCGTGTCGCTTGATCTGTCGCCGCAACCAATCCTCTTCCCTGGAGAGTAACCGGTTATCTTGGGCAATTTCCAACCGGTGCAAGATCTCTTTTGCCAACTGAAGTTGTGTCTTTATATGTCCAATCTTCTTTTGGCTCCAAGATTGCAAATCCCTTGCAAGTCTGCTTAGCTTCGAAGAGAACAACTGCAGAGGACACGAGGCTGCGAGTGGTTTACACTAGGAATACTCTACCTCCTGCAGAAAGCCTTCAAATTTGGGCCAAAAACTCTCAAAATGGAACCTCCTCTTGCCTTGTAAGTTGTCATTCAAACCAAGGATTAAGGGGCAATGATCTGAGACCACTGTGGCAGAGCTCTGAAGAATACAATCAGGGAACAGAAGTTCCCAATCTGAAGTCATGAACACTCGGTCCAAACGAACTAAAGTTGGCACTGCACGTTCGTTTGACCAGGTGCACTTCCGACCGAGGAGGGGTAATTCTCTCAGCTCCAGATCATCCAAGAAACAGCGAAATCGACCCATCATTGCCCTGTTAACATTAGTGTTATTCTTGTCTTCAGCCATATAGATCAAGTTGAAATCCCCACCAATAGCCCAAGGCCCCGGGCAAGCCTGCCGTATGCCTCGTAGCTCTTGCAAAAATTGAATTTTGTGCTCATCAGACTGAGGCCCATAAACGCCTGTGAACCACCACGGCAAGCCTTCCTGAGAAACAAATTGAACTGAAACCGAAAAGGAATCAATCCGAGAGTGGAGAGCCTGGCACACGCAACCCTTCCAGGCCACCAATATCCCTCCACTTGTTCTGTTTGCCGGCAATACCACAAATTGGTCAAACTCACTACCAAGCAACGAGTGAACCAAAAATCCCGAGATAGCCTCCTTCTTTGTTTCTTGCAAACACACCACCTCAGGCCGAATAGAGTTAACCATGTGACGCACGCTATCCCTCCGTGCTTTGTGATTCAGCCCCCTCACATTCCATACAAGAATCCTGGATACCATTCGCTCAAGATTGAGAACGACTAACAGAAGCACCCACCACAGCACTAGTCACCGGTAGCCACACTTGGGAAGGTCGCAACATCACTTGGAGCCTCCCCCGGAGCCGGTGGCTGCCAGCCAAATAATGCCGCCAAAGCCGCAATGTGAGTTTGCGAAAGGGGCTTATCGAAAACTTGAGCATATCTGTCCAAGTCAAGCTCAGTTAAGTCCTCCTGAGAAGCAACTATCCCCAAACGCTGCATGAGATTGACCTGAGTTTGGGATGCTGCAGGCAAGGGTGTCTCACGTCTCTTCTTCAATCTGTTGCTGCGGCGGAGAGCGAAGTCCTGCGGGAGGTACTTGGGTCTTCGGCTTTGAAGGATAGGGGCAGATATCAGTCCATCAGTGGCCAGAGTCACGGCAGAGATGAACTTTTTTGCTGGTGTAGAGAGGACTGAAGTGGAATCCTTGCGCTGAGAATGTCGTGGGTGGCGCCTACTGTAAACCAGCAAGGGACCTCTAGGGAGTGCTCTGGACGAAGCCGTCGGGTCTGCAGAGCCGGAAGACTCTAGGGAGTGTTTGGTTTTCAACTGCATTTGCTGTAACTATTGCTATCAGTATGCGATACCTGTTTTGGATTTTCACTTTTTAAGCAATTTTTTGTACGGTTGCCTACACTTATATGTGCTTTGTCATATCTGCAACATTGGAACTTAAAGTAATTCTTTGATCCATCATCTTCAAGTGTTTGCATTTTGAGGCATTCCCTTTGTTGTTATTTTGCCATCCATGAATTATATTTAACACTTGGTTCTTTACGTAGCAGGTCCTGCCTGTGGATTTGGACTGTCGCAAACTGTTTTTACATGCTTCGTTTGCATCTTTTCATAAACTGTTTTTACATTTGCATCTTTTGTTGCTTTCCTTGTCTTTGCATGATATGATTTCTTTGATTTGCCTTATTATTGATGTGTGGAACGTGCCTGGTATTGTTCTATGTTCTTATGGAGCTTGATCAAAATCAGGCATGGGAATTCCTTGACTAAAGCAAGTTCTGGATGCTATTGTTGTTGGTTTGGATATGCTGATTAAGAGATTTGGAAATACCAAAGGAAAGCAACGTCTCTGTCTAATCACGGATGCACAACATCCATTAAGAGATCCGCCCCAAGGGACAAAAGAAGATCAAGTGGACACTATTGCAGACCAGATGAAAAGACATGATATCAAGCTGGACTGCATTGTTTTCAGAGAATCTGGAGTTCATCACAATGCTGTTATGGATGAAAATAACCAATTATTATATCGCTTCAGAGATAGGTCAGTAGCAAAGGTAGTTCAGGTTGACAACCCGACATCACTCTTAGGTGCTCTCAAGACTAGAAATGTACTGCCAGTTACTGTCTTCAGAGGAGACCTGGAAGTGAGCTCTAATTTTAAAATCAAGGTGGGATGTTTTTTTTAAAAATAATGTAATGTTTTTGACGTAAGAGGAAGTTTATTTAGTTCAATATTTTTGGTTCAGTTTGCAATTTGGTTTGAGGTTACTAACCCAATGTAATCTCATTACCGTTCCAGTGTTCCACTTAGTTACAATGATGTTTCTGCTTGATGCCCTTATGAACAGGTGTGGGTCTATAAGAAAACATCTGAGGAGAAATTCCCCACTTTGAAGAGGTATTCTGACAAGGCTCCTCCAAGTGATAAATTTGCCTCTCATGAAGTCAAAGTGGATTATGAGTACAAAAGCGTTTTAGAACCAGACATGGTTGTTCCACCAGATCAAAGAATTAAGGGATATCATTATGGTCCTCAAGTTGTTCCTATATCATCTGCTGAATGGGAGGCTGTCAAGTTCAAACCAGAGAAAGGTGTGAAGCTTCTAGGCTTTGCAGATAGATCCGGCATAATGCGGTATCCTATATCCTTCAACTTGGCATCTGGCATTAAATATTGTTCTTTGGCACTTATTGATTTGTAGTTGCTAATGTGATTTCTGCATTATTATTAGCTTTGAAATTAATGATACACCTAGTCCTTGATTTGTGCATTAATCACCTGTTGTTTTGAGATATAGAAATTGCAACCATGTTATCCCAGCTAGAAATACATCTTCTTTTACTACCCCTTGGCCCTTGCCTCCTTGGTGATAGGTTTTCCTGAGTTGCTGTTCTTTAGTATGTTCAGACAAATGATAAATCTAAAGACCAAGTGTTGCATATTCTAAAAAATTATGATTTTTATATGCCATTCTGTTTTACCTATAGCTGTGGCCAGATGAATTATATTTAATTCTATCATTGGTGTGTAACAAACCTTAGTGGTCTGATGCTAAGAAACAAAACATTCCAAAGGAAATTCTTGCTGAAGCTGGTGTGGTTGACATTACTGTAAAGTTAGCTTTGTTTTCTGCTGGTTTGAGCTTGTGCCATTATGTTCTACAGTTATTTCAATTGTCATGGTCAACCCATAATTATTTCAACTATTATGTGTAAACATATAAATATGTGTGACTTAGGTGTAAATCATTCCAAAATTTGGATGTGTCTTGCGCGCACGCATGCCCATTGAGCCAAAATTTGGCTAAGTCGTAGGTGCCATCGCATGGATCCCTCAGGCATTGTGCCTCGCGTGAAGCCCTCACTCCTTGTGTGGAGCACTCATGCAGTATGAAGCCAACATTTGGCTAAATCTTGGACCCCACGTGCCCATCGTGCTAAAATTTGCCTAAGACTTGGGCATCCACGTGCCTATCGAGCCAAAATTTGGCTAAGTTATGGGTGTCCTCGCCTGGATCCCTCGAGCCTTGCGCGAAGCCCTCGCGTGGAGCACTCACGTGATATAAAGCCAAAATTTGGCTAAAGTCCTCGGTGCTCACGTGTCTATTGAGCCAAAATTTTACTAAGTCATGGGTGCCCTCGCGTGGATCCCTCGAGCCTCGTGCCTCGCAAGGAGCCCTCTCCCCTCGCGTGGAGCACTCACACAATATCAAGCCAAAATTTGGTTAAGTCTTGTTCGCTCGCATGCCCATCGAGGTAAAATTTTGCTAAGTCATAGGTGCTATCGTGTGGATCCCTCATGCCTGGTGCCTCGCAAGGAGCTCTTGCCCCTTGCGTGGAGCACTCACGCATGGGCATCTACCCCCACCCACACATGCACATCCTCAGCAATAACAACATGGAGGGCTTATGGCCTTATGCAGAGGCTTTCCCTCTGGTGGCTATGTCCTCTCTTGGGATCTGTGAAGACGTCAAGAGGAGTATCATCTGGGATCAAAGCTATCTGAAGGGTGCTTCCATCCCTGGCGAGTCCCACAAGATGAATGGGTCCCATCGGCCTAAGAACATGCCCTAAGGCATGGGGCGACTCACTGTATAGCCCTACAAGTATGGTGCGGTCGACGACTGATTATATGATATACAGATCAAAGAGCTAATGTTGTGCCTAGAAAGGATAATAATACCCCTTGCTTGTACTTATCAATTAGATGTCTCCACGAGGGGTATTTCAGTCATTCTTATAGGTCCAAAAGCCTATTAATACCCCATGTATTCCACATTTGTAACTTGAGCTCTCTTGAGCAATAAAAAATCACATTCAAACTAGTGAGCCCTTAGGACTCGCTCCTCGGAGGTAACCCCCTGTTCTCACTGATAGGAGTAAGGCGATCCTCTCGGACCCCCGAACCTGTATATAGGGGTGTAATAGGAGCGGATACGGATGGATATCGCTCATTCTGTATCATATTCCAGAGTTAGACATGGATAATACCGGATACCCATTTTTCCATTCTGTATTCATTCTATAAGCCTTCGGACGGTCGGTCGGATAGACGAAAATTATCCACTTCTTTTGCACCTCTACACAGGACATTGAATAGTAGAGTGCAATTAGAGCAAACACGAAGAGATTAATTGTCGAGATGTCGAAGAAAGAGCACTCAATATTCCCTACCTATTTAGATATGGCAATGTGCCTATATGTTATCTTCTTTCTAAGTAAAGTCACAGCCAAGGTTATCAAGGCGTCGCCAAGGTGTCCTGGCAACCGGCGGTGGATGTTGTGGATCATTGCCCAGCTCGCGCTGAGTTAGGCAGTGTCCAGGCGTCCAGGCGATGCCCCGTGCTTTCTGGCGGCCGCCTGGGGGGCATGGTCCACGGCTTTTAAGGCCTGGCCACCCGACCTGAGTCAACCACTCAGCCGAATACTCCTCAGTCCAGCCTCCAACTGCTTCTCCTTGGTAGGGTTTCACCACGGGGAGACCTCCCGCTGCTGTCGTAGATCTGCAACGTCCTCCCACCGCCAGCGCTAATTTGCAGCATCCTCCCACCGCCGGAGTCGATCTCCTGCCTCCTCCGGCGCCGATCTGCAGCATCTTCCTCCTCTCGATGCCGGCTTCCCTCTCCTCTAGCTCAGGTGATCTCCGGTCCTCCCTCCTTTCTTCATCTTTCTCCTCTGCTTCCTTGATTTCTTCTGTGGCTGGCTCCTCTGCTCGTGCCTAGATGTGCCAATGGTCTCCTTAGGTGATCTCCCTCCTCTCCTCTGCTTTCTTCGGCGGCAGCCGACAGACTACAGTAAAGAAATGTGTTGTGCACTTGTGCCATACCGCCATGAGCCATTTTGGGCAAATTAGCAAATGTATGTGTATGTGAGCCTGTAGGCTATAGCCATGAGCCATTTTTTGCACCATGTTAGGATATGCCATGAGCCATGACTCATGTCATTGTGCAAATGTATGTGAGCCTATAGTACTACAGAGTTAAACACATTATATCTTAACTTCTTTGTTGAAACCTGCGATTTTGGCAATGCGATTCTACGATTAGAACCCATTTAGCAAGTTCAGCAGTTCACCATGTTGGTACCCCTTCAGAATTCAGACATGCATTAAGTTTTTTTTCAGACATGTTGGTACCCCTTTAGACTTCAGACATGTAGTAAGCGAATGTGCTTATGGCTTGTGCTCTTTGTGTGCTTACAAAGTAACATATGTCGTCTACACAAGCTGGGGAATGCGGTGAGAGTGAGACTTATGATCCATCCAAGGATCTGAAGATAAAAGGCAAGTCAAAGGACTCAGGATGGAAATACGCATTTTGGCCAACTGAAGACAAAGATATGGTGGAATGTACCCTTTGTGGGAGGTGTGTACCCTTGGACATCAAGAGGCTAAAGCAATATCTCATTGGTGGTTTTGGGGATATTGTGAAGTGATCGGAAACCACTACTGAGATAATGAGAGAAATGCAAGAATGGATGAGTAAGACCACTCAAAAGGTGCCGGTCACCATTGAAGAAGAGACTGGAGGGGAGGAGGATGGTGCTGATGAAGTCCAGGAGGTGCAGCGAGAGGAGGCATCCTCCAAGGCCTCATGTCCATCTCAGGCGGCGAGCCTTTGGTATTACCCATTTTTCTTGGAGTCGAATATAGATAGTGCTAGATACCTATTTACCCCTTCCGTATTGCTCCGTGAGCCTTCGGTCGGTCGAACGAAAATTATCTGCTCCATCTGCACCCCTACCTATATAAATCCTCGTGTTATTTTTACTCTCATAGATGGCGGCCTGTTAGACGGCCAATGTCCACCCTCTCATTTGTATTTGGGTTTCACACCTACAACATGTGTATAGTTATAAATTACATAACCTCGATTGTTACTCAGGTCAAAATTCATATTATCCTATGAGGAATGATGGGGAGCTCAAGTTCTAAAAGCTAATCTAATTTCCATTTTCTGAAAGTGTCTCATTTCCAAACCTTTTCTGAAGGTATCTCATTTCCAAGTGTGGTAAAATAAGGTGCTCCCAACTTGTGTATGAATTGCACAACAAATATCTTTGCTGTATTGCAGTTTTAAGACCCACATACTGGTAATGTAATGCAGTCCTCCTTTTCTACTTTGACAGGCATTATTTTATGAAAGATGTGTACTCCTTTATACCTGAACCGGGAAACGCAAAAGCAACTGTTGCAGTTTCTGCCATAGCTAGAGCAATGCAAGAAATGAGCAAGGTTGCAATTCTGCGATGCGTGTGGAGGCAAGGCCAAGGGAATGTTGCTTTTGGTGTATTGACACCAAACATTTCATCAGTGAATAATATCGTATGTACTTATTCACAATTTACACCTGAAGGGTTTGATGGATGATTATGCATATGTTCAGGCAACTATTTACTCTAACTTGCAGCCAGATTCCTTTTACTTCAATATACTTCCATTTGCCGAGGACATCAGAGAGTTTCAGTTTCGCTCCTTCAGCAGCCTGCCATCACCATCTCAGCCTACTGAAGAACAGCAGGAAGCTGCAGATAACCTAGTGAAGATGTTAGACCTTGCACCACCTGGAAGGGAAGAGATCCTCAGGCCTGATTTCACACCAAATCCCATGCTGGAGGTGTTATTCTTCATATGGAATCTTGCAATTCACCGAGACAATTTTTAGATATTTTCTTATTTGTTCTTTCTTATATACCATATGCTATTTTCCCCATCTTTTTTTCGCTTTTTTGTTGGTGTATTCTTGGTAAAGGTTTTTGTCTGGTAGACAAATCTAGTGGATGTTTTTTTTTTATTTATCCCAGTCGTTGTAGGTCTCCTGGATAGTGGATCCACACCATTTTAGGTTTCTACGGATTTCTATTTTCCAATTTTGAAGTGTAAATGGTTTTCCTGGACTGGTAGTAAGTATGATTGTTGAATTTCAATTTGTCCATATCCATTAGTTATCCAAGAGAAAAGGCGTGGCCAACAAGAGAGTAAGAACAATAGTAGGACTTTGTGGCACAACAGGGTGCAATTTTAAAATGGAGAGTTTTCTGGCTAACGAAAAGACTTGAAATTCAGTGAAAAAAAAATTAAACATCTCTGGAATGCCATTGGGATCTTGTGCATGGGGGTTAACCTGTGTTTTGGTGATCATGAAGGTGCAATTAGTGACTGTTGGTAATGTGCATGTAGTTTTTGCTTTGTGATTCCCTTATATGTTGTACTATTAGGTTCTGGATCACTTGACATTTGGTTCCCCCCTCTTTTTTTTGGTGTATATCTCTTGTTTTGTTGACTAAGTTTCAGTTGCCCCCCTTCAGAGATTCTACAATTTCCTTCACCTGAAGTCAAAGCAGCCAGATGCAAATGTCCCACCACTTGATAGATGTCTAAGGAGGATAACCGAGCCTGATCCTGATGTCATTGATCAAGCACCATTAATCCAAAATTTAGGCAAAGCATTTGAGCTGAAGGAGAACCCCAAGGTCAAAGATTGACATTTGTGTTATAGACTTAATTCAGTAATTTGATAATCAACTACAACATTAACTTGTTTTATCGATTGCAGAAAAAGAAGGCACGGACACGGGAGAGATTGGCTTATACTGGTGCAGATGATCAACCTAAATTGTTAGAAGAGCCTTCTGCAGAGAATGTTGGGAAGATGGATGTTTTATATCCTCCAACAGAGAAGCTTGGGAAGATCGGGGATCTAAATCCTGTTCAAGATTTTGAAGCCATGCTGACAGAGAGATCAAACTCAATGTGGGTTCAGAAAGCAATTGAAGAGATGCAGAAGTACACAACTGCTTTGGTAGAAAATTATCGTGAGGGAGATGATTACCAACAGGCACTGGATTGTTTTGTTGCTCTCCGAAAGGCCTGTATTATTGAACAGGTAATCCTATGGTTATATTCATTTCAGGGTATAGTAGTGAGATGTAGCCAATGTCCTAGGTTTTATTGTAAGACTACGTAAGTTGTTTAAACATGCTTGCTCCGTTGTATCCATCTGTTTGTGCTTAGGAACCAAAGGAATTTAACCGGTTTCTGACTAAGCTATATGGGAGACTGAGGACGGTGGATGATGTTGCGAAGTTCTTTCAACTTCTTTCATCCAAGAATGTTTCACTTATAAGCAAAGAAGAAGCACCTGACAGGTACGGAAAACTCCTGTGAATCTAATGCAGAGAATTCGGTTAACATGGTTTTTTTTTCTATTTCACCATTAATTTTCTCGAATGCAGTGATGTGACGGAAGAGATGGCAAGCAGCTTCTACTTGAAACCGGAACCATCCTCGCAGTAGCTGAGAGCGCAGCATGGTTTTGGGCTCTCAACGCATGGAAGCCAGGTAAACAAGGAACCGGAAGACGTCAAGCTATCCTACTAATTCCTAACATTAGTTTAGCTTAGTCCGGCTCATGCTGATGTTTTGAAGCTTGATTATGGTATCTGATGTGATTTGATAGCTGTGTCACGAGTCATGACGAGCAGACTAGCAGCTAAGCTACCGTCTTGGAATCCCAGTATGTATCTTAATTCGTAAGGGAGAATTAAGGATTCGCCACCTAGTAGTGTGTTTAAGATTGGACTTATGATTTGTCACTCCTAAAATCGCATGTGAAAAAACCATTTTGTCCCTCTCCTTCCTTACCTCTCCCCATCACCCATCATTCGTAAGTGCACATGTTCCTTCCTTTTATCTGTTACCGTAACTTCCTTCCAGATTGCCGACACTTTGATTCAGTGGCAAAATCGGATTCTCCGTATCTCATCAGGAAACAGCAAATAATTTTTTTCTCTCCTCGAGTGCCAGAATCAAATCCAGCATTTTCCAAGACACATCTCAGCATTCTTGAGTGACATAAATAGAATAATAATATTGTCTCTCAGGGAAAGAACTATTTCCCTCTTTTATTCAATCTGGGAAAGCATACATAAAGAGAACCCCTGCAGAGACCCTGACTAATTTCGATCAAGAGAATAATCATAGATTTCGAGTACAGCAACGCAGCTGAGCTCGGCACCCACAAAACCAATCAGACAGAAGATGAAGCCATGACGTCGTTTTAACCATCCTTCTCTGCCACGAGCTTATCGATGAGAGCAGCAGCGTCCTCCACCGTCTGGATCACTTGAGCACTCGATTCGTCCACCGTGATCTGGAATGCCTCCTCAAGGCCCATCACAATTTCAACCTACATCCAATTCAAAACGGAATCCAGAACTACTCAGAGACATTATGATTACAAGCAGTGTGCATTCCTGAGGGAAGAGAATAACAAGATATGGAATTGATTCTTCATTCCACTATGGAAGAAGAATAGCTTTATTATACAATGACTACAAAAGGCATTCAAATGCAGCATCTGCACAACATGTACTGTTGTTAGCATCAAGCACATGACTGGAGAGGTGCTGAATAGAAGCCATTCACGTTAAGATGTATCCTCTCGCTTCCAATTTTTTAAAATACACTAATACAGTAGTCCAAGAGATTTAGATGATCTTGAATTATGGCTCTTTAGTCCAAGGGATTACCGTGTCAAGTGAATCAGCCCCAAGGTCTACAAACTTTGTTTCTCCAGTTATAATTGCCCCTTCAGCTACTGCCAACTGATTCTTCACTATTTCGCAAACCTTCTCAATGGTTTCTTGTTTGGCCTGTTCAAGAATTGGAAGGAATCTTCAACAATATATGATCACGCAAAATAGTTTAAAGTATTCATCGTAAATTTGCTGGGAGATATAATGAGCATTTGACTATGTACTATTACCCACTACACTTATCGTTAGGGAATTTGAAATCACATTAAACAAAGTGCTGAAAAATGGGAATTCCAATATTACCATTGTAATCTATTCTAACATCAGCACAGGTGCCAAAGCTGCTAGTGTACATTCTTTAAATTCAGGTATAGGGTTTCAAACTTAAATTGCCTTAGCCATAAACAATAAAATTTCTTCAAAACATGGATCTAATTTGGTCTAACAGGCCTGACATTTGGGTACAGAAAATAATTCATTCCTCACTCAAAATAAAAAGGAAAAAAACTTCTGATGCTATATTATTAAGAGAAAGGGTGACTCAAACAATTTTTCGATGGTTTGAGATCAGGCAAGTTGACCAGCTACAACTTTTCACATGGAATGCTGGGGGTGGGTCTAATTAACCTATATAATCGATCTAGCACTTGGTAAAAACATAGACAACAGACCACTTCATTGCAGTTCTTCTTACATCAGTATACGACTACAGTGCTCGAAGAACAAGGCCTGGGCAATGCAGGCAGCAGGGTAACACTATGAAAATCTGCGAGCAGTCTGAAATAAAAGGTTGCATTCCTCTAATAGCTTAATTCATCTAGAGTCATGTGGAGTGAACTCTCAGGAAGGCTAGCATAAAATCGCTATAAAACGGCATCTTTCTAGTTTTCATGAAATGGATAGTTTTCTGTTCAAATATTGTGATTTACCATAAAGTGTCTGTTATTTTGTCATTGTAAATCCGTGACTGATAACATACTCCCTCTGTGTTTTTTTACTTGACTTCTTAGAATCTGTGCCATCAAACTTTCTAAAGTTTGACCATTAATAGATTTAAAACTATCTAGATTGGCTATACGAAAATTATGTAATTAGATTTGTTGTTAAAAATACTTTCATAATATTATAATTTTATTAGTATATCTTAATATAAAGTTATAAAAAGTAGCGTTTAAAGTCGTATTTTGTGGACCGTGAAAAGTCAAAAACGTAATATAAAAAAGAATGAAGGAAGTAACTATCTTCTTGGTCTCAAACAGCGCAAGACATGTATTATTGTTTACTGTATCAGGTTAATGAAGTAGAAAATTTAATGAGGAAACATTGTCAGGCGAAATTTCCTTATCCCCTTGGCACCAACTAAAAATGTAAAATGCAGCTCCTGGTGATGGCATGACACACCAAAACATGGTGAAGATTCTTGATGTTGTATCGTGTATGTGATAATCCATGTTCGTGGTTTTCAATAAACTATTTTCTTAGAACATATGGAAGAAATTTGCGGTTCAACTCCATTGAATCATCCCAAACTTAAGGTTGGGAGAATCCACAAACTATCTATAGAGCATAAAAGTGAGCTATGATTGTAATACCGTGCGAAGGACGGGATAGCAAGAATACATACCGAGCAAGACACCTGAAAGCGCTTTGGGACCGTCTTTAAGCGAATCGATAGAAAGCTTGCTCTTTGCCTTGGGAAAGATGCCAAGCTTCGATTCAGCATTGCGGCCATCGCCTACAGAAAATTGAGCAGGCAGCAAATCAAGATTACCATACCACCGACGCAAAATTCGCTTCGATTTCTCCGAATCAAAAACTGACACCACAGTCCAAACCAGGAGCTCAAACTAAAGAAGAAGAAAGCAAGAAGAAGCACTAGGTTGAGGATCCAAGAAGAAAGCCGTGTATACCTGAACCCGATGCGCAGGGTGGACGGCCGATCTGGTGGCGGCGGCGGTGATGGGAGCAGCCATGGATGGCGCGCGGCAAGCAAGCGCTCGCGTCGCGCACGGGAGACACGGAGGAGGCCGAGAGGCGAGCAGTAGCTAGGTAGCTAGTACTGGATACTGACGATTGCAAAAGGGGGCGAGAGCGAGCGAGAGGAGAGAGGTGGGTGGGTGGGAGCGGAGCTGCGGGTGTTTTATTGCGCCGGGGAAGGAAGGAGGGCGGCCGCGCCTCGTTGGTATCGACCATCGATGGATTCCTCCACTCCCATGTTCCAGCGAGCGAGCGAGCGAGGAGAGCGTCGCTGTCGACGTGCTTAGTTGCTCACTGCCAACTGCCTAGGGATCACCATTTTCCCCTGTCCCCGTTTGAGATGGATGGAATCGAGGAAGACTTCCTCGTGATCACCACCGTATTTTTAGGAGCATGAGATTGCTATAGAGATTTCAGCTCGCTTTTCATTCTAAAATACAGTGACCATGTTTCTATTGGAAAGTACCAAATACGTTAGCAAATGGGTAGCTTAGCTCTTCATGCTGCCAGCCATTTTCTTTCCCGACAACGAGCCATTACATAAGGATTTGGGAGGGAAGACGGCAAATCCCTTCGAATTTTCCTCTAGAACTCTGTCTCTCCAAAGTAAAGTATATTTTCCTTTCCTACTTAATCACCCAAGCATTGCACTAAGTCGATTCATGCATTCTAAGATCCTCAATAATTCAAACAAACGCGCTAGGGTAAAATTCAGGCGGATAGTTCCGGTCAATTCGGAGTCGGAACCGAATTTGAGAAGCTATTTTACTATCTAGCCAGATCTGCGAAGGGGCCGAATACGGATGTATCGTTGCAAGAAGGAGAAAAAAATTACAAAAAAAGATTTTCGGACTTCAAAAAAATAGCAAAAGACACTAAAAAATTCTAGAAAAATTCACAAAGGTATTTTAGAATATTTGGAACCCAAATAAAATATCTTCATAATCTGAAAAGGTTTTATTAATTCTATAAGAATGCTTTTAGTCTCAGGGAAAACTTTTATAAATTTATGAAATGGCTAAAAACTTGATAATTGATAAAATAATTATTTTAAGCTGGAATTTAAAATTTGATCCCGTTACACCTTTATGTCAGTGCAATTGTGTCAAATTTATATTTAAACTTATGTTAAACGAACTATGCCATTACATCAATGTAATTGTGTGTATGTGTGAGACTTATATATGTACTCATGTTGAAAAGCTACTGTGGTATAGTTCAGTATATATTCCTTCTTGTATGTGCAACTGCGTACTATCCAACTATTTTATCTGTTCCCGATCTGAATCTGTTATGTATCCGTCTCGTGTTCATATCCTGAATACTTCGAATTCATATTCATATTTGGTCTATCCGTTTCCGACTCCGAATCTAGGAATAATATATGGGTTAGAATATGGGACGTGCAATATCCGTCCATATCTAACCCGGTTTCACCCAACACGCTACTATGGTTCTTGTATTTTCCCCCCTATTCTTATATATGTGACTTTGTATAGCTGCGTTCCAAACAAGCCCTTAAATAACACATTTTCACCCTTTATTTTAATAATTTATCATGAAATATACTCTACAATCTTGCATTTTATAGTCCTGAATAGAAAGACCATGCCGTAGGCAACCATTAAGTTCTCTCCGCTCGTATCTTTATCCATGATGGGATGGCAAGTCATTCTCTCTCACCTCCCTAAAACATCTCTAACAAAAGAAAAAATAAGGAAAAACCAACACAGATTAATAGGGATATAAGGAAAAACAAGGAAAATTTTGAATACTTAGGCAAAAGAAAAAGCTTTCGCAATTATTCACCCCTGTAATTATCGGTATCGGTCCAACAAAGATTAATAGAGATATAAGGATGTAATATTTGATAATATTAAAAATTGAATGTTTCAAATTTTAGACATTTAATATCCTTCTCTTGTTTGCTTGGTAAACACGTTTTCTCTGACAATAGACTACAATTGTTGAATAGGACCTATCAGATAATTTCAACATATGTCGATATTAATGCTGCCTTCTTCACATATTTTAGTATATTTGGTCGACTTTCTTAGTATATTTAGCTCCAAAGATGACCACCGTAGAACTAAGAAAAAAAAAGGAAAAACTAATTGCTTCTATCATGCACTCCGTCGCTGCTACTATCATATCCTACCATCATCATTGCTAACTCCTCCAAGGCACATCTTCTACATTTCCTTCTCTTCCTCGCCTCCTCGCTTACCTCATCGACCTCTTGGCCGCTCTCCTCTTTTTTTCCCCGAGGGACTACCTTATCACCTTATTATAAATTTACTTTGTTCTGCATTCACTACAATATGATTTTTTTTGTGCTTCATTAAATCCAGTGAATGTAAACTAGGTTTGCATTAATAATTGAACACTTGCTAACAGAAAACATACAAATTGGGCCAAGGAGAATTTGGAGGAATTTGTGACATGAGGATGAAGAAGGCTGCACATCTATAAATCTCCAAGCGAACACAGGCGAGGCGAGCGCGACGTTAGGGAGGGCTGGCTGCGCAGAAGATCCTCGGCTAGGTCTCGTGTTCCTCGCTCTCCTCCTCCTTTCCTCTCTTCCTCCTCCTCCTTCCGTCTCCATCTTCGCATCTCCGGATCCCCACACCTTACGCCCTGCGCCTCCCCTCGCCTCGCCGCCGCCGCCTCCCTTCCCTCTTTCCCCACCAGCCTCGCCATTACCGTCTCTCGATCTCGCCTCGAACCCCCCAGTCCCGCCCCGATTCGTACGGACTGCCCAAGGGATTCGGGGATGCCACTTTGCGGCGGGGCCTGTGCTGCCCGGCGCGGGTGATCTCTCTCACGCGGGGAGCCCTCTCGCGCCCACGTGGAGGATCCCGTCGCGGTTGGACCTTTTTGGCGGTACTCCGTTCTAGGGTTTGCTCGCGTTCGCGAGGGACGGGGTTCGATCTCGTCTCCGATTGCTTGCTCTCAGTTGTCCTCGTGCGTCTTGGTCTGCCGGCCGCTGTGGTGTCCCGGGAGGGCTAGCACAGACAGATGTTTTTCCACGGCGCTGATTCCGCCCACGATGCAGGCGGCAGCGTGGGCGTCAGTACCGGGGGCTCCGTCGTACCGACGCGCTTCGTTTGGCCCTATGGTGGCAAGAGGGTCTTCTTAACGGGCTCCTTTACGAGGTTGGCTATCTTATGCTCCATCTTACACTCCTATCCTATCATATCTTGTGTGATCACCATGCTTCTTGTATTTATTTGCTTGCAATTGTTATGCTTGCTCGCTAGGGATTGTTCATAACCATTTGAAGGGCCTGCTCTTTTTGACTGCGGCTGATGGCTTTTTGGCTGTTTACGACAGAGATTGCGGAAAGAGAGATACTCGCTTGCGATTTTTGATGTTACAAATATTAATTTTTTAACGTGTACTACAATTAACTTGTAGACTTCATCTTAAAAAAAAATACTCCGTTTAAAAGTTAGTTACTGTAGCAAAAGCCAAAAGCGGCTTTTAGAAGCCGCAAAAGAACATGGCCGAACTTGTATTAGTTCTAGTGTGCCATGTGTCGTTGGAACCAGTTTGTGGCTTATCACATGCAGTGCAGTTTTGTTTCCACAGGAAACGGATTGCATCTACACATTGCTCACGACATATGTTTACAAGTTGATGCCCTATAGCCCAATCTTATGTTTTCTTTTTCTGTTAGTGATGGATAGATTTTCTGTCTGCTGTCTTGCTGGGAGCTGCAGGATGTATTCTCTGGTCAAAGATATGTACTGTGATTTATCTTTGATTCCATGCATGATAGGACCCTATGGCTTACTCCAGCAATGCAGCTTCCTTACTCAGCAGTCTATATTAGTTATCAGTTCACTTATGGGTATATATGGAGGGATATGTTCCCACCCCAGTGGTTGAGTGCGGCGGGTAGCAACTCGCTGACCAAGGATTGAGTCCTGGTCAGCACGCTAGCGCACAGAAACAGGAATACCAGAAGTGACAATTCCGCCAATCACTGACTCTTTAACTCCCTGTCTTTCCGCCAATTACTGACTCTTTAATACCCATGATGTGTCCTTATTATGCACCTAACATCCACAATTTTGTCTTAGGTGGACCGAGCATTTGCCAATGTCTCCTGTTGAGGGTTGTCCCACTGTATTTCAAGCTATCTGCAGTTTATCTCCAGGCACTTATCAGGTGCCCTTCTTTATCCCAAGCTACTTACAGTTGTCCTGTGCTTACCTTGCCATTTAACATATTTTGTTCTCTTATGTGTAGTTTATTTTCTTGTTGTAAAATCTCCATTTCGTTTGCTAAGATTGCTATTTCTAGCCTTTTCCGTCCAGTGCAATGCTTGTGTGCTACATTAATGTCCCTCACATGTCTTATGATGTGGATATACCTGATATACCTGACTAACTTATCCTTGCTCTCATGTATAAAGTTTTGTATTTTACGAATGAATTGTGTGTGCCATCCGTGTGATGTCACATCTAATGTAAGAACCTTCTTATTTGATTATTGATGTGCAGTACAAGTTCTTTGTGGATGGGGAATGGCGGCATGATGAGCGGCAACCTACTATAACAGGAGACTATGGGGTAGTTAACACTATATACTTGACAAGGGAATTTGACCAAATAAATACAGTATTGAGCCCTAGTACACCTGGAAGCAGGATGAACATGGATGTGGACAATGAAAATTTTCAACGGACGGTAAGGATCGCATATCTTGGCTAGAACTTTAAGAAACTTGATGGAATACCTGCTAATTTCTGATCAAGTTGCAAGTGAACAGGCACATTATGTGGTATACCTGTTCTCGCTGTAATGTTTCTCTCGTTTGATAATAAAATTTTTTGAAGCATAGTGTACAATGACAACCATCTCAGTGTTGTGATCACTTGACAAATGTTAGTCTGTGGGAGAGGAGGGTGGAGTTGTAACCATCGCTGTGTCTGTGCAAGAGACAAGTGTTGTCTGTCCTTTATTTTATTGGATAATTTGTAGGAAAGCAATACTATTTCAAATGTATCTTGTTATCTGCACTCAGAAAGTTCATGTGCCCCTGTATTGGTGGCTCTATGTTAGTTTTCTGCGTTGTGATTCTACTAACTTTCTTCATATAAGGTAAATAGAATTGTGAGTTCTTGAGCAGGGATAAAATTTATGTGAGAATGACTTTGTCTTCACCCAACAGGTTACGTTGGCGGATGGTACCCTTCATGAAGGTCCTCCAAGAATCTCAGAGGCTGCTATACAGATCTCTAGGTGTCGAGTTTCTGAGTATCTGAATGGGCATACTGGCTATGATTTACTTCCAGATTCGGGCAAGGTATAGAAAACCAGATGCTCTTCTATGAATTCTATTGATGTAAAGGTTTATTCTTATAACATTATTTTTCAACCAGGTCATTGCTCTGGACATTAATTTACCTGTGAAGCAATCTTTTCATATTCTGCACGAACAGGTATTCAATCTTACCTTATTCCCCCATCTAGATCTGTATTTTTGGAGACAAGGCAAATTATTCTTCGATTTGTTGCTTTACACCGCCTACCTAAGTTGACATGAATTACTTGCCAAAAATAAATCACAAACAATACAAAAGAAACTACTTCGCTCCTACTGTAGGCTACAGCACTCTGTTCTTTTACTGCTTGTTCTGGCTGTATATTGCAATTCAACATTTGTAAACATATGGTGCTTAGTCAGCAGTTTGGCCTGTGTTCTTAGTGGGTTTGGGTTGTAAATTTGGGAGAACAGTGGCATACATTTTACAAATGCTGACACGTGGTCATACACATTGTTCGGCTCCATGGCAGCTCGAATTCATCCAAGCATTTCCATACAGGTATTTAAAGGTCCAGTGTACTTATGATGCTTCCTTAGCTGCCATCTAGAATCTGTTAAATTTGATCTCGTTATTTCTGGCACCTTTATAGCAGTGGAACCTCATTGTTGTTTTTATGATATAGTGAAGTCACCATCAATGTTTTCCAAGTTGTGAGAACATACATTAATGATTAAAAGTATACCTTGCAGGGAATTCCTGTGGCTCCTCTCTGGGACTCATTCAGGGGTCAGTTTGTTGGCCTTCTGAGCCCACTGGATTTTATACTTATATTGAGAGAGGTATTTTATTTTGGCACTTACTCTTTGGTCTTAGTTTTCTTTAGTTTTCTTTATTATATTGATGATTACTTTGCTTGTGTGATGTGGCATTCTTGTACTCTCTAGTAGAGGCAAAATAGCCCTGATGTGTATTTCATTAATGTGGTGGCTTACTGTTTATTTCAAATATTCTTCCACTAAGACAATTTAGTAGCACTGCAAATCAATACTTCGCAGTCTTTTTTAGCTGAAGCGCCTTAATAACTTTATCCGATTGTTAGTATTGACTTGGATTGTTTATCCTCATGTAAGATGCAAGAACCACTAGTGCATCGAAGGCATTATGAGTGTCTTGGCATTTACACACCTGGAAGTGATCCCTATTCTGTTGAATTGTACTACTTAGATGCAGCAGGATACTGATGCAGCAAAAATTTGACTGATACTGATGCAGCAGGATTTAGATGCTTGAGTAGTGTTTATCTGTGCTAGTGTCTCCCGTTAGGGATGGGAAATAGCTGAGATCAAGATGTCAAGCAAGCGTGCATGGTTCTGCTCCACTCAATTTCCAGGCAGCGAGATTGTTTCAAGCTCAGTTGTACATACACATGCCGCATGCCTGAGTGCTGACTTGACCTTAGGTCCTTAGCTTGAAGGGGTTTGTAGGCCTAGACATGGAAATTTGGAACTGAATATGTCTTAGAGAAGTTTAAGCAAGCTTGCATGGCTCTGCTCGGTTCATTTTCTATATCACACACTTCTTATTGACTTCCAGAAGCTGTGGAAGATAGGCTATTGTCATGTACCTAGTTAGTTGTTATTCAATGTACGGACTTGTTAGAGACTATTACTGACAGGTTATCCTAATCCACTGATGCTATTCCCCCAGGCCTGCCAGTTGCCTGGTCGCTGACAGTTTATAACAATTTTGCAAAAACAAAAGGTTCAATGAGTGAGCACTTCTGTGCTGCCAATGAACATCCATCCATCTGGTTTCCTTTCACATGATTAATTCTTATCATGTGCTTTATTTCTTGAAATAATTTGTGGAAGGCATTTTCTTAGAATTATTTTATAATATCTTGTTTTTGTTGCAGCTAGAAACTCATGGCTCAAACCTGACAGAGGAACAGCTTGAAACACACACTATTCTTGCATGGAAAGAGGCTAAGCGACAAACTTATGGAAGAAATGATGGCCATTGGAGGTCAAATCAGCATCTAGTGCATGTAAGTTGGTACCTATTGCTGGTTGAGAACTGAATCGCAAATTTATATGTAGTTTGAATTGACAGCCTCATTGCACCACAATTATTGGGGCTGATAGACTCAAACCTTCATCCTGAGTTAATGACCAATTATGCTATCATGAAATTGTGAATTCGGCAATTCGCCCTTTGCATGCCTATTGTCGAAAGATGAAATTGTGCCTTTTGATTTAATTGCATTTGACAAGTTGTAGTCGACACTAGTGATGTTTGAGTTGGTGAGAACAGTTTCTGCCACCCACCATTGCACACATTTTACCTCGTGTGTTAAAACTAATTTAATGAAATATACCTTACTATATTTTCGCTTAATTAGCTTTGAGAATCACTTACTCAAATGAGTGATTTGAGGGAAGTATGAATCATCTGTTTGGCATGAAATTTGTTTTGAACCCCTTTAATTGATTTTATTCTTTTCCTTATTCCATCCCTAATTCCCTATGTTATGCTCAGTTTCATTATTATTTATGTGGAAAATGCTCTCATGTTGGGAGTTAACCTGTTTCGTAGGCCACCGCTTATGAATCCTTGAGGGACATTGCTATGAAGATATTGCAAACTGGTGTTTCTACAGTTCCAATTATCTATTCGCCATCATCAGATGGTTCATTTCCACAGCTGTTGCATCTTGCATCCCTTTCTGGAATTTTGAAATGTAAGTCTTTTCCCCTCTTTGGAACTTATATATGCTTTAAGCAACCTATTGCAAGAAAGCTTATAAACATTCTTTTTTTCAGGTATTTGTAGATATTTTAAAAACTCTACTGGTAACTTGCCTATTCTAAACGAACCAGTATGCACAATTCCGCTGGGTACCTGGGTTCCAAAAATTGGTGATCCAAATGGCCATCCATTGGCTATGTTGCGACCTAATGCATCACTTAGCTCTGCCCTTGACTTGTTGGTTCAAGGTATGTTCTCTGTTTGCTTTATTGCCACCAAAAGTCCGAAACTTATGCTCGGGAAATGCAGAACAATTAATAAGGTGCTCTTGCTTGCATTTCCCAAGACAGCTCTTGGTGAAATTATTGAAGTTCAAGTTCAATGCTGTTTACACATATATTCCATGTGAAGTGAAACTATTTGCTATAAAAAGCTGCAAAACTTTTCTCTTACATTTGTTTTGTACTTGAATTGTTTCATGCAGCTGGAGTTAGTTCAATTCCAATTGTGGATGACAATGACTCTCTACTCGACATATATTCCAGAAGGTATGCCATTTTGACCCACACAGACACATGTAATTCTTTGGGTAGGGTGGTTGTGCTATGATGCTATCTTTTTGTTCATGTATTTATTGAGTTTCTTCCATTGTGTAGCGACATCACAGCTCTTGCAAAAGACAAGGTCTACACACATATTCGCCTAGATGATATGACCATTCATCAGGTATGCTAGTAAATATCAATTCCTATCTTAATCAAATTTTAGACTGAAAATTAATAGTTGTGATTAATTGTCCAACAATTTTGTGATTTGGTATAGGAAGCTTTTTTCAAAGAGTTGGTAATCTGGAAAATGAACAAAAAATGTTGGCATAGTTCAATTCTTGTGATTATTTCACTGGTTTCTGTATGTGACATGAGAATGTGTATTGATACCCACAGTAGGCATGTGGATCAAGCCTCTTTTGTGTGCAGCGCATGCATGCCCATGTGTTTTGTTCCATGTATAGCTATTCCTTTGTCCAAGTACAAATTTTCTTTTTGTGGTTTCACTAGCATTGATTGATAGTAGACCAATGCTGGCCATATTCAAACCTGCTGAAAAGTTGAACTGAATAGTGAAACAATATATTAGGGAGAGAACCATCTCATGAATTATGCATCTGTCATCCATCCAGATTTTTTTATTTCGGTATGAACCTTCTCTTTTGCTGTGTTCAGGCTTTGCAGCTTGGACAAGATGCGAATTCACCTTTTGGGCTTTTTAACGGGCAAAGATGCCAGATGTGTCTCCGGTCTGATACTTTGCTGAAAGTGATGGAGCGATTGGCTAATCCCGGTAAGCTTGTGCGACTATGAGTGCTGCCTGAATACATGTTGAGTTAATTCATTAAATTTTATGTTCTTAGGGGTGCGCCGTGTGCTCATCGTGGAAGCTGGTAGCAAACGTGTGGAAGGCATAATATCACTGAGTGATATCTTCAAGTTCTTGCTGAGCTAGCAAAAGTGTCGATTCATCTCTGTTTTGTTCTCACATCTGCCGGAGTTTAACAGTAGCGAACAGATTGTCAAGCCACCATGGATCTCTGGCTTTTGGATTAGACAGGATTTGAGGCTTGTCTTTCCCCATAATGGCCTTTCAGGATCTGTAAAGTTTTTCTTTTCTGCCCCTTTGTTACCCAAATATCTGGTGATTTTTATTTATTGGATTGTTTAGCTGCTTGCTCGGTTTCTGAGCCCCCAAGGAGCTAGCTCTTCGTTGTGATACATTCTGTGCTACTAGAGACTTTTTAGCATCAAAGGGAAAAGAATGAGGGGGGGTTGTACCAGGAATGATCAAGTGTAGCATGTGTTGGTTTTTGCTCTACAACCATTTGTGGCGCGCAGTGTTGCAACCATGAAGATTTTGGAGCAGGCGCCACCTTGTTAGAAGAAAAGAGAAAGGAATGTAATCTCATGCGGCTGGGAAGTAGAGTGGTGTAAAATTGGACCTCATTTATGTTTAAACATTTGCTTCTCTTGTAGATGATTGTACATTTCTAGTGATGCAGATGTTCACTTGTCCGGTATCGTATGCAGCTCTTTCTTTAAGGAAGGAAATCTAACAAATTGCGAGTAATCCATCCATTTGGATATAGACATGGATTACCGGGCATCGATGCCATTTTTACGCTGATCGATCCGAATGCCACCGCTGACGGTCGACGAGGCGCTGGAGCAGCTAGAGAGCGTTGATCAGGACTTGTATGCCTTGAGGAACGAGGAGACTGGTAGGGGTAGCTAGTAGTGCAACTCCTGCAAGGGTTGCTGCTAATTGGGTCGCCCAGTTTGTTACAAACAAATCGATCAGCGAAGTCTTGGGCCATGCGATGCATGCCCACGCCCAAGTCGAACAAGAGCTAGGTACATATCTCGTTCGCTAGCCACACTCTTAGGATGAAAGGAGACCTAGACATGCATATATGAAACATCTTTGTCCAACTAATTTTGTCCTTACACGTGACGCTGCAAACGCCACCACCAAAGTACGCACACTTTGGACTCATGCCATACTTGACGGTTGAAAAATAGATTTGTTCATACACACACACACACACACTTCAAGTATGGCATGAGTCCGAATTTCAACCTTCAACTCCCAAACCATAACTAACAAAACCAGGCCACATTGCCCCCTCCGCATATTCTAAGGTGGTTTTGACATGCCAGGTGGATACTAATCGACATAAAAAAATAAATGAAGGATTTTACACCTAGTAATGTATGTGGCTATTCGTTTGTGCCAAAGGCAGAGGAGACTTCTCGCTCCAAATAGAAGAAGAACACAGTGAGACCCATAGTTTCGGGTGGAGAAGATCGATGATGATTTGATGGCTATGAGTCATGGGAACGGCCAAAATGGGATGATAGTGACACAATAAGGAGATGGAACACAAATTGACACAAACATATTTTTGAATCTCTCACTTAGGCAATGGAAACGTGGCGATGATCCTCGGCTAGTATTTGGGTGACGACGGTGTCGAGACTTGGGCTCTCCTCGGTGACCGGATTAGGGAGAGATGCAACGGCGTGGGATGAGGAGGGTGAGGATCAGTGGAGGGCGATGATGGCATGTGGTGCTAGCTGCTGTGGTTTTGGGTTGGTGGAGTCGAGGAAGGGCTCGATGGGAGCACACCGAAGTCGGCCATCGTCGGCGGCGAACGAGTATAGAAAGGCGGCGTGGATTGGAATTCCGTGTGGATTTGGTGGATGGCATGGTCTGGCTCGGCTGGATTTGGTGATCTAAACTATTAAAACGTTCACTTGACCCCTATCATGTGGGGGCCGCTACCAAGGTGAACTTGCTTGGTCAGTAATGTGTGGACTTGTTGTCTAGTGGAAGAAGTCGCGCCAGCAAGGATCCTATACTTGTTACCATGCCACAGAAACCACTCATATGTAGGCGCCATGTCAGGGCAAAACTAGATTGGAATGGGTTGAGGGGGTGAAGTGAACTGATTTTAATAGTTGAGGATTGATATTCAAACGGTTTTGAAGTCCAAGCTTGTTTTTGGACGAACCCAATAATTTAGGGTTCTAATGTTTACCTGTTCCTATATATCGATACTGCCAATTCTCGTTTCATCAGCTGGGTGCAGATTAGTAAAGAGCTAGCTCCAAGTCAACAAATTGTCCTCTTCTCTTCCGTGGAATACGATCCCATTCCCACCAGCGCACAGGTATCAACCGCATCTCTCATACTCGCGACAAGTGTCTGCCGACAGATACTGTACGTACTCTCTATTAGTTTGACCTGCAGATCGATACTGTAGCCAAGTTGATCTTGAGATGTTTGCACATTATTATAGGTTATTTGTCGCTGTAATTACCATCATTCAAGGTATACATGTTCGTGAGCCCGAAATTCTTCATGCTTTCTCCCTACGCCGCAGGCAACTGCTCGCTCCAAGATCGATCGAGCAGAGCAGGTAACGTCGATCGTGATATGTGTGTACATGGCAATGTAACGTGTGTGGCTTCGACTTAAAGCGAAAAGGAAATATACATGTGCAGCTCATCGCTTAATCATCACTTGCCGACTTGGCCTTTAATTTGCTTTGCTCACACGAATCTCTAGTGATCTCCAGCTAGTCTGATTTGACTTCTCTTAGGTCTCGCTCATTTGAGTTTAGACTTTTGGTTTCTAACTTATTTTTTTACTATTTATAATTTTCATCATTTTCTAACTTTTTACGGGTGAGAAAGCTCCACCATACTCTTGGCCCCCTCTAGGGTCCAACCTCTACCTCCTATTTATAATGTTAATGCAACAGTGCATGGCCATACATAAATGCAAATATTATCAATCAATTTAACGCTCGAACCGAGTTATACATCGTACAAGGCAAACCGTACCATGCAGCCAGTTGTTAAGTCTTGCACGATCGAGGAACACACACACAACACACACTCTCTCTCTGTATACATGTACGTCGTACATGCAAATGCTATATGATCATCAGGCAGCTAGCTAGCTGCTGTGACATATGTACAGGCCAGGCCGTCATACGGTACTACTTTTCTGTTACAGCTAGGAAAAGTACGTACTTTGAAATTCGAGCAACTTAATTACCTGCACATGCCGGCATATGTTCAGCCTGCAGGTATTCTCGTGTTTCAGCTGGGCTCGCGGTCGTACGTACCCCTACGCTAGCTATACATGCAGAGGTCCGTACACGCATGCGATGCATAAGATTTCGATGACAGTACGTACGTACGTAGCTCGAGATCTTGCGTTGTACCGGCCTGCATGCATGTTCACTACTGCTAGCTGCACTTGCGTAGCACAGTAGCACTAAGTACTCATGTGTACAACTGAATGCCTTTCTCACACACATGAAGAATCACTCTCTTATGAGGCACTCTCAACGGTTTTAGCTTATAATTTTTTTATCTAAATGATTTAAAATAAAACTAACAGCAGATACAATGTAATATATCTTAGTGTTAAGCCAAAAACCATAGCCGTAAATCGAAGCTCTTAGACGGTTGGAGAGAGAGCGGTAGAAAGAGAGAAAGGAAGGAAAGGAACAAGCTATATGCTTGCAGCAGCCAGGGCATGAATGGCACGTTTTCTCGATCTTCACGTACGTACGTAGCACTTGTTTCGACACGTACAGCAGCTACATGTGCATGACCCGCGGGTGCCGACTGCCAATTAATCGTCACGAGGAAGCTAGCTTGGAATGCCAACCCGATTTCCATGGCAGGCATGTCCCAGTATAGTACTACTCTCGTAAAACTGCCCATACACATGGTCGATCGCATCGAATCTGTCATGGTCGATTTGGTTGGTAAGTGGTTACTCGTTGTCGTTGCAAATAGAAAAACTACTGCGATCGGTCGGGTTTTGGTAACCGTTAACGTTAGCTCCGTTGATTTCCTGACAAATGTGGTCATGTTTTTTTCGGTTTTTAAAAACAGCTTTTAATTTTTGTTACAGTACCTAACTTTTAAACAAAATATTTTTTTAAGACGAGATCTATAAATTAATTGTAGTACATGGTAAAAACCTAACATATGTACCATCTAAAATCGTAAGCGAGTATTTATCTCTCTGTAATCTCTATCGTAAACAGCTAAATTTCAAAAATTTCAACCAAAAACCATAAGCCGCAGCTATATCAAACAGGCTTGTAAAGACTGCGCTGGTTTTGTCATAAACCAAGATATATATACATGTCCAAGTCTGATCGCTGTTCAGTTGATTAATTTCATGTTGAGGAAAACATATTTGTTCCGTCATTAAGTTTCAAAATCTTGACAAAATTAAATTACTAATAAGTCATGATCCATGCGTATAATTAACAACATTTTTCTTTAGGTCATGTTGGGAAGTCAGAAATTAATTCCCCCAAATTCTCGATGGAATCCTCGCTGGAATGGAAATGTTTCTTACGAAATTCCAAGAACATAAGCCCCATGTCCCCATCGATCAATGCTTAATGTAGGCACTGGCCAGGAAGAAACAGATTCAACAAGCCCCATGTCCCCATCGATCAATGCTTAATGTAGGCGCTGGCCACGAAGAAACAGATTCAAGCCCCTACATGACATAAGTCTCCTCGCATACATCATGTGCTCCAAACAATAAGATCGCCCAACGTATTTGCTCCTTGTCCTATTCTTTCTCTTGTTGCAATTATTTGTAGGGGAAGATCCAACAGAGTCCAGTAGAACATGAGATGGAGCTCTATGGAACTACATGTAGACCTCATATGCTAAACAACTACCAGATCCTTCATGTCTCCCATGTATTATTGGTTGTTGTTTTGCTGAGATATATACCGGCCGGAGATGTTGGAGTTCTCAATAAAGAGCCACACATCATGCATATATGCAATTATATACTAATTAAGGGTGTGCCCATACAGTGGAGGCCAGTGGAACATGAGATGTGAACAAATGCTAGCTTGGTATATATGTCCAGATGGAAAACCTGTTGTTTAATTAGTGGAGTACTTGCTAGTACAATAATCACAAAAGTTAGAGAGAGGAACAAACTAAGGTTGTTAGGAACTTAGGAGTGCAACTTCGTTGTTGTTTATGGATAGACAATATGTGGTACTGTTAATAAGTGTAGTAAACAAGATAGCCAAATCTTATGTCATCAACTTGCCACACCTAGGGCCTCTTTGATGCGCAGGATTAAAAAAACGTAGAAATAGAAAAAAAAACACAGGAATAGGATAGGAATGCATGTGCAAAACAGAGAATTTAAAAACACAGAATTCTTGTAGGATTGGGTATTTGATTCGCATGAAAAGAAATAACAAAGAAATTTGGGAGCGAATAGTAATCTCATTTGCTTAATCATAAGAATGCAACAAATCATAAGCTAGCATTCATTTATTAGTCACTTACAGCTGGCCCATAGATCGACCATCATCCTTATCCCCTCCCATCTCTCTCCTCCCACATCGTTCTTTCCATTCCCAAAACAGTGTGGCAGTTGTGGCGGCGAGAAGCTCGAGCGATAGATCTAAGCCCGACTGACGACAAGAAGCTCAGACGACCTTAGAGGGATCGAGGGCGACGGCCTGCGGCACTAGCAAGAGCAAGAGGCGGCCAAGGTGATACGGATGGCGCAGCAAGAGGAGGTCGTAGTCAACAGGGACACGGGTGAGGCGGCGGCAGCCACTCTGGTTACAAGCACCGTAACCAGGTTAACTTTGCTCTTCCAATCGAAGGAAATTTTCCTAGAGGTTGGAGTGAATTCTAGTTTTCCTGTGAAATCATTGGCCAGGAATAGTATTCATCTGGATTTGGGTGATGCATTTCCTATGAATCAAAGGAGTGAACAGTAGCCAATCCTATAGAATGCAAAATCTTATGTTTTTTCTGTAAAAATGCTGCGAATCAAAGAAGCCCCTAGCATGGCTTTACTACTCTTAGCACTTAATTGTGCAGATTAGTTAATGGCTGTGCCATCTAGGATTCCATCCTCCAATTGGGTCTTAGGCTGCGCTCAGGATGGCTTATGCCATCGCTAGCGGTGGCGATATTTTCATCAGAGCAGTCATCGTAGCTACAGATGCTGCTCTGATAAAATTATTTTTTTTCGTTTTTTTGTTTGATTTTTTTCTCACGTTCCTTTGCATCGTCCGCTCTAGAATAGTGTGCCGTTTTTATTTTTAAATTTTTTAAAATTTAATTATACTCAATAAACCAACTCAGCTACAGTGTTTTTTCAGCAAAAGTCAAAAGCCATCGCTATTCCGATCGCCCCCTTAAACTAAATTTGGAGCCTACAAAAAATAGGACAGGCTGGTTGGTCTGCTTGTGATTGTGCCATGACCATGCTTAATCCACAAATGATTAATTGCAGCTAGTAGAACCCCGGGTTTCTTTTCAAAGCCAAAGGAATCTGAAGAACAAGAGCAAAAGAGGAACAGGGGAAAAAGACAAAGGCGGGAAATATATAAAAGGAAACATTGGAAAAGCAAAGAGATGCATGCATGGATCGAATTGCATGCTGTTCTTTGATCTCAAAGTATCTGGTGCCATGTACTTTGCAGCAAGGGAAGACTGTACTCATCAGCCTTACGAGAGAATCAACTGGCCTGTTAGCATCTCTCTTCATTCCTTCCGTCTCACGGTTGTCGACGGATCCAATCCTAGAGGTGCGATTTGCGATACCGTCTGGATTGCTGTAGCAAGGACGGAAATTGTAGCGGCACAAACAATACTAAATTACTAGTAGTAGTACTAGCATCGAAAATAGTATTTAACAAAGTTTCGAAAAGAAAAGGAAATAGTATTTAACAAGGCCTATGTTTCTATAGATATTATTGGTAATAATCTCCGGTTAACCGTATTGCGCGAAGCGACGACGAAAACGCAAGCAAATTGTTACGTGTGCGTGGTTTATTCATAATGGAGTTAGATCTAAGCCGATTTAAACACTAGAGCATTACACAGCCCCAAATCAACCAAGTAGCCAACTCCAAGTCTAGATGACGCTTAACCAACCTTCCCCTATTCCCCACATAGTCAGATGGTATGGTTAGATTTCTCACTGTGTTAATCTCACTGTGCACACATACAAATGGAGTAAATCTCGGTGTATATACATATGATTTTCCATATAATATGTTTGGCAAGAAAAAGAGAGGATTTAACTCACGGTTTGATAAGTATGACGCAGTTGGCTTGAGTATATATAGCGAGTCTAAAGAGATAAAATTTAAAAGGTACTACAGAGGACGAGCCAACTGCGATTTGCGCGTGCTAGCTCGGTGTTGGCGCTTGCATGCATGTTAACTTGCACCGATCGAAGCAGCAGCTACTGCATGCGTGTATGGCGAAGGACAAGCCAGTCCGCAGGGGCAAATGGGCACTGCCTCCCTTAGCTCCTGCCCAACCACATGATATATATATATATAGTACTGATCATTTAGCATGCGCAATATCCCAACTTTAATTGGTTCTACGTACGTGCCTCGATCGTTAATAATAAGCGTTAGCTTAGAGCTATCTATCTATCTATCTATCTATCTATCTGTCTGGGTCGAGGAGATCGAGTCCGATTATGTATGATTATCAATTGTGGTTGTCTTTCCTCTCAGAAATTAAACGATTATCAATTGCCTGGTTTAGTATGGTTGCTTGGTTGTTCGTTTGCGAACAACACATGCATGCATGCATGCGTATATATACAATGCAAGTCGTGCTTCGCGTGTAAGCGATAGTATATATATACACTGGTCGATCTTAATTTAGTTGTGTTCTAGCTTTCATCATGCATGTCAAATTGTCGACCACCTCCCTGTACTATATACACGCAATGACGCAATATCTTATATATACACAACCTAGCTAGCAAGCACCCACATAAACTTCTTTGTCTACTAGCTAGCTACCAGATCATTCAGAGACAGCAGCAAGAAAATTAGGTAAGACACGATCAGATTCAATCAAATCACGATTGTAATTTCATATAATGAAGATACACGGATAAGGAGACTGTGTTGGACCTAGCTCCAAAAAATCTCCATAAAACGGACCGATCCCTCCATACCTCCTCCAAAAATATGGGTGCTTCGAATCTAGGATGCTGTTTAGACTTTCCATCTAAGTGGTGTCTAAGAAACACTTAAGTATTTTTTGAAATTATGAGCACTTAAATTTTTAGACTTCCCATCATATACACTTGCAGGGACTTGAAGGTGACTTTTCCATTACTCATTCTGGACCCATCTCTATCGTCGATCTTGTGCATGAGTATGACAAAGTCACATGAGTGATCTCATGATAAGAAATTAACTTTCTCAGCAAAAAGAAAGAAATAAAAGAAATATTGCGCTGATTAAGATCAATTGCTTTGCTTCAAGTTAAGATCCCTACGCATGGATACAGAGTTAGGGGGCGTTCGGAATAGCGATGGTTTTTGGTTTTTGCTGAAATTTCACTGTAGCTGGTTGATTTTTTACTGTAGCTGAGTGGCATATTAGGCATAATTAAATTTAAAAAAATGTAAAAATAAAAACGGCTCGCTAGTCTAGAGCGGACAATGTAAAGGAATATGAGAAAAAAACGAAACGCAAAAAAATCAAAAAACAAAAAAAATTTACTACGTGACAAAAGTGTTACAGTGATTTTGTCGTTAAACAGTGAAAAAATCTTTGACTTGAGCGGGACCTTAATTAACCAAGTCCAAATTTGGCTCGACATTAATTCTCCAAATGCAAGGCAGCTAGCTAGCTAGTGAGCATTCGTACGTAACTACACAATATATTATATATATATAGTACTATTATAATACATGAGTACTAGTTGCAATGTATTATATATATATACTAGTGGTTAATTAATACACGTACACTAATTAGTTGATTTATACTAACTTGATATGTATATCAAACTGGTTTTTGTCTTTGTATATGTATCTATCGACCTAATTTGAGACGTACGTACTGGCCTGGCGCGTGGTAAATACAGATAAGAGTCCTCTCCATTGTATAATGTGTCGATATGATTAGGTAATCAATTAATCAGCAGATCAAGATAAGGTAGCACTAGTTTGTAACCATAAACATTCATTTATATATCTACGAACAAATTAAATATGATCTATCCATCCATCCATACACATACACACACATATATATGTGTGTGCTTGTGTTTGAGAGTACTTTATCTATTATGACTGGGTATGATTGATAATATGTACTCTTTTATTACAACATCAACTTGTTTTTTTCATTATCTAATTCACGAGATCTCTGATCAGGAATATATGGGTTACTATTATGATGTAATTCAAATAGACCTCATACCCATGTCCATAGACGCAGTGAAAATCGCCTTCCTTACTAGCCCCTTTGTAAAAGGGCCAGTTAGATTTTTTCAGTACAAATATAATTCACAGCAATCACTCCAGAGTTTTTTAATTTTCTGATAGATTTAAACCTACGCTTCATATGTCTAAAGGACTTCTTGTTATCCCTAGTACTCATAACCTTAGTCAACATTGTTTCGTTATCTTAGTATATTTGGATCGCTGGTATTGGTTTCTCAACCAATGGTAAGTCTAACAGTAGCTTTCTAAGCCATTTAGCCTCAACAATAGCCGTGTCTAGTGCTACAAGTTCAACTTTCATGGTTGATCACATCAATATCGTCTGTTTGCAAGATCTCTATGAAACTGCAACACCAACTTAGGTAAAGACATAACCACTTATGGTTTTGATCTTATCCGCATCAGAGATACAATTGGAATTACCATATCCTTCTAGTATAGATGGATAACCATTATAGCAAATTCTATACGACGTTGTGCCTCTCAAGTAGCGCAACACTCTCTTAAGTACCTCCTAATGATCATCTCTTGGGTTAAAAGTAAACCGACTTAATTTGCTCATAACAAATAAAGTATTAGGTCTTGTGGCACCAACTAGATACATAAGAAATCCAATAATTTATGAATATCTTAATTGATCTTTCCCTAATCTTTGATTCTTTTGAAGCTTAACACTAGCATGATAAGTTGTTGGGGAAATTTTGCAATTATCAAAGCCAAAATGACTCAATATTTTCTCAGCATAATAAGATTGATTTAAAGTAATCTCATCCTTATTCTTGATCAATTTAATATTCAGAATAGCATCTGTCTCTCTCAAGTCTTTCGTATCAAAGTATCAAGATAAAAAATGATTTGATTTCATCAATTACGGCAGTGTTAGTCTTAAATATAAGTATGTCATCAACATATAAACACAAAATCAGTCCTTGACTCTCACCATAATGATAATATACACACTTATGTATCTCATTCACAACAAAACTAGTAGATATCAAAGTTTTATCAAACTTGGCATGCCATTGTTTAGGTGCTTACTTTAGGTCATACAAGGATTTCAATATTGTTCAGAAATCACAAAACCATTTGGTTGCTCCATATAGATTTCTTCCTCCAACTATCTATTAAGGAAAGTTGTCTTTACATCTATTTTATGAACATGTAGACTTTGGGAAGCAGCTAATGCAATGAGTACTCCAACGGTGGTTAGTCTGGCAACAAAAGAATAAGTATAAAAAATAATCCTCTTCTTCTTTCTGGGTATAGCCCTTAGCCACAAGTCTTATCTTATACTTATCAATGGTATTGTTAGGCCTTATTTTCTTTTTAAAGATCCAGTTACATGCAACAGGCTTGCATTCCGACACAGCTCACTAGAGGACGAAGAAGAAGAGATGGCTCAACACTCTAACACAACTCACCAGCATAGGTAGAAAATATGGAAGAGGAATGGAGAAATTCGGGTGTTAAACCTAGACGTCTCCAGATTCTTTTAAGGATGCATGGCAATTAATCTCTAGCAACTGACGCCATTAACACGAAATAAACATAATTAATCCAACCATTTGAAAGCACATTTAAATAGAATTAAGAGAGAGGTAATTGCATTATTTAGCAAAATAAAAGGTGGATTTAATGTGCTAGGAAACGCGCTATGAAATGGTGCGGTCATAAGTCACACGATTTTTCACGTGAAAATAGGCGAATAAGCTCACGTGTACACGTGTGTGTCTAGCCAAAGTCCTCCTAATATCATACCCATTCCAGTTTCACATATTTCGTATTGTGGAAATAACTCCACCCTATAAATTATCTTTCCACCACTTATTAGCTAGGTAATATGTTACTAAACCATGCATGCTTTGAAATTTCTAAGAAAATGGGCCATAACTTACGGGCCAATTCCAAACAAATAATTCACGCAAGATTCCTTAAATCAGGGGAAAAACTACAAACTCTTTCACCAATAGAGAGAGATAGAAAATGATATAAACCAGGTATTAGAGTCATGTAACGAATATAAGTCTATTTCTCAAAAATATAAATAAGTTTATCATCTAGCTAGCCACGTAATTGCACGGGGTTTAAAGCTAGTGAAGAACAAAAGAACAATGCAGGAGCACTGTACTTTCTTGTAGGTACCCATCATCTGCCTGCATTATTCAGAGAGCAAAGGATGTTGCTTACTTATGTATGAGCAGCAGTAGCACAATGCCAGGGACGGGAAGGAATTATGAGCGAACAAGACTAGTGTCGTCTTCTCGATCGACCGGGGCTGTTAATTATTCTAGGAGTAGATGTTGCGTGGTTGACGTGCATCGCGCCAAAAACCATCGATCGGTGCCTGACATATATATATTAATTGTACTATTCTAGTTTCAAGATCTACGCCTATATACACACACAGTATTTAAGTTTTAAAACTTATTTGGCATTTGTTTGGGAGCCAACCAACAACATATATGAAAGACAGATTGGTTCAGGCTAATCGATGTAATCATGGCACTAGCTCCATTTCAGCTTAAACCAATTGATATATCATTGATAGAACTAGAACATGGAGCATGCATAGCTATATAACTACATACACAGAAAAAACAAAACAAAACACTCAAGTTGTGATAGTTGAGGAGAAGATTCCAAAAATATATATAGTTGAGGAGAAGGAGAAGCGTTTATATATGGCTTTTTCTCTTACATATAAAATAAAAAAGATGGTATACTGAAAGAACAGACAAAAAAAATAAACTAGAGAGAGCTAGCTAAAACATGGACAAATTATGTGTTGTCCAGATGACCAAGGATGACAGCTCCCAGCTATATATAGGGCCGTTCGTATTGGTTTCTATTTATGATTTTTGACTGCAGTTGATGACTTTTAGTGAAAATAAATAATAGCGGTTAAAAAGAGTGGTTTTTAGGAGAGGTGAGAAAAGTGAGGGAGAGATACGTACACGAGACGGGAGGAAAGGAAATGGGGTATGTGATGCTCCTGTGACCCTCTGACTTATCCTCGGAGCGATACGAGAGCGTGAGGAGTGGAGAAGCCAAGTGTTTATATTAGTTTCTGACTTATCTAAAAAGAAGTTAGAAGTAGAAGCCAATACGAACATGACCATAGATGTGGTACTTTTTTTATTTTTGCTAAGATAGAAGTGTGGATTGATCTTTGCTCTCTGCTTGTGCACGTATGCCCAAGAGATCAGCAAGATTGTCAGTATCGTGATATGTATCACAGTATCGTACGATCTTACCAGATGTAGATGATACAGATCACAATATGGATCAGAATCAGGTAGTATCGCAGTGAGATCACGATCCAACTCGTAGAATTGTTAGAATCGGGTAGGATCGCAATGAGATTATGATCCTGACAACAAACTTTATTAATATAAAATCTAATATTATCTAGTTTAATTTGTTTTGCTTTTGTTGTTTACATGTTGTTCTAAGGTAAAACAAAAAACGAACCAACCTGCGATCGTGATCCTAACAACTTTGTGGGTGGGGGGGGGGTTGTTTATGTGCATCCTAGGTATTTGAAATCGGTGAACACTCGTAGCCGTAGGCACCAATGTTGCTGGGAAAAATAGAATAAGGTTGTCACACGGACACATGAGTTTTGCTAATTTGGTATCTGACAAGCAAAAGGAGAGGAGAGGAGAGGAGAGGGCCGGGGTGGCTGCCTGCTCGGGCGGGGCCGGGGCGTATAAGAAGGCAGGGGGGAGTCCCTCACCAGCAGCCGGGTCGGGTGAGGTCTCAGCAGCTTCACCTCAACCTCGCTCCCCCTCGTATGTGTTCGTAGGATTCTCTCTTCAGCCATTCCATCCCACTTCCGCTCTCTCCACCTTGCCTCTCTTGCAGTCTCGGCATCCATCCACCATGGTGCCGAACCCGCCGGTGGTCTTCGACGCCGCCGTGCTGAGCGGTCAGGCCGACATACCGTCGCAGTTCATCTGGCCGGCGGACGAGAGCCCCACCCCTGACGCCGCCGAGGAGCTCCCCGTGCCGCTCATCGACCTCGGCGGGCTCCTCTCGGGGGACCGCGCGGCCGCCGCCGAGGTGACCCGGCTGGTGGGCGAGGCGTGCGAAAGTCACGGCTTCTTCCAAGTGGTGAACCACGGCATCGAGGAGGGGCTTCTGGCGGAGGCCCACCGGTGCATGGACGCCTTCTTCACGCTGCCGCTCATGGAGAAGCAGCGCGCTCAGCGCCGCCCCGGCGAGAGCTGCGGATACGCGAGCAGCTTCACGGGGCGGTTCGCGTCCAAGCTCCCCTGGAAGGAGACCCTCTCCTTCCGGTACTACGCCTGCCCCTCCTGTCCCGACCTCGTCGCCGACTACTTCGTCCAAAAGCTCGGCGAGGAGTACCGCCGCCTCGGGTATGTACATTAATCAATCCCGCTTGCTTGCTCCGTGAAACAGAGCAGAGCAGAGCAGAGCTGCAATCCGTCAACGATGAAACTAACAAAGATTATGCATGCAAAAACAAAAAAAAAAATTAAACATGCAGGGAGGTTTACGCGCGCTACTGCGGCGAGATGAGCCGGCTGTCGCTGGAGATCATGGAGGTGCTGGGCGAGAGCCTGGGCGTGGGGCGCGCGCACTACCGGAGCTTCTTCGAGGGCAACGACTCCATCATGCGGCTCAACTACTACCCGCCGTGCCAGCGCCCGTACGAGACGCTGGGCACGGGCCCGCATTGCGACCCCACCTCCCTCACCATCCTCCACCAGGACGACGTCGGCGGCCTCCAGGTCTTCAACGACGGCCGCTGGCGCTCCATCCGCCCCCACGCCGGCGCCTTCGTCGTCAACATTGGCGACACCTTCACGGCGCTCTCCAACGGCCGCTACAAGAGCTGCCTGCACCGCGCCGTCGTCAACAGCCAGGTGCCGCGCAAGTCGCTCGCCTTCTTCCTCTGCCCGGAGATGGACAAGGTGGTGCGCCCGCCGAGGACGCTCGTGGATGCCCACAACCCCAGGGCGTACCCGGACTTCACGTGGCGGACGCTGCTCGACTTCACGCAGAAGCACTACAGGGCAGACATGAGGACGCTCGAGGTCTTCTCAAGCTGGGTCCAAGCCCAGGCCCAACCAGCTGCAGCCCTCTAGGCTCTAGCTAGCTACCTACATCTCTCTCTCTCTCTCTCTCTACATATGCTCAGCTCAGGTTGCTGCTGCTGCTGCCATGCCATCGCCATTGCCAGGGCGTACGTGCTACTCCAGTGAAGTCCACTATATTACAAGTTAGTCTGATTCTGAGGATGGAATTGGAATGGATCGTCGACACAGCACAGAGGATTTTACCAGCTAAATTCATTTGCTTGCTTGTCTCTCAGCTAGCTAGCTAATATGTCATGCATTTTGCCTCCGTCCGTATGTCTGTTTTGGCGTTTCCTCTGTTTTTGACTTTTCCTTTGGAGGCTGTTGAGTGAGTAGGTAGGGCACGAGAGTCCTTCCCGCAAGCCTGAGCAGGGCCAGCTTGTTCGGATGGCATGCAGATGCACTACTCCAGTGCCCGGGAGGCCCGAGCTGAGACCAGACGCCGTTCGTATTGAATGCGGCCTACTATGTCTTTTGGCTAAAAATGAATACATGTGGCTCCTCAAAGAAACAGCTTTTAGAAGCCGAGCCGTTCGCATTGCCTTCTGATTGACCTGATTATGTTAGTTCCAAAGAAAACGACGATGTGACGTACGGAATTGTAACAGAGAAAATTACATTGTACGTTACGTCACGTGAAAGTACAACGTAGAAAATTACAACATTGGAAGCTACAATATGATACTATTCGTAAAACACAATAACTTCCAATATATCAGACGTACATACTAACTTGCACAGGGAATCACATACAACAAGCCTAACGTGAGACATCAATAGTGCGTCTAACCGTACGTCAGTTTACCAAAGCCTATACGATGCTATCCAGAAGCGCGTCCATGGGTCTGTCCAACCTCCCAAGATTACTATCTGGAGACTCGGTGCCCTCGCCCTCTTCTAGCACGTACCTGTCCTTGTCCTCGATGTCCAAGTAGTCATCATCCGGCATCGTAGTGCCGAGGATGAAGTTATGCAATGCCATGGTCGTCGCTATGACTCTCTTCTGGGTGTCCACGTCATAGCTCGATACGATCAACATGATATGCCACCTATTCTTCCAAACATCGAATGCGTGCTGATCACATTCTGAAGAGGCGAGTAGTGATAATTAAAAAAAAATTGATCCCAACCGATCGTGAACTCCGGTACATGGTACCTAGAACTAACCAAATAATACTTGCCTACAATGAATTCAAATCGAAGAACAAGTTATTGAGAGCATGCAAATTCCCTTAGAAATGTGTACTGCACAAACAATCAACGAACGTACCAGGCGGAGGGTGTGGAAAATGGTCTCGGTAAGTTACCATGCAGCCCTACAACATACGTGTCATGCATTGTGCCACCCCCAGCACACATGAAAGTGAAACACTGGTTTAAGTCGCAAATTGCGAGCATGTTCTGGCTCATGTATCTATGGCTATTGTAGTGCTTTGGTGTTGCACGACTAGGTATAGAGATTGCCACATGAGTACTAACAATCGCTCGACACAGTTATCGAAATGAGATGAAATGAGGCTCCTACAGCCTGCTATGGACTGTGCGGAACCAAGGGTCCATAGGTTGTACAATATCTCAAGCCATTTTTGCAACCACATCCAAAACCCTATTGAAGTGATTGCTAACGTGACCAGCTGAATACTCAAATCAATTTTGTGCCTACCGATTGGATTGTGGGGCGACACATGTCCACAGGAGCGGTCCAAGTGCCTCCTTGGAGCTAGTTTGACAAGTCAATTGAATTTTGTAGTCTTACACTAGAGTTTTGTATAATGCATTAAAAACTGACCTTCACATCCTAAATATGTTGTTGCAAGTATGTGGGTTGCTTAGCTGGTCCTCGACCCACTGTAGGCCGGTTTTATCGCCAACCTTCCGTGGTATCCAGGACAAGGTCTCCCCCTCGTCATCCCCCACAAGTAGAAGATGACTTGCTCCGATAGCGCAAATGACGAACTTGCAATGAGAATTTGGGTGAGAGTGCGAGATGGTCGAGGGAACGAGGGAAAATGCGCGAGAGAGTGTCGGCCTATGAACTTTATCGCTTCGGTAGTCCATGCCTTCATATGCGTGCGTGGGAGAAGCGGTTTCTCCCAGCCACTGCAAGAAGCAAACCATTCGTATTGGTCTGAAGCCAATACGAACGAGACCTTATGATTGAGATGAACAAAAAAAAAGAAATTACTACTCTAGAATCAACGGATTTTCCTGTTCTTTATTAACCAGCGCATATAGATAGCTGTGTTCCAATTAACTCTGAAACAAGTTAAGATAGATTAGCATGAATTTGTACGTTGTTTCTTCAATCTGGTGTCTCCCAGACTCTGTCCCTACGGATGCGAAAGAACAACAATTTGTGCGTGCATGTGATGGAGATGGGCATCAAGTAGAAGGCATCAGGGTAACAAGCAGAGCTAGCTAGAGAGACATGCAGATCGAGGAAGAAAGAAAACCAAGTTACATACGGATGGATGGATGCAGAGAAGGAATTGAAGGTGATGGGTAGAGAATAAAAGGCAAGGGAAAGGGCTAGGGGAGGGGGGAGGAATGGGCACCCAGAAGCGACCAAAGGGCGTGCGCATGATCGATCAATTCCATCCAATTTTATCCAAGTTTTGGTATTTTTGGCCCCATGTTGCGCCGTAATACCAAATTTAGCCCCTCAGATATCATGATTCCAGATTTGGCCTCCTCTCCGAGCATAGGAAGACGGGAGACCAGCGCATGGCACCTGCTGCACCCGGGGAGTGCAGCAGCTCGTGCTGCGGTCGACGAATGTATTAGGCGGACTCATGCGGCCGGGGAGCGCAGGAGGAGGGCAAGATCAGCACCAGTGTGCATACAATCAGGCTTTAATTTAAGCCACTTCTGTAACACCTCGGCCTATGATGATCCATGTGTGTGTGCACATGAGGATGTAGATTAGTCCCACGTTGCTAGCTTATCATGAGAAGCACTAACATATAAATCCATAGACATCATTGGTAATAACCTCTGGTTAATCGTTTTACGCGAAGCGAGGACGAAAGTGCAAGCAGGTTGTTATGTATATGTGGCTTATCCATAATGGGGTTAGGCCTAAGCCGGTTTGGACATTATGGTGTTACAAATGGTATCAGAGCCAACCCTCGTGATTACACGGGCGCGTACAGGTCAGGGGCGTGAGCATATGACGTATGGTGCATATGGGTCCAGAATGGACACACGATATGGTATATGTATCAGTACTGGACGCATGGACGTGTGACAAGAGGGGGAGATCCTGGTCATTTGCCCCAGTGTGGGTATGTTGGACCGACGAGAACGTCAGGTTCTTTAAAGGGGTGTATGTAACACCTCGGACCATGATGGCCTGTGTGTATTTGCACATGAGGATTTGTATTAGTCCCACGTTGCTAGCTTATCATGAGAAGCACTAACATATAAACCCATAGACACCATTAGTAATAACCTCTGATTAATCATTTTGCGTGAAGCGAGGACGAAAGTACAAGCAGGTTTTTACGTGTGCATAGCTTATCTATAATGGAGTTAGACCTAAACCGGTTTAGACCTTACAGTGTTGTAACTTCCCACTTCGGTCACCGTGTTCTCATTTGGTATCGAGGTCCTTAGTACAATTCCCTTATCTCTAAGCACAAAATAACATGTGCATGCCGATCGGGTGTAGCACCCTCCTTCTGCGCTCCCCAGTTGCATGAGGCCGCATACTGTGCCCCCGGCCACATGAGGCCGCCTAATGCAGTCTTTGGCCGCAGCACGAGCTGCTACACTCTCCGAGTGCAACAGGTGCCACGTACTGGCCTCTCGTCCTCCCACGCCTAGAGAGAGAGAGAGAGGGTCAAATCTGGAATTACGGGATCCGAGGGGTTAAATTTAGGATTACAGCGTCGCATGAGGCCAAAAAATCAATTTTAGCCGACGGCTGCTGGTGCTGCCGCCGCTGGGAGCTGCAGGATTAAGACGACGAATCCACCAAGGCCGAATGGATGGGAGGCAGCAAGCATCGTAGACGCCAAATTCGATTTCAACGCCAATGGCATACCACTGGTCTGCCTGGCTGCATTCGCGTGGCTCAGCAAACAGCCAAAGAGCAGCAAAATCCACGATATCCCATCGAATGCGCCAGTGCGCATGCATGGCGCGCTTGCTTAGCTCAATTTGCCCTGCCCCTCCTCGGAGTTGTAGCTTTCCTCGTCGTCTACCTCGCTCCGTCCCGGCCATGCCCACATGCGTATCTCCTCAAGTCTACCGATCCACTCGAGCGAGCACCCATTGGCGATCACTGATCAGCTGCTGTACTCCTCTGCTGCAGGGCCAGCTGCACCACCGCACTGATCCATCAGGCCAGGCCTACTCGATCTTAATTAATGGGTACAGGACAAGCGAAGCGGCGGAACTCCCCATGAAACCTTTTCCGTCAGATCGATGGACGGGGGGCCCTTTTCTTTTCCATCTTCTTCTTCTCCTCCTCCTCCTCCTCCTTCCTGAGGTCTTCCCTTTGGCCGGGCGGTAGTGGATCATGCGAGGACTACCAGGATTTTGTACTTATACTAGCCTCTTCTTCCTTTCTAGATAGATGTTCGAAACATCGATAACTTCTAACTTTTCGAAACTAGAAGCTATTTAGAACAGCCAGCAGCCAAAATTGAGAAAGGACCTTAGTTCCCCCTTTTCCAGCTGCATACATATGTGCGGGGCCAGATCTTTAGTGCGATCGATGGATCCATCTGTAGCTGATTATCTTTTCGCCTCAGACTGCGGCTTGCTAGCTAGCACTCTCAGCAAAAGAAAAACAAAAAGTTGTGCTGCATCTGCATGCATGCATGCATGCATGCATGCCAAGCCCTCTACAGTCTACGCTGTGGCTGCCACATCAGCCAACGTGTCGTCCATGGTACAGTGCGCTTTTGTCCGAGTGTAGTCTGGTGGTGTGACGCTAGCTACATTTATCTTTTCTGAGACCAGACCACGACACCTAATCGGTTGGCACCAATGCCCCTCCCTCCGCTCCCACCAAAAATGGTCCACCAAACCAAACGGGTTGGTTCTTTTTGGCTGCTGTGATTTATGATTTTTGGATGTAATTTATGGTTTTTGGGCTGTTTGTGAGAGAGATTACATAGTAACAGAAACTCACATGCAGTTTTTACCGATATAAATGAAGTCGCTAAAGTATGTACTACAATTAACTAATAAACACGTCTTAAAAAGACATCTGTTTGAAAGCTAGTTACGGCCTCTACCGCCACCGCTTCGCTACGGTCCTCTCCCTCGCCGACGCCCTCTCCCAAGTTGGCTCTGACCTCGCCGACTTCCTCGCACTCCAAGCTCGCTGCCTCCGACCCCATCTCCTCCGCCGTCTCCACGGACGAGGAGGAAGTCAACGGTGGCGGTCAGATCTAGCGACATCGACGCCAGGCGAGGTGGCTGGTCTCGTGATTGTCGCCATGCACGGGGTTCGGAGCAAGTGCAGAGAGAGGAAGAGAGTGAGAGAATAGAGAGAATGAGGAGGGAGTAGAAGGTGGACCGAGCGTCTGATAAAAAGAGAGGCTCCGTATGTATAAACAGTAGTAATTCAGTAAATATAAACCACATGCGAGATTAACTGTGCCGTTGTCACTTTGAAAGTTAGAAATTCCCACAATAATATGAAAAAGAAAGAAAAAATAGAAATCCACTCATTAATTAAGAGAAAAAGAAAAAGATGTGTACACACCGCCTATTTTGGTGGAAACAATTTACAGCGGTATAGATTAATTAATATAGATATTATGATATATCATATATATAAGAAATACAGCTATATTTTCAATGGTATTGGAATTGCGTAATGAATTAATACAATGATTAGTGTTGCGGTATACAATGAATACAATGCATCTATCTGATCAATACAACTCGGGTGCAAGCTGAAGGTAGTTGACTTTTCCCCTGGCTGGGTATATATGCACCATAGTTCCGAACGGATGCTATCTCCACTAATTAGGATTGCATCAGTTTCAGTCACTTGTTTTGGTCGGATAATATCTTCCTTGGGAAATAAAATAAAGTAAAATAGATAACAGGCATGTGTGCATGTTGTGTTTGTTTCTGTTTTGGAATATTATTACCAGATAATTATCTGATGTTGAGAGAGAGGCGGTAGTAGTAGTAGTAGTAGGCTTCGACTCATGCAGGGCCACAGCAGCGGGAGGAGATCACGGCCTACATCGACCGTAGGACAGTGCTAGTACCGACACACGGACATGGTGGCCTGGCTCTGCATCCTCGCGTAATCTTCTGCGGGCACAGGTCCGGAAGCAACTTGTGGCCAAAGGACATGATAGTCATTTCAATCATCCCGGACGTAAAAAAATTACCAGTGTGTACCTAGGTAACTTCAATTTAGTCCGAAATATAAATCCTATAATTCATATTATTCATAGTATCTAGTATTTTTTTAGCATATTTAATTAGTCTAAGGCGTGATGCGATCTTAGATACGCCACTGCAGATAGTTGGAGTATGAACCACCAGATGTTTCTGAAGTGAAAAAGGTCACTTTTTAAGGGCTAGGATTCCCAACCCAGAAGGCCCCGGTCGTCGCTCCCCCCTTTGCAGAAATCCAAGGGATGGATGGTCGTGAACAGTAGCATACAACCGCTATCCTCTGCACCCCTCTCTCTCTCTCTCTCTCTCTCTCGTGTCTCCTCCATCGACCTCACCGTTCTCTGCCTCCACGCCGACTGTGCCGCTGGTGCTGCACTCTCTCGTGCCCTCCACGCCGAGACGCCCTGATCAGTCCTCAGCAATGGAGCCGCCGTGCGCATGGCCCCTGCGCGCGGCTGCCCTCATGTGAAACACAAGCGGACTCGGCGGCGCTCAGATTTGGTAGGAGGCAGCGCAGACGCAGCCTACAGTTGTGTGTGTGTATATATATATATATATATATATATAAGAAAAATACTTTTTACATCCGGGTGTAATTATACACATATCTAATATACCACCTAAACGAATTTGAAATACTCCTTTATCACTTTGGATATACTCGTATACTAATTATAAGATACTTCAATGTGAACCACATAAAAAAATTGCAAGAGAGTCCATAGTTTTTAGCGTATTTTGTAAATACCTTCATATACGCATACAAAAAAGAGTATGTCTAAAAAATATACATACTACCTCTGAAAAATTATCATACCACCTAGATGGTCTTAAATACTCGTATACTACATGTACATACTCTCCGTTACGCGAGATACTCCCTACGTTGTGAGATAAGACATAAAGTATAATTACACCCGGATGTAGAAAAGACACTTCCTATATATATATATATATATATATATATATATATATATATATATATATATATATATATATATATATATATATATATATATATATATATATATATAGCGTCGACCACAAGTACAATCGATCCCTTCGTGTGAATACTTCCCTCGGATGAACATATATATACTCCCTCCCTCATTAATGGAACACATATATGCCTTATGAAGTAGTACTACATATGGGCAGAGAAATACATATATACTCCCTTTTGAATAGGGAAAGGTCTCTAAAAAGGTGCTAAACTCCCTCAATCTAAATACGATGATATGCTCTATTCACAAAACAAGTGGACAAACTCCCATTCATAAAAAGAGCATATACTCCCTCAAATCCAGATCCTTCTAGAAAGACCGTTGGATGTGGCTAGCTGTGCTTCTTTTTTGCCTACAGCTTATAGTTTATGATTCTAATTAATAGTAAACTGTTTTGAAGAGATAAAAGATGATAGAGAAGCTGTCCACTTTATTTGTTTACAAAAACAACAAATTATAGACCAAAAAGGACAGTGCCGATATATAGATGATGCATACATGACAAGCCATATAGTGTTGCCCCTAACTAGACAGACAAGCTAAGCTGCCTAGCAATAGCTATAGGTAAGCTGCGTAGCAATAGCTATAGGCTTAAGGCTCCACTTATTTCGAAATTTTTTTATTTCTATTTTTTTACTATTCATTATTTCATTTCTTTCTAATTTTTTTTTAGATATTTTAAGTTTTTTTATTTTTTTCGTGTTCCTTTGTATTGTCCCTAATAGGTTAACATGTTTATTTTTTATTTTTATATTTTTTTAAATTAATTATGCCCAAAAAGTCAAATTAGTTATAGTAAAAAAACCAACTACAATAAAATTTCAACTAAAAGTTAGAAACCATCGTTAAAATGAGTGTCCCAAGTCATACATTGTGTCCTACACCACTAGTAGCTAACCGCCAGTAATAATAAGTACCACCAGCAATATCGATCATCATGCACACACCAACAATAATTTGTTGATGCCAAACTAGTCATATGCTAATTGACATTGACTCGATGATCCGTCGTACGTACGTGTTTGCATCGGAGATTTTTTTTTCATTCTTTCTCAGCGACAGAATCTTCTGATTTAGAACTGTCCAAATAAGTTGTGCTGTTATGGGTCAGTCTAAGACCTATCATTGTAGGTCTAGCCTGAGCATGATACAGCTCGTTTAGACGATAGACCATACCGGCATGGCCCAGCGAACCGTGTCGTGCCTAGACCGGCACGACATGACATGATCCGTTTAGGTCGATCTGGTAAAAAAATTTCTATAATTTTTTTCTTATTTTTCTATAATTGTTTATAATTTTTTCTTATTTTTCTATGATATTTTTGAATTTTTTTATTCTTTTTCGGGCTAAATGGGCCATGCCGGCACGGCACAACCCGTTTAGCTCTAATTATACCGTCTTGCAAGCGCGCACGCCACGACGAAGCCGTGCAGGCCTGGGCCTCGGCCCGTGGGCGTGCACAAAGACGACCGTTTATTATACGTGCCTAAACGGGCGTGTGCGCCTCGACCAGTCTTGCGTCGCAAGACGCAGACGGTCTACCTCGCACTGCGTCTGCGTGCCATTTCAAAGACATGTTGGCCACCTGCTTCGGCTTCTAGTTTCTTATTTTTATTTGTTTTGGTTTTTCTTTTTTTCATGTATTCCGTTGTATTTTTCATGATAGGTTAACTTATTTTTTTAAAATTTTTTAAAATTTAATTACGTCAAAAAATCATCAGCAGTTACAGTATAAAATTAACTAACTAAAGTGCCAAACAGTGAAAAATAAGTTATAAACCATTAAAAAAAGTACAAATGAGCAGATAGGGTGGGAGGGAGGACAAGCAAGCACACCAACCGTAAAACTAGATTCAAATTTAGCTCAAACTATGTTTCAATTTAATACGACTAGAGTAATTATATACCATAAAACTAGCTGCTTAAACTGGCTTAAAATCTTAAGAAATCCACAAATAAATAAACTCAAGATGTAAATTACCAGGAGAAACAAAATGTGCTATATGGACTAGGTGTCGGTTGGCAACCTCTCTTCTTAATTAATTCCATTACTAACTATTAATCACAATGTACACCGAGCTACTCGATCGGATCGAGCAAAAGGTAAAGGGAAATTAAGAGCAATTACACGGACGCCACTGTTGCTCGCGCACAAGAAACCAAAACTTTTTGGCGATCACATGACAAATTTGTGGCACTGTTGTGCGCGATCCCATATTCTAGTATACTACTCCATCATCGCTAGAGTAGGCTCACCTGCAGCTAGCTAGCTCTGTTCTGTTTTTTAGCAACAGGCCCATCCACGACAACTTAAACGTACGGTCGCCTATTATGTATGAGTGATGTTCCGGAGCACTTCAGTATTTTTTTTTTATGGTTTAAAACACTCAGATTTTTGTTTAAAGATGATGCATATATGGGAGAAGAGGGTTTTAAGTATTTTTTTTGTGGTTTAGAGCACTCATATTTTTTAGAGGAGGTGCATACATAAGAGAAGGAGAATTCAAGTATTTTTTGTGGTTTGGAGCACTCACATATTTATTGAAGGAGTATATACATGGGAGAAAAATCTGATGCTCCGAGTCCAAAAAAAACACTCAAATACTATTTAGCACTTCCTTTATGTATGTACATATGTATTTATTTTGGTAGATCGTATCAGCCGACTAGCCAGTTCTGATTTTTTCTGATACGTAGGCTTTATTTGTATTGATTTCTATTTTTGGTTTCTATTTAGAAAAGCTAAAAGTCAATATGAACACCCAACTTCTCCACTCCTTGTGCTCTGGAGATAAGGTAGAGGGTCTTGGATGCATCACATCCTGATCCTCTCACTCCCGTCACGCGTATACATTTCTCCCTCACTTTCCCTACTGTTCATGCCCTCCTTCTTAAGGCCTCGCTCCAAATGGTTTTGACTTCTAGATTTTTTGGCTTCTGGCTTATTTAAACTAGAAGCCACTGGAACACATTGGTATCTAATTTTGACCTCTTTTTTTTGCTTTTTTGGCTTTTTCAGCTTTTCTTTTTTTTTCCTTATTTCTGTACATTTTCCGTAACGATATAATGGTTTTTTTGCTTTTCTCATTTTTCTCCGAAAAAACTAACAACCGCTACAATACAATTTCAGCAAAAAGACAAAAATCATAGCCAGAAGCTTAAGCCAAAAGCTAGTTGGAGCAGGCCCTTAAAGTCACTCCTTTCAGTCACTACTGTTTATTTTCAGCCATAAATCCTAGCTAAAAGCCATTAGCAAAAGTCAATACAAATATCCCCTTATGCCTCGATTCCAAAGTGTTTTATTTGAGTAATTGGTAAAGCCAACGTGACATACGTCATGATCAATATACTATCTCTCTTTCTCTCTATGTATACTCCCTCTGTCCACAAATATAGATCGTTTTTTATTTTTTATGGTTTCCAATGCAGAACTTTAACTATAATTTATTATCAGAATATACTAGCAAAAATAATAAAAATATATATTATAAAAGCATTTTCAAAACAAATCCAATTATGTTATTTTCACGTAGTCAATCTATATATTTTAACATATATTAATAGTCAAAACTTGAAAAGCTCGACTGCACACCCACGGTGACCTACATTTGTGGACCGAGGAAGTTGACTAGGATAAAATAACTCTTAATTTATTATTTATCTATAAATAGAATTATTGCGTTATTATATTTCTTGAGTATACCCTTTATATGTAAGGGAGAAACTTAGCTAGGCGGTCATAAGCCCTTCTACGATCACTCCTTAGTCGTAAACCTTTCTACGATTGCTTTATGATCATAAGTCTTTCTACGAGCATAACATGACCGTAAGTCGTTCTATAACCACCCTATGGTTGTACACTCTTCTATGACTAACTTAACTTTGATTGGATTGTCTATGATAACCTATTACATTGTAGGTTTATCCAACAAGGTAATTAATGAGTGTACTTATTCTCTAGAATAACTGCTCATAACTTATTCCTGCCTTTATCTATAACTGCGGGATGACGAAAGGAATACCATGTCTTTGACAATAACTTTCGCCGGACGGTTATCATCTGAAACGTTAAGACGTATCTTAGCATGGAGCAACCGTCACCGCTTCATACGGTACATAAAGGCTGAAGTCAGGAAGAACAGGACAAATGCAACAGAAGCAATAATCATATGTAAAATCGATACTAAAACATCGACACAAGTAATACACACGCACACAATCTACTCCAGGTGTAGTTACTTCTATCTATGATATACCACCTAAACAAATATACCACCTCAGGTATACCCATATAATAATTCTAAGATACTCTAATCCTAACCACATAAAAAAATTGCAAGAGAGTACATAGTTTTTGGTATATTTTACTAATACATATATATTTGTATATAAAAGGTATATTAAAAAATATACATAGCACATTCGGAAAAGTATACATATCATATAGATAGTCTTATATACTTATATACTATACATATATATCCTCTATTACGATACTTCCTATTTTGTGAGATATGTCATAGATATTAACACTCAAAAGTACTAGCGATATACAATTTAGTTTATAAGGTCTCACAAGTATGCAAATGGATATTCAAAGCTAACAAACTTAACGTAGGTCGCATAAATAGAGATACCACTATGCATGAGACACACCTGACAAGCTTGACGCGATCAAGTTTTGCGAAGATCAAAATCGGATGGATATAGGCCGGCCCATGGGTCAATCGTCAATGGGCCGGCCTTACCAATCTGAAAAACGAGTCAACTTTAAATTTCTCTTCTTGGACAAATTAATTCTGCAACTAATTAAGGATTTACATCCATCGCATGCATGCAGTTGCATGTTTGCAGCCCCGGATTTCATAATCCACAACACACACCACCTTTTCTTTTGTCGCAACGAACACACACCAGTTGCAAGTTAAGCGTTTAGAAATGCTAATCGATCCTAAATTATCATGACTTGAGTCACTGATCTCCTTATATATCTCTGATCATGGGTTTATTTATTTATTTATTATCTGAGCATTAAGAATATGCCTTATATACACTAGCTAGATGACTCGCAAATATAATCCTTTTTGTCGTTGTTTTGATTAAATCTGAAAGCGAGCGTCACCTAAAACAAACGCCCGCCTGTCAGTGAGAGGGGGTGGGGGTGAGAGAGAGAAGGAAGAGGGTGGGCACCCGGATGGCTCGGACGGCAATGTGGGCGGATCTCGTCCGTCCATGCATCGCCCGGAGGAGAGAGGTAGGAGATTTCAATTTTAAAATTTTGTTTTCATTTTTCAGAATTCCTGAGAAAAGCAATTAAAGCCTAAAAATTAATAGAAAAATCCAATTAAATCCCAGAAAATTCAAGGAACCCAAATAAAATATAATAAACTTATTTTGACCACATTTGCTCAAAGATTTTTTAACAAATTTTAATCTAAGCTTAATTAAAACAAGGACTTTAAATCTCAGAAAATCCGAATAAATTCTATTGCTTGAGGTGCTCCGGTTATGTTCATCAATTGCTTGACCAGGCTCATTTGCAGCATGGGACTAGGGATATGGTCATCTGGAGATGGACTGCCGATAGCCAATAGACTTCCAAATCGGCTTATCCCGCTCTTTGTCAGGGTACTTAATTTGCTCCTACCTTGCGCGAAGCAATTGTGGACCCCTGAAGGCCAAAATGGTCACCTGGTTGGCACTCAAGCGAAGGGTTTGGACATTCGCAAGGCTACAAAAGCACAACATTCAGACCCCTACAGCTTGTCTATTTTGCGACCACCATGATCAGGGAGTTTTAAGCATTGACGAGCCCGTCCTTAGGATCAAGCAGGAACTGTCCGTTTGGTCTTCGACTGCCAATTTGAAACTAGCAGTCTTTAGGCTCAAGATAAGCTAGGTTCTTTACAGTTTTTTTCCCAACATTTACAGTTTCTTTGCCCGTTAGGCCCTCTCTGTACATTTAGTCTTTTTCTCTCCTTAATGAATGAAACGTAAATCTCCTGCGTTTTCGAGAGGGAAAAAAAAAAAGAAACACCGACAAGAGTCAACTTTCTGTGCATTGCCACTCTGAAGTCTGAATGTTGAACGCATGCAGTGCTCCACCCATGCTATATCAAAGCTCCATACTTTCACTGGTGCACTAAATACACATGATTTCATAACTAGAGAAAGGTTCAGATTTCAGAGGAACAATTTATGCCCTCTCTACTGTCAACTCTGAAAGCGATCGATCAGGTTTCTACACAGACGTTGAGTGCGAGCGTGTCCAATACAAAGGATACAATAGGGTTTATTCTGTTGGTTACAAGAGATTTTTCAAGCAAAGCACATTTTTACAAGTTTATGTGCATTATTACTGTACACAGAGACTCACAGTACTCCTCCGAGAGTCCCTTTTATGGTTGCAGTTACAGAGGAGCCATGCAACGGTTGGTAGATCACTGGCACAACAGGAGACAAGACAAGAGGCACACAACCAAACCAAGGTATGGATCGGTCGGTCGACCTACCAGTCGTCGTCGTAGGAGACGTGGAAATCGGTGGTGCAGCCGGCTGCGTCGGGGTCCTCGGCGGCGCAGCAGTCGTAGAACTTGGCGGGTCGTCGTCGCCAGGCTCGTAGTACCTGCAATGTATCCTCCAAGATTAACTCGGGAGAAATCGAACGGAGTTATCTATTATGTATGCTGTCTTCGTCGTCCGTCGTAAGCAGTGAACAAAGGAGAATAACTTTTAGGTGCAGATGGGAAGCTCTTCTGGTCGGTCGTCGTGGGGGGCGGCAGACGAAGAAGGAAGGGTGGGAACCTGCAGGACAGCGGCGTTTTCGCGGACGGCACAGCTTCGATTTCTCCATCGCCGCCTCCTGATCTTTCTTTCCATTGATCCCTTCCTCTTTCTCTGTGCGGACCTTGCAGCTTGCTCCTTTCGGTTCGTCCCGTCCTGTAGGGCCTATGTAAGGCATGTTTTCTTACTGCGGCGGCTGTATTTTTTAATTTAAAAAAAATAGTAGATACTAGTGAACGACGTATATAATTTTAAATTTAAAAAAATCATTTGAAAATTTTGCTTCAAAAAAATTATTTCATTTATTTTGATTTTTGAACAAACCAAAAATCCAGACAAACGAAACCATTGTACAACAACAGTTTCCCGCTCTCTTTTTCTCTTTTCTAATCTCTACACCCAACATATAGAAATGTTCACTTAGCAGATTGCAAGGAGTATATAATTACTGAGGTGAGAACGGCTACATTGGATATGTATGATGGAGTACATCACACATCGATGGGAGTTTGTTATGTTCTCAGCTTAAAGAAGAATGTAATATCTGTGAGGTCATTCGAACTCGATGTTTGTGAAGTATCACTTCGAGGTGGAGTCATACGGGTTACTTGCAAAGTACAAGTGATTATCAAAAGTATCTAGAGTAATGGAGGATTCCGATTGATAAGTACATCTGAAGGATGAGCAATCAATGGGAGGCCTGATAAAAATCTTGGCCACGAGAAGGAAACTGTGTCATCAACAGTAGTTATTCATATCTCATCTGCAGTTATATACAGAACTACAAAGATAATTGAGCAGACGCAAAGGAGAGAATGCGAGCTGTTGGAAGAAAGAATACGTGGTGGGACCAATCACGTGGTACCGATGAGCAACTAGAGCTCGAAGGCGGTACAAACCTATGGCATGGAAGATTGTAGAAACTGGAGTGTAGTTAATCAAACTACATAACAAAAGAGCTCTCAAGTGGAGGGTTTAGACAGACTAGCCTGGACATTGACACACATGTTACAGTGATGTGCATGAGCCCCCTGTTGTGGGGGCTTTCAAAGGTGAAAGGAAAAAAATGAAAAAATAACATTGTTATTCATATGTCTCGTTGTGATTGATTTAACATCGTTATTTTAGTTTGCTAGTTTATTATTCCTAAATTTTGTCTTTTAGGAAAAATAAACCTAAGATTCCCTTGTTTGAATTAATGATGTCAAATTAACTCGTCGATATATCATCTATCGACCATTAAATCCACAGCATGGGCTTTACCTGAGGCCTATCTATTTGTCAGTTTCACAAAATTTCTTTTACAGGTGTCTGTGCATGCACCGTCTGTACGGCTGTCTGAAAATGAAGCATCCTTTTTCTCATCCTCTCCTTTTGTTTTCTGGTTATGTTAGGCAATGATGATAAAGTTAGCATTAGGAGGTACTCATTTAGGTTTAAAATTTTATATTAATATCTTTTTTCACTGTAGCAGTTACAAATGTACTATAACCGTTAGTAGTTTTTTTAGCACAATTAAATTTAAAAAAAATAAAAAAGTTATATCATCGTAACAATACAAAGGAAAAAGATAAAAGAGCTCAAAAAGTATCAAGATAAAAAAATATAATTAAGAAATCAGAAATTGAAACTGAAATGATAAGACCTCACAATGATGGTAATAATTTTCTTCACACTACCTAGACCTAACTGCATGTCTAATTAGCTATGTCGACACATGCGTACAGACACAGATGAAATTCCAACGACCCAACTGGTTTAGACCCTGCCAGGTCTACCTCGGATTCTCAAGCTAGCTAGCTACGTTTATAGAATGTTAATTGATTTGGTGGTTGATGCTACCACCAACCTGATGAAGGATGTGCTAATCGCGTACGCAACGCATCTTGGGCTAGCTAGTTAGCTTTATCATTGTTTATGTATGTACAGGGAAAAAAATGTGTCAAATTTAAAGATGATCCTTAGGCCAACACCGGCCTATCAGGAAAAACAAACAAACAAACCAACCCATCAGGAACTACTAGTTCCAAGCTAGCTCAACATATATGTACAACGCCATTGTCACTAGAAAAAGCTCCCCTCTCCTCTCTCTCTCTCTCTCTCTCTCTCTCTCTCTCTCTCTCTACTTTTTAAAAAAGAATCGTCACTGCAAATTACCTTTATATATGCTTATAAAGTACTAATTTATAAAGTACTACTGATGATTAAATGGAATTAATACTAGGGAGTAGTAAGGTGTTATGTTGTTGGATTGACAGCTAGTAGCTTTTTTAAAAAAAATCGACGGCAAGAAAAGTGAAACAGGAACTGCTACCTCCTAGTTATATTATTATTATTATTATTATTATTATTATTATTATTATTATTATTATTATCGCAAAACCTATAGCGCACCCACTTTGAAACCGTCCGATCTGTGCATGTTCAATCAAGGCGCATCGTGGGACAGCTTCTATTAGAGGCACGCCTGAGTTGTTGAATGACTGGCATAGTGCATATGGGGCTCGTGGATGTCACAGCCCAGGTTTTATTTTAAAAATAATAGTACTAAAAATATTTAATTTAAAATAAAAATAAGTATTATTTGCTTGTCTGAATTTCTACAGTTTTTATTTGCCCAGTTTTTCAGCTTTTGAAAAGGCTTTTTCCTTCTCAAAAGTAATTTAAGGTAAAAACAAAAATTAAAGATAAAGTATTAATTTGGATTTCCTATAAAAATCTAGTTTAAATTAATTATTTGGGAGCATTTGGCTTTATTTGGATTTTTTGTGGATTTTTAGAATTTAAAAGGTTAATTTTAAAGTTAAAAAGTATTTTTAGTATAAAAACTAAATACCAAAATAAGTTGGAAATATTTTTTTCTAAGTATAGAATGGTTCTAGAATTTTTTTTGGAAATTTTGAACTTTATTTTTAATTTTTAAAGTATTTTTGAAGCTTCCTAGCTTTCTGAAAAAAATAAAAAAGCAAAATTTTAAACCCAACTCTCCCTCGGACTGACACGTGTTAGGTCCGAATTAAATCCATCGCCACTGATCTAATCTCGGTCGTCCCTTTCACTTAAACCCCTCATTTCCATCCGATGGCCAGGATATTTTCCTTTGGCCACGTGTCGTTCATCCGCCACCCCGCTCTCTATCCACTCTTCCTACTCACCGATCGGCTGGGCCCGCAACCAATTTCTTACCCTTCTTCCTTCCCCCACCGTTGGCCACCATTGATGCCTTGGCGAAGCTTTAAAAGCTTTGATTTCTACCCCGTTTAAATGTGGGCAGATGCGCAATCACTTCCCCGGCCATCACGCATTCATGTCGCCCATTTTCCCTCTTCTTAATCCCACCATATTGCCAAATCAATTACTCAGCACTATTAACTTTGACGAGGAATTCCTCAACGGATCCTTGAACACTACATCCTTGTGAGCTCACCATTTTCGACTTTGAGTTTAACTCTGGAGAGCCATTGCCGGCGCTCTAGATCTTTCTGGACCCTCGACTACCTCTTCACCAAGCAAAAACGTCACCGGACTCTCTCCATCATGAGCTCCTGCCGCCGTCGCCCATTGCTCACCGCGGTCATCTCCATTGATTTATGAGCTTAGCATTGAGGTGAGAAACACTCTACGCCAATTCCTCTCTCTGTTGCTCCAGTCGCTGACCCCCTCCGAGTACCTCAACTCATGTGAGCCTCGACACCGCTATCGGCCATGCCATGGTGTCGCTTAGGCTGACGTGGCCGCCATTTGGCAGCCACGTGGATTGCCATGTTAAGACCGGCTAGCCTCGTGAGCTAAACAATGGTGGTAATTTGTTATCATCGATGGTAAATTAAGGTACAATTGTTGGTAAATTAAGGTTATAATTTGTTGAATTTGCAGATAGTAACTTAAGTGTAGCTTATGGTAAACTTTGAAAATTTTCATGTTCATAGAAACGATGATAATTTTAAACTTTGGGACATGCACGGACCGTCTGGCGCGAACGTCTTTGGGAACTCCAAACTGGACATGCACGGCACGGCTGTGCTGTGTCGGTCGCTTTGGAACCCCTTCAGTCCGCATCTCTCTTGCTCTTTTGTTCTTTGCCTTAAGTTACTTGTTTCGGAGTCTCTTTATTGTAAATTTGGACACTAGCTTGTCTAGTGGTTTGTTCGGTTTATTTCTATCTTAATACAACGGCGTGCAGGTCTCGTACATGTTCCCTAAAAAATGACTTGCTCTGATAATTTATTTAAAAACAGATGATAATTTTTTTAGTTGTATTTTTCTTTCTTAGTCACACAACATGATTTGGTGATAAATATCACGAATAGAAGACAAACAATTTATAAAATTATTCTGTAAAAAAGGAAAAAAATGGGTGCTCTATAGTACCTAGAGCACCTAGGTGCTCTATAGCCGCTCCCCATTATTATTACTCGTACTCGTACTCGTAGCTAGTTGATTTTGGATGATGTCAGCAAAATCTCATCCTGTGTTGTTTGCGACTAACGATTAATTAACAAGTGATTAACACGCCTGAGAATACGGGATTTTGGTGGGTTCTTTCGGCTGTAGCTGATAATTTTTTATCTTAATTTAAGTGTTTGTGTGAATGTACAAAATACTGATAAGCCGTTTTGAAAAGACTATCACGATAAGCGTTTCAATAAGATGACAAAGAAATCGTTCTGTTTGTTTGTTTGAGGAAAGTCATAAATTATAAGCCGAAAAGAAGAAAGCTGAAGTCGCACATGTTGGAAATTAGCTAGGTTTATTACAATAAAACACGTGCTATTAGAACCATCGTATTCTTACCCTATGCAAGAATCTAAGGCTGAAGAGTAGCATAGCATCTACTTTTGAATGAGTGGTTTCTTTGCTTTGTTGCTTGGATACTCTATGGCTACCCACTATAGTCCCTCTTTCAAAGGAAGGTAGGAATTCTACTCCAAAAGAAAGTAGAAATCCAAATTCTATTAGAATTTATTTACGACTCTTTATGGTACATATTTTTAAATACTAAAATACTATGATACAAATCACCACACTCACTCGACGTATATGTCATTCCCTATTTCTTAATTATTTGTAAGCAGATTTATTCGGTATGTTGGAAAAATAGTCATATATGAATTGTGACAGAGAAAAAAGTATAACTTATGTGAGAACCACCAACAGTGGTATCAGAGCGCAGGCACCCAACATCTCTCAGAAGTACAGTGCGCATAATCAATGTGTAAGAGGTAGATTGTTGGGAAAATAGTCTTACATGAATTTTGAGAGAGGAAAAGGCATAACTTATAAGTGTGAAAGGAGTAAAGGCTCAATAACACTTATAAAGTTGCTGCTTGGAGGGTTTGCTTACGGGCAACCTACTAGACTTAGTGCGTAGGAGTATAGTCCATTTAAGATCTGTGAATCAGGAATAAATCCGATGAAATCTAGACTAAGGTAAAAAAAACCAACACGGTAGCTATAGTGCATTGTTTATGTTCCAAGACCGAGAGCGAGACGGGGACGGTCATGCAGATTCTAGTAGGACGGCCGGAGAATCACTGTGGCAGGCAGGGTAAGGTAATCCCACGCAGATGCAACGGGTACAGTTAATGTACAACGTCAGCGTCGGCCACCTCAGAGGCTTAATTGCACGCAAGAGACATGTAAGTAGAGCAAGCTCCTCCCAAGTGTCCAAGATGGATGGATGGATGGCCGATTCTTTCATTGTCCACGATTACACCAGGCAGGCAGATCGGCTAGCTAATTAGCTTATTTGGAGAATTAGAGTGGGGCAAGCAATACATCGATTGCTATCGGCTAGTCTGGTCCATAACCTGAGGCAAGGATAAGGAGAAGCGGCCAAGAAAACGAGCACCAGTACGTCTGTATACACGCATACGCACCGGCTCGGCGCACACCTTAGCTTTCTTGGAGCGCTTTCAGCAGCTAGCTAGCTAGATTCTATCAAGTGTCAACGGCGGCGGCGGCGGCGGCGGCTAGCCAGCAAGATCATTCAGGGAGGGAGCGCTAATTCTTCTTGGAGCCTTTGATTTTGTTATTGAAGGCGAAGAAGAAGATATGGAGGAGGAGGCGTTGCTGATGGCGCCGGCGGCAGAGGCGAACAAGACGCCGTCGCGGTTCAGGCGGGTGTGCGTCTTCTGCGGGAGCAGCCCCGGCAGGAAGGCGGCCTACCACCTCGCCGCCATCCAGCTCGGCCACCAGCTGGTAACCCACTCGTTCCTTCACTCGTCCATTACTTGATATATACTGCCGAGCGCAACACACTGAATTAGAATCAGAAGGTCCCTCCCTCGGAATCGAAGGATAATTACTGCACCCTCTGCTCTGCTCGCCTGCTCTGCTCGCGCGCACACACACACAAGCATGTGAGAGAGAGAGAGAGAGAGAGAGTTGCAGACGTGCATGTGACCTCGAAAAAGGAAGAAAAGGCCAACACGATGGATGGGAGAGGTAGATACGGTAAGACGCGCGAGTTAGGGAAGTGCATGTGCCATCGACCAAGCTCTGCTGTCTCTCGAGTACGAGGAAAGGACGCGCACACGGACTCGCACATACCCTACCACACACGCATAAGGCATTCATGGATACACGTCCGCCACAATGGATGCAGGTGGAGCGTGGCATCGACTTGGTGTACGGCGGCGGCAGCGTCGGGCTGATGGGCCTCGTCTCCCGCGCCGTCCACAGTGGCGGCGGGCACGTCCTGGGGTGAGCTAGCGTGCGTGGTATTCCGTGTCCAGTAATTGCTTCGCCTCTCTCCTCTGATTCCATCAACCAACCCTCTCAACTCATCGTCGTCTTCTCGTTGCAGGGTTGTCCCCAAGTCTTTGCTGCCACGGGAGGTGATCGGCGAGACGCCGGGGGAAGTGAAGGCGGTGTCCGGCATGCACCAGCGCAAGGCCGAGATGGCCCGACAGTCCGACGCCTTCGTCGCCCTGCCCGGTACCTACCAACCCAGCTCGATCCATTCCATTCGCTTAATTAATTAGTGCAGTGCAAGCAATAAGCCTTTTAATTAGTGCTCCAGACAGACAGTTAGCGCTACTGCTAGGATCCATTCCACTCGACTCCCATTTCCATGGCAGCCACACACAGCTGCTAATCGCGTGTCTTCAGCTTGCTCCGTCCGTGTGCGCGTAGAGATGACTTGAGAGTACTGTTACTGGATCCAGATCCCCCAGAAGAAGCTAGCTAGCCCTTGAAGGATGTGATGTGATGGTCTGACTCTGACGAGGATGTTGAATTGGGTTGTGTCTGTCATTACTAGGTGGGTATGGAACGCTGGAGGAGCTCCTTGAAGTCATCACTTGGGCCCAGCTGGGCATCCACAGCAAGCCGGTATATATATTATAACCATGCCATGCATCTCTTACTGCTGCATGCTGCGACACGCTGAAAGTCTTGGGAGTTTGCAGGGACAGATGAATCGATTAATCTCTTTGTTTTCCTTTCTTTCTGATATGTTGGCGTACGTGCAGGTGGGTTTGTTGAACGTGGACGGGTACTACGACTCGCTGCTATCCTTCGTCGACAGGGCCGTCGACGAAGGCTTCATCACGCCCGCCGCGCGCCACATCGTCGTCTCCGCACAAAACCCCCATGAGCTCCTCGCCAAATTAGAGGTAATTCGATCGTCTCGCTTCTTTCTTACTTACTGATTGATTTATCCTAGCTAGCCTTGGCTTTTTCTCTGTGGATCCAATCGCATGCCAGCTTGTACAGCACATGCACGCATGCATCTTATTATTCCATTTGCCCCTCTACTAGCTAGTATATATGTATGTATGTATGTATGTATTAGCTAGTGGTACTAGCTAGCTAGATCGCACAAGGTAAGGTGAGGTGGGGGAAACATGGGTTCAGTCGAGACAAGGACATCTTTCTTAGGACCAGTTAAAGCCTTTGGCAAATAGCTAGTACATGCTACTACTGATGGACCATGCACTGCTATGCCAGCTGATTTGTGCTCTTCGCTGTGGCAGCAAAACGGCTTTCGCTGCTGCTTAATTTTGGCTGAAATGGACACTGTAGATTGATCAAAAGCGACGATAAATGGTAATAGGTCTGAATCTGACAGCGAACACAACAGCGTTGTAGTGGTTACATATGTCACTGGGGAGCAAAACAGATGATAGTATATATATATTAGCATTGAGATGTAGTGCATGTGGAGTTCATAGTGCCTCGATCGATTTCCGTTAATTTGGAGTGCTTGCTGCAGGAGTATGTGCCGATGCACGACGGCTCGACGATGAAGCTGAGCTGGGAGATGGAGCAGATTGGCATCTACTCGCCCAAGTCCGACATTTCACGGTAGCCGGACTGCAGCTCAACTCACTGACGCGCCGATCGACTAGCTCCACGATCATCCATCCAGATAGATGCCTGATTATTCCTGATTTCTTTCGTCTTTTCTTATCCTTGTGTAAATACATACCGTTATCTTGTGTATTAATTGTACTGCTGTCTGATTTGGTCATCGATCGTGTGGAGCACTAGTACCGAGAATTAGCTCCACCTACACTTAGTCTAAACGCATGCATGATGCACGGTCCATTCCTAGCTGCTAGTGCTGGACTGGAGTATCTATCTACGTTGCTAAGCTGCTCGGATCTCATGCATGCCACTGACGTACTCGATCTTAGCCATCGCTTTCTGACCACAGATTGAAGGAATTGATGTCTGATGGTAGCTAGCAGGCTGGTCTGAAAAATGTCGAGAACCAAAAGAAAAAGAAATATTGTCGACAACCATTGGTACCGCTAGAATTCCATTGGGGAGAAGAATTGCGGCAACCAGACGGCATTGCAGCGTATGTTGCAGCTGCATGATTGCAAAGTGAAGTATTGGGTAGCGATGGATGTGGCCTCCCCAACAGCAGGAGGAAGGGGACAGGGCGATTCATTCCGGACAGTTGCAGACTGTCATGTATGACGCATGTGTGAGGTCGCCAGTTGACACATGTGAACTGAGCAATTGACCACTGGCTAGCTTGATCCTTCCCGGAAGGATTCCCTTCATTTCTTCTCAGGCAAAAAAGAGAGCTTTGATGCTTATCCGGAATGCACGGTCGTCACCTTTCAACTTTTGGATAAGAATCGTTATCGTCTCAAAACGAACGCGCATACGTGCGCACGGTACATTGCATCACCGCTATTTTCGGCGGACCGCGGTCGATGGTTTTTATCCCTATTTTTCAAAACAGTAATAGACAGTATATACAGTTTTGAGTTCGAGAAACCATTTAAAGAAGCGGTTTCTTCAAATCATCAGTCACGGTTTTTTTGAAGCGAATTTTTCAAATGGTTTCCTGAGTTCAAAACTATGTACGTCGTCAGAATTAACGCCTCCACCGTCCACTGACGTCTCAAAAACGCACACAAAAAACATCGGTCACAGTTTCAAAAAAACATGACATTCAACTCCTCGTAGGTCATAATGAGGTAAAGTTGGTCGGTGCCGAGTCAAATACACGGAACTCATCTTCTTTATTTTTTATACTGTGTAATTTAATGGGTGGGTTCGAAAAGTCGTAAGCTTTGCATTTTAATATTTTTGCTATAGTAGCTAGTTTTTAAATGATTCGTCTTTTTAAAGTTGGGTTTACAGGTAGATTGTAATAGACACTGTACTGAATTCAGTTATACTGCCCAAAATCACATATGGCTGTTTTGTTCCGTGTATTGTCTCATATAAGCTGTCAAAATTAAAAAAATTATAAGCTAAAAGCAATAAACATAGCTCAAAATAATGCACTCAGTATCGCATCTAACAATTTCGGATTCTATAGGGAGCTGCGTATGGGAACAGAGGCCAGACCACGCTGTTCTCCTCACGAGTCGTAGGAAGCTAAAGTTGGGTCAAAGCTAAGTTTTGGGATGCAAATTCGGGCCGGTTGGACTCCTACATCTACATCGGCTTAATTCGATTGTGTAACTGATATTGTAAAAATAATAATAAAAGGAAAAAATATGCATTTTCGTCTCACTTGTAGCTGTCCGACAGGCCGTCCCCATCTTAATTTGCATTGGCCGCTTCTTTCCAAAGTCAAATCAATAGGTAAGGCTACCACTGCTACTCACGTAAGAATAGATTGACTCTCTTGCATTTGATCGGTGGGCTTTACGTACCTTGATGGCTTAATCTACGGTTGATTTTGCTGAAAATTTGGTACGTGCATGTGACCAAGAAATATTTTATATATATATATATATATATATATATATATATTCCTATATATACATATGTATATGTCTTTTTTTACACTTTTAGAAGTACATATTCCCACTTCTAATATACTTAAACAAATATATTGTACTTTTATATTATTTTTAGTATACTTAAATACTATTTTTAAGATATGTATATGAAGTATGGATCGTCAACATGCATGCATGACGATTGGTGTCTCTCGCAAAAAAATAATAAAATAAAAATGCAATGCATGGTAGAGATGAGCAGCATTTCAAAAGTTAAATCTGTATTAATTGGACCACGCAACTCCTGAAATGGACGTGCAGGAGGGGAGCGAAGATGAGATGGACAAAACTAAGGGGGCGTTCGGAATAGCGATGGCTTTTGGTTTTCTTTGAAATTTCTTCAGTAGTTGGCTGAAATTTCATCAGAATTGGTTGAAATTTTCTCAGAATGAGTTAGTTTATGGGCATAATTAAATTTAAAAAAATATAAAAATAAAAACGGTTCGCTAGTCTAGAGCGGACAATGCAAAGGAATACTAGAAAAAAAAAATGAAACGTAAAAATAAAAAAAATTCACTACGTGACAAAATTGCTATAGTAATTTCGTCGCTGCTATAGTGTTTTTGACGTTAAACAGTAAAAAAATCTCTATAGTGAACGAGGCCTAATAACCTTAATTACCGTAATTCCTTTCTGGTGAGCTGGTCAAGAAAGCGACGCGCATGGAGTATTAATTTTTCAGCCAATTTAAGCTAAACTAGTAGTCAACACAACTTGCTCAATCAACTGCTGGACAACATGCATGATACTATTTTTGTTCTTTTTACTTGATATTTTTAATATTTAGATCTTCGATATATGACTTTGATCGCTACCTTTTCTAACTTTACATTAAGATATTTTTTGTAAAATTATAATATTATAAAATACTTTTAATGATAAATCTAATGATATAATTTTCATATAGCCAATCTAGATAGTTTTAAATTTATTGACGATCAAACTTTAAAAAATTTGATGGTACAGATTATAGGAAGTTAAATAAAAAAGAACTGAGGGAGTAATTAATTATCAATTAAGTTGTACTTTGTCAATGATCTACATGTGTATCATACTCTTAAGCGCTTAATTCAGAGACATTCAGCTGCTGGTTAAAAGACGCTCCGCTCATTTGTGTTTGAGTTTTTGGTTTCTAACTTATTTTTTATTATTCATAATTTTCATCTTTTTCTAACTTTTTGGTAGTTTTTAAGCTTTTTTACCGGTTCTTTTTTTCTGTATTCGTTTGCATTATACGTGATGGGCTAAACTATTTTTTTTAGATTTTTTAAAAATTAATTACGCTAAATAAGTCACCGTCAATTATAGTATAGTTTCAGTGAATTACAATGTAATTTTAGTTATAAACCACCAAATTTTAACCCTATCGAACGGCCTAAGAGCATATATGTGTGTTTGTTGCTAGTAGTGGTTGGCGTCCAAGCTAGTCGGCGTCAAACATTAGGGCGCATTCACATCTGGGGGCCAAATAATGTAACAATAGACATAGCCACCTCTTGGGTTTCGGTATTGGCATGCATTCAGACAGCTTTAGGGCAGAGCCGATCGATGGGATGCATTCAGACAGCTTTAGGGCCCAGCCTAAAAAATAACCTCCTGACGAAGATCATTACTGGTCTCCGATCCTCAAGCTTCATGGCTGGCGGCAACAATTAACTCAACTCGGACGTTAATTAGTGGCGGGCGGGGCGCGTTCATTTCCTCTCGATTAGTAGGACGACGTACGCATGCACGCAAGTAAATTAATCCGCTTCTTAAGCAAATCAATCCATCGTCCCTGTTCATTTTAGATGACGCCATTGGACTAACTCCCTGCAGAAATATGCGTTGAATATAAGACATGAAAGCGCATCATAATAATTAGATGACGCCATGCATGCCTAACTAAACAAAAAGTATGGCCGGGGAAGAAAGCTCAGGCAGGCAGGACAGGACAACACATCAACCATGCTCCATCGCCGCATGGATCATCATTCATCAAACAGATTATAGCCATGAGGGAAAATGAACATGTTATCATCTTACATGGCATGTTTTACTCATACAGAACTAACATCAAGGATAACAAGAACTCATGCGTATCTTGCAACCAAATTGTACTTACCCACTATAATTACCAGTTGCGATGAAGTCTCAAAATCATCCCTGCAGAAATATGCGTTGAATATAAAACATGAAAGCGCATCATAATAATTAGATAACTCCCGGTGCGGATCATTCCAAGACAATATTTTAAAGACTCATTTCTGAATACACACGGCGGCTCGAAAACAAAAAACTACACATGGGAATGCACAAACGGGGGTAAGGTAAAACATATTTCACAGAATAGTACACTAAGAACATAAGGTTCCTATCAGCCTGAATCACGTCTTGATACAGAATGCGGTCGATCTATAAACTAAACTAAAAATAAGCATACAATGTTGTACTGTGATCGTACTATATGATGGCCTAGCACACGCACCAATGCTAGCAAAATACACTGCGCACAAGAGCCGCCGCTAACACATCAACCGGACAGCGCAAATACTGCAAACCAATAGCAGTCCGAAACAGCTCTTGTAACAAAATTGAGTTGGCCTTTCCCTATCAACTAGCAGAAATCTTGGAATCAGCATCAAGTGGAGGTAACCAAAAATAAAATTACAGCAGGCACCTTCTTTCACCACCCTGGAAGAAGACTTGGGCACACTGGGATGCCGAGGTCTCCAGAGGTTTGGAGGCCAAAGCAAGAAACAGGAAACTGGATTAGTACGGTAGAATCACAAAGCACTATGAATCAACCATCTCATCTTGTAATTCGCTTGGGGCAATGAGCCCTGGAATGGCAAGCATCCGTTGGCGTTCCCTTTCTCTTTGTGCAGCAGCCTCTTCGGCGTACAGATCCTTGTTATCCTAAGCACAAAATAAGCCACAGCAACTCATCAGAAGAGAATTGGGACGAAGTAACTTACAAACAAATCAACAAACAAGTAATGCAGCCCTAATCCCCTGACATTAAGGGCCCATTAGGGACAGGGTTCCATTTCTCAGATTTTTCCAAAATCCCTGGCCCTATCTGATGGCCAGAAATCAGTCATTCCGGTAACTTTCCAGTGAGCTCCATTTTTTCTCCTTTTAAATGTTTTCTTGAATTTTTTTAGCCGTTTTTCTTGAAGTTACAGTTTTCCTCAATCCTATGACAACCATTGTAATGCTGGTGGCAAGTGGAAGGGGGCAAGTCACCTGGGCCGAGAACTCCTTTGATTGCACCAGGAAGTCTCTTATATGGTTTTTGAAGCTTGTAAGGTCATGTTTAGAACTAAGAAGCCCATCAACAAACTTGGTCACCTGTGCAAGAAAATTTGTTATGTTTGTATTGGCCAAATCAAGCACGGGATAGCTGCATTAGGAGGATCATACCTCAGTTGGTGTCATGTTAGGAAATGATGCTCCAAGAAGTTTTATAGTGTAATCTCGAACAAACATAGCATTATCAGTATATTGATATGGTACTGAGGAAGCATCCCAAAGAGTATCAGTTAGACCATCAACCTACATAATAGCAAATCTAAAAATTAGATGCGCACATACATACATTAGAGAACAGAAAAAATGGACATAAAACATACCACACAAAACAAGTGTTGTAGCACCAAAACATGAAGCTTGAAACCAGGCTTGTGGAATGTATCTGTGAGAACTGCAAAAATCTCTTGCTCAATATTCAAAAAATAGGTTTTGTAGAACTGATTTTGGAATCCTGAAGCCTGAAAGAAAATCACGTCAAACAGTAAGCTTCCAAATAATTATATACTGGCAAAAAAGATGGAGTATACTTTCTACCTGAAAATTCTTTAGAATTTCCAATAATAGGCTAAGGCCTGTCTCGGCAATGTTTCTCTCCGTATGTCTAAATGCCCAATTGATTGAATCAATGACAAGCTTCAATTGCTGAAACAGAGTCCAATAATCAGATAAAAGAGAAGAAATTAGGGCTGCTGTCTACCGATAAAAAACATCAACAAGGCAAATGAATAACGAAAAAGGTTAGTACTAACCTGACTTGATAGCTGAATTAACGCTTGGAAGCAATGGGTGCCAATAGCACGAAGCAACGAGAAAAATTTAAAGCGATGCTCAGGATAATCTTCAAAGTTTTTAGTAATCATCTGGCAAAACAGAACAAAAGTAAAATCTCAATGTGCATTTGAACATGATCAGTAACAAAAATGACTTAATAGATAGTATTCCTACCTCAAGAGTACACTGGAAAACAGCCTCAAATATGCGAGGCACATCCTCAAGCATTTCACCTTTGTACCTGCAGTCAAATTTTTAACCATTACAAATGATATATAAATGCAAGAAAGTTTTAACAAGAAAGAACAGAAGACCAAGAATATGATAACTGGTAAAGTAGAAAGTTAGCGTTAGTGATCCACAGTTACTACTAGCAACCCAAATTACTGACAAAAGAAATTTCCTACAAACTACATTAATAAAAACACATTTTTATTTCCAGCTACAGAAAACACAAAATGGGTATCAAATGGTAGGCATACTTGTTTATAATTGTCGCAAAAAGGGACAGAACTTCAGATTCCCTTGCATCAGGCACATTTCTAGCATAATCACCAAGAACAGGATCCATCATCGGAGGAACAAACTGTTTCCCAATGTGTGGCAGATCTTCGGCTTTGTCCACAAAAGTCTCAATCAATTTCAATGTTTCCCTCTTGACAGATCTGTTGCAAATATAATATAGTTTAGTAAAGCAAAAAATTGAAGGAAAAAAAGAAGTATAGACACCAATAATTCATCATACCTCAGTAGTTTTACAAATGAAGTCTTCGAGGCATAAGGTCCCCCCTCAGCAATAGTGCTCGATACAAGCTCGCTGTACATTCTGATGTGAAAACAATGTACAACAAAAAGAAAAGGTCGTATTAGCTTGCAAACCTTTGTTAGCTTTGTACGCATAAGATAAAGCAACCCGCGCTATCAGAACAAAATGGGCAGGCACCAAGGTTATCAAGTCGACAAGTCGACACTACCCTCCTAGTTACCGACTAGTCGCTGACTAGTCGACAGGTACTATTTATATGACAGTGATATATATATACTATATTAGTATACCATATAGGCATATACATATGTATATATTATATACCATATATTGCAAATTTGCAGTGATTAGAAAACATACATACATATATACACACACATATATATACATACATATATACACCAAATATATGCCCTATATTGCAAATTTGCAGTGATTAGAAAACATACATACATATATACACACACACACATAAATATACATACATATATATACCAAATTCAGCACAAAGTGTAACCATATATATATAACATGAAGATTAGCCCATGCACTCTCTCGCAGCAACTCACCATCTCACCAACCCCATCACCATTTGGTCACCAACTCACCATACCTGCAGAAAAATCAGGTCCATTTGGTCACCAACTCACCATCACCATCCACTTCCTCTCTCGCAGCAAACTTCTCCACACAAACCCCACCTCTCGGACTCCCCCTTCTCCAGCGCCGACCCCTCCCCGCGCCACAGAGCCGCCCGGCCTCCCCCACCCCTCCCTCCTCCCCTTCACTCCCTTCTCCGGCGCCGACCTCCTCCCCGCCCGCCCGCCTTCCCTTCCCGCCACCCTCCCCTTCACTCCCCCTTCTCCAACATTGACCCTCCCGCCTCCCGGCCTCCCTTCTCTAGCGCCGCCACCCCACCTCCCGGCCTCCCCTCTTCTAGCGCCGCCACCCCTCCTCCCGCCTCCTTCTCGCGCCACACCACCTCCCTTACTCCAATGGAGGAGGCGGGGCGGACGGACCGGAGGAGGAGGAGGCGAGGAGGCCGGCGGAGGGGGCGGGAGGAGGAGGAGGCTAGGCGAGGAGGCCGGCGAGGTTACCTGATCTGATCGCGGCGGCCGGCGACGCATCGCAGGGGGAGAGAGGAGAGGAGGAGGAGGGAGGCCGGATCTGGATCTGGAGGCGGCCGGCGGCGACCTCACCTCGGTAGTCCGCACTCGAGCCCCTCGGTCCGCACTCGAGCTCCTCAGCTCCGCTTCACTGGCTCACTTCACTGCCCGCAGTCCCGCACTCGGTACATATATCCTCTGGCTCACTTCACTGCCTCCTCGGCGCCCGACTTGAAGACGCCTGGTCGACTAGTCGACGGGCAAGTCGACGACCAGTCGACCAGGCGCCCGACTTACCGCCGCAAGTTGAGTCGCCGGCGCAAGTCGGTCCTGACTCACCGACTTGCCGACTAGTCGTCGACTAGTCGACGACTTGATAACCATGGCAGGCACAATGAGCAAGTACGTAATTTCAACTGTAGATTGAGCAAATTAGGTCTAGCCTTAACCAGCACAATGTTTAGGGGCAGATTAAAGCAGGTAGTGTGAGCCCCAAAAAATTGTAGCTTGCCAGCCCGAAATTGTCATGTACTGCCATACTAGACTGCCCAAGTTTATAGGGCTGAGGCCAGGCAGGGGCAGTCCAAAGAAGGGCTCTTTTCTAGGGATGGCAATGGGTACCCGATACCCGAATACCCGACGGGTTTTACCCGATAAAGAGACGGGTATGAAAAATTTTATGTACCCGTGGGTACGTTATTGGGTGAAATCCTCTACCCGTCGGGTAGGCGGGTACGGGTGCGGGTATATACTACCCATACCCGCCTACCCGCGGGTAATGAATACCCGCATTAGACAACTAGACATCCCACTCAAATGTTAATTTTATTATCTACTTGTTGTTGATTGTTTATTTGTTTGTCATATGTTGATATGGTCATGTCAAGTATGTTTATGTAACGTACTAATTTTGATCATTAGACGCTTTTGTGCTTGGCATGTATGATTAATGAATGTCTAAATTGATGATATTCTTATGTGTTGAATCGGGTATGCTTGCGGGTACGGGTTACCCGTCGGGTAGTAATACCCGCGCGGGTACGGGTATGGGTAAATTTTCCTACCCGCGTGCGGATACGGGTAACCCGACGGGTAAATTTACACCTAACGGGTACGGGTATGGAATGGCAATACCCGATGGGTATTTACCCGTTGCCATCTTGACTCTTTTCAGGCATAGCTCTAACTTCGGAAGATGCTAACTAACACAACAATACTGTAAAACATGGCGTGTGATGCTAAACAAAGTACCTGTACACTGTCAGCATGTCCAGGAAGATTAGTGAAATTTGCGGGAAAAAGTGTGGTCCAAGTGAGCTCGCAACACTTGTGTTTGTCTGCAAGCACAAATGGCAACACAATGTTACTACTACAGGAGTAATAAAAAATAACAACATCACGTTAGTACCAGGAGCAATTTTGTGTAACCAGTGATAAGGAAACCCAAAATCAAACAGCATGTTCTCACCTTAGGGATACATTAAGAAGAGCATGCCATACTTAAAAAGAATAATGTTGTTTAGTGAAAATGTCAAATGAAACCACTATAAATTGTTTAGGTGAAAAACACACCAAATCTAATAGCTGAATTTTGCGTTCAGGTGTCAAGTTACCACTGGTAACAATTGACATCAAGGTTGGATTGTGGTTGAGAGTTTATGGTGCTCTACACAAAGTTTGGGTATAGCTGCCTACTTAAAATCTAAAAGGTGACATTCAGGAGTTTTAAGAACATGATACCAGCAAAACAACACACATCAAAACATATTTGAACCCAGAGCAAGTAAATGCAGTTGCTGGCCCAACAGCTGGAAGTTACACTAACGAAGAATGCAAAATATTTGTTGGCCTTGGCTAGCAACAAATTCATAAGTGTTTCAGAGACTGACCTTGCTAAGACAAGACATGCAACTGAATTTGATTGCCAAATCCCTTTTATTTATTTTTTGGGGAAATTAACTCAGTAAACACTGAAAGATGTATAAATTAGGAAATAACATCCCATTTGAGGCCGACAAGTAGACCCAGAGACCATTTTTCAGTGACATATTGATGTCATTTTCCAGCTTGTGTGATCTTTGTAGCATTATTTAGCAATTCACCCCTTTATTTTTTGAAGTTCCCAAGCACAATCTTACAAGGAATTCTACAACTAAACTAAAGAACTTCAAAGCAATAAACAACCAACATTATTGCAGTTTATATGAGCAGTTAAGCAATAGTAGTCAAATGAAGCTCTTCAGCATCCATCTTATTACCTGTAAGATGTTAAGAACAGATCTAATAACATCTTGGTTCTTCAGAATATCAATGCTCTGGCTTGCCTGTCCAATTATTTCCGCCCATTTCTGCCAAATCATAGGATAACCATGTCAAAACTATCCTCAAGAGAAAGCATGACAGAAAGCAAAAGTGCATGCTAGAATGCAAAAGATGGAACCTGATTAGGAAGGCTCATCAATCTCTTGAGGTATTCATCCCTCTTAGTATTATCAGACTCAGCTTGAATCATGTGGCCAACCTGAGCAGCCAGCACAGATGGCACAAAAGGCAATATTAATAATGGGTTATATTAATTGAAACCACATTTTGCTCAATTTGGTTCAACATACCGATTCATAAAAAGTATGAATCTGATGTGGCTCAAGATCAGTAATTGTCGTAGGAAGGTTGGATAGCAGTTCAGAAACAAAAGGTTCATTCTCGCCCACCTGGATAACAATAAACAAACATGAAAAATGGGCACATGACTGGTACATATCACATAGCATAACGTGCGTTTGATTATTTGTATGTCTAAACTGAATTAACCACATGTGTTCGCATAATACATAATTACAAACAAAATACCAGCATAACCATCCACATATAGAATTATAGATATTAGGCAACATGTTTAAATTTACCTGTTGTATCACAAACTTGCGCTTGCATTTCTGAACAATTTTCAGGAATGTATCACACGCCATATCCTGCAACCAGCAGTGCACTGCATATATTACATACAGTACCATAGGAAATGTACAACTTGAAGAGGCACTAAATCCTTTGTGCAAATGCAGATGGAAGCCCAAATACGAAAAACAACAGAACAGAAGCAGCATAGACCATTTATGATCAACATACAACAGAAACATGAGAAATAACTAGCTCAGCTACATGCTCAGAGAAGGGAAGATGACCACAAAGCTAATTCCTATCCTAGTTTCACACTACAAGAATAATAAAACAATGTCTTTGTTCCAGCCTAATAAACTACAAGTACAGGCAAATGCATCTCTGACCTGAACTCCAGGGTGCATCTCATGCATGAACTCAAATAATTTGTTGACCACCGTTTTCAAAAACTTCCAATGAGCCCTGAGAAATCTTGGATACTGACCAACAACATACCTAGCAATGCAATCATTGAATCAGCCAAGCCATAATCTTGTAATTATAAACATGGGAGAATTGAAACAAATGCTTACATGATGTTACTGGCAATCACAGCTTTATTGTCTTTCCCCTTTGTAATTTCACAGAGATTTAGCAAATCACGAATAACCATTACCAAAAATCTATTCTCCTGCAACAGATCCACATAAACCATTTAGGATTTTCACACATTGCATGCAAAGGCGGTAATCATAATAAAATTAGTAAAACGTTGGTTCCTCCAAAAGCATCTACCGAAGACAAAGAAAGAAGCAGAATAACAGTGTACAAACCTGCTCCTCCACCATAGAACCAGATATTGATCCTATAGCCCAGCAGAGGGTATTGAGGTTATTCCAACTCCAGTCTTCCCCATTTAATTGCTTACTCAATTTCTTCAACATCTGGAATTCCAAAAGAAATATCATTAAGTTCTGGTTTAAAATCACAAAAGGCAATAAACAGAAAACATAATTGTGCAACACATATATAAAGAAAATATATATTCGCAATGGCTCCACGGCCACACAGAATGAGCCTTCTGAAATAACCAAAGCACCAACTACAAACATCACATGCTACTATCAAGCTTAAGTACTCCTGTTTGTTATCACTTGTCAGTTCCATTCATGTTTCAGCCAGAGCTTATGCCATCTCAACATGGAACAAGTGCACTGGATAAAGACTGTGAGTAAACTTACTATAGTGTAATATTTGTTACATGCATTCCTCAAAAAATAAAGAACTATCCGCGTGTAAGACATACCTGTTGCTCTGTATCCTCATGATCAAGATGAGACAAATAGATCAGTGTTTCCCTCATGATCTGGCATAATTAAAGGGGGTTTCACATTAGTTTGAAGATTACACAGCTGATAAAGTGCAGAGCATGTGAAACGCATGGAAAAATGGACAAAAGCTAGGCATTCCATTACGAACCTTATACTGGACAAGAACATCATTGTCTTTCATTGTTTCACGTACAATATTGCCATTTTCATCTTCCACAATCAATACCTCCTCAGGCTTTGCCATCCGACAAATCATCAACATTCGTAATTTCGACAGTGGACCTGAGTAAAGCTGCCTCCTCTGCTGAACAGCTGTACCAGTACCATCAACAACTCCAGGAATCATCTGAGCCTACAGGTTAAGCATAGATTCAATGAGCTGAATGATTTAGAAATTAGAAGTTTAGAAGTTAAGTAAAAAAGAATAGAACTTCAGAAAGCAAGAAACAAATAGAGAACGAAATGCAGCCCTTATATTAAAACAACTCACAAAACAGTAAAAACCAGAAGGGAAGAAATTTTTTGGCAAAATGCATATATTACAAAGTTGGATATATTAAAGCCATGAAAAATCCATGAGGATACCATTTCCATAGATACACAAAAAATCAAATTAAAAGCACCTGAAGTCCCATCATGCTTACAGCTGCTGCAGGCTCCATTTGATTGTGTGCTTCAAAAAGCTCTAAAACAAACACATTCCAGTAATCCAAACACACCTGTAATTGACCAACATCATAAGATATGAAATTTCAATCAAATTCTGCAACATATGCTGAATCTAGTCCTAACATTCCTACCTTAAAAACCTCAGTGTCATCAACATATGAAATTCCAATGAGGTATTCAAGACCCAGGAGTAATGCAGCTCTATTTTCTGGAGATATCTCCAGTATACGCATGTGATTCTGGAAGTATCAAAAAAGGAAGGGATCAGACCAAATAGAGATTTAATTATCCTTTTGTATTACATTTTATTACTCATTAGCATTTCTCTATTTGTTTATTATAGGGTTTTGAATGACAAGCAAATGAAGGGTAATAACAAAACAATTTGTTTTTGTCATAGGTGGGAGCATGGCATCAAAAGAGTAGGTTCATTAGTTAAAACTTTCAGAATGTTCTATGAATTAAAATGACAAATAGTAATGTCTCCAAAGTCAAAAATCATCGCATACCAAATAGTGACGTATATCCAGGATGCAATGGATCTTACCTTAAAGAAGGCAGTGAAAAAGAGAGCTAGATTTTGTATGAATGCCTACACCAATAAACATACACAGTGTAAATTAACTCAATGATATTAAAAGAGAGAGAGAGAGAGAGAGAAACCAATAATCCACTCCTAGAAATAGGCTGGTACTCCAGCTAATAGAAGCTACACCTGTTCTTCACTGGAACCATTGGCATAGGCATCGGGAATTGTTCCAGGAGGAAGAATAGCCTACACATCAGAGAAAAGAACTCTTAATTAGTAAATCTTTGGGGTATACTTTAGAAAGAATAAGAAGAAAAGAACATAGTTTTTTGTGAAATTCATCATAGTTTTTTCTGAAATTCATCATTTACCTGCAACTGCATCATGAATATTGTATACATCTTCACATACTGCATGTTATAAAAATCACCAAACTGAAGAGCAGCAACCTGCAAGACAGCTCCACATATTAGGAAAGGAAATCAAAACAGTATTGAGCAAGCAAAGAAACAGGATTCTTCAATGTAACAGGGTCAGTTTACTGCACCATGCATGTAAAGTGATAGATAGAGCACCCTGGAAATCAAACTAATACAAAAAATGCAATGCATCTTCTCATTGCTCCACTAAAACTGTAGGAAACACTTGTGAAATTAAACACAGGAAACAAAATATTTTTTTTACCTCTGTTAGGCACTGAAGTGTAAGGTTCCGATAAGCAGCCATAGGAAAGAACTTAAGCAGTGTCTCCAGCTAATAGTCATCAAGGAAAAAAATAAGACACGGATTTCTCAAATAGATACAATTGACATAAGATATTTCTGGAAGAGATTAGAAATAGGCTACATACCAATGGTGACTCAAATATGAATCCTACAGGGATCCACGATAAAAAAGCATGAAGTGTAGCCAGCGTAGCTCGGATGAGCTCAGGTCTTTGTGTTGCAGATAGGACATACAAACATAGCTCATGAATGAGACGAAACTCGCTGTTCAACAACAAAGAAAATTAGGTTACATCAGTTAAAAATAGTAGTCCCACTAAAGTATAGGACACGCAAAGTAATTGAATCTACTCTATTAAATAGAAGCTGTCATGCAACCATAAAAGATACAAGGAGAAGATGGCAACAAAATCCAACCTGTTAAGTGAAGACTTAAGCTCTTTAATCTTTTGTTGTGTCATTTCACCTCTTGAAAAATCAAAAATTTCTTCACTTAAAAGCTGCAAATTGTTGCATAGTCAATAGTTGTTCTAATATGTTAATTAAACAGATACAAGTAGAAACACAACTTACCTTTAATATAGCCATGCAATTTTCACATATTGTTTCACTACTCTTTGCGGCTGCAACAAGGTCAGGAATGAAGGATGACCACCTGGCTGGCCACTCATGCTTCAGAACCTATTATATTGCAACAATTCAGAACACAAGTCAGTTGACCTTGCCAAAAGCACATATATTCAGATGATAAAAACTGGGTCAACTGGCAACCGAAACAGTACAGCTTACCTGCACCAATATAATGTTGAGTTTATTAACATAAAGCCTCTCTTGTCGAAAGGAAACCTCATTACTGGATAGCTGGTAGAGCGTTCAAAGAGCATAACAAGAAAAGCATACATGAATCAGATTTATTTTATGGGTGAAATGACATAAAAGATTTGACATAGCTAATGCATATATTAATACTTGCCTGAACAATAACTTCAGAAATATAATTCTTTATTCCATCACGTTGTTCAGTCGGCAATGCATTCCACCTGTACTTGATAACACTTTCAAGTACCTACAATATATTTCTAGAAAAATCAGCACATGACACAAATTAAACACAACAGCTACAAGTGCATATGTAGCATGCATGATGCATGCATGCACACACTGTGTCAGGATCTACTAATTTCAAAAGAACATAGCAAATGCAACGAAGAACAACATCTTATGAGGTTTATTTGAATCTCCTGTGTTTCTGTAAAGTTTCAGACAATATACTGTTCACTGTTCTAAATAGCAGCCACTACAGCCACACGCGTTCCTATTAAGTGTTCAAGGTAGACTACCCACTCTGCATGAGAAGGCCCCTAACCCACATCACAACTTAAAGGGTGGTGTTAACATCAATCATGTGCATTTGGCAATATTAACAGTTTGACAAAGTTGTGTTTTTTCTGGTTATCCTGTCCAAGTCGTACTCAGATTTCTTATGGAAATAGGACAGCACAGGATCATAGGTACTGGAATCCTGACTCCTAAGTAAATACATTTCGTACAAACATGGCACCCAGAACCACTAGATAATACATTAAAAGTATGACAAGTACCGCATAAATGTTACTGGTAAGCTAATGTGCTTTTGGACCATCAACATTTCTCCCTGGCTCATTTCAGTCCCTCTACTTTAGAAAGGGCTAAACCAATCTGTCTACTCTAAAACCGACTCAATTCAGTACTTCAGTCCCACTGCTAAACGTGCCATCATCATCCCATGTTATTTAGGTTCAAAGACAAGAAAAAAGATAGAAAGAAAAAAGAGGGAACAAACTGAGCAAAGATTGAAAGTAGGGCTTATTTGGCCCGGATTCAAATAAACCAAAACGGGCAGAAGGAAAAGAAGACAAACAAAAATACATATATCCCCATAAGACAACCTAAATTATTTTGCTATGCTAGCAAATGAGACAGGCTATGTTGAGATCACTCTTAACTTAACAAAAGCTGATGAAGGCAAACTACCCTTTCTCTTGTATAGGAAAACCTCTAGCGTATCCTATTCATAGAGCGAGATCCCCAACAACTGGTGTGATTAACAACAAAAAAATTCTTATATAAAAACCACGGATTAGGTAGTTCCACTTGTATCCACCATGCTGAAGCAGAATTCTATTATCCTTCCATCTTGTGTACAACCTCAAGATTTTTCAGATAGCATATTGTGTATTCACATATTTCAAACCCTCAACGCCATTCAACAGTTTGATCGCCAAAACTTACTTGGAGGGCAAAGAACTTGGTGTTCAAGTTCTGAGAATTCTGCAGGATGTGGACTACTTGTAGCCACATGTCGGGGTTATTCTGTAGATCCCGCAATATCTGATCAGCAGCATTCCTCTGAAACAAAAGCAGTGTGTACAGTTATTAGCACATGCGTAGAATTGTTGAATCAACAAAGCCAGATAAAAACGATATCCACGATAGCGCCATGTGGGATGAAACATAACATCAGAAAAATAGTTCATCTACACTAACATATAATCGTTTCTATAGATTAGCTCAGACTTGGAATAAGGGATTTAACAAACATGTGGGCGCCGGACACCCCCTACAGCAACAAATGTGAAGGAGGCAACCGTTTCGCAGATAATCGCTGCTGTACCTACATCAAATCCTACTTCTCGCAGCATTAACCTTATCAATTCTATTCACCCCCAAACCCTAAACACCAAAAACACCCTACTTTAGCAAGTGAAGTAGCATTATTATTTAGCACAAGGAGCTCGGGTAAACCCTGGAACCCGAAAGCTTGAACGAACCGCGTGAACCCTAAGTCTCGGCAGCTCTCCGCCGCCGGCGACCAACCAAGCGTTAAGGGGGAGCACGAGGAATCCGCGAGGGGGCGGCGAAATAGATTACCTCATCCTTAGATCCGGTGCCGTAGAAGGCGGCGACGGTGGCGTCGAGCAGCGGGACGTCTATGGGCTGGCTCAGATCCCTCAGTTTGTCCGCCATGGCGGCAGCGGGTGGAGCGAACAAGGGGATGAAGTTTCTGGAAGCGGCGGGGGCTAGGGAGAGTGGGGAAGGTTCTGCGGGGCACGCGATGCCGGAACCCTAAAAGCGGCGGCCGTGGCAGCGGCGGCGGCGATGGGAGCGAGGAGGGAGAGGAGAATAGGGGGGCTTTTTATTTTCGTTTTGGGGGGTTTAAGAGGAGAGATAGGCCAAGGTTGCTGGCAAAGTACGCGATGGTTGGGCGCCAAGTACATACGAATCCCTGTATAATTTAGTATCTGCAATTAAGCCCCTGCGTAACGAGACAGTCTTCCAAACAAGCCCTAGCCAAGTTCTTTTCGGTTTAAGACTTTTCTCAAATAAATAAATAAAATAATTTCTCTATCATTATTTTAAAGCAGTTTATTAGATTCATTCACATAAACACTTGTATTAGGACTAAAAATCATAAACCGCAACTATAAACTATAAGCCGCAGCTGAAAAGAGCCCACCAATGATCTGTCACTATGTCATAATCTTATGATCTTACTCTAAAGTATTGTGCCTTTCGAATAAAATGATATTGTAATAGTTGTTAATTTTTTCTAAGGTATTTAATTAAAGAAAAATATAAAAGTGGGAAAAAACGAAAAACTTATTATATCTTCGTGTGTAATGCAAAGGAAAAAAGTGTTGCAGCCGACTGCAGCCAGTCAGGATGCCGATGGATGCGCATGCCGTCTTCTAGCATATTGCTCTCCCCAGTAAACTCCCAAGCAACATGCATCTTAAGGAAATGTAGTAGAGTCTGCAATACAGAAAGCCCTCAAGGAAGCAGAGTATTCAGATATTTTCAACCTACTATAGTAGGATTTGGGAGTGCAGATACGAAGGCCTTGCTGAACGAGTGTGCGCCATGGTCGTTCGATGGGTCGGGAAGGTACTCCACTGCACTGCAGTAAATTGCTTGCTTCGTTCCAATTCTTACATTTTCTCATCTTGGCATCCATCTTTTCTGCATGGTTTTCTCACTCTGGCGGTGATAGATATGTTGCATTCTGAGTGATCTGTGCGCTACTAGTTTGTGAGTAACAATCTTCAAATTTGTCTGCTGCTTCCTTTTCTTGCTGTTGCGCCGCATCCCCAGGCAGAGAAGAAGCTCAGGCGCGTAGCTGGTGCATTCGCCCAGGCGTGTACGGAATAATCGATCGTCTGTCTCTCCTCGGTCAATCTCTGTTTGTACTTAAGAGCACCGTCTGTCTATGAAAGCTCCTCTCATCTTTGCATGCTCTGCTTGAGCAGCAGCACGGAGGTTCCGTGAGAAGGGCATGGGCATCCCCAACGAGATGTGCATCCGGCAAGGCATGTGGGGCTGCGTCAGGAGGATCACTAAGTTCGACGCCGACCACAACTGCTACGACGACGACGGCCCATCTTGTGCAGCGCACAGATCAGCAGGCGAGTGCTAACGGCATCCCCAAGCTCGCCGTGGTTGCGGCACGGTGGCGCTGGCTTGCACGTCGACGGTGGGCTGGTCAGCAAAGCCGCCATTCTTGGTGTCGCCATACAGGCCACAAGGCCCGTGGGAAGATTGTGAGTTAGCCACGTCTTTTTTCTTTTTTTTTTCTTTTCTTTATAGCCAAAAAATGCACTTAGCGGTTCTTCGCTAAGTTTTCCTTTATCAGAAGGAGTATAAGCAGAACAGCAAAAAATTAGTATGCTTAAGTAGTCTACAGAAGAACTAGAACATATATCAATCGGAGTTTTTTTTTTAACAATGACAGTGTTCAGTGATCGATTTATCAGATAATAAACAGTAGAAGCAACTTCAACCTAAAAACTATTTGATAGACTAGACGTAGACAACATGCAGTGCACCTTTTTCATAATAGATCTATTTATGCACTCAACCACACCGTTCCGCTGAGATGTGTCCAGAACTATATAATACCTTCCGATGGGCATAAGGCATCAAATTCTCCTGAACAAAATTCTATACTATTATCTGTTTATAGTTTTTTGACATGTCTGTCAATTTGTTTTTTGATCATAATCTTTTACTCTTTCATTGTCTTCAACACATCAGACTTGTGTTTGATGAAGTATGTCCAAACTCTTTAAAAGTAGTCATCGATGATAGTCAGCACATAATTGACACATCTAAAAGACAGAATATGAGACTTGCCCCACAAATCAAAGTGAATATAACAAAGACACAATGTTTACAAAACTTTAAATGATCGATGCTTTGACCATCAAGCAGACTTTTCTTGCACAACTCCTTTAAACCAGTTTCACTCATATACCATAGGACTTGTCCGCTCAGTATCGTACAACCTAGTCGAGTCAACAACAGTTTTTCCAACCAGAGTAGTGCCTTGAATATGATAGATGTTTGCTATCTTTAATCACTTTTCATCACAAACAAGAAAGCTTTTGAAGCTTTTCAGAACTCCAATTCCACCTGAAAATTGGTACCCTTTGGCATTAAGAGTACTCAATGAGATTAGATTTTCTTTTGAAATTTGAAATATGTCGAACATCTGATAGGGTCTCTCATAGTGCTATCAAACAACTTAATCTAGACAGAACTAGTGCCTATAATCTTACAGAGTATTGTCCCCCCATTAACACTGGTCCATGCGGAATAACCGCATAAGTAATAAACCAGTCACAGTTTGAGCTCTTGTTGAAATTGCAAATTGAATCAAGAATTCATTTATCGCTTGTTTTTGGATCACCAACAAAGGCAATAAGAATCTTCCTGTCGGAACATTCTATTATGATAATTGTGACTTTAGCTTCATCATCTTATTAATTTTTTTCTTGGAATTATTGTTCCTCTTCTATTTTTTTTGGAATTTCTTGGAATTAATATAATCATCCATAGCTACTTCATTTTAAAACTACAGAATCATATATAGCATGTTGTTTGTTATATGAGCGCTTTATATATGCAGGAAGATGGTAGGTACGTCCATGGATTGAGCTCTACTCTATCTATGCTTTTGGAGTACACTAGAGGAGATTACTATCACTACTATATATCAACCGGCCACTGTGCTTGTTTTCTCCCTTATCTATCCCCTGTGATATTGATTAAAGTAACATCATGTTCTTTAGTTCCATATATAAAGTTTTTACTTTTAAAAAAGATCACCTTTTCTTTCTCATGTATGCCTGGGATGGACTTTTCAATAAGATAAGGGGAGTGTTTTCCACCACATAAACAATGACATGGAATTAAAAGGAAAGTTTCCTGTTGGGCTCTTAAAGCTAGTCACTAACTGCATGCTTCAGAGATACGACACATGTGACATAGTTTTTCGATCGATGTTCAGGAGCTTTTAGTCACCCCCAGCCTCTATCAAAGACGGAGACATGAATGTATAAACCATATAAGCTTAATTAATTGTATACATAAGCGTTTTTAGGAGGAGATGGAACATTTTCAGGAACCTAGATGTACCGATACCAACCTATACCGGACAATTAAACAGCTGCTGAAAGAACCAGCTGTGGTAGCCTGGTACTGAAAATAAAAAAGATTGGGATCTTTGTGTGTGCGCATAGAATTCCGATGGATGCATGGTCGGTCTGATCTGATGCATCCAGTTTAACCTAATGCAAAGTGTTGCATTAATCGAGAGCAACTCAATCAAGTCTCATGCATTCAGGAGCAGCAAGTGATGTAGCTCAGGTCGTACTTGCAAAACAAACAAAAATGCGAGAGTCAGGCACATACATGCAGTGGAGTGTGTGATTCGTCGTAGTTGTTTGCAAGTTCCTGCTAGTAACTAATTGTGTTGGACGTACGGTCTGTCGCTCGTCCCCGTCAAAAAAGAGGAAGTAGATCACTTACAATGTTCTATTTTCTTGCCGAGCAAAGCGGAGGCCATGGGTGCATGCAGAGAGCACGATCGAGAGATGAGCCTTGCCCATTGCAGCAAGAGACATGACGCTCCAAATCGTGCATGCAGAGAGCACGATTTGGAGTGTCATGTGTCGCTGATCTTGTCCGGCGCCGAAGACGAGCTTGATGCGTGCGAGGATGGTGAATGCCGCCTGGCCTCCATGGCTCTGCGTCCATCCTTCCATGTCGCCGCCCACCGGTGTCGATCACGGCCAGTGTCGACGAAGTCCAAGAAGGCATCTCTGAACTCGCGGACGATCTCGTCCCCGACGGCGCGCCACATGTGGAGGAGCTTGAATTATTGGACATGAGGCTGGCGACCTCGAAGGCGAGGATGCCGACGTTGCTCTTGTTGGCGCTCCCGACGACTTTGCAGAGGCGAGGCCGGACGATATGGCCGACGTACCGGACCTTGGTGATCCATGACCCCACAGCCATAGGCGTCTGTTCTGCTGTGAACGGATGCAGGTGGCCGAGCTATGCTACGCACCACCAAGACGAAGGCAGATCCAACCACCTGCATTCATATATACTACCACTAACATGCGCAAGGTAAACATTTGGACAGACTAGCAGAATAACCCCGCAATTGCGTGATTAAATATTATGATACAGATATCTTTGATATACAACCCTACAGTCTATAATTGAAATACAATTGTATTTATTATACAACTTCTAATATCTCTATATAATTAATCTGCACCGTTATAATTTTATCCCACCAAAATAAGTGGTGCAGATCATTTTTCTCTTGATCAATATGATAATTTCTAATTTTGTTAGGATTATTATTATAGAATTTTCTCGAATGGAATTTCTCGTGGACATTGGTTAGATGTGTACTCCTTGACTCTAGAACCTTAGCTCTCTCTCGAGCGAAAAATGAAGAAGTCCTCACTCAGGTTCGGGTGGTATTCGGCCTTGAAATAGCAGATTTACAGAAAAGCTCCTATGGTTGAAATATATTACAAACAACTTTAATTTCAATCTATAATATATCTAAGCAATGTTTTACATAATAAATAAGTTAAAATAACTTTCGAATAGAGAAATTAGGAGCTGCACATATCACAGCATGAGATAGGCATAAGTACGAAAATACATACTAGGCTAGCTTAGTTGTCCCAAATATCCATCGAATTCAGAGGGCACTGGCTTAAATCAAAACAAAAGCTGTACTATGACGTGTCAGGAGTTACTTGATTGATATAGGTAAAGCACTAAAGAACTAGAGTCAATCAATCTTGCAGACAGACTGGATGGAGTACAGACCCATGGTACGTTCCATATCATGATATCGATCGCCGCCATGCAAAGAAAGAAGCTTTTAGATTTCTTTTATCTTTTAGAAAGAAAGCAGTACTTTGTTGTTGGCTTTGACCCTTTTGACTCCCACTGGTGTAGTGCGCCTGGCAGGCAGCTCATGATACTGTTCTGATAGGCAGGCAAGCTAGCTCGCCCCGGTGCACTGCAGTGCCCAAAATCAAATGCGCGTTTTGACATCACATGACAGGAGCAAATGCAGATGCAAATATGCAATGCAACGGTTCGTCAAATGCCTTTTTACCTGTCATGCGCGCTCTGTTTGATGCTGCAGTATAGTATGTGATTCCTAGTGATGGATAAGGTTTAGGTCTCGTCTTATTCGGTTTGAACTTTTAGTTTTTGATTTATTTTTTATTATTTTTAAATTTTGTTTTTTTCTAATTTTTTTTATTTTAAAACTTTTTTATTGGTTCTTTTTTCTCGTACTTTTTTTGCATTATACGTTATAGGTTAACTTATTTTTTTTATTTTTAGATTTAATTATGTTAAATAAGTCATCATTAGGTATAATGTAAAATAAGTCATTTATAGTATAAATTCAATTATAAATCACTATTTTTCAGTTCAAATAAGCGCCCTTTTAATTAGCTAGTCGTACGTGTGCTGACCCTCCCGTTGTTGGTGCTCAATGCTGTGCTTATTAGGGTGTGTTTGGTTGGGTGGATAAAAGTGGATGAGATAGGTTAGTGTAACCTGGTCAAATTATTTTCCATGTAAGAGGTGTTCAAAGCCATTGAAACTATTCCACCATTAGAGAATTCTTCATAAAATTATAGTCAGCTATTTGAGAAAGAGCTAATGTAACATATGGCATCAAATTTGAGAAATTCAATTAATTCCTTCATACCAGAGAAAGTACAATTGAAACATAATAGAACCATAGCTTACAAATTTGCAACATAGAGAAATCCGATAACCTGAATACCCGATACATAAAATATGATATCTCAAATTCCACTCATATGGGTGCCTTCTTTTTTGGGGCTGCTTCTTCCGCAGTTATACTTGGAAGACTAAATTCCACTTCCCAATAGAAATGTAATTCTAGAATCAATTTGTAATGAATTAAAATGTTCAGATTGCAATGTTCAAACAACATAGGCATCATCATGTTACAAATATATGATATGATTTCACGCATCGCTCTAGTCGACAAGAACATATTCAATCAACTGATCTTTCTCTACTTGAGCTCTTTGCTCTCCCGGAGATCAGCCTCCATAGCATATGAAACACCCATATGAAAAGAGAGAATGAGAAATCATGATTGACCACCCATATGAAACTATAGCTTTAGTAAGTAACAGCTTGAGAAATTCAGATAACAAGTAATTTAAACAAGGAAACATTGCTACTGACAAAATATGGGGGAAGTCATCAATAGCAGTTTCAATTTATCTATGTTCTGATCGGAACCAAAATAAGCCCAACATTTTTAGTTGGTCAATGCAATAGTTTCATGACAAATAACAAGGAATTGCAATCTTATTAGTGGAGTAGCAATTGGATCATGCAGAACTCAAAGATGTTGATTACAGCTAGCATATCAACATGTACATTTGGGGAGGAAGGCTCACCCAAGGCTGCTTAGCACCACCCGATGAAACCCTTCACAGATGGATCAGATCATAGGAGGAGCCATCTCCGCAAGAAACCCACAAGCGGCCAGAGTGGCCACCAAGCTAGACCAGCACAGCCGAGAGGGGGGAATCCACCGCGGAAAGAAACACAATCAATAGCAAACGACAGTGGATTTGCGAACTCACCTCGGGGATCAATCACCACGACAACCTGCGAACTCACATTAGTTGGCCAGTCGTTCACACGATAAGCGGTCCTTAGCTCGCGGATGTTGTCCCCGTCCTGACCTTGCGACCGCCGTCCCTGCCCTCAGGATGCGGCCACGCGTGCAAGTGAACGGGTGGCCTGGTACGGAGAGTGGAAGAAAAATAGCTACCACCGCTCAGCCTCCAGACACATAGGCCCTCGCTTGGCAATGTCGCCCCTCGCCCTCTAGGCGTTGACAATCGACCGGCCACTAGATGCAATAGAGAAGGGTGGGGGAAGCCAAGATTTATGGATCTGATGATGGAGGGTGAGAGGGAGTGGTGAGGCGGGAGACGCCTCCTCAGGTGGATGAGCTCATCCGAGCTTTTTTTCTGGACCACGTTGTCCTGGATCTAGACCACGAACCAAACACGAGGACACCTTTATAAGCTGGATAGGGCCATCCCATTCACCACTTGTTCCACCATCCAAACACACCTTGAAAGTCTAGAACATGTTGTTCATCCAAACGGACCCGCCGACGCTCGCGCTGACCAAAAAAAGAAGAGATGCTTCCATTTCTTTTTCCAAAACAAGCAAACTTTGCAGTGTATGCGCATGTGCACGCATGGATGGCTTATTTCTAGCTTGTGTCCCCAAGGATTGACATGCATCTCTAGGCCTGTTCTTTTTAGCAACCGCTTATGGCTTTTGGTTGAAATTTTTAAATTTTTATTGTTTACGACAGATATTACGGAGAGAGATACTCACTTGTGATTTTGGATGGTACAGATATTAAGTTTTTCACATGTACTATAATTAACTTATAGACTCCATCTTAAAAAAAATATTCCGTTTAAAAGTTAGATACTGTAATAAAAGTTAAAAACCGTTTTAAGAAGCTAAAAAGAACAGACCTAAAGCCTAAGGATCGGTTTTAATGGAACCGCATGTACATGCATGGTTTATTTCTAGTGGTATCCCAAGGATTGACATGCATCAAGTATCCCTATTAAACGCGCATTATTCCTGCTCCTGATGTTTGGAATTAAGGTCCCGCTCAAGATGGATGATTTTTCACTGTTTAGCGATTAAAGTACTGTAGCAGCGACAAGATGCACTGTAGCACTTTCGTCTTTATTTGATTATTTTTTTTTGTGTTTTATTTTTTTCCCGTATTCCTTTACATCGTACACTCTAGATTAGCGTGTCGCTTTTATTTTTACATTTTTTTAGATTTAATTATACCCAATAAATCAACTCAGCTACAATATTTTTTCAGCCAGTTACAGTGCTTTTTCAGCAAAAAAACAAAAGCCATCGCTATTCCGCTCACCCCCTAAGGCCCAAACATGCATGGAGATGGAGGCACTTCAGCATACTGTAACAGTCACGAACGATTCCTGTTCGAGAATAATGAGAAAAGTTTCAACGCAGAAAAGAAAGGGAATCTCTCCCAAATAGTACTTCCGAGGTGTTGCACAAGATTCTCGGCAAATACTCAAACTTTCTGACTCTAGTGAGAGAGTTGAGATCCTCCATCAAAAATTGGAGGTTTACATCCAAATGGGGGAAAATTGACATAGTTCAGACTCCTGACCCACATACCCCAAATAACCAAGGGAATTGCACATTAGGCAACAAGCTCTCCGGGGCTATTAACTCAGCACACTCTCGTCTTTCGTTTAGTTTTGTGCCCTCACCGTCTTTGATGCCTCTACATATGCCTGCCTTTTTTGTTAGGCTGTCTCTGGTTTCTGCTTTCGCATTTTTCACCAACCGCCTGAAAGGCTGAAACCTTGCACACTACCACAATAACAGGGTAAAGGAAATCTTACCTGACACCACCAGAAATGAACTCACTTGTCAGTCTAATGCACCCCACAAGCATACCACCTTCAAAAAATTGCAAAACATCACTTGTACTCTGTCACTCGCGCTCGGACAAAACCCTTGCAGTCATAGTGTGAATCGGAGCCGATTGGGGTATTATAGTAGCTAGTGGTGACTAGCATCGTCTTCAACTACTGGTGCTTGGTTATTGCTGGCAGTTGATCCATTCAGGAGTACCTCATGATGGTTTTGGTCCACCGTCCTAACAGAGCTAGCTGATTCATGCAGAACCACGCCTCCAAGATGTGCTGTCAGATTATTGACATCAGGGCTTGGCGCAGCTGCTGAGCTTGACGGAATATCAGGGTTGCTCTCACGAGGAATCATCCATTTCTGCCAATCATTTTGCCTCCTAATTTTGTCACCCTGCATTAACACAGAGATACAAGGCCTACATAAGTGGGAAAAAAACATTTGTGTCCAGAAGATTAAAGTCTCAATTTTTTGAACTATTCTGCTGTTGGAAAAGGAAATATATTTATCAAAATTATTTTAGTCCACTGTTTATGAAAAGTGAAACACTTAATTGTGGGCATCAATGAAAATCCATATTTTACATATACAATATAGTACATCACTTGCCCTGTAATAACTGAAACTGAAGGGTATGTACCTGCATTTCCAGTATAGATGAGGACTGAATTGTTTCTTTTATATATTGCAGGTTATCAGTTAATTCTTGGACCTGCAAAAAACAATTTTTCAGGAGATACTTTAATCCTTTCACTGTCAAACTTTCTAATATACTGAAAGCCTTAAAAACTTAACCATGTACATCACCTACATGCTTGCGTATTTTTTCACCATTCATAAAAGAAACTAGTGCATGATGAACTAAGGAAAGGAACCAACAGCCTGCAATGTCATGTTTCCGCAACAATTTACATCAAGGAATTGCACGTTTGATTAAATTGACAACACAGAATCACTTCCATGTGCAATTAGGTACTGGATGGCCTTGCCACATCAACCTAGCATGAAACACCACTAACCTACTAGCTCTCACCACAGCAGCCCATTCTGTATTTGAGCACAATGGTACCTCAAAAAAAGAAAACAGCAAAAAGGAAAAGGTATTTTGCAACATTGTAGAGCCACTTAGCAATGAGAAATAGTATAGGAATCAGTAGTTCTGTAACCACATGCTACTTTTATTAATACAGATTGACCACTTACACTCTATTTCTTTTACTCCATCTCACAGCCAACTGGAATGTTGGTAGAGCTAGGATATCATGACAGATATATGGTATTTGTACCAAAGTAACGGCTTCAATTTTTTTATCATGACAAACTAGTAACCAATTCAAAAGTCCCAATAGAACAAGCACATGTGCATTGAAGTGCGATTGACCAACATGATCATAAGTTGCATTTAAATGTTTAAACAAAACAAATAAATACCTTCCACAGAAAATGATGGGCCACATTCACAAGACTAAGAAGTAGTAAAAAAGCTATAGTTCTACATATCCAAAGGGAGCTAACAAGGTGTGCAATCTAACTTTCAAGGGTAAATGGCACTTTTGGTTTCTGTCCTTTTCCTATGGGTTCATTTCTACTTGCAAAACCAACTGTCGCTATAAGTTCTTCAATGGTGGTCTTCTAAGGCAGAAAGCTGACATTTTGCATTTCTTTTATGCTGGCATACACTGGGATCAAATTCCACCATGGTAATGGCATGAAGGCTCAAAAGGAAATTACATTTCTACCTTCTAAAAGATAGGATTTAAAGCAATTTGGGATAAGCCTAACAAGTTGGATATGAATGGCCCCACCATATACCACATAAACCAGCTTTCAAATCGGTAATATCATTATAATACCCAGATAGAAAAGGCTAATCCATGAATGCAAGTAGCAAGGAATCCACTGTCAAAAGAATTAAATACTGCAAACAATATACTTCCAGAAATATCCCCCATATTTAGGAATGCAAAAAGAAAACACACTAAATCATGCTCCATGGCCACACAGGCACACTCCTAACTTCGATGCTATGATAGCCTGGGACCTTTAGTGAACCAAATTGCACTGAAGATTAAAAAAAAGAATAATTCACATCTTGCTTGCATAGGCTAAAATCAGTCATTATGCATACTAATTTAGCTAATGGGAAATATTTTATGTATATAAGTTCTTGCATGTAGAATGCGGAAAGCATACTATAGATTCCCAACTTATTAAGTCAACACATATCAATCTGATGACTTGCTATCTCTCTCTCTCATCTTTTATTCCTATACCCAACCTGCCGCTAACTACTATGATTCCATTTATAAAAGGAAGTAAAAGTACGGAATTTCCTAATAAGCAATGAGTTAACTGACTCTGAGCTGTGTTGATGCTAGAGGTCCTTACATTGCATCTTTAACACAAAAGCAACCAGACGGCACATAAAACACCAAATTACATCTGGATGAGCAGAAACGATCCCTCCTTTAAGAACCAGATGCAATTCTCCACCCACAAAAACCACTATGTCAACATCAAATCAGGCAGTTGCTTTCAAAAAGGAGAAAAACAATTATGGAATAATGCTACGTGCCTAAAAAAGCTAAACCAAGCGAGACCGCAACTCCACAAGCCAATAGTTACTAGGATCACATATAACCTAACTAACAAGAACACATTGCACAATATAAATTGAAGTAAGTCCTCCATGCACAAATATGATCAAAAGACAAGGTTCGAAATACCGGCGCCGACTGGGAGGAAAAATACCGGCCGAGATGCAAATTTCAAAAAATTGAATTTGTAGATGTTTGGATGGGTTCCAGGGGGCATTGTAGCTATATTGGATGCTTAAGAATCAGTTTAGAGATATGTTGGGCCTATGAGCATGAGAAAGCAATGTTTTTTTGTGTTGCATGAGAAACTATGTCGTGCTAGTTATCTTCCATTCTTCCTACTGCATCCATTTGACAAAGAACCATGACAAGGAAATGCACATATGCTCGATGATGCAAAATAGCTGAGAGCAACATATGCATACTAGTTATTGTCAGATAGCTACGCAGCACCTTCTTGCTAAAAGAACACATAACAAAACTGATAAGAGCATGGTACTATGCAAAGATCTATAACAATAGCTCAGTGACGATAAAGAAAATCTGAGAGCAATCATAAACATACTAGTTTCCATAACAAAAACACCCATCATGCACTCAAGAACACCTCTATCATATAAAGCATCATTAATCATCTTTACTTTCTATAGTACTCTTTGATTTACAAGCATTCTTGGTACACACCTTGATGCAAAGAGATGATGCTTGATGCTATGATGCAATGCTATATTACTTCTCTCCTAAGGAATCACCACATGGTCAAGTTGAATTAATTCCACTGTTTTTTCTGGTTTTTTCACCGGTTTTTCCGGTTACCGGTCTCCTCCCGCCCTGACCACAAAATTCATTTGCCAAAATTTATCCGGGATTTCCGGTTACCGGGCGGTAACCGGCCGGTTACCGGTACCGCCCGGCGGCCGGGATTTGCCCCGGTACCGGTTTTTTTATCCTTGTCAAAAGATACAAAGGCCAATAAAACAATCACATTTTGGGAATAGATCCAACTCGATGGTAGAATATCCAGCGCGAAATATAATGTCGGTTAAGGGAAGTATAAAGTGCAAAGCCATCTCTGAGTGATAACTGCTAACATGTAAACTTTTAACATGGGCATTCCAATGAGGTTTAGATTATTCAGATTTAAGAGGGATTTGGGGATCATATGGATGGATCACACCTCTTCAAGTCCCTCAAATCTGAACCATCTAGATCACCTCTAACAGCCCACGTCAAAGTTTACATCTCAACACCCAAAAGGTTGGTTCTGCACTGGATACTTTCGACTTGATCAATATATGCAGGTGTGTTACTATAATAAACTACTCATCTGCTATCAAAAAATAGAATTAGAAGTAGAATTGTAGATTATCTGCTAGAACAAAGTTTTTGTGACATAAGTTCAAGTCATTATAATATTAGGAACTAAATGCTACCACATAGATAGTAAAATTGTTAGGTAAAACGTATGAAACAAGGATGCAAGGCATGCAGCGCACTTACATGATTAGAAGGAAACGGGAAAAAGGTGTGACTTACAACACCTAACTGTTATATTCAACAGTTATTAATCTCACAAAAAAGAAATATGGAAATTAATTTTTAAGTAACTGGAGCTTAATCAACATCTGAATAGTCAGAAGCAGCAGATGATCATGCAAAGGAATGACTCAGTTATGGTTGTGATTATTTAAATGGGAAATGGAGCAAGTCGAAAGTCAAAACTCACTAAAATTGCACAACCAAAAATTTATCGCATTTCTAAGAGCATATGTTAAGAAAATAAAATAAGGTAACCGGCACCGATAAATAGTATTGATATTGATACTGTATTAGCAACCCAAAAGTTAAATAATTGATAACATAGCAAATGGACATATACATGTATACCTTATCTGTAAATGTATGATCCAGAAAGGCAAAGTTAAGAAAAAGGAGTAGACATGGTCACCTTGTTGAAGCCCGCTATAAGAGATATATCAACCCAGCCCTGCTCATCCATGTTTCGCCTCAAGAAAACATCTGTACACAAGTTATCCTTGCTGTGGATCAAAGAACAGGAGCATCACCAACAGAAGTACGCTTACAACCAAACAATGAGCTCGATGCTGCATAAACTCAATATAGCCACCTGAAGTAGAACTCTATCTGTTTCAACAGCTTGCCAGGGTCGTCTTGAGCATCAGGCTGAGGCTCAGCAGGGGGCTGAAAGTAAGGGTAGGCAGGTGGACCAACCATAGGGGGTGCAAAAGGCAATCCCCTAAGAGCCTCTGGAGGCGGGGGAGGCCCAACATAGTACATTGGGGAAACAGGAGACACGGGAGAAGGCATCTCTGGACATCGCAAGACAAAAGAGCATAAGAAGCTGATCAATACGAGAAACTGAACATACAGCACCACAGCAGTGGCAGTGGAAGCAATGCGATATCTGCAAGACCACCAATGCGATGCATAAATAACCAGCCTTACCATGGAACACCATTGGTCCAGCAAAGGCTCGCATGGGTGAGACTGGCGGAGGAGGAGGAGGGCCCATGAACGGTGGAGCAACCGCCAGCGGCGGGGGTGCACCCCGCATGTACGGCCCAATGCCCATTGGAGGGCCACGGTAGAAGCCCTCAAATCCCCCTCTTCGGCGGCCACCGTGGTGAGCAACTCCGCCACCCGAGCCACTGTTGCCACCGCCCCTCGTACCACGGCCGTTATGGTGGCTTCTCTGACCGCCGCCATGGTCCCAGCCACCGGGGCCGCGCTCAGGATGGTCGCCGCCGCCGCCGCCGCCGCGCCTAGCAGGTTTGTGGCGACCGTGGTGGGTGTGCTTTAGCGAATTGGATGGAGTGGCGATAGCCTAGTAGCAGAAATGGCCACAAACTAATCAATCGCGCAAACAGCAAGCAGATGTTATTAGGAGAAGAAAAGGAGTGGGAAAGAAACACGAGATCTGACCGGTGAGGCGACGGCGGCAGGTGCAGGAGAGGAGTCCGGAGGAGGCCTGGAGGAGTCGGAAGGGGGAGCGGGCTTGGCCTTGGCCGTATCGGAGAGCGCGGGCCAGTGGCTGGCGTCGATGACGCCGGGCGGGCGGGCGTCGGCGAAGCCGTTGGAGGAGGGGTGCTTCCAGGCGGACCTCTTGGGAGAGAGGGAGGGGGCCGGCGAGGGCTCCTGAGGCGACGGATCAGGCGAAGCGGAAGTGGCGGCTGGTTGTTCCATGGTGGTTAGGATTAGGGTTTGGGGGGTTCGGGAAGGGAGAACGGCGGCGGCGGAAGGCCAGAGTTGGTGATCCCAGGGATGGGGATGCAGACCTCTCTGCGCGAGTGGCCCCACCCCCTCTCTTTTTTAAGCACTCACACTCCTCACCCGCATATCTAAGGCCCCGATCGTTTCGGCTTTTTTCGGATTCAGCTTCTAGCTTCAGCTTTTTTTTCACTATTCACTACACTATCCACTAACTCATTTCACATATTTTTCAGCCACCACACGTTGTTTTTCACCAAAAGCCATCGCTATTCCGATCACCCCCTAACTAGAGCGAATTACTTAAGGGCCTGTTTGCTTAAAAGTTGATTTTTGTTTCTGCTACAGTATCTGACTTTCAATCGGATTATTTTTTAAGACAAGGTCTACAAGTTAATTGTAGTACATGTTAAAAGACTAATATCTGTACAATCAAAAATCGTAAACGATAATATCTCTTTTCGCAATCTCTGTTGCAAACAGCCAAAAAACCATCAGCCGCAGCAAAAAAGAACATATCCTAAATCTCACGAAACATGGATACATGTTTTAGCCATTAAACGTATCTCCACACGAGCATATACTCCTCCTGTATAGGACTTCAGCACAGAGAAAGATGAGCACCAGCATCAAACCTAAGAATCGAATGTTTGTGGACAGCTCGTACAACAGAAAAGCTTGCCCTCTTTCTCTCCTCTATGTGGCAATTGGTTTTAGGGCATGCGAATTTTAGCTGAAGCTGATGACTTTTTACTGTGGTTGATGATTTTTAACTAAAAATGAATAATGGTGGTTAAAAGAAACGGTTTTTAGAAGGGGTGCAAGCAGTGAGAAAGTGGAGGAGAGGTATATGCACAAGATAAAAGTAAAAGAAATAGAATATATAATACATCTATGATATACTGTCTTATCTTCAGGATAAGACAAAAGCGAAAAGAATATGAAATACCAGAATTATGTCAAGAAAGCCATCAAAGCAGCACAAACAAAAGGTAATTATGTCACCAACATTTAACAAATGTAATTGTATAAACTGATTGAATTGTGGACAAATGTAGCGACGCAGTTGGAAGCAATATGTCATAGTTAATTCAGTTATTGGGTGCGATACAACCCACATGATGAAATCGGTCCCTGACATTATCTTGAAACAACAGCATTTGTCCACAAGTCATTGAATTATTGGATTCTATACCTGTACATGTCACTGGGGTTCTTGGGGGATTGATTTTTTTTTTGTGGTATGAACAGTTGGATCGAAACCAAATGGGTTGCTTGGCCTCGTCAGGTTAGCAAATCCAAGTAAGCATCAAACCCCTGCGTCGACGCGCTCCTCCTGAGCTTATCCAACGCTCGGTTCTGGAGCTGCCGGATTCTCTCCTTCGATAGGCCGTACATGTCGCCGATCACATGAAGGGTTTTGGGCTCACCGCCGTAGATTCCAAAACGGTGCTCGATGATCTCCTTCTCCCTGGGGCTCAGGATCCCCAGGAAGTCGCGGACCTGCCGCCTCATCATCCTTCTCTCCACGCTCAGCTCCGGAGGCTCAACGTTTGGGTCTTCCGTCAGCTCCTGCAGCAGCGTCAGCTCAATCCATTTACTCATGGAATCATTAATCTTTCTATTCAAGTGTGCGTTCCGCATGTAATATATATAAACGTGCTCTCCCCTCTTGTTGTTTTTTTTTTGTTTCTGATCCTCATGATATTAAGAATTTTATAGGACATTCTACTGGCAGGCAGCAAGTGAGAGGTAGTGAAAATTAAATCTAATCATTGATTTATGAAGACAAAATACACTTTTTGTAAATCTATTTTTTTTGTGAACGTATTATGAACTTTTTCTCTGAACATATTATTAATCATTTCCTTTGCTGTCGCCTCCCACCCGTTCCTTGCGACGATGCCACCGTCTCTCCTATGCGCGCTGTCGTGGCGCTTGCAGAAATTACTTACACCATATGTTCTTTTTACGATTTTATCCCTCTCGGATTCTACTACTAGTACTACCGGTGATAGCATAACTAGATCCTAACTAATATGATCTATTAAAATTAAAAAAAATGGATGGCTCACATTTATTTTGAGTACTGTAAAAGAGCCCATATATTAAGCTTGTTTACTTCGAATTACTACATTGCATGTTCCAGGTTTGCAGACAAGTTTTTTTTTTTTGGTATCCTTGCAAGTAGTTTTAAATGCAGTTTTTGCATGACATGATTTGATGCAAGGGAACAAATCCTTTTTAAAGCTGATTAATTTTACCAAGTTTCCCTAGAAAACTTAGGCCTGCTACAAGTGGCTTATAAGCCAGAGCTTATGACTTATTTTGTATTATAGCTACTTTTGATTTATTCTACGTAAAATTAAATATAAAAAATAAAAAATATATCATCATGGACAATATAAAGGAATAAGGGGGGAAAAGAAAACGAAAAAATCAGAAAAAGATAAAAAATCATAAGCCAGAAGTAATTGCTATGCGTTCCATCATACATCTCCAATATAACCGTTCCTGCCACAGCAATTGCATATTTCTTGCAATCCACTAAGTGAATAGTTTCATGCGTTAGGCGTAGAGATTCTTTGTCAAACATCTTCGACACCGAACATATATGAAAACAACAACCTGAATCTAATATCCATACATGAGAGACACTTGATTGACTGACAACTAATACGTCTGAATCATCCTTTGCTACCGTTGTTGAGCACGCACCCTTCATTTACTTTAAACTCAGACAATTTTTTATCATGTGACATTTCTCGTTACATAGATACCATACATGTGTGCCCTTGGAATTGCTCCTTCCTATGAACTTTTGTTCTGCCTGTAACACCTACTCTAGTCAATGCTTGATCACCCAAGAATGAATATTTTGATGGCTTTTTCATGGATCCCGTCTACAATAAATATGCAACTGTCTTATTGAAATTGAGAGTGATTTTTCTAACGAGAATATCCATCACTAATTACTCCCATAATGGTGGTTAGAGATGATGCTAGTACAACGACATTGTCGATTTCCTCAATTTTCTCATCACACTAGTCAGCTATGTGATAAGTTTGTTGAATATATTGAGATAGTCAATGAACTGTGTACTTTTCTCCATACGCAACATGTATAGTTATCACTTCAGCATTCACCGATTTGTCAGCAACTTTGCCATATACAATTCTTCTAAGTCCTTCTACAATTTCTTCACCAAATTCTCCTTCATCGAACGGCTTTTCTAGCTTGTCCCTTTCAAGAGTATTGATTAGCCCTTGCTAGACAAGGACATTATTTTTCACACATTGTCATACACTAAAATTTTCTCTACTGTAAAATTGCTCTACTTGATTCCACATTGTCGACATCAATCTTGATTTTGTGCCACCTAACGCTTTATTGATCTTCTCACAAATCGGATTGATATGGTTTTGGCTCTGATACCACTTGTTACACTCTGATATCTCCTTCTTATATGCAGCAGCCTCCGGATCGGATCAGAATTTGTAAGATACAACACGAGCATGTACGGTATCAAGAATGAAGAAGATAAATCCGTAGAGAGAACTAAAATAACAATATTAAAGCAACCATAATGAGAGAGAAAAGATTTGGCCAAGTCGACTGTAAATTTCTTGTACACAATCTCAAAAAAGTGTATAAGATTGTCACTTACTCATAACCCTCTCGAATCTTTTGGGACCCTTGGATTCTTGCCCTATACAAAAATGTAGTGCTAAAAAATATCCCAGCGTCTAATCCTCACGTGCGCCGTCTACCTTTGAATGAGTGACTTCTTTGCTTTGGTTGCTTATTTTTTGTTCCTCTCCATGGTCACCACCCATGGTTTATATAATTACTCCTAGCCCTTCCTCAATTTAGAGTAGAAATAATAATCTAAATAGGAGTAGGAGTTATAATTCTAGTAAAATTCATCTAAAACTCTTTATGGCACAATTTTCTAAATCCTAAAAGACCAAGATATAAGCCACATCCACAATGACCTAGGTCCTTTGCTACTACTTTTTTCTTCACTGATCTACTATGAAAATGGCAGGAAATGGCAATACCTGGAATGTGACCCCGTCATCCGACCAAACTCGATCTTGCATTGACCGTGGTTTTCTGGTTTTTGCTTTGAGTCTTGCCAGCTTCTCAATTGTGATACCAGCACGCCTTGCTACATTTTCGTTAGTGGGCTGCTCCCCTTCCGTGATGCATTCCACCCTTGCTTTCCCGACCTTTCTCAGAAGTGCAAAGACACTCTCCTGCAATAACTTTCAGAGAATAGTAAACTTTTTTTCCCTTACACTTGGGATGTAGGACTACAGAATGTCATGGTGAGTTCTTCCCGTACCGGCAATCGAATTAGTCTTGAATTCTTGAAAATTGACTTTTTAATTGATTGACGTATCCACCAATATGCGTAGGTAGGGAATCTACACCCCTTGTTTGGATTGAATTTCTCAAATGTCTTCATCAGCCCACAGCATCCGTCCTGGAAGAAGAGTCGGAAACATTTACAACAAGGAACGCACTGACATAGGTTTTCTAGTAAAATAAGAGAGTGAAACCTGAACTAGGTCCTGAATGTCAAGACCGTATCCCTCGTATTTTCTAGCTACATGTATCACAAGGCGGAAGTTAGAGCGAGCCATCTTCTCTCTGCAGCGTCTTCCGGTGCGTATAGAGGACTGCAGCTCCTTGCAGCTTATTCCTACAGCCTGAGCCCACTCTGCAAGTGTCGGCTCACGGCCACATTGATGTTCTAGTTTACGCTGAGCCTCCTCTAATCTCATAAGATTCTGTGGGAGCTTTCATATCTTTGAATTAGTGAGCCGAAAGTTCATATGGGCATTAAGGACAGAATCTAAGGTTATAAGATATTCTTGAAAGAAAAAAAAGGACAGGATAAAAGGCATGCCTGTATTTCACTGAACAAATGTTTCTCTTCTTTTGCTGTCAAGAATTCGGTCGTCTCAGGATCTCGTAGAAACAACCTAAAAGGTTCATCTGGATCAAGAACTCTGCCAAACTTCTTTGACTTCTCTTTCTTCTTTGAGTTAGCAACACCGCACAGAACATCAGTACTTGATGCTCTGGGAGCATTGCGTTTCTTGGATCTCCTCTCAAGTAACCTTTTAGATCTAATGAACACTTGCCCCTTGCTCAGCAGTTCTTCATATGAGTGCTTCGAATCCACACTGGTTGCAAGCACAACGGGTAAGCATTAGAACAAAGAACTAGGCACTTGCTGCAAGCCTACACTGCACCGTTGCAAAACAGTCTTCCAAGCGTGAACGAAACAAACCGGTGAATCTGTGGCACATCCAGCTGGGTGGCCGAAGTGCCTGATTCTTCTGCTAATAATGCCACCTCCTTCATCAGCGTCGCCGAGGTTGTACCAAGATCGAAACTTACACCTGATTTTGCTGACGACGTTGAAGAGCTCACGGAAGTAGAATTGCCCTCTTCACTGCCAATAGTGACTCAGTTGAGATCAGAACAACCGGAAAAGCAATTTGCACCTAAGCATTAGAGCCATTTGCTTTATGATCTACCTAGCTCTTTACAGAGAAACAAGGAAGGACAATAACTTCTCTCAGAAGTAGAAAATCATTTGAAGGATGAGATAGGAACTGCCGTACCGCAGTGCTGGAAGGTAAAGCAATCGGCTTTTTTCATCTCTCAAATAGCACTCGAATTCACTCTCTTCCCTCTCTTCACTTGTGAGCTTCTTCCCTTCTGTGTGTTGCTCCAAAGCCTTCGAAAAAAACCAGTAGCATGACATTAGCACTAACAAGGACAAAGTAAAGATATTTATATTAAATGACTGAAGGGAATTAAAACCGGTGAAAGGTTTAAAAACTTCGAGCTATCATGAGGTGATGGATAACAAACCATGTCCAGTAGCAACTCCAGCAAAGCCTTCTCGCCCTTCAAGGACAAGATGTCTTTGGAACCATGGATCTGCTCTTCCGCTACAAGCGACGGCGAGTAGTGGCACGCAGTGGATGCTCGGCCGGTGTTGTCATGTATCATTGGAACTGCGAGATCAGATGAGTTTCAGGGCCAATAAAATTGCTCACGGATGATACCTACATATACCAGAAAAGCAAACTTGTATACAAACCTGAGGAGGGCGAGGGGGACGAGGAGGAAGGGATGGAAGTAGTGCTCCTGAAGTTGGGAGATGAGCTAGCGAAGAGGGGTGACGAGAGGAGGCTCCGGCTAGAATTCATGAGGGGAGCGAGGATCCTCGGCAGGGCTGGAAGAGAGAGAGAGAGAGAGAGAGAGAGAGACTAGCTAGAGAGTAAGATAGCAGCAAGAAGAAGAACCTCACAGCCTCCAAGCACCGGCACAGTTTGCTTGGTTCAGTGTGCTTGCTGCACCCTTCTCCTATCCGTTTGCATTTCAGGTATGAGGAGGGAGATGATTCATTCGATCAGGGATGAGATGTTGCTTCTACTTAGTTGAGCTGATTTTTACTACTGCCGCAGACAGCACAGCACGACAGCTAGCTGATTGATGGATATATGGAAGACAGACGTGTGCAGTGCAGTGCAGACGACTGGGTTGCGAGGATAAGGCGCGCAAGCACCACCATGAATTTGCTGCCAAGTGGGGCCCACAGCTTGCCATGTGCTCACTTGCTAGTATTTGGCTGCTAATGCACCTACGAAAAGTCATCAATTGTTAAATCATCTGTAATACCAGTAGTAAAGAAAAATATAAAATGAAAACAACCTAAGGAACAATAAAAGAAAATAAAAAGATTTTTATCGTTTAGATCCATGGGCTCTCCCTTAAGAAAGGAAAACAACCTAAGGAACAATAAAAGAAAATAAAAGGATAGGGTGGCGGCTATTTGGGGAAAGGGTATGCCCTTTTTAATGAGCCCTTAAGTCTAGATTAGGTGAAAGCCCAATTAGGGTTTTTATCAAGTTTTTAATGTCGTGGCCCTTCCAGTTACCGGGCGCTATAGCTCTCCCCCTTAAGAAAAGATTCAGCCTTGAATCGATTACTTCCAAGAAAATAAGGTGTATGGAATGAGGTAAATCATTTAGGTAAAGGAAATCATAAGCACCAACTTGAATCAAAGAGATCAGGATATTTCTCGCGCATCTTGGACTCCAATTCCCAGGTAGCTTCATGTTCTGTCTGATGCAACCACAATACTTTGACATAGGAAATAATCCAGTGTCACAATTGATGCTCTGAATGATCTAAGATACGAACCGATCGTGTAATGATGGTCAGAACCTCTGAGACCTCCAAGGTGGATAACTCCAAAATTTGATCAGGGTCATTTAGATACTTCCTCAACATGGAGACGTGGAAGACGTTATGGACACTAACAAAGGAAGGAGGTAACTCTAAACGGTAAGCAAACTTTCCAATCCGCTCAACAATGGGGAATGGTCCAACATAATGAGGATCCAACTTTCCTTTTTGCCTCGAATTGAACCACACCCTTAGTCGGAGAGACTCTCATAAGAACCTGATCACCCACTTCGATTTCCAACGGACAACGAGAACAATCAGTGTAACTCTTCTGACAACTTTGGGCTGGAAGCAAATTGTTCCTGATATGTTCGATGTGCTCCTTCTAATCCCTGACTTGCTAAGGTCCAAGTAACTTTTTCTCCCTAACCTCATCCCAATGGAGGAGAGCGTGGTAAAGCCTATCATAAAGTGCCTCGAAAGGAGTCATGTCAATACTATAGTGAAAACATATCATAAATATATAATAATGATAGTATTACATGCTGAGAGGATGGATAGAGTTACATCATCATACACCCAGAGTGAGTGTATGACGAGACAGAAGAATCACGACAGCCGAACAAGACATCCAACCATGGATCGCTCGCATGTGTAGGGCGCACGAATGAAATGAATCCAAAGAAACAGCTTTACAGAAATCTCTATCTAGTTGCAGCGCAGCGGGAAGTACCTGCTCACCTGACCTAGCTCGGCGTTCGGTCGGCGGGCGCATCGTTCACGGCATGCTCGTCGTCCCCTTCCCCACCCTCATCGCCTCCCACTTCGTTTGCGGCGCCGGTGTACACCGGAGACGAGGTTCCACATCAGGGCAGCCACCAACACAAGATACATGTTTGTATCTCGCTCGCTATCTACCTGCCTGCACCAATCCGGAGTGATTGATTCCTTTGTTTATTTGAACCGGAGTGATTGATTCCTCATCTTCCTTGTGCTAATTGTTCTTCTTGTTGTAATCTCTTTCTCTCTTTCTCACACACACACTTGGCAGTGTCAAGTTCACAACCAAGCGCTTCACGAATGACGACTCCCTTGCGATTGATGGTGAAGCCATGGCTCTCCTGCCCCCACTGCAGCTCGGAGGCAATTAAGTCGCAAGTACGTTGGTTAGACCGCTAGTGAGTGATGACTAATGCATTCCATGAACGCTTCTTCCTCCCCTACACTTGGGGATAGGCAGGTACCTGTGACTGCTTCTTCCCCAGCTAGCGCACACGCCATGAACGGCAATGATTTGCGAGTCACACAGCGTCCTGCATTTTTATTGCAAACCAGATGCTTCGTTTCAACCTTTTCTGCTATCAAACCATGATCTTCACGCTCCAGCTGTGAACGAGTTGAACGCTCACCCCAACATTGGCTATACTAGATAGCACCACAAAGAAAGGAGCTCAACACATGCCATTCTTTCGAGGTGAGTTTACAACCTTTGCTCCTCAGACTCTAGTCGACTCAGGGGACATTCGGAATAGCGATAACTTCTAGCTAAAATTTCACTGTAATTGGCTAATTTTTTACTATAACTGAGTTAGCTTATTAGATATAATTAAATTTAAAAAATATATAAAAATAAAAGTGATATGCTAACTTATCACGAACAATGCAAAGGAATACAGAAAAAAACAAAACACAAAAATACCAAAAAAGAAAAAAAAGAAACGGACAGAAGTGCTACAATACAGCAAATGCAGAAGCCAGTCGTGATCGCCCAAAAAAAGCCGTCGTGAGCGAGCCCTCAATCCCCAAGCAGCAGCACGATCTCACCAAAAACGAAAACCTCAACAGATTATTCAAGCCAATCTGAGTTTTCGCAAGAATTTGAGCGTCTAACCACTCAACCTGGGCCAAATACCATTACCGACGAGCACCACATCACAACAAGGCCTACGAACAAGATGGACCTCCTCACTTTTAGCTTAGCTAAAGTTTAAAACACGGTGTTCGCTGCGACGTGGTACCAAAATCGGATGGCGAGTGTAACCATTTATACTTTTAGATGGCAAGGGAACCCTCAGGTGGCCCGGCAGCTGCAGGAACCTTCTTCGTCTTCTCCACAACAATTGCTTATGTAGTCAGGACCATTCCAGCCACCGAGGCCGCATTTTGCAGAGCACATCTTGTCACTTTTGCGGGGTCGATGACGCCAGCTTCTACCAAGTTCTCATGCTTGTCAGCCATCGCGTTGTAACCAACCTCCCATTCACTGTCCTTGATTTTTTTCTACAATCACCTCCCCTTCAACTCCAGCATTATGTGCTATCAACGCTGCAGGTGCCAATAGCGCCTGCAAATCACCAACAGTGTTCAGTTAAAAGAACACTAAAATGCTCAACATCCAAACTTGATGCATGCTACTGGATGAAAGCAACATCTCAAATTTAAACTATGCTATTCTACACGAATAAAATCAAACTGTTGGGAACTGCAAACTAAGACAGCATTTATCATACCTATACAGTACAGATGTGCAATTTGGAACGTTTCATTAGTTCGAATAGCAGTGCACTTATGTTAAGTGGATTAATACCAATACCTTCTGAATGATGTCAGCACCAAGGCGCTCTTCAGGATCATCCAACTTCTCCTTGATGGCTGGTACAAACGTTGACAGATGAACATAGGCTGCACCACCTCCAGGTACTATGCCTTCCTCTATAGCTGCAAAAGTTGCATTTTTTGCATCCTCTATACGGAGTTTGCGGTCCTCAAGCTCTGTCTCAGTTGCAGCTCCAACCTTTATCACTGCAACTCCACCAGAATGCTTTGCAATTCTCTCTGCCAACTTCTCAGAATCGTATACCGAGTCCGTCTGAGAAAACTCTCTCTTCAGCTGTGCAATTCTTGCCTGGATCTCATCTTTGACAGCAACATCTGCTATAATGGTGGTGAATGACTGGGAGATTGTCACTTTCCGGGCTATGCCGAGCTGTTCCACTGTTGCATTCTCAACCAGTAAGCCGAGATCTTTGGCTTGAAATTCAGCACCTGAAACAAAAGACAGGGAAAGACGTAGATATACCAGCAATCAGACAACCAATACAGAGTTGGAACCAATAACAGGACAAAACAAGTGGAAGGTGTTTAACTTCTGAAAGTAACAAGGTTTTTCTTTAAGGTTAAAAAAAATAAAAAAGAAAGTTGTAAGTTCAAGTAACTCGGTTTTGTTTATGCCCCTTAGTGGCTACAGCCACTTCAATTGATACAAAATATGGCAGCACTGAGCCCTTTCAGTAGTCTTTTAATGTCATAAACTCATATTTTAATGTAAGCTAATGTGTACGCAAACATAAATGTGGAAAGGGAAAAATGCCGTAGCTATAAAAGCAAAAGAAAGTAGCCAACAGAGAAGAGATAACTTTTGGTCAACAAAGATGAACATCGTGAGAATACAAACCAAAGTCCAATTAGGCTAGCAGAAAGTAGGTTCACCTGTAACAATGGCGATGTCCTGAAGAAGAGCCTTACGCCTTTCACCAAAACCAGGAGCTTTAATCGCAGCTACATTTAGAATTCCTCTAAGCTTGTTGACAACTAAAGTTGCCAAAGCCTCACCAGATACATCCTCCGCAATTATGAGAAGTGGTGCTCTTAACTGTGTTGTTTGCTCCAACAAAGGAATGATTTCTTTTATTGAGGATATCTTCTGATCAGTGACAAGAATTCGAGCATTTTCAAACTCAACGAGTGACTTCTCAGGATTCGTAACAAACTGAGGTGAGATATATCCTCTATCAATCTGCACAAATGGGCAAAATGAGGAACCACTTCAGCGCCAAGAAAAACTACTGTACTTTCAACCACAAAATGTAATCAACAAGAGAGCAGTCCTAACTAGGCAGCTTACCTCCATTCCTTCTTCAACCTCAACAGTAGTCTCAAATGACGATGATGACTCGATTGAGAGAACACCATCAGGACCAACCTTGTCAATAGCCTCCGCAATCATGGTACCAACAAAGTCATCATTTCCAGCTGATATAGCAGCAACAGCTGAAATAGAAAAGTGAAATGTTTTACAATATATTTTCTTCCTTAGACAGTGAGCTAGACTATCTGACTTGATTTTCTTCCTTAGATGAAAACACCCAAATCCTCATATAAATTGTCTCACCCAAATCCGCTTTTGGCTTTTGCTACAGTAACTAACTTTTAAACGGAGTATTTTTTTAAGATAGGGTCTACAAGTTAATTGTAGTACACGTTAAAAAACTAATATCTGTACCATCAAAAATCGCAAGCGAGTATCTCTCTTTCCGCAATCTCTGTCGCAAACAGCCAAAAAGCCATCAGCCGCAATAAAAAAGAACAGGCCCGAGAGCATGCAGCCAAATCGAACCGAAATCAACGAGAGCATGCAACCCATCCCACAAAACCCTAGACCTACCACCTTTAATATCCCCACTGCCCTTCACAGGCCTTGACTTCTTCTCAAGTTCCTGAACTAAACTTTGCACAGTCTTATCTATGCCCTTCTTAACAGATACTGGATTTGCCCCTGAAGTAACACTCAACAGACCCAATTTTATGATCTCACGAGCCAGAACAGATGCGGTTGTGGTCCCATCACCCGCCGAGTCATTTGTCTTGCTAGCAACCTTCCATTTGACATACATAAATGCATGTGGTAAGGAACTAAGAGATGAATTGATTATCTCCATCCAGAAAACATATGGTTTCCGTACGGCATGTAGCAAAAATAAATATATTAGCTCAGAGAGCATAATGCTTACTTCACGAATCAAAGCAGCACCAGCATTCTCTATCGGATCAGCGAGCTCAATAGCCCGAGCAATGATAACTCCATCATTGACCACTTTGGGGCTTCCAAACTCATCCAAAACGACATTCCTTCATACAAAACCAAGCAATGAGAATAGAATCAGACTAAGCCTGGCACAGAAAAGATCGCAAAATCTGCCACAGAAAGCCTGAAGGGAGACGAATCCAGAAAGCACACATCACAACCAATAGAGATAACGTAACATCACTAGACTGTGGCTGACTGTGATAGGCCCAAGCATACAGAGTACATAAGTACTTGCAGGAGAAGCTTTGAATCTCTACACTTGACCTTATAAATATTTTAATTCCTATCTAAGACATAAGAAGCGGGTGGGAGCATCTTAGCTGCAACTGATGGTTACATAGGCACCTAATACCCTACAATTATAACACAAAAAGGCAAATCAGATTCAGGGGGGCATGATCGATGCTACATGTAGTACTAATCGTGAATGCATCTTCAAGACTTCAATCACATTCCCAAGTTCGGCATCAAAATAGGTTCATCAGGAAGTAGGCACCACAATCTAAAAAAATCGAAAGTGACATGAGAGCACCAAGGGGCGGGGCAGAGATCGCGCAACCTCTGGGGCCGAGGGTGACGCCGACGGCGGCAGCGAGCTTCTCGACGCCGGCCTGGAGAGAGGATCGCGATCCCTGATCGAAGGCGATCTCCTTGGCGGACGCGCGCACCGCCGCCAGCGTGCGACGCCGGCCGCCGCCGGGCAGCCTCGCCGCCGATGCCCTCCTCGTCCTCCTGTCCCTCTGCCGCCACCGACGACCAGACAGAGCAAAAGTTAGCAGCAAAACATAATCGCAGGCAAACAAGAAGCAGATTGGTCTGCAATAAGGGGTTTGCGTACTTGGAGAGGGGAGGAGCCGAGGAGGAGGGAGGAGTCGGTGGTGGCCATGGTTTTGTATCATTGTATGGTAGGTCTAGGGTTTTGTGGGATGGGAGGCGGCGGTGACGGACGTGTAGTAGCTGCCTGTGTAGACGGGGAAATGCTCGTGTCGTCGGAACAGCATAGAACCCATTATAACAATCATGGACGATCTGCTATTTCAATGAACTAATCGCCAATGTTAGTTTTACTAAGTTGGTTGATTTGGTTCTTCTCTATTTTCGATGATTAATTCTTCCTACAATGTTTCGCTTGTAATTTAGTAATTAGTTGTTCGATTAATTTCATTTAATTCTCTAAATTACCCGTTAAAGTTAGCTAAGTGTGCAGGGTGTTTCACGGGGGGGATGATTTCATTTAATTTTTCTATTTTAACCTTTTTTTTGAAAAATATTCATATTTAGACCCCTGGCAGTTTTAATTCCATTTTTGGACCCAAAGGTTTGCCGCCGTGGGACACGGCGCGAGATAAACGCCTCGGCGCCGTGGTCCACTGCGGCCGAAGCTCGCTGCACTCCGCCCAGCGTGCGCAGCATGCGTGGCGCCGTGGTGGCACCACCTCGGCGCCGTGTGTCGTGGCGCCGACCTCGGCGCCGTGTCGAGCGCCGACCTCGGCCGAGTGTCGTGGCGCCGAGGTCGGCGCCGTGGTGTTGGCGCCGAGTTGCCGAAACCTAAAGGGCAAAAATCCCCTTGGGATCTTTGGATGGTTCTGACGCACGTGAACTAATTTTTGTATACACATTCAAGATTTTGGTTTCTTGCTACGTGTCTCAATGATCTAATGCATTGAGATTTTAAACTTATAAAAACACATATTTGATTGACATCCCGGTGAAGACGTTTAGCTTCCGCAAGATTCGAAGGCCTTGCGGATGAAAGGTTTACAGCAGAATCGATACTTCATTAGCGCCATTCGTTGAGCATCTTTGTTTTGCCATGGAACTCAGATCGTAATGTTCGTAATTCCACCACTAGTCCTAACATGCATGCCTTAGGAAAATAACTTGCCGAGTCTATTACATTTTGTCTACTGGGTATAGCGTGGTTGTTTCCCCTTTTTGTCGCGCCCTGAAGATGGCTCCGCTACATCCTTCTTCCTGTCACTCTTGGTCTTGAGAGCTGCCTCACGAGCTTGAAGCTCTTCCTCCTGACGCTTGATGGCTGCTTCACGTAGACTTAACTGCTCCCGCCTCCTTTGCAACTCATCCTCCTTGCCCTTCAGACGGATTTGGTCCACCCTCACGCGGCGCTCTTGCTCAAGCCGCATCTGTCGTTCCACCTCGCGAGCCTGAGTCATCTTGACAAAGTATTGTCCTTTGTTTTCCACCTGCGAGAAGTTATGGTTGGCAATAGCAAGTTACCTAATTTATTCAAAACCATCACAAGAAGTATGCTTTACAGGACGCAGCACACTGATCTCAAGTTGTAAACAATACTTTCAGTGTAAATATAATCCTTATTGGAAACAACACAGCTAGAAACTTACTAAAATATATAACCAATAACCATTGTTTGATTGAAAGATTTCTGCTTCAGTCTTGACTAAGTTATAATGCAATGAACATATGAAGTATGGAGAGATATAACAAGATAGCCAACACAGATGTCATGTGTTATGGGCTCATGGCAGGGAAGTAAACACACACTGTTTTCTTGAAGCAATGAAAACATCATATGTTATATTCATTTTTTTTAAATGGCAGAAATAGTAAGGGTATTGATCAAGTAGCAATGTAGCATTATGAAAGCAAGCATCTCGCTCCTTGCTCGCATGTCTTCTTTGAAGACTACATGCTTACAGCACAACAGTAACCTAACTATATGCTTACAAAATGATACTTTTATTTCCAATGTCATAATAATGCATGTTGTCATTAATATTATTTTTTAAAATATTTCATCAGACACGTTAACATTTCTATATTCCTATGCTCTAACATGTCATTTGAACTACCTCACCATAAGTGCACACATGGAGAACATGCAAAACAGAAAATGCATTGACACAACTACACGTAAACGATGCTTGCAACAGAGGCAGTCGATGGTTACAATAACAGAGAATTGAGAAACCGAGAATCAATGATTACCTACGTGGGAGGGGGAGGGGGGTCAGGAGGGGGAGGTGGAGGGGGAGGAGGGCGGCGGGGAGAGGCCGGGAGAGGGAGGGAGGCGGCGGGGGGGGGACAGGAGGGGAGGGGGGGGAGGCCGGGTGGGGAGGAGGGTGGGCGGAGGGGCGCGGGGAGGCCGGGGGGGAGGAGGGTGGGCGGAGGGGCGGCGGGGAGGCCGAGTGGGGAGGGAGGTGGCGGGGAGGCCGAGTGGGGAGGGAGGCGGGGGAGGCCGGGAGGGGGCGCGGGAGGGGGCGGGGGGGGAGGAGGAGGGGAGTCCGGGAGGTGGCGGGGCGGCGGGGGGCCGGGGGGGAGGGAGGCGGCGGGGAGCCGGGAGGGAAGTGTGGGCGGGTCGGTCGGGCGGGCGGCGGGTCTGGGTCGGGAGGATTTTTGCTCTGTTTAGGTCTAGGGATCTCGGCGCCAGATCCACGGCGCGAGCTCGGCGCCACGACACACGGCGCCGAGCTCGGCGCCACGACACACGGCGCCGAGGTCGGCGCCACAACCCACGGCGCCGAGGTGGTGCCACCACGCGCCACGCAGCGCAAGACGCTGGCTGGGTGCAGCGACCTCGGCGCCATGGACCACGGCGCCGAGACGTTTTATCTCGGCGCCGTGTCCCACGGCGCCGATCTTTGGGTCCAAAAACGGAATTAAAACTGTCAGGGGTCTAAATGTGAATATTTTTCGAAAAAAGGGCTAAAATAGAAAAATTTCGGGCATATCTCTGGGTGACACAGTCGATGATCGTTTCGACTTTTTTCGATTTCTGCTTCTAGTTTCAGCTTTTTTTTCACTATTCACTACACTATCCACTAACTCAGCTACAGTGTTTTTTTAGCCAGCTACAGTGTTTTTTCAGCCAAAAGCCAAAAGCCATCGCTATTCCGATCACCCCCTCTGATGTCAACGGAGCAACCCTCATCCCCATGCCCATGATGAACAGGGTGCTCTGCCACTACAATCGCTTGTACTACAATAGAGATGGCTCTGGCTTGGCTTGCCCCCATTGCATGCGCACAGATAAATACTCTAGCAGATCAAACGAGGGGTCTGTTCTTTGTAGCTTCTAAAAGTCACTTTTGACTTTTACTATAGTAACTAACTTTTAAATGGAGTATTTTTTTAAAATGGGATCTACAAGTTAATTGTAGTACACGTTAAAAAACTAATATCTGTACCATCAAAAATCGCAAGCGAGTATCTCTTTTTCCGCAATATCTGTCGCAAACAGCTAAAAAGTCATCAGCCGCATCCAAAAGACATCAGCCGCAGCTAAAAAGAACAGACCGAGAGCATGCAGCCAAATCGAACCGAAATCAACGAGAGCATGCAACCGACGAGGATGAAGAAGACAAGAGAGAGAGGGTGATGGAGAAAGTTTTGGGTTGATTGGGAATGGGCAGAGTGAGATGAGGTGCATGCAACCGATGCACTCACTGTTCAGCCCTGGAAACCTTCACTTGCACTCAAGGAAAGTAGCAACCACATCTCCATCCGAGCTTCTCTAGATTACAAGGCAAGGCAAGGCCTAGCAAGCTACACCTCTCTGGCTCTTGCAACACATGTCACTATCCAGTGATCGAGTAAAGTAGTTTTTGGATCTCGAGCGACCGTCGGCGGTGACACCAAGCAACCGCAGCAGGCAGGCACCAACGTCGCCGACAGCTCCCTCCCAACCTGGAGCCTGATTTCTTAAGACTTCACCTCCTCTGCTTCTCGGCCTCCTCCTAGTCCTTGGCCTGCCCTGCCGCGCGCCCTATTAGCCGCCGTCGTCGTCTTCTCCCACGTCGGTTCATTCTCATCATCATCTCGAATTCTTGATCGGCACCACCAAACAACACAACAGAACAGAACACTCTGCTGCTCCTCATCCACCAGCAGTCCAGGACTGGGATACGAGCAGGGTGATGGAGTACGTGGCGGCGCCGGTGCAGGGCCGCACTGCTGCTGCTCCGGTGAGTACGCTAGCTCATTTGATACGTTCTTAATTACGCATGATGGATGTACTCTTCCTGATTATCTGCACCGCAAGGAACCTCCTTTATCTGGGGCATTCGTTCGTTTGCTTGGCCCGGCCAAAACACAAAAGATTGCTACTGCTACTTGCGATCCTGTACTGCTGTGCGTATCCCGTCGCCTTGCTGCTGATGAATGTTTATTTCTCCCGTCCAGCTTCACACGAGGAAGCGAGGCAGCAACATGCAACAGAGACGCTGGGATCTTGAGCAGGAGGTACGTACTCCAGTTGAAATGGATCACCTATCTGATGCATGCTTCCAATAACTCCCCAATTCGCTCGTATTAACACTAACGGACAACTGTAGCACTAGCAGGGGCACAGATGGGTTAACGATGCCTTCTCAATTTTTCTTCCAAGTAATAGAAATCTTTCGCTCTAGAACTAAAAAGTTAAAAAGATCAGATTTCACACTCTACAATCTAGCAACAACAGCCCAAAACAACAAAGAACTCACCTCTGCACTTGGCCAGTCTGACCTGTCAGAGACTTGCAATCTAACCAGTGGCAAACATGCGGTCTAACCGGTAACTAACTTGCTGTCTGATCGGTGGCAAGCTTGTGGTCTGACCGCCGACTGGTCTAACAAATCCCAATCCTCATCTAACTCTAATGAATACTATCCAATAGCATAAAGAAGGAATCCATTAACCTCAAACAACATGAGATTTACACTTACATTTGGCTCATGCATGTTTTTCAAAGTACATGAGCCCAAACCTATTGAGACTTTAATCTTTAATTTACTTGATCTTCTCAACATCTTCTTGACTTAAATCATTTTTCCAAACGCCGCGGTTTTGGTCCAGCAAAGTTTTCAATATTTGGTAAACTACTAAAATACCCTCATTTTGGCGCAGTCTTCATCTTTTCTTGCAAATAATCATCATACTTACCACGTGTAGGTACTCTAATAGTTTGCCACACGTTGCAAGTGTCTCTTATTCTGGTTCTACTGAATCATATCTCACTTGTACCAACTAAGTCACTTGATACAACTCGTCGCTCGAATCATTCCTTTGACATTTCTTGCATTTCCTGTGATATGCTTGAGCTCAACCATCTCACCTGGCATTATTGACCGTTCTGGACTTCGGCTCCTCTGAGTGTAGTCTCGGTCCTCGCTGTTGACCATAGTTGACTTGAATCTCCCTGCACATCCAAAACCAAAAAAATCATTTTTGCGCATAAGTTATTTATAATTTGATCAATGTTAGCTTAACTATGCTTCATGCAACGTGAATGCATTGGCCTAAGACCAAATTCCCTAATCCACAGCAAAATTCTAAAATTTTATAACTCATTGCCAAAATCAGAAGATGGCCGATTTGTCCGATTCCATCAGCCGGTCTGACCGCTCAGCCGAGCCGGTCAGACTGCCAAGAACCAAAATCTAACAGAAAATTCAAATATTTCGCAAATCGAAGATTCAACTTTACATATATTGACAGTAGCTTATCACAAAATATCATGTACCTTCTCACACGGTCCCTAGAACTCGAGTGAATAAAGATTGAAGCATTCTATTCGACTGACCAGCTGAGCTTTGTCAAAATGTTCAGGTGGCTGATCTGAAGAAGCAGCTGTCCAACGAGCAGACGGTGCATGACATCCTCGAACGCGCTCTGCAGCCAAATTCCGCTCGATCCATCGTCCTCGACATCCCGGAGTTCATCCCAAAGAAGGTCCTGCTCAAAATACTACTTACTGGAGTAGTTACCACAAAACGAGCGACTCTGCATTATATGTGTTCAGTCACCCATGATTGACAGACAGGTGCGCGCGCGCGCGCGCTGGATGCAGGCAAAGGAACTGCTCGCAGAGCTTGTGCTGGTGGAGGAAGAGATTGCCCGGCTGGAGAGCCAGATCGACAGGATGAAGGGAGGCTTAAGCGCCATGCAACAAGAACGATCAATGGCGAACAGCTACTCATCGCAGGGCACCAATGGCAATGGAGGAACTACAGCCGCACACGCCAATGGCACGGCGCACGCCTCTGACGATGTCCAGCCGCCTCAGGCCGGGAAGGTCGCGCCGGAGATCAAGTCCATGTTCTTCATCAGCCAGGCCATGAACGGCGAGTACCTCAAGCGCCATCTCGGCGACGACGACAAGGTCAAGAGCCCCAAACAGACGACGGCTCTGAGGAGAGGAGCCGTCATGAGCCCAAAGTACAACGTTTTTGGCTTGCCGCCCAGGAATTCCCTTGACAAGGTAACTAAACGTATCCTAGTACCGCACATGGCACAGTACTTTGTGGTCGATACCTGCACAACTTGTAGTTTTCCTCAAATGCAGATCGATCAGAAAGAAACGCAAAATTTTGGAGCAATGCTGTACTAATGCTGTCTATTCTGTTCTTTCAGCAATCAGATCGAACTGTGGAGAAACCACCCAAAATCTTCCAAGAACCGTCCGCAATGAAGATCCAGCCGAACAAGCTGTCCGAGAGGATCGTGAAATGCCTCGTCTGCATCTTCATCAGGCTGCTCAGATCATCACGAGTTGCCGAGCTCGAGAAGTCCGGCAACCTGGCGAGGTCTGGGAACCTGCAGGGAGGCTTCAGAATCGACGCCGGGCTGAACGTGACGGCAAGCGTTGCGAAGGAGAAGGAGAGAGGGCAGCAGGATCACTATGGCATCTTTGGAATCCAGGACTCAATCGTGAGAGACATTGGCCCGTACAAGAATCTCGTCAGGTTCACTTCAAGCTCGTTCGACTTAAGAGGGTTCTCTAGCTCTCCTCTGCTCACTAAGTTGAGGTAAATAGATCCATTCATTTCACTGCTTGTACCAAACGTACTAATGTGCGACACACTCTCTTGCTCCCCCACATTAGTACTGATTTTGGTACTACTGGCTAATGTTAGGGAGATGTTAGAGGCGCTACAGCAGGTGGACTTGAGGTTTCTGACTCACCAGCAGAAGCTAGCATTCTGGCTCAACATATACAACACATGTATCATGCACGTACGCATGCTTCATCTGACCTGCAATGCAGTTCTTTAGGAGAGATACTTGGTATCCATCCATGTACTAACGGTAGTTATGAATATTCCAGGGGATTCTGCAGCATGGTTTGCCCTCAAACTCTGAAAAGTTACTTGCACTAAAGAATAAGGTACAATGATCTGAAAATATTTTCATCTGTTCAGCCTGAAGAAAGTGTAACGTTTATCAACCTTTTCAGGCGACAATCAATGTTTCAGGGCAAAAGTTCAATGCTTTGGTGATAGAAAATTTTATCTTGAGGCAGCCATCCAGTGTGAAAGAAGTGAGCATATGTCAGATAGGACATTTTAGGCATGTTTTCTTACAACTGCACCTGCACACCATAATGGTAACTCTTTCATGAACAACACCTCAGGAATTCTGGAAATGCGATGTAGATGTCGAAGAACAAGAAGTGAGGGGCCTTTACGGATTGAACAATTCAGAACCCAACATTCTATTTGCATTATGCTGTGGCGTCAGATCATCTCCAGCAGTAAGTTTATGCAGTCTTAAATTCATACTCCTGAATAACATAGAGGATTTTTGTATTTGTTCTTTCACGAAGGGAATCATCACATTGCGAAATGCCTCTGAATTTATCATGACCTAATGTGTATACATTTGACTGCTTGCAGCTACGAATATACAAACCGGATCGCGTCATCATGGATTTGGAGAAGGCAAAATTGGACTATCTGCAGGCCTCACTGGTGGTGACCTCCACAAGAAGGTTAATGATCCCAAGGCTGATACACTCAAACATGCATGACTTTGCAAAGGACATGGAGTCGCTGGTTCGATGGATATGCGACCAACTTCCGACGTCTTGGTCACTTAGAAAGTCTATGGCTGATTGCCGGAGAGGCCAAAGCCATTTGAAGATCGAAGAGGTCGTCGAAGTGATTCCTTGTGACTATGAGTTTCAGTACCTACTGCCAATGTGACTAAGTCCCCCCCCCCCCCCTAATTAAGCTGCATGCATGCCATCTAAATTAAGTGCTTTAAATTGATTATGTATGTCGTCTTGACTGTGTGAAATTCGTGGGCAATGGTTTTTTTTCTTTTTGGCTCGTGTTAATCTATATAAGCTGTTGTCAAATTGGTCAAGTACATATGAGGGTACTACACAATAAAGGAGATTTTTTGTAGGACCGATGCCAACAATCAGATGTTATCTTTTTTACTTTGTCACTTCCCATATGGCCCCAATACTTCCAACCAAGTCTTTGGCGTATCTGGATCCCACCGAAACATCATTGTTTGTAAATGGGTTAAGTCACTTAACGCGTCATATACCTCACCTTGCACCATGACTGCACCTGGTTTTTCTGACCATTATGGAGAATGTCAGCAGTCGTTTCAGTCCACCTTGCCGTTGCCCGCTGTCTTTACATCGAAGTATTTTTATATGCTTTGACACGTAGCCCGTAGTATCCAATGACTAGCCGTCACATCTTCGTACATTTGAACGCTCCCGAACCGTTCCTATGTGTATTAACCTCGTCACTCGGTGCACCAATGCACCATCCATGTCACGAGATTAACGAATATCTAGCTATCATCGTGCATGAAAGTGGTGCATGGCAGCTAATCTACTGCATAGTGGAAGCATTTTCTCTCGTTTTCTGAAGAAACATTCTGAACAGTGTGCGTGCGTATAGGCGTATAGCTGCAAGAAGCAGCAAAACTATTAGGAAAACTCAGGAAACATAACCTCACACACCATGCATGGTCTCTCAGAACCAAGCAAGTAGTTTTCATTATTCGATTGTACAACGACATGTGTAATCAATATCCTGTCATCATACAGACGCAGCTAGCATCGCAGCAGTCAGTTTACAAAACTAGAGCCTGCTGCACACATCAGTATTCTTTTTTTTTTTTTTGCGAGGCACACAATCACACATCGGTATTCGATCGGCGCACACACGCACTCTGTTCCGACGAAGAAGGCAAGCACCAAGGACAAATGCTGGACAAACCTGACGAAGCTGTATTGCCATGCTCTATAGCCCAGAATAGACTGTTCAAATGAGAAACACCGTACTTAAAAATCAGGGAAGAGAAAATCTTGGGTGATTATGTAACGTTTCAAGACGTAGTTTTAAATAAACAGCTAGCGGGTGGCCCGTGCATTTGCACGGCTAAACTTGTTTTTAAAAATTATAGTATCGAATAATATAATTTAAATGGTTGAGGATATATCTATATATCTTGTAAGCTAATTAGATTTTAAAAACATCATAAAAATTAAAAATGACAATAAAACCTTGAAGGAAAATATAACTCGAGGAATGTAATTAAAGTATAAACTTTGATGGAAGAAAATCATTGAGCATAGGAAGTTCTTAGGCATCGATCATTTGAGCTTTTGGACGCAGCGTTGGGCGATGGAAGTACTGTGCGCGCGATGGCAGCTCCTGTAGTAGGTTTGTCACTTTCTGTTTTGTTTTTTTTGAATTTTTTAGTTTTATTTTTTTCCCGTATTCCTTTGTATTATCCGCTCTAGATTAGCGTGCCGTTTTTATTTTTATATTTTTTTTAAATTTAATTATGCCCAATAAACTAACTTCAGCTACAGTGTTTTTTCAGCTAGCTACAGTATTTTTTCAGCAAAAGTCAAAAGCCATCGCTATTCCGATCACCCCCTTAGGGTACTTAGAAACATACCCACTCTCTATCATGCATAGACCATGTAGTTGTATCCATCTATTCTTCCTCTATTAGTTACTCTTTTTCTAAAATGTATGCATGCATATGCACATTTATTTAATCTCAAACAATATGTTGATTATGTATGCGACAAATTATCTTATTATTTTACATGATATTATAGTACCTTGCTTAGCATATACCGATGCACCATGGCGCTACATACATTAATCTTATCTTCACTCACACACCGGTTGCCCCATTGAACCGCGTGTCTGCTATCTCTTCTCGCCGCCACAGCTTTTCTACTTCAACCTCCAATAGCAAGCCGAATTCTTGATCAATCTCTGTCATCTGCTACCCCTTTCAATACAATACTCTACCATAAAGTTATCTTCTACTTCTCTCTAATTATTACCTATTGCAGACTATTGCGATATCAAACACACCATACACGTGCAAACATCACCGATCCCTACCAGGACACCTATCACACTCTCTCTGGCGGCCCAAGCCTGTTCCCTATGGCTGCATCATCTTTACTCCAAGCTCTTTACTCCCCTGCTTCTATATGACTGCGCTTCTATTCATATGGATGTATGCATGATATACACATACATGATATTTATACATGCTTGTTACCCTCTTCTCCCATATTGGTCGTTCCTATTCTTTGACGTTGGTCAACTCAACGTTGTGATTTCCTTAGTAACCGCAGTGACCTCTTATTTTCACAAATGCCAACATGTTTATTTTAGTCGCTATATAATGATATGGCGAATCTTCTCACCATTTCTGGTGATGTCGTGTCCCTCTCCAGTAATGGCACACTCCTAACTACCCGATGACCCCATATAATCCATAGCTCATCCTCAATGCAAAGCTTCATCTTGTTTCTATCAGGGCTTCTCTATCATCGATGACTTTCTTTGGTTATGGACTTCTTTAACAACGTTGATGCTCATCACTTGTCGTCGCAACCATTTTGACTTTGCCCTTTCTCTTCAGCAGCTCCGCGTGACCAGCACAACATTGTCCTTGTCAAATAGTAACGGTGAGCAGCATGACATTCTCCTTATCTCCACCGCTACCGCCTCGGCCTTCACTTCCCCGTGGGTGGATATCTCCTTGTAGGACAAATTCGTGGTCTCACCATTCTTGCTATCCTCATTATAACCTTTATTTTTATTCAAAGTTTTAGTTATGTTTTTATTGGAGTTCCTGTGCAAATCAAATTGTCAATTTCTTAGCTCGTCGTGACACATGTGGATGAAAAAGAAGATGGCACGCAGGTTGTGTTAAATTGGCTACTCGATTAGTGTAACAGCGGTACAAGCTGCATGTTTTCTCAATGTTTTACGCGCCCAACAGGATGGATACACCACCAGATGGATTACTAGTAAAAGAAGCAAGCCGTGGTCTCTGTACTGTATGTTAGCAGCACACTGATCGGATACCTGGGCGCGGAGGAGCTGCGGCACTGGGCCTGTTACTGTAGGGAGCAGTGGCAGCCGCCGTTGAGCCGCCCAAGGACAGCAGGGAGAAGCGTCGCTTGGTGTCGGCCGGTTTGAGGATGCAGAAGGAGCACATGAGGGTGTCGTCGATGCTCATGATGGCGCCGGCGTTGTCGAACTCGCCGCAGTAGTTGGGCGCCGAGAAGATGGTCACCACCCGCTGCTCCGCGAAGAACTCGTACCCGTCCTCAACCACCTGCATTTGCATGCATATCAGCACGTAGCGAGTTGCAGACCACTGGTAATTAAGCAGCTGGCCAGCTAGCACCTGATGCGCTCGGCAGATGAGGTCGAGGTCGTGCTTCTCGAGGAAGGAGGAGACGGCGTCCGCTCCGAAGGTGTAGGAGACGCCCCTGTCGTTGGGGCCCCACCCCCTGACGGCGGCGCTGGGGTCGGACCAGAGCAGGTCGCAGAGCAGGCCGGCGTCCGGCACGTCGGTGGGCCTGGGCAGGGCCCTGATCTGGTCCAGGCTGTGCAGGTCCGGCGAGATGCCTCCGTGCATGCAGAGGATCCTGCCGTCGACGAGGGCGGCGACGGGGAGGCAGTTGAAGCAGTCGGTGAAGAGCTTCCAGAGGCGGACGTTGTAGCGGCGCTTGCACTCGTCGTAGAAGCCGTAGATGCGGTTGATGGAGGCGCACTCGTGGTTGCCGCGGAGGAGGAAGAAGTGCTCCGGGTACTTGAGCTTGTAGGCGAGCAGCAGGCAGATGGTCTCGATGCTCTGCTTCCCGCGGTCGACGTAGTCGCCCAGGAACAGGTACTGGGACTGCGGCGGGAAGCCGCCCAGTTCGAACAGCCTCACGAGGTCCGAGTACTGCCCATGGACGTCGCCTGCAGATGCGCTCGGCTCGATTAACCAAATTAACACAACGATTACGCATGAATGGTGACATCCATGACGATTGGGCGGGCAGGTATCCCTGACGAAGCCTACCTTGCTCCACTCACTTTAAACAAAGCATATCTATCCCATCAACAAGAAGCGCCAACCACTACGCTTAGTTTTGACCTGACGCAAGTCCATCTCACGATCCATTGATCAAAGTAGCTGCCGCGCTATCTATCTATCTATCTACCTCGCACTGCTAATCCGTTATACACACACCCCACACACACACATATATTTTTCCCTTCTGAAGACAAGATTGATCAGTTGTGGTCAGCCGCAGTCGGATTTATTTAATTACTAGGGTATGAATGAGCAGTGAATAGCACGTAATAGACGACTGGTTACCCACCGCAGATCTTGATGGGCGCCTCGAGCTCCAGGAGGTTGGGCTGCCGCATGAAGACGTCCTTGGAGGCGGCGCAGAGCTGCCGGATCTCCCCCTCGCCGAGCTGCACCTGCCTCCCCGGACGCCCCCGCCGCACCTCCAACAGCCGCCGGATCACCTCATCCAGGGCCGCGCGGTTCATCCTGATGTCCTCCCTCTAAGCTCTTGCGACCAAATTCGCCACCCGGCCGATCAGACAGATTGATATGTCCTGGTCTTGGCTGAAAGTGGCTGCAAACAGAGCGACAAAGAAAGGCGTAGGTAGGTCATCACCAGCAGTAACGCAAAAAAGTCAGCGGATTGCAGGCCATATGAATGGAGTGGACGGCGGCCGACCTGATTGATCAAGGAGCTGAACAAGCTAGAGACGATGAGGGTTTGCACTACTTTGAGGTTGGGCAGTAGCAGTACGTGCCAGGAAGGAACATCTGCTTTAGTTTGATGCGATGCTTTGCTAGGGAAGGGACGTAGCTAGCAAGCTAGTAGGCTACGCTATGCTAGAAAGAAGGCGACGCGAATCACAGCAAAAGATGAGACCTAGCTAGCCTTTCCCCCTCTCACCGCCGGTGGTGCAAGATTCCAGCCAGCGCAGAGAGAGAGAGAGAGAGAGAGAGAGAGAGAGAGATGGTTGCTGGGAGGAGGAGGGGGAGGGGGAGGAGGAGAGGCGGCTCCAGAAAGAATAAGAAAAGGCACCACGGGCGGTGGCGGGCCGCTCTCGACCGTGCAAGCCAGGCCACTATGGCAGGCAGTGCATGCTTTAACTGGCCCCACCCACAAACATATTATATTTGTATCCCAGCCCTCTTCCTTTTCCATTTGCGGACCCTGTCTCATCCTTATTTATATTCTAGTCCAAAAACTTACACAAGAACCCTCAAAGCAGGAAACATATTGCACCTCGCCCCACCCCGACACCATCAGAGCCGTGGAGGATTTCTACGTTCCGGTTTCACGCCTGCTACTTGGTTCGTACCTATTGTCCGACGGTTCGGATTCTTTTGGATGTCGGATCCACAGTTTTACAAGTCAGAATCTTGTGTTGTTACTGAATGTTCCCAAATTAGCCCTTGTGCAATGTTGTTGATGACTAAATAGGTTGATAATGCTCACAAGAGAGATGCATAGGGTTGAAACTAGTTCATGTGTCAGTAGGTCACTTGCCAAGGCAAATTAAATCCCTTTGCTGTTCTGTTCCTTTTCCAGAAATTGTGAATTTCTCTCTTGAAAGCTGTGTGTGTCTGGGTGAGTAGTATCTGCTACACACACACACACACACAAGTGCACTATTAACGTAGATGTTATTCAGCCCAGCAGGACGCAGTTGACCACTCGGCCCATCAAATAGGCCCTCAGCCGCCCCCCTGGGCACGGCGGGCCAGGGTCGTCGGGTCGTGAAAAGATCGCCCTGCCCGACCCGCCAGCCAGAGCGAACAAGCCAGGCTCGTTTGCACAGCTTTTGACAGAATTTAATCCTGCTTAATCAATCAAAAACTACAACTCTCCCTGAAAATGGAGACAAGAGTTTCTGTATGGGTTAATAAACGAACAAGACAAAGGTAAGTCGCTTGAGACAAAAACTTTATTATCAAGCAACCAAAGGGAACTTTTATTTTGACACCACCAATTATGAAGGGAGGGATGTAGAAAACCAAAATCTAATATAAACACTCAGTTTTTTGAGACGGTTTTTTTATTTCTCTCTTCCATCTCATTTTAGGAATAAGATAGGAGTTACGGGTGTATCATACACCCCACTTCTCTTGTTCCTGTCTCGCACACGTATCTCTCTCTCACTTCCATCGCTCATCTTCTCCTTCTAATAATTACTTCTTTCAATTACTACTATTTATCTTCAGCTAAAAAACATCAACTATGGTCAAAAAGCATTAGTTGCAGTCTGCCAAATTGCTGGTGTCATTCGGTAGAAGCGCACTTTCTCTCCTTCGAGGAAGCATCTGCTTCTTCTGTTTGCTTGTTTTGTTTTGTTTTTGTCACCTCGCCTCGCGCGTGCAGAAAGGAAGGAAGGCTTAATTCTCTCCTTCCTTCCTAGCTGGTTCCAAGCAGGAGTAGTTTGTGGCACTACTACGGGTGCATGCATACATACATACTAAGGAAGGAAATGGAAGCTTCTGAGATGGAAACGTAAAGGTGGAGGGTGGAGTAGTGATTTGTAAAATGGCGGTGTTGATCTAAGTAATTTATGTTACATTTTTTAGGATGGAATGTCTTATCAGACTTGTGGAGCTATGTTGAAGTAACGTTTTGAAAAACGATCAAGTGTATAAGATTAAGATCCATTTTTGTGTGGGCTACCGAGTTTCTTGATTTGTAAATAATATGATCCACTAATGAGGGCCTGATTGTTTAGGGTTTGGTGTGAGGTGTAAACCCCCATTATGTAAACCTTATGTGTTGAAGAGAGAGACAATACTTTGAGTGATAGGATTAGGGTTTTCTTATATTAGAGCCTTTTATGTGTATGCACTATAGGGTTAGAGCTCTACCATTATGAGAGAGTGGCTATAAAATATTTTTCTTCAAGTGAAATGAGCATCCAAAGTTTGTCTAAGTAAGTTGTACCATAGATTCTTCCTTGTGTTTTGATTTGCTTGGTTTTCTTGCTTGAATTTCTCTCTTCCTGATATTCCTTGATATCAAGGACGTGTAAAATGTAAAAATATCTCTTGAAGATCGGATTCTATCTATCCAGGCACGTTCTAGAGGAAATTTTTGAGTTTGCTTAATTTTTCTCAAAGAGAAGAGATTTTGGATTTTTGCTCTTGTGAAGGTTTTGGCTTGAGTTCATACTGTGATCTAGCTTGGTATGACACGTGAGAATCCATCTAAGATTATCTATATCATAAAGGACTCACGAACAACAGTAGATCAATACTTCCCTCTTTTGTCCGATTTTAGTGCAACTCTTCTTTTGCATAAAGGTCGAAACTTTAACATCAATCTCCACCATCCATGATTGGAATAAGTTCCTAACATTCTAGAGAGTGTTTGTGCCAAATTTCACTATATTTGGATCAGTGATTTGAGAGTTGATTCTTTTCTTGGATCATGTGCAGTGTTATTTGCAATGTTTCTCAGCGAACGGTCAGATTGGTGCGGTCAGTCTGTTCAGCGGTTAGACCGTTTGTTGATCGGTAGTCAGACCGATTTGCCGGTGAACTCGATTGTGACTTTGCGATATTTGGTTCTTAACTTTGGTAAACTGATGAGTTTATATTTTCACTACGTAAAGTCGTTGATACTTAAAGAAATATTTTAAAAGAGTAATTTATCCCTTTCTTACTCACCATACGATTCTTCAGCAACATCTAAACCATGCACAGCGATTTTGGTTACTGTAATTGTTGGGGCACATGCCCTTGTGTAACTGGATTCAGCGCAATGATGCTGTTTTACTGTCATTTCCTTTGGATTGGCTATTTGCTTTCGCGATTTTTTCCCCAACAAAAATCCTCAAGAATCGTTTAATTTTTTTTGTTATACATGTTAGTTACTGCTCTGCTATCCATACGTGGACTTTGTTACCTGAGAAGACATCTTCTTGACAAAGTCTTAGGTAGTGCTCATTTTAACTTTTGCTTTAAGTTTTTTTTTTTGACATTGTAGCTGCTGTTAACTTTTTTAGCGTAATTAAATTAAAAAATAAAAAAATAAAAAACATGTTATTTCACGATAAATAATGCAAAGGAATACGAGAAAAAAATAAAGGCAAAAAAAACTAAAAAAACATAAATTTAAGAAGTTAGAAACTGAAGTCGACTTGACTTGTTGGCTGTGGCAGGTCGAAAATTAGATATTACTAACCAGATCCAATCTTTTTCGATCAGTGGAAATGTGGACGTAATATGTATGGACGGCATGGCATTCAACAAGATACGTGTAAGCATTATGCGCACGAACCGGAAATTAGCAGACACTTCCTGACCACACTAGCCAATGAACATCGATTGAACAAACTTGTACTTATTCACAGCAACAGTGCGAACTGGAAGTGGAACTGACTCGAGTTTTAACCTGATGATGAATGATGGCTGATGACTTTTCTTCTTCAGCATCCGCCATGAGCGTTATGTACAGAGAAAGACAGTCGTCGCGCATGCTAAGCAAGCTAACCGCTAAGGGTCTGCGTTACCCATGATGACCTCGTCACCGGAGTCATAGCCTTCGGCGTCGCTCAGCTCCTCGTCGCTTGGCTCCTCCTCGAGAGATGCACCTGCATCTTCAGGCTTCGCGTATCTTTCGCAATATTCTGAACAGATGTTTGGAATACCGTCAAGCAGACGTGATGGTTGGAGACTATCAAGAATAATCCCCTCAGATAGTAGAGTCGAACAGAGGTGCAGGCACCAACCTTTCACTTTCTGTTCGTACGCGTTCTTGTCACGCATCATCAGCGCAGCAGCCTCACCGTTCAAGGGATCTGAGGGGTTAGGATACAGAAGAAGCTGAGGGAGAAAAACTTCAAAGACATTGACAAGATCTGCAGGAGATGAGCAAGTGTGGTACACTTTTACCGATTAGTAAAAACTGACAGCCAACAGGGTGCGAAAAACGACTACTAGTGATGACGATGATAGCTACTACCAAACATAGGGCTCCAGGTTTGGTTGATGACATCCAAGCAGACAGAACCGGACCTGAAGAAATCGAGAAACGATGATGAGACCACACACCTCCACAGAGGATGATTTCGCTGTAATGAAAAACTAGCTTACATCTCATCGACATTTGGGTGATATATCTTGTTGGTAAACCCAATGGAAGGGGATTTGTATGGGTAAGCATCTGGCAGTTCAACCTTCACCCTCCAAACACCTCCCTGGTAAATACCTGCAGGAAGCATGCAACTGAAAGGTCCACACCACATACCGGTTTTGTGTTCGCACCCAATCAAAAATTGATTTTTAACACGACAGGCACCACCACATCGACTCGTATGCCTGCAATTTTCTGTTGCAGCCCTATATGTAGTCCTGGTAAGAGTATCAGCTGAACAAAGAAGCTCGAAGAATCAAGTTTTTTCATCTCACTTTGATCATAGCTTCCGTTGAAGTACATGTATTATATTGCATATAATGTATGCCAAATGCCAATGCGCCAGTTTTCCTTCCACTAGCAAGTAGCAAGCGACAGGAGCTATTCAGCCAAGAAGCCTTTCTAACTAGGGGCCTAATTTCTCGTACTTCAGATAATAAACAAGAGAAGAAGAAGAAAAATCAAGCGAAAGTAGGTGTAGAAGTTGGATAGCTGACCAGACGAGCACTACTCGAATATTATAGCTTCCAAGAATTACTGAAAGCCTGAAAGCGGCTTCTAGCTGAAATTTTATTGTAATTAGTTTATCTTTTACTATAATTGAGTTATCTTATTAGATATAATTAAAATTTTAAAAATAAAAATATGTTAGCCCATCACGAACAATGCAAAAGAATATAGAAAAAAGAAAATACAAAAAAACCTAAAATATCTTTAAAAAATCAGAAAAAACGAAATTACTGAATAGTGAAAAAAAAACTAAAGTTAGAAGCTAAAACTGAAAAAAAACTCAAATGAGCACTCCTACATCTGCGAATTGTTTTTCAGTACCTACCCATTGTGATGTGGATTAAGCACCTACCTATTTACGGAGATTAATAAGGCTATGTCCATATAGTCAGGTCATCTTCGATGTGGTTTAATCATTTGATTGGACAGCACATGGAATGCTGCTGTTGCTAAAAGCTACAAATGCATTTCTACCCTAAAGAGGTGATGTTTTCTCTTCTTCTTTTCTTTTTCTAGAATATGGTGCTCTTTTCTTTTGGAAAATAATAAAGCGTTGTTAACTTGCTGCTACTAAATCGATGAAAATTTATAGAACCCTGTTAATACTGCCCTATGTTTTTCCTACATCAAAGTGCGAACAGCAGCTCATCATATATAATCTTTAACTTGTTTCAAAACAATATCCAATCTTCAAAAGAAAATCCGTTTCCCCTTACAATGGCATAAACAAGCAAGAAATTTTATACAAACGTACCCATATCATTGATAATAAGTGAGTAATATTTTGTAAAAATGGAATTCTAAATTTCGGGTGAAGAGTCGGGATAACAAAAAGAAAGGGAAATTACTAGATCTCTCAATTAATTTCATCCTCCTATCCGTGTTCTTTCAAGGATCATTCCTGTCAGGAGGGAGTTTTGTTTTGAGGGACTTCAAATAGCTACGAACTTCATTTGGAACACATCAGAAAAAAAATATTTCATTTGGACAGATAAACAATCTCACCGTCTAGTCTACACCAAATGAAAGGAAACCAATACACGCATGAGTATAGGGGAGCTAAAGCAGACAGATGGAGGTGGTGGAATAACATGACATACTGTCGTTAGGCCCATGGAAATGCACATAGAACTCCTGCATCCCATCGTTTATCATCTCCACCTTGTAATCACTCATCATCCTGAGGAAGGAAAAGAATTCTCAAGTAGTTAAGCAAAGCTGAAAGAAAGAAAGTCAAAAGCAACTGTAGAAAGAAGGAAAACAAAATCAAGGAGTGATATGCTGAAACGAGTAGAAGAGGAGGCGGTCAGGAACTGACAGCTTCATGAGATCCATTTCCCTTCTTTTGCTTGGGGAAGACATGTCCCTTTTGGATCCTGTGGCTGTCTTCTTCCTCCTCCTCCTCTCAAGTCTGCTTGGGGGTTCTACCCAACGCATAGGGGAAGGGGAGAGGAGTGGTGGAAGGGGCAACAAGTAACCTCTCGCACCCCGCACCCACCCCAAAAAGAAAGGTTGCGTCCACGCAGAGCCTCGTTATTTTATATTGCTATCTTTTAGTTATAACTGATAATTTTTATTTATATTTTTTAAAATAACTAATGGTAGAGATATTAATATAGATGATACATATAGTTTTGTACTACAGAAACTATTTAAAGAATCCGCATTGAGATGCCGTCTTATTTATTTCGATTTTTAAAGAAGCTGAAGTTAAAAGCTATCCAAATACATCCAAGATTGATTTTTTTTTTGGAAAAATTATGCAACTTGTTCCTCAAACAAGAGGACAAAGGGATAAAATTAATTTATCGCGTTACAAAGACTGAACCTTTTTATATATAATATGAATGAATGTATTTGAACAGCTGCTGGTTGATACACGGGAGGATGGATGGGATAGCTTGTTGGGTGGACGACCGATTTTTCCTTCCGTCATACACAACAATTCATTGAATTGAATAAGATTCCATGCTTTCCAGGCGTCAGCACTTTTTCACTTCATTTTTGTTTTCTCGCGGTCAGTTCTGGCCTACAATAATGTATCTGAGCAGGACACCAATTAACTCCAAACGCCTACAATTTAATTAGTATTTGAGCTCCGGCAACTCTGCGCTTGGACGAGGCACTGCTACGTTACCACTTCTAGAGGTTATCTCATTATCGAATTCAATAGAACGTGAATATAATATAGATATTTTTATTTGATTAATAATTTCTATCCTATTCGTATTTGTATTTAAATTCATATAAAAATATGAATGTGGATATAATATAAACTTTTACCATTCAAAATGTTATTTTATCCGGATTATCCGTATTCGCAATTTGACGAAACAATATGTATATTTTATTATAATATGACAAATTAGTTAGATAAGTTTTTTAATTGAATATGAATTTGTGTTTCTTTAGGTAAAGTAAATGAATTAAAATAATTAAGCGTGATTGTACGAGAATAAAATATTATTAATGTCTTCATACCACATAAGTTATGATGATATCTGGATCCGATCGAATTGAGTAGATATTCAATTTGAATTTGTATTTGTTATAATATTCGATTTGTATTTATATTCGAGAGTTTGTCAGCCTAGATTAGTAGTTAGTCCTCACTAACTGCCACCCCCCCTTTACCTTTTACTAATGGAGGTCGTCCTAGAAGGGGCACATTTCGACATTCTTAGTTTTGACCGTATGTCATATAAATTGGCCGCACAATTTTTTTCTCATTTTTTAGAGAGAGGAAGAGACCATAATTTCATTTAAACATGGAGTATATATTGCTCAAAACAAACTAGTACTCCGTACATGTGGGCTGGGTTACTCCTCTCTTGCTTGTCTTACAAGGCCCATCAAAGCTATCATATTCTATGCACACTGGCCCCTTTGTGTACCTAAGCACTAAGCGATTTAGGGCCATCCAATCGTTGTACAAGGCTTTGTATCGATACAGGACAATTTTGGGAAAACCCCCTCGTCTCCTCCCCTAAACCCAACCTGCCTCTCCCAAATAGCCCTAATGAAACCCTAAATTCTCAATCCCTCTCCCCCTTCCTCTCTTGCAGCGATGACCCCACCGATCACATGCGCGACTCGATCTACCATCCTCCCACGCCCTCAACTCAATCCACCATGAAACCCTACATCCTTCTAGGGTTTGCGCTTGTGGGCTCCGTGTCTCTGCTTTTGGATCACATCGTGAGGGATCAATAGACAGACAAGTCATTGATTTCTGGGAGCTCAAAGAACTTTAGAAAAGAGTACAACAAGTGCCCTTAGAGCAGTGCCTAGGCCATTGAATCCCTGGCTCCCTTGTATCACATAATCCTTTTTCTACTGCCATGAAGCCCAGCCCCCTCTATTAACTTATTAGATGGTCGTAGCTTGTTCCGTGGTGAGTTAGAGTATGAAATTGTAATGTATGGATGTTGTCAAAGTCTATAATTTTGCTTGTGAGGTGTATTTCTTTTGGTTTCCTTGAATTTTGTCATACATGAATGTAGCACTCTTGGCGATTTTTATAAATGCAAAGTTCTAGGATGTAGATGGTTGAGTTCCCATGTTCAATGCAAATTCAAGTTGTGAATGCAAATGGTTGAGTTTACATGTTCAATGCAAATTCAAGTTGTGTTCATTATTGGATGCAAGCCATTGAGTAGTGTCATATTGCTGAATGGAAATTTTCGTATGCAAATGCAGTGTTAGATTAATGAAAGCAAATTGTTCAAAGTAAATAGTATCAGGTCAATGGTTCTTGCAAATTGATTAGTCTCTTGTGAGCTGGTAGTTGATGTAAGACAATTAAGCATTGAACATTCAACAGTTGCATTTTGATTAATCTCTTGTAAGATAGGTAGCCAAAAAAGCAACTACTAGTTGATTCAACATGGTGGCAGTGTGTGATTGGGGGAGAGCATCCTCAGGACTTCCTTTGAGTGAGTGATCAGTATCTATAGGGAGGGCAAAGACCTCCTATCTATAATTTTCACTTCCGTTGGAGGCTCCCTTGCTTGAAGAATCCTCCAACGAGAGCGCATCATGACATAGAGTAAACCCCACCAGAAAGAGGAATTTTGGATTATAATTATCTCCCATTGGAGCAGAACCCTGCGAGAGTATGGGCGAACTCGCAAGTAGCCCACCCATGCTCTTTTCAAGGACAACCGAAGAATTACGACCACCAGATGATGATGGAGTTCCAGAATGCAGGATGTTAGGACTCATTGAGCTTGATCAGATGGCCGCTGGGGGACTCAAACACTTAGAGAAAAGCCTGTTGTCGTATTGTGAGTCCTATTTGTAGTCGAATTGATCCTTGCCCTTTGGGAAAACTCGTTCCTCCACTAGGCGTAATGTTGTGGGGGATAAGGATCCCTCCTCAGCCTCTCGTGCAGTGCGATCTTTGAGATCTTGAGATGGATCTTCAAAGATAGCCTCACCATTGGAAGAAAGTATGGTCTGTTCATAGTCATAGCAGGCATCCATGTCGAGATCTGTGTAGTCGGCTAGGTAATATTATTTATTTGATATTCATTCTGTTAGATCAATTTTTGCTAGAGAATTTTCTGTTATAGGATGTCATTTTCACTTGCATCCGTTATCAACATATAATCAGGACCCACATAGAATTAAATGTATTGCATCTCTAATGGGCACAAAGTCTGAGAATTTGTCCAAACAAATCTCTAATCATATAGGACGACCTATGACTATACTATTATCATATTTTATTGATATAGGACTGATACCAGCAATCAGAGAGGGATGAATGATTATTTAAACTTTTTCCCCTAATGGTATTCAGAATCTTCGCTCAAGTGACTATGAGAGTTACTAAATTTAGATTGCACTAACTATACTTTACAAAAAAAAAGATAGATACCTAAGCTAACAAAACCAGCAACCATCAGCCTAACATTTCCGATCTATCCCTGTACTTTGGACCATTAGAGTCAAGGATGACTTCTTTTCAAGAGGAGGAGAATGATGATGACATCACAACCCTTGACACAACACCTCTGTCAGGTGAGCCAGCAAAAGAGGACATGTCACATAAATCAGAAGATGCGAGGCAAAAAGAATATCAAGGACCTATCACGAGAAATTGAGCTAAACAAATACGTGATCAGGTGAATGCTAACTTCAGCCTCATTCCAGATTTTGATAACTTAGTTGTTTTCCAATTTCCACTTCTTTGATTGAACTTAGGACCTATCCCAGTTTGTGGTTCTATGATTGTTCGGATAGCGAATCAAAGTTTTTAAAGCTTTGGATTGTTTCTCCCCAACATACGGGTCACATCCAACCTTGGCAGGTTAAAGCTAGTTATCCCAGTTGCTACAGCTAGTCATCATTAATCTCAATCCTACGCCATGAAAATTGGGCTACCCTTCGTGGAGAACTGATATGCATTGGCGCAGCGGCAATCCACATCCACACCACAACCATGGAAGGAGACAAAGTGTAGAACAAAAACCTAAACCATAGAATCATTGGATCTACCACCTCCTCTTCTCCCCTTTAATAACATGTAACAATTCTAATAGATTCAACCCATTAAGACACCAGGGAATCTATTGACCTTATTAACACGGGTTTTACACACTCATGCATACTTCTCAAAGTATTTACAAGACTCAACAAGCTAACATCTTGGCAATTGATCCACTTGACAATTTTAGATCACCTTGACTTAAACCATTTCTCTTTTGCATCCCACCATGCTATGGTTTTGATCGAGGCACTAACCCGATGTTTGGCTAACTACCAAAATACAATCAACGAAGTTTCCAGATATCTTCTCTTGACTCCGTCTTCACCTTCATCTCAAAGCATGCTTTAACACGTAGCCTATAGTGTCCAATGACTAGCCGTCATGACTTGACGCATTCATTTAGTCTCCCCTGAGCCGTCTGTACGTGCATTGGTGTCATCACTTGGCGCACCATATACACCAACTCTTCTCCTCATGATCCTTGACTTCTCTATGCTTCCCGCTTGAGCTATGTAGCCTTACTCAGAATTACACGACCGTTCGGAGCTCAACTCCCCTGCCTAGTTCCAGTCAATTGTCGTCGACCGCTAATATTCTCTAAGCCATATGTACATCCAAATACCAAGCAACCATCTCGAGTATAAGTTTTGTGCACTTGACTCACACTAGTCAAAAACCATGCATCATACAACGCAACATAACCAAGCAATGATACACATGTCGTGCAGACACTCAAGCCAACCAAAAACACATCTAACTATCCTCTAGTTGCAACCATCGGTGTGATCGCTCCTCCCATGATGGTTGGACTGCACCAATCAGATCATCAACCAATGACCAATCTAACCGGCCCATTGGTGTGACCGCATATTCAACTCCGGTCACACCACCCAACATAATTCTGGTACAACCGCCAACAGCAGACAGTCAGGCCGCACGTGCCCAATTCCAAAACATGTCTCTGGAAAAAGCAGCAGTCAACTAGAATCTAGTCATACCACACCGGCAGTCTAGTCGCCAACCACAGTCCGGTCACACTGGACCGGTGATCAAACCACCAATTTTGGCCAGTTGGACCGTCCTTGACAGACATCAATTATGAAATATGAATTTTCAAAAAAAATTTACAAAATTTAAATTTAACACAGTCAAAAATCAATTGTTCATCATAAATATATAACAGACCTTCATGTAGCCTCTCAGTTGCTTCCAGATTATTTTGTTCCTTAATGTTGGATTTGTTTACCCTTTTTTTCTCTTTTTCGCACATGTGTCGAGAACCTAGTATTTTTTTCTTACTACTTTTTACCTTTAGAGAACTACCTGATTATTTTGGCCCTAGTGTTGGCCATGGTTAATTTACGTGGCACCTGATCTGTTGGATATGTTTTTTGCTGATGAAAGTTAGAGCATTTGTACAGCATTTCCAACATATCATACTTACCATTAGTTATATTCACATTTATGTTGTACACTGCAAATTTTCATCATTTGCTTATGCTTGCTACGATGGTGTCATAATCCTGTTCTTTTTTGTTTCGACTTATAGCTTATGGCTATAGTTTATAACTTTTGAGCTGTGATGAGGATAGAATAATTCTCAAATTTTTACGTTATGATATACTCTAAATATACTCTTTATTAGTAATAGAGAAAATTCACAAAGTGATCGTAAGCTCTGCTGCCACTATCCCATAGTCATAAAGTTATCCTACGACTACCTCTAAATATACTCCTTATTAGTAATAGAGAAGATTCATAGAGTGATCGTAAGCTCTGCTGCCACTATCCCATAGTCATAAAGTTATCCTACGACTACAAGATCTTAATTCTTCTACGTCCATCTCATAGTCGTAAGTTTTTCTGCGACTATGAGTTAGTTGTAAGTGGTCTTACAGCCACCTGGTGGTTATAGACCTTCTTACGACCAGAGCATCTTCAACTAGCTTGTCTACGACGATATACCACGCTGTGGGTTTGTTTGACAAGATGGTTAGAACATGCGTTTATACCCAATAACTGCACATGATCTCTCGCTGACAACAACCGTCACATGACGAACGGCTAACTACATCTCTCTGACAATAACTTTCCTTTGACGGTTATATCATGAAGCGTTGGGACGTCTTTTGGTGTGGGACAACGGCCGTCGTTTCGTAAGTTATATAAAGGTTGACGTTGGAGGTGAGAGGGATCAGATCGAGTAGATTGAGGAGATACTGCAAGTCCTTTTCGCATTACTCTGTTGTAATCATCCTCTTTGAGCAATAATAACACATGATGTAGGGTTGTTATTCTTTCGGAGGAAGTCCGAACCTGTATAAAAATTTACGTGTCTTTTGTGCACTCAACATGTCTCTTGAGAGAGCTCCCCTGAATTCATACAAATCATATGTAAGATTAATATTAAAACATCGACAAGCTGTTGATGAGAGAGAGAGAGAGTGCAAAGTAACAGAAACTCGAATGTTATTTTAGCTGATATAAACAAAATTGTTATAGTGTGTACTACAAATAACTTATGGAACCCGCCTTGAGAAGACACTCAATTGGAAAACTAGTTACTATAAAAAAGCCAAAAAGTAGCTCTTAGAAACTGAAAAGAAGAGGCTCAATGGTGGGAAAAAAGCTCATTAGTGGGGCTCGTTGATTCGGTTTAAAATTGCTTCAGTTGTACTCGTTGATTGGTTAAACATTGAATGAGTCTATTTCGGATGAAAATAAATTTTGCTTTAGTTTGGCTCGACTCATTAGTTCGATTCTAAGAATAATTTCAAACTTTAATAATATGATATACAGAAAAAACTTGATAAGATGGAGAGTTTGTTGGATATCCACCCTACTCACGTATGTGTGCCCGAGACTTGAGCCCATGGGAAAGACGAGCAGCAACGTTGAACCCAGGACTGGAACGCTGCTAGTCTGTTGGGTTGCGAGCAGGAAGTAATTGGGATGTGAGATGCGATGCGGCATTGATGGGCAGCTAATCATGGAGTTGTAGAGGCCGCTGCTGGATGCAATCAAGAAGACGCCCAGCCGTTGGTCAGCGCCCTCAATCACTCGAGAACCTTGATAGATTGCGAGGTCATTCTCGTGGCATCATAGCTTGCAAACTGAATCACACCACAGCAAAGGGATTGTGGAAAAGAAACTCATACGCTGAAAGTGGATTTATATAAGAAGGAAGGCACATCGTCGATGGACTAGGTCATCGTCGATGGTCCTTGCTGACCAGTGTCTGGATGCTTGCATGGTGTCGAGCAGATCAGGGGGAGCGGTACACGTGATGATCGAGAAGAAACAGAGCGCACGTACCAACCATTAATCATTACTACCAAGTCGACGTCTCATCATTACTGATTTTATTCATTCCCACAGCTACGTGCACATCAATCATACAGCCTGTCCTCTTGCAGCAAAAAGACAACACTCCCAATCAACTGAGATGAAAACAAGCTACTGCATCGAGCGCTTGGGGAGCTATAATAACACAGATCTATTACAACCTACAACGGCTTACGATGCTCTCAACAAGTGCTATGTACATTAGCGAGAGCCCATAAACACGGCAAAATCTGGGCTCCGACCGACCGATCGATCTACCTAGCTGCTGAGAATTGAGATGGTGTCCTATGTATATATAAATATGCTCTGCTTGCCAGCAAAACCCATCCAGGGATGGAATGACAGTGACACTGGTTGGTCTTACTGTTGGCCGAGAAGAAGATGCGGCATGGCTGTTGAGGATCATGTCTGTGCGGGCATGCAGGCAGCAGCTGCAGTAGTGGTACAGGAAGAATTAGCGGAGGAGGAGGACGACGACGACGTGCTGTCGTACGCGGTGGCGATGTCGCGGGCGACCCTGACAGCGTCGAGGGAGACACCGGAGAGGCCTCGCCGCGTGAAGCCAACCGAGTAGAGCCCCGACCCCCCCTTCCAACCCTCCGGGAATGCCACCTTTGGGTACCCCTCCCCGGTGAACAGGTCGCTTCCCTGTTGGTTCGTTAGAATAATAAATTAAAGAAGATGTTTAGAATGACGATGGATGTATAATATTTTTTACTATAATTTATTTATTTCTTTTTATTATAATTGAATTATTTTATTTAGTATAATTAAATTTTAAAAAAAAATTAAAAAATTATATTAACCCATCACGAGCAATACAAAGAAAATAAAAACAAAAAACCTAAAATAAAAAAATTTTACATAGTAAAAGAAAAAACGGACGCTACAGCCGAACGAACGTTGACGACGGTAGCGTCCACTGACGAACGCGGCCTGAATAAACACCCACATACCTTCAAATATGGGAGCCAAAAGATTCTTAGGCATTCTCCTTTGATGTTATTTCTCATATATGTATGTACTGTTAAATCCGGGGCTGCAGATTCATTCAAGTGCGAGAGCAGAGCTACAACCTTTTTAATTTGTCGCCTTGCAGTGAAAGACACCCACAGCTACTTGTCGCTGTCAGTTCAGTTCTGAGTTTATGACCCACAGCTACGTATACGATCGATCGATACGCGTAGCTCTGCTCTCTTCTAATACCGGATGATTGCTGCTAGGCGTATACGGTTGTGTGCACGTGAGTGCTGCAGGTACGACGGACTAAATATTTCTTCTTTTTTTTCTCGTAGTGTAACTCGCGTTTTGGAGGATTCTTGAACCAATCTATCCAAAAAAATTTGAAGAATTTTTCGTTTTGACGAGGGGAATTGGCGCGTGAGTCCTTAAGGGTGGCAAGTACGTATAGCATATACCTCGAGCCACTGGGGGACGTTGCTGTGGTATCCGGTGGCGAGTATCACCGCGTCCGCCGCAACGAAGCTCCCGTCGACGAGCTCCGCGCCGCCAGCCCTCAAGCACCTGATCCCGGGCACGACCTTGATGTCGCCGGAGCGGATCCTTGCGAGCGCGCCGATGTCCAGCACTGGCGTCCTGCCCTTGGTGTTCTTCAGCTCCAGGGGGCCCCCCTTGGACGGCCGCCTCAGACCGAGCTTGGCCAGGTCGCCGAGGAAGACGCCGGCGAGGATGACGAGGATCTTGTCCACCAGCCACAGCGGCAGGAACCGCAGCAGGAAGACGGCCACCGAGAAGGTGGCCACGCCCAGCATCTCCCGCGGGAGCACATGCACCGAGTCCCGGACCACCATGGAGGGGGAGGCATTATGCTCGCACAGGTCGAGGCAGACCTCCATGCCTGAGTTCCCGCAGCCAACCACCAGCACAAGCTTCCCGCGGTACGCCTCGCCGGATTTGTACTCGGACACGTGGGTGACGGGGCCCGAGAAGGCGTCGGCGCCGCCCAAGTCCGGGACGATGCGCTCCGCGTTCTCGCCCGTGGCCACCACGAGCCACCGGCCGACGTACTCCGTGACCTGCTGGTCGACGGCGGCGGCTGCGCGCACCCTCCATAGGCCTGCGGCGTGGTCGAAGCGCGCGGAGACCACAGCCTGGTCGAAGCGGGGGTGGACGTGGAAGCGGGCGGCGTAGGCCTCGAGGTAGGCGACGAACTGGTGCTTGGTGGGGTACTCGGGGTAGGCGTCGGGGAAGGGCATGCCGGGGAGCTCGCAGAAGCGCTTGGGCAGGTGGAGGCGGAGGCGGTCGTAGGTGCGGCGCTGCCACAGCGACGCGATGCAGTCGGCACGGTCCAGCACGACGGAGGGCACGCCGCGGGAGCGCAGGCACGCCGCCACCGACAGGCCCGCCGGCCCAGCGCCGACGATGATGGGGCCGTTCACCCACATGGTGCGCGCCGGCATCGGCATCGGCATCGGCATGGCCGGCGATCGATCAATTAGCTAGCTAGCTGTATATAGAGTACAAGAACAGCAAGAAGCAAGAACTGAAGAGGAGGAGGAGGAACGGTGGTAGCAGTAAACTACCAGCAAGTATGTCGACGACGGCGATGCCAGCGCCGGTTGGTTTAAATAGAGGAGGGAAATTAACAACAGAAAGAATGAATATATATATAGAAAAATTATTTTTTACATCCGGATGTAATTACACACATATCTAACATAGCACATAACAAATTTAAAATACTCCTTTATCATCTTTAATATACTCGTGTACTGATTATAAGATACTCCAATGCAAACCACATGAAAAAAATTACAATAGAGTCCATAGTTTTAGCGTATTATATATATATATATATATATATATATATATATATATATATGTGTGTGTGTGTGTGTGTGTGTGTGTGTGTGTGTGTGGGTGGGGGGGAGCATATCTAGTGTTAAAGGTCTATTCAGTATTAAAATACTAAAACTTGAACAGAGCCATCTGATCTGACCTATAGCATTGAATAGGCTTTTAGCACTAGATGTGTGTATATATATATAGAAAGAAGAAAACAAATTAGAGCTAGGTTTTTTTGACGTAAAGAAGAAGAAAATAAATTAGAGCTAGGTTAACTGAAAGGGATGGTTGGGTTCCCACGCGCGGCTCCCTCCCTCTCTTTTAAGGGTGAGGAGTGAGCCGAGCCGAGTAGCCACCTCTCTTATGCTTTTTTTTGTGCTCCGTTTGGTTTAAAATAAGTTGTCTTATTATTTATTTTATATTGTAGTTAATTTATTTTTTACTGTAACTGATAGTGACTTATTTAATATAATTAAATTAAAAATAATAAAAATAGAAAAAAAAGGTTAATTCATCACCATATGTAACAAAATATTTTTCACAAAAATCTTGATGTTGCACTAGTTATTACCGATTGTTTCTTACATGAAATCAAAAATATTACACAACATAAATACCTACCTCTCATGGCAGGCGGCGGCGAAGAGGAAGTCGCCGGCTATATATAAGATCGACGGATGTACCTCTCGTGTACAGTAGCAATTCCGGTAATGAAAGTGCACTTGCATTCCACCATATGCATGTATGTGTATATGCAGATCGACGGATGCTTCAACTCAACTCATCCCATCAGTTCTGCAGGCTGAGTTTCAGAGTTTGGGCACAGGTGATACAGTATATATAATATAAGATGTGTTTCATGCAGCTAGCGACCGGTCGGCCTCTAGATTGACTAAGCTAGCTAGACAACATACGTATATATGCTCTTAAGATCGATGCATGGATGATACTACTCCAGTTGTTTTGTGGGTTTTTAATGTCTTGTTTAATTTAGTTGTCCTTAGAGTAACCATGCATGGTATCTGAACGTCTAGAGCAGCAAGTAGACAAGTAGGCTAATTCTACTTCTTGTAATCAAAGAACAGTTTTGACACTTCCTGTAATCAAGGAGTTGAGGAGGGCTTAAATCTTGGTTGGTTCTTCAAAAATGTAGTACTTGTTGCTACATGGAAGACCATGGCAAATTTATGCGTTTGCTGCTGCGCAACCCTAGGATTCATGTAGCAGCTGGCTGGCTAGCTAGCAATATATGGTCTGATTGTATTTGGCGTCTAGCTTGCATTAAAGCTTCCTTTTCCTTGCATTCAAGTTTCAACTGGCCCATGCTATGCATGCATATGCCTATCTGCATATATATATATATATGCAGAGGTAGCTAGTTAATATAAGCCCCCATTGATCTCTCTCTCTGAGCCACACAACACAAGCAGAGAAATATGAAGTCCATTTGCTACCTTGCTAGCTTCGACCTGTCCTTTTCCGATGATCAGCATACAGATCCATCAAGCCGATCGATCGATCCATTTCTATTCTATATTTCTGTTCATTCCTGATCACAGCATGCATGCCAACCATTCTTAAGACTTAATTCAGAGTTTCTCCTTGCTACTAATCTAGCTAGTACCACTCATCATTCTCCGTACGCATACACCATTACACACACATGTGTTATACTATAATACTTCTCCTTATACGCATCAACCTCTTAGATCAGGTCAGAATTGAGAGTTACGGTATGAGCATACGTGATATTAAGAATGAAGTAGATAAATTCCATACAGATAATCAAATAATAATAAAAAACAATCAGTACGAGAGAGAGAGATTTAGGGAAGCCGACCGCAAATCCTTAAGCACAATGTAGTTTGGTTAACCATACCACCTATATCTACAATCCTCCATAACATTGATTTGTACCGCCTTCAAGTTTCACATACTCACCAGTACCGCGTGGGTGGTCCCACCACATTTTTTTTCTTCCAACAGCTCGTACCTTTAGCTCTACAATTGTTAGAGTTTGCAATAACTATAAATGAGATCTAAGTACCGAACGTTTATGTCATATTTTCTTATATTATATTCCTATGCAGAGATCCCAATTTGATAAAGGACTCCTAATGATGCCTAAGCACGTAGAGTTGTCACTTGGTCAAGTTTTATTAGATATCGAGTAGTCATTAGTCAATTTAACAAATATTTACATATAGTTCAATTTGACTTACGAACAACAAGATACAAGTGACCAATAATAATTTGAATTAAACGATAAGCATGAATAAAATAAAAGCATAACAGTCCTAAAATAAACGAATTCTACCGATCAATCCAAATTACAGAATGTTCATAATCCCCCCTTTTATGATTACACCTAGATCCTTAATCATGGCATGAAATCCAGCATATTAAAAATAGGGCATTTAATACGACTAGGAATAACCTCGACTAACCTAAGACAACATGTAACGAATACTTAATCACAGAATTTGATCAACGTTATATGACATGGTAATAATATCTTAGGCCAGCAATAATTATCCATGGATAATAATTATCCAGCAATAATCACAGAATTAGGGTTCCCATTTTTTCCCCTCGGGCGTTACAGCATGCAGATGCAGCTAATCCTACGACGAATCCACAGCGCAGCGCTGTGCAGTGCTGGATCGCTGATGGTGATACAGAGAAATGCAGGGCAGGGCAGAATGAGGCGTAGATTCTGCAGAAGAAAACAAGCAAAGTAAATGGCATCCCCTTGCTTCGACAGAGGGTCTGACACACGGGACGGGCATTCAATCCAGTAGAGCGACTCAGTTCGCAGCTCAAAATAGACCGACTTATTAATCTCCAATCAGTGTGCTTGCTGCGATCAAGTTTGAACTTGTCAGATGGTGATGCTGACTGCTACTTAATTCTGGAGGTCAGCCTGCAGCGCACACCAGACCACTGTCACTCTCCACAATAGTTGTAATCGTGTGGCTGCTGATGCGCGTAAATAGCTAGCGAAAGCGATCAGTGCACAAATTGGTTAGTCTTCTTTTTTTCTCTGATTCATGCGAGAATTTCTAGTTCTTGATGTTTTTATATCGTTTTAGTAATATAATAGAAGATTAGCTCCTTGGAAAGATGATGATGATCAAGCTCGTTGGAGGGTAGAGTTGGTAGGATGGATTAGGAGTAGTATTTACCAGTAAGGAGGATTTTGGCGATGTCAAATTAAGCGCCAATTCAGGTAGCTAGCTAGGACACAGATCCCATCGAGGTCAAATTCGATCCGATCGATAGATCACTTGTTCGTGTGATCGATGGATCACCTCGCAAAAGAAAAGGAAAATAAATATGGATCCATCGGCATCAGAACGTTTTTCCCAGCAATAAATGTCTTCATGTGATCAAGCAACGACGGCTGGCGAGCTCCATTACAGTGGTGGATTGGGAAATGTTAAGTCTACTATTTCTGGTTCCATGTGTGTCGGCTGTCTCTAACAAGCAGCCGGCGTACTACAAACTTCGATTTGATTTGATTTGATTTCACACATCGATTTGATACTCGCCGTGCATGTCTGCGTCGTCCTTGATGTGCTGCCATCCAGTTGAGTTCCGGCCGGCCGGCCGCTCTGCACTCAATTCAATTGGATTGAAGCCCAACTGCTGCTTGTCGACGACATTCAGCCTGCCGCAATTTAAACTCTGACCAAGTCGGCGTAACCCATGTTGCGATTTATACTGGAGTTAATTTATTTGTTACGAGTTGATTCTTCAGTTACATTATATGGGGTTTTTTTTTGAAGGTGAAAAAGAGAGATCATAGATAGGAGGGGATCACCACCGGCTCCTCCTTTTTTCAAGTAAAAAATAAAAGTTTTTAGAAGATCATAAAATTCGAAAGATATCGAAGGGGAATGTTGTACGCAGCGTGGAGTGGGTGGGGCCCATCCCCCCGTGGCACAGCATGGAGCAGTGTCTCTTGGGAGCGCGCGCGCGCACGTGGCAACTTTACGCCTCCCGTCCACGTCACTGGCAACCTGCAGCTTGATTGGAATCCAAGCAGACTGCAACTGCTCCACCATACACTCTACTCTAGTACGGGTAATGAATCTACCGAACCAGTACAAGTACATCCAGTGCATGTATATATATAAAAAATATTTTTTTCTATATAAGAAAATGCTTTCATGGTTCAGGGAGTATATATTCTCATTTCTCGTATACCGTTTAAATGATATTGTTCTCCCTTTTATCTTTTTAAGCATTCTCTACTAATGATTATTAAATACATCAAAGTGAGTTTTATAAAAACTAATTATTAAATACATCACTAATGCTGCTATACCGTTGCAAAAGATAAGAAGAATCAGGAGCTGCGAGCTGAAGCTAGCCATGCATAGAAAATTTCCGATGCTCTTCCAAAAGGTGAAAACAATAAATCAACTTCGATCCCCACTATGAGTCTGATTCACAATCGCCCGCAACTCTACCACAAACATGATGGAGATATGCTCTAGAGATAATCATAGAGATGATTCTGTTTATTATGTTCATAAATTATTGGATAATTTATCTTGTTCCTTGAATAACATCGTCAATATTTATTATCAAGTGTGTGACTTGATTGTGAAACTCTATATTGCTGCGATGATTATTCTTAGATGATCCCTAGTCAAACATATGAGGACACATATTAATAGACTAACATATGTATTGGTTGATGACCATGTTTCACGGGTCATAGATATAAAGATATTAAACCAATAATATGGACACATGTTAGCAAACATGGGGTTGGATCGACCCACCATGAAACACTGCGAGAATGTTGCATTCTTACCGTCATCGATTGGTTTCATTCACAAAGCGTATGCTATGTCCTTAAGACTTGAGATCGTCGCACGTAATCAAGATGCATAATGACCGACTTAGGGTTGCCAAACACTACTCCGTGAATCGGGTAGTCATAAAGGTAGCTTTCGGGTTTTGTTATGATGCATGCATTGAGGCATGGTCGATCAAGATAGGATTTGCCCTCCAAGCAACGGGAGAGATATCTCTAGGCCTCTCGAGTGATTGGATTCGAAATGCATGGCCATGCTATTCACGGTTAAAGAGTTAACCGTAGTCGGAATTCAAGTCACATAATCGAGAAAGAGTGGTTGAGCTAACCAAACAAGGATGACACGTACTCGCCTTGAGTTTAACCGATATCGTGAGGCAAAGGGAAATGCATAAGTTTTGTTGAGGTTAAATGCGATATGATCTTTGCATATACTTAGGAGTCGGTATGTCTTGCTAAGGGGCATGCTGATTAATGGGCGAGTAGGAGTACTCGGGCTATGTCTAAGTGTATGTGAACCTATAGGTCGCACACTTAAAGGGTGGGACTTAATTCGGATAGTGATCCGAATTCTTATGAGCCATGAGTTCCTAATGGGCCTCGGTTGAGACCCATTATGATGGATGCCTATAAATAGAGGGGAGGTGGCATAGGGTTTGCCAAGAGAATTTCGGAATTTCCGAAACCCTAGTTGCCACACCATCCCCATCTAATACCGCGCCGCCGGCGCTAGCACTCCGGCGCGTGGTGTTCCTGCCCCGTACATGTGGATACCTTGGAGGTGTTGATGCGAAGCTTCAACACTAGGACGATCCGCAACTTGTGACGAACGCAAGGACTTAAAGGAGGAGACGTTCTGCAAGAACGACTACAACTGCATCAACGCGCTACATCGACTCTACTTCCGCTACGAGTCTGCGCGTCTAGAGGTAATCCCATGATCTATTACTAGAGGAGGTCCCTTTTACGCGGTAGAATTTTTGAAATTATGCTTGCATAGCCTACCCGTAGATCATCAAAACATCCTACTTACTCGAACATCAGTGAAGGGGCCTAAGCACGCAACTTAACAAGTTATTCTATTATTCAAGAATATATATATATATATATATATATATATATATATATATATATATATATGTATATGTATATGTATATGTATATATATATGTGTGTATGTATGTATATATTGATGGCGCAGGGTTTTCTCCACCAGACATGCACAGATGACTTTTGCTTTAAGATTTGTGCCGTTCTCCTCCTATTAACTTCTAATACTTTGAACTAAAAAATACAAAGGCTTTTTAATTGCAAATTTCTCACTTGCACTTAGCCCTGCTCATTTCAGTTTTTTTTTTCAGTTTTACCTTTTTTTCACTATTCAATAATTCATCTTTTTCTGATTTTTTAGATATTTTGAGCTTTTTTGTATTTTCTTTTTTCCCCGTATTCCTTTGTATTGTCTCTGATAGGCCAACATGTGTTTTCTATTTTTCTATTTTTTAAATTTAATTATGTCCAAGAAGTTAATTCAGTTATAGTAAAAAATAAGCCATCTACAGTGAAATTTCAGCTAGAAACCAAAAGACATCGCTATTCCAAACGTCTTAAATTTCTCAACATTCAAATCAATTATTTTTTTAAAAAAATGTCAATGCTGTACTTGAAAACTATCAACCCATAATCGGGAACTTTCAAACTGAAATTCGAGGACTTCTAACTCAAAATTTTCCACCTCCACCTAAAAATATCAAATTTCAACTCAAATTTTTTGGGTGGGTAGCCACCCCTTGGATAGCCACATATTTGCCATTTATTGATAGATGCCACTTATGTACTAATTTATTACTACCTTTTCACATGAATCAATATAACCGCTAATTAAAAAAAGATTGAATATATGCAAAGGAATATGTACAATCATCATCAATCTCTTATTATTATATTATGCTCAACAGTGAAGATCAGAACTATGCTCATGGAGGAGCCGAGGTCCAAAACAGTTAAGAATGTTGGATGAGATGATTGAGCTCAAATGTGGCACAAAAAAGGTAAAGAATGTTGAATGGAATGTTCGAGTGACGGATTGCACCAAGTGGTTTGCTCGATCCAAGTGAAGCATGATTTAGTGGGAATCGGAATGAAAGAGACTTGTCGATACGTGGCAAGGCATTAACGTACCTATATATGGAAAGCACAGCAATTGCTTGCAAAGGAAGAAGAAGATCGGGTCAAGACGAGGGTATTTCGATAATTGGTCAAATACCGAAAATTTTGTTAGATCAAAACCGCTGCGCTTGAGCGGCGTTCAGCAAAGCGGTTTAGGTCAAGGAGATGTTGAGAAGATCAAAAGCTAAATGACTTAGCGGGTTCGGACTCATGTGTTTTGAAAAGCATGCTTAAATTAAGTGTGGGTGTAAAACCTGTGTTGTGTGGGTTAACAGGTTTTTTCTAAATTTTGCTAGTGAATAGTATCCACTAGGATAGATGTGAGCTAGTTACCCCATCTATTTAATGAGTTGGGGATGAATGCTTACAAGCTAACCATCCTAACTCTTTCATTCTTGAGTTATAGGATTAGAGTTTGAGAGAAAAGTGTGAGTGTTATAGTGTGCTCTCTTGTCCTTCTTATAAAGTGGCTGTGAAATCTTTATCTTCAAGCAACAATATATCTACTTTATTCGTCTTTCATGAAGTGCACTTATCTTGGTTGATTTGCTCTTATTCTTGTTGATTCTTTGCCTCTTCTCTCCCCTTTTTGATCTTACTGAGTGTCATGGATGTGTAAGTGATGGAAATGATTTATGTAGATCAAATTCCATCCATCTTGGCACTGTGATTTGCAAAATTTTGAAGTTGCTCGGTTCTTGTTTGATTTAGAGCATTTTGAGGAATCTTAATCCGAGGCTTTTAGCTTTGATTCCTTGGGTGGCTTTGCTGGCTGTGACATGTGAAAACTTATATAGAGCTATCTTGGTTGTCTTAACCCATGAGCAAGTTGTTTCTCAAATTTTGAGATTTGTCCAAATTTTAGTGTAACCTTGCATGTTTTGAGAAAAATGTTAAAAATTTAGCAAAGATTCATGTTATCATTGGATGAGGTTCTCAACACTCTCAGTAAGGTGTGTGTAAAGTTTCACAACATTTTAATATGGATTTTGAAGTTTGCACCAAAATATGTTTTGGCTCGAGCTGATTTTCTGTTATGGGAACAGGGGGAGCGGTCAGACCACTCTTAGGCCTAATCAGACTGGCCGCCAATCAGACCAATGATTTATGAACGAAGGCATTGACTTTTTACTAATGAGTCTGGACAACATTGGGGCATCTATGTCCCAGTTGGATTCCACTACCTCATGTACTAGACATGAAGAATACAAGGTTTTTATTGGTTGCAGCATTCCATCTAAGGTTAGGATCCACCTATCTACTGACATTCGTACGAATGGGAGATGCAAGAGAATATTGAGACACGGGGATAAGAAAAAAAAGAATGAAGGTGTGCAGCAAAAGAAGATTGTGGGTGTGCAGAAAAAGAAGAATGATCAAATGCCACACATGTGCAAGACCTACAAACATATTGGGTTTCATGATAGTCGAAATTGTCCAAACAAACTGTAAAGCTAGAACTTAGACTGCAGGCTGCTCAGTACTGAGATGGCAAATGAAGTAGCCATTTTTAGATATTCTAAATGATTTGTGTAACAAGGGAAGCTGAAACTTTATCAGGCTTTGTGTTCTTTTCTATTGTACCAGGATCTGTTGAAATGTGTTTTGTATGTTAGACAGAAATGAAAATGGATGCCATTTGATTTCAGTTTGCAGTCAGTTTCCTGCATAATTTCATTGTGTATCTCAAGAGTCAGTTTGCAGTCTTCAGCATGTCCTGCATAATTTCAGTCCCTGCATAATTTTGCTGTCCAGCAAAATGATAACTCCACTAGTGTTATATATTGTCAAAGAAACTGGCAAACAATTTACGTCATACATTATCACCCAGTCCACAAGCATATCTGCAACACTGAATATGGATTGAATGAATCTGGTCAATATATACAAGGATCGGACTAGTTGTTTGTCCAATTCAAACAGCACTACTTGTTTACGCATCGAAGTAGCTTGTCTGATGGGCATTGCGCTTCCTAGATTCATTCATAATGTAGTCAGCCGGGATGAGACCAATGAGAATTGCCAATAAGAAGACCTGATACTATTCACAATCCAGTTTCAGAATCCAATAAGAAGACATGATACTATTCACAATGCTTTCATGCTGCGTACCATGAACTCGAGAATATGCATACAATCGAAGTCATACAACCTGTTTTTTGCTTGCATAAGCTATTCCATGGTGCAATACTATAACCCATGGTAGAACTCGAGAATTTTTCAAGGACATAATCCTAAGGCAGTGGCGCTGGTCCTTGGTGGGGATCCGGCTCCTTCAAGCGTCGTCGTTGGGCTGCACGTTCAAGCGCTGTCGCAGGGCCGCGGGGTCGGCCACTGTCGAAGGGCCGCAACGTCGGTCGTCGTCGAAGGGCCGTGTGGGCGGGCGCCGTCGCAGGGCCGCTTCCTCGTCGCCGTCGCCGTCGCCGTCGCCTACAAGGGAATTGGATTTTAGGGTTAGTGATTGGGGTGGCATTGCCGCATTGGGGACTGGATTGTGGAGGGCGCGATCGGACGCGAGGGATTCGCTTGAGCGCACGAATATGGATATATTCCTTTTTGTGTACGAATACGAAGGTTTTAGTAAAATATAGCAAAATCTATGTGCTCTTTTGTAATTTTTTATATGACTGACGTTAGAGTATCTTAGAATATGTATATGAGTATAACTAAGATAATAAAGGAGTATGTTAAATTTATTTAGATGGTATATCATAGATGGGAGTAACTATATCTAAGAGGGAATATTTTTTTCTATATATATGTTGTCATATACCACTTAAATGCAAGTACGTAAATGTTGTTGCACCTCTTTATTATTTCAAGCATGCTTTAATAATGATTATGAGATACTCCAAAGTGAGTTTTATAAAAAATATTATCAAAGTCCATTTTTTGCATAATTTATGTATATACTCTATTTATATATGGAAAAGACTATATAGCAAAAATAAAGGATCCTAATGAAAATTGTTCAACCAAATCGCATTGAAGTATTTTATAATTAGTATTTAAGTACAATGAAAGTGATAAATAAGTATAACACGTTTGTTTATATGATATATTGAAAGTGGAAGTATGTACTCTTGAAAGTATGAAAAATGGTTCATATATATATAAACACTAATCAATGCATAGATGTAAAATACATGAGGAAGTTATTAACGTTTCTGAATGAAGTTGCCATTGGTAGTGAGTTTATATATACATATGTACATACATACATACTAGTTTGAAATAAATTCAAAACTCACTTAGTATAATATATCAAAAGTATAAAATATTTTCATACTTTAATTCTAAAAATTCTATCAATATGTGTCTTATGTAGGGGGTGATTGGAATAGTTTCTAAAAGTTTCAGCTTTTTTTCACTATTCACTACACTATCCACTAACTCATTCTGATGTTTTTTCAATGACTCTGATGTTTTTTCAGTCAAAAGCCAAAAGTCATCGCTATTCGATCACCCCGTAGTTTACATACATACATACATATATATATATATATATATATATATATATATATATATATATATATATATATATATATATTCGCTGTGCTAGCTAATTGTGTAGGTACCATGCAGTGGATATTCGCTGGTCAGTTGCTACCGATGATGATGACATGTTACCTATACGTCCCTCAGAGAGAGAGAGAGAGACGTCGTCGTCAGGGAGGCCAAGATCGAAATGGATCTTTCAACCGTGCGTGTATCCGAGGCATCACCCAACCCAACACGAAGGACAAGCTTTTTCTGGCTCGACAAACTAGCTAAGCTAGCTGGTGCATTGACTCGAAACTAGGTACTACTACTACGACTGCAGGCAGGTGTTGGTCAAGCATGGGACCAGACCAAGAATACGGTATATATACACAGTAGTTTTCGAAATTGAATTTAAGTTTATAAGGTAGGTATGAATGTACATGGTATAAGAACAAATATAACAAGTCTTGCAAAAATATGACAAGAATATAGTGCCAAATAATTATCTAGCCTCTAATTCTTTTGTGCACCTCTACCTTTGGATGAGTGACTTTTTTGCTTCATCGATTGAGTTTTCTATGACCAACTTTCATGGCATTATATAGGCCGCGCTCAGCGATCAAACGCTGGCGTTGGGCGACGGCGTAAATTTTATCAGAAAGGCGATCGTAGCTACGATTACTGCTCTGATAAAATTTAGTTTTTTCGTTTTTTGTTTTGTTTTTTTCTCATGTTCCTTTGCATCATCCGCTCTAATTTAGTACAGCGTTTTTATTTTTAAATTTTTTAAAATTTAATTATACGCAATAAACCAACTCAGCTACAGTGTTTTTTCAGCAAAAGCCATCGCTATTCCGATCACCCCCATAGTCCACTAGCCCTCCTTCAAAATGAAAGAGGAATTTTATCCTAAGAGAAAATAGAAATACTAATCCTATGAAGATTAATCTAGAACTCTTTATAGTATATCTGTCGAAATATTAAAAACTAGAACTATGAGTTAGCACACTCAACAGTATATGTCTCGCGTCTCCCTAGTCGATCTCCGCACACATATGGCCCGTTTACATTGGTTTTGGCTTATGAATAGTAACAGTTTGTAAAGAAGTTTGTAGAGAGACACTCACATGCGATTTTGATCAATATAAATGATGTTACAATAGTGTGTATTATAATCGACCAGTAGATCCTGTCTTAAAAAGATACTTCATTTAAAAGTTATGAACTACAAAAAAATATTTACTATAAAAAAATAGTTTTTTAAAAACCAATATAAGCGGTGACTATGGGATTACCGGGCGCCAATCGAGAAAGTATGCTGGGTGCAATAGAAGCAAGAATTAATGCAACATAAAGTAGGAATCGAATGATAAAAAAACAACTTTAGGGATGCACTTCCTCTTAGTATTTGTGAAGGGATGGGATTAGGATAATGATTACTACATCTCTGAGTAGGCACATTCATGTAATTGCAGTGCCCAGATTAAAACTGGCATGCAAGGTGTGTCCAAAGAATCAAGGAGGTCCCATGCCTCCTAGCCAGCTTTCACCTACCAATCAATCAATCAATCAATTGCCGACTAGATGCTAATCTATTGATTGGCCTGGACGCACGGCAGATGCAGGGGCGTTACTGGCTTTTACTAATAATTTTTAATTAAAAATAAATAATAGTTATTAAAAAAATAGTTTTTAAAAAAGAAATCAATGGTCAGATTAGATGCTAATCTATTAATTGGCATGGATGCATGGGAAATTCAAGGATATTCGTATTAACTTATGCTGATGACTTTTAGCTATAGTTTGATGATTTTTAGCTGTAGTTGATAGTTTTTTGCTGAAAATAAATAGTAATAACTGAAAGAAGCGATTTTTAGAAGAATGATGCAAGTGGTGTAAAAAGTAAGGAAAAGATACGTACGTAAGATAGAAGTAGTGGAAATAGGGTACATGGTACATGTTTTATGACTCTCTAACATACTTTTAGAATAAGATAGAAATGAGAAAAATAGGTAAACATTGTTTAAAAGTAAAGTGTTCATATTGAAGAGGACCTCAGGTTCACAAGCTGAAACGCGTGTACTATATGTACTCCTAGGCCAAAGTGCTCTCCCATCCCATCCGATGCTAGCCGTGGTGATCTTTTGGGGTTTTGACGTGCTTGTAGGTGCTGATTTATATGTTGTTTTTCTTTTGGCTGTTCCAGTGATTAGGGGTGTCTCCTTGGCCTTTTAGAGATTCTGCTTGTATTTTCTTCTCTGTCCTTGTTTCAACACAAATCAACAGCAACCAGTAAAAACACTCTTAGGAGACACCCATTAAGGGTTTAGACTACTGCTGGCCTCCCTCCTGCGCGTATTTGTTAGTGCATCACATCGCTGAGCAAAGTTATCTTATCTGGTCATGTCAGTGCGCAAAGCTGCCTCATTGATTTTATTATTGCGCAAAGCTACCTTGTTGGGTTATATCGCTGAGCAAAGTAGCCTCGTTGGGTCATAATGCCCTAGAAATCTTTATTTGCAGAACTAGTCTGATCCAACATAATTTACAAATCTGACCCCCTCCTGAGCACCTACCCTCGGTGCTGGGTGCGTCAGGAACCTACCCCTTGTGCCTAGTGCGGCAGGATCACCTTCTCCCTGTGCCGAGTGCAGCAGGTCACTTGCCCCTTGCGGGGGGTGTGATAGGAGGGTGGTTGTAGCACACACGTTCGTCCAGCCGATTCCTGCGTGATTTGTCTTCGTGTGTCATTTTCGCGCGGTGCATTGTTTTGGCTCGTCGTTTTCTCTCGTGCTCAGCTATTTATACGCGCGACCGCATTCACTGTAGCATATTTTCTAGAAAATCCATTGAACTAATTTGTTTTTAGAAATTTTTAAATATAGCAGCTGAGCTTCAAAAGTTATAAATTATTTTATGAAGAATTTATGCATAGTGTACTTATTTGTGTAATTTTTTTTCATAATTTTATCCATTCTGAATTATCCTTGAAATTTATTTAAATATACTATTTATAGGAATTTTACAAAAAAAATTCAGAATGGATAAAATTATGAAAAAAATTACACAAGCAAGTAAGAAACGGCAGAACGCTTCACAAAAAAATATTTTGTGAAGCTCATTTGAAATATTTAATAATTTCTAAAAAAACATACTTAAATGGATTTTCTTGAAATTTACTATAGTGCTTCTACCACTACCGAGGCCGAGGGCAGGTCACCTGCCCCCTCGGTGTCTAGGGTAGGTTCCTGCCATGCCCGACGCTAGGAGCAAGTGACCTGTAGATAAGCTAGATGGTCAAATTATACAAATGGAAGGTTATTCCCGTTAAATAATTTTTTTTTGGGGGGGGGGCAACAAAAGATTGTGGGTGGGACCAAGTGGGAGGGGATGCAAGGAGCCAGCGAAAGTCTAACAGAAGAAGAATGCCACCCAACCCTACCGCAACCAATTGGATGACCGACGCCAGCTTCCGCCTACCACAACCGCCTCATCATCATCATCACGTACCCATGATTTAACAAGATCAAGTCATACCATTCGTATCATCACTGAGCCACTCATCAAGCATATCATACCCTACAAATTAAGAGCTAGTACTACATGTTCAATTGTTCATATACTCTACTCCCTGAAGAAGCTTCAAAGCATCTGATGACCTTTTTTTAATTGGCCAATTGGTTGTACTGCTGGTGCTATGGGTCCATTTCAAAGAAGCTTCTTTGAAGCTGCTTCAAAGCATATCATAAATACACAAGTTCTAAACTAAAAGAGATGCAAAAGTAATTATCTTCGAATCGAACAAAATGTATGCATAATTTGCATCAGAACATCTAGCCACCACATATATACATATCTGCAGATGATCTTGCAAAAATTGCACGCATATTTACGTAATCCGTAAAAAACAAAAAATCTTTTGAAGTGAGCAGAGAGACGGCAAACTCGCAATCATCACTAACTCCTTTTGAAGGCGACAACATAGGGGCTTTTTTTTTTTTGCAAGGGCATATATGGTATTTACTACTATATATATATATATATATATATATATATATATATATATATATATATATATATATATATATATATATATATGTCTTTGGTATAGGACTAGCGGCTAACGTTCGTCGCGCATGTTCTGAATTGTGTTTTTGTTTTTGATAATATTCGCAACTCGATTTTAGTTGATCGTCTAGCCAATCCTGATGTGTTCTTTAGTTTTGCTACAGTGGATGACTTGTAAAAGTCCTAAGGGCTTGTATAATACGGATTGTGAATTGTGACGTTGTACTACAACTAACGATACTCCACCGAAATGTAATTTCAAAGAGACACTTGAAAATATAGATGGTGATTGGTGGTCGGTTTGTGTGTTTGGTTTCTGTGAAATCATGCACCCATATTTTCGAACTCACCCTCCACTTACCGAAAGAAGAAAAAGAACTCCTTATTTAACTTAGCTTTCACTTTTTTATTGGGATCAAGATGTCCTGATCCCTTAGAAACAAATCTAGGCGACTTCTTCCATCATACAGATCATCAAATCCCCATGTATGTGCAAAGAATCTGTCCATCAAAACCAAACTAAACAAAGAGAAAGGAAGCTTCTTCTTGGCACTCTCTTAGGCCTTGTTCCAAAATATTATGACTCTTGATTTTTTACTGATATAGTACTACAGTAGCTTATAGCCTTTTCTAATATATTCAATTAAAGAAAAATAAAAAAATATTATTATATCTTACCAGATAATACAAAGAAAAAAATAATGTTAAGAAACTATTATATTTTAAATAGTTTTGATTTTTAAAAGCTAAAAACCATTGCTATTTTGGAAAGGATTCTTAATCTGATACAGCTCACCAACTTAGCGAAATGACAAACTTAACCTCCCTTCCTTGCCACTTGCTCCTCTTTTGTATTGTTCATTGCAATATAAAATCGGTTCACCTAACTGAATTATTTTTCTTCCTCATCCATTTTCAGGCCATAACAACATTTTCCCCATTGCTATAATATATTTTTTTTCAGATAACATATTACGATATTGCATTTTATTTGAAAATAGAAGCATCATGCTTCTGTTAGCTAGTTAATATAATAAAGGCCGGACTCAAAACCGTTTATTGTTTTATGCTTATTTACTGTAGCTATAATAATTTTAAAAAATGGTGCGTCTTTTGATATACGGTTTACAGATCAATTGTAATAAAAAATATATTAAGTTCAGCTGTACCGATTAAAATTATATGTAACTATTTTTCTATGCGTACTGCTTCTTACAAATAGTTATAATTTAAAATTTTATTTCATAAATCACAGTTCAAAAGAATAAACTCAAGATTACAATAATTATTTGGAACAAGTGAAAGAAAACCCTAGTAATCTCACAAAAGAGTGATTGATTTTTTACTCCAACGACTTGCCTCCCTCGTCTTCTTTCTTCTTCTTCAATAAAAGCAAAACAAACTCCCCACCCACTCACTCCCTCGTCTTCAAGAATTTCTCCTCCTGAGTTCAAAAAAAAAAAAAGAATTTCTCCTCCTGCTCATCTTCTTGAATTTTTCTACGTCCCTCTCTAAATCCTCACCTGCATTTGCTCCTGCTCCAAATTTTATACACTTCCTTCCACTCTGGCTTCTGTTTGATGATCCAAGCAAGGTGCCAGTTCTTACAACATTTTTGGCCTTCCATTTTGTCTAATTAAACTGTGGCGCAAGATCTGATACGGAAAGGAAGAATCGCTCCGCGATGAGGCCGGAGACGCGGCTTGATTCGGCGGTGTTCCAGCTCACCCCCACCCGCACCAGGTGAGCTCCTGGATCTGGTCATGAACCTTGTGTGTGTGATCCAAGAACGGGGTTTTATATGTACGGCGGTGCCAAAGTTTCGATCTTTGCGAGAGTAGTAGTGGCGGATGATGTCGGTCCTTTTGGTTGGTGGTATGTTGCCAAATTTGAGCTCTGGATGGTCGGACATGGGAAAGTCGCCATCTTTGTTCGAGCTCATATGTTCTTGTTCCCGTGGAATGGCAAAAGCTGTGGCCTTCATGTTATAGGCTTCAACACCTCATTGTATCTGTGTGCCTAACTGCGTAGTAGATCTGATATATTCATGCTCCTAAATTGTTTCCTGGTTGCTGCTTACTGTTATATGTAATGCTCCTGCCTCTGCCGCAAAAAAAAAAGTGTCACTCCATTACACATCATAGTAAATTTTCAGTTTTTTCCTCCTTTCTAGGTGTGACTTAGTTGTGATAGCAAATGGACGGAAGGAGAAGATAGCCTCGGGTTTGCTGAACCCGTTCATCGCACATCTGAAGGTTGCCCAAGAACAGATTGCGAAGGGAGGGTATTCCATCACACTTGAGCCGTATCCAGAGATCGATGCACCATGGTTTGCAAGAGGCACCGTGGAGAGGTTGGTTCTGGGAACCGTTAATCATATTTGCCAATTGCTCATGGCACTGTCAGGTGGTGGTCATTTGCATGGTTGGTTCTTGGCAGGTTTGTTCGTTTCGTGAGTACTCCGGAGGTCCTGGAGCGAGTAGCAACAATAGAGTCTGAGATATTGCAGATCGAGGATGCCATCGCTGTCCAGGGCAATGACAATCTAGGATTAAGTTCTGTAAGTAGAGAATTGTAGCCTATAACTTGTGATTAATATCAGAAAGATGAGGCGTTCTTATTTGTGTTTTGTTAGGTACAAGACCATAATGGTAAATTGGTGGAATGCATGGAAGGTATAATACTGACTTCTGTTCTTGTTTTTTTTCATCATGGTGCATTGAAACAGACAGCATACCTGTGAAGCTTTCTCTTGGTCAGCTAAGTCTTCAGCTATACCAGAACTGAAAATACTGTGTGTATTGCCTTGGACCACAAAACTTGCATATTGATGCTGGCTGTGCTGTTTTTAGAATCTAGTCATTATAGAATTTGGTGCAATGCAACATCAAGCACAACTATTGAGTTAGGTACAGAACACAACTTAAGAATATTAGGCTGTACAGGGGAAATGAAAATACATACTGTTTGATGCAAGAGCAACCTTCGTTTCTATTTATCAATTGAAAAATCCATTGATTTACTTTTTATCTAGCTTATTGGAAGCTGATTATTTTAAGGTGGAGCTAATTATCTCTTAACCGTGCAAGTTTTTAGGGCAACTTTACTCTCAACTGCATGAAAAATTCAGTAGAAATTATGTTTTCTTATGATGAATTGATTTGAACTATAACTTTATTTCGGAGCAATCTGCTGTATCTTTTGTTCTGTTGTTGAATGTACCTGACATGTCCAGTTACAGGTAGCAAGAGAAGTTACGATCCTGATGCAGATAAGGCACTTGTACTGTACAAGGTAAAGTTGAATGGACAAAGCTATGCTTTCTTTCTGTAAATTTGTCATGGTACAACTGTAGTATCTAATGCTGATACTTTCATATTGATGGCAGCCTGGCACGCAGCCAACTCCACCGCAGAATGACACTGCAACGCAGGAAGAGAATTCAAAGTACTTATATGCCTAAAGCCCCCTAATTTCTGTGATGTGTCACTTAAAGTTGTTTCATGTCTGGCAACAGAACTGGTTTACATGGAAAACATGTCTTAATGTAAAGAGAAATTTTTTTAAGGAGTAACATATGCTCCTATCTAATGAAGAACCACTTATACTCATTGCGTGGTCATATTCATTTATTCGACTACTTTATCTGCATTTGTTGGGAGGAGGTTTTTATGTGCATTTTTTGGAAGTGTCTTGATCTGCACTGTTTTTTTTAATAAGTCTTTATCTGCATTGTAGAAACGTGTTAATGGAATCATTTTTTACATGTTTCATATTTTGCAGAGTTCAACTGCTTAGAGTGCTTGAGACTCGCAAAACTGTTTTACGTAAAGAGCAGGCTATGGCTTTTGCACGTGCTGTAGCGGCTGGGTTTGATATTGATAACTTGGGATATTTGATTACATTTGCAGAGCGTTTTGGTGCTTCACGCTTGATGTAAGTATGACCTTCTTATGGCCAAGTAGTATCCTGCTTTCTGGATTGGATTTCTCATTTTGAATACCCTGTACATTTCACATGACCATGTGGCTGCTAATTTATCTACACCCAACTCTATATGATACAGTAGCTAACACTTCTTGATATATAAATGCTGCACTATGTATGGTCCCTGTCTTACTGTTAGCACTGCACTTGAACTTTTTAGTGATCATAATAACTGGAAAACACCTACTATTGCATGACCTCCTTGACCAAGTTACACAGCTGCTTGAAAGCAATTTCTGTGAGCGCATTAGTATCAAATCCTTTATGCTAATTTCTTTGGTGTTTTGTCAATAAATAGGAAGGCATGCACACAGTTCATTGAGTTGTGGAGGCGAAAGCATGAAACTGGACAATGGATTGAAGTTGAACCTGATGCAATGTCTGCACGCTCCGAATTTCCTCCCTTTAATGCTACTGGCATTATGTTTATGGGAGACAACATGAAACAAAACCTGGAAACAATGTCTGTTTCCAACGGAGATGCAAACGGCGAAGATGCTGCTAAAGCTGGTACGTTTGGTGCGATGACTGAACTTATTTTCTAAAAGCTAACAAGATTTCCCTTTATTTTGTATTTGTCCCTGTGGTTGATAAAGCAGAATATCCTGATATTTGTTCGTTATGTTCATGATTGTGGACTTCACTTCTTTAGTACCCCATGTTAGATTATAAGATTTTTGTTAATTAAAATGATGATCCAAATTATGCTGATTTGAAATGACTTTTTTCCTTCTTACTTTTACTTGATAGCTTTCTTCCAATTCGAAATGACTTTTTTTGCCTCAATATTGTGCAAACATGTTGAACTCATACCTGTTTTTTGGTCAATCTAAAACACAATTGATTTGTATATAACCATTTTTATTGTGAGAGGGTCGTTGGATCTGAGGAATCACTTCCTTGTTAATTGACAGATCGAAGGACAGCCCAGCACTCAGGAGCTCCCCATGAGTACCTCCATGGTCCATATCAATCAGCATATCCACCATGGGCAATGCATCCACCTTACCCCATGCAAAGCATGCCTTACTACCCGGGGGTGAACCCATATTACCCTCCCCCTTATCCCCCAATGGATGATCCCAGGTACCACCACTCAGAAAGGAGAGCATCAAGGAAGCACTCCTCGGATAGCAAAGACTCGGAAACTTTGGATGATGAAAGTGGTCAGAGCTGTTCAGAGAGGGAGAGTTCACATGGTCGCAAATCACATAAAAACGGCAGGCGGTCGGGCAAGAAGAAACCCAGTGTAGTTGTCATACGGAACATAAATGTAACATCAAAAAAGCATGGTTCATCGGAGAGCGAGTCACAAACAGGCTCTGATGTGGCATCTGAGGACAGTGATGATTCACACACTAAATCCAGCAAGAGAAAGCATAAGAGCTCAAGTTCAAAGAAAAAAGAGGGCAGAAAAATCATTCTTGAGTCTGGAGGTGAGTATAGCAAGGATGAAACGTTCCATGGGCAAGATGGCAACCAAGGAAACTGGAATGTCTTCCAGAGTTTCTTGCTAAGAGCTGAAGAGAAGACAAGAGATACGGACGCAGACCTATTCAGCAATGAAAAAGAGCCAACCCCACCAAGGAGGAAAGAGAGCAGAAGCATTGATGATCCTATTCTTTTAGCTGAGCGAGATTCTGAATATGTCAACAAAGGGAATACAATAGGTTTCAATTCAGCCAATGGGAGGATTAGGCCCAGGCAGATGCTGTCTGGTGATGAACTTATGATGTCTGGGGTAGGTAGGAGCCTTGTGGATGGTGACATAAAGGAGATAGAAGCTGGAGGTGGAGGATACAGGAGAGGAGCAAATGATGATTTCATGGTTTATGGGCAGGAAAAGCCAATGGACAGAGGGAGTTCTTTGGACCCTCTTGCGGAGGCGCAGTACAAGAGTCCCACCCTGGTGGAAAAGAATGTGCATAGCGTGGCTGATGAGTCCTTTATGATACCTGTTAGGTCCAACTCACAGGATAATCTTGGACCAGGAAACCGTACTACCATTGACATAGATGTTGAGCTTCCCGCAACCGTTCATAAGACATCAGATGCTAAGGCCGGAGGTCAACTTTTCTATGAACCAGATGAGTTGATGCCAGAGCGTGTATTTGAAGATGTTTCATTTGGATATGATCCAGCAATGGATTATGATAGCCAGATGCAGATTCAACCTGTCACCATGGTTGAAGACGTAAATGTGGAGGATGTATCACTGAGCGTCAAGGATGAAGTAAAGAAGCCAGAGAAAGATAAGAAGCCCAGAAGTTCACAGGAGGGTTTGGATAGAAGAAGGAAGGATGCCTCCGCAAGGAGATTGTCATCATCAAAAACCCCACTAACTGATGCACAGAAACGTGCACAAAACTTGCGGGCGTATAAAGCGGACCTTCAAAAGGCAAAGAAAGAGCAGGTATTGGTGCACTACTTTCTATTTTACCTATCAAATGTTTTATTCTTTTCTCTTGTGTGCTACTGTAGACTAATATCCCATGCTAGTTGCCCCTTGACACTTATTTTACTCATGCTTACCGTCCTCTTTTAGAACTCATTACTTCTTTTAAATGATCAAATGAGTCTAAATACAGCAGTGTGCTACAATATTTCTTCTTTTGGTCTGGCAAAATACTCCCTCCATTCTCATTTATACATGTCATCTTCGATCCATGCACATAGACCAACGAAGGACTAAATGCCTTATTTTCTGACACATTTTGACTGTCCCTAATAATGGTGTATCCATCTATCAAACACCACTACCAACCAATATGCAATTAATAGGGGCATTTGGTGGAAATTGTTGCTTCAAAAAAACTAAAACAACAATTATCTGCAAATCAAAACCAACCTAAAACATCTATTTTTGACTGGAGGTGGTATACGCCATAAATTTGAATTTTCAGTTCTGGTGTTCTATTAGTTTGTCAAGAATCTTATCAATTTTTACTATGCTTTAATTTTGATGAAAAAAGTAACGTGTGCTCTATCTTAAAGTAAATGGAAATGCATGATTTTTTTTGTGAATACTACCTTTGGTCCAAATTATTGCCATTTTAGCTCCTGAAACACGGACCAAGGTGATGTTTAATGTATAATTACATGGCATGCCTGCTCTCATTTATTAACTGGCTATCTCCCTATGCAATTGGTCCATTAGAAACAATAGAATTAGTTGAGAGGGAAAGCAATTATAGCTGTCACTAACCGATAAGGGCACTTTAGGAAAGAGTTACCTAGGAACCGCAGGATGACAACTATTTCCACACCAATACTTGGGACCTAAAATGACAAGTACTACTTGGACTGGAGGTAGTTTTTTTCCTCACTTGTTATTTTTTTGGAGGTTTATTTTGTAAAATCCGCCTGAACCAAAAATAAAAATGTAACAATCCAGTCCAACATCTAAGCCTAGAATGCTACTATCATCTAAGCCTAGAATGCTACTATCATCCATGTTCACTTCAAATTTAAACTGCTACTATAAAGCTTTGGCAACAATTTCCCCTAGTATACTACCACTAGAGATAATCAACACACTTTTAATGACCTACGTTAAAAACACCTAGCACTAGGAACAAGAATAAGCATATCACACTTATGCTTGGGGCCTCGTGCCCAAGAATGGTTGGAACCTCGTGCCCGAGAAAGCCCAGAACCTTGCACTTGGAGCAACTACCTTGCATAAACAACTTGCATCGACATCAAAGCTTAATGATCACATTTGTTCTTCAACAAACATGAGTTCTTGGAACCAACCATGTCCCATGCACACGACTAAGCACCTACACGAAGTCCACTAAATGCCGTCTAGCTCGTCAAACCAATAAATCTAAATGTGATAGCTAAAGATGATAATTAAATCGTTGCTTGCACGTTGATGTGAATGTGCTACTCCCAATCCATGTATGTCGCCATCAGCGGTCATCTAAAAACAACAAGATAAGGGTAAGTCCAAGACTTAGTAAGTACGTAATAAAACAACAAACACAACAAAACATTCTTTATATATGTCCTAATCATCATTTTCTTTTCATTATTGCAATACATGGCTACACTACATGCTCATAATGCATACCACATAGCTTATATCGGTGTAGTTAAGTGAACATCTGTCGATGTTTCATCCTCTCAATTTCTCCATCTTGTGGAGGTGTCTACTAAAATAAGTCTTTCATATCCACCGAAGTGGATCCTTTCTTTCATGACATGAGTAAGCACATAATGCAATGCATGCATTCCCGTTATCATTTAACATATTCCATCATTCATGTAATAATCACCAATATGTAATCATTGTTATGAATATTGTGTGTATTGACATGAGGCCCAAGGGGCTATATATATAGGAGAGTACAGGAGATGTGTCATATACAGATAAGGAAACCTAAACAGAGTAGGAATCAAATAACAATCCTATTCTATCTCTAACACCCCCCTCAAACTCATGGTGGATCACACACACTGAGTTTGGAGAGAAAATACAAGTGTTGTACCCTTGTCTGCGGCTTCGTGAAGAAATCAGCGAGCTGTAACTCTGACGGCACAAACTGTAGAGCAAGTACTCCCTCCTGCACCTGTGAGCGAGTGTATGAAGCATCCACACCAATGTGCTTGGTGAGCTCATGCTGCACTGGGTCTCGAGCAATGCTGATAGCACCTGTACTGTCAGACATAAGAGGCGTAGGTCCCCTCACAGGTACTCCAAAATCTGCAAGTAACCACCTCAACCAAGTTATCTCTACTGTCACTGCTGCCAAAACTCTCAATTCAGCCTCTGCACTCGAACGAGAAACTGCAGTCTGCTTCTTTGTCTTCCAGGCAATCAACGAGAAGCCAAGAAAAACACAGTAAGCAGAAAGCGAACGACGATCAGAAGGGTCACTAGCCCAGATCGCATCGGAGTAGGCCTGAAGCTGTAGTGAGGTGGAGCTAGGGAAAAACAAGCGACGAGAGATGGTTCCACGCAAGTAGCGAAGAACACGTAGAAGATGGCTGTAGTGAATATGAGTAGGACGGGCCATGACTAACTCAAGATATGAACAACATGAGCAATGTCAGGACGAGTGCTCACAAGATAGACCAGACTTCCAACAAGGTGGCGATAACGAGTAGGATCATCCAGAAGATCGCCATCAGTAGCACGAAGCTGAAGGGAGAGCTCCATAGGAGTCTCAGCAGTGCGAGTATCGGTCAGACCAGACCGATCAAGAAGATCCTGGACATACTTTTGCTGGGAGAGGTACTAGCCCTCAGGCGTGGAAGAAACCTCAATCCCAAGAAAGTACGTAAGCAAACCAAGATCTGACATAAGAAACTGCTCACTGAGATGCATCTTCACATATGTGATAAAGGAGGAATCGTCACCAGTAATGAGCATATCATCCACATAAAGAAGTAGTGTCCGACCTCGAGGTGAGGTGTGGACAAAAAGGGCAGGGTCATGAGCACTGACAGTGAAACCGGCAGTGGTAATCACTGAGGTAAAACGAGCAAACCAGGCACGGGGGGCCTGTTTGAGGCCATAGAGAGCACGACAAAGACGGCAAACATGGCCATCGGGAATAGAATACCTAGAGGGTGGCTGCATATAAACCTCCTCATGAAAGACACCATTAAGAAAGGCATTCTTAACATCGAGCTGAGAGACAAGATCACCGACGAACAGAGACAACCGCAATAAGGGTGCGAATAGTGGTCATATGGGCAACGGGAGTAAACGTCTCATCGTAATCGCGGCCATACTCCTGTTGAAAACCGCGCGCCACAAGACGAGCTTTGTAGCGCACAATGGTACCATCAGACCTGGTTTTGATCTTGTACACCCACTTGCATGTGATAGGACGAGCATGCACAGGTGTCGGTACGATATCCCAAGTCTCCGTACGTCGAAGAGCATCAAGCTCTTCTGCCATAGCGAGCTGCCACTCAGAATGGGAAGCAGCCTCACAATAGGAAGTGGGCTCATGAACAGAAAGAGCATGAGCTGTCGAAGTAAGTCCAAAACGAGCAGGAGACCGAAGAGATGCCTGGTCACGAAGGACATAACAAGGAGCATCATCAGATGAATCTGGCGTCGGCAAGATACCAGGAGATGAGTCTGGTGAGGGCCGAGGACGTCTGGAGTAGTGTACCCCTAAAAAACGAGATGACGGTGCTGTAGGGGCAGGAGATGGAGAAGGTGGAGAAGGTAACACAGGAGGTGTAGGTGTAGCGGGAACCACAGGAGGCAAACTAGAAGATGGTGGTGAAGAAGAGAAAATAGGGGATGAGTCAGAGAAAGACAACCAAGAGATTGTCTCAACAGTGGTGACAGGACGAGGAGCCAAATCTTGATGGAAGAAAGGTCGAGATTCGTCAAAGACAACATCTCGTGAGATCCTGATCCGGCGAGCAGAGGGATCATAGCAGCGATATCCTTTATGCTCAGAGTTGTACCCAAGAAAAACACATTCAACTGACTAAGCGGATAATTTGGTACGCTCATGGTGCTGCAGAAGAACAAAACAAGTGCAACCAAAAACGTGAAGATGACTGTATTGGGGAGCTCGACAGTATAGACACTCTATAGGGCTTGCACCTTTAAGAGCAGTGGAGGGCTGCATATTGATAAGATATGCAGCTGTAGAAACAGCCTCAGCCCAGAATTGTGGTGGAACGTGAGAGGCAAGAAGAAGAGTGCGAGCAGTCTCAAGCAGATGACGATGCTTGCATTCGGCGACCCCATTTTGGGCATGGGCACCAGGACAAGAAGATTGGTAAAGAGTGCCCTGCTCAGAAAGAAATTGTCGAAAAGCACCAGAACAATATTCACCAGCAGAGTCACATCGAAAAGTACGAATGGAGCTCTCAAACTGAGTACGAACCATCATGGCAAAGCTACGGTAGATTGCAAGAAACTGACCACGAGTAATACGTCCAAGAACTCCCTGACGAACTAATGAAGAAAGACGGGACCCACATAGGTGACCTAAACGGTGATGCCATTGCACAAAATCTCCAGAGGTGATGGCAGTAGTGGCAGTGGAAGTAGACACGGTAGGAGCATCATGAGAGGATGGAAGGTGAAGACGGTCAAGGATGTAGAGGCCCTGGCGATCCTTACGGTGGCGGCCAGTACCAAGAATTGTCCCTGTCTGTCGATCCTGAACAAAACAGATGTGAGAGTCAAAACCAACCCTATAACCAAGATCAGTGAGCTGCCCTACCGATATGAGCTGCATGGTAAGCTGAGGAACATAGGAAACGGCTGGAACAGAGAAATCGATGAACAAAATGTGCCACGACGGTGATCGGTAAGGAAGTGCCGTCAGCTGTCTGAACATTGATAGGAAAAGGGGGAGATCCTACTGAAATGAGAGATGTGGAGTCCGGTGTCATGTGAAAAGAGGCACCAGAATCCAGAATCCAAGAGGTACCTGGAGATGTCTGAGCTAGACTAGCAGAACCCGCAGAGTTGTGAGAGAGTTGCTGAAGTAGAGCCCGCAGAGCCGCCGACGAGTGACCTCATTGAGCGAGAACTCGATGAGTGAGTCTGTCCTCCTGTGAAGGAAGGGCCTCCCTGCCCCCCTTGTGTCGTCCATTTGTGCGCTCCTTGTTCCGCTTTCTTCGCACTGCACAACTCTGATAGTCATGTCCGAAGTTCTTGCAGTAGTTGCACTGAACTCCAGTCGGTGCAAAGGCAGGAGCAGCAGCTGGCGCTGGAGAAGGAACCATAGTCGAAGGCATCGGCGTAGTCGAAGAAGGAGCAGCAAGCACAGTCGGAATAGATTGTGCTGCCAATCCAAGGCGAATCTCCTCAGCCCGAAGTGTCGAAGGGCTTCGTGATCGATCGGTCGTGGTGGCGGCTCGGCGCTTGAGCCACGACGAGCTCAAACTCTGGGCGAAGACGGCAGACGAAATCATAAAGGCGAAGACGATCACGACCCGCCTTCTGCACTTTATGACATTCCTGACAGAGTGGAGAGGCCAGCTCATCCAGCTGGCGCCAAAGACTGGCTAAGGCTCGGAAGAAGTCGTCGACGGAAGAATCTCCCTGGCGAAGCATCTCCAACTCACGCTGAAGCAAGAAGAACTGGGCATCACTGCTCTGCTGGTAGCGCTCACGGAGGTACTCCCAGATTTGTCGGGTAGACCGTAGACCGACAATATCTGGCTGGATGGAATCGTCGACGTTGACCACGAGGATGGCACGGACCCGGGCCTCATTAGCACACCAGCGCTCAAAAGCGTCGCGCATCTTTGAAGGCTTCATCGGCAGATCGGCGGCGGCGGCGCAATTTCGCGGCAGGCTTCTTTATTGGCAGCCTCATCTGTAGGCAGTGCAGGGGAAGGCTTCCTGGGAGGAGGTTGAACCGGTGGTGGTGGAGAAGGTAGTGCACCGGTAACATGTTCCAAGAGGCGGAGACCATCGAGCGTAATCTCCATGAGAGAGGACCATATCCTGTAGTTCGTCCCATGAAGCTTTGTTCCCGAGAATGGGATCGCAGCTGGTGGAACGGAAGTCATCGGTAGGCGGCGCTGGACGGCGCGGCGACCAATGGAACGACGTCTAACAGGCGGCGCTGGACGACGCGGCGGTTAGATCGACGTTTTTTTTTTTTGCTTAGCTTCCAAAGGAAGCTATCTCTTTGTAAAAGGTACAAGATAAAGCAGACCTCACACACATGGAGGCCTCAAGAAACGAACGGGCGCAAGAGTGGCTCCTGGCGGCACTGGCGGCGACCGGTGGTACTGATGGCGACCGGCGGCGAGTGGGTGGCGGCCGGCCCAAGGCCGGACGGCGGGTGGCTCCTGGCGGCGGCCAGCGGCGAGTAGGTGCCGGTCGACCAACGGGCGTGTCGGTCGGGGGCGGCCCTTGGCCGAAGGGGCTGACGGCCAGTGGGTGCCGATGAGGGCGGCGCAGGGTGGTGGCCAACCAACGCTAGCAGATCCAAGCTATGGTACCAGCGGGCGACGAGAGGCAGGTGTCGGCGGCCGGGCTGTACGTGCGTCTGGCCACTTCACCCTCATCGACGACAGCCTGCAGCGACGACGCCCTGCGCGGAGATGACGACGTTGAGGAAGAAGCGCAGATCGGATGTCGACGGGCTCTGCTCCGGATCTGCGTCGGCAGGAAGTCAAGGCGCTCACGGCGCGATAGATCGAGACCCGGAGGCGGCGCACGAAGGACAGCAACCGGTGGGAAGACCGACGAGGAGCGAGCAGATCGGGACCCGGAGGCAGCGCACGGAGGGCGGCAACCGGAAGGTAGGCCGACGCACGGAGGGCGGCAACCGGTAGGTAGGCCGACGCATGGAGGGCGGCACCGAAGGCAACGGAAAAAAAAAAGATTAGAACACTGGCTCTGATACCATGTTATGAATATTGTGTGTATTGACATGAGGTCCAAGGGGCTATATATATAAGAGAGTACATGGGATGTGTCATATACAGATACGGAAACCTAAACAGAGTAGGAATCAAATAACAATCCTATTCTATTCCTATTCTATCTCTAACAATCATAATAAGCTTAAACAAGGTAAATATCTCATATGCATCAAGTGACATAGGCAAACAACTGTCTACCGTTCTTCATGCACTTGTCTTGTAACCTAGGGAAACAAAATGATGCATAGAATACACCAACCCTGAAACAACACCATCTCGTAGACAAAGCAATTACCCAACTTCAAAACATGCTACAACAGTACAAGTACTTAAAATAAGGTGACATTGTTCCTACACCCAAACCCGACCTAATTAATTCCACTTCACCGGACAACCCATGTGCTGTCCCAGTGATCAAATGATCATAAATTTCAGCTCCGGAACCCAAACATAGCAAACCACATGTGTTCTGGAATCTATACAAAAGTTTCCACAAGTTTCTAGCTATACAAATTCCCTAATTAAGTCATCAAGACCCTTGTCTTGAGCCCCGAAGGTCATCCTGTTAGTTTGCCAGAGAGCATGATTCATAATTTCATATCTATTTTTTTACAGCATGAAAAGTGAAAAACCATACCACTTATTCTCTCTCGCCTGCTTCCCTTGATCTTGTCCTTTCTCTCCCCTCCTCTCTCTCTCTCTTTGCAAGGCACAACCCAAAAATAGGATATCACAAAAAATATCAACGGCAGATTTTTCTTCTTTCAGCTGGATTGCTCAAACTGGTGTTTTTCCACACTTTCAGGAAGAGGAACAGATTAAACGGCTAGAAAGGCTTAAGCAAGAGAGGCAAAAGAGGATTGCTGCAAGAAGTAGCACATCTAATTCACTGTCAACACCACAGCAGGCCAAAGCAAAACCTTCTCCAAAGATTTCTCCCGGTACCTACAAGAGTTCAAAGTTTAGTGACACTGAACCAGGATCCTCTTCACCTCTAACGAAGCTTCCTGCCAGAACTACCCCAGGGAGTGATCCTCAGAAAACTTCAAAAGTAGGCAAACTAAGTGATAGTACAAGTGCAGTGAGTAAGTCAACCTCATCGTTCGCTGAGATCAAGAACGAGAAGAGTGAATCGTCTATTGAGCGATTGAAAAAACTTGCTGAACCTAAAAGCAATGCTTCGACTGACCGTCCTTCGAATTCAAAGCCAGGGAGCGTGGACCACTCACGGAGAAGAAGCATGCCAGAAGATACCCAGACAAAGAAAATATCCGCTATAATGCAGCTGGACCAGAGCAAATCAGCAACTCTACCAGAACTGAAAGTCAAATCCCCTCGAGCTCCCACTATTGTTGTGAAAAATAAAACAGGAAGTACTGATGGAAAGAAAGCTAATGCTAAAGCTCCTCCCACTTCAGAAAGTACTGATGGAAAGAAAGCTAATGGTAAAGTATCCAGGATAAGCAACAGCGATGATAATGTGGTGGTTGAGAAGACTGTTGTGATGCTTGAAAACGAGATTGTTTCAACGCCTCCTGTCATTCTACCTCCTTCTAGAATTGTTGCAGAGAATGAAACTTCTAGCGATGACAGAATGGAGAAGCCCAGTCTGGAATTGGAGTATACAGCCATCAGGGCTCCACCTTCTCCAGTTGTTCTTCCCGAAGCTGAGAATCCCACCATCCATAGACCTGATGACCTGGTGAATTCGTATGAGGTATGATTTATACATTGTTCTTGTCAGTTCTTTTACTTGATGCTTTGTTCTTTGAGGTCTCCGTATTGTTGTTTCTCTGCATAAATACATTGAATTTGGTATCTATGCATCCTTCAACTAGAAGGGAAACAGTTTCTCCTGTACTATTAAATTAAATGTTGATTATTATTATATGATTGTCAATTCATTAAGACAAAAGTGATAAAAGAATGCTTGTGATGGCTAGGTGGTATCCGAGTATCAAAAGGATGGGCCTGAGAAACCAACCTTGGTTGCCGTGGAGAAACCCTACCAGGCCCCTTTTGCTAGGGTGACATCACTGGAGAATGCTTCCTCCAACAGTCCTGCTCACCTCCATCCATTACCTGCGCAGGAATCTGAAACATTTGTGCGTGCAGAGAGCATTAGGGCTCGAGTACCTGACCCTGCACGCACAGTTTCAGTTGAGGAGACCCATGAAGCAAATGAAAAACCTCGAAGCAAAGAATCAAAAGGCTTCAGGAAGCTCTTGAAATTTGGCAGGAAGAGCCACACCGATGGTACAATGGATTCTGACGCAGCATCTGTTGGTGAAGCCACAGCCGGAGATGGTATGGTAGTCTGTGCCAAACAATCTGTTTACTTATTTGAATAAGGTTGTTTACGGAAGGCCATTGTATAACTAGGAATGGAATTCCACCAATATTAATTAAGAATGGAGCGACATCTCCCAAAAGATAGAAATTTAGGAGCTACTGGAAGTTTGCTAAGTTGTTGTCAGGCTTACTGTTGGTGTAGAATATGGGTTTCTCGATCATGACTGTTTTCTTGCTTCTCCCACTATGCCTTTTGCTTTGGTCCTTTTGGTTGGATAGGAGTTACCCTTTTTTGGGGAAAAAGGGTGGGGGGAATTAGCTAACACCGAGTGCTCATCACCTTAATTAATTGTGTGCTTAATGTTTCAGGTTCAATGCTGAAAAACCTCATTTCGCAAGATGACTTTGGTTCTTCATCTAAAGGTTAGAACAGCGCTGTACTTGCTTTGAATCTATTTGTTTTTGGTAAAACGCATGATCACTTGAATACTCAGTACAGTAGTAAAGTGTTATGTGTGCTTGTTTGTTTACTGCCACAGCTCCACGGTCCTTCTCCCTACTGTCTCCGTTCCGCAGCAAGCACAAGGTGATTGTGCTGTGAGGAACTGCTCGATCCAGTATCCATCAGTCTCGATCGATCGGCCGGGTACATAGTCATACTTTCGGTGATGAGTTTGGAACAATTACTAGTTTGTTTCTCGTACATATATGTGTCAATTTGTAAAAATATAATACCTGGGTTAGTCTGTAAGCAGCCTAGCTGGCTAGCTGCCTGTACTATATGTGCATGATGAAGTGTTGTGCGTGTTGGTTGGTTTATTTACATTAATTGTTTGTATTTACGCATTCTTGATCTGTAATTTGTACGTACCCAATCTTGTATCTGTGATGTGATATGATGGTATATTATATGTACTCCAAATATAGTGCAAAGTAACCATACTTTTTTTTTTAATTTGGTTAAGTTTTGTGGAGTGGTTAAGTGATTTTTTCAAAGATCGCATTGTGTTTGAGCTATTTTTTAAAAGTTTGGAAAAACAGTAGTACCGTAGGTGTTAGTGCGATCATACTAAAGGTATTTGTACGGCCGTATCGCAGGGCGGTATAATCGCTGGGCGTGTGCGGTTATACCATAATGTGATAGTACCATATTTAATATGATGGTATATTTTTTTAGAGAGGTTCAATTCGGGATTGTAAGGTGCGGTAGTATCGGGTTTGGGAGCGGTGGTGCAGGTATGTTACGCACGGTACTACCGGTTTTGGTAGAAAAACAAGATTTTGTGTTTTGAGTTGTGGATTGAGTTGGGTCGATCTTGGTTATTGTATTAAGATTGTATGAAGTATGTTTTAACTAACGTAGATCAAGTTATGAAGACTTTGTGCTCAAAAATAATTTTTTTTTGTCTTGGATATGCAGGATTGTTTGGAATCAACCATGGTTAATGGCGAGTATTGAGACTAGGCTCATAGAGGAGTTGAGTCTCAAAATGATCAAGGATATCGGATGAGAGGGTGAGTTTAAGTATAACACTAGAAAAGTAAAAAATGTTGAAGAAGAGTTTGAACGACGAGATTGTACTATGATAGCAAGTTTATGAAGAAACCCGCTTGATTTTGGCCTCATCGAGTGATTTCTTGTCTTAAGGATTTTTGGGTCATGTTCTTGGACGGCTTGTTGTGACATACAGGAATACATTTAGAGCTATCTTGGTCATCATCTACCCACGAGTAAGTTTATTCACCGTTTGGGGTTTTAGCTTAATTTTAGTGCAACCTTTCAACAAATTGAAAAAAATCTTAATTTTGATCATGATTTTCATGATTATTTATTAGAATAGGTTCTTGATATCTTAGATTAGATCCTTGTAAATTTTTATATCATTTGGATATATGGATCAAAACTTATATCGATTCTTATTTTTGAATTCGTGCTAAAAATATTGTTCATCAAGGAAAGGAAGTATTGTAGTGCAAACAAAAGTACTTTCGAAAAACGGTAGTACCGTAGTGCAAATAAAGGTACTTCTAAAAAATAGTAGTACCACAGTTATAACAAACGTACTATCAATTTTACTAAATCTTCTCCAAAATTTTGCAATTTCTCTTGCTCATCTCGTGGTGGTTTCTCATCATAATCTTCATAACTTTGTAGTTATTGCAGTGAAGAATTATTGAATACTTAGGAAAAAATTTGAAAACAATATTCATCCCCTCTGTTGCTATCTTCAGTCCTACAGGTTGTTAATTAATTTGCACATATAATATAGTCAGAACATTTGTAGAAGGCGGCAAGCAATACAGAGATTTAGGGTCTGTTCTTTGTGGCTATGGTTTATAATTTTTGGCTGAAAATTTTGAATTATAGCTATTTGCGACAAAGATTAAGGAGAGATAGATACTCGTTTGCGATTTTAGTTAATACAGATGTTGAGCTTTTAACGTGTACTACAGTTAACTTGTACACCCCGTTTTGAAAAAATACCATATTTAAAAGTTAGGTACTGTAGCAAAATCCAAAAACCAGTTTCCAAAGCCGGAAAGTTAGGCATGACAGAACCCAGTCGGCCTGTACTCAATTGAATCTCCTATGAGTTTAGGGTAGCCCATGCATGAGAATGCATATGCTAGCTGAAATAACTTGGCTTAACAAAAGTCTAAACAAGCATTATCAATAACTACTTTCATTATTAATTTTAATCAATAAACACACATTATCAATAACTACTTTCATTATTAATTTTAATCAATAAACAAGCATTATCAATAACTAGGCTTTAAGAATAAACATTCAACACCATAGGTAACATAAATTTTAGAACCACAGTAAACCATAAATTGAATATAATATGAACCAAATAATTACAAGAGGAATCATAAATAAATCTAAACTAAATAACACATCAAATAGCAATATTACGAACCATAAGGAACTAAGAGAAACAATAAGTTATTCAATTATGACAATGGAAGGTACTAAATTGTTTATGATCATGAGCGATGAATAGCTAGGTGGAGTTAAGAGCTATAAAAGTGCAATTGCTTCATGTTCTACTTCTACCCAATGCATGTTACCTTCAACAATCACATAAAAACAACAAACAAGCAAGGTGAGTCCATGATTTAGCAAGTATAAAGCAGAATAATAAACGAGACATCATTTTAATAACAATATATACCCATTTATTATTAACTCAATTTTTCATATTCATTCTCATCTGTTTCCATTCACGTATCTCATTATCTCAAATCACTTTTTATTTTTCATGAATGCAATACAATGCAATACTCATGTCTAAAAATCAGAATTACCAAAAATAGGAACTATCGCGATTTCAATGGCGGTAGTACCATGCCGATTTTCAAACGGCTAGTTCTGATGTTCTAATATAGCTGTTACTATTTTTTACAATACAATGCGGTAGTTCCACAAATTGCACAGTGGTACTACCGATTTCTCTGATTTTTCAGGATTGTTTTGTGCAATCAATCCAAGAAAAACACCATTTAAATTCATATATTGTCTGCCCTAGAAAAATATTAGGAAAAACAGAACTATCGTCTGACAAACACTGTACTACCGTAGAACGGTCATATCGGAGTTTACACGTTGGTACTACCGTATCCTAATACTACCGCACTTTAAACGTCGGTACTTCTGATTTGCCTGATAAAACAACAGTATCATTTCATTCATTTCAAACCAAATTTGTTTGATTCATACCTTGTCCTTGATCTTACAACATGCCAAGGACTAGAAATACTACACAAAAAGTGTATGCCATGAATGACAACCCTTCTGGACAAGCTTCTTTTCAACAAGAGTCTCACGTCGTTCTGGCTTCACCCTCAGTCTAGATGCCACTAGCTACTCAAGAAGAGTCTACACAGAAGGCAAGAGAGGACAGAGGAAAAACAATAGTCTCTGACTCTGAAACTGAGACTAAGCAGCAAGAAAGTCCAACTAATGAGTCTTAAGACGAAGAGATGCTTGAGCTAGGGGAACAACAAATTGATCTCAAAACCATCTCCAATGATGATTATACTATTCTGAGACACAGAAATTAGTTCGTTCTTCCTAGAAATAGCCAAAATCCTAGATTCCACACAAAATTCCATGAGCAAGTGTATGAGCAAATATATGGCCCTTCCAAACAATTTGTTGATCACAAATATGTGGATTGGGACCACCTGGCTCAAATTGAGAAGTATGATGGTACCTTTTGTCTATGTCAGCGAGCAGGTATACATCACATTGTAGCATTAAAATCTAATTACGATGAGGAGTTCATAAGACAATTCTATACTACACTGTAAATTTCTCCAAACTATGGGCACATATCTTGGATGACTAGACATCAGTACCTGGACTCCAATAGGCATGAATTTGAGCTAACTCTTCATACTAAGTCTAGTGCCTTTGAGAAGGTCTATAATAGACCCACTCTTCAGATTGCCACATGCACTGAGTACTATGATCAAAATGTCACATATATGCCAAGCAAGCTCCCAGATCTCCATATTCCAAGGCTTGTGAACATGATCATCAACTACAATATTCTTCCCAAGAGTGGAAATTTTGATGCTATTCGTGGTCATGCGTGGAACTTAATCAATTACGTAATGGCTGGTCAAATGCTTGATATGGTTGATCTTACCATTAGGGAGATGCCTCCTCCAAAAATAATAGAGTCAAAAGGATCAATTATACCCCTTACATTATGGCTTTGATCATCAGGAAGACTATGTACCGAGGTGGTCTAGGCTCAATTCACAAGCCATACTAGCTCAGAGAAGGTCCTCCTATTCCTGCACCTCCTCATCCTAAAGCTCAACAAGAAGAGGCTGCAGTAGAGCATCAAGGAGAAGAAGAGATCACTCTTTCTCAGGTCTATTCTGCAGTCCTCGGGATTGAAGGACAGATCACCTCTCTAGCTAAGACATTGGTTTGGCAATTATGGAGAAACCCTCCACAAAACACCGGTAATACCCTGCTAAGCCCAGAAAACTCCCCACTTCCTTGACATTAGATGACCTCTTTTAGTCCACTACTGTAGAGATCTTGTTAGGATCAACAGAAATGCCTTCCTAGTTAATTACATGACCCAGAAAGTCCACTTCTAAAATCCAGAATTCGTATTTCTTTAGTTTGACATCAAACTAATTTTTCCTCAAAGTTTCAAGACCAAGCCTCAATCGTTGTTGATGCTCTTCCTCAGACTTGAAATAAATCAGAATGCCATCAATGAATACTACCACAAAGACATCAAGGTACTGATGTAGCATACTATTTATTATATTCACAAAAATAGTAGGAGCATTCGTTAGTCCAAAAGATATAACTTTATATTTATAATGCCCATACCTAGTGGAGAAAGCTGTCTTTTTAATATACTACTCTCGCACACAGATTTGATTATACCCAGACTGAAGGTCAATCTTAGATAACACCTTGGCTCCCTTCAGTTGATCAAATAAAAACAACAAATAAGCAAGAGTGAGTCTATGACTCAGCAAGTACTCAATAAGTACAAACGGTTCTGGACAGTAGTCTTCCAAAATTCATAATTTCTGTTGTACTCTTTCAAAATTCATGTTCTTAGACTCTCTAGAATCGTTAAGAAATTGCCTACACTTTTTATATAGACTAAATCTTTAAATTATACCATCTTCTATTTTCAATCCATAGATTAATACATGTCGGGAACCATTAGAATCCGATCATTATAAATAAAAATTCTATAGAAATCTATCGAAATTCTCTACATCGTATTAGTAGATGATATCCGCGTTGAACACTCGCTACTTTCTCTCTAATCTAAATTCTAATCGCTAATTAAAATAAACACAACGGAGAGGATAATTAACTAGATTGTTACCCAAGTGATGACCAGCAAAACCACGATCTAATTCCTCGTTTACCTCCCCTTTTCCCCTCTCTTTGCTCCCTCGCGTCAGCAGACGTCGGACCACAAATTAAAGCTGATATATATAATACATGCAACGCAATGGAAAGAATGGCACAAAGCTAGCAAGCATGTATTAAGGCACAAAGCTACGGTCCAACGACCTATAATATACGCAGTGCATGTATGTCGGCAACCATATATATATGCATGCAGCTGCATACGCATGCTTTCCCAATACATTAAAATTTAATCCATATATACACGCCAAAAGATCATATCGATCGATCGCGCGGTTATCGAGTGATTTGCAGTATCTTCCTCCTTTTCCTTTTGGATTAAATTAAATGAAGGCTAGCTTGTACGAATTAACATATGGATCGTAATTTAACAGTTTGTTTGTCGTCCGTAGTGAAAAGTTCAGCTACACGTCCGTACCACTTTGATTAGGCAAAGCATGCCACTTTACTCGATCTGTGATGCATGCTCCTAATTAAACTAGTAGAATTTATCGCATTATTGTGCGGCTACATATTGTAATATATATTTCATTCGTTCGTTGTATCTATAATACTTTTCAAAATTATAGCTGTATTTGTTATACAACTATAACCATTGTAATACCTATATATATATCTATAACCATAATCTAGCTCCACCGAAATATATAAGTGGTATAAATAGATCTTCTCTTTTTCTCACAGTTAATGAGAGAATTTTTTGGATTTTTGTTTTTATTAAAGATTATTATGGGAATTTTAAGACCTCTTTTTCACCCTCTGTTTGTGTGTGTATATTGCGTTTGTATATATGGTCCAAGTGTGCGCACATGTAGTATACTATACATGCTATACTCTCTTTCAGTTCCTTCGGATTCATTCTTGGGAAATTAAGCAGTACAAATCAATATATGATGCACATCGAAATATTTCTACACGGTCTCTACCCCTGATTTAATGTAAACCCTCCGATTTGGTGCCTCGATGGCTCCTTGATTTGGATCGTTTTAGCTAGGGTTGGACTAATAAGTACGTACGTACTGCGAAGGAGGGAGTGCGTACGTACGTACGTACGTATATAGTTTCAGCATCTGCTTCGCGATCATTCCTTGCGTACAAGCTTCTAGTTTGATGCGAGGGAGAAGCTACCAGCTGCAACGACATCTAGTACTACGTACGTTCATGCATGGAGAAGCCACCCTCACGTGCGTTTGCTTCCAGCAATGGCCATGGCTTTTGCACTGTTTGTTTTTTTTTGTTTTTTTATTCCTTTGTATTATCCATGATAACTAATATGTTTTTTTATTTTTAAATTTAGTTAAACCAAATAAGCCAACTCAGTTACAGTAAAAAATAAATCAGCTACAATAAAAAAGTTATAAGCCATCGCCATTCTGAACACCACCTAAACGTGCTAGCTAGCTTGCTGCCTCCTTGGAAATTTGTGGAACTTAATTTAATCGGATTAAACTTTGTGAAAGATAAGATGCCGCTATTATGAAAAGCATATATATATATATATATATATATATATATATATATATATATATATATATATATATATATATATATATATATATATATATATATATATATATATATATGAAGTCTCTTTTCTACACCCGGGTGTAATTATACTTTATGTCGTATTTCATACCATAGAGAGTATTCACGTAACGGAAGATATGCAAGTTTAGTATACGAATATTTAAGATCATCTAGGTGGTATGAACAATTTTTCAGAGATAGCATGTAGATTTTTTTGACATACTCCTTTTTATATGCATATATAAAAGTATTTACAAAATACGATAAAAATTATGGACTCCCTTGCAATTTCTTCATGTGGTTCACATTAAAGTATCTTATAATTAGTATATGAGTATATCCAAAGTGATAAAGGAGTATTTTAAGTTGTTTAGGTGGTGTATTAGAAGTGGGTGTAATGAACTTTTTGTCCAAACGTACTCCTGGTCGAGAATTGAAAAGATAATGCTTCCGATCATCTACGACTCCATTTGCTCAAGTAAATTATTTTCATTTGAAGTTAGGGGCTAGATGACGAGGATATAATGATTCTCTATTTATTATGTCATTATATTTTCTGAATATACCTTTTAATGATAAGGGAGAAATTTCATAGAGCAGTTATAAATCTTACTACGACTACTCTGTAATCATAAATTCTGTTACGACTAGCTAGTCGTAAGTTATGCTACAACTTCTTAATTATTTTTCTATGTTCGACTAATTTATTCTCACAGCAGATCTGTCTGACAAGACATTTAACTATCCTGTTTCTATCCCTACCAACTAGCACATCCTTAGGCCCTGCTTAGTTTGGCTGTGGGCGGTGGGCGTTTTTTCACTGTAGCAGGTACTTACGGTACCTGTTACAGTAAAATTATTTTTTTCGTTTTTTTTTAAAATTTACTTATACTTTTTTTTCGTTTTTTTTAAAATTTTTTTACATTTAATTATACTCAATAAACCAACTCAGCTACAGTGTTTTTTCAGCCAGTTACAATATTTTTTTTAGCAAAAACCAAAAACCATCGATATTCCGATCACCCCCAGAAAATTAGGTGTATGCGAACCTAGGTGCAGCAAATCATCGATATATATGTATGTATGTACACACACAAACTTAAACCTAGCTAGTAGTGTGTTGAAGAGGTAGATCCCATAATTCTTTTTATAATCTATCCTATGATTCTAAACAAAACTAAAGAATTACTTACCAAAGAAACAATCTTTTTGCTTTTAGTTATATATATATATATATATACAGCTAGCTTTGATGACCCCTGCGTGTGTATCTACGTGTGCGTGTGCCTTAACCAAGAAGCAACATTGCAAACGAACATGTGTGGGTTTTATTTTTCAAGTTAATTAGTGTAAACGATCAAACTCGGACAGCATGCAGGAGTAGCTGGGCCTTCTTGCTATATAAGCTGCTGCTAGTATCAGTGTGCATATATACATGCATGCAGCAGCAGCTGGGCGAATAGTACGTTGTCGGCAAGGTCGATCGATCCATGGATATGGCGCCCAACAGCTGCTGGCCCCAGCCGCAGGAGGCGGCCGCCGCCAATACTACTGCTCGTAGTAAGGACTACCGCGACCCTCCTCCCGCGCCACTGGTGGACGCCGGCGAGCTGGGCAAGTGGTCCCTCTACCGCGCCGTCATCGCCGAGTTCACCGCCACGCTCCTCTTCGTCTACGTCACCCTGGCCACGGTGATCGGCCACAAGCGCCAGTCCGAGGCTGACGCGTGTGGCGGCTCCGGCGTGCTCGGCATCGCCTGGTCTTTCGGCGGCATGATCTTCGTCCTCGTCTACTGCACCGCCGGCATCTCCGGCGGCCACATCAACCCCGCCGTCACCTTCGCCCTGCTGCTCGCGCGCAAGGTCTCGCTGCCGCGGGCCGCGCTCTACACGCTCGCGCAGTGCCTCGGCGCCATGTGCGGCGCCGGCCTCGTCAGGACCCTGCACGGCGCCTACTACTACACGCGCTACGGCGGCGGCGCCAACGAGCTCGCGCCCGGCTACTCCAGTGGCGCGGGGCTCGCCGCCGAGATCATCGGCACCTTCGTGCTCGTGTACACCGTCTTCTCCGCGACCGACCCGAAGCGCAAGGCCCGGGACTCGCACGTGCCGGTGCTGGCGCCGCTGCCCATCGGCTTCGCGGTGTTCATGGTGCACCTGGCGACCATCCCCATCACCGGCACCGGCATCAACCCGGCCAGGAGCCTGGGGGCCGCCGTCGCGTACAACAGCAGCAAGGCGTGGGACGAGCAATGGATGTTCTGGGTGGGGCCCTTCATCGGCGCCGCCGTCGCCATGATCTACCACCAGCACATCCTCAGGGCCGCCGCCGCCAAGGCCTTGTTCGCCTCCTTCCGCTCCAACTACGCCGCCGCAGCCTAGTTAGCCGGCACACACGAACTATATCCCTACGTACTTGAAATACCGATTATTTTTCAACTCGCTCAGTTATATATTCTAGCTGCTTCTGCTGCTAAAATCATTTGTTGTTGCATGCACGTACGCATCCGTTTTTTTTTTAAAAAAAAGAGTAATACGTACGCATGTCATTCATGTATGTCATGTCTGTGTGGTGGCGTACGTACGTTTATTATATACATTGCAATTCTGCAGTATGCATATGTAATCGATGTGATTTGTACACTTAATTGCTATCTGATTATTAATTAACTTTGTGGTTTGTTTCCTAGCTTGTGCAACACTTGCCTCATGATCTTTGGATCGCTTGAAGGTGTGTGTTTCCTTGAGGTGCAAGTCTGTAGAAAAAGTTAACGATGAAAGATATCTTAATTAAAGAAGTATAATATGCATGGCATACCTTAAGAACTTGGTAATTGCGATCCATCAAAACTTGGTGGAGCGACACCGGCGACCGGCGTGGCATGTGCGATCTCCAGCCGGCGTTGGCGTCGACATTATTTGATGGCAAGGCAGCCACAGCGGCGGCGTGGTGGCCGGCCGGCTCGCAGCAACACTACCAGTGATCTTCGACGTTGGCGTCGACATTCTCGATCCGATGCGGCGGCGTGGCGGCCGGCTCGTTGGTACGTTCTCCTGCGATGTGACCGTCAGTTGGCGAGCTGCTTGAGCATGTATGTGAATCTGCGTCATTTAAAAATAGGATGCTCGATCGGTTCAAACAAATTCAAAAGGAAACGGCGATCCTCTTTAACGGGTTGGATATTGGTTTTCTTATGCAGACATGCACGCACTTTAGCAGGTTCATAGTTTGCTCGAATATATTGTAAAGCAATCCAGCGGTCGATGTGATTGCAGCCTCGGCATGCACTATATATGGTGTTCTTATTAAACATATATATATACACACTATGAAATATATGGAACCTTAATTTTCTGTTTGGCATATGACTAGATGAGTTTATTCCAATTAACTATGGATCATTAGATGAGTTATTTAGGTAGGTGTTCCATTTTAATTGTTCGAGAGTGACACGTGCGTCCATATGGAACCTTGTGCAACAAACTCGATCGGCGTCCATCCGACCTTTTCGAGAAGCGAGAAGCCCACCTATTGAATGAATCTACCCATATATCATATGATGTGCATGTGGAGGGTTCTCCTTCGAGGGTTACTATATATCTATATCCGAAACTGTGGGCCGTACGGACGACCATGGCCTCAGTTTTTTTAGCTTATATTTAGACTTTAGTTTTTATTTCTACAGTAATTTACTATTAAACGGTGTATTTTTTTAACATGGGATCTATAGGTAAATTATGGTACAAATAAATCAAGTTTAGCTTTATTAGCCAAAATCATATACGACTATTTCTGTCTGCGTACCGTGTGACCACTGTTTAGTTGTTGGTTGCAATATTTTAAAGCGGGTTGTTTTGCAATGAGTTCAACCTGTCTGATCGGTCACTGGTTGGTAGTCAGACTGGCCCCAGAAATTTGGTTTTATGATTTTGGAAAATTGGTCATGGGATGATTTGAATTTTGATTGGTCAGTGCATCAATATTGCATGATGCATATTTTAGTTAACATAGATCAAGTTATGAAAAATTTGTACTCGAAAATAATTTTTTTTATCTTTGAATGTGCATAAAGCTTTGAAGCCAACTGTAACACCCTAGGATCCAAATCGGCTTAGGCCTAACCTCATTATGGATAAGTCACGCACACGTAACAACATGTTTGCATTTTCGTCCTCGCTTCAAGCAAAACGGTTAACTGGAAGTTATTACCAATGATGTCTATATGTTTATATGTTAGTGCTTCTCATGTTAAGCTAGTAATGTGGGACTAATCCACATCCTCATGTGCACACATATATAGGCCATTATAGGACCGAGGTGTTACACATATAAGAGGATTGGGGCTACGTTTATGGAGAAATCGAAGTCTAGAACGGTCAAGGATACTAAATGAGATGAAGTAGTTATAAAATCTTGATCTTCGAGTAATAATATATTAAAATTTTTTAATCTTTTATGGTGTCTTCTTGTTTTGTTTGATTTTGTGCTGTTCTTTTGGTTTTGATTTTCTCCGGGTTCCATCGCCGCGTGAAGTCGTCCACGCATCGCTGCTTCGTTCGACCGATCACCAGCGCATGTCCGCGCGCTGCCCGCGATCGCTGGGTGTGTTGGTCAGATCGCCCGCACGTGCCTATGCTGTGTTGCAAGTGTTCTGCATTGCGTGGCTGCATGTGGATGTACTGTGCTACCGTGTGCCGCATGCCTTCGATGATGGTAATTAGTAGTTAATATTTCTATTATTTGTTTATTTTGTTAGAGATTAGAATTCAAATTAGAGAGAGGGGTAGTGCTGGTTTGTCAGGGGATCGAATAGTAGATCGGTTTAATCTGTTGTATTGTTATACTATGATTTCAGGGATCATATGAGCGTAATTTGGGAATTTCATTTGCTAGAAAATTATAAAGGATTTTGATAGCTTTGTGTAGAATTTTTATTCATGTCAATCGGATTAATATATTTTGCGTTATGGCGACGGTTTCAGGGATTCCGGGTGGAGTATGGCGGAGGCTGAGCGGACGGCGTCAGGGACTCCAGGTGTAGTAGGGTGGCGACCGAGGCTAGGGATTGAGTAGGGCGGCGGCCTCGGTGGGGATGGTGGAGGGGTGGCGCGACGTGTCGGGAGGACGGCGGGGATGGTGGAGGGGCCGACGGCAAGGAGGCTAGGTGGCGGGGAGGGGGATGGGTGATGGTGGAAGGGGTGATGGCGAGGAGGCCGGGTGGCGCTGGGTGGATGCTAGCTAATCAGGAATGCAGGAGGTTTAACAGGCATTTGTGTTCTTGTCAACAGGGCCGGGAGGTGCTGGGGAGGGAGCCAGGGTAGGCCGGGAAGGACACCGTCGGGGAAGACCTCGCATCCCTCTCATCCACGCACCGCCCCCGGTGGAGGGAGGCCGAGGCCGAGGGCAGTAGTGGGGTGGCACCAGGGAGGACGGGGAGGGGGGCAGTGCCGGGCCGAGGGAGGACGGGGAGGGTGGTGCCTGGGAGGGATGGTGAGAAGGGGAATGGAGGTGAGGGGTTGAGGGGAGGCGCGACGTCAGGCGGAGGAGCAAGATGAGACTGGAAGGCAGTCGGGGAAAAGGTGTGGAGTTGAGGTAAAAAAATGAGGGATTAATTGTATAATACTTCAAATGGAAAGGGGTTTCCACCTAACGTGGTCTGATCTGGACCGCACTTGGGAGATGCAACATCCCTACTTGCCATTTGCACTTCACCACCCAAATGGTTATTTGCACTAGATATGTCCCCACATACACACATGTACATATATACATACATGTATACATATATACACATATGTATGTGTGTGTGATGCATATATGGATGATTCATCGATGATCCATATATACGTGTATGATGACGTATGCATTCTACGAGATGACGCACGCGTTTGGGTTCTCGTCGCTGAACAACTGCGGCGCCGGCGCCGGCCTCTCCACCATGTAGTTGCTGTAGTACACCGGTGGTGCCGGCGGCGGAGGAGGAGACATCCATTGCATCGCCGCGTAGGCCGGGTGCGGCATCATATGCATGGCCATCCTCCTCGCCATCATCGCCTCCTCGGCCGGGTACTGCTTGCAGCCTCCTCCACCGCCGTACGGCCAGTACACCATCCGCTTCATCATCTCCTCCGGCGGGAACCCGTCCACCACCACTCCGCCCTGTTCTGGCTTCGCCGGCTCCTCCTTCTCCTTCTGCTTGTCCTCCGCGGCCGCAGCCTTAGTGTCGTCCTTGGCGGCGGCCTCGTCGGCTTGCTCTTCTGATTTCTTGTTGCCGCCATCTTCCGCCGGTTTCTCCTCTTTCTTGTCGGCCTCGGCGGCCGGTTTATCTTTCTCCCCGTTGTCGTCCTGCTTCTTGTCGCCAGCTGCTTCCTCCTGGGGGGGCTCCGGAGGCGGGGGAGGGGGCACCACGGTGGCGAGCTTGCCGGTGCGGCGGTGGATGTACTCGACGATCTTGTCGCCGGTCATGGTCCCGGTCACCGTGAGCTCGCCGGCGCTGAGGTTAGTGTCAGCTGTCTGAACCCCTGTTCATGCATTATTAAGGAAATTAAGTGGGCTGAGGGATCGCAAGTTAAGGAAGAAATTATTTTGCTGTAATGAATTGAGACAGGTATATACGGAGTAGTAGATAATAGTTACCTCTCATCTTGAGAATCTTTTTCTGCAGCTGCTCCGCGCAGGCCTCGCAGTGCATGTTTACGAGGAGCTGCACCGTCCTCACCTGTGAATGAACGACCTGCGGCGGCGGCGGCGGCGGCGGCTGCTGCTCGTCCTTGTCGGCTGGCGGCGGCGGCAGCGGGGAGACGACGGTGGCCTTGCGCATGGTCTTCTTCTGGACGCGCGCGCACAGGCCTTGCGGGTCCACGATGCCCTTCACCGTCACCTGGTTGGCACCCATGTCCACCTCAACGCCTTCCACTCCTACAGCACGTACGTCGTCAGATCCATGAATTATTCTACCGCTGTCTGTGACATGCAGGGAACTGGCTAGCTAGCATGCACCACCAAGCAGAAATTCATCCATGCATGGTGGCTAGCTAGCTAGTAGCAGACAGAAGAATCTTGTGCGGGCCGGCTACCTTTGCATCTGAGGATGGATCTCTTGATCCTCTTGGCGCAACCGGTGCAGTGCAGGTCCACCGCCAGAATCACAGCGGGCGGAGGCGACGGGGGCTCGGCCGCTGCTTCTTCCTCCTTCTTCTCTGCTGCTGCTGCTTCCACCTTGGCCGGCTCCTCTTCCTTCTTCTCTGCTGGTGCCGCCTCCTGCATGCATCGATCCCAATCCATTGGCCGGCGCGCGGAGCAACCGAATTAATTGACAAGCGAAAAGTGAGGACCGGACTGAGTTAATTGGTTGAGTTTCACTAATTACTACGCACCTTGGTAGCTTCCTCGCCCATGGCGGTCCAGCTGAATTGGCTCAAGGCCTGGCCAGCTACCTCCAAGGATGGATGAAGACTGAGCTACCTCCAAGGATGGAAGAAGACAGAGCTAGCCAGGCAAAGGGAGGCGCCTCGATCGGGAAGGACCCCGATCCATATATACTAGCAGTATGATCGTCTTATAGGTGCGGAGCAGCTACTTAACGTCGAGGGCTAATTAAACTAGAGGATGATGACAGGGCAGGACTCTTTTAGCTTCTAAAAGCTACTTTTCGATTTTTCTACAGTAACTAGATTTTAAACAGAATATTTTTTCAAAACAGGATCTATAAATAGTATACACACTGTAACGATTTTGTTTATATCAGACAAAACCGCATACGAGTTTCTATTATTTTATAGTTTCTCATAAACAATCTAAATACCATAAACAGTAATTATAAGTTATAAGTCGTATTCCAGAAAATAGATGAAACATTCATACATGTGACAAGGCAACAATTGATCAGTGTGCTACCTAGAGAGAAATAAAATAGACTATCGAGGATTCCCGAGCACATGCGCGCAACTAAACTAGGCGGTACTCTCCACTGACTCGAGAGCTAGATCCAAGCAAATTTAGCTTGCAATGAGGTGAACAAAGTACCAAGGCCACCAACATGCTACCCCACTAGAGTATATACTGCTATGATCGATACCTTCTCCTCTTTTACTACGTACCTTGGTTTGCGTTCTCTCGCTCTGACCCTAGGAATCAAGAGTGTTCCTTACTTCGTTTAATTTGTTTTAATAATCAGCAAAAAGCTAAAGACTATAACTAAAAATTAAAAATCACGGCACTTTTAAATAATAGTATGCATGGGAAATCAATTAGAGTCTGGAGAAAGGAAAGGGTCGACATGCACGTGGGTGGGTGTGTTGGCATGCAGGCTGGCCTTTTTCTTTTCTTCCGTCTTAAGAATATTCCACTTCATGATGAGTCAGCAATCCACCCTTCTTTTCTTTTCTTGCACTTGCTATTCCGTAGGAGATTCGCCTTCTTTTCATGTCAGACTATATGGGATGACAAATGAATAAAATTAAGTTGATAAACCCTTGACTCTACCGTGTCTGCCGGCCATAACGTACGTACATGGATGTTGGTTTCTTACATGTTTTTTCATCCCGTTATATCATGCAAGAGCTTACCAACTTTTAGTTCAAGATTCATGGCATAACTTTTGTGGCAGGACTACTCGAAATTGATGTTAACAAACTAGCTAGCTAATAGCAAATTAACATTAGTGGGACTAGCTAGCTAGCTAATAGATTGCCGGCCGGGTTGATTTGGACATATGGCCGACATTAGCTCACCTTCAAAAGTTGCCGGCCGGGTTGCTTTCTGCATGCATGCATGTGTTCTCTGCAATCGCACACTTCATTTATACTAATTAAGCTTCGAGATCTCTAGATAGTACGTACTACTTATGTGATGAGTGTGCGTGCCTAGCTAGGTGGTTGATTGATTTCGCACTCTGTTTTCTTCTTCCTTTTCTTTTTTACTTGCGGTTGACAAAAATCGTGCCATCTGAACCAGATGATGCCCTTTCCAAGTCACATAGTACTGTGACCGCCGTCGATCGATCCAGGCCAGAGATAAAGAAAATATTACGAGGAGGGGACGTCAAGTGTTTATTTTGTTGGTGAGTACTTAAATTTGTGACCCTAGAGATCTTCCTCCGATGTATCTCCTACTCTTTCTCCTTTTCTATATATATATACTAGCCAAATACCCATATGTTGGTATGAAATAGCAAAGGCCCAACAGGCGTGGGAGAGCAAGTTATAAAAATAATAATAATTCAACGCAATCCACATCCATTACAATTCATATATATAGATGTAGATATCATATATCCGTGTTATCAATTCGCAACTGATGAACCTGGTTGTGTGTTGTGAAAACCCATCCTAAGGACCTCCTATAACTAATTAGTCAGAATGCAAATGTATAGTTAGTTATTTCTATTAAAAAAAACACAAAGTGTAAAATGAAATCCCAAGTTATTACCTAGGGATCAATAAGGCATTCGTGCTCATGGCCCTATACTACAAAGCCCAAAAACGTGGCAAGAAATTTTTGTTGATGGTGCTTTTGGGGTTTGTCTGTATTCCGTATGAATTCAGGTGTAAATTTGCTTTTCGGCAAGCAGAATAAACTGCCTTGGGCACATCCACTACATTGAATGAGGTGTCTGAAGTATTAAGGTACGAAATATGATGTCATTAAGGGAAAAACTGCCTTGTAAATGTACGAAGGTTCAGAAAAGTTTTTTGATCCAGTGAAAAGGTATAAAAAAACTCTAAATCCTGAACAATTCAATGGAAAAGCACCTGAAACATCCTGTTTAGTCGTTCATCTCTAATGTTCCCAAGGCCATATAGCTCAACAGAAGTCATACCCTGAAATAATAGGAAATTAGAGAATTAGCGTATGGGAACTCACGAAATCGCCTGAAGCTGAAGTAGTGCACCTGTTTTACGAGTACAAGATAAACTGCTATCTGGCCAACACCATAGGCACCAAGGTCCATCTTCCCAAAATAAATCATAAGATCGATCTAGAAGGGGTTAAGTGTTTATTTTATTGGTAAGTATTTAAATCTATGACCCTAGATCTTCGTCCGATGTATCTCCTCCTCCTCGTTCTCCTTTTCTGTATAATCCTATCGTTGCAACTCTCATCTAAACTCTAGCCGTCACCCAATCCCAACCCCCATCCCCACCACCTCACCATCCCCGACCGTTGCACCGTCACCATCCACCACCCCTTGCCGCCTTATGCGCCTACCAACACCCCTTTTTTCTCCTCCTCTTCGGTGCTGCCCTTCTTGCCGCCGCCTCCGGCGATAGATGGCGGTGTTTTCAACATATCTCCTCAATATAAATGAAAGGAAGGGAATCATTCGATGGGGGCTTTCATGTCAGATGTAATTGGCGGCAGCGACCAGCCAGCTTCACCAAAGCACGTCAGCTTCGTCAAAATCTGCTGCTGGAGAGCCACCAATATCACCGGAACATGAATCAAGAGGAAATTCCCTTTTTTCTCCTCCTCTTCGGTGCTACCCTCCTTGCCGCCGCCTCCGGCGATAGATGGCGGTGTTTTCAACATATCTCCTCAATATAAATGAAAGGAAGGGAATCATTCGATGGGGGCTTTCGTGTCAGATGTAATTGGCGGTAGCGACCAACCAGCTTCACCAGAGTACATCAGCTTCGTCAAAATCTGCTGCTGGAGAGCCACCAACATCACCGGAACATGAATCAAGAGGAAATTCCAGTGGAACAAAATTGAAGTATTCATTAGCAAATTCCTTAATATTATATGCTCTGCAGCACTATACAAATGCGACTGCAATGCATCTAAAAGGTAACTGTAACAACTACTATATGCATGTGGTCCAACCCCAACCAAACTCACATTGTACCCACTTAATCTAATAGAAAAATATAGTTAATAAAAAGGATCTTAGTAAAATGACCGGAGCTTGCTGATTGGTTGACGCAGTATCTTGTTGCCTTCTTCTATTTATTCTTTCCCAATTGGAATACAAATTTGGTAGCCTGGCCTGGCCTACATGATTAGTTGCTGTCATAATTAAGATGCAACAATGTAACTTAGCCTTGACACCTGTGCTCGATCGCCTGATTTGCTCACGGACACGCCAAAGAAAAACTCGGTGGGTCCTTCGATGCATGATACAAGCTAGGGAGTAATTAGCTAGCTAGCAATGATTAATTAGTTTGTAAAGGAAGAAGAAAGCGTATGTATATATTTAATTTGCTCAGGGACAAATTAAGGAATATCGAGTCAGAAAAGTTGGCATGCATGGATCCTTCAACAGCATGCCTCCCACTCTTGGAGCTAACTAACTTCCCTGCAATTACTTTAATTAATTGCCTCTTGAATCCTTTCACGCATATATATGTTCTTTCTTTAATTTGGACGGTTGGCTTTTGCAGTTGTTCTTCTATATATATACGAGTACTTCTGCCATGCATTGCAGTGCTGTGGTTGGGCATGCAGTACTAAACAACTGACAATAAGCAGCTTGTTTGAGTGAGCCAGGGACTCAAAACAACTTAACAACATTACATTTCCCTTTTTCTCTGTTGCACTGTCTAACTCTTGAGGTAGTAAAAAAAGAGGAGAGGCGTCGGTCATTGCGCTATGACCATTAGCGGCGTCAACAACAAAACAATTGCTTGGCTTTCCATTGCTCTTTTGCACATGAAGTGCATATGAGATTCATTGCTTCGCATACACAACAATATACTAAGGAGCTTTGATGATAGTCTGATGGTAGCTAATTTGGTACTCTCTAGGGTTTCTTATTCATTTGTAAAAGTTATGCTCCGAATTTGCGTTCGAGATGAAGGATTTAAGTGCGATTCAACAGCGAAGGTTATGCTCTGGATTTGAGTTTGAGATGAAGGATATAAGTGTAAAAATGATTTTATCATCCGTATAGATACCACAACATTTGGTATTGCAGGTGTAGTACATTCTAGTTGTCATAGCTTAATATGAGAGACCTATTACAGTCTATTGATAGCGCGTTAAAATTTCCTTTCAGCCGAATATTCTTCTACAAGAGCAATTTTCGACCATGTGATAAAATTCAGTCGTGTTTGCAATCAGCAATTTGATATACGTGATAGTTATTCGTGCAAGTTCCTCTTGTAAGCATAGTTCATCGATTTATGTGTTCCTAGTGGAGTATGAAAAAGTCCATAAAATGAGTTCTTCACTATATTTGTCTAGCACCTTAGGTGTGTCTTGGTTTGTGCCATTTGATGATTGGGCATCTGGTTTAGGAGGTCAATTTCATAGTGGGGTGTTATGAATTGTTGAAGACCCATAATTATTCGTCTGCTTTGTTGATAGTTGTGTGTTTGTACTTGCTGGTTGTTTACTCAATTTTGTCTTCATGTGAAGTATTTGGATAGACTGTTTCTAGGGTTGTAAAAAAAACTCGATTTGAGCTTGACTCGAGCTCCAAACGAGCCGAACTCGAGCTTGATCTCAAACTCGTGAGCTTCAACGAGCCGAACTCGAATAGCTCGTAAGCTTAAGATTTTTTATACCTCCCTCCCCCAGGCACCCACCCACTCCCACAGGCCACAGTCCCGAGATCCCCTGGTCCCTCGAGTCCCGAACCCGTCCCGGCCCGGGTCCCCCTCAGGCCCTCCTCTCTCTGACTCTCCCCCTGGTCCCCTTCCTCTCCCACTCCGCCCCCACCCCTGTCCCCCTCCTCACCCCCCGCCGTTCCTCTCCCCCCGTCCCCTTCCTCTCCTCCGTCGTCGCCCCCCTCCTCCCCTCGTCGTCGCCCCTCCTCTCCCCCGTCGCCGCCGCTCCTCGCGCCCCCACCCCCGGCGCCGCCCCCCGCCGCCCCTCCTCCCCCCGTCCCCTTCCTCTCCCCCGCTGTCGCCCCGCCGTCCCCCTCCTCTCCCCTCCCCGCCGCCCCTCCTCGACCCCCACTGCCGCCCCTCATCCCCCCGGCGCCCTCCTCTCCCCCGTCGGTGCCCCTCCTCTCCCCGCCATCGCCCCCTCCTCGACCCAGCCAGCGCCGCCTCCTCACCCCACCGCCCTCCTCTCCCCCGCCGCCGTTGCCCCTCCTCCCCCACCGGCGCCCCTCCTCTTTCCTGTCGACGCCGCTCCTCCTCGACCTGGATTCGGCTAGATCCATGGCCGGCCCACCCCTTGCAGCTCGGCCACGGCTCCGCAGGTACTCCCTCTCTATTCCCAGTCTCTTGGCAGTCCGCACTGATCCTACACGAGCCAAGCTCGAGCGAGCTCGAGTTTTGTCCGAACCGAGCTCGAGCCCAGCTTAAAGTTCGATGTCGATCTCAGGCTCGCTTGAGCTCGGTTCGAGTTCCTACCGAGCTCGAGCTTGACAGGTCAAGCTCGCTCGAGCTCGACTCGTTTATAGTCTAACTGTTTCAGTCTTACTTGTTGAGATTAGTCTAATAAACTTTTGAGACATAAGGCCTGTGGATGAAGATTTATTTAGAGAGAATTATGTTATTTCAGCTGTATGAGCGAATTCATCTCAAAGCGCAGATTGTTAAAGTATGATCTAAATTCGGATTTGTATACAAGCTGAACATGTGCACCGAATGGCACAAAGTTTAAGCACCGACCAGCGCCATGCCAATCTTATCTTTGTTTCATATTTTTCTAGGACTCTTGTTCCTTAGATTATATATATTTTTTCTATAGTCGTACGGTTTAGACACGCTAAAATTCTCCGTACTTGTAATTTTTTTTCACATATAGTAAATTTTGCCTTAGTATGTATATGATTTTTCTTATAAAAGGTTTTTTTACGTTAAATCGATATCTCTACTCTTTCCATCCTCCAGTATTTCGGCTGTGTGTTGTATAGCATAAAGGAGGGAGCATATGACATGCCGTCAGCCTATGCATGCATGCATGATCAAGCGTGCAGATAGGGATAGAATAGGAATAGGAATAGGGTGATATAGGTCCTCTTTATTTGGGTTATGGTGAATAATTTTTATTTGTGTTTTTTGAGACGATGGCAGATGATGTAGATGATGTATATAGTTTTAGACTTGAAAAGCTGTTAGAAGAAGATGCTTATTTTGTTTTAGCTTTCAAAGAAACCGAAACCAAAATCAAAGAGTCACAGAAAAACAAAAAAAGTATAGAGGGAGATATGCAGATGCCCGCACGCTATAGGTAGCAGCTGAAGGAGGATGGATGGTTTGCTACCTGAAAGTCGAAGATGCACCGAAAGATGCCCGTACAATAGCAGTCGTGATTTTAGTAGAGGAGCGGATTCCACGTGGAAGTGAGTCAGCAGCAGCCGAGTCTGACCCCTTGACTGCTAGGTGCCCTGCATGTTGAGGGAATCCTCCTCGACCTGCTGATTTACTGTGCATGTCAAGGGGTTTATGCAGCTATCTAGCATGTAGAAGATCCTGGCCGGTCTAGTCATCACGTACGTTAGTACAGCTGGCAGGCATGGCCCCAACTTTTGGAAAAAGATGGCAATAAGCTTATGGAAGTCTGGATGCTTTTGGCTTCGGTCTTTTAGAAGCGGAAATTTTTGAAAGCTATTTCTTTAAATACTTTTTTAAGTTTAAAAATATAAATATTATCTATATCAATGTTTTTACCATTAATCGTTATCTTAAAAAATATACATAAAAGTATAGCATAAAAAAAGGACCTACTACTCCAGCAAATCAATACTTCACAGTTCCTTCTACCTAAGGCTATAAAAAAAGTTCAAAACTCGTGAGCTACTTAGGCCCTGATCGTTTCGATTTTTTCGGCTTCAGTTTCTAGCTTCAGCTTTTTTTCACTATTCACTACACTATCCACTGACTCAGCTACAGTGTTTTTTCAGCCAGCTACAATGTTTTTTCAACCAAAAACCAAAAGCCATCACTATTCCGATCACCCCCTTAAGCTCGGCTCGTTCTAAGCTCGATTCGAGCTTGGCTCGAGTTTTAAATGAGCTGAACTCGAGTTTGATTTCAAACTCGTCAGCTTCACCGAGCCGAGCTCGAATAGTTCACGAGTTTCGATTCGAGCTTAAATAGTGATACATATTAGCTCTTATCGAGCTTATTCAAGTCGAACTTGACCTCAAGCTTTTCTTATTATTAAAAATTAGTGTATATTTGAATTATTTTGACTGTTATCGAGTTTACTCGAGCCGAGCTCGAACTCAAATCTTTCTTATTTTTGAAAATTAGTGCATAATAAATTATTTTAATTGTTATCGAGCTTCAACGAGCCGAGCTCGAGCCTACTCGAGTTTAGACCGAGCCAACCTCGAGCCTAGATTCAGGTTCAGACCCCAACTCGAACTCGGCTCGAGTTTTTACCGAGCTCGAGTCTAGAAGATCAAGTTTGCTCGAGCTCGACTCGTTTACAGCCTTAGTTCTACCAAGTACTTAACTGGCTTGACGCACTAGTTTTTTTGTCCCCCTTGTAAGAAGAAAGAAAGAAAGAAAGAGAGTACACAACACTATACGAGCTCGAAATTGATTGGAACACATCCAAATTCGAACTCACCAAAAGAAGCTATTTTTTCGTTATACGCCGGCAAATCCGCTCCTGAATTAACAAGCTCACAAGTGATTGCAACAAGTGGAACATGGGTTTTTTTGCGACCAATCTATTCAAATGTATGTTGGCTCAGAATTGACCGAACCAAATAAAAATGTGTGAGCTATAGGATGGCAAATTTTCTCCAAAACGGATTAGTTTAGAATTGATCAAAACGAAACACATTCAATGAGTTACTAGTTGAATGCTCATGCTTTGCTATGATAAAAAAAACCCCTAAACCCTTTGGGATGCACCATGCGGTGGATGAAACGCCCCACACTTTTAATTAACCTTAAGTGGCTTATTATTAGGTTAAGTGAGACTAATTAAGTAACTAATGATCTAAAATACGAGAGAATTTAAACTTTTTGTGTATTCTAAATTGGAGCCGACGAACGTTAGATGAATACGATACTTCTACGATCTCAATGACAAGAATAGAAACAATTAGTAGAGATTAGGGAGAGAGATAATATTCAATTGCACCACAAGAAAAAGCATTCAACTAAATTGAAAGATAATTAAAACTCAAACCATAAATAGTTGTGGTACAATAGTTAATTAATTACAACTCAAACCATAAATCAATTGCATCGATAATTAAAAGTTACATTAAGTTAAATACAAATATTACAACTCAATAGAACCTGTAATTATGTCCGTTGTAATATTACATCAAACATAAACATAAGATTACATAGTATGCATTTCATACATTTGCAATTAACAAAGAGCTGTGGAAGATATAGCGTACAATTATACCCTTGCATATAACAATTACTAATCAATTGATTCCTAAAATAGCAACAGTTTTTATTGCGAGAAGAATTTATTAAAAACACCGAAAAAGACCGAACAAAAGAAAATAATTAAAAGAAGGATTGCCGTCAGAGCCCTAGGACTAAATTTCAGGCAGGGCAGTTCGTTCATCGAGGTTCCCAGACCGTCCGGGGGCCAGTCGGCACCTCTCACAGCCATTAGATCATCATTCGGCAATAAAAACAAACCTGTTTAGTACTGTAAGTACTATAGCAAAACCCGAGCCAGCAAGTGTATTTAGCCAACAAATAAATCAACCACAGATAGAACTCCCCCAGCACAGCCATTGGCCAGTATAGCCTCCCCAAGGGTTAACATCTAGCACAGCAGTAGGAGAGCAACAAAAACCAAGACCAACACATGTCCACAAGCCAGCAGACCATCACGGACCCCCCCAGCTTAGCCAGCGGCATAGCCGGCGACCAATAGGCCTTTCCCAAGATATTTCTGCCTAGCATAGCGGCATGGGCAGTAAAACCAGGGCAGATACAACCCCCCAGATAGAGCAGCTCCAGGGCATACACTAGAGACCACAGTCACAGACCAACAGAAGAGAGCGCACACAACTCACTGGAGAGGGACAAAGGAGAAGCTTCCCCTTTTCTTCCTCTCTTCCACAATCCACAAATCCAAACCACAGCCCAACCCCACCAGCCAACCCCAGGCTAGCTCAAGCAGCAACCAATCGAAGCCAAGCTAGGAGCAAGAAGCGGGACCAGGAGGGGACCGCAAGACCGCAGGACCACCAAGCATCGGCAAGGGAGGCCACCGAGGGGACCACTGGGACGCTAGCAACTGGGACGACGACCACAAGCACCAACATCACCACCACCTCAGCCAGGACCCTCCAAGCATTCAACCAGAAAAAGGTAGCACACAAACCCTCATCCATACTTAGCATGTCCAGTAAAACTTTGTACCCAACATCCATCAACCGTGCAAGCACATAGCCTCAACACCACACCTTATGAACCAACACTACTTCACAACCATCAGTAGAGGGTGTAGAGAAGAGGGAGGTTACCGTAGTGGGAGGTCGGCAGCGGCATGATACCAACGGCCAGGCACACGCCCCCGAGAGCCACCATACATTCCCCCGGCATGCATACGGCTTCGGGCTCCGCCGTGCCGAGCCGCGGCAACGCACCCCTAAGCCAAGCCTCACCTAGTGCCAAAACCAAAGTCATCAAGCAAAGTAATCAACAATCAAAGTAGAACTCGGGGAAAAGAAGCAATCGGGCCTAGAAGGGCCAGATCTGGGCCGTAGGCCACGGATCCGGCGCCTAGAGGCGACGCAAGTCGCCGGACCAAGGGGAGGAGCGGCGCGGTCGCCGGAGTAGTCGTCGCACATGGGGGAAGGTCGGATCCGGGCCCCAGACCCCGGATCTGGTAGTAGCGCGACGGCATGCGGCGCAGTAGGTCGGCGGCGCTAGAGAGAGAGGTGAGGTGAGGCGGCGGCGTAGGGGCGAGAGAGACCGGGAGAGAGAGAAGAGGGGGTAGCAGAGGCGGCGGTGTAGGCGCAGGAGAGAGAGGTGAGGAGAGAGGCGGTGGCTCATGGAGGCATGAGGCAACGGCGGCGCCTAGAGGGCCGTGGAGCGGCGGCGGCGTGAGAAGAGGAAAGGGACGGCGGCGCTTGAGCAAGAGGGATGGAGGGAGAGGCGTGCAGCGAGAGAGAGGAGGAGAGGCGTGCGGAGAGAGAGGAGGAGGGAGAGAGGCACGGCACCGCAGGCAAGGGAAAGCAGAAGGGGGCGGCGGCGTTGAAAGGAGAGAGGAAGAGGGTCAGGCGGAGGAAAAAGGGAAGAGGGCCGGGGCAGGTAATTGGGCCGAAGGCCGGCCCGATTAAAAAAAATAGAAAAGGAAGAGAAGGGTAAAGAAAAGTGGAGTGGAAAATAAAGGATAAATTAAGAAGAAGATTATGTAAAAATCTGCACCTAAATTTTGGTAGCATAACCATAGTGATAATTTGTATAAAATCACTCGACACCCCAACTTAGTTTTTGCTTAGTGTCGATTTAATATTTCCGATTGGTACGCAAGGAAACAATATTAGTTGGATTGGTCGTTAAGAGAGTAACCGATTTTATGAATTCCGTACCTCGAAAATCCGATAGCCACCCAACTCCAAAACTTAGAAGGCTTAGAAGCCTCACGAAGATATTGCTTCTCACGTCGATATTGTCGTATTTTATTAATTCCTTATATTCCTTGTCAACTTATTAGTTGTAATTAAATTATAGAAACACACTCATAATTATTTCGGACCATTAGAACTAATTAACTGCAGCCAGACGAATTAAAAATCGTGCACACCAATAAAAACTGGTACGCATATGAAGTGAAGTAATGTATCGCCGTCCAAACCATTTGACGCGGATTTAAATACCCATGTATTCTAGTCAGGCCGAATTAAATGTTTACAGACCAATAATATTTAATTGTAAATATTAGAATAATTGGAATATCACCAATAGATTAGAACTTAGAGTGTGTCAATCTAAATCAATATTTTGCCATATAAATTATTTCGTGTTGTACTTAAAAACTAAATTAACCTGGTTAATCATATTAAATTACAGCACTCTCTTAGTAAATGTTCTTGGTTGTTAAAAGTAGAATAAATGACCACCATAGGCCAAAACTTGTAAGTGTACATTTTAAATTATCAGAATATCGTTTAAATCGCCTTGTTGTGGACTTAATGCCTAGATAATTTGTATTAGACACTATAAGTTATAAATACCGGCTAATAAGTACTCTGAATTCATAGGATAAAGTAATAGCCTCCCAAAGACCTAAAACCATTCGCGGCTGTTAGATCAGCATGCGTTGATCCAAATTAAAGCGCGACGATTAAAATCATGTACATTAATTAAACCTGTACGCGACGACCTAAATAGCATGTAGGTTTTAGAAATCCGTAACTAGCGAAAATAACATTCGAGGATCGCATAGAGACGTCTCAGCATAAATTGTTTACTGATTTAATTAAAAATATGATCTCTTTTATATCGGTAACCTAACTCATCACGCGAATGACCATTAGACTAAAACCACTAGAAAGGTAGATAAGTGCTTACTCACCTATGAGAAATGAAATAGACAATTGCATACATGAAATCGGCTAGGAGTATCATTCGTCATTAAAATTGTACATGCATTTATTTAATCATGTTTAATCAATAGATTGTCGGAAATCAACAAAATATCAAACATACATCCCAAGGAGATCATATCTCCTGACGCTAGTGCTATATTGTCAACTAACGAATATCGTATGGAAACTAATCTTGTTTGCCGCGATCAGAATTGAGTTAAGCGAACCCTCACCCTAGGCGCACAAACATGTCGACACCTTGCACTTTATTATGTTTCCGTATATTAAGTCGTAGCCGATGTATTTAATTGCAGGCAGATAACCGAGTCATGGGAGGGACTTCACCTGAGCTTACTTAAATCCGAATATGTGGTTAATCCAGGCAAGTTTTCCTTTTGAGCATATGACCAGAATATCTTCAGTAAAAATAAAGTATTTTCCTATTAAGTTATTATCACCTTGCATGGAAATGAAAATCATTTTTAAAGCAAATGTTTGTGATGAGAAAGAAAAGAAAGAGATCAGGCAGACAGTTGGAGAAGCCACTGTCAGGCCAGTAAATAGGTGGGTGGAAGGTCCCTAGGGCAGGAGAAAAAGGGCAGGTATGGGATCTTCTACATATGGATAAGATATAAGGCTAATCAGTCTTCATCTATGTGAACGGACCGTATCAATCGTATCAACCATTGTTTCGTCTGAGGACGAACAGAATCAGTAATGCTATCAAGGTTATTATATTCTCCACATGGGTAAGTATTTATTTAGGGGAGATGAACCCAGGGTCAGCAGTTCCAGAGTTCTCCTAGCATGCGGGATCCACAGCCGCAAGATCCCAGAACTGGTGAGTAGGCCAGAAGTGGGGGATGCGGATCGCAAGAACCCGAGCGTGGGGTACGCGAAGGCGATATATTACGCAGTGGGGTGATGGACGCTGGTCAGAAACCGCCCCAGCCAACAGCTATGTCACTTTTGGTGAGCCTGGGTGCGAGTGGTACACCGGCCCAAGATACCGATTGGGAATAGCTGGGTGGAGATATAATATACTGAGATAGATATAAAAGTTCTGTATTCTGATCTGGGCACCGTATCTTAGGCAATGCGGAAGAACCATGAGCCACCAGGATCAGAATAATGATGGGTAAAGTGGTACAAGCTTGCGCAATGCTATATAAATCATGAATTCATGCCCGTCTCCGGGAAAGGAGAACACGGAAACTTATGGGAGTTTTTGCCGTTCATACGAGTGTTTGATAGTTTTCTAAATTAATAATATGGACTTCTTTCCAAACTTAACAACAAAATCTATTTTCTATAATTCTGAGAGAAAGGCTGAGAAAGAGAGAGATTGAGAATGAACCAGAGATTGAGAATATAAATGTACATTCGGAGGAATGTAGAAGAGCATCTAGTGCATTTTTGCTATTAACACTTGCTGAGTACTTTTGTACTCACCCTTGCTATTATCCTCCTTTGTTTAGGTGTATGTTAGACTAAAGGATTGCTAAGACCTGGTGAGGGCTACATGGATGGATTAAGTATTACTCGGGGTGGAATACCATGGACCCATGCCACGAAGAGTGGAAGGCGAAGGCGATGACTGGGATTGTTCCTGGGAATCCAGCTATATTAATGTGCAATTATGTCAGCTTTGCTTTAGGTAGACAATAGTTAGAACCTTTTTCATTCCTAAGTATCGTAGCAGTTGAGCTCTTGCAACTTTGTAAGGAATTTCAGCCCTGCGTGGCGATATTTTTGTAATATCGTATTTTGTCTCTAATTATTGTTCCGCTACAACACTCTGATGGGCTTATTATTCGTTAACGCGATGTTCTATCGGCTAAAACGAATAATAAACCGTTGACTAGTATCATTACACCACGGTAATTATGCGGGTCGTTTCAGGTGGTATCAGAGCCATGGTTCGAGAGCCACGCATATAACTAGAGCCACGCATATAAACCATATAACACTAGGTGGCTGTGGCCCGATCCGATCGACGAGGAAGCGGGTGACGGTGCGGGCAGTCGACGAGGCGGCAGCCTCAGGGCAGCGATGGCCCAATCCCCTTGCGGTGGCCGACGTCAGCGACGGAGGCGGTGGCCGGAGGCATTGGGATGGAGGCGGAAAGAGCTAGGTTAGTGCGCCACAATCAAATGAACCACATGTCTCCGAGTTCCATCTTCTCTTGTGGAAGCATGGCACCCTTGTAATCTGCTCGCTGCGGATCGGTTTGTGTCGGCTCGGAGTCGGAGACTACCCGTTACTGGAGTAGTGTTCTCGTCCGTTGTACAACTCGTCCTTGCTCTACTAGTGATAGTATTTCTTTGCATCTGTGTTGCCTACAACTGCTAACTACTAGTAAAGAATGAACGAAATTTCTTCTTTATCACAATCAAATGGAATTGTACATCTATGCCAGGGAGGAATGGATCTCAGGGTGCACTGCAATGGACTATAGTAGAGCACACAAAGTTGCGAGCAGACAAAAATTAGTACTGTTTTATCATCATCATTATAGAATAATAATACAACAGCAATTTAGCAGCAAATCAAATGTAACAGATCTTTCAGCATGGACCTGTCGCTTGCTCTACTCTAGACACATTGACATTGCTACTTGCCACTACCAAACATCCCCTTGAATCTGTCAAAAACATTACATTCTATTCTGCCCTTATTCATTCTCTGCAAGTCCCTGCAACTGACATATCTACACTGCTGGCGCTCATTAAAAACAAAACCAAGTATACATGAACACAAGCCCTCAAGATCGGAATAATGAACTCGAAGTCACCTTTAATGGCAACAAATCTAAGAAAACCGTCCTGGAAATCCAGTCTTCCAGATGCTCCCAATTCCAGAATATATAATCGCTAATAAATCAACCTGTACAATATCTCAGCTACACCAAGTGCTCCTATCCTGACCAGGGCCCTCCAAACTGCCCGAAACAAGGATCGGGCGTTCCATGACTCTGCCGTGCCAGGTTTGGCCATTGCAGATTGTTCACTGAAGCATCTACATCACTGCTGGGAGGATTACTTACCATATCCTGGGTGGTGTACCCATACATATTTGGGCCTGGGGGGACTGTATTTTCAGCCCTAGGGACAGGTTCACCTTGAGCAGCAGCAGGAGGAACTAGATTCCTCGTTTCAAGGGAGTGGTCAGAGCTTGACGCACCCAATTTCATGCGTGAAGATGCCTGTTTGTACTGGGACAGTACACTGAAAAGGCTTCCATCTGCACTGCTTCCCTCAGGCAAGTCCTGAGCTGCAATGCCACCTGACTCCATTCCAGACCAACTATTATGTGGTGGGTGCTCATCAGGGAACCAGCTACAACTTCGATCCACAGCTGTGTGACCAGCGAAATTTTCCTGCTCAACCATAGGAAATGTCTCTTGAGTACGAAACCCTGCACCAGAATACAGATTCTTCGGAAGTTGTTGCAAGTAAAGTCCATTGTGGCTCTGATCAAGCAACTGCATCTGCTCCTGCAAGGGATCACAAACCAGAGCAGATTGGCCTAAACGGTTGTTTGATATGGAATGGAAATCAATAGATTGTTTTATGCCATTCACATGTCCAAGGGAATAAGAAGGAGCCATTCCGATGCCCTTCGCTCTAATTTGGAGCTGCTGATTGTTCTCATGGTTTGTGGCTCTAATTTGGAGCTGCTGATTGTTCTGATGGTTTGTGCACGGTTGCAACAGAGATGCTGCATTGCCCATTGGTAATGCAGCGGCAATAGTGACTTGAGCTTGCTGTCGACTTCTGGCATCTCTCCCCACGTCAATCATAGAAGTTGCTTGTCCACCAGAGAGATGATGCTTAAGCTGCAGGTCACCTGGTTGTGTGTACAGGCTATTCTCTGGATGGCGGTAAAAGGGTTCTACAGGGCTTGCTGATTGCCACAAATCTTTCTCACATTTTGCAGCTGGCTCTTTTAGTTCCGGACCTTCTTCCACATCTTTTTGTTGGCTCGAAGGCTTAGAGAACAGCAAGGTACTATCAGAGGGTATCAATGCAATACTCTCAGCCTCTTTTTGGTCAACAACCATATGATCCATCCCTTGATTACTGTTTGATAAAGGGATGTCACTCATATTATGGCCAGTTGAGGCCCTCAGGTAGCTGATGTTTTTTAAATCATCATTTTGATCATCTGAACAGGCATGACCATGAATAGATAGACCTGTGTAGCTATTGTTCATGAGATCTTGAACTAGCATATTTGGGCTGTTAAGGCCTTGGATAGGTGTGATCGCGTGGCTGATGGCATCGGGCTTCTGAGCTTGCGTATCAGGGATGTTATGATCTTGAAGGGTTGCATCTTTGCCGCTGGTGTCATCCATATCTTCATCTTCCACATCTGGGCTAGTACTGCTCTGGGAAATTCCATTCCTATAGCTTATATCCTCAAGATCTGCATCTTTCTTGTCTGAGCTGTTGCCACTGTTAGTGCTTGAATTTGTGCAGCTGATATTCTTAACATCTTGATCTTGTACATCTGAGCTATTCTGACTCAGGGTAGTTATACTTGTGTTATTCATGTCCATGACATCTTGATCTTTCATGTGTGGACTGTCATGAGAGTGAAATGATGTATCTGTATCACTTGTATCCTTGACATCTTCATCTGCAAGAACTGCACTGCTATCATTCCCGGCTTGCAGCACACCCTGAGAGTGCTCTACCAATTCTTCCTGTCCATCTGAGAGGTTACCATTTTGATAAGCACCATCTTGTCCAACATCTGCTGTTCTGTCAGCTAACAGTTCTGCCTTCTCATAAAAAAAAATAAACAAGGCAGATTGTTAGAAAAAAAATGTCAAATGAATGTTCAAAAAGAAAAATCAAGAAATAAGTGTTGCACAGCTTTATGAAAAGAATTCTTGCATGATTGGAGGCTAAATATGGAGTAAATTGCACCGTGGGTCATCAAACCTGTCCCGATGGTTCACATACGTCATTGAACTCAGAAACTAGGTGTTTTAGTCATCAAACTTAAGTGGCTCGAGTGAAGTCACTGGGTGGTTTTGCTGGCTGACATGGCACTAACTTGTTAAAACCCACATGGCAGTCCCCCTAGCCCATCCGGTTTCAGGTTGGCCATAAGCTGGCCACAGAAGATCCTTTTGTCTCACACCAAACCTCTTGTAAACTCTTACTGTGACAAATCTCAACACTTGGATCAAATATGAAATTCCTCAAAAATCCAAAAAAAAACACAAAATCCCCAAATCACTTATTTCTCCTTCCACTCTCTTACTCTCCACTCCACAAGCTAATCCACCCAATCATTGTTGCCATTGTGCGCGTAGGCCAAGGAAATGCCTTGCCTCCACCTATGTTGAGCCAACCGAGCCACACTATCATGAGCGTGGTTACTGTTCATGTGAACAGTGCGCGGTGCATGGCTCCTGTTCACGCACAGTGCCGATTTAGTTGGATTAGTTTTCTTTTAGATAAGATTAGATTTGTTAGGATGATTTATTTCTATAATATTAGAGATAAGTTCTTTAAGGGTTAACCCATCCAATCTATATAAGGATGAGAGTGTATCTTATTTTTATTAAGTAATAAAAAGGAGTTATTCTTGTCTCTCCCTCAAGTTCTTCTCCCCAGCCCATGATCTTCCCTTTCTCCTAAAGCCTCTCTCCTTCAGCCATGTCATCCCGACCATCTTCTGTATGGTATTTAACCCGTTATGATCTAAGGATCATAACACAACATGTATCTATTATCAAGCAAGCAATGAATAATGAAGAAGCATTCCGAAGTCCCCAATTCCTAGCCCTAGTCTCTCCCCTAGACCAGCTACCTACGTTATGCGGATACTTCACAAAAGTCACGTACCAGTATCAGATACTGTACAGGATACTGATACGACCCCGATACGCTCAGATACGTATCCTGCCCGTATCCTAAATTTATGATTATTCAAAAAAAGAAAATAAATCCCAATACTTCTTCGATACTTAGTAGATACGCTTGACTATACAATAACCTCACCCCTTCACAGTGCACACACAGATCCAGATCCAATCCCCCAAACCGCATCTCACGAGTCACGCCCCACGGCACCGCCGACGGGCGTGGAGGCGGCATCCTCGGCACCACCGCTCCCTCCGGTCGCCCGCTCCCTCCTCTATCTGGTCATCAGCTTCCCTTCCCTTCCCGCCCCAGCCTCGGCCCACCGCCTCCACACCCACCGCCTCCACACCTGCCGCCTCAACGCCCGTCGTCGAGAAGCCCTCAACGCACGTCGCTCTAAAGCCCTTAACGCCCACCGCCTTCCCACCGTCTCCTCGCTCGCCGCCTCGCCGCCATCTCAGATCCAGTCAAAGCCTCCACGCCCGCTCCCTCCATGCTGCCTCTCCGCCGTCTCAGATCCGTCAGCGCCTCCACGCCCACTCCCTGCGGTCTCCACGCCTGCTGCCTCCCCGCTGTCTCGGCCCGCCGCCTGGATCCTCGATGCCGACAAGCCCCCTCAGTGATCCCTCTGTTGCTCTAATATGTAGTTCATTTTATGGAGTATCAGAGTGATGTCCTTTATAAATCATTTCCCCTGACCTAGTCAATTATCAGAATGAATGTGATTATTTGTATCCCCTATTAGCAGTTTGATCATATGCACATGATAAATTTGGATGGTGTTATGTTTTGGTTTTTCACTAGGCTAGGCTAATTCTTCTAGCTGCTATCATTATGCGCATTAGTCATGCATGTTACATTTAACATGTAGTCCTTTATGAAATTTAGTAATTTCTTTGTCAATTGGTGGAACAAATTTGTTCATGTGTTTTGAAACATGAACAAAATTTCTACTTGGTTAGTTAGAATGGAAGCAAAATTGCATAGGATGTTACAACAGGCATTTTGTGGTGATAGATGAAGAAATCATAAATTCATAATATCATATAGATGTTATTTTCATTCTTTTGGTATGACCAATACTTTCCATCTTAATAATAGGATGAGAGATGCATGGTAACATATAACCCAACGAAGGATAAGGTATATGCTTTGCTTAAGGACCAAGCAAAGTTGGATGACAATCTCAAAGTTGCTTTCCATGTAAGCGTTTGTTTTTCACTGTGTTGCCATAGTTAGGGGTGTTCTGGTTCCTTTATCCTATATTTTGACATGGTGTTCTGTTGTACAGGCTCATGTTTTCCTTGCAAAAACATGGATTTCCTAGCGCACATTGCAGAATCTTGCAAAATTGTCCCTTCCTCTTATGGAACATTCAAGAAAGAAAACAAGAGAACAGGTAAAACTCCTTTTCTTTGTGATAAATGTGCTATCTCTAGCATTCCAAGTACTAGATATAAAGTTATAAGAATTCATTAATTTCTTATTTATTTTATATTTATTATACATATACATATACATATACATATACATATGTATGTATCGCTGTATCGGTGTTTTTGAAAAAATGGCGAATCGCGGTATTGCGGTATCGCGTATCCGTATCGAGGTATCTGGGCAACATAGTCGGCTACTCTAGATCCATTCCTCTCTCCCAATCGGCGCCCTCTTTCATCTAGTGCCGTTCTACCTTAAGTCGTCGCCATTCAATCTCACTTCGACGGATATTTATCCTGTTATGAACTAAAATTCATCACAATTAGTATTAGAGCAATCGATCCCTTCCCACGACTTCTGCTTACCATGAAGCATGTCACTATTGTTCCACATTGGCTACCCTTGTCGTTGGCAACTTTCTCGACATCGAGCAATGCTAAGGCCCTCGCACCTTCACCATCAATCGTCATCAATACACTGTTGATCTTCCATATGAGGCATCGCAATTACTCACCAGATTGGGTCTACCAAGGGTTACAACCATGGCCGCCATCATAGCTCGAGGACGAGCTGGTTACAACCATGGCCGCCATCACAGCTCGAGAACGAGCTGTCGCCGAAGGGGGGAGAAGCTGTCATGTGCTGAACTTACTGTTCACATGCACTGTTCACACACGTGAACAGTACCACATACTGTAGCAAACGCGTGTGATGGGGTCCGCTTAATTAGGATAGAAATAATAATAGTTATTTTCCTTATTATATAGGTTTACTATCTTATAGATATATTTTATCTATTAGAGATAGGTTTCCTTAAAGACAGATTATTTCTTAAAAGTTAAGTCGAGTTATTCTTATAAAAAGGACAGTATGTATCCATTATCAAGCGAGCAATGAATAATGAAGAAGTATTTCCAAGTCCCCGATTCCTAACTCTGATCTTTCCCCTAGATCGACTACTCTAGATCCATTCCTCTCCCCCAACCGGCGTCCTTTTTTGTTTAGCACCATTCTATCTCAAGTCGTCGCCGTCCGACCTCTCTCCAATGGATGTTTATCCCATTATGAACTAAGGTTTATCATATGCTATCCCTTTTATAGAAATAATTCGACTTGACCTCTAAGAAACAATCTGTCTTTAAGAAAACCTATATCTAATAGATAGAATATATCTATAGGATAGTAAACTCACATAATAAAAAAAACTAACTATTATTATCTCTATCCTAACTAATCGACCCCACCAAACGCATTTGCTACAGTACACAATACTATTCACACGTGTGAACAGTGCGCGTGAACAGTAACTCGGCGCGTGACACACACCACGGCCACGCTCCCACAGCCAAGTTGAGCCGGCCTATTCGCATGCACACCCACAGTTGCACAGGGTGGAGAGTTTGAGTTTGGGGGACAAGTCGAGTCAGCGTAAGGAATGGGGAGAGAGAATGAGGAAGGAGAACTGGAGAAGGGACTGCCATGTGGGGCCAGTTTGACAGAGAAGAGAGGAGCTATGTTATGACCGAGGTTCAGATGACGCAGGCTGTAGGAGTGTGTGGTGGGTGGACGTGGTTTGAAGGGCTTCCGATGACCTGGAGGCGCCAGTAGCCTGCTGCCGTGCACCTGGAGGTGCACAAGGAGATAGATGAGGAACAAGGGAAAACTCTTCTTGTTATTCTCAAATGCTGCGGCAACCCCATATATGGGTTAGCCCTATTCATATCTAAACCGAATTGGAATTCTATCTCTAATATCATATCTACTACTAGGAAAGCCATCTATTATTTATGGAAACCTCAACTCATTCCAAACCAGCGTGTACGCTTGTACTCAGGTCGGACTGTAGCTCATCCAACACGTCTGCCACTGCTGCGTGCTGCACCGAGTCCAACTGAGCTCCTACGGTTGCCTGCTTGCTACGCCTCACATAATATTGCCCGACCATGACAAGCTACCACATGGATTACATGTCGGCGCCATATCAGCTAGCAAAACCACCCAATGAACTCACTTGAGCCATTTACACAAGTTTGATGACTAAAATACCTAGTTTTGAAGTTCGGTGACCTATGTGAACCATCAGGACAATTTGACGACCCTAGGTGAAATTTACTCCTAAAAAAGATCAGTGTCAAAGTCCTTTAAGAAAGTGCTGCAGACATGAAAAGAACGAAAAGAGAACTTGATGTCTCATGAAATTGTATGGTGACTTAAGGACATAAATGTATAGTAGGTCTGCCATTCTCGTGCATGGTAAATGTATAGCAGTGCCAAATACTATCCACAGCATGTTCTTCATATAAAAGTATAATCCATACCATGTTATTCATACAAAAGTAAAAAAGACTGCAAAATAAAAATGAGGGGATAAAGCACAGCAAACCTTTTCCACCACAGATGTATTCTTTTCTGCAAGTTCAAGGCACAGTGACGTCCTTAAATTCTCAATCATCAACTTCCTGTCCCTGTGGGCCTTAAAAGCAGCAGGGAGATCTTTGCATGATAGAACAGCCCTAGCAATGGGTATAATTCCACGTAAAAACTTTACCCATCAAAAGTCATAGATACTAAATTAAGATAATACTGACCAATGATTGTGCAGTCTCTTCTTCTCATCCTCCACCAATGTTTCATAAGGTTTCACATGGAAGTTACCAATGTCACCAATAACACGAGTAAGATGTTTCGTCTGAATGCCATCACCAGATTGTTTCATTCTCTTAACAAGATCATGTTGTGACCTACTGATCTGAAAAATATGTACAGGCATTGCATAACACTTAAAAGTGCGTTCCACTTAATTTGCAATTAACAACATGCTGCATAAGCAGTACATTGGCAATTGCGGGCTGATAAGTCCAACAATATGGCACCCTCAAGCAAAGGGCAACATGGTATATAAGTGATACATTGGCAATGGCTGGTTGATACATCAATAAAGAATTCAAGATGGAATCCTCAAGCAAAGGATTTCATTAAGAATGGATTGGTATGTTAGATCTGTTATGAATATTGTGTGCGTTGATATGAGGCCCAAGGGACCATATATATAGGAGTACAAAGAGATATGCCATATAGAGATAAGGCATATGTGGAATAGAATACAAACTCTATATCCTACTACAACTCTACTCTATATCCTTAACACCCCCCCTCAAATGCAAGGCGTATGCATGCGGCTCTTGAAAGAGTTAACACTAAAATCCAAAATCCAAGTCTTGAAATGTCGTCGTAGCATGCGGCTCTTGAAAGTTGTGTCAAAAATAGAAAATCTCCATCCGAGGTCGTGCGGTAGCCCATGAAGCAGCTCGAAGCCCGAGACGGCGGCGACGCAGTGCACAAGAAGCGCAATAGAAACGCAGTGCAGAAGAAGCGTAGCGACTTTGAAAGCTCGGGGCGGCGGCTCAGAAAGAAGAGCGGCGACATCATAGACCGAGACAGCGGTGGCGCAATGTACAAGAAGCGCAATAGAAACGCAGTGCACAAGAAGCGCGGCGACCTTTAAAGCTCGGGGATGCGACGCGAGAGGCTGCCCACGGAGGAGTTCGGATCCAGCATGAATGAGACTGGATCCGAACGGGGCAAGGCCAGATCCGGCGAAGACGAACCGGAGAAGAGCCATACAGACGCAAGAGGGGGCGGCACCGACCATACAAAATCCTAAAGGATGGACTATGGCTAGCAAAGCAATCGACTGACTGACACAAAAATTTGTGGACTCGCATGGCTTGAACGAACTAGAAGATAGAGATTATGGATTTGAATGGACGCAGCGAAAGACTTAAAAGAAAAATTGCTACCAGCAATAAGATCTTAATAGGAATTAAGGAACTGGCAAAGCAAAAAGAGACCAAGCACGATCCAAGCAATGCATCAGCCGAAGAGACTGTAAGTCGTGCGTCGCTCGAGCCTCCTCTCTCCCCTTCACCATTCGAGCAGAACCCCCAAACACTCTTCCCCTCCAAAGCCGATGGCTCCCAAGGGCCCCGGCCGGGATAAAGCCAAAGGCGGAGAGACCCGTGGAGGAGGAGCCGGCGGAGAAGCGTTTCCCCGTGGGGAAGAAGACGCATCTGGCGGTGTCGAGGTCGGGTACAAAGGCGCGGAGGCCGTGGGGGCGACGTGGGAGATCCAGTGGCGCGGCGAAGATCCGGCGGCGGGAGGTCGAGACGGCGCGAAAGGCGTCGCCGGCGCTGGATGCAAGCCACATCTTGTCCTTCGTGCCCGCCAAGGAGGCAGCGCACACAGCGGTAGCCAGATCCGAACGAAGACAAGCCGAAGATGAGGTGGCCGCCGCGGAGAAGGGGTCGACCGGTCTGACGAAGTTGGCCGGCGGCGCGGCCGAGCCAGACTCGATCCCGCCGGATCTGACGAAGAGCAGCGTCTCCCACACGACGAGCCGGTGCAGGACAAGCCAGATCCGAACGAGGACGAGCCGGAGATGAGGTGGCCGCCCCCGGGAGTAGAGATGATCCTCCCGGGGGCAGCGGCAGCGGAAGACGTGCGGAGGCTAGGGTTAGAGAGGTTTGAACCTTAGCTCTGATACCATGTTATGAATATTGTGTGCGTTGATATGAGGCCCAAGGGACCATATATATAGGAGTACAAAGAGATATGCCATATAGAGATAAGGCATATGTGGAATAGAATACAAACTCTATATCCTACTACAACTCTACTCTATATCCTTAACAAGATCTAACAATTATTTTCGTCCTAAATGAATGGAATATTACTGTTATTGTTGGTGAAACAAGCCAATTAAGTAACTTGATACTGCATTGGCAACAGAAATGGATATGTGATTCAAAGCTCATTGGTTATGTTAAACTACGGACTACATGACTGAAAAAAAGTTATATATTACATCAGCACTCCTTCAATGACAAACAATATTCTGAGCATCAAAAAGCTTACCTTAATATATGACATAAACTTTGAGACATCACCATTTCGTAGAACCTTCATGGGCATTTCCTTCTTAGGAGTTTTTGAAAATACGATGTTTTCTCTAGGTGATTGCAGGTCTCCTCGTTTCTGTTTAGCAGGGTTATCCCTGTACAAGCATAAGCGTCAAAGTAAGAATAATCCAAAATACATTGCATAGGCCTTTCCTTTTCTAGGGAAGTGCATTGAAGAGCCAGTGGCAAGCAATTGAACTAGCAGTAGCAACTAACAGTAGCATAGCAAATGTATCATCAGGATATTCAAACTAGTAAGAATGTAAAGATGTATAGTTTCACAAGATAACAAAAAAGGAAGTTCCAATCCAAAAGCTAGTGATAACACCTAAAAGGTGAGTAGACAAAAAGGGACCAGACCAAAAGGTTGAAGGATTACAAAGGAGATTTGAATAGTCGGAGGCTTGAAAAGAACCTACCTCCAAAGTTGAGGGACCCAAGAAACTATTCAAATGTTCTCAGGAGTGCAATTGGTGTGTATTTAAAAAAAAAGTTCAGTAAATTTGGGTATGAATAAGAGATTAAGTATCAACCTATCAACAGATGCAGAACCAGCCGAGAAATATAAGGTCAGGGAGGGCGAATAACCTGAACAAGGTTTCTGGATTGTCCTGAGTAAACCATTTCTCCTTCCACTTCTTCAAGATGTCAATCATGCTGCACAGCTAGGTGTTATTAGGATCTGCACGAATAATTGCAATATGACCACAATGTGGTAAATTCGTAAGATTATTTCTAGTTTGACATACTTGGAGTGGTAATTGTTTAACTCTGCACGATATGCCTTCTCGTCATCTCTAATTTGCTGCTCCTTGTTAAGTATGGCATCTGGATGAAGATCACCATAGCAAAGAGAAGAGGACCTGGAGTTCGATGGTACCTAAATCAGTGGTCATATCTAACAGATATTGTGGACTAGGTGAGGACAGAATTGTCAAGCACCATATTGAAGTTCTGTATGAAGAGCAGCGCACAAGGAAATGGTACAATGCAGTAAGGCATTTGTTTGGTGACACAATTGTGTTGATGCATAAAAGGATGTCATTATGCAAGTACCATTTACTATGTGTTTTGGCATTACCACGGGTTCAAGGTTGCATCATTTTAGGCGCAACCTTAACTAGAGAAAACTGCAGGAGAACTAACCAAAGGGGGCAAAAATATGTGTGTGACATGGATAGTGGATGTAAAAACATAGATATTAACTTGGTTACAATATGAAATGATACAGAATTAACCTATCAAATGGAAAAAAACATTATAGTCACATGTGACCTAATTAACAGTGTAAGAGGAGAAAGAACATTTTTTTAGACCAAAGGAAATGAACACCGGTTTTCAGTTTTCACTGAACCTGGGCATGGAGTTCATACCAGGGTTCAAAATCCCGGCGGTTACCGGCCGGTAACCGCCGGTTACCGTTTTTACCGGTGGAGACCGGTAACCCAAAAAACCGGCCGGTATCAATTTTTGAATTTTGAATTTTGGCCGGTTTTTCCGGTAACCGGCCGGTTTTTCCAGTTATCGGCCGGTTTTTCCGGTTACCGGTTTCAAAACATCTCAAAATTCAAATTTTGATTTCCAAATTTTGACCGGTTTTTGCGGTAACCGCCCGGTTACCGTTACCGGCCGCCGACCGAGATTTCTTCCGGTTCCGGTATTTGGAACCTTGGTTCATACTATTCCCGGTAAATAAGACAAGAAACATGGAATATGAATGCTAACAATTCTTAGTTGGTAATAGTAATATGTAATTTATGTATAAACACACAACCAAAGATAGCATAAGTAACAGAACATGCACGGGAGAGATAGAGAAGACACAATTGCACATAGCTGTGTACGTATACAAATCAGACACACACTGTAAGTCACTGTACTTGCCAGCTTAAAAAAGTATTCCCAAAGTGGTGATTTTTTCCTGTAAGCAGCAAATGCAGTATTTCCCCTGCGTTGGTCCCGGTTGGAAGAAATTGAGTAAGAAACTTTCTCTCGGCCTCTGTTAGGCACGTAGCCCAGACCTAATGACATAGCAAAATCAAGTGAGCTGAAGCAACAGACCTAGAAACATATCAGTTCAGTGGCAGAAAGCATGAGAGCGGTAGGTACCTCGTAGGATAGCACTCCAGTTAAGTTTTGCAAAGAGAAAATGTCCCTGGGAACACATGTGGCATCAGCGAGGGCCCAAGGACGCTTCTTCCGGGGTGAGGGTGAGTCTATGAGAGGGGCCAGGTGCGACCATGGAATCCCAATTTGTTCCTTGCTGGGAATGACCCTCTTGGAGGGCTCATCCCACCTGAGATGAATGTGAGACTTGAGACTCACCACTAGAGAGTCAGGTGAATCAAAATTCGGTTTCCTTTGGGATCTGTATCGGTCTGGTAGGCTTGAATTTGCGAGACGCTTCTTTTGCTGGCCTGCTGCCATTCCGCAGGTCATCTATTCTACTGCTGCTATCTCATCTGACCTACCTGACACTGAGCAGTAGTAACAATACTCACTCATTCAGCTAGAACTAAGAAAGCTTGCTTGTGAAACAGCAGAAGCACGAGCATGTATGTAGCACCTAGCTAGATAGCTGATTTGGAAGCAAATCCTCAACAAACTGCATGGATTGGATTGCTCAAAGTCGCAGCAAAGAAAAGATCCCCCAGAATCCTAGCAAGCTAGGGCTAGGGCTTCCTTACCAACGAAAGAAGGAATCAATCCAAGCAAACCCAGATGGGATGGATCGCCAGTCCAGTCCAGTAGAGCGGAGGAGGACGCCTACGAGAGGAGAATTCCTTCCCCGCGCCGTCCTCGAGGGTTCGATGGCGATGGAGGCGAGGAGTCGGAGGAACAAGATTGGGATTAGGATTCGTTGGACTCCTCTCCTCCAGTCCTCCTCCTCTCGTTTTCTTTTGCTTGCTTCAGAAGAGGGAGACGAGTCAGTCTTCAACGGACGGCTCAGATCATATCACAGGACGAACCATGGCATGGAGGATAAGCTGCATTTTTTTTACTGTGTCTTATAAATTTTAGCTTATGCTTTTTTTAATTTTGACTGTTCGTTAGAAAGAGTATAGAGAGAAATAATCACATGTAATTTTGACTGATATAGTTAAAATCGATACAGTGTCTACTTTAATTGACTTATCGATCTCACCCTTGAAAAGACGCATCATTTGAAAATGCTCATTCTTTAAAATGAGACTCATTTAATAAGTATGAAATTTATATAATTATTTCTCGAAGATGAATGATTCTCAGGTTTGTCAATCTTGTAATAATTATTTTATACTTATCAAGTTATATATGTACAAATTTTAGGATATGATAATTATCAAGCTCTTGAGAAGCAATAGATAGTGCTATATTATAATTATATAACTTGAAAAGTATGAAATTTAGGATGAGACTTATTTAATAAGTATGAAACGATTTCTCGAAGATCAATGATCCTCAGGTTTATCAATTTTACAATAATTATTTCATACTTATCAAGTTATATATGTACGCACGACATTGATATTCCTATCGACAGGCTGCGCCCATCGCTACAACTGTGTTGGAACAAGTCGAATTCGCGCAAATTCGAGGAGAGTGTGCGTACTTTTGATTCTAAAGTCATAAAATCAGATGGAGAGTTCCACAGTGTAGAATGAATCTGATTGGGATAAGATTGACCTTAATTGTATATGTGTGTATTTGTTAATAGATAATTTATTTTATTTTAATTAATTGATTTATAAAATAAATATTGCTGTTTCTAAAATGAATGAATGTAAATTGGATTTATATTGTGTTGATCTACTTGTTTCAGATGGCATGACTAGCAATTCCTAATGCTAGTCAATAAACAGAAATAGATTTAGAAAAAAAAAGAATATCAAACTGTCTATGATAATCAACTATTACAGACGATTTGTAGTTAAAACCATCTGTGATAGTTACATCACAGACGGTTCGAAAGTCGTCTGTAATAACCTCATTTTATTACTGATCCATAAATTCAGACGGCTCACGAAACCGTATGTGATGACGTTTTTGAATCGTCTATGATAATGTTTTCTACAGTAGTAGATTTATGCAAACGATCTAAAGAGAACTTGCTAACTAGAAGGTTAATTCGATAACATACCTTGGCATGAAGAGTTACTTGCAGGCTGTCTTCTTCGATGGGCATGGAGGATGGAATTCATGTGCAGGGACGTCAAGCTTGGATCATCTCAAGGGTTGTTGGTGGTCCTGCACCACTTGCTATTGGAATTGGGAGAAGAAGCGTGGGTTTGGATGTGGATGCCCACGTGAGGCTCTGTTGTTGCACGGTGGCGCCGATTGCCGACTCAAATAAGGAGAAAGAGGAAGAAGATCAAGTGGATTTCGGCTGCATGGCATGCTCACACCTATCATTTACATGCCGGCCGCTTCGGTACTGAAACGAACCGAAATTTCAAAAGGATTTTGAAGATTTCCTTTGAATCTTAACCCTAACCTCCACCTATCCCCACTATTTGCGCCTCAATCCTTCCACCACCTCACCCGCTCCACCCCTTCCCGTGCAATCCAGCCATTGTTCATCATCCGGCAAAACCGCCGTCGCCTCACCCTGTTTTCCTTCTGCCGGCCGAATTCTGGCTGTTGCGCCCCCTGGTTTCCCGCCTGTCACTAGCCCACCTCTGCAGCAAGGACATGACCCATACACCTAGCATTCCTAGCCCTGATAGCCACCTTGACTTCCCCTTGACTCGCGGTGAGGTTCCGGGTGGAAATTTGCCACCGCCACCTCACGCCCCTATCCTAGCCGACCTTCCCGCGCCGCAATTCTTGACTTCTGTGACCTGTCGCCAGAGGAAGTGATGTGCTCCAGGTACTACCCATCTTGTCGACTGCTTTCCCACCTCAGCCAAAACCTCCTGCGCCCTCTCGCCCCATCCCCTCTAGAAACCGTCGGCGTAGCCCCATGGCCAAAACCACCTCTGGTGCCTATGTAGGCCTTTGAGCTCCTCCCTAGTGTCGCTTTGGCATCCTGGAAGCCATCCTTGCACTCCAATTGCACCGGCAGCCGCTGCATCACCGTCGATCGCCAGAAGCTCTCCAAGTAAGTCAATTTTCAATTCTCGTCTTTCAGTTGATTGCACTTCGATTTCTTTCGCCTACATCACCCTTAGGACCCCAGGAACACCACCAAAGCACCGCCCTTAGCTCCCGGGTCTCCTAGCCCCCTGACACCTAGTGTCCCCGCCCGACCGAGAGGCCCCACTGTGGGCAGCCTAGCACGACCGTCCCCGACCCTAGCCACCACTCCTGTAGGCCCCCTATACCCGAGATGCTTAAATGCTAATGCTTTCATCCCCTTAAGCCTCGTAGCTCGCCATTGTCTTCAAAAACACTAGCGAGGAAACCTCGCCACCGGCGAAGCTCTGGCCACCCCTGACCGCAACCGAGCCCAAAAATGGATTCCCCTCAACCCTAGCAACCCAACCATGCCCTCGGTTTTCGTCAAGAGTCACCATAGCCTCGGGAATCGCCGTCGTAAGAAAACCTCTGTTTGGTTGCTACAGTGCCAGCGCGGGGGGAAGATGAACAGTGAAAACCCGTTAGTGAATAGTACCCGACCCGTAATGAACAGTGTTTTCACCCATTACTATTCATCCGTGCACAAAAAAAATAAAATATGTCCATCTTGATCATCTTGTGTCTGTCTGCCCATTTCTCAGTCCCATTTTCTTATATCGGATACTGATAAAATCTAAAACCACTAATCTGTCATCCAAAACCCTAAAACCGACGCAGCCCAAATCCTTTACCATTCGCCAAAACACTAAAGATGTGCATATTCCTTTTTGATCACCCTAAACCCATTATTGCCATTTATCACTCCGTCTTATAATCTTAGACATCAAGGAAACCCTAGCCCACCCCATGTTCAAACTTATCCAATGCTACCTTCACCATTACTATTCATAACCTCAACCATCCGTCCAAGCGCAACCAATATCTGCAAGACCTTCCTAATTATCTTGAAACAGTCTAATCCGATTCCAATATTAAACAGCCAAACCACTTGTCACCTAAACTCTAATCACCCGATCCTATTTTCTTTTTGTCTTTCAGTTATTTATTTGTCTTTTGTTCCCAGCTTATATTCCGCAAAGCAAGGAACTCGTTCGTCTTCTGCACTAGTATTCGGATCCAGCAGGTCGGCCATCGGAGGATCTACAAGAGCAAATGAAGAAGTCCATATCCTATGGACAAGGAGGCAAGTTACAAGTTTTTTTACCATGTTGAACCCCTGAATTTTCATATTATTTAATTACAATATTTGCATTAATGTTATTTGCTCAAATTATTTGATTAAAATGAATATTTAGAATGACTTGCTAAATTTAGTTAAATCCCACCACTAAAATATGCTCTATTTTACTTTGAAGCCACATTCACCTTGACAACCTTAGTATTATTAAATTTTAGTATATAATCGTAGTTTGGCTCACATAAAATATTGCACTATTAAGTAACTTGGTAGTTTGCCGGTAGAGTTGTTGAAAATGTTTACGGTAGGGCGGAAGTCGCGAAATGCCACGCGGTGACCCAATTCCATGACCTTACCCTAGGGGTGTTACAGGTACGCCTCCCTTGATCGATTTCAATAGGGTTTCCATCCGCATCTTGCCTTGTCAATCAATCCCAATTACGATGGTGGTTTCCATCCGCTTCGGTCTATATGCATCTTAATTAGCCAGGGTCCTCTCTCAACAGCAAGGACTGCATCATTCACTGCATAGGTGCATCCAGTACTGACAATTTCCCTGAAGAGAGCCTTCTTATTGGTCCAGCCGGGGCTAGAGAGAATGTCTGATGTACAAACTTCAGTCAGATCTATGGCCCTGTTTTTTGCGGCTTCTAAAAGCCGTTTTTGGCTTTTGCTACAGTAACTAACTTTTAAACGGAGTATTTTTTTAAGATAGTGTCTACAAGTTAATTGTAGTACACGTTAAAAAACTAATATCTGTATCATCAAAAAATCGCAAGCGAGTATCTCTCTTTTCGCAATCTCTGTCGCAAACAGCCAAAAAGCCATCAGCTGCAGTTAAAAGCCATCAGCTGCAGCCATCAACAAACAGGCCCTATATATGCCCCACCGATGAAATCAAGATACAACCATTCAAAGGTGCGTCCCAAGATTGCAACCTTTTTTGTTTATGCAAAAGGTGCCTGCTGTTAATAGTTTTCACTATGCAGCATTTTTCCAACACGGTGATCCAATATATTCAGCAAAATGTGATCAGTTCCGGATGGGTTATCCAACACCTCTACAATCCGAAACATTTGTATCCGATGACAATGAGGGGCAGTTGACTGCTGATGACAACTATATGTGGACGTACACATCTCCACAATTTCCAATGTCGCAGGTTAGTTCAATAGATATTTTCAGGTGTATTCTTTTCCCTCGTGAACATAAAAAAATCATGGTGAGATAGAAATAAATTCCCTAGAAATAAACCATACAGTTGATATAGGTCAAGAGCATTATTCAAAGGTTGAGCATGAAGAAACTAGATGTGTTGGTAGCTGTTTTCTAAATGGGCAGTTGAATTTTGCTCAACATAGGTTAATTGTTTGCGGTTGTATTGTGTTGTAAACCTGTTGATACAAGGTCGCTCGATCTTCTCGACATAGGATGGATACTCATAGAAGTCTTGATAACTTGTAATGATCCTCCAATGCCAGTGCAAGGGATAAACACTCTTTAATCCGTTAAAACACGTTCGTGTTGATTTCACCAACCACTAAGCGAAGATTTATCATGCACCCAATTCCCAACAGAAAGGCTGAACGATCATGATTGAAGAACACTTCTAATTTCCTATAGAATTTTGGTAGTAATAATGAACTCAAATAAATTTTAGTAGATTGAGTTTTCTCAAAGGTGGTCCCCTTCCCAAGAGGTGGCGACTGCCTTTTAAAGGGGTGCACACCCCCCTTGCGCAACACAATTGGTTCCCACGCCCCCACACATGGACTTTAGGATTTCCACACGCACATGTTAGGCCTAAGGCCTTATTGTACTTATTTGACCAAATCATTTACATATTGGGCTGAATTCACGATATGGATAATGAGTTCGCAAAAGTATAAACATTTACATTTCAATTATTTTGGGCTATAGGCTGGCCGCATGAGACTTGGGCTTGCTTCATTCTTGGATGTACTTTACTTGGGTTGATTGTGCTAGCCGAATGGGCCTTCTTCTCCTAAACTTTGGCCGCATGGTTCTTCTCCCGCGTGGCCGCATGAATCCTTCTCCCTTTGGGCATAGCCAGTTGTTCCTCCTCCACTTGATCTTCCATTGCTTCAAATATGAGGACACACAATGTATTTGCATAATGTAGTATACCATTTTCATGTAGAGCAATAGGAAACCCTCTAAGAAACAAAAACACATATTGTTGGAATAACTTAGCTCTTGCTCTTGTCATAGGACCTTTTGGAGCCTTATTACTAGCTTTGTCATGTACACTTGGAGTAGAAGGTGAATATGTAATAGGGATGTCCTCATCATTCCCCCTCTTATAAAGGAGTCATTCTCGACTCTGCATCATCTTGTCCAAAAAAGGTGACAAATCAGCAATATTAAATATGGTACTTACTCCATAGTCATCCTCTGAAAGCTCAATCTTGTAAGCATTGTTATTGATCTTGGCAAGTACTTTGAAAGTCCATCACCACGGGGTATCAATTTGGATTTACGTTTCTCCGGAAAGCGTTTTTTGCGAAGATATACGCACACTAAGTCACCTAGTTCAAAAAGTATTTTCTTTCTAAATTTATTAGCCTTGGAAGCACAAGCATGTACTTTCTTTCTAATTACCTCTTTGGTTGAGTCATGGAATTTTTTCACAAAAGCAACACGCTTAGAAGCCTCCATATTAGCACGTTCTTGTAGTGGGAGTGGAAGTAAATCAAGTGACGTGATTGGTTTCAAACCATACACCACCTCAAAATGACACAATTGAGTCGTAGAATGTACTACCATGTTATATGCAAACACCACGTGCGGTAGGCAATCTTTCCACTCCTTTAAGTTCTTATTTATCATGACACATAGCAACATTGAAAGTGTGTGATTCACCACATCTATTTGTTCATCTGTTTGTGGGTGATATGCTATTGAAAACAACAACTTTGTCCCAAGCTAGGCCAAAAAAAGTCCTCCAAAAGTAGCTCATGAACTTGACATCATGTTCTGAAGCAATGGTTCTGGGCATACCGTGCAATCTCATAATTTCTCTAAAAACAGGTCAACTATATGCGACGCATCGTCGCTCTTATGATAGAGAATAAAATATGCCATCTTAGAAAACCTATCTATAATAAAAAAAATAGAATCTCTCCTCCTCTTAGTCCTAGGCTTGAAAACTGGTATTTTGTATCTGACCTCTCAGCAATGTGCACTGTACTTTTTAGTGTAGTACACAAATTGTGGGGTAGTCTCCCCTCTTAAAGGAAACCTACACTGCACAAATGGGCACATATATATGATAAAATGGTAGAACAGCCGTTACATAGAAATTCATAGGCAGAGTTTCTAGGTGGCAATTATTCAATGCTTCCAAGAAAATATTAGAATGTGACAGCAGTAATGCTCAGCATTGCTTACAACCATGTCGTGTGGTTATGTACATCTTTGTGCTAACCGCCATTTCCTTAGAAGTGAAACGATGTCCATTTCTGTTTCACAGGAGCATCATGAGAAAAGTTCTGAGCTAACCCTGGGATCCCCCCTGAATATAGCCCTTGCTCGTGATTGTTTGCAGCCCTGAATATCTTCACACGAACCGTTTGAATATCTTATACAAAACTTTGAGCGCCCAATTCAATCCTTGAGCCACATATGTCCAAAAGTGGGTATAATATGCAAGCAAAGGGAGGATGAAGGGCTCCACGTACAACCTGTGAACCCTCACAAAGGCCTGAACCAGTGCTTCAGGATTCTTTAGGAAACCTGCATGTGCACTACCATCCTTAGCTGGATTTTAACTAGTAACTGCTTACACTAATTAAAATGTTACGAAGCACATACCTTCAGCTATATTCGGGAATGTGTCGAACAAGCTGGTAACAATATTAAGCATTTCCTGTAAGCATTGAGACATTTCATGGAAGACAATTAGTGAGAGCTATGGTTTTGCTCAGTTGGACTAATATAGTTTGTAAAAAAAAGAAAGTCGTTAGTATGCCTACCAATGCCAGCTTTCCTGGTTTCAGTGGTGACTCGTCGAAGATATGAACTTTCCTGCAGTGTGTGTGAAAACATTTTGTGAGATCATGTGGGGTCATCTCATGGTTGTGATGAGTAATTGACTTTTGGTTTGAGAGAGTTTATAGAGTTTGAGTTTGATATTTGGGAGTTTGCAATTGAGAAGTTACTGTCAGGGCTGGCAATCTGACCGACCTTTCATTGGTGGTCAGATCGGTGGTGTGTATTTTGGAAAATGGACACCTAACACTAGTGTAAGTATATTTGAGGATGTCTTTGCGCTAGCTTTTATTTAATTTGGAGTTCTAAGCTGAAATTAAATAGAGTTTAACCGAAATTTCAGATAGGTATTGGCTGTAATGGCGGTTATACCAGCCTTTGGCGAAGTAGTGCTAAATCTATGCATTTTGGTTTGAGCTTTGGTACTAAGGTTAGGATCAGTGTATGAGTATGGTTGAGTATGTGCAAGGCATGATTTCGATGTTTTGTGTGATATATTATATGATGCATTACTTTGACTAACGTGAGTCACATACATAGAACTTGTGCTCACTATGTGGCTCAAGCGGGAGCACAGAGAAGACAAAGATCATAGAAAGAAAGTTGGTGCATGTGGTGCACCAACTGATGAGACCGATGCATGTAGAGATAGTTTGAGAAAGATCGAATGTGCGAAGACATAATGGCTAGTTATTATGCACTACAGGCTACATGTCAAAGCATTCGGAGATGATTTGGTGTGAGAATTTTGGAGTTAGGTTATGATGAGGTGGAAGGGATCGGGATTAAGCTAAGAGAGCTGAAGTCTAGAGCGATCAAGATGCTGTCAAAAGATGATTGAGGCTAGTAGAGTGGCTACAAGCTGAGAAGATAAGGAAGTACTAGTCGTGGAAGGAAAGGCATGTGGCACGTCAAGTAACTTAGGCCTGTTTGCATGCAAGGATAATTCGGTAGGATCCAAATGCATGAGAGGCTTGGCGGTAAGTTGTTAGGGCCACATGAAGTTAAAGATAAAGCACGGGGTTTCTTCGAGGTCACGGAAGTGCAAAGCTTTAAGGAAGGTGATAGAGGGGTATTTTGGTAAATTTTTCAATACCAGAAAAGTGGCAGTATGCGAAACCATAGTAGTGGCTTAAGTGGATTAGGTCAAGGAGTCTTCCTGCGAATTCGAGCTATTGAAGCTAAGTGAAAGTCGTGCTTTTTCTGGTCTTCATTCAAAGCGATCCTGGAATCTTTCTTTTCAGCCAGAGGTCCTTACTGATATGTTCTGCAATGCCCATGAGGTTCCTGGGTGCTCTAAGCTTTGCTATTCCTCCCAGGAGTGCTGTGAGGAGATTGGACTTCGAGGAGTCTGAACTTCAAGTGAGCCCGTGGTGTCTAGCAGATTCTTGGGATGGAAGGGTGGTCTCAGCAGTGTGTATCGAGGAAATACTGTCAGAACCGCTATTGAACACTCCTGTCAGCAAATCGGTTGCGTTACCCTCATCGCCTCCAAAGATGAAGTGCCGTAAGAAGCTCGGTCCTCCAACTTCGGTAACTGCTCTGCCTAGGAGTCCTCGGCTGAACGTGGCCTCTGGTGTTTTTCAGCATACTCAGCTCTCATATTCAAAAAAAAAACACCGCTCCAAAGTATCTCCGAGTTCTTTGTTGGGTCCCTTCGTTGATCACCAGCGAGAACCCGAGCGAAACCAGATGAACACACACGCGAACACAAGTGGACTCAAGAGATTTTGTGCTGCCTCCAAGTTGCAGCGTTTTCTGTTTTCTCATGTATATATATAGCAAGGCTACATACTAACTGAAAGCAAGAAGAAACTGAAAGCTCTACACTAACTGCATGCATGAAGAAGAAACTGCAAGCACTACATGCATGCGGTAGTAACTGGAAGCACTAATGTGCACAAGGCTTAATTGAAAGCACATTGCATGCATGAAACGATTCCTTGCACTAACTCAGACCGTTTTTTATTTTTTGGGTACTAGAAGTTACACCTACACGCAACTAGACTCTACTACTCCATCATGTAAAGAACTAGTAAACATGCAATACATATGCAACAAGATTAATCTAACATTCTTTACAGGTCCTGGAACAGGGATCATCAAGTTTGGCAGGTGAACTACTCATTGCGGCTGTTACACTGGAGGAGCTTCAAGAACAAGCCCGGTAGTTTATTCAAGCTACTTCTGAAGGTGTGCTTCCATTGTCTTTGATGCAACAATGGGGTGATACCAGACCTTGTTTAAGACTATTCTGTAATTGCCTTAGGGCTTGGACAGACCTTTTGCTATATGTTTTTTGGGAGGGTCTTCTATCTTCTTGCTGTTCAGACTTGTCATTTTTGCTACAGTGTTTTCTTGGTGGCATGCACTGGCTGGTGCAGATTATTTACAGTATTGTTGTGCACACTGTCTTTTGCTTTGCTTTTTTGTTATGCCCAATAGTTTGGTTTGTCAGTTCAGGAGTTGGAAAATCCTTTGTTGGAATGTAAGGGGGATTAACTCGCCTAGAAAATGGAATTCTCTTCGCGATAAAATAAAAGAAAGTGCCTCTTCTATTGTCTGTTTGCAAGAAACTAAAAGTGCTTATTCTCTAGAAGCAGTGGCAAACGATGACGTTCACAGCAGTGGCAAACTCAGCAAGTTGGTCCCTGGCAAACATTTATGGACCTTGTGAGTGGGAGAGGAGGGATGAATTTGTGGATTGGTTGTATCACTTACAGATCAACTCCAGTCAGAATTGGAATTTTCTTGGTGACTTTAACTTTATTCGCTCCATTCAGAATCGGAACAAACCGGGTGGGGATATGAATGACATCATGATTTTCAACAGTATTATTAGCCAACTTGGTTTAGTCGAGTTGTTCTTTTACTTGGAGTAATATGCATGATGATCCTCTTTTAGAGCAACTTGACTGGTTTTTTACCTCTACTGATTGTATGCTCCTTTTGTTGTTGCAATTATCTACTGGTTATTCCTAGGTCGAATTTATTCCACTTTGAAAATTATTGGGTGGACCATCCAGGTTTCTTTGATATATATGGTTAAGGTTTATTGGGGTTTACCGATTCAAGCTAGCAATGCTGCTACAAAATTGACGGCCTGTCTCAAAAATCTCAGACGTGGGCTTAAACTCTGGTCTAAGTCCCTCTCTTAGTTATCTTTGATAATCCAGAATTGTAATACGGTGATCTTGTTCATGGATTCCCTGAAGGAGCAGCGATCTATATCTCAAGAGGAGAGTAACTTCAAGATTATACTCAAAAAGCATCTATCTAGACTTTTGAGTTATCAACAGGCTTCTTGAAAAAACACAGTACTATTTGTTGGGCTCGATTGGGGATGAGAAGGGGAGTTGGTCCATTCCCATGAAGGGAAAGCAGATATGTTATGTTCCTCTTTTAAAGATCGCCTGGGGGTGACAGCAGAACCGATTATGCATTTTGATCTGAATGAATTAATACCTGTTAAGAAGATAGAGTTATATTAGGATATAAAATTTATATTTTATTCTATATATGTCTTATCTCTATATGACATATCCCCTCGTACACTCCTATATATATGGTTCTTTAAGTCTCATATCAATACACACAATATTTATAACATGATATCAGAGCTTAGATTAAAACCTCTGTAATCCTAGCCTCCGCATGTCTTCCGCTGCCGCTACCCCCGGGAGGATGATCTCTACTCCGGAGACAGCCAGATCATCTCCGGTCGCGTCACCTTCATTCTCGGATCTAGCGCCATGCAGGTCACGATGGCGCGGCTCGAGGACGAGTTCCGCCATGTGTTATCGTCCCGTACCCTTGACGTTGAGATTGAGGCGCTCGCTGACCTCGGCTCCCTCTCCATCTCTAGCGACCGCTCCAACTCCGCGTTGGCTGTCGACCTACTCGTCGTGGACGAGGATGACTCGGTGTCCTCCGTCGACCGGCGAAGCAGCTACTGCCCACTCCGGAGCATCCGCGAGATCGACCTTCTCCCCGACGATGCCGTCACCGACCTCCGTGCCATCGTGTCCCGCATGGTTGTGGCCGAGTACGGCCGTGAGTGCGCCCAGGTGTACGCCTCGAGTGGGACTCCCTCGAGGCCAAGATCCTCTGATGGACCCGCGCCGCTCGCGCCACTGTCCACAGGGTCTTCGCCAGCGAGCGCCACCTCTGCTTCTTCTTGAGGCGGCGCAGCTTCTCGATGAGTTGGTTCTTGGAGGAGTCGAAGGATAGCTGCCGCCGGAGCTCCTCATAGAAGGGCCCCGTGTCGTACTGGTGCGACACAAACGTGGTGCCCCACCGTGACGTGAACTTCACGAACCTGCGTAGGATGAGCAGCTCCTCCTATTCCTCCATTTGTGTCTATCTAAATTCATAGTTTTATTTTTCAGTTTGTTTAAGTCATACGAGTCCATAAATTTATTATCAGTTATAGAAGAAGTAGAAATTTTATTTTTCATGACAGCAGCCACCGCTCTTCTCTCTGAGCCACGTGCAGATCGTAGAAGTCGTTTTGACGCCGTTGCTTATTTAGCCGCTGCCCCGAGCTTCTAAAGCCGCCGCGCTTCTCCTGCACCTTGTACATTGCGCCACCGCTGTCTTGGGCTTTATCTGCGCCGCCATGCTTCTACCCTTATTCCATGGCAGCAGCCACCGCTCTTCTCTCTGAGCCGTATGCAGATCGTAGAAGTCGTTATGATGTCGTCGGCCTGAGTTTTTAAAGTCGTCGCGCTTCTTCTGCACCTTGTGCATTGCGCCGCCGCCGTCTTGGGCTTTGATCTGCGCCGTCATGCTTCTATCTGTTACTCTTCAGCTTGATTTAACAGTATTTTTTTCAAGAGTTGCACACTATGACGATATCATCAAGATTCGGACTTCGGATTTTGTTTACTATTTTAGTAACAACTCTTTTCAAATGCAATGCTATTGCATACGTCTTACATTTAAGGGGGTGTTAAGAAGATAGAGTTATATTAGGATATAGAGTTTGTATTTTATTCCATATATACCTTATCTCTATATGGTATATTCCCTTGTACTCTCCTATATATATGGTTCTTTAGGCCTCATATTAATACACACAATATTCATAACAATACCATCTTTGATGCATCTTCAAGACATAGCTGTGGACTGTTCAACAAAAGAAGTGGATGAAGTGGTTTGTTTTCTGTCTTTGGACAAAGCTCCAGGACCAAATGGGTTCAGTGGGTTGTTTATTCGGGAATGTTGGGACCTTATCAAAGAGGACTTCTATTTGCTTTGTGATGACTTCTTGAATGGCAGACTGGATATTCACAGTATTAATGGATCTTATATTACCCTTGTTCCCAAAAAATGAGCCCAGAATCAGTTAATGATTATCGACCTATCTCTCTTTTGAACTTAGCCTTAATGTTATTAACAAAAATCTTGGCAAACAGATTGTAGAAGGTAATTTTATAGCTAGTTCACAAAAATCAATATGGTTTCATAAAGAATAGGATAATATAGGATTGTTTAGCTTGGGCCTTTGAGTATATTCATCAGTGCCATCAGAGCAAGAGGGAGATCTTGATTCTCAAGCTGGATTTTGAGAAAGCCTTTGATACAATAAAGCATTCTGCCATTTTGTCAGTTCTACATGCTAAGGGGTTTCCCAGCAGATGGGTTTCTTGGATTTTTCATTCTGTCATTGGGTTATTCCTCAGTGCTCCTTAATGGAGTACTTGAGAAAATCTTTCAATGTCGATGTGGTGTGAGGCAAGGTGATCCTTTATCACCTCTTTTATTTGTCCTTGGAGTAGATCTTTTGCAATCCATCATTAATGAAGCTGACAGAAGGGGTTTGCTTCATCATCCCATCCCAGTCTCAAGTGCTCATGACTACCTAATTGTGAAGTATGTTGATGATACTCTAATAATCCTACCAGCTTGTGCTAGGCAGTTGCTATGTTTGTGAGGTCTTCTACAAACATTTGAGGCCTCCACTGGTCTTCGAGTTAATTATCATAAATCTTCTATGATACCGATCAATGTTTGTGAGGAGAAAGTTGAACTCTTAGCAGGTTTCTTTGGATGTAAAATTGGTGTCATGTTGTTCACTTACTTGGGGCTTCCTCTGGGCACAACCAGGCCAAAAGTAAAGGATTTCTCGCCCTTGATTGATAGAGTGGAGCGATGCCTTTCTAGTACCACATCTTTTCTTTCTTATGGTGGTCGGCTTATGGTGTTAATGCAGTTCTCTCCCTTCAACCAATTTACTATATGTGCTTGCTTCAATTGCCCAAAAAGTTAAGTAATCGTATTGATAGAGCTCGGCGGCATTATCTTTGGAGGGATTCTAAAGAGCTGCCAATACAATGTAATTCCTTGGCTTCTTGGGAAATAGTTTGTTGGCCGAAAAAGAAAGGGGGGCTTGGCGTACTCAATTTGCGTTTGCAAAATGATGCTTTGCTCATGAAGCACCTTCACAAGTTTTTTGATAGGAAAGATGTCACATGGGTGCGCCTTATTTGGGAGACTTATTATGGACATGTAGTTCCTCATGCTGCAACCGCTTGTGGCTCTTTCTAGTGGCACGATGTCATGAAGACTATTTCATGGGATTGCCATGGGCAAGCTGGGAGATGGATGGGATATCCTTTTCTAGAAGGATTGCTGGGAAGGGCATCTCCTTTGTCGAAAGTATCCCAAAATTTACTCTTGTGCTAGAAATTCGGACATTTTTGTTAGGGAGTTCATGTCTGAAAGTGTCCTTTGGTCCCTGTTCAATTGCCACTTTTAAAGGAAGCACATCAGGAGTATATTGAGCTACAACAGTTTAGAGCGCACCTTGTTATTCAGCCCCACCAAAAAGATCATTGGACCTACATCTGGGGTAATGACATTTATGGTTCCTGATGTTTTTATTCTCATCAGTTCAGTCAGCTACATGCGTCCATGTTATATTTGCGCATTTGGAAGAGTAAATGTGTGATGAAACTCAAAGTTTTTGCTTGGTTACTAATGATGGACAGACCGAATACCCAGAATATCTTGCAACGGAAACATTTTAACGTTGATGGGAATATGCATTGTGCTCTTTGGGATAGTGCTGTTGAAGAGACCTCATGGCACTTGTTCTTTAATTGTTCTTTTAGTCTGCAAAGTTGGAGTGCAATTGGAATCAATTGGATTTCGAATATTGATGTTTCGTGCATGGTTTTGTAGTCTAGCTTAGTTTCCAGCAACTGTTTCTTCATAGAGATCTTTATTATGGCTGCTTGGCACGTCTGGAAGCAACACCATGAGTTTATTTTCAAGCACAGTCCATATAGTCTAGTTGTTTGGAAGCATCATTCAAGTTGGAGTTTACTTTGCATTTGCATAGAGTAAAAGATAACTATCGAGAAGATGTTTGTAATTGGCTAGCAACATTCTAGTTTAGCTTTCATTTTTGTGCATATTGCACATATTATTAATTTTAATATACCATAGTAGGAGTCTCTCCTACTATTTTCCATCAAAAAAAGAAAGTCATGCTTTGAGAAGCATACATGTGTGAGTGTAAAATCCTGTATGGTGTTGGGTTAACGGGTTAGCTCGTAAGAGTGGATGAAACCAAATAAATGTGTGGGTTAAGGTTTTTTATAAACCTCCACTATATAAGAAGGTGTACGGAGAGAGTTAGGGTAAGCTCTTGAGGAAGCCAAGTAGAGGAGGTTAGCGTTCTTAGAGATAACCTTTGAGAGATGAGTTGTAATTCTTTATCTTGACCTTGTTGTCATCCTTAGGCTTGTGAAGTGGCTATAAATATTTATCTCTAAGTATTAATATATATATATATATATATATATATATATATATATATATATCCAAAATTTGACCAAGTCTTTCTCCTATTTGCTCAAGTATTGAAATATTGATTTAGCTTGATTTTTGGTATTCCTTTCTCTCCTCTTGATCTTACTTTGTGTCAAGGATATGTAAGTGATGAAGATATCTCTTGCAGACTAGATCCTATCCATCTAGAAACATTCCTTAGCAAGTTCTTATGATTGCTCGGTTTTGATTCAAGAAAAGGTGATTTTGGGTGTTTTGATCTTGAGAGATTTTGGCTTGGGTTCTCGTTGTTGTTAAGTTTGCTAGGATGTGTGGGAGTAAATCCAAGGTCAACTTGACTATCTTTTATCCATTAGCAAGTCTTGATTCAAGTTTTTGTGTTTTGCCCTGTTTTGGTGCAATATTTTTTCTAATGAAAAAAGATTGAAACTTTGCCTTGTTCTTGTGTGGGCAAGTGATCGTGCAGTAAAGGAAGAAGTGTGGTTAGTACTTTGAGGGATGTGAAAGTCTCGACTGGATAATGTTTAAAGACTTGATTTTGTGCGCTATTGATCCAAACTTTACCGTACAAATCATATGTCTAGTATGGGATAGATCCGACTGATTAATTTGTGAAATTTCAATTTCGCCATTGAGTTGAACGTGGTTGTTGATTTCCATGAGGCGCAAGAGGGGCAATTATCGACTAGATGGCTAACCTACTCGACAGTGAAATCTTAGTAGGTGGAATTAGGTTGGGATTGAATATTGTAAAAGCTTGGTTGTGATTTTTCTTAATGTGAGGATGATTACATCGTGTGGGTACAGTTGTACAACCTTTATATAGTGTAAAACTATTTGAATAGTCGTATCCTCGGTTATGGACAATGCTCGATGATTTCACACGAGGGGTAGTTATTTCATTAGAATTGGGTTGGATAACTTAGGAAAGTGAACAGGTAGTTCACTAGTGGTTTATTGAAGTGGATGGTTAGTTCACTTATAGTCTATTTAATACTTTTGGTTATGTATTTATTATTGTTTTCTTTAAAATTCGATTTCAATTTATTTATTGTATTTACTTTAAATTATTATTTTTTGTAAAATAACCTTTTAGCCATTCATTGGTAAGTCTTGCATATTATATTACATTTTGTTACAAACGACTTCCTAAGTACCATTGTACTCACGGCTTTATGCCTACTATTGCTCAATGGTAGAGGAGGAACCATATCAGCAGGAGGTATCTGAAATAGGATACTTCGATGACTTCACGGATTAGGACTTCGCTTTCCAGTCGATTGCCTGTGGGCATGTCGAATAGCTACTATGCTTATTGCTATTTTCTACTGCTAGTTTCTTAAACTCTTCAGATTATTAATTGTAAGTTTGGCTATAAGGCTGTACTCTAATAATTATTAACATTTGAATCTTTTCCTTTATTAATCGTATCTATGGTCGATATTTCATCTATGTTACATTGTGTGCACGAGCGTGATTCTGGACTAGTACATTATACATAGAGAGTCTGAATTTGTATATTCGGATCTCGACAGCTCAGACCGCTTAAATACGATCTGATCCATTTGGTTTGGTTTTTCTTATAGATGTATTTATGAGTGGTTAGGTTTTGTTCTTTATAGCTTATTATAGCTATTGGAATGCAAGAACTGTGGTCTTCTCTTTTAAAGAAAAGTTTTTGAAAAAATATTATTTTTGTTGGTTTCTATTCACCCTCTCTAGTCGCCGTTCTCGGTCCTACATATTTCCATCTTAGGTCAAGGGGAACAGAACCTTTTGTTTTATTTAGAGGCTAAACCCTAGTTTTCAAACAAAGCCATACAAAATATAACCACCAGAACATTACAGTTCCAATAGCTTGGCTGACAAGCAAAGGGAACACGGAAACACAATATTATAAGAAATTAGAGAGTTTGCTCTCAAGAATTAGTATTAATCTCAGGTACCTAACAAGAAGTGCTGCTCCGCTTCCTGAACATACGTAGAAGCTGCAGCCCTTGGTAAAGGGGATGATCTTACCATTCCACTCTGCAACAAGCAATATGATGGTATCATTATCCTACCAGATTGTCTATCACTTTTAATTTGAATTCCATAATGCAGGATCTTACCAAGGTGCCACATTACTGCAACAGTGGGTTCTACTCCCTGAGAAACCTCATCGATGGCAAATTTGACATTATTTCCCATGGCTTCCATCAGTCTTCTGAAGTAGGTATGGGTATTCTGCACGCAGTGAATTTGTTTTTGTGAAATCTGAGTAGGTGAACCTGGTCTTAATAGCTTGATGCTCATATATGCAGAGACTGAACCATGGGATGCTGAAGTAGATGAGAAAATGAAGTGCAGGTAAAACCTTGATGTCCAGCGGTTCATAATATGCAGTGTCCTCGATGAAGCAATCAGGAGCAATCAGCTTCTCCAGCCGTTTTCTGTCCTTGTTATTGAGGGAGGAGTAGAACTCCTGAATCAGATCCGACATGGGTGAAGATGGTAAGGTGTTACCAGTGGAATTTGGCCCTAGTGTTGCCTGTATAGGCTTTGGCAAAAGATCTGGTTTTCCTGTCCGAGCTCCCCACTTGCCGCCTATCTCCTGTTGTCGGGGGGGAGTCAGGCGTTGTCGAGGACTTGGCTGTAGCTTGATAGGGGGAGATTGGAAGGAAATGGTTGTCAAGGTAGAATTCATGGCGTTGGCTGTTCGATGATGTGAACAAAAGGGGCTTACAGAAAGAGGAGAGGAGACCCAAAGATGAATGAGCTGTGATATACAGTCGCTTGGCATTTTTGCTTGCTTGGCGGTTAAAGAACTTCGAATCTTAGGGGAGCCTGTTCTACACATTCCTCCGCACATGGCACAGATATATAGACAGTCGACATAGCTGCTGGAATGTGTTTGATTGCCTGGTGGTTAAAGAATAAAGCATGGCGCGATTGGTAGGGAATCGTCAATTTTGCTAGTGTTCTCCATATGAAGTAAGGAATCGCTTTGTTGCTTTTTTTTTTCCTCTTCTTTTTTAGAGAGGACGATCGAGTTACTTTAATTAGGTTGTGTACTTGTGTGCATCGTTCTTCGATTGGACTTTGCATCAGCAGCAGCAGGACGAGGAGGAGGAGGGAGAGCGGTGACCTCGGGAGGCATGGTAGATGGCCACAAATTGCTCGGCTATGTAGATGGCAGTACTGCTGTTTGGCCAGCTGCAACTATAACCCAAGTGGCGACAGAAGGAAGAGATGAGACCGAGGTCATAAACCCAACGTGCACAAGTTCTCTTCTTTGCGACGACAAGAGAAGTCTGGCATCCATGTTCGCATCAAGCTCCCCAGAGCACGAATCATGCACCTTCGAGTGTAGCTAGCTTACCACATTCAAGAAAAACAATCTCTCAATTAATGGTGGAATACTTCGCCAAGATGAAGAGCTATGTGCACACCTTGGGATCCATTGACCAATGTCTGTGAGATGAGGAGATCCTCTCCTACATGTTGGTTGGCCTTGGTTCTAATTACGATGCCCTTGTCACCTCCATCTGCACAAGAATAGATACTATGACTATTATGGATTTGTATGCTCATATGGTGAGCTATGAGATGAGGAAGGAGTCCAACAAAGGTGCAATTTGGATTAGAGATGTTTCTACAAACAATGTTCAGTGGTACAACAACAACAACAACAATCAAGGAAGTGGTGGTGGATGTGGCCGTGGTTGTGGTGGCCGTGGTCACGGATGCGGCGACAGCAACAACTCTTTCCAGAGCATGAACCAAGGTGGTGGTGCAAGACATCCTATGTGTCAAGTCTGTGGCAAAACCGGCCATATTGCACTAAAGTGCTGTCGCCGATTTGATCATGCATATCAAGTAGAAGATCGATTTGCCTCCATGGTGGTGACATCCCTTGTTGATGATCCAAGCTAGTACACCAACACCAGAGCGACCAACCAAATCACTAGAGACCTTGACAAGCTTTTGTTAAGGAAAATACTACAGCAAGGATCATGTCCAAGTGGCTAATGGTTCAAGTTTGGCTATATCACACACTAGTCATTCTTAGATTTCTTCCATAGATCACCCTCTTAATCTAAACAATATTTTACATGTTCCTGAAATCAAACAGAATTTGCTTTCTGTTTATCAGTTTACTAAAGATAACAATGTATTCATTGAATTTCATCTTGATCATTACTAAAGAGGGTCTGTAGTCCATATCAACACCGAACCTACCCGTGGCAATACCAATGAAACTAATACAGTAACTGAATCAAATTCGAGTAATTGATCCTATGGATGAGCGATAATCTTGTCTTTTCTTATGGCATAAGTTAATTTTTTATATACTTCAGACAAAACGACCTTTCCAGTAGAGACTTGTATATGCAACTACTAGGTAGCAAATGCACACAATCACCTCCAAACCACACACCCATATCCATCCTCTACTAACATTTTCTACAATATCACTCCAGGTGAGTGATCCAACACTTTTATTCATCATACCAAGGTGGTCATAAATTCCAAATCAACTCATGATAGCAAATCACAATGTAATGAGATCATTATTGTCCATATTCACTACTATATTAATCTAAAGTATGATATACTAACTCTAAGTTCATCAAGGGAAAAGCAGATTAGATTATTATTAAGGATAACAAGTAAACATGTAATTAAGGCATTAGCTAAATAAATAAAATCATTCAAAAGTAACTAATAACAATTAGCATTTGACAAATAAATAATGCAAAAATTAACCAATGCGTAATGTAACCCAACTAATAGAAATTCAACATGATCAAGAAACATGGCTTGCCTTGCAACTCGTCATTGGCAAGGACTGTAGTGGTTGGAAGAGGCATAGCAAGCGCAACACCCATGAAAAGGAAGAAACTCACCAGCGGTGAGCTCTAGTAGTCTTTGATGCAAGCGGTGGGTGCATGAGCACGATGTGAGCATGGGGAGTCTTTTTGGTGAGGATGGCTTGGCTTGGGGTGCAGTGAGGAAAGCTGGCGACAATAATGACCATGGCGGCGAGGTGAGGCTCGGTGGCAGCTATACACGACAGACATGGTGGTCAAGGGAGGTGAGGAAGAGCATCGGTGCGATGATGCGCATCTCGTGACACAGGTGGTGAGGAAAGGGGAGGATGGAGGCAGTGGATCGGCAGTGGCGGTGACAAGGCTAGCGGCGCTATGAACGGTGATGGCTGCTTCAACGTTGCCTTGGCTCAGCCAAGGTATCAATAGGACCGCAAGGAGATGAGGAGGATGATGGCGCGGTCAATTTGGAAACAAGGAGGACGTCGAGGACGAATTTGGGTAAATTACCCATATGACCGAAGAGAGGGGCGGTGCTCTCGCTACACTTGTAGACGATGGCGTGGCTCCGAGGTGGTATGGTTGGCTTCCTGGAGTGAAGGGGAAGTAAAAGAGTCGGCTTCGGAGGTTTCTTTAGCTTTATAGCCACTCGGAGGTGGTGGCGCGCATTTCACAAGTGAGTTGGTAAGTGATGGCGCGGAAGTCATCGTGCGGAGTTAAGGCGATAGAGGTGAGGTGAAGCTTCGACGCTTACCGGCGAGCTGGGCGGTTGAATTCGGGAGAGGCCAATGCACGGGGCGACGCGTTGGTGCGGTGTTGGGCCGAGAGAGATGAGCCATGAGAGAAGGTTGGCGATGTTGGTGCGGCGTTGGGTCGAGGGAGAAAACAACCCGACTAAAAGGAAAAGGAAAGGGAAGAAGGTTGTGGGCTAGATCGGAATCGAACTAAGTTTTGGCTGCATCGTTATTTGTTTTTGCATTCACATGATATGAATGAGTGAATAATAATAGTGCAGCACGCAAAGATAAAGGTTCTTTTCAAAGGTATTGTGGTTTTTTTTTTGTTTTTGGATGTAGTTTTTGGTTTTTGGCTGATTGTGAGAGATATTGTGAGAGAAAGGGATACTCATATTGAGAAATCATTTCGTTCAAAGCGGTTTCTACATCAAACTTCTGTAACTGACTTATAAAAACAACTTTAAAAACTACTTCTTTAAATCCTGGCTTCTAAGACTAAAAGAAGATGTCTGAAAGAAGAACGATAAGAGATGCAATACAGCAGCACAGTGCTCTCCCCTAGTCTCACCCACCGCGAGCACTTCCGTCGATAGATTTGGATCGGATGGTACGGTAGGCTGTCCCTCTCGCCGAAGCTCTCGTCGTCGTCGTCGTATCTTCTTCCTTCCGTCCTCCAACTCTAAAGAAATCTCGATTCACATGGCGCCCACCAGCCTCGCCGCCTCCCCGGCCTGCTGCCTCCAGCTCCACCTCGTCCGCCGCCCCGCCCTCCTCTCGCTCGCGCGCCTCCGCCCCAGCCTCAGCCTCCGCCTCCGCATCCAAGCCCAGGCCTCCCCCTCGCCGGACTCCTTCGCCGGGTGGTCGGATGGGGACGACGACGACGGCAAGGCTGCAGCTCCAGGGACATTTGGAGGTGACCGAGCTTTTCTTTCTTTCTTCTTTTTTGTCTTTATTTCAAGAAACAGCATCAAAGAATAAGAATGGGCAAGGAAATTCGCCAGCTTACAGCATGTCACGCTAGTAGAAATATGTTCCCTCTTTTCTTTTTAGTACAAACAACCCGTGGTAATTAGTTAGAGACTACTTCTTAATATCTGCTTCAGTTTCCAACCATCACTCAGCAACTTAATTCCCTTTGGAGTACTAATGACACTCGGCTGGTAGCTCATTCTCAGGGCTTCTAGGAGCTGGCCTTGCTGGAGTCTTCTTTGTTGCTGGTGTCACCTTTGCTGCAGTGTCTATGAGAAGCAACACTGCAGACGGTATGTCTTTCCATCTTACAGTAGCTGTATGTGATTGGTTAGTGTACAGATGAGATTAGCATACTCATCCTGCTTTCCAATTTGCAAGGAACAGATAAACATACCCATGATGTTCATCAAAATCATCTTAAATCAAAACACAGGCTGAGAGTTTGTCAATATTGTGGATTCATTTCTGTGCAGGAACAAGGGCACAAATGGAAACCTTGTCTATGCATAGTGAGATGGCAGATTACTCTAGTGATAATACTTGTAAAGAGGATGCTGTCAAACATGCTCAAGTTTTGTTACCGAGTGATAGCAAGGGTGACAGTAGCCTTGACAATGAAGCGGGTAGGAACAAGTACCCATTGCCTCTAGACACAAACGAGATATCGGGGGGACAAGCTGAGCAGGAGCAGGAGATGGAGCATCCATTGCAAAGCAATGAGCTAGTTCCTCGTGATAAATATGTTGCTAGTGATGGCACAAGTCAACCTGACAATCTCATCGCTTCAGATGGCACTGAAAGTCCGGCATCTGATCCTCCTATGTCCAACTCTGTTGAATCCGTTGTTGCCACATTGGGATCTGAAGTGAGCTTGCCAGAAAACCAGCAGATGGATGAAACTTTAACATCAGATATAATGGTGATAGATTCACGTGATGTTGTGTCTGTCCAGGAAATATCAGACACTGCAGTTGAGGCTGCATCTCATCCAAAGGACAAAGATATCGAGCAGAATCCTGAACTTTGTAACAAAGATGAAATTTCTCCATCTGGATTGCCTGATTATATAGAATATGGAAGCGCTGATCAGATGCTTCCATTTGGCTCAAATGATTTACCCACAGAGGGTGGTAAGCTAGGAAAGGGGGAGGAAACTTTGGCATCAGATCAAAACGAAGGAGATATTGAATTAGAAAACCAAAGTGATTTATTCAGGTCTACAGCACCTGACAAATCTTTCTCTTCTGCTGGAATTCCTGCTCCCTCTCTGCTCTCTGCAGCTTTACAGGTGCCTGCTGGGCAGATTGTGGTTCCAGCAGCAGTTGACCCAGCCCAGGGAAATGCATTAGCTGTGCTGCAAGTTCTAAAGGTATTTTTCATGCATTCATTGTCTTTTAAATGGATAAGGATTCTTGTCAGATCAGTTTTCATAATTGAGTTATTTCTTTAATATGTTGATAATTCTAGAATGTTTTATAAAAACAGAAAAGCTCCATTTTGTTCTGAACCTATATTATTTGCTTCCTAGAGGTTTTGGGCCTTACACTGACTTCAGTTTGCTTTGTAGGTAAGTAATTACCGTACTATATGTTGCATCATGCCTTGCTCCTCTTGCACAAATTGCTAGACCTTCTTTAGAGAGAATCCCATCTCATTTGCATGCCGCAAACTGTAGTATGGAGCTGGTTGTTACACAGACAATTTGCTGAATTATTTGTAATTATTTGTTTAATTTTTATTCTCTTTGAAGGTGATTGAACCCGGTGCTCGAGCTGGTGACTTATGTACCCGACGTGAATATGCTCGATGGTTGGTAGTTGCAAGCAATTGTCTTTCAAGGTGCATATTTTTTCCTTGCTGTATGTTCACCTTCCAAGTAGCAGCTGGACAAATGCAGTATAGTTTCATTTCTGTTTTGTTCCTTAAGAGCAAATCCCATTTGTGAATTTTTAAAAAAGAATGATTCATCCTCTTGTGTATTTATTTGAGTTATGCTGTGTCATCGTGGCTTATTTCTTCTTACTATTTAGCTGTTGTGGCTTATCTTTTCTTGATTTTTCTGTTCATATTGCATGTTATAAAATACAAGAAAAATAATACAAACTAACAACCTTCATATTTTACCTTGTAATTTTAATTTGTCTCTCTAAGAAATTGCTTCCATTAACTAGCTTGTTATTCTGGTTCCCAACTGCAGGAACTCTTTCTCCAAAGTGTATCCAGCAATGTATATTGAGAATGTGACTGAACTTGCGTTTGATGATATCACACCTGAAGATCCTGATTTTCCGTTTATACAAGGTGAGAAATAGAAATAGTGTTCAGTACAAAACTACATCTTTACCAAAGTTTATCATGTTTATGTAAGCACGAGTAAATCATAAGGACTCAATTAATGCTATGTTATTCTTATGTATTTCAATATGCTCTTAGGCTTGGCAGAAGCTGGGTTAATTTCTAGCAAGCTTTCGAGATCCAACATGAACATCCCTGAGGATGTTCAGAACAGTGATAACTTGTTTTCCCCAGAGAGGTGATGGTCTCTTCCATTGCATCCATTTTACTCTCTCTCTCTCTCTCTCTCTGTGTGCGCGCGCGCGCGCGCGCGTCCATGCTCCTAATCTGTTGTCCTCATTGCAGTCCCCTGTCACGTCAAGATCTGGTGAGTTGGAAAATGGCTTTGGATAAAAAACAATTAACTGAAGTTGACAAAAATGTGAGAAATAAAAAATTCTTATTAATTATCATTCATAATTTGGTCTTGAAACCAGCTGGTTATACTGATATTAGTACTCTCTCTGTGACCAGTCTTTGTATAAAGCATCTGGCTATATAGACATTGATAAAATAAATGCAGCTGCCTGGCCTGCTTTGGCAGCAGACTTGGGTGCTGGAGACCAGAGCATTACAGCTCTTGCATTTGGTAGGCTTTTCTACAAATTTCCCTCCTGTTTGCTTCCCGGATGATCACTAAAGCTCGTTTCTTAAAGGTTTTACAAGACTTTTCCAGCCGGACAAACCTGTGACTAAAGGACAAGCTGCCCTAGCACTTTCAACTGGTGATTCTGCTGAGGTGGTTATGGAGGAGCTTGCTCGTATTGAAGCAGAGAAAATAGCTGAAGCAGCTGTAAATGCACATGGTGCATTAGTTGCCCAGGTTGAGGAAGATCTTAATGCAAGTTTTAAGAGGGAGCTTACAAAGAAAAGAGAAAAAATAGAGACCCTTGAACAACTGGCTAAAGAAGCCAGGATGGAATTGGATAAGCTGAGAGCAGAAAGAGAGGAAGAAAAGAATGCTCTGATTAGGGGCAGAGCTGCTGTTGAGTCTGAAATGGAAGTTCTCTCAAAGTTGAGGTGTGAAGTAGAGGAACAGCTGCAGAGCGTGCTGAGCAAGAAGGTGGAGATCTCCTTCGAGAAGAATAGGATTGAGAATCTCCAAAAGGAAACAGAGAATGAAAACCAGGCTGTTGTGCAACTTCAATATGAGCTTGAAGTTGAGAGGAAGGCTTTGTCTATGGCCAGGTTAGAATTCATGATACATGAGATTTCCTCTGCATTATTTGTTTGGCAATACCCTGAACCCATCTTTAATCACATATTATATTTACACGTTAGTTTCTTATCTTTGCTGAGATACCGTTTTTGTTATTACTTTCTGTTGGGAATGTTGCAGATTGTAGAAGTATGATGGTCCTCTTGGGGTCCTAGCTATTCATGTATCTGCATAACGCTTTACTGCTTATGTGCACTGAAAATAGTAACTTCACTGGGAATTGCAATATCCATAGACATTTCTGTTCCTGAACTCCCAAAACTTCAAGCTAGGTTTTAGGTAATGCAAAAACTAGTTAGTGCACTGTTTAAGTTACTATGTTATTCAAGATAACCCTTTTAACTTGAAGACTGCTACCTGTACCATGATCTGCATTTATGCTGGCTGTATGAGTTAGCATGACTGTCACGACAAATCAATTGACACATCTTCAACCAGGGCTTGGGCAGAGGAGGAAGCAAAAAAGGCCAGGGAGAATGCACGGGCCCTTGAGGAGGCCCGAAACCAATGGGAGCGCCAAGGAATCAAAGTCGTCGTTGAAGGAGCGCTTGAGGATGGTGCATCAGCTGGAATGACATGGGCTAAAGCTGGCAAAGAACACCCAGTTGACGAGGCAATCAACCGGGCGGAGTCTTTGCTGGAGAAGCTGAATTCCATGTCTGCTGAGATGAAAGTCCGATCTTGTCATGCCCTGGAGAGAGTAATGCAACATGTGAGGTCTTTCATCTCAAGCCTAAAGCAGCAAGCAGCGGAAGCAAGGCAACGATGTACAGATTTTGGGACTGATGCAGCCTCAAAGGCAAAGAAGTTATCATCAGAAGCGCAGGGTAATGTCTGTGCATTTGGTTCGACCATTGGGGGTAAGTCGAAGAGGCTAGTGGAGAAGATTGCGCACAGATTCAAGACAGACTAGCTGCTCGCACCCGCTCTGTGTCTGTACTCTGTACCAACAGTTTTATAGTGGAGTAATAGTTCCTGTCAAGCTGGAGAAAGAAGAATCATATTCCTTGGAATAAATTTTGCAGCAGCAGTGCTGCTACTTTTCGGGTGGTGTCGTAAAGAATCCTGGAGCTGGAACTTGCACAGCAGGCTCCATGGAATAAGCCCGTTTGCTTTTGCATTGTAATGAAATCAATGTATACAGTAGTGGTGAATCAAGGCAAGACCAAGAGGAAGGCAGTGCATCATCGTAGTCAGGAAGCATCATTGAAAATAATATTACTACATGTTGTCACACAAGGCAACAGACCATTAAGGTAGATTTTATTCAAATCTACAACGGATAACTCAGTAACTACTAATCTAATCCTGTTTATCTCAACAGGGATAACAACTTGTAACACCTGGGCCGGTTCTGGCTCAGCCAGGCCTACGTCGAAGCCCCATATAAGAGAGAGACCGGAAGGGGAGGAGGCAAAAATTGATTTGCTCTCCCCTTCTCCATGCTCACCTGGTCGCCGCCGCCTCCCCTTGCGCTGTTGTCGCCGTCGGGCCAGCTGTCGGCGCCACTGCTCCTCCGACTGCTGCCGTTCCTCTGGTAGAGCTTCACCGTCCCTATGCCCCCTTGCTGCTACCACCATCGCTCGCTACCGTCCTTGTTTCCCCTGACCGTGTGCCGTCGCCGCTGCTGCGTCCCTGCGGGTCACTGATGCCGCCAGCCTTCGGTTTTCAACTGTGCCTCCCTCTCCTACTGCCGAACACCGCCCCCACTCATGCACCGCCACCGCTTGCTTGCTCCCCCGTCGACGTCGCCACCCTACTACGCCTGTGCCGCGCAGGGAGAAGGTGAGGGGAGAGCTGGCTAGGGAGGGGAGGAGATGGCTGACTACGTGAAGGATGAAGGAAGGAGAGCCCATCGTGAGGGAGGAAGGTGAGGAGAAAATAAGAGAGAAGAAAAGAAGATAGAAAAGAGAAGAGAAGGGGGAAGGCTAGACCGATGCCTGATCTGTCAGATCCGGCCATGAAAAGGACGTAGGAGCCTCGATTCATTCGTTTGAGGTTAGGGTAACACCTCGAAACCATTTTCTTCGTTTGTTTATCGTTTTGTGTAGAATCATACAATGGTTAAAATAAAGCTAGACATTGGGTTTCATGTGCCGTGTGGCCATGCTGTGGCCATATGGTATTGAGTCGGTGCATGCGTGATCGACCAACGTTTAGCGAATAATTAATGAGTAGATGTTTAGTACCTAGCTAATTAGTGAGTGATTAGTGCAGGTATATGGTTGAGAAGTACAGGTGATTATGTAGAGGCTAATTATATGTAGAGGCTAATTAGCAGATGCCTAATTAGTGAAGTGGTCTTTGAGGGGAGCGAATGATTAGTATGAAATAAGTAGTATATGTTAATTAGTGTGGACTAATTAACATAGGCTCTTACTAGAGCTCTATAGAAGATTGGAATGCCGAGTTCGGTGGCAAGGTTTTGGAAGCATGACTTCGAGACGGCCATCGCCGATCTGGGATAACTCGGCCGTCAGGACTGAAAACAATTGTTTAATTGATGTAGTCTGTAAATGGTGACAACCAGGCCTTTGAGCTGAGATCGGAGTTTTAGATGGCAATCATAGTATTGTAAGTGCCGGTTTGTGCATAGAATTAATGTCATTCATATGTGCGCATGTATTGCTAGAATGTATTGAAACTGGGTGATCTTTGTTCAGGTGGTGGTTCGAATTTGGTGCCGTCCACTAGGTTATTAGGCAAGTGCATAGTAGAATAGTGGATTATGATGAATACCTGGTATATGTTTTGTGCCATGTTTTATGTCATTTTATGAAATGATATCCCTATTTGCCTGTTAATTATACTGTGTCGAAACATGCTTGTGATTGATTGTTATCTTGAAAGAGTATTGCGTCGTGCTACGCATTCGTACTAAAGACCTACTTTGCATAGACATCCTGTAGTAGTGGGATAAAGACCTACTCGCGTAGGTATCCCACGGGAGTGGGAAGATAAACATGCTTGGTGGGTGTTGTGGTTACAGACCAAACAAAGAGAGAGAGAGAGAGGAGAAGCGCCGACTTGCCGCGTCTCTTAGGGAGCGGGACCAGGCTCTAGGCGACACCTCGGTGGTGGCGTGGGATGCTATGGTGGCCCTGGAGGGCGCCGTCGAAGACCTTGTCTCCGAAGTGCTGCCTCGCTCATTCGGGCCCGAAGAGTTGTCGCGGACGCTTCACCGAATCAGGGATGCTTCCAACCTTGCTCGCAACGCCGCGATGTCCTTTGGCAACCATTGCTCCTACGTGACCTCGTGCCTGGCATGTGCGCTTCTCCGACACCGGGGCTACCGGCATGTCGACGAACTGGCTGACCCGTAACTGGAGATGCCGGCCGGGGCCGGAGTGATGTCCGGTGTCGTGCACGCCGTGCGCCCCGCTGTGCGAGTTTTTCATGAGCGGATTTGGGAGTACATCGGGGAATACACGACGAAGGTAGAGCTACGACGGACCATGTACGACGAGGGGAACCTCGGCCAATGGCTGGATGAAGTTCCCCGGTGCGACGAAGGTTGCGCCGACGGCTCGAGGCAGGTGTGACACCGGAGTTCTTGTGTGTCGGTGTGTGTTGTAACCTGCGCGTCCTGTTCCATGAATAAAGCGGGAATGGTTCCCCATCTTCTGACCGGCATGCGCTTATGTTCCAAGCAGCTGCCCGATGGGGATCGGTTGTTAATCTCCGACACCATAACCCGGCGCTGTCTGCGGCGCTGGTGGTGGGCTGAGGACTCGCTGGATTTCTGGGCGAGCCGAACCTCGGCAGGCGAGGCTCCGACGCGGGAGGGCGTCCAGGCGGAACCGAACGAATAGCATTCACGGGCGGGCGAAGGCGCTTGTGTAATGGATGTAGGGGATGTTGGTCGGCAGAAACCTTTGTAAACGCTCGTATACGAACGTAATAGACTAGCCGAAACGCTTGTCCCGTCACTTCTTTGGGCACACCTGTTTTTCTCGTGAGGTTTGGCCCCTCTATTCTCATGGTAGTCGAAGTAGACGCGCAAGTGCTTCGTCTCATACCCTTCGAGGCGGCGGCAGCGGAGCTGGCGCCGAGTCGAAGAAGGCGCGCGAGCGCTCCGTCTCCTACCCTTCGAAGTGGTGGCAGCGGAGCTGGCGCCTAATCGAGGTAGGCGCGCGAGTGCTCCGTCCCCTACCCTTCGAAGTGGAGGCAGCGAAGCTGGCGCCTAGTCGAGGTAAACACGTGAGCGCGCGCGAGCGCTCCGTCCCCTACCCTTTGAAGTGGTGGCAGCAGAGCTAGCGCCTGGTCGAAGTAGACGTGCAAGCGCTCCATCCCCTACCCTTCGAAGTGGTGGCAGCAGAACTGGCGCCTAGTCGAGGTAGGCGTGCGAGCGCTCTGCAGCGGAGCTAACGCCTGGTCGAAGTAGATGCGCGAGCGCTCCGTCCCCTACCCTTCGAAGTGGTGGCAGTGGAGCTGGCGCCTAGTCGAAGTAGACGCGCGAGCACTCTGTCCCCTACCATTCGAAGTGGTGGCAGCGGAGATGGCGCCTAGTCAAGGTAGGCGCACGAACGCTCCATCTCCTACCCTTCGAAGTGGAGGCAGCGAAGTGGCGCCAAGTCGAGGTAGACACGTGAGCGCTTCGTCCCCTACCCTTCGAAGTGGTGGTAGCAGAGCTGGCGCGTGGTCGAAATAGACGCGCGAGCTCTCCGCAGCGGAACTGACGCCTGGTCAAACTAGACGCGTGAGCGCTCCGTCCCCTATCCTTCAAAGTGGTGGCAGCGGAGCTGGCGCCTAGTCGATGTAGACGCGCGAGCGCTCCGTCCCCTACCCTTCGAAGTGGTGACAGCGGAGTTGGCGCGTAGTTGAATTAGACGCGCGAGCGCTCCGTCCCCTACCCTTCGAAGTGGTGGCAGCGGAGCTGACGCCTAGTTGAAGTAGACACACGAGCGCTCCGTCCCCTACCCTTCGAAGTAGTGGCAGCGGAGCTGGCGCCTAGTCGAAGTAGACATGCGAGCGCTCCATCCCCTACCCTTCGAAGTGGTGGCAGCGGAGCTGACGCCTAGTCGAGGTAGGCGCATGAGCGCTCCGTCCCCTACCCTTCGAAGTGGTGGCAGCGAAGCTGACGCCTAGTCGAGGTAGACGCGCGAGCGCGTACGAGCGCTCCGTCCTCTACCCATCGAAGTGGTGGCAGCGGAGCTAGCGCCTGGTCGAAGTAGACACGCGAGCGCTCCGTCATCTACCCTTCGAAGTGGTGGTAGCGGAGTCGGCGCCTAGTCGAGGTAGGCGCGCGAGCGCTCCGCAGCGGAACTAACGCCTAGTCGAAGTAGACGCACGAGCGCTTTTCCCCTACCCTTCGAAATGGTGGCGGTGGGCCGACGTCTGGTCGGCGATATCGCGCGGCGCCCGATCCCTACCCTTCGGTGGTGGCGCGAGCGGGCGCCTGTCGGCGAGACGCGCGAGCGCTCCGTCCCTTACCCTTCCAAGTGGTGGCAGCGGAGCTGACGCCTAGTCGAAGTAGACGCGCGAGTGCTCCGTCTCCTACCCTTCGAAGTGGTGGCGATGGAGCTGATGCCTAGTCGAGGTATGCGCACGAGCGCTCCGCAGCGGAGCTGACGCATAGTCGAAGTTGACGTGCGAGTGCTCTATCCCCTACCCTTCGAAGTGGTGGCAGTGGAGTTGACGCCTAGTCGAGGTAGGCGCGCGGGCGCTCCGTCCCCCTACCCTTCGAAGTGGTGGCAGCGAAGCTGGCGCCAAGTCGAGGTAGACGCGTGGGCGCTCCGTCCCCTACCTTTCGAAGTGGTGGCAGCGAAGCTGAAGCCTAATCGAGGTAGATGCGCGAGTGCTCCGCAGTGGAGCTGACGTCTAGTCGAAGTAGACGCGCGAGCGCTCCGTCCCCTACCCTTCGAAGTGGTGGCGCGAGTTGGCGCCTGGTCGGCGTAGGCGTCTGGCGCTCCGTGAGCGAGCCGACGCTGGGCGTAGGCGCGCGAGCGCTCCGTCCCCTACCATTCAAAGTGGTGGCAGCGGAGCTGGCACCTAGTCGAGGTAGGCGCGCGAGTGCTCCGCAGTGGAGCTGACGTCTAGTCGAAGTAGACGCGCGAGCGCTCCGTCCCCTACCCTTCGGAGTGGTGGCAGCGGAGCTGGCGCCTAGTTGAAGTAGACGTGTGAGCGCTCCGTCCCTTACCCTTCGAAGTGGTGGTAGCGGAGCTGGCACCTATTCGAAGTAGACGCGCGAGCGCTCTGTCCCCTACCCTTCGAATTGGTGGCAGCGGAGCTAGCGCCTAGTCGAAGTAGACGCGCGAGCACTCCGTCCCCTACCCTTCGAAGTGGTGGCAGCGGAGTTAGCGCCTAGTCGAAGTAGGCATGACAGATTACGATAACATAGCTCCGCAGCCCCTAGCCTTCGCGGTCTATGCAGGACTTCACGGGCATGATTGCCTCCTCTCAATTTTGGATATTGACGGGACATTGGAAGCGGAATTCACGGAGCTTTGCACATGTCGCTTTACAGCTGGGGGGGGCATCACTTGTGCTCCGTTGCTTCACGGGCCCCCAGTATAGGGGAACACGTGAAGCATAATTGGCGGAGCCCTGTACTTGAGGCGGGACGGTACTGTTGCATCACATGCACCTGGAACGATCGGTGGGACGCTTGAGGCGCGATTGGCGGGGTCTCGCGTCCAGGGCTTTTTAAAAGGGAGAGTGGCCAGGTGAAGCACCACTCGTGTTCCCAAACGTCCCTGCCCCTACAACCAACTTCCCCTCTTGAACTCTCAGCTGCCACTCTACCCCAGCTTCCTCCGGTGCTTCTTTACCGACGCTGATAGCGACGAGGGCTCCCGGGTGCAGCTAATGCCGCTGGGACGACCGCAGGGACGACCACCCCGTCAACACGAGGTGGACGTGACGCTGCGGTGTGGTTTTCCTTCGCCAGCTCGCCTAAGCGCCCCGGCTGATGAGGGATGGTGGGCAATTCACTTGTACTTCAACAAAGAGGTCTTTCAGCTCCAGAAGCAGACTTCGACTTCCCCGTCCTGGGGGCGCACGCCCCTGGGGGCGCCTTCAATGAGCGCTCTCGTCTCTTCGTCTCTTCTTCAGAAGCGTAGAGGCCATTGGGCCCCTGCGTCGCCCTTTCTCCACGGTGTCACAGTCCAGGGCTGGGCTCCTCCTGGCACACTGACGTTGGGACGCTCGTCTTACAAGACGTTGCTGTCGAGCTATGGCGCCAGGCTTAAGCTTCCCATGCCTCCGAACTGAGGGGCCCCCCATTAGCGGGTGCTTCACCTGTGTATCTTGAAAACTTTGTGTGTAAGGCACTTCGCCCTTGTAACCGCGGCATACTGTCCATGTGGCGCGACACACGGTTTTGCAAAAAATGCAGGGAGCCTCTGGTTCCCGTGCTGCCCGCACGTATTCGGTGCGCCGCCCGCCCTATAAGCTTTTTTTTGGCATGTGCTAGCGGGACTGGCGCCTTATCTGCACCCCGCAGAAATGCACACAGGGGCAAGCCTCTGTTGCACCTTATCTGCGCCCTGCAGAGTGTGCGCCGAGGCAAGCCTCTGCAGCGCCGAAGCCCTGGTGTTGACACGGGACTTCGCCGCGTCCCCCTGCTTCTTCCTCGTCGCCGATGATGATGCTTTCTTCGGTGCCATCCTTCTCGAGATCTTGAGGCTTGCTCTTGTCGTCCCCACGAATGGTGCCAACTGTTGTGGTTACAGACCAAACAGAGAGAGAGTGTGTGGTAGTGGAGAGTCAGGTGAGCAATGCTCATTCGGGGTCTCCCCATGGCTAATATCACGTATATATGTCCTCATGGGAGTGTTTTTACAGTTATACCCTTTCAAAGGCATTCAGGTCATTATACATGTCCCACTCGGGACTTACAACCTTCTAATAGGCCTGCTGAGCTTTGGTGGGGGCCTCCCCTACAACAGTGGGTATTCCACAGGAGTGAAATTTGAGTAAAGTTGGATGTTAATGATTGTAGAGTGTTGCATCATATATTGCACTCATACACAGGACCTACCTCAGGTAGGCATCTCACGGGAGTGGTGTCGAGATCCGAATGTGCAAATCTGGACTCTCTGTATATACTACATTAGTTCATGATTACGCTAGTGCACACAGTGTAAACATTGATGAAATATCGACCATATACACGATTAACAAAAAAAGACTCAAATATTATTAATTATCAGAATACAACCTTATGACCAAGTTTACTACTTACTAGCTTGAAGGGGTTAAAAAACTAATATCGGAAAACAAAATAAGTATAGTAGCTAATCGATATGTCCACAGGCAATCAATTGAAAAGCGAAGTCCTAATCCGCGAAGTCATCGAAGTATCCTTCTTCTGGTACCTCCTGTTGATATGGTTTCTCTTGTTCAATTGAGCAATAGTAGGTATAAAATCGTAAGTATATTGGTACTCAGCAGGATGATACAGGTGATGAAGGATCAGAATGTACTAGTGCGCACTAGGTAGTGAGTTGACTTGAGGATAAGTTGTAGCAACTGTTGATTCACAGTACAGTCATAAAGATAGTTGAGATAGTTAGACCACGTGCGCGTGCGAATGCTGTATGTGCAGTACCAGTGTATACCATGAACTGAGCTCGACTGTTGAAATTAAGTGGAAGATCCATCGATCGACCGACAGAATCCGCACGCGCGCAATCGGGAGATATGTGCTGATCTGAGATCAGACGATCGAACACAACACCAAATATTAATCTAAGCAACCTGCCGCTACTATATACTCTGTAAGTCCGTTTAAATCTGTATGGTCATATGGTTTTTAAAGCATTTACTATTAATATATGTTTGAGTACATAAACTAGCCAAATTTCTAGTGCAACCGTGTGGCTAGATACTAGAAAAGCGTATGTTTTTTATTTCAAAAATAGATATGTATTTGTTATACAACACCAATGTTTATGATACATACATACATACATACATGCTCCCACTTCCCTATATATCGCTTAAACGAATAAGCTATACCTTTTTTATCTTTTTGAGCACACTATAATAATGATTATAAGATTATCTAATGTGAGTTTTATAAAAAATTTTATCAAATCTTACTTTTTATAGTATAATTTATATATATACTCTTTTTCCATATGGAAAAAGGTATATAACAAATAAAGGGCACCGATAATTTTTTAATTATGTTATATTAGAATATCTTAGAATTAGTATTTAAGTATATCAAAAATAATAAAGATATATAACATGTTTGTTTAAGTTGTATATTGAAAGGTGTGAGTATGTATTCCTGGGAGTACGGAAAATGCTGCAGTCCTAGCTTACTCAGGGGGTGATCGTTTTAGCGATGGCTTTTGGCTGAAATTTCACTGTAGCTAGCCTTTTTTTACTGTAGCTGAGTTAATGGATAGTGTAGTGAATAGTGAAAAAAAACTGAAGCTTTTAAAAGCCAAAACGATCACTGCCTCAATCTTAATCAATCGCTAGCTACTATGCCTATATGTATGTACTAGCTAGTGGAGTACTATCTCTAATTCTCTATCTATCGAGGAGATAAGATAAAAATGAAATCTTTTTCTGAAAATAGTGTAAATTTCACTAAAATCAAATGCACAAATTTTCAAAATTTCTCAAAACATGTTAGCTATATGTAAATATGTTGTCTTTATCCATGCAAAATTTTAAAAGCAAACTCAATCCTGTTTGTGAGATACAAAAAAGATAAATACAACATATAACAAGCAACAATGTTAAACAGTGATAGACACTATTACATATCGTATTTGTCTTTTTTGTATCTTGCAAACATGATTAAGTTTGCTCTTAAAAATTTGTATAGATATAGGTCCATGTACTTATCTATACCTTCCATTTTGTTTTTGAGAATTTTGAAAAGTTGTACGAGCATTTTCAGTGAAACTTGCATTATTCACAAGATGTCATTTTCATGGGATAACTCCCCATATCTATCTATCTATGATCATCAACATCATATGCATGCTGCTTCTTTTGCATGCATATATCACGCATGTAATACTCCTTCTTATGTATGTGAATACTCCTTCCTATGTATGTGTCGCTACTTATGTAGCGTCTATATTCTAATTCTAAATGTAAGTCGTTTTAGAATCTATGTCGGTCAAATATTTTTAGATTTAACCACAAATATATGAAAATTAACAAGATTGGCAACATGAAATTGGTGTTACTAGACCCATCATGAAATATACTTTCATAATGTATAATTATTTTTATTTAAAGCAATATATTCTTGTAGAAATTCATAGTCAAAGTTTCACCTTGAAGATCATGTCAATGTTCAAAACAATTTACATTTAAAATCAGAGTGATGATGTATTCATTTTTTCATTCATGATTTAATTGCTCTTAATTTGAATATGCATTCAATTCGTGCACATAATACTACATTAATTAAATACCGCTGGATACTCAGGAGACATAGAGGGGAAAAGCATTTTGGGGGGGGGGGGGCACGTACTCACTGCATCCACCATTGGTTCCGCTTTGAGATTCATATGTATCCATACCCCTATTTGTATTTCTTATGTATTCCTCTATTTCCTAGAATCTCAACCCCTCTTTCTCCTCTCTTTAGATCGCATAGGAGGCCCCGCCACCGCCAATGCGTCGCCATCTTCTCGCCCGTGCTTGCACCGCCTACTCCCTACTCCACCACCGGCCACCGCGAGTCCACGTGCATCAGGGATCCAGTGTTGATGTGGCTCAAGGTTTCCTGAGATTCTCAGTGGCGCGGCAAGGTTTCGGGTGAGTCGCCGACGGTGGAGAGAGGAGACATGGATGTACACAAACATGAATTATGAGTTTTTGGCACATATAGCGTATTTTGAAGCTATATTTACAAGAATAGCAGTATGCACCCGAAATTAGTAGAAATGTTTGTTTTGCCACCTGAGGCAACATCCTAGAGCTAACATGTGGCCAAAGGAGCCCCGTGGCTAGGCGGTAGGGACCTGCCACCCGGCCACCGTGTGGCCAACTGCCTGTTGCTTGACCATCGTGCGGCCAAGAGCCTGCCACACGGCCACGAGGCAGTAGGTCATTAGCGTTGCAATTAATTAGATTAATTACATGATTAGAAAATTTATTTATACGCACTGCTCGTAGAATTTTTATATATAGCAAATGAGCACAAAAACTTATGAAATTTTTCGTGGAGTTTTCCGATGTAGCGTACTTCATTGTGTAATTTTCTCATAATTTTTTTATTTTGAATTTTACTTGAAAATTTATTTACGTAAACTATTTGTAGAACTTTTTTAATATAGGAAATGAGCTCAAAAAATTATAAATTTTTTAAAGGATCCTTAGACAGTGGACTTGATGGTATAATTTTTATTCAATTACGCAAGGAGTACATATAGCAGTACAAAAAACGCATGGCACATGATATAGCAGTACAAAAAAACGCATGGCATCGGGTGTAGCAGCACAAAAAACGCATAGCACAGGATGTGATATGGTTCACTCATTTAAGCCACTACTATCTCTTAGTCGCATTTACCTCCACCGGTGTGGCCTTGTCTTTCGTTGAGCATGTCCCGTGAGGTACAATAGCCGGTCCAAAGCATGCGTGTCAGATCAAATGAGGTATGGAGACTGTTTAGTCTGTTGAGTGGCCGACGGTGCACTAGTAGACTGAGTTACAGCATGCTGGGTCTTATAAGTGTCGATGTCCTCCTGATAAGATATGCTGAACTGGGGGCCGCCAGCAATCAAGTCCTGAACGAAGGACTCTAGAAATCTCGCTCATGTAGAGGAGCTCTAACCTTGACCATACGACGTACCAGCGAAGTCGGAGAAGCTCTGCCCACTCAAGTCTCCAAACTGTGCGTGCACTCCAAACCCTGCATACGGTGTGAACGATGAGCTCTACCCACCCAAGTCTCCAAACTATGAGTGGGGTCCAAACCCTACGTACAGGGCTGAACAATGAGCTTTGCCCTGCATACGTTGCAAACCCTAGCACCATGTACCGCTCCCCAGAAACAGTTGGGAGGCACGTATCGTCATAGGTGGACTGGTTGTCATCCTCACATTGAATTGAAGGTTGTAAGATGGAACAATGTAGTTACAATAAATATTTTAGATGTAGAATGCGAATATCGTACCTTCTAGATGTGCAGGGAAGATGACCGATGGGGAGTGATAGTCTATGTAGGCTGTGTAGAGGGTAAAAGTGATGCATCTTGATGACAGACCTGTGGTGGGAGAACGCCATGATGTTTACGGAACGTAAGGCATAGCAGAAAAACAAAATGTAGGTTTGTACGTAAGTTACCTCCTCGTCGATCTGGCCCGCGGATGATCGATGAGTAGTACTATGACATCGGTTAGACTTGGTAGATCGCGATGGCTAATCAGACTAGCGTGGTCGCGATGACCTGACGGGTGAGCGCGGTGTCCCCACTAGGTGCCTGATGCGCACGACATGGTTAGTCGAACAACCACAGCTCAGGTTGTCTATTATTTTTTCAATGGGCTGAAATACCTTAGCCAAGTGCGGGAGACGCCACGAGCACCCTCCGGGACAGCCATGCCGAACGATACACCAGCCTGTCCCTCCAGTTCGCTAGTGGAAGGGCTGAAACAAGTGCCTCACCCTGAAGAGGGAGATCAGTCAAGAACAAGACATTCTGCAGAGTGATCGTCATCTCACTCCACCAAAAGTGGAAGGTATGTGTCTCGGGCCTCCACTTGTCCACAAGTGCTGAGAGTAGGCTACCGTATAGGGTAAACTGGCGTCCGATAGAGACAAGCCTCGCAAAAGACAATAAGCTTGTGGCATGTAGGATTGGAACGTAGCGATCGTCCAGCTCCCAATGATCTCTCCCCGCAGCTCAAAGGGCGGAGGGCCATACGCGTCACCCGTGATCCACGACTGGCACCAGTGGTTCTCATCATAGAACTCTTTTAGAAGCTCTGATAAAGACATACCTTGCAATAAATGGAATAGACAAAATATTAGTGCGAAGATAGATAATAACAATAAAACACTACAAGATGTATGTATATGTACATATACATATATATACACGTACATATATATATATGTGTGTATATACGTATACGTATACATATATACACATATATATACATATATATACACATACATACATATAATGGCAATACAATGCTACAAATTAAAAATTATGATAAATAAATAATTACATAAATATACATACACATATGTATAACATAGGAATTACCTGCTAATACGATTGCTAATCGGTTGCAAGAATTGCGCACTACGGGAGCAATTGCAAGAGAGAATAATGTGAATGAGACTACAAGAGCGACTGTGAGGGTGACTGTGAGAGAGCTCGCAATTTATAGCGTGAGCACAGCGCGTCAACGAAGCGTCGATCATGGCGGGAATAAACTGCGTGCGGGGAGACAGACGTGATGCAATCTCCCTTTCGGTGGTCTGTTCTCTTGTTGCGCATGCGTGAGCACTCATTTTCCAGAGTAGCTAAATGGCCTTCGGCCCACTTCATTTGTTTGCATGCGTACCAAAGAAGATAAAACAAAGACACTGGGCCAGACTTGCCGCATGGAGCCAAGCTTTGCCGCATTATGACTACTAATTAGGGCCTAATTAGTAGGCTAATCATGCAATTAAACTAACTAATTGCAGCGCTAATGGCTTGCCGCACCGTGGCTGTGTGGCAGGCAGTTGGCCATACGGTGGCCGAGCGGCAAGGCTCCTTTGGCCACGTGTCAGCTTTAGGATGTTGCCGTTCAGTGACCGGACTGCAAAACAGATATTTTTGTTAATTTTGGATGCATATTGATATTTTTATAAATACGACTTTAAACTGCGTCTGTTGGATGGCTCCTCTCAGTCGTGTCCTTACAGTAGTAGGACTACCCGGCTCGCAGTCGCAGCCTGTTGAATAGGGTACGTACGCATCATAAAGATGGTGCGAGCTCTCCGTATACATGCGTACATATATGTGAGGAAAGTCGTTTTGGGCACCTATTCTAGCCGTATGGTAGAGGAGGCCACTCGTGCATATGTGTGTGGAATAGTTTACCAGCAAGACGATGGTTGGAGGTGCACGCCCTTCCTCATAGGTTGCATGGCTGGTTGCTGGCCTTGTTAGTATTAACCTCTAATCGTTGCTTGATGCTGATCGCCGGCGGGCCTGCAGGGGCGGCGGCGCAGCTCCCTGGTCCTCCTGACGATCGGCGCCGGGGCCATCCGCCCGTGCAGCCTGCCCTTCGGCCTCTACGTGCACGTGCCGCCGGAGGGCAGCGTCTTCTCCGGCATCGCCAGGGTCTTGGTGGCGGCCTTCAGGAACAGGCGCCTCGAGCTTCCTGATGACCATCTGCTCTACTACAATCCGCCCACCAAGAGCAACCGCGTCTTCAGGCTTCCTCAACAAGGCCGCCATCGTTGTTCATATTCTCAATGACCTTGTTAATTAATTACGAGACAACTAAAATGCAGATAGAAAATTTTAGAAAACAAGCAAACGTTCGCTTTAGTCTGTTCAGATATACACGTAGTTCAGTACATAAACCTCCAAATTGAAGTATCCCCACAGAGATGCCAATGACTTTGGAAGGAACAACCATAACAAATTAAGGCGGAGACAAAGGCAAATAGACAAATTCAAAGCATAGCCTGTTCAGGTTGTCACAATGAATTAATCGTTCAAGAAGCATCATGAGCACACATGCATGTCCTTACCTATAACCTAAACATGTTACTGTTAGGGTGGCCAATCCTTCCTAATCTCAAAGCAATAGCTCATGTCCAAGTAGACTTTCCCATCATCGTCCACAAACTGGAAACAAAATTCACACAATGCATTACATAAGTGAGCTAGTACACTTGCGCATATGACTCATATAAGATTGACTGAAATAGCTATCATTAAGGTGCTACGACTAGGCCAGACCATATTCATTGATTCAGCTCCTGTTTTGATCTCATCGTGACTCTTTCCAAATTTGTATAAGTTTACGTTTGAACATGGCCTTACCTTTAATTTAGCAGCATACGAACCCCTTGCAAACATACCGCTTGGGGTGTTATCTTCTTCAGCCTCATAAATGTAAGGCTCCTGCCGAGGACTGAAGGTCCCAAGCATCACCTTCTGATTTTCCACTGCAAAAAGGAATAGGGACTCAACTATTTAGAGAGAACACATAAGTGGGGGCAAATTGAGCGGCAAATACTACTTCTGTACTACATGACTATGATCTTGATCTCAATACATCACACGATTAATTGAACTCAATAAACAGCAATCGAAAATTACACATTCAGCATACTATGCACACCTTTTTTTTTTCCACTGAGAATCATGAACCATGCTGCTACGCACAACATAAGATTGCCTTAAAATCAGTTGATTCATTCCGTATCATGAAATAATCACTGTCTCTCATAAGATCTTGAACTGACAGCACATTTATTGAGTGAGGAAAAAGATCTTTGATGAATCGTAATAGCAGGAATACATGACTTAATGGTTCAGATAAGAATTACTAAGATATATTATCTCATTGAGCAAAGTGGAAAATGGTGATTAAGATTACATGTCTAGAAGTCAATCAAATATAGTACAAATTCCTTGATCAAAGTTTTAGTGCCATGGTGCTTTATATAAATGAGCACTAAAATCGTAAAGCAGATTCAGATCAAAACAAGGATTGCATAAAGCTATTTTCGACTCATCCCCTCATCTCACTAAACCTTTTCAAACAAAAATCCATTCATTCTCATTTAGGGCAGCTTCAGAGCATAACCAACAAAGAAGACATAAAAATCCATAGATATGTTTAATTATGAATCACCTCTTACTCCAGTCTTCCAGATGGTATGTGTATACTTGAGACCGGACACAATGTTGTTGGAGATGGTAAAGGAGAAACGGAAGCTATAGGTGCTCCCGTCCTTGAATGCAAATGCGTACCCTTTGTCATCCGGCACGAATGGGATCGGCAGAACCAGATCAGGCCGGCCCGGTGTCAGGATGGTCAAGTTCAATATGGTGACCTCTGGTTCTGCAGTCTCTGAATATATGAAATGAACAATCAGTCTACGCATCTGGAAACTTGGTTTGACTGCACTTTCTAGGCCATGTTTCACTTTATCTGTTCTAACTGAATGGAAATTTTAACAAAATCGCATCTAATTTTTTTAGAGAAAATCACATCTAATTTGTTAAAAGAAATAAAATGGTCAACTTATTTGTGCTCTAGCGTGCCCATTCAATGCTTGCCTTTGACATTCAAACACAAGTAGGAGCGTTAGTGATTAACATAAATGTACCTCCAAGCTTAGTGGTATCAACATCTCCAAGGAGCTGCTCCTTCCACCTTCTGAGGCTGTCATCATCCTATGGGAAAAAATCCATGATACTCTACACTTAGATGTTGAAGGTGCCATATCATGGTTATAAATAAAGAGAGAGTATGTTAATAGTACCTTGTCGAGCTCGAGGTGGTCCTTGAGGGGAACCTGAGGGCCAAGCACCATGGTGTGCTTCCCATGGTCGTCATCCTCGTCCTCCACATCGTTGGCGTCCGTGCCATCGTCCTCGTCCACATTGCTGACGCTCACCGACGCATGCTTATTCTCATTGGCGCCGGGCTCCTCCTTATCCATGCTCCTCCTCCTAGCCTTGCTGTTCTTGGCGTCTTACCTCTTGAGACAATTACGATGTACTGAGCTAGCACATCCATACCAGGGCGAAGCTTAATTGCAGGTTGCAGTACAGGAGGAGCATCAAAATTAAATCTTGGGCCTTAATTGAGCCTTTTGAGCGGAATCAAACCAGTACGCCTTCTACTTGTTCTAGTGTGATTTGTGAGGAAACGAAACAGTGGGGTGGCGTGGGGTGGGATGGGGGCTCGTCGCATACCTGAACCAATACCTGGCTCCTCCCTCCAGTTGTTCTACCGTGCTCCCTCGCTCGCTCGCAATCTGTTAGGTAGGCCTGAGGTCGGAGGCACTTCGGGCGCCGCAGGTGAGCCGATCTGGCAGGTGGCGATAGCAGGTGAGCCGAAGAGGTAGGCGGTGAAGGGAGTGGGGGCGGGCGGCAGGCGGCGCACCGGAAAGGTGGGGGGCGGGTCGACTGGCCGAGCGCCGGAGAGGTGGACGGAGCGCTGGACAAGGTAGGGGCAGGCGGAGCGCTAGAGAGGTGGGGGCGGGCCGAGCGGCGGAGAAGGGATGGAGGGAGCGACGAAGGAGGTGGGCTAGTGGGGGTGGGTGCTGGAGCGGGGGAGGAGGTGGGGGTGGGCGGAACGGAGCGACCGGACCGTCGGAGAAGGTGGAGGAGGCTAGGGGCGGCGAGCAGTCGGAGAAAAGTGGCTAAATGTGTGTGTGTCGCCGGGGAGGGGGTAAGTCGGAGCAAAGTGACTGAGGAAAATCCAGGAGGCAAAGGTCGTCGCCACTAAAGCTGGCCACTGGGCCGTGCGGCACGGATCCGTGCTCAGCACGACCCGTTTAAGCACGGCCCGTTAAGGTCCGTGTAATAAATGGGCGTCTTTGTGCGCGCGCCGCGAACGCGGTGTAAGTCGAGCGCGGCTCGAAACGCGTGTCGGGCCGGCGGACACGCAGTTAAGGCTAAGCGGCGTCTTCTTACCGACTAGCCCGTTTAGCCGAAAAAATAAGAAAAACTGTAGAAAAATAAGAAAAATTGTAGAAAATTCAGAAAAAATTCAAAAAAATATAGAAAATTATAGACATTGTTAATCATAAAAATAAATATTTGCAGTGATATAATGATCTTTATTAACTTATTAAATTAATCATAAAAATAAATATTTGTAATTATATAGAAAATTATAGCGGTGCGTGTAGTCTTTATCTTGGGTCGTAGCACGCACGACGGCCGATATTAAACGCGGGCGTCTTTGTCTTAACGCTGGCCGTGCACACCTCGGCCAGCACGGCCGATCCGTCTGCGTCGTCGCGCCCGGCCGTTCTGGTCGTGCGTCTTGCGTCGTGGGTCGGGCCTACGATCTGGGCCGTGGTGCGTGCGTTTAGGCCCGGCCCATTTGGCCACCTTTAGTCGCCACCGACGCGTCGCTTATAGTACAGTAACCAGTTTTTATATATAGTATGTTTTTAAAATAGAGTTAACAAAAAATATAGTAAAAATATACTAAGTTCAATTATAGTCGTCAAAATCATATGCGACTATTTTTCTCAGTGTATTACCTTTCACAGACCAGCAGAAAAGGCTGACTAGCCAAGATGGTTAGTAGGCGGGGGCAGTGCCTAATGGGTCGATGGTCAACCCGTAAACTCCTTAGATTGTACCTGGGTCTAAGGCTAAGTCTGTGGACTAACACGACAGCTGTTTAGTTAACTGGATCAACTTGGCTGTGCCTAAACGACTCATACCGGGCTAGGCTGGGCGACCTATTTAGCTAGGTCTTCTCACATCTTCCCTATCTTACCAACTCCATTCCTGGAGCACACCATTAGAACTTACAAACTCGTTGCAAAAATCAATTAGGTTGAAGAAATTTCAATTAAATTCCACTTTTTGTCCGTTCTTTCCTCATGGAAATCGAAACTTTCAGATGAGAAACCAAAACTTTCAAAGGGAACTTTCATTCAATATTTGAAATCCCCCTGGGATTCAAAAATTCCTACAAACCTTTCAAACTCGGGAAGTTGAACAACTCAGATTCAAAACAATTAAGTTTAGGAACTTCCAATTGACACTAGAAAGCATTTCAATTTCAAAGTTTTAATATCAAAAACTTGGATTTAGGGATGAAAATTTTCAGATCTACTTATTGCTTCATGGTCATCTTTCCTCAACCGACAATGAGGATGGTAGCATCTCCTCTTAAAGGTAGGACGCCATGAGCAGCTAGTCGGTGGGATATAGCGGTGCATAGAGTGCAACCGAGGAAGACAACAGCAGGTGGAAGCTCGCACAAGAGGGCGATAGGAATGGGAGGGAGAGCATATGCATTGATAGGTGGATACAGTGATGCAAATGAATCCACAACGTGTGCGTAAAGGTGGCTACTAGGATTTAAGCCCCAATAGGTGAAATGCTACACTCACACCACCACCACCACCACAACAACAATAGGTGGTTTCGGGAGGATCTATACCTTGTTGCACGTGGCCACGCATGCCAAAAGAAGGCCTTTAGACCACCCTGAAAATGGAAATGAACAAGAAGCCACACAGACAAATTACAATGACTTCACTTTGCGAATTGAATTTCAGATAATATGTATCGATAGTATTACCTATCCTTATTATTTCGAAGCAATAGGATCTTACAGCTTAGCTTACAGTTTCATGTCTCATATATCCTCTTGTAGTGCAGATACATTCGGGAAACACACGTAAAATAATAAAAATAGGGTATGCCTATGCATCAGGTACCTATTTTTCTTTGAAATTAGGTACAGTTCGGACCATATGATCACTTTAAGATTTGTACGAACCCTAATATACCCATCCTCCTCTCTCCAAACAGTCACCGCCACCACCCCCTCCCCCACCACGCACACCTCTTCCTTGCCTAGCTGGCGCCATCCCCAAGCGCTAACGTAACCCTCCGGCATGCCACCATCGCCTCTACCTCCCATAGCGGCTGCCGGTGCCGAGAGCGACGCCAGCGTTGCCCGCTGCCTCCTTCATCGTTGCACTCCTTGATGCCTCCTCCACTACCGTCGCCATATTCGCCACCCCGACCATCTCTCGCTGCCCCCACACTAAACCCTAACTCACCACTCGAGTCGTTCTCGATTTAGGTTAGAATAGTAGAGACTCGTTGCGTCGCGACTTTAAGACCCTAGGACCAGGTTTAGGTTGGAATAGTGGAGACGATCTGCTTCTTGGGAGCAAAGGATACAATAAGTAAGCATATCAATCTAGACTAAACTTTGGGGGTGTTTACATTGGTTTTTGCTAATAGCTTTTAGTTTTGGTTTATAAATAGTAACAGCTTGTAGAGAAGTTTGTAGAGAGAGATACTCATATGTGATTTTGGCCAATATAAATAAAATCACTACAGTGTGTACTACAATCGACTAGTAAACCTACCTTAAAAAGACACTCTGTTTGAAAGTTTGGTATTATAAAAAAATTATTTACCATAGAAAAATGGCTTATAGAAGTCAAAGTGAACACCCCTTTATCTGGCGAAAGAGCACAACAGCATAGGATAACCTCACCCTTTAGAAGAACTTGTCAACAGCTAGCAGACACAATAGCCACTATGTTTTTTGTCTTACAGATAGAGGATAGGTTAGGAGCATCCTGACCCTAATCCGTAGCACCACAAATCAGTGCGTTGATGCATTAAACAGTTTGCTCTTGTACCCTTCAATTGCAGTATACCCAGGAGACCATAAAGTGCAAATATTGCAGAATATAAAAAAGATGAGAGCAAAGAAGATGTTATTTTGTACTTTTATAGAATTGAAAAATCGAACCAAGAGGTAATTATTTGAGTTCAACTTTTTTATATAAACATGTTTAATATCAATCTTACATATAATTTCTTGAATTCGAGGAAAGCACTCAAGACCCTCGAAAGACACAGGAATTTTTATACAGGTTCGGGTTTTCTCTTAGAAGAATAACAACCCTACGTCTTGTGTTATTATTACTGAGGAAAAGTTTACAAATGTGAACAATGCGAGAAATCTAGCACTCCTTACAGATTGATCGCCCCCATCCTTTTTCAACATCAACCCTTATATCGGCGATGAAGTGGTGGCAGTTGTTTCTTGTCAAAAGACGTCTTGACACTTCGGGAGTTAACCGATGCATAGCGGTTATTGTCAGAGAGATATGGGCACCGTTCGCCGTAGGATAGTTGTTGTTAGAGAGACATAGGTAGGATCGCGTGCGGTTATGGTGTATAAACACACGTTTTAACTGTCTTGTCAAACAAACTCGCTATGAGAGTAGATTAGCCGAACATAGGAGAATGATTAAGGAATCGTAGCATAATTTACGATAAGATAGTCATAGCAGATCTTACGACTAGGTAATCATAGCAGAATTTACAACTAAGTAGTCGTAGCAGAACTCACGACTAAGTAGTCGTAGCATAACTTACGACTACGGAGTAGTCGCTGTAAAACTTATGACTATTTTACGAAACTTCTCTCTTATCGTTAAATGTATATTTAGATAATATGATGACGTAACAAATAGAGTTATATCCTCGTCAAACAGGAAAAGTCTTGCTAAAGCAGTGAATTAACAGAACAAAGGAAATAACTTCAAGCTCATATGCACTAACAGCGAATGAAGAAGTTAGGCCAACATTCTTACTACATTCCAACCTTCTAAATCGAATTATGTCTAGAACATACCATTTTACCCCTCATTTTTCGGGCACAGAGTGGAAGCGCTGCACCAGAGCCCAACTTGTATAAATTTGCTGCAATATACTCGAGGAATTTGTGCAAGTCCGGTAGGTATATCAAAAAAAGGACTAAATTCATAATTTCATATTGACAGATATCTTGCCTCTTGACTTGTGAAACTATCTTGTAGAATTCAAGCAGTCCACATGAGAAGAGGTAGAATATGATAAGGCTTGCATGGGCACATGGTCTTGTTCGCAGTCCACTTTTCTTGTGGGTAAGAAAAATGAAATTTTACCCTCGATGAATTTCTGCCCAAATTTTTGTATTCAGTTCAACTTGCATGGATCCACAAGAATTGTTAGGTAAAGTTGTCTAGGCCTGTTGCAAGCTAGGCCAATGCTGTGCTTATCAATGGAGCGTATCAGAAATACTCATTTGAGCATAACCATATCTATGTCGGAGCACTTCACTTTTCAATGTCAGAAGATGCATGAATGATACTCAACAGTTGAAGTGTATGTAGTATATCTAAACAATACACTGGCATACGACAAATCAAGTTAGGCAGCATGGAATCACATACATTAACTCTACAACACAAAAATACAATCCGCTATTTTGCTGTGCATAGTCGAATGAACACGCAAATTGAGCATGGCTAGGGTCTGAATATAGCAAATCCTGATAAACAATGACGGACCATGCAAACAAGATATTTCAGACAAAATAAATCTGGAATTGTTAACACCACAGATATCGATAACCATGAGCAAACAAGCTGGCACCAAAGCTCCATATCCTGCACATTGAGCACATTTCTAGGAGGAATTTGCACATGCTAGTATTGTATGTGTCCTGTGCAGGCTAATATGCTAACATGACACAGACAATACTTACCAAGTAAATTAATTTGATGACTCAAAAACAGGCACTACACCTTGAAATAGAAAGACAGAAAAATCGCAAAACAGAAATATTAAGCGAACTGATCACTAATAGATGTTCAAACTAGAAATAAAACCTGATAAATCTCGTCATCACTAGGGTCTATATTTCCCTACAAGCAACAAATATTCCAACCCTGGCTAAAGGAATCAGAATTCAGAAGTGCTACCTTACGGATTATAAATTTAAACCTATCCCCAAAGTAAATCTTATCAAATGCATAATCCAATCCTAATTTTGAGAACATACTTAACAACATAAGAGTAATATTCTCGGTTGCAACATCTACCAATCTTCACATTACATCATGAGCTAAATCAATGAGCGCACACATTCACAGCTGCAGCTCCTGCACAGCCTTCCAGGGTCCTCTCTTCTTGCGTGCCGCCGCCGCCGCCGATGCATGGGATCAACTCCTGTCTTCTCCCCTGACATTGCACCTCCTGTCTTCTCCACAGGAGCAGTTGCTGCCTTCTCTCCAGCATCTGCAGGCCTAGTTTCCTTCCTCTCCACCAAAGCTACGCCTTCAGTCTCTGTTTTCTCGACAGGAGCACCAAATCATCACCTTTTTCAGGCCTAGCTTCTGTCAAGTCTCTAGACACCTCACCCGCAGCTTGCGCAAATCCAGTTTCAAAGGACTTGTCCTTTCTTGGCCCTCTCTTGTTCCCCATTGGCACATCATCTCCAGTTTCCAATGGTAGAACCAGGGAAGTGAGAATTGTGACTCCAGTTTCCAACCGTTGTTTATGCCCCAATTTTTATTAGTGGGGCCCTAATCCTCTGAGCTACAGGCCCACCCCGTGGCCAGAAAAAAGAAAGTGGCCTTGGCTGGTCCTGTATTATTGTTGATAACCTTGCACCAACTAAAATTCCTTAAACTGATCTGAGGAACCGGTCCATCCGCCTGCTTTATTTTTGGAGAGAAATTGATTTAGATGATAAGAGAGGCCTTCAGTATCTACTTGCGTGCAGTAATTTACATCAGATAACTTAGATTGGGCCAATGTACTTGCCAAGTAGCTAATTACTATAACAGTTTACATACACATGCTTGCCAAGCAGCTATATTATAAACAACTGGAAGCCAGAGTGTTGATGATTAATTGTTAGGTCATGCATTGCTTTACAAAATCTACCTGTGCTCATTCGACCCTCCGGTTTTTGTAATGATGTTGCGTTTCTTGTTCAGTGGGACACAGCAGGCCAGGAAAGGTTCAGGACAATAACAAGCAGTTACTATCGGGGAGCTCGTGGAATCATTGTACGTAATTCCTCTTGAACACCCGTATTTTGCAGTTTACGATGATCTTTACACACATACAATCATTTCTTTTGGATGTTTTGTTTTACTCCTCCAATGTAACACAATAATTTAGATTTGGTTGGAATAGTTTTAAGTTTTACTCTGGTCATTATTGAACTGAACTTGTTCATATTCTTTTACGCATTATGTACTGTTCTGTATCTTTTCAGGCTCTAGATTTCCATAGGATTGGCATTGGGTTCATATTTCTTGCAATACTTTTCAGATTGTATATGACGTGACAGATATGGAAAGCTTCAACAATGTCAAGCAGTGGTTGAGTGAGATTGATGGGTATGCCAGTGACAGTGTATGCAAGCTTCTAGTTGGGAACAAGTGTGATTTGGTTGATAGTAAGGTTGTTGATGCAGAGCAGGACAAGGTATTTTTTTTTATAACTTTCACTGACAATTTTAGCCATAGGACAAACAACAGATTCCTGTGACCATGGTACAGTTCTAATGTCAATTCCACTGCTTTCTGTTATCAACTTATTATAGACTGTCTTTGTTATCATTTAGAAACTAATGCGGTTTCCCTTGTGTTGGCTAACATCTTATTGCGGTTATCTTTTGAACGTAATTGACAAGTAATATTCACAGTGAAAGGGCATTCTTGATAAATAAACATGTATGTATGTTGTTCTTGATATACTGCTTCCTAACGCGGTTTCAGTATTCGCTCTTCAGGACTAACGACTCTATATGTTAATGAAATGGCTAAAAAATCTATGGTTAATTGCAGGCTTTTGCAGATTCATTAGGAATTCCTTTTCTCGAGACAAGTGCAAAGGAATCCGTCAATGTGGAGGAAGCTTTCTTAACCATGTCATCAGAAATCAAGAAGAGGTAAACCAAGATATGCACAATTTTAGAGGCCCTTTTGTTCCCAATGTCTGCCCTATTTGGCACTATAAGATCGGGATGCCTGCAGTATAGAAGGCTCAGTAAATTCTATAAGTACTAAGGCTCAATTTTTCTTCTGATTTTATACTTAACAAGGCCCAATGATGAACGTTTCTCATTTCCAACCTTTGAGAATAGTTTCACTATTGAGTCCTAGCAGCGAAGTGTGCTTTCCTAGGTTAAATAGCTGCGGACACTATTTTCAGATATTCATACTAGCCTTTGATTGAAAGTGCTAAACGCAGATTGTGCAATCTCTCTACATCTATCTTTCAAGTCTTACCGAGTGTGCATGCTTCCCATCTTGTCTGCGAAAGCACGCCTTTGTGTGCTACCGTAGATTGGAGAGTAGCTCAACAGCAACCCATTCCTGTCATGGCATCATCCGTGCTAAGCTGAGCAGCACTGCTTCTTTTCGCCAGCAGTAGCTTTTTCCCTTTTTCCTCTTGCTAATGCTTTCCTTGTGCCTGTTCTAACGAACTAAATAAATAGCTATAGCCAGTCTTGAGCTGGCTGTGGAATCATCAATCCAGTTAGAATTTGAGCATTAAGGAAAGTGGAATTGTGAACCCCCTCTGCCCTCATGCATGAGTGGTAGTTAAATCGATTGCGAATTTTGCAAGAAACTAGCTGATAGCGTTCGCTAGCTAGCAGCATCTCTGATCTCGAGTCAGCAGCCATTTTTTGAGACGAGTGACTGACGAGTAGCAGCAGATTCAGATCTGGAGCGCAAGAACTGCAGATTCTTGGTAAATGGATGAACCATCACCTCTTTTTAAACATAGTAGATAGTAGAGAAGAGAGAGATCGTCCGATGACGAAATACTAGTGCGAGGAGTACAATCTGCTACATATGCCATGCGTGTAGGCGTAGATAATATCAATCAAGGAACGGGTAATCCGTGTAGCCGACGACCGGATCGGAGGTCACTGTCTGCCGGCAGGCCACTCGAGTATAGGGTTAAATGACCTAACAGTAACAAAAACTTTTCAATCAAAGTCTCTCCAGGGGGACAAACTTTTCAATTCAATCACCTCTAGCACTGAAAAAAAAAAAGAACAGATCATATTCTCAATGACCTTGTTAATTAATTAGGAGACAACTAAAATGCAGATATAAAATTTTAGAAAACAAGCAACCGTTCGCTTTAGTCTGTTCAGATAGACACATAGTTCAGTACATAAACCTCCAAATTGAAGTATCCCCCCAGAGATGCCAATGACTTTGGAAGGAACAACCATAACAAATTAAGGCGGAGACAAAGGCAAATAGACAAATTCAAATAGACTTTCCCATCATCGTCCACAAACTGGAAACAAAATTCACACAAATGCATTACAGAAGTGAGCTAGTACACTTGCGCATATGACTCATATAAGATTGACTGAAATAGCTATCATTAAGGTGCTACGACTAGGCCAGACCATATTCATTGATTCAGCTCTTGTTTTGATCTCATCGTGACTCTTTCCAAATTTGTATAAGTTTATGTTTGAACATGGCCTTGTCTTTAATTTAGCAGCATACGAACCCCTTGCAAGCATACCGCTTGGGGTGTTATCTTCTTCAGCCTCGTAAATGTAAGGCTCCTGCCGAGGACTGAAGGTCCCAAGCATCACCTTCTGATTTTCCACTGCAAAAAGGAATAGGGACTCAACTATTTAGAGATAACACATAAGTGGGGGCAAATTGAGTTGCAAATACTACTCCTGTACTACATGACTATGATCTTGATCTCAATACATCACACGATTAATTGAACTCAATAAACAGCAATCGAAAATTACACATTCAGCACACTATGCACACCTTTTTTTCCCACTAAGAATCATGAACCATGCTGCTACGCACAACATAAGATTGCCTTAAAATCAGTTGATTCATTCCGTATCATGAAATAATCACTGTCTCTCATAAGATCTTGAACTGACAGCACATTTATTGAGTGAGGAAAAAGATCTTTGATGAATCGTAATAGCAGGAATACATGACTTAATGGTTCAGATAAGAATTACTAAGATATATTATCTCATTGAGCAAAGTGGAAAATGGTTATTAAGACTACATGTCTAGAAGTCAATCAGATATAGTGCAAACTCATTGATCAAAGTTGTAGTGCCATGGTGCTTTATATAAATAAGCACTAAAATCGTAAAGCAGATTCAGATCAAAAGAAGGATTGCATAGAGCTATTTTCGACTCATCCCCTCATCTCACTAAACCTTTTTCAAACAAAAATCCATTCATTCTCATTTAGGGCAGCTTCAGAGCATAACCAACAAAGAAGACATAAAAATCCATAGATATGTTTAATTATGATTTATGAATCACCTCTTACTCCTGTCTTCCAGATGGTATGTGTATACTTGAGACCGGACACAATGTTGTTGGAGATGGTAAAGGAGAAACGGAAGCTGAGGGGATGAGTCGAAAATAGCTCTATGCAATCCTTGTTTTGATCTGAATCTGCTTTACGATTTTAGTGCTTATTTATATAAAGCACCATGGCACTACAACTTTGATCAATGAATTTGCACTATATCTGATTGACTTCTAGACATGTAGTCTTAATAACCATTTTCCACTTTGCTCCTGCATCATCCGCTCCCAGCCACGACGAGTCCATCATCCACCCCATGATCCGCCAACCACCCCCCATGCAAAATTTCTTTCCGCAGCCCCCCCTTCCGCCGCAGCATTCCCTGCTACCTCGCTACCATACATCCACCAGCTCTTATTCCAGCGCTCCACGCTACCACAAACTCGATTTTCCAACTTTTGCTGGACTGGATGATCCCCTGCCATGGTTAAACCGCTGCGAACAGTTCTTCCGTGGGCAGAGAACAGAGGAGGGCGATAGAGTATGGCTGGCATCCTATCACCTCACAGGGATTGCTCAGCAATGGTACTTCCAGCTTGAACGAGGCGACGCCAACCAACATGGGGACAATTCAGGACCTCTGTCACATGCGGTTTGGACCACCAATTCGAGCAATCCGTTGGGAGAATTGACTCGTTTGAGGCAAGCGGGATCCGTCAATGATTATCGCACCAAGTTTTTGGCTTTACTCGCGCTACCGACCGATTGCTTCCTCTGCGGCAAGTGCAGATCTTCACCGCAGTCTGATGGAACCTATCCGAACGGATGTTGAACTGCAACAGCCAGGCAACCTACAGGTGGCGATGAGTCTAGCCCGTGCTTATGAACGGCGTGCGCAACTGGTGGTCGGTGATCCCACAAACAACTCGTGGCGGCGGCCCGGCGACCTTCGCACGGCTCCATCACCCGGCCGCTCCCAGGAAATAGCGCCCCAAGCAGCAGCATCTGGACACCGGCCTGCAAAGCCTTTCCGCCGATTGACACCGACGGAATTGGCGGATCGTCGCGCCAACGGATTGTGTTACAATTGCGACAAGAAATTTCAGCCGGGACATCGTTGTAAGCAGCCTTTCCTCACCTATATTGACATGAATGAGGACAGTGAGTCGGGGGAGGACCCGCTTGGGCTGCACGACCCTGATATGGCAGACCCGGCTCCGGAGATTTCCCTTCATGCCGTCACAGGAACTTACACTGGGGGCACTATGCAGCTTCCGGTGACCATTGGCACTCAGAACTTCATCGCGCTCGTCGACTCGGGGTCTACACATAACTTCGTCAGCGCTAGAGTGGTCCAATCCACTGCCTTGCAGCTGCGCCCTTCTTAAGGCCTAAGGGTTAAGATAGCCAACGGTGACCAGCTTGACTGTACAGGCTTCTGCAAGACTTTACACCTCACGGTTCATCAGATGCCGTTCACTATCTCCGCCTATGCAATACCTCTGGATGGCTTTGACATCGTCCTTGGTGTCCACTGGCTGAAGACGCTGGGACCAATTCGTTGGGACTTTGACGATCTGACGATGGCATTTTGGTTGGAGGGCCGTCTAATCCAGTGGCAAGGTCTCTCCAAGAACAGACCCATGCAAGTTTTGGTCCAAACAGGACAAGCATCGCTGCAACCATTGTTGGATGACTTTGTTGACCTTTTTGCTAAACCGGAGAAGCTTCCTCCCGCCCGATCACAGGATCATCGCATACATTTAAAACCGGGGGCACTTCCTGTTTCCGTCCGGCCATACCGGTACCCCCACCACCAGAAGGATGAGTTGGAGCGACAGTGCAATGACATGCTCCGCCGTGGCATCATTCGGCGTAGCCACTCTTGTTTTTCGTCTCCAATTTTATTGGTCAAGAAACACGATACTACCTGGCGATTCTGCGTAGATTATCGTGCCCTCAATGCACTGACTATCAAAGACAAATTTCCAATCCCGGTGGTCGAGGAATTGTTGGATGAACTCCGCGGCGCTCGGTTTTTTACCAAACTCGACCTTCGGTCGGGGTATCATCAAGTCCGTATGCACCCAGAGGACGTCGTAAAAACGGCATTCCGCACACATGAGGGCCTTTTTGAGTTTTTGGTTATGCCGTTCGGCTTGACGAATGCCCCAGCCACATTTCAAGCATTGATGCAGGATGTTCTCCGCCCACATCTGCGAAATTTCGTCTTGGTCTTCTTCGACGACATATTGATCTATAGCTCCTCCTTGACCGACCACTTGCAGCACATTCGCTCGGTCTTTCTACTCCTTCGCCAGCATGAGTTGTTCCTCAAGAAATCTAAGTGCTCCTTTGGTTTACCTTCAGTTTCATATTTGGGCCATGTGATTTCTGAAGGAGGGGTGGCCATGGACCCATCCAAAGTGCAAGCAATCACCGAGTGGCCGCAACCCAAAACGCTTAAAGCATTGCGTGGATTTTGGGTCTCGTGGCTATTATCGCAAATTTATTCGGATTTGGAAAACTTGCAAGCACTCACAAATCTACTGAAGAAAGACGCATTCGGGTGGTCCCCCGTCGCCCAACAAGCTTTTGAAGCTCTTAAAAGTGCCTTGTCGCAGCACCAGTTTTACACATGCCTGACTTCACGCAGCAATTCATTGTGGAATGTGATGCTTTCGGGGCGGAGTTGGGGCTGTCCATCAAGGTCGAGCCCAATTGCTTTTTTAGCCGCCCATCGTACCTCGCCATACTGAAGCTCCCACTTATGAGCATGAGTTGATCGGCCTCGTCCAAGCTGTCCGTCATTGGAGACCATATCTATGGGGTCGCGCTTTTCTTATCCGCACAGACCATTATAGCTTGAAGTTCTTATTGGATCAACGCCTGTCCACGATCCCTCAACACCACTGGGTCAGCAAGCTATTTGGATATGATTTCACCGTGGAATTCGACCGCCGCGCCTCAATACGATGGCGATGCCTTATCTCGCCGCGATCGTGCTCGGCTTGCTTATCGCCCGCTGTCTCGGCTTTTTCACTCTTTCCAGACTTGCGCAATGAAGTATTGACTGACCCGGATTTACAACACCTGCGGTTTGAGTTGGAGGCGGGCAGACTGGGTGCTCCTTGGTCACTCACCGATGGCCTGATTTTCCACTCCGTGGATTATGTGCCCGCCGCCGCCATCTCTGTAGCAGATTCTCTCTTCGGCTCATGCCGCCCATGAAGGCATTCAGAAGACATTATGTCGACTTCGCCGCGATTTTTATGTCCCTGGGGCGAAACGCTTGGTTCAGGACTTTGTGCGGACCTACCTTGTGTGTCAACGCAACAAAGTTGAGCATTTACACCCAGCAGGCCTCCTCCAATCACTAGCTGTTCCTACTCAACCGTGGTCTGACATTGCCATGGATTTTATCGAAGGCCTCCCGCGTGTTCATGGTAAGACGGTCATTCTCTCCGTCATTGACCGTTTCTCCAAATACGCCCACTTCATCCCATTGGCTCATCCTTACTCGGCTACGACGGTTGCTCGCGTCTTCTTCGCTGAGATTGTGCGTCTCCACGGCATACCCTCCTCGATTGTCAGCGATCGAGACCCGGTTTTTACAAGCAATTTTTGGCAAGACTTGTTCCGCTTAGCGGGCATTCGGCTTCACCTCAGTTCCGCTTATCACCCGCAATCCGACGGCCAAACCGAAGCGGTTAACAAGGTAATTGCCATGTATTTGCGATGTTTAACAGGTGATCGCCCTCGTCAATGGCTGGAATGGCTACCATGGGCCGAGTATTGCTATAATACGTCCTTCCATTCCGCACTTCGGGAGACCCCTTTTAAGGTGGTTTACGGCCGTGATCCACCGTCCTTGCGCTCTTATGAAAAGGGGGAAGCTGCGGTTCAAGCTGTGGAGGCCTCTTTGTTGGCTCGTGATCAATTTCTACGGGATATTCGTGACCGCCTTCTTCAGGCTCAAGAGTATGCCAAAAAGCACTACGATCGTCATCATCGCGATATTTCCTTCAATGTGGGCGATTTGGTCTGGTTACGTCTTCTTCATCGGCCAGCTGCTTCTCTCGGACTATCCACGAGTGGCAAACTGGGGCCAAAATACTATGGCCCTATCGGATCCTTGCACGGATTGGGGCGCCGCGTCCGTTTGGACCTTCCACCAATCGCTAAGCTTCACGATGTGTTCCATGTGGGATTATTGAAGAAGTTTGAGGCGAACCGCCTTCCACTCCACCTCCTTTGCCGCGCTTCATCACGGTCGTGTCTTTGCCTTCTCCGTTGCGCATATTGAAGTCGACCACCGGCGAGCCAGCAGCAGTGCTCGTGCAATGGGAGAATGCTGCTTTGCCGACGCCTCTTGGATTCCATTGGTTCGGGCCGGAGACCTATCCACAATTTCAGCTCGAGGACGAGCTGCTTCGCGAGGAGGGGAGAGATGTTATAGTCTATAAACGTCGCCCAAAGCCTTAGGCTGCTTAGAAGTCGGACTGCAGTATTTGCTAATGGAATACAACTCGGATACTTTGCCGTATGAGACTCCAAGTAGGAGTCGGCGTTGAATTGCCATAGCAGCTTATATATATAGATTGTACTTCCATGTTTCAGGGATAAGCAATACAATCAAATTAGTTACTTTACCTTCTGTCTCCTTCCTTCTGCTGGCAACTCCAAGACAGGGAGGGCTCGGCCACGGCCGGAGCAAGCCTCATCTACCAGCGAGCCATCGCTACGCCCTGAGGTCCCGAGGCTCTAACACAAGCATCACCTTCTGATTTTCCACTGCAAAAAGGAATAGGGACTCAACTATTTAGAGATAACACATAAGTGGGGGCAAATTGAGTTGCAAATACTACTCCTGTACTACATGACTATGATCTTGATCTCAATACATCACACGATTAATTGAACTCAATAAACAGCAATCGAAAATTACACATTCAGCACACTATGCACACCTTTTTTTCCCACTAAGAATCATGAACCATGCTGCTACGCACAACATAAGATTGCCTTAAAATCAGTTGATTCATTCCGTATCATGAAATAATCACTGTCTCTCATAAGATCTTGAACTGACAGCACATTTATTAAGTGAGGAAAAAGATCTTTGATGAATCGTAATAGCAGGAATACATGACTTAATGGTTCAGATAAGAATTACTAAGATATATTATCTCATTGAGCAAAGTGGAAAATGGTTATTAAGACTACATGTCTAGAAGTCAATCAGATATAGTGCAAATTCATTGATCAAAGTTGTAGTGCCATGGTGCTTTATATAAATAAGCACTAAAATCGTAAAGCAGATTCAGATCAAAACAAGGATTGCATAGAGCTATTTTCGACTCATCCCCTCATCTCACTAAACCTTTTTCAAACAAAAATCCATTCATTCTCATTTAGGGCAGCTTCAGAGCATAACCAACAAAGAAGACATAAAAATCCATAGATATGTTTAATTATGATTTATGAATCACCTCTTACTCCTGTCTTCCAGATGGTATGTGTATACTTGAGACCGGACACAATGTTGTTGGAGATGGTAAAGGAGAAACGGAAGCTTTTCGTCGGAATTTGCACATGCTAGTATTGTATGTGTCCTGTGCAGGCTAATATGCTAACAACAAACAGAGAATACTTACCGAGTAAATTAATTTGATGACTCAAAAACAGGCACTACACAAAAATTACTTGAAATAGAAAGACAGAAAAATCACAAAAAAGAAATATTAAGTGAACTGATCACTAATAGATGTTCAAACTAGAAATATTTCCCTACAAGCAACAAATATTCCAACCCTGGCTAAAGGAATCAGAAGTGCTACCTTAAGGATTATAAATTTAAACATATCCCCAAAGTAAATCTTATCAAATGCATAATCCAATCCTAATTTTGAGAACATACTTAACAACATAAGAGTAATATTCTCGGTTGCAACATCTACCAATCTTCACATTACATCATCAGCTAAATCAATGAGCACACGCATTCACAGCTGCAGCTCCTGCACAGCCTTCCAGGTCCTCTCTTGTGTGCCGCCGCCGCCGATGAACTACAGATTCGCAGTGCCAAGGTTAGAGTCCATGAGATCAACTCCTGTCTTCTCCCCTGACATTGCACCTCCAGACTCCACAGGAGCAGTTGCTGCCTTCTCTCCAGCATCTGCAGGCCTAGTTTCCTTCCTCTCCACTAAAGCTACACCTTCAGTCTCTGTTTTCTCCTCAGACACCAAATCATCACCTTTTTCAGGCCTAGCTTCTGTCAAGTCTCCAGACACCTCACCCGCAGCTTGCGCAAATCCAGTTTCAAAGGACTTGTCCTTTCTTGGCCTCCCACGCCCTCTCTTGTTCCCCATTGGCACATCATCTCCAGTTTCAGCAGACCTTGCTGCTGGTGGCTTCTGCTTCCTTGGCCTCCCACGCCCTCTCTTCTCCACCGATGCAGCAACTCCTAGTTCAGTTTCCAATGGCTTCTCCTTTCTAGGTCTCCCACGCCCTCTCTTCTCTGTCGAAGAAGCGCCTCCGGATTGCAAAAACCTAGCTTCACCTCCACTTTGAACAGCCACAGATTCGCCTACAGCTTGTGCAGGCTCAGCCTCACCTCCAGCTTCAATGGGTCCAGTTCCAGCCATCTCTGCCGTCACAGCACCTCCAGCTTCTGAGGGCCCAACTTCCAAAGCCTTCTCCTTTCTTGGCCTCCCAGGTCCTCTCTTGGTCAATGCAGCATACCCAGGTTCTAATGGTTTATCTTTTCTAGGTCGCCCCGGCCTTCTTTTCTCCGCAGGAGTTCGGCCACGCTTTCTCTTCCCAGCAACCAGCGAAGGCATTGCAGTTGCTGGAGCAGCAATGCCACTGTGAGCAGGCAGCATAGCCTTATGAGGACGCCCACAGCCCCGCCTCGCACCAGACGCGCTGGTGCTGACCACAGCGTTCTCCAAGGAACCTTGCACAGCACCGGTGGTCACAACACTCTTGCGTGGCCGTCCAGGCCTGCGCCTCCCACCCGGCACGGCAGCAACAGATACTGCAACCTTGAGCGGCCTCCCTGGCCTTCCCTTCCCACCTGGTGCTGCAGTCAGGATTGGCGCATCCTTAGGTGGGCGACCACGACCCCGCTTCGCTCCCAACACAGCAGTGGGTAGCACTGCCGCAGGAGTGGCATTCCTCCGTGGCCGTCCAGGCCCTCGCTTCACTCCAGATGTAGGCGGCGGAGCCACGGGAGAGGCAGCATTCTTCCGCGGCCTTCCAGGTCCCCGCTTCACTCCCAGCGGCGCAGCAGAGGAAGCCGCAGGGACGGCGTTCTTCCGAGGCCGCCCGGGCCCCCGTTTCGCCCCAAACACAGGAACGGGAACGGTGGCTAAAGCTGTATTCTTGCGAGGCCGCCCAGGCCCGCGCTTCTCACCAGGAGGAGGCGCCAAAGTCGCGGAGGGGGCGGGGTTGCCTTTGGGCGGCCGGCCGCGGCCTCGGTGTTGCTGCGGAACAGCGGTGGGCGCGGAGGAGGAGAGGAGGTAGGAGTATCCAGACATGAGGAGGAGGCCCTGGGACCTGAGGCGGCGGAGGTGGACGGAGAGGAGCCCGTTGTGGCGAGCGGGGAGGCCGGAGAAGTGGTCGGCGATGTACTTGGCGATGGCGCGGCGGCTGGACCCGCTCGGTTGGCGCAGCTCCGTCAGCGCCTGCACGATCATCTGCACATCAAGATTCAGGACAAGTAAGAACCACCGCCACCAGATGCAGCAAGATCCAAACCTGAGGGGAAAGGTAGAACTGGAGAGGGAGAGTAGCTGGGACGCTTGCCTCCTTGTAGGTCGGGTGGGGGCGGCCGGCCGCGGCGGCCGGCGCCGACGAAGGTGAGGCGACGGCGACGACCATTTCGCCTCCGGTCGCTGCTGAATATGCCTTTCCCCCTTCCTCGCTGCGGACCGTGGAAAGGCCATCGAGGTGACCTTCTGTGGGGTCATATCCGAATTGGCCTTTGATCGGACGGCTGGGATCGCCGATGGTGGGAGAGAAGCCGATCGGTGAGGTGGCCGGCATGGTCGTCCTCGGTCGACATGCGCAATGGTGGATGGGCCCAGCTTCCACAGAGTAAGAGATAAGGTTACAACTTTCTTTTCTACATTTTATTTTTCATTTCCTTTTTCATACATCTGCCATTTAATTCAGTGGGCCCTAATTATATTCCATAAATCATAGCCATTAGATATTATTGGAGATGGAAGTTTCCTAGTCAGACATATCTAAATTTTAAAAAAGATCATCTTGAGGTTTAAAAAAAGCCCTATTTGTTATCAACAGTAAGTAATAAGTCTAAAAAAAGCCCTATTTGTTATCAACAGTAAGTAATAAGTCAATAATTGCAGAAGTAGGAAAGGTAAATCGAAAATAACTATTGTATACAGGTCGTTCTGGAAGCCTCCATCGGTGTCACCACCGATGGGCCTTCAGCCGCATGCCTCCGCATGCATGCCATGGCCACATAGTCACTAGGCGGCGGGCACATGCCTCTCCATGTGCACCGCCGCACCATAATAGATTGGAACAAGTACACGATTGTTGCTGTTGGGATGCTGCACGACACCCCATCGTCGTCATCTCCGTGGTGGTAGACGTGGTTGTCATCGCCTCTGCGTCAATGTTGTGCCCACGATGACCACAACATTTCAATGTCGTGACCATTGCCGCCCAGCTCCCATCGTCACTGCCTTTACAGTGTTGTTTGGGTCGCCATTGTTGTCATTCCCACCTTTGCGCGCACTGCCGGGTCGGACTAGGGCTATACCTCGTTGTCGTTGCTATGTGGAATGGGAGCATTGTCGCCGTTGTGTACCTCTGCGCAAAGAACAACGACAAGCCAACCACTGCCTTCTGCCTCCGCATGAGGGATGGGGTGAACAAGTCACTGTCGCCATCATTGGCACGGATGCACAGATGGGACTAGGCAAAGGCAACCATCACCGCGCTCCCTATGCCGCTATGGAGGGGAGTGGATTGGGGCCACCGAAGGGCTACGCGTGACTCCAACTGAGGGTTGGGTAGGTGAGCATAGCTGCCTCCACCGTCAACCTTCCAATGGGTGAGGGGAAGGCTATGTGTACTGCCACCATCACCACCACCTCTTATAAGAGGAAGAGGGGGAGGGATGGGTAGGGTTGCATGCATCAACGTCGTCATCACTATTGGGCCTCGTCGACGCGAAGACACAACCATCACCATTGCTCATACCTTGGGCCAAGGACATGATGGAGCAAGAGGTTGCACCACTACTGTTGGCCTTCCTCTAGAGGACGAGCGAGCCTCCACATCATCATCACCCTCGGGGATGGGACATGCTCCTAGCTTAGCCATCAGAGAAGAAGAGGGGGAGGGACTCATCGTCGTCCCCTACCCGCGCCATCGTTGGCCCTAAACCCCAGTGAACAAACGCATTCTTTCAGCGATCAATGTGCTTTTCAGTAAGGACTACCTACTTAGTTTGTATTTTTCTAAGAGATGGAGTCTCCCGCGAATTCATCACCGGTATACGGTGAACCTATAGCGGAGTAGGCAAGACTTCCGGAGAACCACGGGGAACAGGCTATAACACATACCAGCAGTGAACAAACATCTTCTTTCGACGATCGTTGCGCTTTTTAGTGAGGACTACCTGCTTAGTTTGTATTTTTCTAAGAGATGGAGTCTCCCGCGGATTCATCACCGGTATACGGTAAAGTTGCAGTGGAGCAGGAAGGATTTTAGAGAACCATGGGGAATAGGCTACAACACATGTCAGCAGTGAACAAACGCCTTTTTTGGGTGATCGTTGCGCTTTTCAGTGAGCATTACCTACAAAGTTTGCAATTTTTCTAAGAGATGGAGTCACCCACGGGTCACCGGTGTACGGAGAAGCGGCAGCGAAGCAGGCAAGACTTCTGGAGAACCGCGGGGAATAGGCGATGGCACAGGCCAGCAGTGAACAAACGCCTTCTTTCGGTGATCGTTGCGCTTTTCAGCGAGAACTACTGCTAAGTCTGCGTTTTTTCTATAGGATGGAGTCACCCGCGGGAACATCGCCGGTGTACGGTGAAGCGGCAGCGGAGCAGGCAAGGCTTGCGGAGAACCACGGGGAACAGGCGATGACACAGGCCAGCAGTGAACAAACGCCTTCTTTCAGCGATCGTTGCGCTTTTCAGCGAGGACTACTGCTAAGTCTGCGTTTTTTCTACGGGATGGAGTCACCCGTGGGTACATCACCGGTGTACGGTGAAGCGGCACTAGAGCAGGCAAGGCTTCTGGAGAACCGCGGGGAACAGGCGATGGCACAGGCCAGCAGTGAACAAACGCCTTCTTTCGGCGATCGTTGCACTTTTCAGCGAGAACTACCTGCTAAGTCTGCGTTTTTTCTATGGGATGGAGTCACCCTCGGGTACATCGCCGGTGTACGGTGAAGCGGCGATGGAGCGAGCAAGGCTTACGGAGAACGCGAAACGGCGTTGGCACGCGGCGGCGGTGAACAAACGCCTTCTTTCAGCGATCGTTGCGCTTTTCAGCGAAACCTACCTGCTAAGTCTGTGTTTTTTCTACGGGATGGAGTCACCCGCGAGTACATCACCGGTGTACGGTGAAGCGGCAGCGGAGCAGGCAAAGCTTCCGGAGAACCGCGGGGAATAGACGATGGCATAGGGCAGCAGTGAACAAATGCCTTCTTTCGACGATCGTTGTGCTTTTCAGCGACGACTACCTGCTAAGTCTGCGTTTTTTCTACAGGATGGAGTCACCAGCGGATACATCGCGGGTGTACGGTGAAGCAGCAGCAGAACAGGCAAGGCTTTTGGAGAACCGCGGAGAACAGGCGATAGCACAGGCTAGCAGTGAACAAACGCCTTCTTTCGACGATCGTTGCGCTTTTCAGCGAGGACTACTGCTAAGTCTGTGTTTTTTCTAGGGATGTAGTCACCCGCGGGTACATCGCCGATGTACGGTGAAACGGCAGCGGAGCAGGCAAGGCTTCCGGAGAACCGCGAGAACAAGCGATGGCATTGGCCAGCAGTGAACAAACACCTTCTTTCGGCGATCGTTGCGCTTTCCAGCGATGACTACCTGCTAAATCATGTTTTTCTACGGGGCGAGTCACCGCGGTACATCGCGGTGTGCGGTGAAGCGCGGCGAGCGAGCAAGGCTTCCGAGAACCGTGGGAAAAGCGATGGCACGAGCCGGCGATGAACAAACGCCTTCTTTCGGCGATCGTTACGCTTTTCAGCGAGGACTACCTGCTAAGTCTGCGTTTTTTCAACCGGATGGAGTCACCCGCGGGTACATCACCGGTATACGGTGAAGTGGCAGCGGAGCAGGTAAGGCTTAAAGAGAACTGCGGGGAACAGGCGATGGCACAGGCCAGCAGTGAACAAACATCTTCTTTCGGTGATCGTTGCGCTTTTCAGCGAGGACTACCTGCTAAGTCTGCATTTTTTCTGCGGGATAGAGACACCCGCGTACATCGCCGTATTGTCTTGTGAAGCGGTAGCGAGCGAGCAAGGCTTCGAGAACCGCGGGAACGAGTGATGGCGCAGCCGCGATGAACAAACGTCTTCTTTCGGCGATCGTTGCGCTTTTCAAAGAGGACTACCTGCTAAGTCAACGTCTTTTCTACGGGATGGAGTCACCTGCAGGTACATCGCTGGTGTACGGTGAAGCGGCAGCGAAACAGGTAAGGCTTCTAGAGAACTGCGGGGAACAGGTTATGGCACAGGCCAGCAGTGAACAAACGTCTTCTTTCGGCGATCGTTGCGCTTTTCAGCGAGGTCTACTTCTAAGTCTGTATTTTTTTACGGGATGGAGTCATCCGCGGGTACATCGCCGCTGTACGGAGAAACGGTAGCGGAGCAGGCAAGGCTTCCAGAGAACCGCGGGAACAGGCGACGGCACATACCAGCAGTGAACAAATGCCTTCTTTCAATGATCGCTGCGCCTTTCAGCGAGGACTACCTGCTAAGTCAGCGTTTTTTCTGCGGTATGGAGTCACCCGCGGGTACATCGCCACAGACGGTGAAGCGCAATGAGCGCGAGCAAGGCTTCCGAGAAACGCGGAACAAAGCGATGGCACATACGGCGATGAACAAACGCCTTTTTTCGACGATCGTTGCGCTTTTCAGTGAGGACTACCTGCTAAGTCTGCGTTTTTTCTACGTGATGGAGTCACCCGCGGGTACATCACCGCTGTACGGTGAAACGGCAGCGGAGCAGGTAAGGCTTTCGGAGAACTGCGCGAACAGGCGATGGCATTGGCCAGCAGTGAACAAACGCCTTCTTTCGGCGATCGTTGCGCTTTTCAGCGGGGACTACCTGCTAAGCCTGCGTTTTTTCTACGTGGTGGAGTCACCCGGGTACATCGCCGGTATACGGTGAAGCGGCAATGAGCGAGCAAGGCTTCCGAGAACCACGCGAATGAGCGATAGCACGGGGCAGCAGTGAACAAACGCCTTCTTTCGGTGATCGTTGCGCTTTTCAGCGGGGACTACCTGCTAAGCCTGCGTTTTTTCTACGTGGTGGAGTCACCTGCGGGTACATCACCGTTGTACGGTTAAGCGGCTGCGGAGCAGGTATGGCTTCCGGAGAACCGCGGGGAGCAGGCGATGGCACAGGCCAACAGTGAACAAACGCCTTCTGTCGGCGATCGTTGCATTTTTCAGCGAGGATTAACTGCTAAGTCTACGTTTTTTCTACGGGATGGAGTCACCCGCGGGTACATCGCCGGTGTACGGTGAAGCGGCAGCGGAGCAGGCAAGGCTTCGAGAGAACCGCGGGGAACAGGCGACGGCACTTACTAGCAGAGAACCATGGGAACAGGCCATAGCACGGGTCGACAGTGAACAAACGCCTTCTTTCGGCTATCGTTGTGTTTTTCAACGGGGACTACCTGCTAAGCTTGCGTTTTTTCTACGAGGTGGAGTCACCCGCGGGTACATTGCTAGTATACGGTGAAGCGGCAGCGGAGCAGACAAGGCTTCCGGAGATCCACGGGGAACTGGCGATAGCACGGGCCGGCAGTGAACATACGCTTTTTTTCGGCGATTGTTGTGCTTTTCAACGGGGACAACCTGCTAAGCCTGCGTTTTTTCAACGAGCTGGAGTCACCCGCGGGTACATCGCCGGTATACGGTGAAGCGGCAGCGGAGCAGGCAAGGCTTCCGGAGAACCACGTGGAACAGGCGATAGCACGGGGCGGCAGTGAACAAGCGCCTTCTTTCGGCGATCGTTGCGCTTTTCAGCGGGGACTACCTGCTAAGCCTGCGTTTTTTCTACGTGGTGTAGTCACCCGCGGGTACATTACTGGTATACGGTGAAGCGGCAGCGCAGCAGGCCAGGCTTCCGGTCAACCACGGGGAACAGGCGATAGCACGGCCCGGCAGTGAACGAACGCCTTCTTTCGGCGATCGTTGCGCTTTTCAGCGGGGACTACCTGCTAAGCCTGCTTTTTCCTACGTGGTAGAGTCACCCGCGGGTACATCGCCGGCATACGGTGAAGCTGCAGCGGAGCAGGCAAGGCTTCCGAAGAACCACGCGGAACAGGCGCTAGCACGGGGCGGCAGTGAACAAACGCCTTCTTTCGGCGATCGTTGCGCCTTTCAGCGGGGACTACATGCTAAGCCTGCGTTTTTTCTACGTGGTGGAGTCAACCGCGGGCACATCGCCGGTATACGGTGAAGCGGCAGCGGAGCAGGCAAGGCTTCCGGAGAACCATGCGGAACAGGCGATAGCACGGGGCGGCTGTGAATAAACGCCTTCTTTCGGCGATCGTTGCGCCTTTCAGCGGGGACTACCTGCTAAGCCTGCGTTTTTTCTACGAGGTGGAGCCACCCGCGGGTACATCGCCGGTATACGGTGAAGCGGCAGCGGAGCAGGCAAGGCTTCCAGAGAACCACGTGGAACAGGCGATAGCACGGGCCGGCAGTAAACGAACGCCTTCTTTCGGTGATCATTGCGCTTTTCAGCGGGGTCTACCTGCGGAGCCTGCGTTTTTTCTACGAGGTGGAGTCACCCGTGGGTACATCGCCGGTATACGGTGAAGCGGCAGCTGAGCAGGCAAGGCTTTCGGAGAACCACGGGGAACTGGCGATAGCACGGCCAGGCAGTGATCGAACGCCTTCTTTCGGCGATCGTTGCGCTTTTCAGTGAGGACTACCGCTAAGCTGCGTTTTCTACGAGGTGGAGTCACCCGCGGGTACATCGCCGGTATACGGTGAAGCGGCAGTGGAGCAGGCAAGGCTTTCGGAGAACCACGGGGAACAGGCGATAGCACGGGCCGGCAGTGAACGAACACCTTCTTTCGGCGATTGTTGCGCTTTTCAGCGGGGACTACCTGCTAAGCCTGCGTTTTTTCTACGAGGTGGAGTCACCCGCGGGTAGATCACCGGTATACGGTGAAGCGGCAGTGGAGCAGGCAAGGCTTCCGGAGAACCACAGGGAACATGCGATAGCACGGGCCAGCTGTGAACGAACGCCTTCTTTCGGCGATCGTTGCGCTTTTCGGCGGGGACTACCTGCTAAGCCTGCGTTTTTTCTACGAGGTGGAGTCATCCATGGGTACATCGTCGGTATAAGGTGAAGCGGCAGCGGAGCAGACAAGGCTTCCGCAGAACCACGGGTAACAGGCGATAGCACGGGCCGGCAGTGAACAAACGCCTTCTTTCGGCGACCGTTGCTCTTTTTAGCGGGGACTACCTGCTAAGCCTGCGTTTTTTCTACGAGGTGGAGTCACCCGCAGGTACATCGCTGGTATACGGTGAAGCGGTAGCGGAGCAGGTAAGGCTTCCGGAGAACCACGAGTAACATGCGATAGCACATGCCGGCAGTAAATAAATGCCTTTTTTCGGCGATCGTTGCGCTTTTCAACGGTGTGTACCTGCTAAGCCTGCGTTTTTTCAACGAGGTGGAGTCACCCGCGGGTACATCGCCGGTATACGATGAAGCGGCAATGAGTCGCAAGGCTTCCGAGAACTACAGGAAGGGAGATAGCACGGGCCGGCAGTGAACAAACGCCTTCTTTCGGCGATCGTTGCGCTTTTCAGTGGGGACTACCTGCTAAGCCTGCGTTTTTTCTACGAGGTGGAGTCACCCGTGGATACATCGCCGGTATACGGTGAAGCGGCAGTGGTGCAGGCAAGGCTTCCGGAGAACCACGGGGAACGGGCGATAGCACGGCCAGGCTGTGAACGAACGCTTTCTTTCGGCGATCGTTGCGCTTTTCAGCGGGGACTACCTGCTAAGCCTGCGTTTTTTCTACGAGGTGGAGTCATCCACGGGTACATCGTCGGTATAAGGTGAAGTGGCAGCGGAGCAGGCAAGGCTTCCGCAGAACCACGGGTAACAGGCGATAGCACGGGCCGGCAGTGAACAAACGTCTTCTTTCGGCGATCGTTGCGCTTTTCAGCGGGGACTACCTGCTAAGCCTGCGCTTTTTCTACGAGGTGGAGTCACCCGCAGGTACATCGCTGGTATACGGTGAAGCGGTAGCGGAGCAGGCAAGGCTTCCGGAGAACCACGGGGAACAGGCGATAGCACATACCGGCAGTGAACAAACGCCTTTTTCGGCGATAATTGCGCTTTTCAACGGGGTGTACCTACTAAGCCTGCGTTTTTTCAACGAGGTGGAGTCACCCGCGGATACATCGCCGGTATACGGTGAAGCGGCAGCGGAGCAGGCAAGGCTTCTAGAGAACCACGGGTAACATGCGATAGCACGGCCCGGCAGTGAACGATCGCCTTCTTTCGGCGATCGTTGCGCTTTTCAGTGGGGACTACCTGCTAAGCTTGCGTTTTTTCTATGAGGTGGAGTCACCCACGGGTACATCGCTGGTATACGGTGAAACGGCAGCGGAGCAGGCAAGGCTTCCGGAGAACCACGGGGAACTGGCGATAGCACGGTCCGGCAGTGATCGAACGCCTTCTTTCGGCGATCGTTGCGCTTTTCAGCGGGGACTACCTGCTAAGCCTGCATTTTTTCTAGGAGGTGGAGTCACCCGCGGGTACATCGCCGGTATAAGGTGAAGCGGCAGCGGAGCAGGTAAGGCTTCCAGAGAACCACGGGGAACAGGCGACAGCACGGGCCGGAAGTGAACAAACGCCTTCTTTCGGCGATCGTTGCGCTTTTCCGCGGAGACTACCTGCTGAGCCTGCGTTTTTTCTACGAGGTGGAGTCACCCGCGGGTACATCGCCGGTATACGGTGAAGCGGCAGCGGAGCAGGCAAGGCTTCCGGAGAACCACGGGGAACAGGCGATAGCACGGCCCGGCAGTGAACGAACGCCTTCTTTGGGTGATCGTTGCGCTTTTCAGCGGGTACTACTTGCTAAGCCTGCGTTTTTTCTACGAGTTGGAGTCACCCGCGGGTACATCGTCGGTATACGGTGAAGCGGCAGTGGAGCAGGCAAGGCTTCCGGAGAACCACGGGGAACAGGCGATAGCACGGGCCGGTAGTGAACAAACGCCTTCTTTCGGGGATCGTTGCGCTTTTAAACGGTTCTACCTGCTAAGCCTGCGTTTTTTCAACGAGATGGAGTCACCCGCGGGTACATCGCTGGTATACGGTGAAGCCGCAGCGGAGCAGGCAAGGCTTCCGGAGAACCACGGGGAACAGGCGATAGCACGGGCCAGCAGTGAACAAACACTTTCTTTCGACGATCGTTGCGCTTTTTCAGCAGGACTACCTGCTAATCCTGCGTTTTTTGTACGAGGTGGAGTCACCCGCGGGTACATCGCTGGTATACGGTGAAGCGGCAATGAGCGAGCAAGACTTCCGAGAACCACGGAACAAAGCGATAGCATCGGGCGGCGGTGAGCGAACGCCTTCTTTCGGCGATCGTTGCGCTTTTAAGCGGGGACTACCTGCTAATCCTGCGTATTTTCTACGAGGTGGAGTTATCCACGGGTACATCGTCGGTATAAGGTGAAGCGGCAGCGGAGCAGGTAAAGCTTTCGTAGAACCACGGGTAACAGGCGATAGCACGGGCCGGCAGTAAACAAACGCCTTCTTTCAGCGATGGTTGCTCTTTTTAGCGGGGACTACCTGCTAAGCCTGCGTTTTTTCTACGAGGTGGAGTCACCTGCAGGTACATCGCTGGTATACGATGAAGCGGTAGCGGAGCAGGCAAGGCTTCCAGAGAACCACGGGGAACAGGCGATAGCACATGCCGGCAGTGAACAAACGCTTTTTTTCGGCGATCGTTGCGCTTTTCAACGCGGTGTACCTGCTAAGCCTGCGTTTTTTCAACGAGGTGGAGTCACCCGCGGGTACATCGCTGGTATACGGTGAAGCGGCAGCGGAGCAAGCAAGGCTTCTGGAGAACCACAGGGAACAGGAGATAGCAAGGGCCGGCAGTGAACAAACGCCTTTCGGCGATCGTTGCGCTTTTCGGGGACTACACCGCTAAGCTGCGTTTTCTACGAGTGGAGTCACCGCGATACATCGCGGTATACGGTGAAGCGGCGTGAGCGAGCAAGGCTTCCGGAGAACCACGGGGAATGGGCGATAGCACGGCCCGGCAGTGAACGATCGCCTTCTTTCGGCGATCGTTGCGCTTTTCAGCGGGGACTACCTGCTAAGGCTGCGTTTTTTCTACGAGGTGGAGTCACCCACGGCACATCGCTTGTATACGGTGAAACGGCAGCAGAGCAAGCAAGGCTTCCGGAGAACCATGGGGAACTAGCGATAGCACGGGCCGGCAGTGATCGAACGCCTTCTTTCGGCGATCGTTGCGCTTTTCAGCGGGGACTACCTACTAAGCCTGCGTTTTTCTACGGTGGAGTCACCGCGGTACATCGCCAGATACGGTGAAGCGGCGTGAGCGAGCAAGGCTTCCGAGAACCACGAGAACAGCGCGATAGCACGGGCGGCGATGAACGAACGCCTTCTTTCGGTGATCGTTGCGCTTTTCGGGAGGACTACCGCTAAGCTGCGTTTTCTACGAGTGGAGTCACCGCGGGTACATCGCCGGTATACGGTGAAGCGGCAGTGGAGCAGGCAAGGCTTCCGGAGAAACACGGGGAACAGACGATAGCACGGGCCGGCAGTGAACGAACGCCTTCTTTCGGCGATCGTTGCGCTTTTCGGCGGGGACTACCTGCTAAGCCTGCGTTTTTTCTATGAGGTGGAGTCACCCACGGGTACATCGTCGGTATAAGGTGAAGCGGCAGCGGAGCAGACAAGGCTTCCGCAGAACCACGGGTAACAGGCGATAGCACGGGCCGGCAGTGATCGAACGCCTTCTTTCGGCGATCGTTGCGCTTTTTAGCGGGGACTACCTGCTAAGCCTGCGTTTTTTCTACGAGGTGGAGTCTCCCGCATGTACATCGCTGGTATACGGTGAAGCGGCAGCGGAGCAGGCAAGGCTTCCGGAGAACCACGGGGAACAGGCGATAGCACATGCCGGCAGTGAACAAACGCCTTCTTTCGGCGATCGTTGCGCTTTTCCGCGGAGACTACCTGCTGAGCCTGCGTTTTTTCTACGAGGTGGAGTCACCCGCCGGTACATCGCCGGCATACGGTGAAGCGGCAATGAGCGAGCAAGGCTTCGGAGAACCACGAGAATGCGAGCGATAGCACGGCCCGGCAGTGAACGAACGCCTTCTTTCGGTGATCGTTGCGCTTTTCAGCGGGGACTACTTGCTAAGCCTGCGTTTTTTCTACGAGTTGGAGTCACCCGCGGGTACATCGTCGGTATACGGTGAAGCGGCAGGGGAGCAGGCAAGGCTTCCGGAGAACCACGGGGAACAGGCGATAGCACGGGCCGGCAGTGAACAAACGCCTTCTTTCGGGGATCGTTGCGCTTTTAAACGGTTCAACCTGCTAAGCCTGCGTTTTTTCTACGTGGTGGAGTCACCCGCGGGTACATCGCCGTATCACGGTGAAGCCGCAATGAGCGAGCAAGGCTTCCAAAGAACCACGCGGAACAGACGATAGCACGGGGCGGCAGTGAACAAACGCCTTCTTTCGGCGATCGTTGCGCCTTTCAGCGGGGACTACCTGCTAAGCCTGCGTTTTTTCTACGTGGTGGAGTCAACCGCGGGTACATCGCCGGTATACGGTGAAGCGGCAGCGGAGCAGGCAAGGCTTCCGGAGAACCATGCGGAACAGGCGATAGCACGGGGCGGCAGTGAATAAACGCCTTCTTTCGGCGATCGTTGCGCCTTTCAGCGGGGACTACCTGCTAAGCCTGCGTTTTTTCTACGTGGTGGAGTCACCCGCGGGTACATCGCCGGTATACGGTGAAGCGGCGTGAGCGAGCAAAGCTTCCGGAGAACCACGCGGAACATACGATAGCACGGGGCGGCAGTGAACAAACACCTTCTTTCGGCGATCGTTGCGCCTTTCAGCGGGGACTACCTGCTAAGCCTGCGTTTTTTCTACGTGGTGGAGTCACCCGCGGGTACATCGCCGGTATACGGTGAAGCGGCAATGAGCGAGCGCGCTTCCGGAGAACCACGCGAGCAGGCGATAGCATCGGGCGGCGATGAACAAACGCCTTCTTTCGGCGATCGTTGCGCCTTTCAGCGGGGACAACCTGCTAAGCCTGCGTTTTTTCTACGTGGTGGAGTCACCCGCGGGTACATCGTCGGTATACGGTGAAGCTGCAGCGGAGCAGGCAAGGCTTCCGAAGAACCACAGGGAAAAGGAGATAGCACGGGCCGGCAGTGAACAAACGCCTTCTTTCGGCGATCGTTGCGCCTTTCAGCGGGGACTACCTGCTAAGCCTGCGTTTTTTCAACGTGGTGGAGTCACCCGCGGTACATCGCCGGTATGCGGTGAAGCGGCAGCGGAGCAGGCAAGCCTTCCGGAGAACCACACGGAACAGGCTATAGCACGGGGCGGCAGTGAACAAACGCCTTCTTTCGGCGATCGTTGCGCCTTTCAGCGGGGACTACCTGCTAAGCCTGCGTTTTTTCTACGCGGTGGAGTCACCCGCGGGTACATCGCCGGTATACGGTGAAGCGGCGGAGCAGGCAAGGCTTCCGGAGAACCACGCGGAACAGGCGATAGCACGGGGCGGCAGTGAACAAACGCCTTCTTTTGGCGATCGTTGCGCCGTTCAGCGGGGACTACCTGCTAAGCCTGCGTTTTTTCTACGTGGTGGAGTCACCCGGGTACATCGCCGGATACGGTGAAGCGGCGTGAGCGAGCAAGGCTTCCGAGAACCACGCGAATAAGCGCTAGCACGGGCGGTAGTGAACAAACGCCTCTTTCGGCGATCGTTGCGCCTTTCAGTGAGGACTACCGCTAAGCTGCGTTTTTCTACGAGGTGGAGTCAACCGCGGGTACATCGCCGGTATACGGTGAAGCGGCAGCGGAGCAGGCAAGGCTTCCGGAGAACCTCGCGGAACAGGCGATAGCACGGGGCGGCAGTGAACAAACGCCTTCTTTCGGCGATCGTTGCGCCTTTCAGCGGGGACTACCTGCTAAGCCTGCGTTTTTTCGTGGTGGAGTCACTGCGGGTACATCGCCGGTATACGGTGAAGCGGCAATGAGCGAGCAAGGCTTCCGAGAACCACGCGGAACAGGCGATAGCACGGGGCGGCAGTGAACAAACGCATTCTTTCGGCGATCGTTGCGCCTTTCAGCGGGAACTACCTGCTAAGCCTGCGTTTTTTCTACGTGGTGGAGTCACCCGCGGGTACATCGCCGGTATACGGTGAAGCTGCAGCGGAGCAGGCAAGGCTTCCGAAGAACCACAGGGAAAAGGAGATAGCACGGGCCGGCAGTGAACAAACGCCTTCTTTCGGCGATCGTTGCGCTTTTCAGCGGGGACTACCTGCTAAGCCTGCGTTTTTTCTACGAGGTGGAGTCACCCGCGGATACATCGCCGGTATACGGTGAAGCGGCAGCGGAGCAGGCAAGGCTTCCGGAGAACCACGCGGAACATGCGATAGCACGGCCCGGCAGTGAACGATCGCCTTCTTTCGGCGATCGTTGCGCCTTTCAGCGGGAACAACCTGCTAAGCCTGCGTTTTTTCTACGTGGTGGAGTCACCCGCGGGTACATCGCCGGTATACGGTGAAGCTGCAGCGGAGCAGGCAAGGCTTCCGAAGAACCACGCGGAACAGGCGCTAGCACGGGGCGGCAGTGAACAAACGCCTTCTTTCGGCGATCGTTGCGCCTTTCGGTGGGATTACACGCTAAGCTGCGTTTTTGCTACGTGGTGGAGTCAGCGCGCGGGTACATCGCCGGTATACGGTGAAGCGGCAGCGGAGAGCAAGGCTTCCAGAGAACCATGCGGAACAGGCGATAGCACGGGGCGGCCGTGAATAAACGCCTTCTTTCGGCGATCGTTGCGCCTTTGGCGAGGACTACCCGCTAAGCTGCGTTTTCTCGTGGTGGAGTCACTGCGTGTACATCGCGCGTATACGGTGAAGCGGCAATGAGCGAGCAAGGCTTCCGGAGAACCACGCGAACATACGATAGCACGGGGCGGCGGTGAACAAACACCTTCTTTCGGCGATCGTTGCGCCTTTGAGCGGGGACTACCTGCTAAGCCTGCGTTTTTTCTACGTGGTGGAGTCACCCGCGGGTACATCGCCGGTATACGGTGAAGCGGCAGTGGAGCAGGCACGGCTTCCGGAGAACCACGCGGAACAGGCGATAGCACGGGCGGCGGTGAACAAACGCCTTCTTTGGCGATCGTTGCGCCTTTCGGCGGGACTACTCGCTAAGCTGCGTTTTTCAGCGTGGTGGAGTCACCCGCGGGTACATCGGCGGTATGCGGTGAAGCGGCAATGAGCGAGCAAGCCTTCCAAGAACCACACGGAACAGCGATAGCACGGGCGGCGATGAACAAACGCCTTCTTCGGCGATCGTTGCGCCTTTCACCGACTACCCGCTAAGCTGCGCGTTTTCTACGCGGTGGAGTCACCCGCGGGTACATCGCCGGTATACGGTGAAGCGGCAGCGGAGCAGGCAAGGCTTCCGGAGAACCACGCGGAACAGGCGATAGCACGGGGCGGCAGTGAACAAACGCCATCTTTTGGCGATCGTTGCGCCGTTCAGCGGGGACTACCGCTAAGCTGCGCTTTTCTCGTGGTGGAGTCACCCACGGGTACATCGCCGGTATACGGTGAAGCGGCAGCGTTGCAGGGAAGGCTTCCGGAGAACCACGCGGAACAGGCGCTAGCACGGGGCGGTAGTGAACAAACGCCTTCTTTCGGCGATCGTTGCGCCTTTCAGCGGGGACTACCTGCTAAGCCTGCGTTTTTTCTACGAGGTGGAGTCAACCGCGGTACGTCGCGATATACGGTGAAGCGGCGAGCAGCGAGCAAAACCGGAGAACCTCGCGGAACAGCGATAGCACGGGGCGGCGGTGAACAAACGCCTTCTTTCGGCGATCGTTGCGCCTTTCAGCGGGGACTACCTGCTAAGCCTGCGTTTTTTCTACGTGGTGGAGTCACCCGCGGGTACATCGCCAGTATACGGTGAAGCGGCAGTGGAGCAGGCAAGGCTTCCGGAGAACCACGCGGAATAGGCGATAGCACGGGGCGGCAGTGAACAAATGCATTCTTTCGGCGATCGTTGCGCCTTTCAGCGGGAACTACCTGCTAAGCCTGCGTTTTTTCTACGTGGTGGAGTCACCCGCGGGTACATCGTCGGTATACGGTGAAGCTGCAGCGGAGCAGGCAAGGCTTCCGAAGAACCACAGGGAAAAGGAGATAGCACGGGCCGGCAGTGAACAAACGCCTTCTTTCGGCGATCGTTGCGCTTTTCAGCGGGGACTACCTGCTAAGCCTACGTTTTTTCTACGAGGTGGAGTCACCCGCGGATACATCGCCGGTATACGGTGAAGCGGCAGGGGAGCAGGCAAGGCTTCCGGAGAACCACGCGGAACATGCGATAGCACGGCCCGGCAGTGAACGATCGCCTTCTTTCGGCGATCGTTGCGCCTTTCAGCGGGAACAACCTGCTAAGCCTGCGTTTTTTCTACGTGGTGGAGTCACCCGCGGGTACATCGCCGGTATACGGTGAAGCTGCGGCGAGCGAGCAAGGCTTCCAAGAACCACGCGGAACAGGCGCTAGCACGGGGCGGCAGTGAACAAACGCCTTCTTTCGGCGATCGTTGCGCCTTTCAGCGGGGACTACCTGCTAAGCCTGCGTTTTTCTACGTGGTGGAGTCAACCGCGGGTACATCGCCGGTATACGGTGAAGCGGCAGCGGAGCAGGCAAGGCTTCCGGAGAACCATGCGGAACAGGCGATAGCACGGGGCGGCTGTGAATAAACGCCTTCTTTCGGCGATCGTTGCGCCTTCAATGGGACTACCCGCTAAGCTGCGTTTTCTCTACGTGGTGGAGTCACCTGCGTGTACATCGCCGGTATACGGTGAAGCGGCAGCGTGAGCAGGCAAGGCTTCCGGAGAACCACGCGGAACAGGCGATAGCACGGGGCGGCAGTGAACAAACGCCTTCTTTCGGCGATCGTTGCGCCTTTCAGCGGGGACTACCTGCTAAGCCTGCGTTTTTTCTACGTGGTGGAGTCACCCGCGGGTACATCGCCGGTATACGGTGAAGCGGCGTAGCGAGCACGGCTTCCGGAGAACCACGCGGAACAGGCGATAGCACGGGGCGGCAGTGAACAAACGCCTTTTTCGGCGATCGTTGCGCCTTTCAGCGGGGACTACCTGCTAAGCCTGCGTTTTTTCTAAGTGGTGGAGTCACCTGCGGGTACATCACCGGTATACGGTGAAGCGACAACGGAGCAGGCAAGGCTTCCGGAGAACCACGCGAAGCAGCGATAGCATCGGGCGGCGGTGAACAAGCGCATTCTTTCGGCGATCGTTGCGCCTTTCAATGGACTACCGCTAAGCTGCGTTTTTCGTGGTGGAGTCACCCGCGGGTACATCGCCGGTATACGGTGAAGCGGCAGTGGAGCATGCAAGGCTTTCGGAGAACCACGCGGAACAGAGCGATAGCACGGGGCGGCAGTGAACAAACGCCTTCTTTCGGCGATCGTTGCGCCTTTCAGCGGGGACTACCGCTAAGCCTGCGTTTTTCAGCGTGGTGGAGTCACCCGCGGGTACATCGCCGGTATGCGGTGAAGCGGCAGCGGAGCAAGCAAGCCTTCCGGAGAACCACACGGAACAGGCTATAGCACGGGGCGGCAGTGAACAAACGCCTTCTTTCGGCGATCGTTGCGCCTTTCAGCGAGGACTACCTGCTAAGCTGCGTTTTTCTGCGGTGGAGTCACCCGCGGTACATCGCCGGATATCGGTGAAGCGGCAATGAGCGAGCAAGGCTTCCGAGAACCACGCGAACAAAGCGATAGCACGGCGGCGATGAACAAACGCCTTCTTTCGGCGATCGTTGCGCTTTTCAGCGGGACTACCTGCTAAGCCTGCGTTTTTTCTACGTGGTGGAGTCACCCACGGGTACATCGCCGGTATACGGTGAAGCGGCAGTGGAGCAGGCAAGGCTTCCGGAGAACCACGCGGAACAGGCGATAGCACGGGGCGGTAGTGAACAAACGCCTTCTTTCGGCGATCGTTGCGCTTTTCAACGGGGACTACCTGCTAAGCCTGCGTTTTTTCTACGAGGTGGAGTCAACGGCGGTACGTCGCGGTATACGGTGAAGCGGCGGAGCGAGCAAGGCTTCCGAGAACCTCGCGAACGAGCGATAGCACGGGCGGCGATGAACAAACGCCTTCTTTCGGCGATCGTTGCGCCTTTCAGCGGGGACTACCTGCTAAGCCTGCGTTTTTTCTACGTGGTGGAGTCACCCGCGGTACATCGCCGGTATACGGTGAAGCGGCAATGAGCGAGCAAGGCTTCCGAGAACCACGCGAACAGCGATAGCACGGGCGGCGATGAACAAATGCATTCTTTCGGCGATCGTTGCGCCTTTCGTGAGGAACTACCGCTAAGCTGCGTTTTTCTACGTCGTGGAGTCACCCGCGGGTACATCGTCGGTATACGGTGAAGCGGCAGCGGAGCAGGCAAGGCTTCCAGAGAACCACGCGGAACAGGAGATAGCACGGGGCGGCAGTGAACAAACGCCTTCTTTCGGCGATCGTTGCGCTTTTCAGCGGGGACTACCCGCTAAGCCTCGTTTTTTACGAGGTGGAGTCACCGCGGATACATCGCCGGTATCTGGGTGAAGCGGCAGCGAGCGAGCAAGGCTTCCGAGAACCACGCGAACATGCGATAGCACGCGGCGGCGATGAACGATCGCCTTCTTTCGGCGATCGTTGCGCCTTTCAATGGACACAACTGCTAAGCTGCGCGTTTTCTACGTGGTGGAGTCACCCGCGGGTACATCGCCAGTATACGGTAAAGCTGCAAATGGGCGAGCAAGGCTTCCGAAGAACCACGCGAACAGCGCTAGCATCGGGCGGCGATGAACAAACGCCTTCTTTCGGCGATCGTTGCGCCTTTCAGCGGGGACTACCTGCTAAGCCTGCGTTTTTTCTACGTGGTGGAGTCATCCGCGGGTACATCGCCGGTATACGGTGAAGCGGCAGCGGAGCAGGCAAGGCTTCCGGAGAACCATGCGGAACAGGCGATAGCACGGGGCGGCTGTGAATAAACGCCTTCTTTCGGCGATCGTTGCGCCTTTCAGCGGGGACTACCTGCTAAGCCTGCGTTTTTTCTACGTGGTGGAGTCACCTGCGTGTACATCGCCGGTATACGGTGAAGCGGCAGCGGAGCAGGCAAGGCTTCCGGAGAACCACGCGGAACATACGATAGCACGGGGCGGCAGTGAACAAACACCTTCTTTCGGCGATCGTTGCGCCTTTGGCGAGGACTACCGCTAAGCTGCGATTTTTCTACGTGGTGGAGTCACCGCGGGTACATCGCCAGATACGGTGAAGCGGCAATGGCGAGCACGGCTCCGAGAACCACGCGAAGCAGCGATAGCACGGGCGGCGATGAACAAACGCCTTTTTTCGGCGATCGTTGCGCCTTTCAGCGGGGACTACCTGCTAAGCCTGCGTTTTTTCTAAGTGGTGGAGTCACCTGCGGGTACATCACCGGTATACGGTGAAGCGACAACGGAGCAGGCAAGGCTTCCGGAGAACCACGCGGAACAGGCGATAGCACGGGGCGGCAGTGAACAAACGCATTCTTTCGGCGATCGTTGCGCCTTTCGTGAGGACTACCGCTAAGCCGCGTTTTCTACGTGGTGGAGTCACCCGCGGGTACATCGCCGGTATACGGTGAAGCGACAGTGGAGCATGCCAGGCTTTCGGAGAACCACGCGGAACAGACGATAGCACGGGGCGGCAGTGAACAAACGCCTTCTTTCGGCGATCGTTGCGCCTTTCAGCGGGGACTACCTGCTAAGCCTGCGTTTTTTCAACGTGGTGGAGTCACCCGCGGGTACATCGCCGGTATGCGGTGATGCGGCAGCGGAGCAGGCAAGCCTTCCGGAGAACCACACGAATAAAGCTATAGCATCGGCGGCAGTGAACAAACGCCTTCTTTCGGCGATCGTTGCGCCTTTCGGCGGGGACTACCTGCTAAGCCTGCGTTTTTTCTACGCGGTGGAGTCACCCGCGGGTACATCACCGGTATACGGTGAAGCGGCAGCGGAGCAGGCAAGGCTTCCGGAGAACCACGCGAAGCAGCGATGCACGGGCGGCGATGAACAAACGCCTTCTTTTGGCGATCGTTGCGCGTTCAATGGGACTACTGCTAAGCTGCGTTTTTCTACGTGGTGGAGTCACCCACGGGTACATCGCCAGATATACGGTGAAGCGGCAATGAGCGAGCAAGGCTTCCGAGAACCACGCGAATAAGCGCTAGCACGGGCGGAGTGAACAAACGCCTTCTTTCGGCGATCGTTGCGCCTTTCGGTGAGGACTACTCGCTAAGCTGCGCTTTCTCGAGGTGGAGTCAACCGCGGTACGCCGCCAGATACGGTGAAGCGGCAATGAGCGAGCAAGGCTTCCGAGAACCTCGCGAACAGCGATAGCACGGGCGGCGATGAACAAACGCCTTCTTTCGGCGATCGTTGCGCCTTTCAGCGGGGACTACCTGCTAAGCCTGCGTTTTTCTACGTGGTGGAGTCACCCGCGGGTACATCGCCGGTATACGGTGAAGCGGCAGCGGAGCAGGCAAGGCTTCCGGAGAACCACGCGGAACAGGCGATAGCACGGGGCGGCAGTGAACAAACGCATTCTTTCGGCGATCGTTGCGCCTTTCAGCGGGAACTACCTGCTAAGCCTGCGTTTTTTCTACGTGGTGGAGTCACCCGCGGGTACATCGCCGGTATACGGTGAAGCTGCAGCGGAGCAGGCAAGGCTTCCGAAGAACCACAGGGAAAAGGAGATAGCACGGGCCGGCAGTGAACAAACGCCTTCTTTCGGCGATCGTTGCGCTTTTCAATGGGACTACCGCTAAGCCTCGCTTTTTTACGAGGTGGAGTCACCGCGGATACATCGCCAGGTATACGGTGAAGCGGCAATGAGCGAGCAAGGCTTCCGGAGAACCACGCGGAACATGCGATAGCACGGCCCGGCAGTGAACGATCGCCTTCTTTCGGCGATCGTTGCGCCTTTCAGCGGGAACAACCTGCTAAGCCTGCGTTTTTTCTACGTGGTGGAGTCACCCGCGGGTACATCGCCGGTATACGGTGAAGCTGCAGCGGAGCAGGCAAGGCTTCCGAAGAACCACGCGAATGTGCGCTAGCACGGGCGGCGATGAACAAACGCCTTCTTTCGGCGATCGTTGCGCCTTTCAATGGGACTACTGCTAAGCTGCGTTTTCGTGGTGGAGTCAACCGCGGGTACATCGCCGATACGGTGAAGCGGCAATGAGCGAGCAAGGCTTCCGAGAACCACGCGAACAGCGATAACGCACGGGCGGCGCGTGAACAAACGCATTCTTTCGGCGATCGTTGCGCCTTTCAGCGGGACTACCTGCTAAGCCTGCGTTTTTTCTACGTGGTGGAGTCACCCGCGGGTACATCGCCGGTATACGGTGAAGCGGCAGTGGAGCAGGCAAGGCTTTCGGAGAACCACGCGGAACAGGCGATAGCACGGGGCGGCGGTGAACAAACGCCTTCTTTCGGCGATCGTTGCGCCTTTCAGCGGGGACTACCTGCTAAGCCTGCGTTTTTTCAACGTGGTGGAGTCACCCGCGGGTACATCGCCGGTATGCGGTGAAGCGGCAGCGGAGCAGGCAAGCCTTCCGGAGAACCACACGGAACAGGCTATAGCACGGGGCGGCAGTGAACAAACGCCTTCTTTCGGCGATCGTTGCGCCTTTCGGCGAGGACTACCGCTAAGCTGCGTTTTCTCGCGGTGGAGTCACCGCGGGTACATCGCCAGATATCGGTGAAGCGCAATGAGCGAGCAAGGCTTCCGAGAACCACGCGGAACAGGCGATAGCACGGGGCGGCGATGAACAAACGCCTTCTTTTGGCGATCATTGCGCTGCTCGAGGGACTACCGCTAAGCTGCGTTTTCTACGTGGTGGAGTCACCCACGGTACATCGCCAGATATCACGGTGAAGCGGCGTGAGCGAGCAAGGCTTCCGAGAACCACGCGAATAGCGCGCTAGCACGGGGCGGTAGTGAACAAACGCCTTCTTTCGCGATCGTTGCGCCTTTCAGCGGGGACTACCGCTAAGCTGCGCTTTCTCTACGAGGTGGAGTCAACGCGCGGACGCGTCGCGGTATACGGTGAAGCGCAATGAGCGAGCAAGGCTTCCGAGAACCTCGCGAACAGCGATAGCAGGCGGCGATGAACAAACGCATTCTTTCGGCGATCGTTGCGCCTTTCGGCGGAACTACCGCTAAGCTGCGTTTTTTCTACGTGGTGGAGTCACCCGCGGGTACATCGCCGGTATACGGTGAAGCGGCAGCGGAGCAGGCAAGGCTTCCGGAGAACCACGCGGAACAGGCGATAGCACGGGGCGGCAGTGAACAAACGCATTCTTTCGGCGATCGTTGCGCCTTTCAGCGGGAACTACCTGCTAAGCCTGCGTTTTTTCGTGGTGGAGTCACCCGCGGGTACATCGCCGGTATACGGTGAAGCTGCAGCGGAGCAGGCAAGGCTTCCGAAGAACCACGGGGAAAAGGAGATAGCACGGGCCGGCAGTGAACAAACGCCTTCTTTCGGCGATCGTTGCGCTTTTCAGCGGGGACTACCTGCTAAGCCTACGTTTTTTTACGAGGTGGAGTCACCCGCGGATACATCGCCGGTATACGGTGAAGCGGCAGTGGAGCAGGCAAGGCTTCCGGAGAACCACGCGGAACATGCGATAGCACGGCCCGGCAGTGAACGATCGCCTTCTTTCGGCGATCGTTGCGCCTTTCAGCGGGAACAACCTGCTAAGCCTGCGTTTTTTCTACGTGGTGGAGTCACCCGCGGGTACATCGCCGGTATACGGTAAAGCTGCAGCGGAGCAGGCAAGGCTTCCGAAGAACCACGCGGAACAGGCGCTAGCACGGGGCGGCAGTGAACAAACGCCTTCTTTCGGCGATCGTTGCGCCTTTCAGCGGGGACTACCTGCTAAGCCTGCGTTTTTTCTACGTGGTGGAGTCAACCGCGGTACATCGCCAGATACGGTGAAGCGGCAATGAGCGAGCAAGGCTTCCGGAGAACCACGCGGAACAGGCGATAGCACGGGGCGGCAGTGAACAAACGCATTCTTTCGGCGATCGTTGCGCCTTTCAGCGGGGACTACCTGCTAAGCCTGCGTTTTTTCTACGTGGTGGAGTCACCCGCGGGTACATCGCCGGTATACGGTGAAGCGGCAGTGGAGCAGGCAAGGCTTTCGGAGAACCACGCGGAACAGGCGATAGCACGGGGCGGCAGTGAACAAACGCCTTCTTTCGGCGATCGTTGCGCTTTTCAGCGGGGACTACCTGCTAAGCCTGCGTTTTTTCAACGTGGTGGAGTCACCCGCGGGTACATCGCCGGTATGCGGTGAAGCGGCAGCGGAGCAGGCAAGCCTTCCGGAGAACCACACGGAACAGGCGATAGCACGGGGCGGCAGTGAACAAACGCCTTCTTTCGGCGATCGTTGCGCCTTTCAGCGGGGACTACCTGCTAAGCCTGCGTTTTTTCTACGCGGTGGAGTCACCCGGGTACATCGCCGGTATACGGTGAAGCGGCAGCGGAGCAGGCAAGGCTTCCGGAGAACCACGCGGAACAGGCGATAGCACGGGGCGGTAGTGAACAAACGCCTTCTTTTGGCGATCGTTGCGCCGTTCAGCGGGGACTACCTGCTAAGCCTGCGTTTTTTCTACGTGGTGGAGTCACCCACGGGTACATCGCCGGTATACGGTGAAGCGGCAGCGGAGCAGGCAAGGCTTCCGGAGAACCACGCGGAACAGGCGCTAGCACGGGGCGGTAGTGAACAAACGCCTTCTTTCGGCGATCGTTGCGCCTTTCAGCGGGGACTACCTGCTAAGCCTGCGTTTTTTCTACGAGGTGGAGTCAACCGCGGGTACGTCGCCGGTATACGGTGAAGCGGCAGCGGAGCAGGCAAGGCTTCCGGAGAACCTCGCGGAACAGGCGATAGCACGGGGCGGCAGTGAACAAACGCCTTCTTTCGGCGATCGTTGCGCCTTTCAGCGGGGACTACCTGCTAAGCCTGCGTTTTTTCTACGTGGTGGAGTCACCGCGGTACATCGCGGTATACGGTGAAGCGGCGTGAGCGAGCAAGGCTTCCGGAGAACCACGCGAGCGGCGATAGCACGGCGGCGATGAACAAACGCATTCTTTCGGCGATCGTTGCGCCTTTCGAGGAACTACCGCTAAGCTGCGTTTTCTACGTGGTGGAGTCACCCGCGGGTACATCGCCGTATACGGTGAAGCTGCAATGAGCGAGCAAGGCTTCCGAAGAACCACAGGGAAAAGGAGATAGCACGGGGCGGCAGTGAACAAACGCCTTCTTTCGGCGATCGTTGCGCTTTTCAGCGGGGACTACCTGCTAAGCCTACGTTTTTCTACGAGGTGGAGTCACCCGCGGATACATCGCCGGTATACGGTGAAGCGGCAGCGGAGCAGGCAAGGCTTCCGGAGAACCACGCGGAACATGCGATAGCACGGCCCGGCAGTGAACGATCGCCTTCTTTCGGCGATCGTTGCGCCTTTCAGCGGGAACAACCTGCTAAGCCTGCGTTTTTTCTACGTGGTGGAGTCACCCGCGGGTACATCGCCGGTATACGGTGAAGCTGCAGCGAGCATGCAAGGCTTCCGTAGAACCACGCGGAACAGGCGCTAGCACGGGGCGGCAGTGAACAAACGCCTTCTTTCGGCGATCGTTGCGCCTTTCAGCGGGGACTACCTGCTAAGCCTGCGTTTTTTCTACGTGGTGGAGTCAACCGCGGGTACATCGCCAGTATACGGTGAAGCGGCAGCGGAGCAGGCAAGGCTTCCGGAGAACCATGCGGAACAGGCGATAGCACGGGGCGGCTGTGAATAAACGCCTTCTTTCGGCGATCGTTGCGCCTTTCAGCGGGGACTACCTGCTAAGCCTGCGTTTTTTCTACGTGGTGGAGTCACCGCGGGTACATCGCCGGTATACGGTGAAGCGGCAGCGGAGCAGGCAAGGCTTCCGGAGAACCACGCGGAACATACGATAGCACGGGGCGGCAGTGAACAAACACCTTCTTTCGGCGATCGTTGCGCCTTTCAGCGGGGACTACCTGCTAAGCCTGCGTTTTTTCTACGTGGTGGAGTCACCCGCGGGTACATCGCCAGTATCGGTGAAGCGGCGTGGCGAGCACGGCTTCGGAGAACCACGCGAACAGCGATAGCACGGGCGGCATGAACAAACGCCTTTTCGGCGATCGTTGCGCCTTTCGGCGACTACCGCTAAGCTGCGTTTTCTACGCGGTGGAGTCACCCGCGGTACATCGCCAGATACGGTGAAGCGGCAATGAGCGTGCAAGGCTTCCGAGAACCACGCGAACAAAGCGATAGCATCGGGCGGCGATGAACAAACGCCTTCTTTTGGCGATCGTTGCGCCGTTGGCGAGGACTACCGCTAAGCTGCGTTTTCTCGTGGTGGAGTCACCCGCGGGTACATCGCCGGTATACGGTGAAGCGGCAGCGGAGCAGGCAAGGCTTCCGGAGAACCACGCGGAACAGGCGCTAGCACGGGGCGGTAGTGAACAAACGCCTTCTTTCGGCGATCGTTGCGCCTTTCAGCGGGGACTACCTGCTAAGCCTGCGTTTTTTCTACGTGGTGGAGTCAACCGCGGGTACATCGCCGGTATACGGTGAAGCGGCAGCGGAGCAAGCAAGGCTTCCGAGAACCTCGCGAACAGCGATAGCGCGGGCGGCGATGAACAAACGCATTCTTTCGGCGATCGTTGCGCCTTTCGTGGGAACTACCGCTAAGCTGCGTTTTCTACGTGGTGGAGTCACCCGCGGGTACATCGCCGGTATACGGTGAAGCTGCAGCAGAGCAGGCAAGGCTTCCAAGAACCACGGGGAAAAGAGATAGCACGGGGCGGCAGTGAACAAACGCCTTCTTTCGGCGATCGTTGCGCTTTTCAGTGGGACTACCGCTAAGCCTCGTTTTTCTACGAGGTGGAGTCACCCGGATACATCGCCGGATACGGTGAAGCGGCAATGAGCGTAAGGCTTCCGGAGAACCACGCGAACATGCGATAGCACGGCTCGGCGAGCGAACGATCGCCTTCTTCGGCGATCGTTGCGCTTTCGGCGAGAACAACCCGCTAAGCTGCGTTTTCTCGTGGTGGAGTCACCCGCGGTACATCGCCGGTATACGGTGAAGCTGCAGCGGAGCAGGCAAGGCTTCCGGAGAACCACGCGGAACAGGCGATAGCACGGGGCGGCAGTGAACAAACGCCTTCTTTCGGCGATCGTTGCGCTTTTCAGCGGGGACTACCTGCTAAGCCTGCGTTTTTTCTACGTGGTGGAGTCAACCGCGGGTACATCGCCGGTATACGGTGAAGCGGCAATGAGCGAGCAAGGCTTCCGGAGAACCACGCGGAACAGGCGATAGCACGGGGCGGCTGTGAATAAACACCTTCTTTCGGCGATCGTTGCGCATTTCAATGGGACTACCGCTAAGCTGCGTTTTCTCGTGGTGGAGTCACCGCGGGTACATCGCCAGATATCACGTGAAGCGGCAATGAGCGAGCAAGGCTTCCGGAGAACCACGCGGAACAGGCGATAGCACGGGGCGGCAGTGAACAAACACCTTCTTTCGGCGATCGTTGCGCTTTCAGCGGGGACTACCTGCTAAGCCTGCGATTTTTCTACGTGGTGGAGTCACCCGCGGGTACATCGCCGGTATACGGTGAAGCGGCAGCAAAGCAGGCACGGCTTCCGGAGAACCACGCGGAACAGGCGATAGCACGGGGCGGCAGTGAACAAACGCCTTTTTCGGCGATCGCTGCGCCTTTCAGCGGGGACTACCTGCTAAGCCTGCGTTTTTTCTACGTGGTGGAGTCACCCGCGGGTACATCACCGGTATACGGTGAAGCGACAACGGAGCAGGCAAGGCTTCCGGAGAACCACGCGGAACAGGCGATAGCACGGGGCGGCAGTGAACAAACGCATTCTTTCGGCGATCGTTGCGCCTTTCAGCGGGGACTACCTGCTAAGCCTGCGTTTTTTCTACGTGGTGGAGTCACCCGCGGGTACATCGCCGGTATACGGTGAAGCGACAGTGGAGCATGCAAGGCTTTCGGAGAACCACGCGGAACAGGCGATAGCACGGGGCGGCAGTGAACAAACGCCTTCTTTCGGCGATCGTTGCGCCTTTCAGCGGGGACTACCTGCTAAGCCTGCGTTTTTTCAACGTGGTGGAGTCACCCGGGGTACATCGCCGCGTATATGGTGTGGCGGCAATGAGCGAGCAAGCCTTCCGAGAACCACGCGAACAGGCTATAGCACGGGGTGGCGATGAACAAACGCCTTCTTTCGCGATCGTTGCGCCTTTTCGCGAGGACTACCGCTAAGCTGCGTTTTCTCTGTGGTGGAGTCACCGGCGGGTACATCGCCAGATACGGTGAAGCGGCGGCGAGCGAGCAAGGCTTCCGAGAACCACGCGAATAGCGATAGCACGGGCGGCGATGAACAAACGCCTTCTTTGGCGTCGTTGCGCCGTTCAACGGACTACCGCTAAGCTGCGTTTTCTCGTGGTGGAGTCACCCACGGGTACATCGCCAGATACGGTGAAGCGGCGTGAGCGAGCAAGGCTTCCGAGAACCACGCGGATAAAGCGCTAGCACGGGCGGTGTGAACAAACGCCTTCTTTCGGCGATCGTTGCGCCTTTTAGCGGGGACTACCTGCTAAGCCTGCGTTTTTTCTACGAGGTGGAGTCAACCGCGGAGTACGTCGCCGGATACGGTGAAGCGGCGGAGAGCGAGCAAGGCTTCCAAGAACCTCGCGAACAGCGAGCGATATCGGGCGGCGATGAACAAACGCCTTCTTTCGGCGATCGTTGCGCCTTTCGGGGACTACTGCTAAGCTGCGTTTTCGTGGTGGAGTCACCCGGGTACATCGCGGTATACGGTGAAGCGGCAATGAGCGAGCAAGGCTTCCGAGAACCACGCGAACAGAGCGATGCGCGGCGGCGATGAACAAACGCATTCTTTCGGCGATCGTTGCGCCTTTTCAATGGGAACTACCCGTTAAGCTGCGTTTTCTCGTGGTGGAGTCACCGCGGTACATCGCGGTATACGGTGAAGCTGCGTGGAGCGAGCAAGGCTTCCGGAGAACCACGAGGAACAGGAGATAGCACGGGCGGCAGTGAACAAGCGCCTTCTTTCGGCGATCGTTGCGCTTTTCAGCGGGGACTACCTGCTAAGCCTCGTTTTCTACGAGGTGAGTCACCGCGGATACATCGCCGGATATCTGGTGAAGCGGCGTGAGCGAGCAAGGCTTCCGGAGAACCACGCGGAACAGGCGATAACACGGCCGGCGATGAACGATCGCCTTCTTTCGGCGATAGTTGCGCCTTTTCGGCGGAACAACTTTGCTAAGCTGCGTTTTCTACGTGGTGGAGTCACCCGCGGTACATCGCGGATACGGTGAAGCTGCAGCGAGCGAGCAAGGCTTCCAAGAACCACGTGGAAACGAGCGCTAGCACGGGCGGCAGCGAACAAACGCCTCTCTTTCGTCGTTGCGCCTTTCGGCGGGGACTACACGCTAAGCTGCGTTTTCTACGTGGTGGAGTCAACGCGCGGTACATCGCCATTATACGGTGAAGCGGCAATGGAGCGAGCAAGGCTTCCGAGAACCATGCGAACAAAGCGATAGCACGGGCGGCGTGAATAAACGCCTTCTTTCGGCGATCGTTGCGCCTTTCAGCGGGGACTACCTACTAAGCCTGCGATTTTTCTACGTGGTGGAGTCACCCGCGGGTACATCGCCGGTATACGGTGAAGCGGCAATGAGCGAGCACGGCTTCCGAGAACCACGCGAAGCAGCGATAGGGCCAGGCGGCAGTGAACAAACGCCTTCTTTCGGCGATCGTTGCGCCTTTCAGCGGGGACTACCTGCTAAGCCTGCGTTTTTTCTACGTGGTGGAGTCACCTGCGGGTACATCACCGGTATACGGTGAAGCGACACCGGAGCAGGCAAGGCTTCCGGAGAACCACGCGGAACAGGCGATAGCACGGGGCGGCAGTGAACAAACGCATTCTTTCGGCGATCGTTGCGACTTTGGCGGGACTACCGCTAAGCTGCGTTTTCTCGTGGTGGAGTCACCCCGGTACATCGCCAGATACGGTGAAGCGGCGATGGAGCATGCAAGGCTTCGGAGAACCACGCGAACAGCGATAGCGCAGGCGGCGATGAACAAACGCCTTCTTTCGGCGATCGTTGCGCCTTTCAGCGGGGACTACCTGCTAAGCCTGCGTTTTTTCAACGTGGTGGAGTCACCCGTGGGTACATCGCCGGTATGCGGTGAAGCGGCAATGAGCGAGCAAGCCTTCCGAGAACCACGCGAACAGGCGATAGCACGGGGCGGCAGTGAACAAACGCCTTCTTTGGCGATCGTTGCGCCATTCGGCGAGGACTACTGCTAAGCTGCGTTTTCTGCGGTGGAGTCACCGCGGGTACATCGCCGGTAGATACGGTGAAGCGGCGTGAGCGAGCAAGGCTTCCGAGAACCACGCGAACAGCGATAACGCAAGCGGCGATGAACAAACGCCTTCTTTTGGCGATCGTTGCGCTGCTCAATGAGGACTACCCGCTAAGCTGCGTTTTCGCGTTTTTCTACGTGGTGGAGTCACCCGCGGTACATCGCCAGATATGCGGTGAAGCGGCGTGGAGCATGCAAGGCTTTCGAGAACCACGCGAATGACGATAGCACGGGCGGCGAGTGGAACAAACGCCTTCTTTCGGCGATCGTTGCGCCTTTCGGGGACTACTCGCTAAGCTGCGATTTTTCTACGTGGTGGAGTCACCCGGGTACATCGCCGTATACGTGAAGCGGCAATGAGCGAGCACGGCTTCCGGAGAACCACGCGAATAAGGCGATAGGCGAGGGCGGCGGTGAACAAACGCCTTCTTTCGCGATCGTTGCGCCTTTCGGCGGACTACCCGCTAAGCTGCGTTTTCGTGGTGGAGTCACCATGGTACATCACGATATCGGTGAAGCGACACCGAGCGAGCAAGGCTTCCGGAGAACCACGCGGAACAGGCGATAGCACAGGGCGGCAGTGAACAAACGCCTTCTTTCGGCGATCGTTGCGACTTTCAGCGGGGACTACCGCTAAGCTGCGTTTTCGTGGTGGAGTCACCCGGGTACATCGCGGATACGGTGAAGCGGCGATGGAGCATGCAAGGCTTTCGAGAACCACGCGAACAAAGGCGATAGCACGGGCGGCGATGAACAAACGCCTTCTTCGGCGATCGTTGCGCCTTTCAGCGGGGACTACCGCTAAGCCTGCGTTTTCTCGTGGTGGAGTCACCATGGTACATCGCCACGATACGGTGAAGCGACCGGAGCAGAGCAAGGCTTCCGAGAACCACGCGAATGAAGCGATAGCACGAGGCGGCGATGAACAAACGCATTCTTTCGGCGATCGTTGCGCCTTTCGGCGAGACTACCCGCTAAGCTGCGCTTTCTCGTGGTGGAGTCACCCGGGTACATCGCCGGTATACACGGTGAAGCGGCAGTGGAGCAGGCAAGGCTTCCGGAGAACCACGCGGAACAGGCGATAGCACGGGGCGGCAGTGAACAAACGCCTTCTTTCGGCGATCGTTGCGCCTTTCAGCGGGACTACCTGCTAAGCTGCGTTTTTCAACGTGGCGAGTCACGTGGGGTACATCGCCGTATCACGGTGAAGCGGCAATGAGCGAGCAAGCCTTCCGAGAACCACGGAACAAAGCGATAGCACGGGCGCAAAGTGAACAAACGCCTTCTTTCGCG